>JAKEPQ010001009.1:18645000-21045000 GCA_024500445.1 Entomyzon cyanotis | reverse complement strand
AAGAAGACAACAATTTAAGTGCAGCTATGCTTTCTAAATAGTGGTACTTCTGACTGAAGCAAATGCATTAGGGAGAAAGAGCACAGTGACAGGAGACAAAAAAACCCCAAACACTTAAATAAAAGCCTGACCTAGGTATATGTGAAGTTGCCAGCTACCTGTTCTTTCCAGAATAACACCTCTCCAGGAGATGGGATCTTTTAAAGGCACAGGCACAGTTATACTCACACATTTTGAAAATCGTATTTAAAAACAAGCCTAGCTATCCAGTATTCTATAGGCTATGTCAGCTAAGCAGCAGAAGAACAAAATATTAAAAACAAGCAGTTTTTAGTTGCAGTATTTAGTTACAAATTCATTCCCCTCTAAAACCCAATCTAATTGCACTCATTTCTCATGTGTCTCCTCATATTTTCTCCTTCATCTTTATGTCATTTCTCTACAAGGGGAGAATACAGTGTTACTCTCTTCTGCTTTGACAAACAGTTTCTCAGACAGGCAAGTCTAATCATCTGTGTGAGACAGAATTAAATTCCCTTCTAGAGTTAAAAACAGGGAGTGATTTCTGACAACTATATTTGTTTAGTAAATGGGAAATCTATAAACAATTTGCAGGTTTTGTGCAGTTTCTACACAGGGGAAGGAATTGGGATACAGAGAATTCCTATGGCTCTCTGAGCAGCTTCTTTGTGTTGTAACATTCTGCATCCTATCCATAAATGGGCTTCTCCAGGAATTACAACAAATTTTAAAAAAAAAAAAATCCAAATCTTACTACATAGCCACAAACACACTAGATATCACATCAAATATACCAGAAATTACAGCTACAGGGAGCACTCACAAAACTATCTCTTCTTAATACTCATTACAAACGAGTAATCAAAACATTGTTTTCAAGAACTGAAATATGAACCTTATTCTTTTCCATCAATGCTTTGAGTTATCAGTATAATTCTGCTTTTCTGTATTCAGAGATCAGACTTCATATTTCCACCTCCATACTCTCAAAAGGACACTGATGGATATTTTTTGCTGCTGTTTCAACACTGTCCTTTCTTGGAGGTTTCAGATTTGTCACTTTTTATTTTTAATAAATAACAGTTTTCCATTAATGCTATCTATCTCTAATTGTACCTATCTGCACTCATTGTGGAATGTAAGAGATCTATTCCACATACAAGAAGTCAGAAGGATACTATCCTGCACTGAGATGCATCTGTAGCCCCATCATTTGCTGTGACTTTGCAGAACTGTATGTTTAAATCTCTAGTAATTCAGATAGAAAGTTCTGCTGTGTTTTGCATGACACATTTGTCCTACTTAAAAAGTGCTTCAAAATTTTAAACCAGTAGTTTAACCAATTTTAAACTATCATAGTATTTCCTCAAATGTGCCCTGCTAGAACCAGTATTACAGCAGCTGCTTTTAAAGGGTACAAAAGAAATCCCAGAAGTTTGCAAATTATGTTACATGACTTTGTACAACATGCATGTAAAAATAAATAAAATACACACTCTTCATTTCCAAAGTGAGCAACAACAAAATCAACCAGCTTCCCTGTGAAGTTGACAGTCAGGGAGATGGCAGGTGCAATCTCTCCCTCTGGAGATGGAAGGAGGTGATGGGTTGATTTTACAATTGGATACCTTGACAGTGCCATAATCCTACATGAGAAGAGGCAAAAAGTTACATTTTGTGGTTCACAAGCATCAAAGGTGTGAACTAAGAAGATAAATATGAGCAGAAGACTAACAGTCACTGAACAAAACTATCAAACCAGATTACAAATGATCTCTAGTGAGATTTTTCTGAATAGAGAAGGTATCCCTCTGCTTGAGTACATGTCTGAAAATGTATCATCAAGTTAATTAAGATATATTATTCCATAAATGAAAATTCTTTAAGCTTTTCATGATCTGTATTTCAGACAAAACAGAATTTTATACTACCAGAAATGAAAAGGTGTTTTATTAAAAGTAGAAGTAGGTAGAAATACATCTTTTAAATGGGAGAGTTCTCTTTTTTTTGGCTTCTGTTTGGACATTTTGCATGAGGTTTTTCAATGTATTTCATTAATAAAATTTCAGAGAATTACTTCTCTGCCCCATTTTGCCTCAAATAGACAGATTCTGGAAGAGGAAAGTTAATAAATGCCCCTCACATATGGCAAAAATTAAACAGCCATTGCAACATCAGTAAGAAATTCCATCTGCCATAGAGATGTGTATCTCTCCCTGGAAAAAAAAAATCCATACCATATGCCACTATTTTTCCAGAGGGCAAAGATATTTAAAGATATGCAACTGGTAGGTGGTCAAGCATTAAAGTAAAATTAGACAGAAAATATCTGGTCAAACAGACATGAGCCTTTCTATTCCCTTTTCCCATTACACAGCCCAAGCTGGATTTAATGAATTCAAAATTTCTGATACCTCCTGATGCAGCTACATGTTCCAACTGCTGTCACATTTTTAAGTCTGAAATATAAAGTTCTTATAGCCCAAAACAAAATATGTGAAAGGACATCAGATACAGTACATAGAATGCTAAACTTCCAAATCTGTACATTGAAATGCATCACCAAAACCAAAGTATCTTATGGGGGCAGGCACCAAAACCTGATCATGTCTAACTATGAGAAAACTCCATCCAAATTTCATGGTAATGCTAATGAATAAAAGCTTGTCCCTAAAAATAAAGCTCCAACAATGATTATAGTGATAATTATCCCAACTATTCTTTGCTGCTGTATTACTGCAGTTAGTATTGGGCAGTATAGTCACATTTATTTATTGTCACTATGCATATAAAGATGACTCACCCCCAGGTGTGATCTCTTGTGCTTGGACCAAAATCTGTGTAAAACCCTAGTCTTTCTCCTAGCCACATTGTTGGATCATGGTTTCCAATGAATGGCTTAGAGGCATCACTCTCTATAATAGTGATCAAATCTGCTTCTAAAAAGGGAAAAAAGAAAATATTTTCACATTTATAGCTATTACCTATAAATAAATGGGACCTACACATTTATAACTACATATTTTCATTAATTTCCTTTTGATTACAGAGGGATGGACATAAGCCCTCCAGGAGTCAGTCATGGCAAATTAATGTTGGCAACAAAGTCATGCCCAAACTTTTGGCTACTGCAGGCCACACATTCTCTGATGAAGATGTACTTAGTGCCTGATTGCCACAGTCCCTAGTGCATAACCAGAGACACATGAGACTGCAGAGTACAGCTGGCCTGCACAGACCTAGTGCAGATGATTTCAAAAGCATCAGAGATACTGTGCACACACGAATCAACAGCACAGTAGCAAGTCTACTGCTTTCAACTTGATGAACAAGCACTACATAGCACATCTGCACTTGCCTTCATCTACCAAATCTTACTGTGCTTCAAAGGGTCCTGTGCAAGACAGAACTGGGTGCTGAACTGTCGTATGTAGTGATATTCATCAGCAATATGAGAAGAAAAATCCAAATAAGAAACAAAGTGTTTCCTCCAACCAGAAATCTCTTTAAAACATATTAAACAAATTATCACCTCTGCAAATGGATTTCTGTCAGCAGTGATTGTATTGGAAGAGCTCACAACTTGAGGAGAAAGCCACTAAAAGGAGGTTAGTGCAATTTGTGTTATTGCAAAAATTGAATCAGTTACCAAGCAGGCGTTGTCACTTCTGTCTCTTCAGATGAATCCTCCCAAATATAAATGAAGTGGAGAAAAAAACAGTTACCTGTCTGATTAAGCAAATTAGCTGATCCTTCCAAATTAGACCATCCTTCATTGTCATATCCAAATCTAAAAGGCCAGATCATAGCAGAGAAATCTCTTTTTGGAACCTCAAAAAATAAATGGAAAAAAGTCAAATACAATTTGAATTTTACATATTATAGCTTTGCAGTAAACAACATCAGACACATGGTGCCACAAAAGACATGAAAGATGTTTTAACCAATATGTTTTCCTAATAAAAGCTGTCAGAATTACAGAAGACTAAATCTGCTATTAACAAAGGAATAAAAGTCATCATAGTTAAAACAAATTTGTACAAGTATCAGTAAAGAAATGAACAGGAAAGAGACAATACATTTTTTCATATTACTAAGAGGAGCTACCCACTTTTTACCACACAATAAGGTACTACAAACCTGAATTAATTTAAAAAGAAAGCCAACTGTATGAATCTGCGTGTGTTTGTGAATCTAACACAAAACTTTTCAAGTCTTAAGCATCTTGTTATCACCACTGCAATACCTCTTTTCTTGCCTGATAGAAAACTGGAATCTTCTGATTATTACACAATTTCCAAAACTAGTCTTAGTCTAATCTAAAATAAACCAACTTTTCAGAAAGCTTCAATTCAGAGTTATGATACAATATAGAACCATAGAATTCCTTCATCTGGAAGAAACCTCAGGAGGTTATCTGTTCAAACTTCCCCTCCCTGGGATCAGGCTGCTAATAGCATTGTCCAGTTTGAATTTAATTCAAATAAACTACTTTATAAAAGTAATGTTCAAACTGAACATATGAGGCAAAAAGATCCCAAATTTTAAAAATACTTTTTCCTTTGTAGCAGCACTATAATCTCCAAAGACCCAGATATTTCAATTTGACATGAATTTATAAATTAAATTTTTGCATCTTCAATTCTGCATTCGTTTTGCTGAATACTTGGCTACTGGTACAAAGATTTCTTCAGCAACAATTAACCCACCTTAGCTATCACACACTTATTTTACTATATATTTGAAAGTTGTGATTCTCACAAACACCCTACTCACCCCTTGTCCCAGCTTCTTCTGATAAGTTTTATAACGCAGACCCAATCCAAGCAAACCAACACCAACAAACAACCACAATACTTAGAAGAGAAAAACACAGAAAAAAAGTTTTTAATGCAAGAAAAACAGTGGTGTTATTATTGCTGTTAAACAGGACAGGGTACACTGTTATTCTAAGGTGTGCTGCTGACAGAATGAGAAATTTGTACATTTAAGTTTCCACATATGCCAGTGGCAACACCATATCAAGTCAGTATCTACGAGTGCAGAATATGAACATGTGTGCAAATACACTCTCCAAAACACAACATACTGAGCAGATAAAATGTACCAAAACTCCTTGGAATAGTTATGTAAAAACTATACCTATGGAAGAATTCATTATAGATGAGTAAGAGCATTTTGTACACCCTTCAGTGTTTTCCTTTCTGTCTGTAGGTATGTATTTGTAGTACACAATTTTTATTTTGTATTAATAGAAGGTGTGGAATAAAATTTTGTTTACTTTACAAGCCTTTAGGTGTCAGAAAGATGTGATTCTTGCCAGACTTCCCAAGTGGTCATTTGTTTGACACACTCTTGGAAAGGCACTGTGGCTTCACAGAAAGCATATTCAGAGCTTTCCCATTGTTCCTGTAGCCTTACAAATAACAGTGTACACTTTCGAGCTTGCACCTTTTGGCACGTTGTAATTTGATGATCAAAGCCCTCTGCAGTTATTTCATTTACACAGTGGCATATGCTACCTACAACAATTTCAGTAACTTCAGTTTATTCTTTCATATATTAAAAAAGGTATGAAGTAATTTTAAAGCAAGTTTTCTGGAACAGTTTTGTGTAAAATTCAAATACATTTTATAATGGATGATGTCAGAAGAAAGGACATGCTACTTATATTAGCACATATCAAGCAATTTTATACTCTGCAAGACACAAAGGTGCTTAGAGGGGAAGCTGAGAAACAACACAAGTCTGGACATGATGAGGAAGTACAAAAGGTACTGTTGCAATGCTACAAGATTAGCTGAGCAAGGGCTGTGCCTCTTTGTGACACGTAGTATTTTGAAATATTAATTTACTTTTGTGAAATGTTTCTTAGCAGTAATATTCAAACCACTTGAAACGGTGCACACATTGCCTCTGACACACAAACTCTCACAGGCCACATTCTTCTGGCCACTGAGTATACAGGGTAAAGGCCTCCACAAAGATTCCAGAAACAGCCCTGAAAAACTGTGAAGCCCTATTGTCTCCTCCTTCCAAATGCAACAAAATGTACTCAAACGGCAAGTGATTTGATCCAAAGTCACAGAAGAAGAAAAGATGCAGGAATTGGAACTTTCAGCATCCTTATTTCTGTAGGGTAACCATGCCCTAATGCCTAGCAATTTGTTCCTTTACCAAACTTCAGCCCTAATGCCTAGCAATTTGTTCCTTTACCAAACTTCACAGTATTGACAGACTTTTTCTTCAGAAACTGTAAGCTGACAATGAAAATAAATCAGGGGCCCAAATGATTGTAGAGAAATAGCTGGAACATTTTTTTCCTGAGGCCTCCTCCTCAGCCACAAAAATTAAACCACAAATTATGCCAAATCCATTTTCACAATTTGGGTTTTGCCCAGTTTATGGTCTCTCTTCAACACACTCCATCAGGAATAGCCTCCATCAGCCAATAATCACAGTGAGTCTGCTCCTCCAGTAGTACATGTCATCATTAACCTGGAACTAGGCCAATACCAACTACAAGTCTGTCTCTAAAACTAGTACCAAATAACATTTCTAAAACATCTGAGCAAAATGCCCCTCAGTGTTACATTTTTTCCTCAGCTAGTGTTCCTAGAGTCATGGAAAAAAGGAGCTAAAATTATACTTACGTAGTTTAATATAGTTTTTACTCTTTCTGAAGAGTGGTTTTTGATTGCTTTTCACTTCAAAGACAGAGCTGAGGTCTTTCTTGGCTCCTGTTAGAAAGTCTACCCCAATACATAACATTATAAAACCTGTAAAAATATAAGTAATTCGTTTTTTCATAGAGCTTTAACATATTAAACATTGCTCATAAACACATCATTTGTAAATTCACAGTTGTTGTGTTACAACACAGCAACTTTATGGCTCCAACAAGAAGGATGATTCAAAGCACAAATGCAGATAAATGCCATACCTAATGTGGCAATGCAGGAACGATGCTATTCATTGGCAGCACTCTCAAGTAAAGGTATTGTGGCAGGGTATTGTCTCAAATAGGCTAACACATGGTAGATAAATTATGCCAAAATCTTTCCAGGCCCTATTGATAGCTATGAATCTCAGCTCAGCCCACTGTTTTCAAAGTTTACTGAAATTAACCTGGGCAAGAACAATTGAGTTACACCTAGATATTACAGAACCTTAAAATAACAGCTTGATTTAAAAAGTATTTTGTTGATTGCAGATATCTATCTTTGCAAATGAACTGCTCTGTTATCAAAATACAAGTGACACATTTTTCGTATAGGAACTACAAAAGCAATCGCTCAGCGCTTTGTTCTAAAACAGCATAAGCAGACTGCAGCAGGTTGGAAGGCCAATTTAACATGGCAGCAACTTGTATTCTTGAACTCCAGAGCCAGCAGAAAGAGTTCTGCTTTTTAAGAACAGACACCTAAACACACCTACAGATAAAATTTAAAAGCTAATAAGCAACTTCAGTGTACTAACTGTTGCAATGCGTGGGGATGGATCTTTTCAATAAGTAGTTCAGACAAATAGTACAAGGTCTTTTCCAATCCCTTATGAGATAAAGGATCCAGTTACCTTCAAAGAAAGCATAGGCGGATAATGAATTGGATAAGAGCTCTGCTGGAGAAGATATATGTCCTTAATATCTTTGTGGCACAGTTAGTTAATTATAGAAGCCAGGTTTTACTTCAGAGTTATAGCTAACAAAGAATAACTATTACTCAGTATTTTTTTATTGCCCTTACTTGTTATATTAGCTGCAGTGAAAGTCTGCAAACCAGGACACTGGGTCTAGTGCAATGACTAAGGGGGCACACAAAACCTTTCTCAAAGGGAGACTGATTCACAGCCTTTAAAGCTGATGAAGACCAGGAATCTGACCCCTCAGCATTATATTACATCAGAATGTAGAAGCACAGAAGTATTGACTATGGTGATCTTACTTTCATTGTCACTTTTCCTGGTGCAGTTCCCTACCCAAACTGCAGCAAGAGAAAGGCAGGATATTGGACAGGAAAAGAAAGCAAGAAATAGCACTTGCACCTGAAAGAAACCAGAAGAAAACAAGCAGTTTGCCAGAAAGCCAAGCTGTAAGGATAAAAGCACAGCAACAAATACACAGTCTCATGGTACAGTCTCTGATAAGCAACAGGATGGCAACAAAAAGATAGAAACTGGACTCTCAGATGGAATTTAAACTAATGTACCACCAGCTGAGATGTGTTCCATTCCCAGTTTGCTTATTACCAAAGAGAAAATTAGGGTCATCTCTATGTTACTACCCAGTGATCATGCCAGGTAAATTAATCACAAGCATGTATTTCAAAGGAAGTAACAGAGAGGGATTTTGAATAAAAGTATTTCTTGTGTCATAGCATTACTCAAGAAAGCATTTGACACTCCTCTACTACATGCTTTCTTCATAGAACTTAAAATAATTTAATTTAATTAGCTAAGATAACTGTTTCTAAAGACTCCCCAGAATGCTTTCAGAACAAATAAAATAACGGAATAATGGAATAAAACTCTCCTCAAAACATTACAAACTCAAATCCCTCATGTGATTGCTTCAATATAAGAAACACACACAGAGAGTAAGAAACTGGAGTGACTCAAAGTGGTTGCAAAGACATTTATGAAATCTAAAACCTTTGGAGCAACAAGTCAAGCACAACATTCATTAATCATTTCCAAATAAAATATAGGCTAATGCATCACTATTTTTAAAATGTGCCACACAATTAGCCCAAGACAATGTTTGGCATTGTTTAAACACAGTTAGTGAAATATGGCACTGAAACATGTCAGTACCTATTCAGAAAATATTTCTGGAGACAAAACCAGGAAGGGTTGGTTTCCTTTCCACCTCTCCACCCTCATCAAGTGATCATTTTGCTAAAGCCTTTGTATTTGCTCAACTCAGTTCTTCCTTATTTGCAAATACCTGACAATTCTTTTCTTCCTGTCCTGTTCACATGTTCCTGACACTGCAGGCTCAACTAAATCCCTCCAAATATGCCGGTGTGTCCATACAACACAGGGCAGAGCCACATGGAAAAGAAGCTCAGGGATCAGCAGGATGCTGCACTTTGCTCTGCTGAGCAGGACTAAATAATGCACTGTGTGTTACAGTCTCAGGAGCTACCTTGTTACCTGAGGCACCTTAGGCAGCCAGCATACTTGTGCATTCACACCCTGGAATGCAGCCATATTTTTAGGATGACTGATTAACAGATCTCTTCCTCCACTGCGTATTTAGTTCTCAGACATTTTTTCACTCTATCATTTTCCCTCAACTGAATTCCACTTTCTGTCCACATTTTAGACTATTTCTAACAGTAAAGACACAAGTAGGTTATTTTTTGCATGTCTCATTAATTTTTGCATTGAAACTCCTACCATAGTAAATCAAACAGCAACTGAGCATTTGAAAAGATTCTTTATACACTAGATACATTTCACATGTCTGCCTGAGGCTAAAGCAAGCATAATCATATTTGTTCATAACCACAAATGTACCTAAAAGAAGATGGGAACTTTCTCTAATGTAAACTCCTCCAGGTACAAATTTATAAGCTGTACACCATACACAGAAGAATAATTCAAGAACATAGGCAAACATGGCTGTACTCATGGCTTTCCCAGGATGCAGACAGCTAACAAAGCGTCCAGCTAGTTGAGGCCACACACACATAGTAAAGATACCAAGAATGTTGCCTGCAACAGCAGCACTCCAGGTGTGTAAATAAAGGAGACCAGCTGAAGATGCTACACCTGTAAAGGGATAGAAAAGAATAGAGTAAGTCTCCGTCAGGTCTATTATCCACCATATTTATTTTCATATTCTGCCTAGGGGAAAAATAGTGTCTGGGAGATATAATTGTGCTTTGCAGCCATGAAAACTGCATCACTAGAAGGACAGTTATTCACAGTAGCCAAACACAGTCTTTTATTTTTCCCAGTATCTTATTCTTTTAAATATTGCCTTTTCCACTGAAAACAGTACAGCAAAAGGACAGCAGAGAAACATCATCAAGAGCCAAAATGGAATTTTGGCTTACAGGGTTTTCTTACGTGGTTCTCCAGCACAACAGAGGAATGTTGCAGTTCTTAAGAGATTAATAGGTTTGCCAGTTATGAACCTCTTTCATCATAATACAGAATTAAACAAATAGGGTAATATGAAGAGAAAACATATTTTTCTAACCTTCTCTCCCTGAAGATAACCATATGATGGGCAAGAAAGCAACTATTAATCTTTTACTAACTGCAAGCTCCTTGACTTACAATGCTATCTTTGATTTGGGGATTTGATCCCAAGCAGAACGTTAATTACCATAGAAACTCTCTGTAACAGGACAACTTAATTTTAAAACATTATTGTATATAAGAATATTTACTAACTGTCACACCATGAAAGCAAATGTAAAGAAATCTTTTTAATATTTAACTCTCATACATCAAGGATCTGAGCATTTTAGGATACAATGCTTGAATCAACTAAAGAACCCTCCTGTGTACGTTTTAAATAACCAATGTAGGTACATCAAAAATCAAAGGTTCAGACTTACACTACAATCTGCACAATTTCTTAACACTAAAACCTGCATGTTCATACTCTTTTACTGCCTGCAGAGCTTGGCAAATAAAGAGATAGGAGGCAAGCTTGTCTCCAGGTGCACTGCTTGTTAAATTACAAGTTAGTTTGCCTCCTGTGGATTTGAGTGGCTTGTGTCATCTTAGCCCCATAACCCTACATGTGGCTTTATCATAGAACCACTATGGTTGGAAAAGACCTCTAAGATCATCTAGTCCAACTGTTAAACAATGCAGATGGTCAGAACTGAGAGGCTGCTCAAGGGAACAGAACCTTAACAGCAGCCTCTGAAGACAGTAACACTGCTCTGCAATGGCCTGGAGATTTGGCCTGTAGCCCTTGGTCAACTGGTCAGACATATGTGTACTACAGCCAGTGGCAGCGAAAAGGAGGCTTTGATTAGTCACACGTTTCTGAGATGTGGTGTAAGGTCAGAGGGCTTGAGTAAAGGGAATAAGGTAAAGGACAAAAATTCTGCTCTAAATTTGCACCTACCTATGAGAAACCAGGCAAAACTGATGACAGAAGACCAGCTCCAAAATGAAAGCATCAGTCCATGAGCCAGACCCAACAGAACTGTACCTCTAATACAACAATAAGGCAAACAAAAACGTACATTAATATGATTTTTTAAACAGTTGGCATTGAAAAATAAACTTCTAGGTATACAGACAAGGGTGTTTGGTAATATATTATAATTGTTTTACTTTAAACAGAGATAAATTTTATTCACACCCGGCTACATTTTCTCCCCTTTACTGGATGCAAAAAACACCCAGTTGAAAATAATGGCAGCTTATTGTAATGCATAAGTGAGCTGTGCTCAGCAGCAAAAGCAGTCCACTGAAATCCTGGTACAAAAGGCAAAAAAAACTCAGAGAAAACGAGAGGGAAGAATCCACCCCAAAAAGAAGTATTTTCTACACGTCCTAAGGGATCCTACAGTATCGAACACTGCTATCAGTCTTGGGTAGCTCTTTTGTATACCAATTCCAAATTATAAACTCTGTCACCTGCAACCACATGTAGTTCGCTCACAATAACTAATTTGGTCTCTTTCTAGATTTTGGAAGCTGAATGAACCACACACAGCATTAAGACTACATTCTTACTAATCAAAACTTCTACAGAAGCATATATTTTCATATTTCATGCAGTTTCTTTATGTGCATGCATCTCTGATCAACTCCTCTATGAAGTTAACTGATAGACTAATTTACTGCATATTATAGATACACTGCATTCTTAAGTCCTTGAATATCAGTTCTAATCTAACAATTGTTTTTCAATGTGGCAAATCAAGATTTTAATGCTGAAATAAAAATAATTCTGTATCAGAAAATTTTAAGATTTCCAGGTCTGGACAAAATGCACAGAGATATCTGAAAGGAAAAATTAATCCTCTGTGTGAAGTACCTTGTACTCACTTTTTTCTATCTAAATTCTTAAACCATCATCTGGTTGAGTTTTAATTTGTCACCCACTACAGCACTGGATTTTGATTACAACTTAGTAGTACTAATAATAATAATAATAATCCACTTACCCATATGGATTAGGATCTGGACCCGTATGTGGATGTCCACTTACTGCCCATCTAGAAATTAATGAAACCTCCCCAAATATCCACAGAGTGAGGAACATGAGGCTGCCAAAAGCAATTCCTGATAAAAACCAGTGAGGATGGGAAGCAGTCTCTCTAATCACATTACCAGTTTTGTTTGTTTCTTGTTTCCTCTTGTCTCCACCTAGAATAAGAACAGAAATACAGCTAAGCAAACTGTCAAATCCTATTAGCAAGAGTTACCGAGAAAAATAAATAGCCAAAATCACAAATTTACCAGAATAAATTACATGCACAAAAGCTAATTTATCTAACTAGGATTGTGTTATCAGAAATTGACAATACAAAAACATTAAAATCTCTACTAAAAACCTTAGGTCTGTCAAGAAAATATACTCACCGTAAGTGTGCAAAAATGACAACATGCCCACCTGATTATTTTCCTAATACTGGAATTTAAATATCTAAATTGGCTTTGAAAATCAGCAGAAAAGTTATTAGAATTTGTTCAGAGGATTCTGTTCTCTGAAACTCTAAACTCTGATAAGAACAAAACCTGACACTTCCAAATAAGCCAGAAATAAACTCCCTTCCTTCTCCTTTTTTCCATGCACTTTAGAACCTCTCTCATCTAAGGAGAAAGCAGCACCTTTAATTGCATGGACATATCACTGTGTCACCCACAAACAAGACAGATTTCCTTCCTCATTTCCTGCAGTAGATTCCCTCTCTAAATTCTGATGAAAGCTCAGGATTAACTTATATCATGTAATGCTAGCTAACAAACAATATGCATGATGCTAATTTATACCCTCTTACACATAGATGAGGTTTTATCTTTCAATTAATTCATTCAGGTTATACTGAGAAGGAGGGAGATTCTGAGGATTTAACATGAGCTGCCTTAACTAACCAACCCAACCCTGCTGTCTTCCTTGGCAGTACCACCTTTACAGTTTTCAAGTGAGCTTGGCCTACGCCAGCCCCCACTGCTGTGTACTCTGTCCAAATACTCCAAGAACTTGGGCAAATTTTAGCCAGGATAACTTGTCCACTCTTCCAATTCTTTGTTTATTTTGATGTATCAGCTGTTCCCCAACTTTGTCTTGTCTTCCCTTTTCTGTCAAAGGATGTGCACTGAAAAACTCAGAGAAACTCAATGTGCAAACCGAATTTGGAAAATAAAAAAAATATACCACAGATGTTTCATGCTGGAATGACGATAACCCATTCTGGTTTTATTGGTCTAGCTTATACCTTTGTTTGTGTTACTGTCACATTATGGACACTGCAACTAGGAAAAAGTGGCAATTCCAGCACCAACTTAATACAGCTTGCATGAATTCTGATTCCAGTTCTGCCATGTTATGAGCAGATGGAAGTACCCCATGGCTTCTAAAGCCTGTCATGCTCATGCATCAGGTTTGAAACCAGACTATGCTCGGGGGAAAAAATCAAATAATCAAAACCCAGTGACACATAGCTAGGTATACTTTAGGTTCTTTTCATAGCCACCATCATTGTGATATGCTTACCTGAATAAATTTGCTCCACTGCTGCTACAAAACCAATTGTCAGTATGACAGTATTGGCAACTTGTGAGCTCCAGACTGGATTAAGTGATGTATACCAGATACGAAGAACAAGGAGCATTATCTTGCCTAGGATGAAGCCCCATATCCTGATGAACCTGTAAGAATCCCATATTGAAACAGTGAGGTATTTGGGGGAAAAAAAGAAATCTTAACTTCCAGGGGATTAAAAAATATATAATATTTTAACATAAATAAATGTCAGTTAAAATCCAATCAGTGTAAGAAAATACCTTTGTAAACTGTTTCCTGACCACCATGTTACTGTTTGCACCAGCAATGAAGACGAAACACCAACAGCCAAGATGAGTAGTCTCACTGAAGCATTTGGTGCCTGGTATGATGCTAAGCTTCCTACAAGCAAACACACACACAGAGGTTGCTTTAATAGGCAACAGAAATCAGGTAATAATGATTTCCTGTGCATTAGTTCAACCTTGTCTGTAATTTGAATGGCTATACCATCCATCTGAAAACACATGACACTACACATTTTTAAACAAACCAAAGAAATGTAAGTATGCATACAAACTGGGTATATATGACTTTATAGCAGTTATCAATTTCAAGGGAAAAAATTATATGAAACAATTATCCAACAATCAAGTGACTGCCTTAATTTAAGTAGTTAGGGTGAGTAGTTAGGGTGATTGATTCCATAAATGGGATATGTGGATAAAATATCTAAGCATACAGATATTCCTCAACAATGCACTTAGATAACTTAAAAGCCATAAAGTTTTAGGTACAGTGACTGGTCCTTTCTAAAAAGGATATGGCTTTTGCCACAGTGCACTTATGAAACAAGTACACTTGAAGCCTTTTCTTTATTAGTTGCAGTCCCCATATATTGCACAGGGATTAGTAATCAATTCCTTTGCAGGGGTGAACAAGGCTTTCTCTGGCCCAGTATCTGGTCTCAAGTGACACCAGCCTGTGCCATTTTATTACTGAAAACTGTCACTTTCCCAGTCACTGAAAGAGAGCATGGACACACATCTTTGATATTTCTCAGGGCACAGTGACCTCACCTTACCAGTAATTTTAAACTCCAACAGGTTTCCAATTCAAGTGACTATGGACCACGTATATCCTCGTAACCTCAGTCAATGTAGCAAATTCTGGCCCAGGACCAATGACAAACAGCAGGAGAAGCAAGACTGTTATGCTACCAGCCATTTGCTAAGTGAGTATGAGTCAAACTTGAAGAGATGTTAAGCAAGTAATGTCAGAAATGGTGCTGCAGATTCTGGCAACACATGCTAGGAATCCTCCAACTGTTTACCTGCTCATTCTGCTCAGAGTAAAAGAGGAAAAGTTTAGAGCCAAGATGATAAAGATCAATGTGTACTGAAGCTGTGTTTGTATGGACTTCAACAGGGGTTGCGTGTACAGTGCACACAGATTTCTGTCACTAAATTGTGCTGGCAATCCATAAACCTGCCTCTTCAAATATTTCATCATGTGCTCTACCCTGATTAAAGTTAGCGTGGGTTTGCCAAGTTAGAGCAGACACACCTTTTGTTGCTGGGCAAGTACACCCAAGACTTAAATATATCTATCCAAACACCCAAATTTAATGTATGTTGTCTGAAGACGCAGATGCAAATAGATACTACCACAGGGTACTTTGTTGTTGTTTGTTTTCAGATAGAACACCAAATCAAGTAGTATGAAAGGGTATAGAAATTAGAAGTTGCAGGGCAAATAAAGCTTCCTGAAAAGGCAGAAAGAAACAGAACAGAACAAAAAAAGTCATCCTCGTAAATATTCTGGTTTATCTAAGCATGAAGAATTTTCATATTGTTTGATTGTGAAATTGAATACTGAGTAGAATGGGGTGGAGCAGGCATGGGGTAGATTGTTCTGCCTGACAGTTTGACAAGTCCCAGAGGAAGGCCACGGCCTTTCTGAGAAGGAAAGAAGGTCAAAAGAGAATGAATAAAAGTGTCTCAGTATGAAAAATGAAAAGGCAGAAAGAGTTGAGAAACAGGAGAGTCAGCATCTCAGTATGATGGGACAGAACTAACATAAAAGACCATCATAGACCTGTCACTGCTCTTTATCTAGCAGAACAAAAATTGCACACTTTCAAGTGATTTCCATCTCTTTTGGTAAAGTGAACTAGTAAACACAGGTGATCTGAAGGACTAATCTTAAATAAACATTGTTGTAACGTGTGTACTGCACTGCTGCAAAACATGGCAAATTTTATGTTACTGTCACATCTGAAGGAAGGTAAGGTGCAATTTTAAATGCTTGTACTCCTAGTTTCTAAACTAGAAGATCTTGCAGAAAGCAATACACTGAGTACTGCTGCAGGAAGCTGAAGTGGAAGATTCTGCTCACTGAGAAGCTTATTACAAAACAACAAGAAAAGTATTAGAATGGGTATAATGGAAAGAGTAGGAAAAGACAAGAACATGATAAGGCTATTCTTCATCAAAATCAATGACACCGACAAACTGTGCTCAGTTCTACAATTTTTCTACAGACAAAGAACAAGAATTCTACAGAAAAAACTACACAGGGGTAGTAAGTAAGATTATCTTACTCTGTCTTCTAACAGTAAAAGAGGAAACTATAAGGAAAGTGATTACCTGACTATCATTTTATATTGACAAATGAGAAGCTAGGAACTGCTGCTTCTGAAATACATCACTGAGCAGCAGCATTTTTACCTCTACACAGGATGGACATCCTTGTCTCCCTAAGTTCATCTGGTGTGGCCAACTCTTTAGCAATAACTTGCTTCTGAACATGGCTGTAATTGCCAAACTTTCCCCCAAAACACTTCCAAAAAATCAACAAGAGCTAAGATCTGCACCAAAGTGGGAAACCCAGCAAGTCTTGATTTAAAGAGCAGCATGTGGGATGGGTAATGGGGCATCTTTTTCCCTGAGATTAAGATCAAAGTTTCTTCCTGTGCAACTGACAATATAAGAGCTTATAACCCCCATCATTATGCTACAGGTATGTAGATAGCTTTAATTTTAAAAATGTATTCCTAGAAGAAAAAATCTGCCTCAGGAACTAAAAAAGAATGTTTCACTCACTGAAGACTACTTTTATAATAGCCCCAAGCTGTTCTGTAATGTCTCATCCCTACCCATTGTCACCATACAAAAGAAAAAAACCTGCTCTGCTGATATTTGTGTGATACTGAAAATACATTTCCTATTGGGCATCACTCATGCTAAATTAAAAGCTCCTAGAAATAAAAGTGAAATGAGATTTTTCCTCAATTACGTGTTACGGTGGCTGCAAACAATATTTCTCTGACTATAGCTAAAAGCTTGAGAGAAAAAAAAGAAACCAACAAAATATGAGTATGGGAAGAGCAAGAACTTCTTATTCCTGCCTCTTTTTGTAATCATCTGAATTTTAAGGCAATTTGGAATGTTTGTTCCTATGCATTGAAACGAAAATGGAATCTATAACTCTCTGCAGTAAGTACTTACCAACCATAGTCAATCTCAGAAGGGCTAGGACATACTTATTGTTAGCCAACCTCCAAAAAGGGCCAATTGTCAAGAATATCGGAGAAAAGAAGGCAACAGCAAAAACTTCTAGGCCCGTGAGTGCCAATGTCTGAAGGGGGAAGTAGTAGATCATAGGTGGCAGTGCATGGTAAAGAGACCAAGAAATGTAGCCTAAAAAAAAAAAAAGAAAATAAAAGAAAATCCTGTAATGTATTTTCAACAGCAAGATTTCCTGGAGATTACTTAAAAAGTACCATTTTATACTTCCACATATGGACTATCAAATGTATTTGAAAGTAGTTCAAGCAACAACAGCCACTTTCTGTGAAAAAATATTAGCTGTTGAACAAACACATTTTCCGAGGAAATAGAATGATGAGAAAAAAACAGCTCTTCCCCCACTCAAGACAGTAATTCTGACTTTGATCATCAGTGAAGAAGTGCTCAACTTCGGAAAGGATTAGTGTTCAGAGGGCTGGCTAAACAAGCAGTCCACCCACATTCTCAGGGCTCCTCAAAGGCAGACTGGTGGCTAAAGGAATTATTCTAATAAATCGGTGTGCTGCTCTCCCCTGGAGACACGTTATCCAGGCACACCAGCACAGTGCTATGAGTTTCCATGCTTTGAAGGAGATGCACCCAGCAGACAATCCCGCGGGTGGCTCGGTTTGGCGACCACTGTCGGCGCCCTGCCTTGTGCAGGGCAGCACAGCACCGGCTCTGCGACACCTGCACATACACCTGGCCGGCAGCAGCAATAAATCCCAGGCTGATCCGAGAGACAAAAAGGCATTCCAGCACTAGAGGAAAAAAAGGACCCAAAGAAGAACATTCAGATGTGAGCACTATTTACTCAGTTCCGGAGGGGAGCTGTTCATCGGCGACACCCCTATAGGGTGGGTGAGCCGGGGCTGCCCTGACACGGCCGGTCCCGCCGGAGCCCTCCGCTGCCCGTACCCGCTGCCCCTCGCTCCCAGCCCGTCGGGCGGCAACGCCGCCACCTACCCAGGAGACTCTCGGAGAGAACGGCCTTCCACAGGAGAAACATCGCCCCGGTGCTGCCGGGCTCGGCGGGGGCTGCGTCCCTCTCCCCGAGAGTCCGGGAGGGCGCGGCGCTGCCGCCCGTCCCGCCTCACGGAGCCGCGTCCCCGCGGCGGGGGCGGGCAGCGCACGGCCGGAGCGCGCTGGGCGGCGGGGAGAGCTTGCCTCTCCATCCGTGTGTCAGCGAAGGAGCGTTTGTGCCCTGGACAGCCACGCCAGCGAGAAAGATAAAAGCAAAAGGTTGTTATCGCACAAGCTGGCGGGCGGGGCAAAGAGGAGCTAATGACGACGCGGGGTTCGGGGATGTCCGAATTAGTGCTGTGCTCACCTTTGTGAAATGTGTCGTTTTATACTAGCCTAAGGACTTCTGATAAGCCATGCTGTCTACAATATGCACTAAAAGAAGCATTTCGTTTTCTGAGATTACTGAGTAGCTACGTTTGTTAATTTTAGAACAAATAATGAGTTAAATCGACCCAACCATGATCACAGATGTCAAGTTCGGGCAAAAGGATTGCATAAGCAAAATCTGATTTTTTTTAAAATGAAAAGTAAAATTGTAAATATGAACTAAGAACTAAGAAGTCCTTTTGCTGTTGGAATATATAATCATCTTAAGTTTTATTAATCTTTATACAGCACCCCTGTGGAACTGAAATCAGTATCTTCTCATTTGTGTTAAAACTATTGTCCCATTCTAAATAAACCTTATGGTAAGTATTTCCTTTCCTCAGTTTGTGAAACTCTAAATCCATAGGAGTAAGCTAGAAACACCTGACATCTATATGATCTGTTATTAGAAATAAAGTCTGGTCTAGACATTTGGAAGGACACAGTAGTAAATTTAATTTTGTCCAAATAGTCTCAAAGTCAAGCAATTCATTTACCATACAGTATGATTGGGTTTAGCTAGCTACAAAAACTCTGTTGAATTCTGGCTGCTGTTTGAAATCATATATGTGTTTCAAATGTCCACAAAGGAATTGAAGTATTTTGATAGAAAAATTTACCTCACTGGAGAAGGAAGAATGAGACTCATAGATTTAATGAGCTTTTCTCTATTTTCTTCAAGTTCCATGTCATTAAAGACATCTTTCTTTTTCTTCATTTAAGAAAAGTCATACCAGAATAGTCACCAAGTTCACTTATCACTGGTTCAGGTGGTGACACCACTTCATTTTGCTGTGGTGTGACACAGATGGAATTTGGAAGATGAGATCCTTGGCGAGAGTAAACCCAGAAAAATGGCTGCTTTTGGAGCTGCATAGTGGGAGTGGGAGGCTCACAGCATGTATTCAGCCAATAAATATTTGAAACAATTTTGCAACACTCTTTGTAATTACAGTACCTTGCTTAATGGTTCAGAGGAGGAGTTCCAGTAAAACTAGACATGACTGGAATTGTGAACCTGATGTGCTTGTGTGGGTTCCATTAAACTCATAATGCAATGAAAATAATGCAAATGCTGACAAATTTAGCCATTGTATTCTGGGTACTTTTCCTGAGACTCTTAGTAACTACTAAATTTGGCTTCACATGTCACAAAGTTACATTGCAGTGCTCTCCACAGAGCTGATACACATATAAGCATCAGAGCAAAAGAGGGGAGAGTTTTCAGGTACAATGTCTTAAAAACAAAAGTCAATGCTTTGCAAGGTGTTTAGTTACACATCTATGTATAGGAATGCCTTTCACTATATTTTTTAATTCTTGGAGTGCCACATAAATACCTGATAAAAAATAAAGCAAAAGCATTTGATCGTTACAGGAATACAATAATGGCAAACCAGCAAAGTCAAGCAAAGCTACAACAGTAGGAGTTTCCATTGACAGAAAAAGGAGCATTTTCATTTTAGAATAGTATTTAATACACCCCAACCCTAAGGCAGACATAAGATATTATCTGAATTTAACAGAAAATAAATATTGGTTGACAGGGGTAAACTTTTCCAAAGCTAGTGATTGTAAAAAACAACACCTTATTTGGGTTCAACTTACAATACAAGCATGTTTTGAAACCCAAGTAAACACATGCAATTCAAAAGAACTTTCAGACACCTGGGAAAAGTGGTCCTTGCATATTGCCCAGTAGAGATGTACCTGAATGGGCACGATGAAGAAGCAGAAGAAAGTGCCAGAGAAATGGCGGGGAAAAGCATGAAAGTATGAACACAGATTAGGATTAAAACAGAGACTCTGGGGAAAAGTGGGAGTGAGAGGGTTTACAGCTAGGCAGCTGTCACAGCCTCAGTGGAAACACAAAGACATGCCGGTCTCTGAAAGCATTTTACTGGGTTCTTCACACTGAGAAGAGGAAATCCTATATCTTGAACATCTCATAATTGCCAGCTATTCATTTCTACTAAAAGATAGGCCAGACCAAGTATAAAATACATAGAAGTACATCCAAGAATCAGCCAAGACACAGAAAATTTACACAATTTCTTCTAAGTAGTGAGGAGAGTTTAATGTTTTACCCAGAAGTATGTTGACTGTTTCCTGGTGTGGCTTTTCACGTCTTTTAATTCGCCCTTAACTCCTGCTCCCATCAGCATAAGAACAATGCCCTGCCGTGTAATTCTTACTTGGTTTTCCATGCTCTGTTATGGCTACAAATCAAGGGGTTGGAGCTTTTTTTTCTCAGGGAATTTTTAAGCCGTTACAATGTTCGATTTTGTAATGGGCAAATAAACCATCTTTTTCCTATGTGGTAATAGTTCCTCCTTCTGGCACACACTGTATATGTGCGTGGAGCGTTTCTGGTAAATATGCGCACTGGAAAGGTTTTGTGCTGGTAAATGTGGTGAAGCTCAGGACCCTGGCAACCATTCAGTGTTTTCTGAGAGGTTCTTCAGTCAAGCAGCCAGAACCTGTAAACCTTCCCTGAGTTTGTGAAATCTCAGTCCTTGATCTCCTTCTGCTTTGACAACAGATAATTCCTCAGCCAAGCACTCAACTCCATTGTGGTTGTTTTATTTTTGGTATCACTTGGGTTGGTTTTTTCTTTGATATGTGGAGTTGGGTTTGTTCTGGGAGGGGTAAGAATCTCTCTTTTTCTTTGTGTGTATTCTTCCAAGTCACTATCATCCATTAGTTTCTGCCTGTTACATTCTCTCAATTTTTATAATTCTGAAAAACTTCCAGGTAAATCTTTGAAAGAGTGTTTGAAGAACACATTCAATTGTGCTAACCAACTTAACATTTAAAGTTAAAATTAAAAAGAAGCTTAAACTGATTTTTAATAGGCATTTTTGCAAAGAAATGTGCAAGAATCCAAACGGTCCTATCCCCAGGCAATCACTATCCTCAGGCACACATATGGCCCATGAAAAAAACTGTCATTTCTGTGCTCTTTCATTTTATGTTCAGTTTAAGCTGGACCAGTTAAGAAGTTGTTGGTTATTATGGGATTTTCTTGTGCATTGTATTTTTCAGAACAGTATGCAGCCAGCATCTATTAAATAGTTTTCATGTATGTTTTTAAGAATACCTTTTAGATCCCAGAAGGCATTAGATACACTTTTATTACTTGTTTTAGGACATCATTCTTGCCCAGCCTCCATGTGAAGAGCACATTTTGCAGCAGCAAAGTCTGATCCTCTGGTTTGGCAGGCAAGAATGAGAGAATAGCCTGGTGAAAGGGGCTTCAAGTAGCCACGACTTCTGGAAGCTGCAAGCTTTTTTTGGACTTAAGAAAATTAACTATGACTTACGTTTCTTACGAAACTGAGATGCCAAGGTAATTCAAAAGGAGGAAGTTTAATGGTGATCTCACAGCTACTCATTTCACGATAGGCACTGAAGTGTCATATTACCCTGTAGTGTAGTCTACTGAAAAATATAAAGTGTTGCTGTGAAAAACAAAGCAAACCAAAATAGAAACTGAGACCTTTTTATATGAAAATAAAATGCAAAATATAACTCCTTTTTTTTTATTTTAGAAATTTTTTTATTTTAGAAAAATTCTTAAAGAAGGGCATTGCATTTCTCATTTCAGAGAAAGTAGAACCATTTTTTTCAGCATTACCTGAACACCCCCTCCCACACCCAGCTGACATTTTCAGGATAACTTTTTCTTGCAAAATTATTTTTGCTTGATGAAAGTGCCTTTCTTATTTAATTTTTGTTAATATTAAAATGTATCTTTTTTTTTACTTATGTAAGCATCACAGTATTAAAATCAAAATAGACAAGCAATGCTTTTCATTCCACAATGATCAAAATAGAATTTGTCATTTCTTTTTTAAGAACAAGGTTTCATTTCCACAAAAAGTATTTTCAATTCGTAGGAGAGACCCTGTATGTTGTATGCTGGGCTCCTCACGACAAGAAAGACAAGAAATTACTGGAGAGGGTCCAGTGGAAGCCACAAAGATGATGAGGCATCTGGAGGATCTCTCTTATGAGGAGACTGCGGGAGCTGGGCCTGTTCAGTTTGGAAAAGAGAAGACTGGGAGGTGATCTCATCAACATGGGGAAGAATTTTTTTCCCTTGAGGGCGGCAGGGCACTGGAACAGGCTGCCCAGAGAGGTCGTAGAGTCTCCCTCTCTAGAGACATTCCAAACCCACCTGGAGGAATTTCTGTGTCACCTGCTCCAGGTGACCCTGCCTCGGCAGGACGAGATGACCTCCCGACGGCCCTTCCGACCCTAAGGGTTCTGTGATTCTGTTACCGTCATTAACACACGCCCTTGATAAAAGAGCGTTCTGAATTTCTCTGGGGAAATGCGAGAACACGGCATTTCCTTGGCGTGCTCGCTGTTTTTCCGGCGGAGCAGCCCTCGGGGAGGCGAGAAGCGCTCGCGGAGCAGCAGAGCCGGCAGGAGCGAGGAGCCGGGCCGTGAGGGGAGCAGGGCGGGCACTGGGCACTGTCGCTGCGCGCGGCGGCCGGCAGGTGGCGGTGGAGCCCCGCAGCTGGGGCAGGCCGGCCCCGCCCCGGCGGGCTCAGCCCGGCAGCACGGATGCGGCCGCTCCCGCCCGGCCATGGCTTTGCACCGCCGGGCCCCCCCGCGGGCTTCCGGGACCGACCCGCCCGGCCCAGCTCAGCCCGGCCCAGCCCATTCCGCTTCCTCCGGCGGCCCAGCAAGGTAAGCGCAGCTGAGGGCTGTGAGTGTCAGACTCCTCCTTTCCGCGCCTCGGGGCTAAGCGCCTCGGGGCTGGATTTGTGTGGCATCACGGCAGGGGGAGGGCTGGGGTCGGGGTGTGGCTCTTGGCAGCCGGCCCGGGAGGGCAGGGGCTGCGCTGGGGGTCCTGCTGCCCGAGCTCGGCGGGGCTGTCACCCCACAGCTCAGGAAGCGCGTTGAGGTGTCCAGAGAAGGACAGCGGAGCTGGGGAAGGGTCTGGAGCACAAGTCCTGTTAGGGGAGGCTGAGGGAGCTGGGGGTGTTTAGCCTGGAGAAAAGGAGGCTCAGGGGGAACCTTATCGCTCTCTACAGCTGCCTGGAAGCTGGTTGTAGCCAGGTGGGGATTGGTCTCTTCTCCCTGACCACTAATGACAGGACAAGAGGATATGGCCTCAAGCTGTGCCAGAGGAGGTTCAGGTTGACCGTCAGGAGGAATTTCTTTACCAAAAGCGTGATTAGACATCGGAATGGACTGCCCAGGGCGGTGGTGGAGTGGCCGTGACACTGAGTGCCATGGTCTGATTGATAACATGGTCTTAAATCATAGGTTAGACCCGGTTATCTCCGAGGTCTTTTCCAGCCTGATTGGTTCTGTGTTTCTATGAAAGCAATGCTCTCTGCTGGCCGGGGTGAGGGCACTGAGCAGCTGCTGCAGGGCTGGGCGAGCATGGGGCATTTCCCAGCCCGTGCTGTCAGGTGTTGGGAGGGAGCTTTGCACCGACGACCTAGCGCAGCTGCTCTGTAGATTCTCCTTTGAAATAAGAGCCTGAGTTCAAAACAAAGAGCCAGTTCAGATAGGTGGGAATCATCATGTTGAGTCTTGTCATCTTCCGTCTTCTTCACAATGCTTCTTGAAGCGCCTCTCTGAAACCCTGAATGAGTTGTCTGATGAGTGGTGCCTGCCCTGGGCATCACACCCCACTGCATGTACCAGTTAATACACGCAATTTTGGCTCGCCCTTTCTTCCCCCAGGTAGTCTTATTATGTGGTCACCATTCCTATTCAGAAGGAGTAAACAGAGTATGTGAAGTTGACAATTCTCACATTTGAAAAACCTAGCTATCTTCTTGCATACTGCTTTTTTGTCATCCCATTAGAGGTAGTGAAATCATGAGATTTTTCAGGAGCCTAATATTAGCATTTTCTTCTGTAAGTGAATAAATGGTCCAGGACAGTTCTTGTAGAAGATGAATAAGTTTTTTGAATATTTGATCCTTGCAAGCCACATTGATTTAATCTGGTATTATATAGGTATTTCACTTAAACAGAATAATATAACTGGGGAATTCTTCCCAAGGCAGCTTACACAATATACAGTTAATGGTTACACTAAGAATTACCTGTGAGGTTGAGAAAACAGCAATGAACATTACAGAAAATTACAAGAAAGAGGCACTTTTTCAGTAAGCTAATGGAAACAAAGTTATTTTTTGGGATGACAGTTGTCTTTCCGAGACACAGGGCCTTGAAATACTGTAACACTTTTACATTCCTCAGATAGGAGACAGCATGTCTGCTAGGTATGAATATTAATAATTCAGTTACATAACATTTTGATGATCTCAGCTCTGTCTCTTTATTTCGTTCCTGCCAGTATGAAAGCTTTCAGCTTTCATCCCATGTGGGAGATGTACCATGAGGCTGCTTAAAGGGCTAAATATTTTTGCAGTTCTTCATTATGTTGAAGCAGTAGCGTAGTTGACTAACTTGTAATTCAGGAGAAACGTGTACTTAAGACAATATAGGAGGCCAATGGCAAGCTGCAAATCTTTATAATCTTTATTTATACCCCTTCTTTTTCCTTTGTTTTATTTTATTTATTTTCCTTATGTGACTCAGCTGTTTCATCATTGTGAAAGAGACAAGCACTTTAAATCTGTTGCAGCAGTTGGAAACTCTTTCCAGTGATTATTTTTATGCAGCCGTCTGCACAATTAGGCTTTGTGAACAGATAAGAATAAGAAAGCAGATAAGAATAATAAAAGTTGATTGATTTTTGATTGACGTAAACCTCATTTTATGAATTTTTCTCCTATTTTCTGTCCTTTTTTTTTTTGCATTAAGGGACAAAAGACTGATGAAAATTAAATTGCTCCCAGTCACATTGAGGAAGACAGTGAGTGTAGAGCTGTGAGTTTCCTCAAATTATATGGGTTTTCAAAACTACTTTTTTTCCAAAGACACAGTGAACATTGTCATTTTTGCAAGTGTCTGAGAATAAAGTGCAGATAGATGTTATTTAAGTTTTTTACCAAGGAGAGAGGAAGTTATGTTGCTTCTGTTCCATTACTTAAAAAAGCTTTGCTGTCTGAGTATCTAGTATATGTGAAGCAGACATTGCTTGAACTTTATAGCTGTGTAACTGACCCCAAAATGTGTGCAGAAAGTGGTTTATATATTATGAATGCCAAAAAACATTTAGGTTAATAAATTGTTGGATATCTTTTCTGTTTAACTCAGCCCGTCTCTGTCACTTTAGCCTTGCTCAGTGCCACCATTCTCAGAA
The DNA here is from genome assembly GCA_024500445.1 of Entomyzon cyanotis. Taxonomy (NCBI): domain Eukaryota; kingdom Metazoa; phylum Chordata; class Aves; order Passeriformes; family Meliphagidae; genus Entomyzon; species Entomyzon cyanotis. The sequence goes on along the minus strand of JAKEPQ010001009.1, from coordinate 21,019,073 downwards.
GGTACCTTTGGAAAAGCAGAACTGCCCTCTGTGTTAATAAAGTGCCAGACCATGCAGCAAAGTGCTAGGTAAAAATCACAGTTTAGATGTTTGAATTACTCTAGAAATAAATGAGTTTCTTTTTTGTTTTTCCCTAGCAGCACAGTTCTTAGGCATGGCAGACTGCAGCTTTAAAACTCTTTGCAATTTATTTATTCTTTTCTATTTTTCTTAGAGGATGTTTGTAACTGAATTGTGGTTTTGGAAATACAAATGTGGTTTGTGATAGGCTTGCCTGGTGGGTCCCATAGAATCCAGGCCTCAGATGATGGCAGTGAGGATAGAAAGCAGTGCAGAAATCCTGGACAGCAGACTAAAGAGGCTATTTCTGTGACCAGCAATACATTAAAAAAATAGACAGGTTTTCAATGACTTGCTCATATTTATTTTTATTTTTTTTATGGCTGAGCATGCATGATTCAGCATTTAATTGTAGTTGCTGATTTACCTGTTCAAGTTATACACAACTCTGTATTGCTGATAAGTAACACACTGTGCTGTAAACTGTATATTGGGTGATGGGATGCTATCTGCTGTAAAAAGTACACTCTTTCAATCTGGCTATATTTATTTCTAGATGAACATTGGACTTATAGTATCAGTGTGATATTTTGACTTCTTACTTTTGTACCTAGCAGAAAGATAAGTAGCTGAGCATAAAACACGTGGCTTCTGCTGAACAAGAGCAGTAGCAGAGTACAAGGAAAGAGACAATGTCTTCTGAAACAGTCCAACAGGAAAGTCAAACACCTCCAATAAAGCAACCTGGGTGGGTAAGCTGGATTTCCTCCCTTTTGTTTTGATGCTCTTGCTAATGAATAACTGGGATTTTGCCTCAATTGCTCTTATTGAAGAGAGAAATAGGTGTCTGTTGCTTTAAGCATATAGATGAAGAGGGGAAAGGACCGTGTATTATTTTTCCTGGTTCTCTATGCTCAGAGGGCTAGGAGTTGTGAATCTTAAGGTTAAGGCTCTGATTCATGCCCTGAGTTACGAGCTGGCAGAGCTGTGGTGTCTGCGTACAAGTCCAGTACAACCTGTCCCCATCAAGTTCTGCATGCACATGCCTGTGTATTCAGAAGGGCAGAAGGGAGCAGTATGGCACAAGAATCTGGTCTCCAGCTGCACAGAAGATGAACATTCTCCTCTGATGGAGAAATTGAGGAATTTAAATGTGGTATGATTTTTGCTAACCAGTCACTGCCAGAGGGCAGCAATATTGTGCTGATCTGCAAGGAAGGAGCCCAACTGGCAGTAGGCTGACAGGGACTTGGGCCTCAGGGACAGGGAGCACAATCCCACAAGTACCCAAAATGAGGAGGAGAGTAGATGCAGTGATGTTAACCAGGGTCAGCCTACAGTCAGTTCAGTGATTGCCAGGCAAGTCCATAGGAATTAAGGCAAGTCTGATGATAAGCCAGGCAATGAAGTTAGCAAGGCAAGGTAAGGATCTCCATGGAATACCTACAACCAAGGCCCTGAGCTTATATGCAGCTCCTGAGCTGAAGGGCAGAGGCCCTGGGCAAAGCTTCTTCCAGCTTTCTCTAAGCTTCGCTGTTTTCACAGCAGTGTAATTCAGTGTTACACAACTGTGCCATGTTAGAGCTGACTTCAAGCCCAAGCTACTAAACCCCTGGCAGAATGTGCATGGAGGCAGAAAGGTTGCAAAGCCTGTTGGTGCACTTAGGGCTCTGACACTCATTTCCTTATCTTTCAGTCAGCCTGTTTGGATTTTACTGTATTTGCTATGACCTTGCTCTGAAACCAGTTTGAAGTGGTTCTCTATGGTCTGGAGTGGAGTCAGTTCAGTGTTGTTTACCCAAGCAGCACCACCATTAGCTTCTGTGGGAGCAGTGGTTGAAGAAGGGTGGAGATATTAATAACCTAAAATGTGAAATGTGTGGGTGTGGCCAATAAATGCATTTCATTATTACAGCTATAAAATCATGGATCAGTCAGGCATAAAATGAGGTAGAATCCTGTAATAGATGAATGTGCTCTTTTTCCAAAGACATTGCTTGTTCTATGATGTCTGTTTTTTCTTTCAAGAATATGTATCTTTGAAGATGTAGTGTTTTTCCAGAAAAACATTAACATTTCAATTAATTGTAACTAAATGACAACTCCTTCTTTCCCTTGTCTTTTCTTGCTGAGCACAATACCACGGTATGGAATTGGAATATCCCTTGGATCAGCTGAGGTCAGCTGTCCCAGCTGCGTCTCCTACCAAATTCTTATTCACCTCCAGCCAATTTGCTGGTGGGGCAGACTGAGAATCAGAAAAGGCCTTGACTCTGTGTAAGCTCTACACAGCAGTAACTGAAACATCCCTGTATTGTGAACACTGGTTTGGTCACAAATCCAAAACCTAGCACCATACCAGTTACTATGGAGAAAATAAACTCTTGTCCAGTCAAAACCAGTACGCCCATTTATTTCAGATGTCTGATAATGACACTACAAGTGCTAACACCAAGTCTTTTCTTAACAAAAGAAAAATAATCTTCTTATGTCTGCATGTTAATACCCTGGATAGTAGAATGCAAGAGAGAGCACAGTCATGTTTTCCTCACAATTACAATGGGTAAAAAAAGAGCTACCTTAAACTAAAGGAAGTCTGTTGGCAGCCTAAGTTGTATTAGGGTGAAGTTATGGTTGAGTTCAGTTAATGCCATTGATATATTTAAACTGCTCAGAGAGACAGTTCTACTGGTGGGGAGTCTGGCAGAGTTAGAGTTGACCCTCTTCTGAATACTTGCAAAATCTGCTCTTACTGAACTTCAATTGACTGTGTACAGAGCAGAACTGCCACTCTGCCTTTATTTCCTGTCTTTTTATTTCTGGGAGAGATAATGTAGGTCATGAGAATGAAATTACTAACAGATATAAAGCAATATGCTTCTAGGGTAAGCAGCAGCTGAGCAATTTTAGGAAAGTAAAGACCAACAAGATGGGTGATTTAAGCTTGAAACACATGTAGTTCTGTCTGATTCTGTATTGGGGTATCAAGATTTCATCACACTGCTAACAACAGAATAAGGAGTTTTGCTTGGGATTTTTTTGTATTTTGTGTTCTAAATAATTTATCTTCTTTAACTGATTTATTTATTTATTGTTTTGTTCCTGTGAGATTAAATTCAGCAAGCTAATCCAGGTTTATGCTTTCAGCCAATGTACTTTTGTCCCATCTCCCAAATCCAAGATAGAGAGATTGCAAGGATCCGTAAAGAATGCAAACAGGAAAGTTTCTGGTACAGAGGTGAGTGTTCCAAAATCATTCTTACCACACTTACTACACAGAATGACTTTTTGATGTGTATATGCAAAACTGTCTGCAAAATGCTTTTTTGTTGGAACACTGTGGTAGGTTAACTCTGTCATGTTAAGTTAAGCATTGTACTCTTAAAGGTTTAATTGAATTATTTGCGTAAACATTGTAGGTGAACATGGTTGAATTGAGGTCTTGTTTAATATGAACTTTAGCAATTGTAGAGTTGGTTCTATTCTTGAAGTTCATTATTACAACCACCCCACTTTAGGAATGTTTTACTTTGTTACTTACGTATTCTTGCCTTTGAATGGAAGGCAAGCATAGTTATGTATCTTCGATTTGTGAAATTCTTCGTGTGTTAGGTCATCTAAAAGATTATTACTCAGTGTTTTAGTGCCTTTTATGTCCACCCTATCAGTTTGTATCTAAATTACATATTTCCTGAATGCAGAAGATTGAAAAGGGTTTCAGCATTTCATCAGAGCTGCTGTCATTACAAGTGTTGCAGTAGTTAGAGGAGATATTCAGACTGTGGAAACTATTATTTAATATATATTGCATTACCTCCGGATGTTACAGCATGGCTGATGTCTGGCACTGTGTGAGAACATCCTTGCTTTGAGCAGAATGTAATCTGAATGAGCAGATGTAATAGGTGATTAAGACAGTAGGCAAAATTAATGTTTAGATGTGTTTAACATTAGAAACATAAAACATTTAATGTATAAGAGAGTATTTACCAAATAAGTAACAAATTTTGGCTGATACTAGCTACTCTCCTTTTCATTTTCACAGCTCTTCCTTTGTCTCTTGGGAGCATGCTTGTCACCCAGGGGCTAATCTCAAAAGGTAAAGATAAAAAAATACATTACTAAAGTGCTGTTTTTCAAGATCAATATTCCTCTCAGTCATTACCATCATTGTTACAGTGATTTGATTGTTATGTATGCATTGCCACAGTCCTTCTTTTGAAAGAGCATGAACTGAAAAGAGAATTCACAAATCCAAAGACTGGTGGCTGGATTCTGTCACCATGATCACATGTATTTGAGTAGTCTTCACTGGGGCAGCTTCTAGGACATTGTACAACCCGAGCAGGGGCATTAGAATTGGGTACTGTAACTCTGACTGTTGGTTTATTTGAAAAATGCTGGCAGCGTTTTTACAGTGACAATGTATCGATATGACTACTGCCTTGGTGCGAAGGGACAAGGAGTACTGCCAAAGTGAGGAGACAGAGAGCTTTCTATAGAGATGGATCATGATCTGCAGGCTAACACAAAAGAAAATTGTATTCTGTTTATGTGGTGGACGAGCCTGGTTCCACACATGGCACCTTCAGTTTCCCTGCTGGGGGTCTTGACTATGTGTAAGGTTGAGGTTAGTGTTTTGGGTAAAGAGTGAGGTGCATCCCCCCTGAAGTCTGATAAGCTGTACCACAAGTGGCTGATGTGGGTTCCCTATTGCATCCTTGACCTATGAGCTTGTACGCAGACAGGGAGGGAAGGAGTAAGGGAGAGCGTGTCAGAGAAGAAGGATTATACGTTTGAGAAAGGGAAAGCAGTGATAGGAAGAGCACTGGGGCTGTCTCTGTAGCTAACATGCCAGCCTCTGGCACCAGGTACTCAGTTTCTGTTCATTGTACTTGGATGTTTCTGATCAGCTGTGAAACAACAAATGCCCTTATTAAATAATCATTACTGTGTGTCAGCAGTTGGAGGGGGGTGATTAGAAACAAGAAACACTTTTGTTGCTCCCTCCCCTGAGAGACCCAGTTTAAAATTGCATAGATCCCAGTGGGCAAAGGCCCTTGTGCTTAGCATAGGCTGAATGCTCCTCTGTCTAAACAGACTTTCTTCTGATGGCTGCAAACAGCACCCAGCCTCTAGAAGAAGCTGCAGCTTCTAGACCTCGTTATTACTGTCTGAATGCATTTAACAGTGCACCCAGTGTTCCCTTTCCTTTGCCACGGTAATCTTGCTGCGTGGAGCCCTCCTCTACAGCATGGCACTCCTCTGCCAGACACACAGTTCTTAGAGGAATACTGGTTTCATTTCCTGAGGTTAACTGGAGGAAGGTGGATTTTGATGGAAAAGCTAAAGATAATTTTTTGCTTTTCTTGTTTAGCATACTGTGTTCTCCTCTTAAAGGCCAAAATGTTTGACCTTTCCTCTGTAGAGGAGGAGGCTAGATACCAGTGGTACAGTTTTAATCAACAGCCACAGAAAGCTACCAATGAACAGTTTTGTTTTACTTATCACAGCACAAGGAACTGGACCTTGTGTAAGAGATGTAATTTTGCTATTTTATATGCAGTGTTGGTTTGTGCTGACACATAAGCCACCATCACTTCTTCTGTAGTGCTGCAAGTGTCACCAGTGGCAGACATGCTGCTTTCATGTTGGGTTACACTCTGAACTCGCGCCTGAACTGAACTGAATCCTACAAAGTCCAGATTCTCTTCCTCCTATGACTCTAGGACTGCTCCAAAACAGAGGCACTAAGAACTAGTGGAATGGAAAGTGCCCTGATGTACTGAAATCTGAGTTAGTGGACTTCATACCATCCTCACCTTAAGAAGTGCAAAAGCCTATAGGAAAATTAATGCCCTGGTTTTGAGTGCTGGTGAGTTCCTCAAGTGAATAAGCTTTCTGACCATTTCCTTTTCCTGTAGGCATTTTTTTGGCAAGCGCAAGATTTGGTCCATACCCCAAGATGGCAAGTAAGTTGTATCCAGTTCTAAAAAGAAAGGGCAAGAACAATAAGTGCTGACATTGTGAATTAATATTATTTTCTATAATCTGTTTCTCTAAATATTGTATCCTTTTCCTGTATGAATTGTTTTGGACCAGTTACTCTCTCTCATAATAGGTAACCAGTTTTCAGTAGTTATAGAATCCACCTCTGTCATCCCTGTATAACTTCATATGTGGTTTTACATGTTCTGAGAAGATGTGATACACAATTTGTTATGTGATTAAAATGGAGCCAATTGCACACTGGTTTACAGTCTTGTATTAACAATGTTTTGTTATGTCTCTACAGTTGCTGGTGTCTTAGGTTTTGCCATTGGAAAGATTTCATACTTTGGAGAATGCAAAAAAAAGTTTCAGAAAATTGGTATTGTACCATTTGGTCCGCAACAGAAAAGGTTCGTGCTTAGTTAAATTATTATGCCTAGATAAAAATAGTCTAAAACAGAATAAAAATTATATGCAGAAAAACTATGAATTTTAATTCTGTGATCAGATCCTGAGGTACTACTTGTAGTCTTTGGCTATATATTGCAGTATTAGAAACTAGTACACATTCTTCAGAAAATGCAAATTAAACTCAGTGTAATACCTGTTACTAGGATATCCATGATATCCATGATTTAAATGAAATTATTGTTCTTTTAGGTGTGATGTGACAGCACTTACTAGCTCTCTTTTCATCTAGTATCATACTGCTAATATTGTCCATGTTACTACTTGGGCCCTTTGAGTCTTCCTTTGGAACACAGATCAGCCCAAATATGCTACAGATTTTTTTATAATGTCCTCATATTTTAACAACAATTTCAGTCTCAACCCATATTGCAATGTCCCCTTTCTCTGTGGCTTTGCCCAACCTCATACTGTTGTGCCAAACCATAAAGGGCATGAACTGAGAGGGTATTTTCTCCACCTTGCACTTCTAACCATAATACAGATCTCAGTGGTTGGCTTCTGTCACCTGGCACCTCCATGCTTCAGTCATTGTTTTCTCACCTTCACATAAAGTTCTCCTTCACATCAAATCAGACTCTGAATTCCTTCTCAGCTCCTCCTTCAACTGCCTGTTATACCCTCCATTCTCAATATGGCTTCTGTTATAAACCTTTCACTCACAAAATACCTTGCCAAAAATCCTATCCAAAAAATAATTTTCCTTTGTCTTTCCAGATCTTTTCCGCAGACCAGCGTGAGCTTTCATGCCTGAATGCCTGAATGATAATGGAAATCTTCTTCATTGTTCTTCTGTTTCTCTACTGTATTCTTCCCACATGTAACAATTACTTGGTATTACACAGTGTTATACACCTTGCTCATAGGCACAATGGCAAGGACTGTCTTGCTGCTTAGAAAATCCTCTTACATTTTTGAGATTGCTAGAAGGAGTACTTAATACTAATTAATGGGGGTTTATTGGCTGGGATATTTAGATGCCATATTTTGCAGTTTATGTCCCATAAAGCAGTTACAAAAACTCGGGAACATAGGCAAGAGATTACTTCTTCAAGAATTTTTGCCATCATGCTATATGGTTGTATTAGAAGAAATCCAGCAAAATTCTTCAATGTTTTATTTGCTTTCAATATTGTAGGAAGTGTCATCATGTTTGCAAGGAATGTAAAGCAAACTTGGGATTGAATGAGAAAGAAGGTTCAACTCCTTCAGCATCTTAGTCCCAGGTAGGCAACCTTGTAATTTAAAAATAAAAATTCTCATCTTATTTTCCATGGTGAATGGTATTCTTCTTTTGAACAATATAGTGAATATCATAGATTTTAAGAATGGATTAAAATCTCACCATTACTTAAGGAAATATTCTGTATCTGTGATTTCTGATTAATTTTGTTTCTTAATTTTTGTGTTACATACCTTTCATGCTAATTTTAAGCCCCCATCTCTGAGGAAGTTTTTTCTTTAGCAGTAGCAGAGTATTGCTGATTGACCTAAGTGGAATTAATTTGGATTGACTGCTTGTAGTAAAACAAATACAACTCCTTTCAATTTCCAACTTTATTTACTGAAGGATCAAATAATTATGGATTATGTTGATATTTAAAAATGCATTGAAATAATGACAACTAAAAGCAGACACAGCTGGGTGTGGGTTTTTTGCATTCAGTACTACACTTTGGCTAGAGCCTTAGTGGGGTAACATAAGAGTGGTGCTAGAGCAGCCTGCTGTGGTGGGGCAGGGGACACGGCTTGTGAAGTGTTTTCACCCGAGAAAGGGGGAAGTTCCCTTCATGAAAAAGGAGGGTTTACAGGGTGGAAGGTAGGGGAGTGTTTAAAAGCACATGCACTCTATGAAAAACAGGCCAGCAGCTGGGTTTTTTAAGAATGTTTTCACACTTTCTGCTTGTGGTAAGCTGGCCTACGTTTCTCACAGGCAGGAGAATGTGTGAAAGTGTTTGCAAATAGCTTGGCTGCCTGCAAGGGAGGAGAGCAGAGAGCCTGTCTAAAATCCTGCCATGTGAGTTTATGTGGCTAAGAACAGAAGTCTGATGCAGAAATTGTTTGATTGAGTCTGGTATATATTATGTAGGAATCTAGGTAAGGATATTAATAGTGGTCCCTTTCTTAATCTAAAATGCGTGCATATAGACAGTCTAGAAGGAGGAATATCCTATCAGAACCTGGTTACTTGCCCAGAAGAGAGATTTTTATGGACTTTTACTATGCAACAATACATGGTAGCAGTGAGGATTGTCCTGAAAGAAGCCATTAGAATAAAGTCCTGATTTTAATCAACTCTGCCACTGGTTCAGCATTTTATATCAACTGCTGCAAGTGCTCAGCCACTAGCAGAAAATGCACTTTGGCTTAGGCTCACCTAATAAGGGCTGTGCCAAAAGAGGCAGTGCTTCTCTTGTGCCAGCTCTAGAGATCATGAAGCAAGTTGACTCTCCAGATCAGCTCTCTGCTCTATTTTGGTATGAGGAAAGGGGTGAAAAACTTTCTGAAGGGTTTATTGCTAGCGGCAGCATGAAGGAGAGAGTGAGCCAAACTTAGATGAATGGATGACACCCTAAATCCATTAGCAGTGATGAGTTTGATTAAGCTCTTGCACCACTGTGCTGATTAACTGCTTTTGAAGATTTTCTCTTAAATAAATGCTTATGTAGGCTCACTTCTGCCAAATAAGGACCCCAAAGCACATTTAATTGAGGATGGCCACTTACCAGCAATTACCTGTGTAGAGGAATCAAATATTTATGGCCAGATTTACCTCTGCTGCTTGTCAGATCTGCAGCTTGCTGAACCTTAAATCCAAATATATTTTGTTTTCCAGCCTTCCTCTGTGAGCTGACAATATTTTTTCTGGTGTGCAAGTACCAATTAGCTTTTAAATAAATTCCAAATTGTCACAAACACAAAGGAGTCTTGCAGCTTTTTGAGGGGAAGAATCCAGGATGCCACAGGCCCCTCTCTTTGTTTTCTTCCTGTAACGGGTCCTGGAATTTCTGCTGTGGAACCTGTTCCCTGTTCCAGCTCACATATTCATCAAAAACCTTGATTGCTGCACATTTTAACAGCAGCTTAGGTCTTCTTGTTTGGCTTTTAAAAGGGCCTGAAAGCTTATTCAGAAGCTTAGTTTGAAAACAAATATAAAATAAATGTATTTCTTTTAAGTTTTAATTACTGTAATGAAAAAGGCATTCTATATGGGCCATTGTGGTATTTTGAATTTGTCAGAAATCAATTTTGATGGACGGGTTTTAAAAACTTGGGGGGGAAAAAAAGCATTATGTTGTTTTCTATATTGTTAAACTTCTTTTATGTAACAAAAATACTTAATTTAGCATGCTGTGCTCTAGAAATGTGCAGAGACCCTGCTGAGCACATCTTGCCATTATCCATGCTAAGCATATGGTGCAAGCTCTGGCAGTGCCTAGGAAGACCACCCAGATAAATCCATTTGTGTTTATGAGTCCAAAGGTAATGTCTTTTATCTGCAGGGACTCAAGTGTTCTCAGAGAAATCACCAAGAAGCTCCATGTTTCACAGTGAAAGCAAGGTGCCACTCACATAAATAACAGGTCCTTTTATTCTATTTATGTAGTGGTGACCATGATAAAAACCTTATGGACCAGCTTCTCTCAAGGCACTTTCCTGCAGACTAGAAGTAATAATTTTGTGATTCTATCTCTTAGATTTAGTATAAACTGACTTCTCTGAAATCGCTGCATATTGTTACATGGTTCTGTTTGTACTACATACCAGTTTCTTGTAACACACTTTTTGAAATACACTCCTCTGTTCTCAGAACATGTTGGTTTATTTTCCTCTCTTCAGTGCAATTTAGCCCTTAGGGCTGAAAAGTTATATTTGTCTATCGTATTTAGATGCTGGCAATACTTTGTGTAGCAGGCAAAGTGGTATATGTTGGAATGTGTGTCATCTGTGTCAAACGGAAAAAGTGTGAGGAGGTTTAAATGGTTTGCACAGTGAAGCAGCTGTTCAGTCTCTGAGCTGACCCCTTGGTTATGGAGTACTAAGAGTACTAAGAGTACTAAGTTCAGTATTGTCACACTGCAGTTACTGCACTGAACCAACTTCCAACAGGCCAGTTTTACACAAAGGTCCACTTTCCCAGGGATACCAAAAGTGTGTGCCACATCCATGAACAAGAACACACTTGGAATATTCTGGAAGAGTTTATGGTCTGCACAAAATCCAAGGCCACCAGATGTTGAAAAAAAACCCCAAACCCAGGTGGCACAAGTTCTCCATAAACAGCAGGACACAAAATCTTCCATGAAACATCTCAGGAAATCAAAAGCAGACACTTCCCCTAAACACAGTGAATTGGTTTTCACATGGAAATAAATGCACAGCTACTGAAAAGTTTGGGCTTCACTGTCAGTCAATGAAGACTGTCTTCCGTGGGGTTTTTCTGTTTGCTTTCATACTATGCCTATGGTTAGTGCCCCCCTTTTGAACAAGCTTCTGTGGGCATCTTTACCTAGACACAAAGAGATTCAGCAAGCAAAATGTATAGTGTGGAAAAGTATAATGTAACTATTAATTGCTTACTAAACACATAATACATTCTGGGTTTAACAAAGTGATTAGACTGAATACTCAACTCCCTGATGAAGCACTTGGGTAGTTTTTCCTAGCCAGGCATCCACCAGGTAGAAGGGGAAAGGTTAGACTGACTAGACTCCCTGTTCCTTTTTTATCCCTGTAAGATTTTATACTTTTCTACTTGGTGTTTAGCTTCTTGAATTCTTGAGCTACTAAGAACCTCTGTCTCAGCAGGGGCTTCAGTTTTACACTTGTTACCTTTCTACAGCATTTTTCCACAGCTCTTTCAATTGGAGTCAGGGATACACAATGCTTCTGTGTCACAGCTGATGTTGTGTACAGGCAGGTCAGCCTTGGAGAGCCTTCCACAGGGGCTCCAGGGAGAGGGAGTTACGCAACCACAGAGAAGTTGACCTCCTTTGTGAAAATAGTGTAATTGTCATGGGTGTATGGTGATAGTCACCAAAACTTGTATGGTGACATGTCTTAGCTACTTCCACTCCATCTGTCATCCACTGTCAAGATAACAGCAAGAAGCTGCACCAAGGTTAGTCATGCCAGGGTTATCTGAGTGCAGCCCTTACATCCAGGTGATGCTAAGGAGACTGATGCATGTGACAGAGGACCGTTCATGTCAGACTCTTAGAAATTGTTCTGTGGTCTATGATACCTCTTGGGGTTACAACTTAGCTACTGAACTTTGCTTTAAATGTAATTTTGGTTATTTTTTAGTTTCAATTACTCTTCTGTAATAAATATACTCATGTAAAAAAATTTGTCTCCTTTTTTTTCTAACTTTGTTTCCATACTTTGCAAAAGGCTGATCAGCTGATTGTGTGGATCTAAGTTCACGAGTTACTGTGATCCAGGTATGAAATAAGTTTGTGAATCTAAGACGTATTAGCACTAAATTTATGCATATCAAAGGAAAAAATGAGCAGAGCTAATGGGCAGACTGTTCCAAATGCAGCCTTTGTGTCAGGAAACTTCTTGTCTCTGGTCAGCGAAGGACAGGAGGGTGCACCAGTGAAGGATCTCCCTCTAGCAGGATCACTAGCCAGGGTGGGAGACAGGGTGACCATTATGGCGATTCTTAGAGTTACTGAAAAACCAAGTTAAGAGCCTTGCCCAAGGAAAGAAATCCCAGGTAGCTCATATGGAGCTGAAACATATTCTGGGCAAAGAGCACAAGATTCCTGAGAAAACACACCTTTAAATTATTTTTATTACAGTATAGTGACTTTCTCTGCAGATGAATGGTAAAAAAAAAACCTAAGGGTTGTAACAGATGCTTTTCCTGTTGTCTTTGATATACAGACTGTTTGAGAGCAATGGCACTTCCAATTTCTTGCATAGAAAAACCCCACTTACCTGAACTTCTAAGTGTTTCTTCTCATCTGTGTGTGTTTTGAGCATTCTGCAGCATGTGCTCAGGCACATCAGCAAGCTCAGGTATTTCAGAGCAAGAAAGGTCTTTAATACTTCCTCCCAGAGGCACATTTTAAACCTTTACTCAGCCTGCTGGAGGCTGAGCTCTGCCAGGGCTGGGCTGGACATGCCCAAGCTTACTTCCTTCTACACTGTCACATCTGTAATTCTGCAAAATACAAACAGAAAACCTTTCCCAGCAGCAAATGCTTGCCATTTACTTACTCCCATTCTGCTGATCGGCTCCACAGATACAGTAGATCGTAGTAACCCCAGGCGCTGCTCTGCACCGTGCCAGGCATGGAGCCTGCCCGTGTCTCCTGGGTTGCCCTCGTGCTGCTGCACAGCTGGCGGCTCTGGCAGGTGGCTGATCGTTGTCAGACAGCTGCTCCGCCAGCCTGGATTCTCCCCTTGCACGCTGCTCTGCTTCTCCCGGCCCAGCGGGAGCTCTGGGGCCGCAGGGGCTCCCTGCTCACTGTGGCTCCTGGCCGCAGTGCAGCCTCACAGCGGGCTGACAGCTGCACGTTCTCTGCCACACAGAGGGGCACTGAGGAAAAATGAATGCACTCTTTTATAAAATCCTCAGGGGACCCTAAAAACACACTTAGGTCTTCAAAGCAAACGCACAGCCATATACACTGACTACATGACACTGTACTAGCAGAAATGTATCCTACTTATCATAGCTAAAATTATTTTGACATTGTTAATAATCCATCATTGATGTTTTGGCATCAGCTACTGTAACCAAATTCACCCTCACCTTTATCAGTTGCACTGTTTTAAAATGCTAGTTATCCTAAAATAGTTAACAATTGTTTTTAAAGTACATAATTAAGCCAAACAATATTATTTATTTTGGCATTACATTTACAAATAAACTAATTTTAGCTTCATAATTAAAATAAAAATCTAATGCATTAGAAATGTGCTTCCTCTTTGGCTTAGTGGGAGTAGAAAAGAATGTATATCATTCTGTGTAAGGAACTGATTGAAAATTTCAGGGTTTAGAAGCTGTTCATGCAAGATTTCATATGCTGAAAATGAAATCCTACATCATCAGCGAGCAACTGGAAAAACAGCAACACAAAGGTTATGCACTATGGATTTTTAATCCTGAATAATTTACTTCAAGTTTTGGCAAAGGAAATCTAACTCTCCATTTCTCCTTCATCTTAAGATTTTTTTCTCGTTTCAAGACTAAGTGAAAATTGTATTTGAATATCCATTTTATCAGATGATCAGACAGTATCTTTATCATACATCCTTTGTTTGGTTACTGCACCACCACATTATGAAAGTAGCTCATACCAGGCTCTTGCTTTTTAGTTTTGCAAAGATATGCTTCTGCTAGACAGAAGACATGATCTTATGCTTAAACTATGTATTACCATTCTGCCATGTATCTTAAAATCTCAGGAAATTTCGTACTGCTCAATCAAAAAATTAACAGCAACTTGGTAAAAATGAGTAAACACAGTAAGTATTAAAACACTAATATATACATAGCATAGTACCTAGTATTTATTAGTATTAAATAGAAAAACCAGAAATACTTCAGATCATGACTGCTATTTACTGATTCTTTCAGAATTATACTGTTTTCATTTATTGGAAGTAAATACATACTAGTTATGTTCCCAAGAGATTATCATCTGCTCTCTGGCAGCTCTCTCACTAGCTGTTAGATACAAAAACCTGCTTATTTTTCAGCAAGTCGTATAACCAAACAGTTACGCATTTCTGGTTTTGCTATATTGCTTGACTTTCATTAAATAAAAATACTGGTTGCTCATTTCCCTCATTATTTGGAAAGAAAGAATAATACACTTGATGGTCTTGTGAGCTGGAAATCTGTACCCTAGCCAAGGTCATTCACATGAAGACCCCCTGGTATTTCTTGGTTCAGGTTCTAATGCAGGTTAGATGCCTCAAAACTTTTGTATGGTGGTGGTGGTTCACGGCTGGTTCTTACATCAGCAAAAAAAATAGTAAAAATATAAACTTGAGGCATATCTGTGTCCAAGCCTGCACTGGCTTCACTGAACTAGCACAAACCCAGGGCAAGAGCCTGAAATGATAACGGGATGCAAATTGTCCCATTTGTTGCACTGAGTCTAAAATCCAAGGATTTGTGGATTTCTACAAACAAGTTAATAGGAAACTAAACTGCAAAAAATAAAGGGATGATTTTAGACCCCTGTTTCATCTAAGACATTAGAGAGAACTTATTCTGGTTGCGAGTCAGGAATATTGGGCTGCAAACAAAGCCTTCTTACGGCAGGTCTGGTGTGTTTATGGGAGCCAAGGAACTGAGCTGGATGTGCCTCCTGCAGCTGGGCAAGGTCCTCTCTCAGGGCCACAAACAGGAGTCCACTGGGAGCAGAACAAACAGGTCTTTTAGCTTCCAGCAAAGAGTGGACATGTGAGGATTTCTTCCTGAATCTTAAGGAGGCAAGAAAGTTGTGGGTTCAGTCTGGAATATTAATGATTTCCCCAGGTTTCCACAAATCTGCTTAGCTTTCATTAATCAAATCAAATCAAATCAAATCAAATCAAATCAAATCACTTTTCATTTACACTTTTCTCTTTCATGTAGCTGTGTTCCAAACAACTTCAGCACGAAAAATAACCCAGAAAACTCAGATTAGTACTTACTTGGGGCTTTAAACATGCTAATTTGGGGAAACACAAAAGCATTCAGGGCCAGGATTTTTGGTAGAGCTTTACCAGCTATAAAAGAGCTGAGGCACATTTTTGCAACCCTCTTCTCTCTGTTCATGCATATTAGTAACAACTAACTTGGGGATAATGCTACCAGCTCCTTTGAACTGGCCTGCTTATTTTTAAGAAATTGTGAAAACAATTATTTTACAGGTGGTTTTTTTTTTAGAAATGTTCATAGTGAAGCATTCAGACTCCTTTCCTGGTGTTTGATTTAAGGTGTAAGAGTTAATTTTTTAATGTTATTTTTAATTTGAGGAAGAAAATTTACTTAGCTTTGAAATAAACAGAGTTAATTTGCAATTATTGACAAATACACAGGTATGATGGCCCGTATGAAAACTTGAAGTGTTTTTTAACACCATTGTTCTTTACATCTGGTCACATGACTTCCAGCAACAGTAACCCTGCCATCAGCTCCAAGACACTTGGATTCAATAAAAATTCCCCAAAATGATGGAAGTGCAGTATGAGCAAGCATGGGTGACTGGGTAGCTGCAATGAAGCCATGAGCCTGTAAAAACCCACGCTGAAAGAATGGGTACTAATGGAAGATAAGCAGGAAAAGGGAAGGAAGAAGATTGAATTCCCATGGCGCTTTAGTGAATCAAGGGCTCAACATACATGTTGTCACAGCAAACTGAATGTGACCCAACTCTGACAAAACATCGGTACCCAATACCTTACTAAATTAACAGCTATGATTGTGAACTCTCCTATGTTTAATATGTATTAAGGATGTGATGAAAACCGAAAAATTTTAAATTGATTGATGGCAAGCCAAACTTGTTTCCAAGCACAAAAAAAGGTATGTCCTCTCAGAGATAGTAACTAGATGCAACAGAATGAAAGTTTATATTAAATTTAAAAATCCTATCTATACATGTTACCTCAAGCAGACCAACATTAATTGACATGCCTTTTATGTTCTCCTCTAAGAAAGGAAGAAAAATTCTAACACAATTTATATAGAACACTGTGCTTGTCCACCCAAAAATATTAATGTGAGGCAAGACACTTTATGGGAAGGCACCATTGTAGGAATCTGCTCCACTTTCATCTCAATTTTCTACCTCCTGTTGCTTGTGTAACTGACAACTAAGAAACTTTGTGAATATTTTCATTATAAAGCTAATCAGCTTTGGAACTGCACATTGAAAACCACAGCAATGCAATTCTGGCAGACTGTGTATTTTCAGAGTTCACTCATCACAGCCATGAGAAGTATTCTCTACAAGGTAAATTTCTTATACAACTTCAAGATCATCCAATTAGCACATTAATTATTTTAGAAGATCAGCTTTTCTGAAAGCAATCTTCCCATTTCGATTATTTTAAGTAGTATTTGGCTCTTTAGGCATCTTCCTCTTTCCCCTCTTTTTCCACCTCATTTCAGCCATTTGCTCTGTACAGCTACCCCCAATTAGCTTCTTATTTATGCTGTTCTGCTTCAATCTACTAAATCAATAAGGTCTTTGAGAACTTTCAACTTGGTAGGCAAGTTGTTTTTCAACTCCAACACGGATGTCAGGAATGCTTTTACGCTACCAACTTCATCATGGTTTTTGCTCCCTTATAGCCCAAACACCCAAATAAACACAATGCTGTGAGATGAAACTGCACAGGTGAGAACATGAAAATCCCTAAGTGAAAGCAACGTTTTGATTGAAACAGAGCAGGTGATGCAAAAAAACAGGAAATACTCTTCACAGTTTTCCCAATGTAGTTATTTTCTTACAGGGAATAATAACGAAATATTCCATTGCTTGGGATCTCTTCTCCATAAACATGGGGGTTTTGTCATGACTTGCAAAAATTGAGAAATAAGGCCAAATATACAGAGCCTAACATTAACAATCAATGTATTATTCAAGCTTTTACCAAAGTTTGTCAGGTTTAGCCTTCTGCACTTAAATGTAGCTGTTTTCAATACCTGCAGTTTCATTCAGTATTTTCTTGAGAAATTATTGTCTGTAGAAAGCCATTGTGGGCAAGTCAGAGTATCAGTCTAAAAATACAGGTGGCACCATGAAACAGTTTTGAAAAAGTTATAGTTACTTCTGTGTCTTGCTCAGCTCTTCAGCCCTTCTCCTCTCAATGGTTTAGTAGTATTGCCGATACAACAAACCAACCATGACAAGAAGTTCCCAGCATATCACTTTCAGACAAAGTGAGAGGTGGGTTCTACAGGTAACTTTTAATGCAAATCTTGAAAATTTGAGAAGATTCTGATATTCCCTTCTCAATACATGGTACTGCATTTATTTACATGTATTTTTACCTTTTGTTATACGTTGATATTACCAGTTACCCTTTTCATTCTTAAACAGCACAAATGGTTTATAGTCATGACACCTCACAATAGCCTTGTTTTCCATTTATGCAAAATTTAAAAAAGTTAAGCATAAATACATTTTTTAATCTTCTGGAAAGTCAGGATTTTCTCCTCATTTACTGATAGCTGTGTCTGGCAGAGCACAACACAGGTGCTGATACTCATGACTAATCTAGATGAAGTTCAAGTTCGCTGACAGGAGGTAATTTTCTTCAGTTCTTCATTTGACTCTTACTCATCCCAGGTATCTCCATATTTGTTTACTTTAACTAAAGAAAAGAAAAGAAAAACCAAAGTAGTCACGTGATAGTTTAACTGCAAAAGTTTATCATGTACAGTGCCAAAAGTATAATGAAGTGCACTGTCATCTGAAGTGGTGTGTGGGGAGAGTGTCAGTCACAGCACAACAGACATCTAATTAAAGCTACTTTTGAATAAATGGGGAGAAGAGTTTGTTAATCATTTTACCTTAATGAATTAATATTCAATCAGAAGGCCTACTGTGCTAATTCCTGGTCTACAGAATTGCTAATTACTTTGAAACAAATGTAACGTGGATGAAACAAAGACAATTGGAGGAAACAGGCAAGGAATGTTACAATAAAAAATGAGGCTACATAATCTGGTTACGTGCACAGTTGGATGGATTCAGGATAGTTAAAAACACATTCAAAGACAAACACACAGAAATCAGTAATCCCTACTAGGAAACTACTCAGCCATTATTATTTGGCAGTTTCCTTCACCATAGGAGTGAGTCAGTGAGGAAAAAAGCCAGGGTACTAGTCTAACAGCTTTGTTCAAAAGTGTGTCACTTAACTGAACAACAACCAGAAAGTGAAAACAGGCTCTCTTGAAAGTGAGTTGAAAAGTCCTCTGTAACTGACTGCCATCACTGAAAAGGTTAAGGATGGCTGTATTTGATCCAATAGGAATGCTGACACTAGTCAGGCACCCCTTTATGATCTACTTGCAAGTTAATTACTAAGCTCACTGTTTATTACTAACTGTGCAGCAGAACAAGTGGAATAGAGCAAAATGCCTGCTCCTTGTCTCAGTGAGCTATCAGCAAACTGAGCATAATGCCCTGACAAATCTCTTTGGAGTGACTGATATTGGCAGTGAAACAAAATGAGAAGCTCTCTCAAAGTACGATTTGATTTCCATTTCTATTAACCATGGCAGCTGAACAGGCTGCACTCATTCCCTGGAAAATGGGCCAGTCTAGATCACTATGCAGATGCACATTTTTGTGCTGCTACAAGGAAGGGAGAAGGCACTGGCACATGGAAGTTAGGGACTGCTTAACGCTGGTTTAAACATGGTTGGGTATCCTTTCTGTCCTTGCCAGGAAGGGCAGAAATCACTGTCTCTTATTTGCTAGGGACCCAGAGATAAGGGGATGAACCAAGGGGTGGTGACTCAGAAAGTATGAACAGGCACACAGCAAGTAACATATCCAGTACAACACAAGAAGCTAAATTGGATCTTAGCCTGCAACATCAGTGTAATCCCAGAACTGCAGATTTAAATGCACTTGCATGTGTAAACCATTCCTGAATTTTTGTATTCCCTCCTTATTCTCTTTCCCTAAAAATGCTTTAAAAGGTCTATTTGCAAATCTCATGCGCTGCTCAGTTTTATTCTCAAAGCCCAAGTACAGCCTTCAAATGGAACACAGAAATATAACAGAAAGAATACAGTATTTGGCCAACATTTTACAGAGGATTTTTATAGACCTCAAGTACCTAAAAATAAAGTAACAAATTCATATTCTCATTTCATAGACACAGCATTTGCCATGGAATATGGCAAAGTTTTCAGAATGCTGCTTAACATTTCTGTGTATGGTTTTCAAGCGACATTGCTAGGCTTTCTATTTGTGGAGAAGTCTCTTGAAAAAGCACATTGTGTAAATCCATGAAGTGTCAGCCGATGGAATTTGAAAGCAATCTGAAACCACAGTTTCAATAATTTTTTCATGTCTCACTGGGCACAGTCACATGATAAGAGAAAAAGCCTTTTATCCTTGAAATAACAGATCAAAATCATTACACAAAAATGGTTTATCATTTTTCTTTCAAGACTGCAGATCTGTCCAAAGATAGATGATCTGCAGAAAGTAATTCACAAGCATCAAATAGACTGACACTCTTAAGCAACACTGTTCCAAAGTTCAATATTACTGCTTCAGAACCTTTTGCTTTAATACACTCTTCTATACTTATTCTCACTCATTATGCCTAATAGGAGACAATGGCTATTCCTGCAAGTCTTGTTGCAACATGGCTGAGAAGGCTGGGCACTGCATGCAAACCCAGACAATTCAAGGTGACTAGTCCAGCAGTGTGTTAAATAGTAAAACATTCCTCTTGCTACAATCATTTTCACAGATGCCACATTAACTTAAAAAAGTTCTACAGCAAGCAATTATGAATTGCTTCTGTGTCTCCTTTTCAAAAAATTGATTGAGTCAAAAAGTTGTCTGAATAGCGTCTTATTCTTCAGGACATTGCATTCTTATTTTGCTCTATAAAGTTTTCTTTTTTACTGTGAAAACAAATCTCAATATTGCTGCCAAATACCATTTCCTTCCTCTGGGTTTTAATGTAGAAAATGAACCTCTACAAACAATGCCTCTATAGAAATCCACTAATTCCACATGAAACAATTCACATAAATAAATACCCTCCCCTTCAAACCATCAACCATGTGCTCTATTTTGAGAGAACAATGCTATCTAAAACACACCCCCCTCCCATAGCTAAAACTCTTTAGTATGGCTCTGAGTTCAGAGAATTCTTTGTTGAAAGAGGTTGCTCGATAAACTCAATCAAGCAAAACTTACAAGCTTTTCAGCCTAGCACTAAGCAACGTGACTAAAGAAAAGGAATTACAATTTTCTACTGGATTATCAAAATCTTAAAAAAAATAATTAATCCAAAATAGGAAACTACAGACCAAATGTATCACATATGAGATAACTGCAGATACTCTAAATATAAATTGCTTAAAAGGTATGGAGAATGAACCTTTGTGTTTGCAACCATTTTTAACATTATGGCAAATATTTTAATTTGGCAAGTACTTCTGTAAAACAGTAAATCACCTTCCTTAGCTGGTTTTTCTTGTGAAAACTTGCTTGGAGTTTCTGCCTTTGGTGGTAGCATTACATCATATGTCCCTCTGTGTTTATTCCTTAATTCCTCATATGTGATGCCTTTTTTTTACGACTTTCTTCTGGAATTGGTGCAGGTTCTGAAAACAAAACAGAGAAAAATACTAAATATGGCATAACACACCAAAATTTGGCTTCAACATGTTCTAGAATACCAGTTAATTACTGCTCAATCCCAAATGAAAAGGAGCATGACAGCTGCAATTCTAAATACAACAGTGAATGTATAAGGTCTTCCAAGTAATCCATTCCTTTTACCCTTTTAATTTTGTCAAACTGCTTTGAAACACTGGCAGTTAATTAATTTTCTTCATTTTACCAAATGGAAATTCTAACAACCATGTGGTAGTTGATGGACAAAATGGTTCTGGTCACTTTATCTAAAATTTATGATAATTATACATTTGAGATATATAATATATGATTTCTGACATCTAGGTGAAGCTCAAGGGTTTGCATTAAGGCTTTAAATTTTGCTTTCAGAGAATTAGGACAGCATCTATCATACATTGCCTGATAAACATTTGACCCTTTTGTCTATATTTATAATGCAGAATCTTGGTTATATAATAAAGGTTTTACCAACTATTGATATTTGTGATGAAATGCACTAACAATTTTCCTGACACATTTACATCTGATACTTTAATGTAATTATAACCAAGTTGCATGAAAGGGCTTTTTTAGTGAAATAAAACATTTTTCATAAAGATGTTAAAAAAAATCCAACTAATTCAAAGTACAACACTCTGCATTTGACAGTAACTTCCTCTTTTGTGTAGCAGAGACACCTGAATTCAGAATCCTGTGTTTGCCCTGCAATAGCTGAGGACAGTTCATACTGGAAGGATGGGAACAGCTGCATAGTACAGTACTTGAAAACCATTTTAGTTCTCTTTGAGAAAATCAGACTGTTGGTGGATAGAACACAATATCCATTCCACTCCCAGGAGACATAAATGTTTGTCACATTATGAAAAAATTTTTAAAAAGTTTAATGTCACAGATTTACAGCAGCATCCAGTCACAGTCCCACGGATGGTGGAACTGCAATCACCCTGGAAGGGTCAGCAGGCAATTGGCAGGCTGTGGTTTATTCAGTACAATGAAGGGATGCCATATTCACCCTTTTTTCAATCAAAGAGAACTTTCAGTCAGACTGAGTTTTTTACAGGTTTAGTTCCACAACAGATTACACCTTGTAAGTTAATTCAGGATCTTTACTTGCAATTAGAGCTAGATAACATGAGAAAACCCTGAAGTTTGCAGTTAGAACACAAATTAAAATTTGTATTTATGTTCTATGTAAAAACAATTCTTGTAATTCTTTAAGCTCTTTCAGTCAAAATCACTATATTGTGCCATGTGTGTTTGCACAGGCTGAGAATATAGTTTAGTAAGAGCAGTATCTAGAAGCAAGGCAAGAGTCTTTGCAGTACAGACTGCTAAATACTGAGACTCACCTTGAACAGTGTAATCAGTAATTCCTGTAGGTGAAGATTCATTCAGGGAAGCACTGAATGGAATAGGTTCATAACTTGAGAGGGCTCTATCTGTTGAGCTGAAATCATCTGAATAGCTAGAAGAAGGTGAGAATCCAGCTCTTGGAGAAGAAGACTCAGTAAATGACTGAGAAGGTGTGTCTGAAAATTCAGATTTCCTACTGGAACGGCTAGAAAAGAATACAACTAAATATGAAATACAAAAATATTAAAGTTAAAAATGGAATTATAAGATTAACAATACTTGCAGTTCAAGAAAATGTTCCTTCATTTTAAACAGTTTAGTTTCCAACTGAATCATATTTTAAAAAGTTTGGAATGTTTTGGGTGTTTTCTTTACATTGCAAAGATTTCTATAGTCACTTCCCCAACATTCTTCCCTTCCTCACAGAATCTTAGCTCATACCTGAAAACCTCTAGAATAGGAGAGAAAAGAGACAAAGCATATTGCACTTTACAAGACTAAAGTTACAATCCTTTTCCCCAAGGAATCTTGAGACAAAAACATCCCACATCAGACACAAATAGTACAGGGCGTGCCCACAGTGGTAGTATAAACTATAGTTAATTTTAGAAGTATTTTAGGAAGAATTTGATATTTAAAACTCTTCATCATTAGAAGGTGCTGTAATTGATCAGTACTGAACAGCAGAAGAAGAATGAACAGCCATCCTGGGGAAATTAAATTATGAAAATCAATCAAATTGCTGAATTCTGCAGAAATATTAATGAATTTTCTCTTGAAAGAGAAAGGTAATATCATATAAAGGATATTCTGGAAACAGGTGCCAGATATTCTAAAGTATTTGCTATGTTCTTAAAATGGCCTTGCAAGCCACTACATAACATGTTCCTCTATCGGGAATGCCACCACTTGGTGCCACTAGAACATGTCTATTTATTAATTTTTCACATTTAAATTCTACTTAGCTGTACTTCTATCTTCTATGAAAAACATTCTGAATTAGTCTGTAATTCTCATAATAAACATACAGAGCAAAACCATTATATTGCCTCAATTATGTTTTTAAAATATATGCAAATACAATTTTAAAGAACTACCTAATCTTTTAGCTCCATATAACTTTTTAACTGCAAATCAAATTACCAAACTACATCAATTGGTAGACATACAATGCCTAGGAAAGTGTACTGATTTCTATTGCTGGCATAAAAGGGTAGTGTGTATGGATAATAATGCAATTGAAATGAATTTAAATTATTCATTCAATGAAGAAAAAGGTATTTATCACTTAGGAAGTAAAGCTTTACAGATACAAATGGGCCATTAATGGTTGAAGGGATGTATTGGTGCAGCAGATGATGGCATTTAAACAAGTTCTCATGTAAACACAGTTAATGAGCATGACAATTTCATATTAGAAACTAGAGGGGGGTGAAGGGACAAGTCCAACTCCAGTTCAGCTCATTCTATACAGTAAGTGTATGAAGTGGTAATTCCTAAATTATGTTTTATGTCGTAAAATCATAAACATTTCAAAATAAAGGTAAATTTTGCAGACAAAATAAAAACTGTCATATATCTGAATTTATAATGTAATTAAGAATTTAAGCAAATCCTTTATAAACATTTAACAAATCTCAGCACATACATAGGAGGACTACTACTCACTATCCAAACACTATTCTCCCAGTTTTGAATCAAGGGTTTAAGTGATATATTCTGAAAGCAGCTTGCAATTAAAAACCAGTTGAAGTAGAAAACATTCTGGAAGAACACAGGAAATAGTTTTAAGAACCTGATGAGTTTCTCATATGCACAGCATAATGCTGTTACAGATGTAAAGGATTTAAACAAACAGCAGTAAGTTTAACCACCATGCTTCTTCCTGCACTGATATTGTTTACTGACCTCTTTCCTTTGATAAACACTGAAATCATTTCCACCCTTTTCCTACTTCAATCAAACTAAACTATGGGAAAAACTTCCAGAATGTAACACTTATTTCAGTTAATTTAGTTTACTTCTAAACACAACTTACGCTGTCACCCTTCTGTAACTGAATTCCATGGGAAACACTCTAAATTTTACAAGGAATAGAGTTTGCTAAATAAAATGTTTATTTGTCTACTCCTCAAAGTGATCAGTTGTATGTAAAGAGCTCAAAATACATATTTTATAGCTTGCCAACTGATATGGATACAGATTCCTGAAAGCAGTAGATTTGAGGTAATGGGGAATGAGCGAAGGTGCAGCTCTGAGGGTCTTTGAAAGCTGCAAAAGTCGTATTCATCTGTTAGTGTTTAAAATGCCCTATTCAAAAATATGTTTTAAATTTAAAAGAGAATTAAATTCTTACTTAGGTGAACTATGTCTCTGAGCTTGTCGTAGAACATCTCCTATTGGGGAATCCTTCAGTTTCTTAAATTTCTCGCTACAGATTGGCAAGTAGGATATCTTTCC
The DNA here is from genome assembly GCA_024500445.1 of Entomyzon cyanotis. Lineage (NCBI taxonomy): Eukaryota > Metazoa > Chordata > Aves > Passeriformes > Meliphagidae > Entomyzon > Entomyzon cyanotis. The sequence goes on along the minus strand of JAKEPQ010001009.1, from coordinate 20,994,387 downwards.
AGCCAGGTATCCACACATTCCAGCAACTTTTTAAAAGGAAAAAAAAGTGGGTTTATATGCCGTACTGTAATGTCCAACATAGCTTTAAAAAAAAAATTTCAGATAAATCATATAGTACCTTGACTATAACAAAGACAACCAGTTTAGATCTAAACCAAAAACATGCAGTAATCACCTCTGCTTCTTCTGCAGACAAAGAGTACTAAAACCAAATGCAACAGCTGAACAGAGACAGAAAGCAATGATTTAGACATGGCATGAGCATCAGATGATTGCAGCTAATACTTGATGAATGAAAAGTGGCAAAAAAAAGAAAAATAATTGCATCATTTTTTCTCAAGATCCAGAAATCACAATTAACTATCAAACATGATAAACCAGACAGAAATAAATACAGGAAGTAAATTCTGCTCATTTAATCCATCAGTCAGATCCTGAAAGGCTTTCACTAGTATGAAGAGAGGTCTAAATAAACCCAGCATTAGGCTCAGTATCTTCTGAAAAGGATTCTTTGATTTGGCTGCCAGAGGGCAAACAACTAAATTATCTGAACCCTTGCAATCACTAAGCAAATACTTTCAATTTAGTGCATGAGCAATTTCCATCTGCTGCACAGGACATAAGAATAAATTGTCAAGATAGCTCTTTCTGGACTTAAAACTTATGATTTCCATCAACTGGTTCCTTCAAATTTTATGATTGGGTCAGTGGAGTATGAAGGATTCTGTGGGAATTAACAGTTTTGTTGTTGACTTTGGAGGAGAAAATTACTAGACCCTTCTTTCATGTGCAATGAGTACTTCCTAAATATAAAGACTAAAAAGTCTGAATTATCTTTAAGTCAGGAAAGACTTAATTACCAGTAACATTAATCCTCTGCAATTCTCAACTGTAGATTACATTGCCTGGCAATCAATATAAAAGGGGATTTTACCCTAGCCTGCTGTACTGGTACTGAAATTGCAACTCCTGTTCTAATGTCCTATTTTAAAAAGAAGGTTTAAAGTCCTTTTCCAAGGGAAAAGAGAAGAACAGCCACAACTATGAGTGAAGTTTACAGATGAGGAATACAAAGGTTTAGCTGTCTAACAGGTTAAAAAAAAAAAAACCATGTCGAATACAATAAATATATGCAAAGAGAAAAATTACAAGCCCTTAAGTCAGCCTAAGAAGAATTCAAACTAAACATTTAGCAAAATAAAGCTTACGAGAAAAGCTGATTAATCTTTTGCATAAATTACAAAGAGAAAGTCTCTTTTTCTTGAGGCCTTCTAGTCAAGAAAAGGGGAAGTAGCTCCCAGGAAGATGTTTCACTCAAAGTAATTATCGGCTAAAGTATTTGGTTTATTTTATTACAGAATTAACAGCCAGATGATACGCATTTTTGAAGCTAGCACAGTAAATTAGATATTGCTGTTCTTTGCTTCTTCTGTATTCACTGTGATAAGATCATAGAGAAGGTGATTAGACATGGCCAGGTCCCATGCAGACTAACATGAACTACATACAGGGACATATGAATTCTTCCCTGCTTTGTCAGAGAGAGCACCAATAGCTCTGTGCTGTGTTGAAAGGGATGCTGTCAATGTAATGTATCAGCCATGACTAACTAGAGGTTTCAGTAAATTATCAGAGTACCTAGGAAACTACTGAGAAAAGTATAGTAATTCCTATAGGCAGAACATCCTGGCCAGCCCAGCTGCACCTTATTTTTTCCTGATTTCAAAAAATTAGGTCTGTTAAATAAGAAGAATGTGGCCCTTATGTGTAGGAGTGATCGGGGAAATAGCAGTTCTATTATTTATTAGAAATGTTTGTGTTATACCATTGTTTGGTGTTCAAAGAAAGCAAGCAGAATTTAGCATAAACAACTGGGAGCCCTAGTCTCTCACATTCATTTATCTGCTTAAACAACACTTCCTCAACCACAAATCATGGGGTTTACCCTCTTCCCACTGAAGTAAACTAGCTGTATCTGCGTAGATTGGCAAGATGGCAACTTCCTGTTTTACTGTCCTGTATTACATTGAAAAGGTTAATTTATTAATTTAATAATTTATTTTTGATTATACTTAATCCAAAAATCATTCAGGCGAAATTGCTGTTTTCCTACAATTGTACATACAAAATGTCCAGGAAAAAAAAAGTAATTAAAATAGCCTGAATGGGACACGTGAGACACATGAATAAGGACCTTCAAATTAGGAAGGGAGGGGTGGGTGTACTCTGGCAATGTAATTTAAAATAAGGTTGTACAGTATCTATTTACAATGTTTTTATCTTAAATGATTATGTTACATTTACCAAGCAATTTTATACAAAGCTTATAAACAAAAGTTGTCCAAAATGTGCAGTATAAATTCAGATGGTAAATATATCCCTGAATAATGAAACTGCTTGGGCTGCAAAGGGATCTTAAAGATCATCTAGTTCTAACGCTGCTACCATGAGCAGGGATGCCTCCCACTAAGCCTGGCTGCTCAAGGCCCCATCCAACCTGGTCTTGAACACTTGCAGGAATGAGGCATCCACAACTTCTCTGGACAACCTGTTCAGTGCCTCACCACCCTCAGTAAAGGATTTCTTCCTAACATCTAATCTAAATCTCACCTCTTTTAGTTTAATACCATTTCCCCTTGTCCTATCACTATCCGTCTGTGTAAAATCTCTCTCTCTTTTTACAAGCCTGGTACTGAGAGGCCACAGTGAGATCTCCCTACAGCCTTCTCTTCTCCAGGCTGAATAACCCAGCTCTCTCAGCCTGTCTTCATGGGACAGCTGCTCCAGCCCTCTGATCATCTTTGTGGCCTCCTCTGGCTCTGCTCTAATATGTCCATGTCTTTCTTGTGCTGAGGAGCCCAGACCTGGACACAGTACTTCAGGTGGGGTCTCACCAGGGCAGAGTAGAGGGGAAGAATCACTTTCCTCAACCTGTTTTTGATGGAGCCCACGATGCCATTGGCCTTCTGGGCTGTGAGCACACTGATGGGTCATGGCCACATTTTCACCCACAAGAACCCCCAAGTCCTTCTGGTCAGGGCTGCTCTCAGTGACATCTCCCAGTCTGGGCTCATGTCTGGGATTGCCCTGACCCAGGTGTAGCACCTTGCACCTGGACTTGCTGAACCTCTCGAGGTTCCCAAGGGCTCACTTCTCAAGTTTGTCCAGGTCCCCCTGGATGACATCCCTTCCTTCTGCTGTGTCACCTGCACTGCTCAGCTTTGCATCATCTGAAAACTTGCTGAAGGTGCACTGGATCTCATTGTCTGTGTCATTGACAAAGATATTGAAGAGCACCAATCCCAAAACAGAGCCCTGAGGAACACCTCTTGTCACCAGCCTCCATCACTGAGCCACAGACCACAGCTCTCTCTGGCTGTGTCCATCCAGCCAAATTCCTTATTCACTGAATAGTCCATCCTTCAAACCCATTGCTCCAATTTGGAAAGAAGGATGTCATGTGGGACCTTGTCAAAAGCCTTGCAGCTCTATCTCTTGATATTGAATAGATTCTTGAGGTATGTGATGAAGAAGCGTAACAAAAAAGTTGATGACTGATAGAACTAACTGCAGGAAGGTTACTCACTGGATAGATCAGGTAACTTACTCCTATCTTCTAGCACATTTGTACCAATGTAAGTGCCAGATTCTTCCCCTGAGACTTAGTAATTCTGACTGTACAAACAAATGGGGGGACAAGAGGCTGGAGAGCAGTCCCGTGGAGAAAGAAATGGGTGTTTGGGTTGTGGGCAAGTTGAATGAGTCAGCAGTGTCCTGCAGCCAAAAGGACCAACTGTGTCCACGGGTGCACCAAGCACAGCATTACCAGCTGGTCAAGGTAAGCGATTGTCCCACTCTACACTATACTGGTGCAGCCCCAGCTCAAGTATTGTGTGCAGTTTTGGACACCTCAATACATGAAGGACATCAGAGTCTTGGAATGTGTCCAGAGAAGAGTGACCAAGATGGTGAAAGGTCTCAAGGACCAAGCTTACAAGTTCACTTGGTTTGCTCAGCCTGCAGAAGGATGAGGGATGACTTCGTCACAGTCTAAACCTCCAGCTTCCTCAAGATAGGCCGTGGAGGGAGAGGTGTTGATCTCCTCTCTCTAGGGACCAGCAACGGGTATGAAGCTGCATCAGGAAAGTTCGTATTGGGCATTAGGAAAAGGTTCTTCACTGAGAGGGCTGTCAGGCACTGGAACAGGCTCCCCAGGGAAGTGGTCACAGCACCAAGCCTCGTTAGGGCTCGAGGAGCATCTAGAAAACACTCTTAGTCATAGGGTTTAGTTTTAGGTAGTTCTTTTAGGAGCAGGGAGTTTGGACTCTCTGGTCCTTTTGGGGCCCTGCCAACTTGAGCCACAGTGAATTAACCAGCCAGTCTCAGGGGAATCACATCTCCTAAGAGACTCCAGAACACAAAGCATGAATACAAGCTGAATTTATATGTAACTTTTACTTACATGCAACTTTAATAAAAGAGCCAAATCTTGAGCTATCTCTTAGAACACCTGAAAATGAGGATGAAATCAGATATTAAGATATATATTACATAAGATATATGTAATCGGGCATTAATAATTAAGTTGAAAAACCCCAACTGTAGTTATGTTTGTAGGTAGCAGGTTACTCTTTTACACTTCACGTTAAAGAAAAATGAAAAACCCCTAACATCTGAATTCCCCATAAAAATTAAAAAATGTAGGAATTATCTCTTTAATCATATTTAATCACAGTGTCACTACACACTGCAGAACATATTGTTTTATAATCAGTGAGATATTGCACATGAACATGATTTTAAGTTCAGCTCCTTCTTTATGTTGAGGAACTGCAAATCATGTAGCTGCAGAGTCTGAACTTCTTTTAGTTCCAAGTAGATTGGACATTATATTATCACACTAACTTTCCTAACAGCAAAAATATATTCCATCTGAGCATATCCAAATGAAACCAAAGTATTTTTACACTTTACCTTTTCTAATTAAGAGACTAGTACCAAGCATGCTCACTGCTGCCAAAGGAAAAGCTGTGAAAAAGAAAAAAAGCTGCTTAAAATACAATTTTCAGTATTTTCAATCATATGCAACAAAATATGCAATAAAATGAGAGTTACTATGCCTTCCTATGCTCATTTGTATAAGAATATATATCTATAAGGATATATGTCTATAATTAACAAATTGTATATAAATTATCAAACATTCTCAATTCCAGTTTTTAAGATCTACTACAAATTATGTGGTACTAGTTAATGAGTCATCCTGCCTACATTCTACTTCATGCTTCCTAAAATACAAAAGCCAGTGTCAAATGGAATAAAGCTCTCCAGACAAGACTCCAGGTCTAGCTACAACTGCTACAGCATCAGGGTGCAGACCTTTAAGCTAGTGAGGCATACACAGTTCTTCACGATGGAAGGAAGTTATATAGAGGCCAGTGCCTCTAAAAACTTTTTATAACCAAAACTCTTGACATTTTAACGTAAGAACTATGGAAAAAGTTTAACTCTTACAGAGCTATAAATCAGATTGATTAAAATTAGGTAACATTTTATCCACCAGCAAAATTAAAAACAGGGCAGTTTTTTCTGTAGCTTACAGATCAAATTATACAATGTGGGGTTAGGGTCAGGAATGAGCTACATTGCCAAGAAGCAGAAGGGCTCAGGAACAAACAACTCTCTCCCTTCTTTGTCTTCCAGAAGAGAGAGTATCAATAAACCATAAACAATCATTTTACCACTAATGGACCTGCCTCTTTTCACTAATAAAATTATATAGAAAATGGCTAAGTTTTAGCAAATATGCTGAGGATTTCCAAGTATTTGCGTAAAAGTGGATGAGGAGAATGCCAAAGCAATGCAGAAAGACAAAGCAGAACTTTGAATCATTAATTCAAAATCACAGTGCCTTAGGAGCTGCCCCTGAAAACACTGGCTTCCGTGAGAAATCAGAGCTCCAGTGTGCTAAAATTAGCAAAGCAGCTGCTAAATTCTTCATCTGTCCTGGTTTTTGCCAAGCCACCTACCAGCACCAGGAATAACCTACTAGTGAGTGAAAAAACAGCAGGTAACCATCACATCAGAAGGCTTGTCCAAACCTCGTGACCAGGTGTACAAAAATCAAGTATACCTTGAACCTTTGAATTACACAGACTATACCCAAACATCTGGCTATGCACAGACACAGCAATTTTCTCCAGAAGTTGAACCTAGTGACTACTTATATATTGTTTTCTTAACAAGTCTCTATAAAGAGGAAAAGCAATGGTTATAAGTTATACTATTTTATTCTTGAATGCTAAAGAGAACAGTAAAAATTGAAAATAAAAATGCAGGAATAACAAAAAGGAAAATTTTTCTTTATTAATGAGTAATACAAATGAGACTCTTTAATTAGATCTATTTTAAGACTTTTAATAAGCACATTAACTTAAATATGAAGAGCTCTTGTTATAAAGCATGAAACGTAGAAATTATGGTGCACCATTTATGAAACTCCTCTCCTAAAAGCTCTTGGTAAAGATAAATACTAGACGGATCAGCATTTACTGGGATGCAATTCTAGAGCATGTGAAGCTTCTTAATGCACTGTTGCGTTATATTGACCCAGGCCTTCCAAAATGCCTCAGATAACAGCAAAAGCTAAGGGTGGAAGAAAAGCAACAAAGCTCACCAGCAAAGTGAACTTACCTCTGTACCGGAAACTCTCTTCAGCACATTCCTTGAGGAGTCTTCTTTCCTCCTCGGTTGGAACGTAAGACTTGGGTATTTCCCTCTTTCATTAGAGAAACAAATTAGAAAAGAATGGATTAAAGAACATTTTGGGGGCATTTTTCAATCAAAAAACTTAACGTCTAACTTTCACATCTTGTAGTTTCTGTACTTTCACCCAGCTATACTTAAGAAACCAGTGCCTTTTGTACATAAATGTCACATGAAATATATAATTAAACAAATACAATGCTTCTAAAAATGACATGAGAGAACAGAAAATACTTTGTGCATAATCAGATCCCAACTTAGCTCAGTCATTTTACTTCAGAAAAGCTTGCTTTGGTCCCTCCAACCAGCCTTCCAAATAGCTGAAATCTGACAGGTCATTAAGTACCTTTTTAAGCATTTCTCAGGGTTTCAGTGACACAAGGTGTGGTGTTGGTTCACACGGATGTAATTCAGCGAGAGCTGACCAGCTGTTTCGCCAGCCTGTGAGAGGTTTGTGTGGAGCTATAGAGGAGCCTGACCCTCTCCCACCGTGAGAGCTGTGCCACTGGGCACGCTGCCAGACACACCAGCTGGCCAGGAGAAGGACAGCTGCGAGAAGGCCATCGGCACCAGGGGAGTAGAGAGTTACAGAATCAGTTAGGTTGGAAAAGACCTCTGGGATCATCCAGGACTGAACACCACCTTCTCAACTAGACAGTGGCACTAAGTGGCATGTCCAGTTTTTCCTTAAATACCACCAGGGATGGTGACTCCACCACCTTCCTGAGCAGTCCATTCCAATATCTAATAACCCCTTCTGTGAAGAAATTCCTTCTAATGTCCAATCTAAACCTCCCCTGGCGCAGCTTTATACTATGCTCTCTTGTCCAATCGCTGGTTGCCTGGGAGAAGAGGCGATCCGATCCAGGCCTGGTTACAACCTCCCTTCAGGCAGCTGTAGACAGTGATAAGGTCTCGCTGAGCCTCCTTTTCTCCACGCTGAGCACCTGCAGCTCCCACAACCACTTCTCGTAAGACTTGTACTCCAGACCCTTCACCAGCTCCGCTGCCCTTCTCTAGTCACGCTCCAGCACCTCAGTGTCCTTCCTGAATTGAGCAGCCCAAATCCCAACGCAGCACTTGAGGTGTGGCCTCACCTCAAGCGAGGCCGAGTACAGGGGTATGGTCACTTCCCTGGTCCTGACGCCACGCTATTGCTGATACAGGCCAGGATGCCACTGGTACCTGAGCACACCGCTGGCTCACGGTCAGAAACGAACACCTCCTTACCTCCTGCCAGGACCCCCACCCGGCCCCCGAGAGGCCTCAAGGACACCGTCCCCGTAGGGAGCTCAGGGCAGGGGCGGCCGAGAGGCTGCCAGGAATCCCCTTTCCCCGGCCCGAGCCCGCGGCCTCGCCCCCCGCAGAGCCGCCCCCAGCCCTGCCGCGTTTTCCCGCGGCAGCGACGCCGAGGCAGCGCAGTTACCTGGGCCGTGTCGCCGCCGGGGCCGGGTCCCTGCCCGGCCTCCATGGCCGCCGTGACCCGGAACTGCGCGGTGGCGCGGGGCGCAGTGCGCACGCGCGGAGCCGTGGGGCGGCGGGGCGGGCGGGTCGCGGCGGCACCGCCGGCGCTGGGGCGGCCCGTGTGCTTGGGAAAGGGTAGAGAAACCTTGGGTTGGGCCGTGCCTGCCTCCGGCTGTAGGTACGTTACCCGCAGGTTTGTTCGTAGCGTGCTAAAGATGCGCGGCCAGAATTTCCTAGAAAGAAAGGGTTGCCTGAAAAAAGGGCTTTTCTGAATCAGGACGAAGCAAGGGCCTGGTGGGGAACTCTGAGCTCGAAAGTGGTATAAATTTGGTGGTTAGCATTGTCTTGAACTGGAAGACTGTAAAGTTGTGTGCTTGCTTGTAGCTAATGCCGTGGAAATGGCAGCTTTAGCGGGTGCATGTAGTTTATGAGAAATCAGAAAAAGCTGAGGGAAAAAAAAAAAAATTTCTGATAGTGCAATGTATGCCTTGGCATTTTCTTGCAAACAAGCAGTACTGTGGCTTGAGTTCACCTTATCCTGATATGCCCGTACTTGCCTGTGGAATGCACCACTCCCTTTAAGCCTTTCCTAGAGCAAAGCATTGTCTCTTTACCCTGGAATTTGGCTTAAAGTGCTGCTTTCTGATGCTGTACACAAAAGGTTCCATGCCTGAAGATAGGAGAGGGAAGATTTTCGAGATTGAAGGTCTGAAATTGGTAGAGAACTATAAAAGGAACACTGTGAACATGTGAAGGGCCTAGGACAAATGGACTAATGAAAGCTGTAGAGGAGATTGAATTATGGAAATAAGGTGGGTGGATAGAATCAGAAATTATGTGTACTGGGGTTCTTTAATTCATAGCTTTCATCATACAATAAATACATTTCTAATTTGCACGAGATTGGAAGTAATCTGTGTTATCAGGCAATCTGTATCTCAGCTTGTCACCTGGGCCTGTGCTAATGAAATATTCTCCAATACCTGACCGTCCATGATGCACATTTTTAGTTGGAAGGCAAAAGATTTTGGCCTTATCAGCTCAAGACAGTTTTGTTTATGGGACTATAGCACATTTACTAAGGCAACTTATTTCATGCTTTTTTCCCCTTATCTTTCAGTACATTCTAGGCAAAGAATGCAATAGGTTTTTAAAGCTTGAATTGTTGTGGGGTAGGACGTGTTTGTGAACTTCACCTCCTCTAAACATGGAGTTTCAGTGGGGAGGAAATGGCAATCAGTGTCCTCCATTGTAGAAAATGACTCTGACTTGCTGTTTCGTTTCTCCGTTGTAAAATTAATAGTTATCAATTCAGTTTCCTCACTTCACTGTCATCAAATCTCTTGGACTTGTAATGGGAAAAAAAATTAAAACCATGCAGCAAACTGGTGAGTTTACCATCCATTCAAAAATCTTACCTAATACAGCCTGCTTGTGAGATACTTAAAGGTTTCACCTGGCTACATACATCCATTTGTTGGCTTGGAACTGCAGTTGTAGGGCCATATGCAGCATAGATGGTAGAGCATATCTGCATCCCTGGCACTTCTCTGTGCTCAAGACCTGTTTTTGAAGGTCATTCATAGGAAGAAATGTTAATAAGGACACCCTTTCTGACCCTCTGGTCTATTTTTACAACTTCCTTTATACTCATGCCATCTTATAATCGGTGATGGTATCACCAAGTCCTTCTGATAAACAAAATGTTGTCCTCTTGAAAGACTTAAGGCTAAATTTTTAACCCCTCTCTTGAATACTATTTTCTCTACTTTCTGCTTTAACAGGTGCCATTATGCAATATGCCTTTTTTTGTTTATAAATCTATGCACTAGAATAGTTCTTAAGAACTCTCAGGGATCTTGAACCGTTTAACAACATGCACAATGGTGGTTTCATGCTTCAGGAACTGTTTTATAATTGTTGTTCTGTGTGTTTATAAACATGTACAATCTATAAAAATGATTATTTGTAATAGCATAAAGTTATATAATTTTGTACCACTTCAGGAGTCAAAATTATTTTTAGAAGTATTACAACTCCCTTATCCATGTTTCTAAACTTTTTATCTTTCCTGACTTAGTATCACATAAGAATGAAGAATATATTTGAGATTCAAAATACTGTAATACAAAAACTTGATAGTTAATCTTTAGAAGTTGGAAGTTATTTCTTCCAAAGGAGGTACCTCGAAGGAAAAATGAAAACTTTCAAGCAATAAGATTCTCTTGAAACGAACTGATTACTTATAACAAGAAGTTGGAAAGTGTGAAAGTCACATGGTTTCTAATTGCAGTACTTTGCAAAACAAAGTAAGTGGTGAATGTTCAGAACTGTTGAAGCTGGAGCTCAAAGAATTACTAGGGTGAGTTCTGTGCAGTGTGTCAAGTGGTCTAAAAGCTTATCTCTCTCATAAATTCTTTTTCATTCCCTTGTTAACAGTCAGTGACAGGTTTTATACAAATCTGCTGCAAAATAAAGAGGTGACCTAACAAATCAGTTAAGTTTTACAATACAATGTAAGACATAACTAAAACCATTAGATGGAGGAAAGAGTTGGGGTAAATGCTGGCCTGGTAAGGAAAGTCTCCAGAACAAGTACTGGAAGTTTATGTGCTCAAGTGCATAGCACAATGTGAATGGTGGGGGTTTTTTTTTCTGTTGTTGTTTGCTTAGTGCTCTGAACAATACAGTAAAATGCAACAGCTGAGAGGTTCTTGTGGCTGCCAAGAGTTAACAGGACTGTATTTAGAAAAAAGTCTCTCCCTAATGAGGAAATAACAGTGCCTCATACCAAAAAAGAGCATTGTTGTAACTACTACAACTGGTGGCAAACAAAGAATCAGTTATTTGCCTGAAGCATTATGGTACATCAGCAAGAACCAAGAGTGGGTGTCTCTGTGGAGCTGATAGTCAAAGCCTCAATTAGTAAGGACTTTGTTCACATAGGTAATAATTTCTAGTAATATTAGCTGGTACTGTAATGTATGTTGAAAATTACTTTATATGTTAACTAATCCTTAGAGCTGTTTTGTAAAGCTGGCAGGTAACAGTCATGAGCATTTGGCGAGGTTCTGCTGCTCTTGTCTGTTTCATGCATTTGTTGGGAAGATCAGACTGAGGTCCTAACTCAGGATAACTGCAAAATCAGAAACAACTTGTGACGTACTTTGCTTCAACAAATTGTCTGAAATTATGCACAACCCCAGTAGCAATGAATCCTGTTTTTCTTGTTAGGTGCTCTATCACCCAGCATTTAGACTGTGGTACAATTGTTGAAATACAATTGAAAATACTACAAAAAATTCTTAAAGCTACAGGGAAGAGTTAACCTCTTCTCAGCTAAAAGGATACCATTATTTCTTTCCTCTCCCGCTTTCTTTTCCTACTGGTTTCTTCAAGTTAATGTACATCATCTGTTTTAAGGATATGCAGCCCATGGACATAAGTAGCTGGGCATGGAGGGACTTTTAACTCCAAATAAACTGTAATTGTATGAATTGTGTTACAGAACTTTGAACTTTTCCTAGTAGAAATTGTTACAACTGTTGGGCTGGTGCATTTGTTGTTTGTCGGGCGTCTTTGCACTTTTCACTCAGTTCTGGTTTTGTTGGATATGCTTATTATAATACAGTAGTTGCATGACATGCCTATGTTTAACATAGGGAAAATGGTGACTTCAGGAATCTTTCTAATACTGATTCTCAAACCTTGTGTGATTTTATCATGCTTTGCATGTGTTTCTTTTTCTTTCTTCTCCCCCGTTTTCTTTTCAAGCCTGGAAGTTTTGAGGCACTTTAACAGAAGATATAGTTACTTTCTAACCACTTCAAATGTTAATGTTGGTACTGTTTCTATTAATGTTGGGTCCCAGATGTTTGCATTGTTTAGAAATACATTGTTACTTCCAGCCACCAGACCTGTTGTATTAGTGAAATCCTGGTCAGTCCCAGTACAAGCTGAATTTTGTGGTTATGGTGTGAATTATCTCATTATTCCACCTCGCTGCCAGTGTCACTTGCATTGCGATAAACCTTGCAGTTTGGCGCCTGTGGGAAGTACGTGAAATCAAAGTGAAGTTGCAATGGCCAGAGCAGTCCAAGTGCTTTATATGCCATGCACGGGTGGCAGCAGCTTGCCCTGCCCTGCCCCGCAGGCTTCCTGGGAGCCAGGCTGCTTCTGCGTGGGATGCCTGGCGGCGTGCGTTGGTAGAACAACGCGAGCAATTCCTGGCAAAAAGGCGGGATTTCAGCATTTGTGGAGCTGGCCGAGACACAAGTATTTGCCCTTATTCGCTTGGAGGAAGGGCGGGTTTTCCGACCGCTTCCTACGGGCCAAGGGAGCGCCCTGACGGCACGGGCACGGCGCGGCGGGACCCCTGCGGGGCCTCATCGCCTCAGTAGTGATGTTCCCCAGCCACGCTGCTGCGCACCCATAAAGCCGCTTTATTCCCGGCTACCTTGATGATACGGGCCTGTTTAACGGCAGCGATCGGTCGTGCTCTGGCCGGCGGCGCGGAGGCTTCCCGGGGCAATCCCCCTGCCGGGCAGGCCGGGCTCCGGGCGCTGCCCGGGCGGAAGCAGGGGCGGGGAGCGGCGCCCGGAGCGCTCCGGGGGCGGGACCGGCCGCCGCCCCGGCCTATCGCAGCCACGGGAAGCGGGCAGGCGCCGCCAATCGGGGGCTCGGCTCGCCCCTCGCCGCCTCGCGATTGGCCGGGGCCGGAGGGGCGGTGCCTCGAGGGCGGGCCGGACGCTCGGGAGCCAACGGGGAGGGAGCGTGGGGGCGGGGCCGTGTGAGTGCTGCGCGCCTGCCCCAGTGAGCGCCGGGGCCGGGCGGGGCGGCGAGTGCCAATGGGGCGGCGGGGGGGCGGGAGCGCCGCGCCGGGACGTCGAGGTGCCGGAGGGGAGAGGCGGCGTCGGGATAAAGCCGGCGGGGGATGCCGGCGGCGCGCGTCGCTCACCGGCTCCCACTAGAGTCGCTCTAAAGTGTGGGGGGGCACCGCAGCCTTGCTGAGGTAGGCGGCAGCGCCCGAGGCTGCGGCAGCTTCCACGGGCGGGAGAGGTGAGGCGGCGGCGGAGCCGGGATCCGGTCGTGCCTAATCGGAGGGAGGAGGGGGCGCCTTGCCCCGACGGGAAGGGAGCCCGCGATCGTGTTGTGCGGTCGCCGGCCCGGCCCCGGCCCTCGCCGCTTTGTTTACGGCGGGGAAGGGAGGGAAGAGAGGGAGGGCAGCGTGTGGCCGGGCGGCCCTGCTCGCCGTCGCCGCGGGGGCACGAGTAGGGCGGAGGCGGAGCAGGGGGTCGGTGGTGCTGCGTGCGCTCGGAGCCGCCCCGCCGCCCCTGACCTGAGCTCCGGACCTCCTGCCCCGGGGAGACGGAGCGTCCCCCGATCCCCTCCGCGGGCCGCGCTCCGTCTCCTCCCGCCCTCTTCCGCCCCTTCCTCCCCGGCCGCGGCCCCACCCGTGAGTGCCCAGCCTTCTCAGCCGGCGGCCCCCGGAGCCCTCGGGGTGGGAGCGGTGCTCGCACGGCTCCGCGGGCCGAGCGTAAATCTGCGGCCGCCGCCGGGCTCGTCCCGCCCCACGTCCCCCCGTCCGGCCGGCTCCGGCTGCCCCCCGCGGCAGCGGGGCCGCGCAGCCGCCGGGCAGCCACCGCCGCGGGGGATGGCGGGGCTGGGAGCGGGCCAGGCCGGCCGCGAATGGCGGGACGGAGCGGGGAGGGTGGCACGGAGCCGGGCTTTGTTCCCGGCCCCGCCCCGCCTGGGGGTGCCCGGGGGCTCCGGCGGAGAGACGCGCGTCCCGGCTCCGGGTGGGGAGGGCGGTGCGGGCGGGCAGCGACGCCCCCGGCCGCCCGTGCCGCCCTCCGTGCAGCTGGTCTGCTCCCCCGCCTCCGGGTGAAACTTGGGAGACCTGAGCGGCAAACCAGGATACGTGTGTGTGCGCCCTTCGCTTGGCGTGCAGCGCCTCGCTGATGGAGTCGCTCTGAGGTGCTCTTGGGACCAAGTTTGGCTTCTACAGTTTTTACAGCCTCAGATAAGCGTGCTCGTGTGGCTGTAAGTATTGTAGGGGCTTAATTAGTTTTCCCTTCTCCATTTTCCTATGCATATTTCCAGTAATTTGGTAATGTGATAATTTTTCTGCTCAGTAGACAGTTCAGTTTGTGTCTTGACAAGAAATCAGTGTCTGGCAATCAGGGTAGTTCTAGCTAAAACATCCTAAGGAATCAGACAGAAGACATAAAAAAGCTCTGAAAACCGAACAATTCCCAAACATTTTGGTGGTCACTCATACTGAAGGAGTTGCAAAAACAATTTGCTAATACAGTCTTAAAGAATAGTAGGGCAATCTGAAGATGAGATAGCAAGAGTGTAACCTGGACTTCCTTCAGAATTACAAATCTGAAATGGACATTAGGAAAGAAATATACTAAAGCAGAAAGCGAGTTCTTTACTCCTTTATGCACTGCATTATCTCCCTGCTGCAGAAGTCATGGAGTATGTAGAGTACTTCGAGAAAGAAGGTGATGTGCTGATTGAGGGTTGAGCAAAGAGTGAAATTAACTGTAGTTTCTTAAGAAGCGTTTCCTCAATGTATTGTTTCCTCAGTAGGCTGTTTCAGTCACTTTGCTTCTGTGTTGTTACTGTCAGGCTGAGGATATGTGCCAAATACTTCAGAAGCTTTGTGGAAGATCGTTGACCAAGTGCTGTGCAACCACACTGATTCTTATCCTGTGACGCTATCTCAGGAAGGAAACAAACCCCTCGGTAAAAATTGTGTTGCAGGTTTAGTAAGTCACGTATTTAAAGATGAGAACAACATTTTCAGTGTCAAAAGCTTCCTTTATCTGTGGTTTGTAGAGGTCCTTAGTGGCACTCGATGGTGGTTGTTGTCAGTAGACAACCAACTTCCCATGGCAAATTGCTGCTGTGAATGGCTCCTTATTTATATTCCGAAATTGATTTGGTTGCAGCCTGTGCTGACTTCTCTGGAAGTGGTTTCCTTGGAGCAGAGTGGTGGTATGTTGCTTTGGGATGTTGTAGAACACTGTTGCTGAGCTTCATTTCAAAAGAAAAGTTGTTTTATTCTTCTGTAGGGTTAGCTAAGGTAAAGTTGGAAAATTCAACTAATTCTGTTTCTGTTTGGCTGGCCCAAGTGAACCAAAGCATGGTGATAGCTGGTTTTTGTGTAATAGCATAGTACCTTTGAGGAGGAAAGTTGTAGGTTGTAGAGGCTAAGGCAAAAAGCAGAACTGTTCATTTTTCATGTTACCGTATTAACGCTTTGTAGAATCATCCTGTTAGGCTTTGACAGCTCAGGAGTGGTCCTCATATGTTTATTTCACTGTGAATGCATGTCTTTGTAATTTGGGGTGATAAAATTAATTGGTATGCTGAAAGTTTTTGCTAATACAATTGAGATCATGCTGTCTGTATTTACTTTTTCTAAGAACTTAAGAAGATTATAATTCCCTCCAGTGACTATGCATCAAGGGAAACAACTTGGAAAACAGTGTGTTCTGCATCAGGCAGGAGTTATCTATTTTGTATCTAGCTTTGTATTTCAGGGGGTTTTGTCTTCATCATCTTGCCTAGTGAAGACTACTTCATTATTGCTTAAAGGGCCAAAGGACAAGTTTAATTTTTTTGTCTGAATTCCTTAAGAGACATGAAGGCAAACTTTTTGCTTTAGTGGGCTTGCATAATACAGAACATGGGTGTATAATGTGCTTCCTCCAGCTTAGAGTGCCACAAGTTTTAGCAGCTTTTTTCTACATTTAAGCCTTAGTTTAACAGAAACTATTGGTGTCATGCAGATAATGTCAGAAGAAGGAGCTATATGCACGTGTGGGTTATGTGAGTTACTGTGAGAAAAATGAGGATAATATTTCAGCATTTGTGACCCTGTACCTGTAGTTACTGGCCTGCCTTACTGATAGGAAACGCAATGTAGCTTCCCCATCAGTGGGAGGGCAGGTGGCCTAACACACTGCCTGGCTGTGGTTTGCTGCTTTGTACAGCTTTTGCATGCTCTCACCCAAACAACTTCGAACCTTTACAACTTTTGTATTTGTAATAATCCTCCCAGGAATGACAGTGGGCTGGAGAAATGTTGCAATGTTAGAAGGTTTTAGGATTCAGCATTAGTCTTGTCTGGTCTTGCTCTAAATCCTGATGAACTCCAGTGATAGATGTTAGCCAGACTGACTCAGCTAGGGTTGCTTTTGCCTTTTTATATTGACTAAAAGAGCAATTTTTTCTAGTATTTAGCTTGTTTATCCTCAGTGTTCGACAGTTAATTGTCTGAGTATCTGTGTACTGCCATATAGCTCTGTCTCTTCTAAGACTTGGGCTGTCCTTCCTTCCCTTCCTTCCCCTCCCCCAAATCTATTATAATCCCTAATTCCCTCTGACATGAACACTTCCCAGGAAGAATGACAGAATACATTCTCAAATAGTAAGTGTCCAATACTGTCACTGGGAGATATCAAAAAGGAAAAAATCCCCTTGAGCTAGTTGAACAACAGTGTTTGCTCTGGATATGGCTTCAGTTTTGAGGGATTTTTGTGTTTATCCCTAGTTTTTCCGACTGATTTATGTTTGCATGCAAAAATAGAAGAGGAACAAGTGTTAAAAACAAAACCAAACTTCTAAAATTGAGTTTGAGGTTTTCTGAAATGTCTAAATACAAGGTACAAGGACTTAGCGCCCAGAAGCTGTTGCTGTAAGCTTTGTGATTTTATTGGTTTGTTCTTTCCATGGGTATTCTATGGGTATTCTTGCCCTTCTCACCAGAAGCAACATGAATTGTTTTTTGCAGTCGGTGGCGATAGTCAAAGCTGAGCTGCGTGGACTTGGCACAGACCTTGGTAGAGGACGACCTCTCTTCCATCATTCCAGCTGCTGCTTTGGCAGCTGGTCCATACAGGTGTAAGAGAACTTCACTTTTCAAGAGGTGGGGCTGAGCTAGCCTGAAATAGTTACAGACAAGAGTCTAGCGGTAGGCTCGGGCTATTGACATGCCACTTGAATGGTGCAGCTGGTTGCTTTGGAATTAGTGTGGTGACCTATTTACTTCTTACTTCCTATTTCCCAGAAAATGGGAGAAGCCTCCTGGCTTGGACCCTTTTCTCCCCTCACTTCTTTGATTTTTTTTCTTTTTTTAGTTGCAGTTATATGAGATAGTCATGATGATAAAACAAGCTTTGTGTGTTTTGTGAGCTAACTATTGGAAGGCTGCTTCAAATTAAGTAACTGATACTTGAGGAGTATTTGCAATTTTCAGGTTGTATGTTAAAGCAGTTTATGTCAGTGGCAGTTGCCAACATGATTTTTCATCTTAGGTATCAAGTCTTTCTTTTTAGTGTTTGTTTTCTCCTATCTTCAGTGTGTTTCTAGAGAGTAATAGTATAATTTTGCTAAACCAGATAAACCAGACTGTTTCTTGTTTGGGTGAGGTTTCTTGTTCCCCTTATCATACTAAAATGCCATCATTGCCTTCTTCATATATTAATTAGTCTTTTCAGCATGCATTAGCCAGTCTTGTGTGAAGTGTTCCAGGGAAGGTTCCAGTGGGACTTCATAAAGGTTTTTTAGTACTCTGGTGAGTATATCTTACTGGTAAACCTTAGGGATCCTGTTTTCCTTCCATAGCTCTTTCAGGGTTTCTCTTTGTCTTCATAAACTGCAACGTACAACAAAAAATATTACAGGTCAAGTATGTTACGTTAAAGGGGTAGAGAAGCTATGGGTTAAATGCAGCACTAGTAAGTATCACTTTTGCCAACAGTCCTTGGGCCTACTATAGTTTGGGTCACAGTGGGAATGATGTTAGTCATACCTGTGCAGAGAGTATTCAAAGCCGAGAGCTCAAAGATACCCCAGCAGTGTGCAAGTAAGCAAGGGAGAAAAACAGAAAGAAAAACTGTGTGAGGTTATGGGTAAGACTTGCCTTGCAGTATGCAACCCCATTTGCTTAGCCTTTCAGAGAAGACTTCCTGCTGTTGAACTTTCACTACTTGTTTTTAGTAGTAGTCTCAAGGACATAATTGTGTAGGTTTTGCCAGCCCTATGCAGTTAAGTTTGTTTGTTTGGAGTAACTGAATGCAATGTTGGATATGTTTATAAAATAAGAGCTGGAGAGAGTGTAAAATCTACCAGTAGAGACAATTTTGTTGTACTTGATCCAGAAGATAAGGCTCTAGTAATTCAATGTGGGAGACGGTTAAAAGAGAATAAAAGAAACATAATTAATTTTTTTTAATTATGAAGGAATATCTATATAATGAGGCTTGAGAATATTACGATAATATGAGGCATCAGTAATTTGCAGTTGAAGTTGATATTGCAAAGAGTGACTTTATTTCTCCACTGGTGTTGTCCAGTTTTGCAAAATCAAGAAGCATCTTCTTTTGTAAATACCATGTCCTGAAGAGGACTTGGAACTAACAGTAGTTAGTTAGTTCCTTGGACAAAGGCTGATTCTCTTCAGAGGCATTAGCATGGAAGATACTTGAAGTATTCCTAGTAATTTTTATCTGTCTTGCATGAGAATAGTCCTGAGCAACACCACTTCTGCTCTTGTGCTAAATCAGAAAGAACTGCTGGGGTTGTGCCTGTAGCAGCTGGACGTTTTGACATTGACAGAATTTTTATGATGTTTAATGGAACTAATCTAATGCCAGTAATGCTGATTATGTTAAAAAAAAATATTGCCTTAAGCAAAAATACTAAGATTTCTACCTCTGTAGACATCGTCCAAAACCAATGTCATCCAAAAAGCTGAAGAATTACTTCCCTGTGCACTGTGACTGCTGACTAGCCTGTTTATTCCCTGGGATAGGGTGATGAGTAGTCGGTCTCGTGATGGATGTTGGAGTGACTCGGTGAGCTCCCGGATACCCCACATCAACTCATAAAGAGAAGGGAGTTGCAAATGAGTGCTCTTATTCTTGGGAGGAGTAGCAGTATGTGTAGGTCTCCCTGACACCTTCACTTGGCAAACCTGTTGTTCCATTTCTTGACACAGAAATCATGGCGGTCCTGCCCCGTTCCTTCCATTTCTTCAGTTTAGACCTTACCTCTGCCTCCCTGTTTGAAACTACTTTGGTGGTATATGTTGCATATAAAATTGGGGATCAGAGATGTTTCTTCAGATGGAGTTTATACATGTGTTTGTGTGTGTATTTATCTGTGTTTACATGAGCCTACCTGCAGAATTGATAGGTGAATAGCTACAGAATAGCTGGGGAGGGTGAGAGTGGTGGACAGCAAATGTGGGAACAGAAAGCTAGGTAAACAGAACCACAGAATAAATAGAACAAAGCTTTTGGTGCAGGAAACAGAGTTTTGACCTACGCATTTCTTCAACACTTTTGTATAATTTTGGGCCTTTACTGTATTAGGGGGAAAAATGAACCTTCTTTAAAAGCGTTTAAAAGCACTTCTCTTCCTGTAGGCCATGATCAGGCTATGATATTATAGTCTGTAATTCAAAATCTGTAGACAAACCATCAGTTAGGCACAGATTATACTTGTATTTTTTGTGGTGCTGAGGTAAATTGTATGCAACTGATTTGATCCAGTTTGAAGCCCAACCTTGTATCTCCTGGGAGGATATCTAAAGAAGGTACTGCATGGTGTATTCCATATTATGCCATAGTGCAAGATGTTGTTCTCCTGTCTTGCCTTTTTAAATTAAGAATAAATAGTTCTGTTTTCAAGTATTTCCTAGTCTTCATAATTTGAAAGTAGCTTTTATTGCATGTTCCCTTCAAACCATATGCAGTGTATAAAAGTCTTTCATATACCTATATAGTTTAAAAGCAAAAAATCTTTGGGACTCTAGTTGAGTGATACAGATGTTCATAGTTTAAGAATTGGCATATGTTAGGGACACAAGACATTCTGAATTTAGCAGATGGCTGCTCGAAAACTACTACTAAATGTATGCCATTGTTATGGGAAGACTAGAATGCATAGGAGAGAGAATTACTAGGGCTTTCATAAGGTTTTGTGCCTAGAAACAAGGAGAACAATTCAGCTACTTTAATGTTTATCTTACTGTTATGCTGTAGAATGCAGACTGGCCTCATTTGAGCTTCTTTTAAAGTGAAACAGCAAGTTCATATCTCACCCTGTGTAAATACCGACTCCATGAACTCTTCAGGTTAAATGCTGTTTAAGAAAAAACAATGGGGTGAGACGGTCTGTAAGTACGACTAAGTCCCCATTCTGATCATTGTAGTTCAAAAGCAATTGGCACTACTGCAAATACTGTGTTTTATGCAGTATTTGTATTCTATTTCCAGAGGCTGGAGATAATTGCACTACATTGGGATATATCAATTTAAATGTTTTTCTGCAACTGCTTGAGTAGCTAAGAAATCTGCTAGCTGATGTTATACTTGTTGTATTATACATTATTGATGTTCTACTTCATCGTTGTCTGATCAGCATATTTGAAGAACTACTAGTGTTTTATAAATAGGACCTGAGTTTAACCTCTGTTGAAGATGCTTTGAGGGAAGGAAGTGGGGAAAGCAGCTTCCTGCTTCGTTCAAGGGAGTGAAGTGGTGTGGCTGTTTTTTGTGTGGGTGGAGCAGTGGGGAGGTGCTGTTTATTTATTTAATTCATCTAGACCTTGGTACTGAATGTTGGTTCCTCCTAATGTTATATCATAACTAAGAAAAAATTTACTGCCACATTTTTCTTTGTATAGATGCAGTAACAGAACTGGTCAGTGTTTTATAGTTTTTGGCACTTTTTAGAAAAGAGAATGTATTTTGACCTTTAACAGTTTGTTAAGGGGGGAAATGTTGTACATAAAATGGTGATTTTTTTGAAAAAATCATTTATTAATTTGAAGTGCTTGGACCCTGCTAGATGCTGATCTCCAAAAGATGATTGAATAAAAAAGGGATTGTTGGGTTTGGTCTGAGATACTTTAAAAAATAGGAGATTACCAAAAGCAGTTTGAAGGTGTGCTATAACGTCCCGTTCTTTGGATCTAATTATTTAGTTTCATGTTTATTGGCTGATTTTTAGTTGAGCAGTGCTTGCAATTTGTTTTGTAAGAAGGGAAAAAAGAAGTTTAGTTTCTAAAGCCATTTAGCATTTTTTGCATTTTCTCAGTTGTTGCCATAGTGGTGGTGGTGCAAAGGTCAGAGTTTGAAGCTTCTTGCCTACCCTGCACACTCATGGAAGTTCTCAGTTTCCTGTGGCTGAAATTTCGTTATTATAGATGATGGTGAACTATGGTGTTCAGATAAATGCAAACACTCCAGAGGCACTGTTGTATTTTACTATTGCAGGCAGCAGTGCATCTGCAGAAAAGAGGATAGTTGTTGCTCTTGGTGAGGGTCTGCTGTTTTCCCTTCCTAGCACATATGAAATAAGAAGGCACAGGTGATGATGAATTCTAGGGGATGTAATATTAGGCAAACTGGGGTCTTACTAATTTCTTCTCTTGGAAATACTTATGTTCCAGCACAAATTTTTAAATACTACACATACTTAGTTTTAGCTGTTTTTCTGGTTTGAAGCAACATTACTTTAAGGTAATCTGAACAACTGGATTGCTTACAACCTCTGATGCTAAAAGGAAAGAACTGCGATTTCTTGGTCCTCTGCAGATCACTTGCAGATTGAACACTCTTATTTTGCAGTTTCTTGAAAAGCAGCACAGAAATACCTTCTCTCAGCTAGCTAGTCCAAATCTATAGTTGGTGTAATAGAAGATGGCTAAGATCACTCTTTGGGGGGCCCAAAATATTTGGTTCTGTATTAAAGCTGAGGAAACACTCCTCTAAATCAACAATCAGAAAATAACAGGAGTAAAGGAGCAATCGGGGACATTAGCACCATGGTGAGGTGTAACTGCATCACTGGTTTCTGAAGGCAGTCAGTTCCTTGTCTTGTGACACTAGTAAAGGCAATTTTTCTAAAGAGAATAATCTGAGAAACTGAGAAGGTCTTAGGCCTAGATGGAAATATCCATTCTGCTGTGGTGAAAACACAGTCTGAGTTTTGGCATATTCTTTATACTTTGAAATGGGATTCCAGAAGATAAAAAGTTACAGCAAAGATTCAAAGAGCAGGTGGGGTTTGTGGCCCTGGCCCAATGGATGTGATTTGGGATTCACTCACTTAGTGCCTTTTCTTGCTAACTAAGGAAAAGAGAATGAAAATAACCCATTTTTAAATTTAAGTTATCATGGTCAAATTATGACACATTTAGTACCAAGCCCTCATCTGAAGTTTATCTTGCAAATCCTTCTTCACCACAAGTGGGAGTATTTTCAATTGAACTTTGTCAGTTTGTAAATGAAGAGTTATTTGTAATTCTTGGGAGAAGAAAGCGTTGAACCAGTAAAACACATGTAGTTCTCAGGTGCAGGTGGTTGGCTATATTCCCAAGTTTTGTTATGACAGAGATATGCATTTTTTTCTTCTTTTCCCATGAATCCTCTTAGGTGATCTTGGTATGCCTTTTGAGTGTTATCTCATTTCCATATCAGTTGTGTAAAAGCTGAACCTACATTAATTTCATGCCAAGGATCTGTGCATCTTCCAGTTGCAATACTTGTATTTAATGAAGTTCTCCCTGCCCAATTCCCCCAAAGGCTTGGTTTTTGCATTAGTGACCCCGTGTCTCTCCTGTTCATGTCTTTTGTGGTTCATCATAGTTAATTGATCAGCAGCCTCCCAGCCTCACTGGTTGTGTGGATTATGGAGGGGAAAAAAAGGCTGTTTTTCAGTAAGGAAATGGTCAGTGAAATTGGATGAATGTTGCATGACTACTGTGTTCTTGACAGCATTTAGTAACACTAAACATCATGTACCATTTTTAGTTTGGGGTGTTGATTATTGTTATATATTATTAATATATCTAAAACTTTTACAGGAAGCAAAAGAACCAAGTTGTTACTAAAAATCTTCTGTTGATACACAGTGTGCAAAGCTTCAGTAGGGAAATGACATAGATTTGGGCATAAGGAGCCTGGGAAATTTCATTCCCCCTTTTTATTCTTATGACATCCGATTTTATGAGGTAGTTATCTTAGAAGTGGCTTCCATAATATTCAGGCACTCTCAAGCTCTTCTTTTTGCTATTTCTGATGTCAGTCACCAGTGTCACTTATTTGGGAGGACAGCAAGCCATAAACTCAGTATAGTCTAGTTGTGCAGGCTATTGCTGAGGAAGGGGTTGGGAGAACAGTGGTACTGATCAGCCACTGGAAGTCTTTCAGCCTTCTGGGTATCATTTCCCAGTGCTGTAGTGGAAAAAATACATATTTGGTCTGTAGAAGGGAAGTCTTGTATATAGTCAATATGTTGTATAATAAGTCTAGTTTATAGTTACAATATTGTTTTCTTCCTTCTACCCCCTGCGCGAGGGGTGGTGTGTTATCTTAGGAGTGCTTGTGACAGCAGGTTACCTAGCCCTAGAAAATGGTGAAGTTACAGGTCAGCCACAGGTCTGGGTGACTCTAGTTCCATTCTGTAAATGTTTGCCCCTAAACTTAAAATTTCTTGTTGTAATTTTTGAAATGATGTCTTAAAAAACGATATAATTAATCTCTGCCTTTATTCTACCTGTGTAAAAGCAAACAGTGTATTGAAGCCTATTAGGATTTGTAGCATGGAAACATCACTTCTAGCAGTTGGCTAAAACTATTAGTATTTCTTTCTTTCTTTTGAAGTATCATCTTATTAAGTCTTTTGGGCCAGTGATTGTTAAGAAGGCCCTAATTTAGTGTGTTGTATATATCTTCTTAAATGAAGGTGCTGATACTTTGATTTCCTGCAACATTAGTTTTAATCCCCATCTCTGAAGTTTTTGGAAGTTATCTGCTGTACCACCTCTCCTACACTTAGCAATGGCAAAAAGTGTGCTGAATTGGAGCATCTTAATTGCTGCCCAAAAGGTAAAGTTGAGTTCAGTCTTGCATAGTAGTCAATATTATAGCAGCTACTCTGTGAATATAATACATCAGCTTGAAAATAATGCTCTTTAAACACCCACCCACCCCCCAAAGAAAAGTTTATGTACTAAAAAGTTTATGTGCTGTTACTTGATCAGATTTGAGGTTGGCTGGATTTTTTGCTGTGCTTTCCAATTAAGGTTGGTAGAGGAGTTCTGAATTCTTTTAGATATGAAAACTTATGGGTAGCATCAGTTTTCTTTGAACTATTTTTTGAACCTTACAATAGCAAACCTCTCATACTTTCAACTTTATTATGCTTCTTTTTTTCATGTTCTGCTTCTTAACTTTTAATAAATCTTCCCTAGGGGTGAACCCCAAACACTGAAACTCCACCTGTGTGATACCTTTGACTTCAAACCTGATAAAATATAGTTACATTTTAACTTGTCAGCTGTGGTTAGGAAATGAAGCCCAATGAACCAACAATATGCTGTAGCTACTGTAAGCTTCAGTGCATCAGTTGGAGACTTTTGACCTTATTGCTGCCTTTATTGATACTTTATTTTTCCTGTAGTCAGAGTTAATCTGATCAGATTGATTCTGTAGAACACCTCAGGTTGTATTCCAGTACAACCGTAGTTGTACTTGAAACTCTGGGCAGCAGCTACAATACAAAATGCATTATTGCTCAGTGTGTACCACCAAAATACTTGAGTACATTGCATAGGTTTTTGTGTGCTTCCTACCTTCTGGGCTCTTTCCAAACAGTTGGCCAGCTGAACTGCCAGTATCTTCCTAAAGCTTGGATAAACAAGTCAGTTTTCAGCTTAACTTTATTTCCTTCCTGAAGCAGCTGGGCTATTGAGTGGTGTTGTGGTGAGAGGGGGAGATTTGAGTCTGGCATGATAAAGGAGGAAGACGTGTTTGTACGTGTTTGCTCTGAAGGCAGCAAGCAGGGAAGCCTCTAAACACAACAGATCATGTATCTGTGAATGTATATTTTGCTTGAGATAGTGAGCTAAAATGTCAGCATATGCCAGGGTGGATTTCTATCTGGGTATTCTTGCAATTTTATCGAGGGTAATAAGGCATGGGTTTGATTTTGTTAAAGTGCTGTTCACAGTGAGTATATTTGGGGAGGAATTAAAGGACACCTGACCCACTCTCTTTCTAGCTGGGGTGAATGTAAGGTTTGGCATGAATAGAGTTAAATTATTGCTTACTTTTAATAGAAAAAAGGAGAAAAAAAGAAGAGAAAAAAGTGAATAGTACAGTTTATTTATGTAGGTAGGATGAAAGGCCATATGTTTCTGCTGCGCAGAAAACAATGCTAACTTACCTTAGTTGTCTGAAGAGGTAAAAGTCATGCTGATTTGATGCACTGCACTGTCAAATGCACAAATGTTGGAAAACAATTGACATTTTTATTAAAGAGTTGCGGAATTTAACAGGTAAAAATCACAGTCAGAATTTTATCTGTCTTTAAATGCTTCCGTTTGTAACTAGTCAAGTCTTTAAAAAACTTGATTTGCTTTTCCAAGGAATTATGTAATACGTTCCAAATTTATATATAAACATCAGCTTGCCTCCTATTTGCAAAAGTTTATCTAATTTTCTTGCTCGTCTCACAGTCCCACTTTTAAGCTTTCTTTTACATCTTAAAATCTCCAGGATGTGGCTTTTTACTTTTAGATTGCACTTATGTGGGTCTCTCTTTTGTATTTTTGGAAACACTAATTAAGAAGTGGAACAAATTGTACATAAAAAAATTGGTGATGATTGAATAGTTCACACATCCTTAAAGGAAACTACTATGTCTTGTGCTGCATCAGACCACTGAAAATCATGTTGGATGTAGAGGGTTTTTTATGTACCTGGAATTTTTCAGGCTATGAATTTTAAAAAAGGAGGAAAAAAAAAAGTCCCCTATAAACTAGATGTTCCGGAGTGGTGGATTGCTACTGCATGATGAGACTTGAGTTGTTAAAAGCAGTTGAAAGTGCTTGATCTGCCTTCAGGGTGAAATTAAAAATACTAAAGTGCTTTTGCTGTAGTTTGGCGCTATAGAAGAGCAAAAACAAACTGCTGCTTAGGCAAGTAGTGGCAAGTATGTCAGTTGCGTACAAACTTGTGTTGTAAATCTCCAGTTCTCGAGGCTTTGTTAGGGACACCCAGCTGAAGTATTATTTGTTTCTTTTTCTGACCACATCTTCCTACTAACTGAGCAGAAGAAAAAAAAAACCAACCAAAAAATCCTCAAACAAAATAAATGGAAGGACTAGTGCGAAAAAATTGATTCAGAATTACTTGCATTTTATAGTGGTTATATATGATTAATAAAAATATGTTTGTAACTAAAGTGCAATTAAAACCCTACATAGGGAATGGATGCATGCAGAATATGCTGAGCATGGGAAACCAGATGTTATTTTGGTGTCAGTTTTAATTTTTCTTTCATCGGGGAAAAAATCATTAAGAATCATTAGCTTCTGAGCAGAACAGCAATTTTGAAGACATATAGAAAACAGATTTTTATAGTTTTTAACTTTTCAGTGATAAATTCAGAATTCTGAAGCATTTGGAAATTGCTGACATCTCTATTAAGTGTCTAAGGTTTGATTGTTTTTTTTTTTAATTTATTTTTCAGTGTTCTGTACTTCATTTGTCTGTACTGTTTGGAGAGCTTTCTCCAGTTTTTGGCTACATACCAGCCGACTCGAAGCTGTTTACATCTTTGTCTACTCTTCCATCTCGAAGCACAGCATTGAACTCGGGGGAAAATGTCTTGATGGATCCATCCTAAGTGTGATACGCCAACAGCTCTCATCAGTGGTTAACAATGACTTCTAAGTGGTAAGGTCTTTCTCACAGTACTGTCATAAAGATTTTCATGTATCTTTTTCTGGTTTTGCTTAGGTCTTTGTTGTCCATATTGTACTGTTAACACACTTTGAGCTGCTACTTCAGATATCAATTATCGGACTAGAAGACTGTCTGTACTGTGTTAAATCCAATAAGAACATTTGATTTAATAGAGTGTAATAACTGGTCATGGCCAAAAGTGAATGTCTAAGGAAGAGGTCAAGAACAGGGCAAATAACCTCGCAGTCATATGCAGCTTGGGCACTTCAGTGTGGTTTCTGTGCATTTAGTAACTCTAGAATTGTACATTTAGTATTTATTTAGTGTAATTTCTGTGTGTTCAAGAGTTGTCTCAGTTTTCTTTGGCGAGCGCAGTGCTCCGTGCGAATCGAGTCGGTGGAGCAGAGCAGAGCTCTCCCTCCTTGGGGTGTGCGGGCGGCAGCTGCGCTCTGCCCCCTTGTGGGGGCCGCCAGGTACTGCAGTGCAGTGCCAAAGTGTCTTGGAAAAGTTTGGGTTAAGAGACCTTTAGTTCATTAGTCAGTGCTCTGATTCCTAAGGCAGTGCCTCATGCAGATGCTCTGTTCTTTGCTGCTCTTCATGTAAGGATTTTACCTGTAGGAAATAGATACATATTGATGTCAAGTACAGGGCGACTATTGTCACTAAAGCACTTTTGACCTGAAATGAGTATGGCTAGATCCAACCAACATTTAAAGTGTTCTTCAAAAGTAATACAATGTACTGCTTTTCTACAGTCAAGGAGTAAAATTGCTAGACCATACTTTCTTTTGGCTTTTGAGAACAGATAGTACGGTGGTATGACAGGACAAAAATATTGAAGTGCAGTTGTTTATATGCTTTTTGCTATGTGGACTTTTGTAGTCTAGACATTTTATTAGTTATGTATTCTACATTACTTTTTAGAATGTAGTAGAATATTTTATGTTCTATTATTAGCTAATTGTCAATAACAATTAGAATATTACATGTTCTATAGTATTTTCTCACAGTTCTCACTTTCCTTTATTTTGTATTGTTCTATATAGTCTATGCAGGAGAAGTGTACAATAAAATAGAATTTAAATGCATGACAAGATCTGCCATTGGAACACCTCCTGTGTATCATATATCCATGTTGTTTGCTTCTGTTACTGTTTTTCATTTCTAGTTATATAACATGAGGACTTGCTTAACTGTCCCTGGTTAGAATTTTATACCATAATTATTTTTGTTTTGATGTATTCTTTCTCTCAAAAGGTAATAAATTTGTTGTTGCAGACGTTTTACCTTGAACACCAGATCTTACTATTGCTCAAGGAAGGCAAATACATCTTTGAGCATTAGAGTAGAAACTCCAAATCAATCTTTTAAATGTAACAGAAAAATGGAGGTAGAGGGTTTGAGAACACTAGTATCATTTTTTACTGTAAGTTTTCCTGTGGATGCTTTGGACATTTTATCATGCTTTGGACAACTTTAGTTTTACCCAATTTTAAAAGTTTTTAGTGCTTCTATATTTCTATATGTTTATATAGAAAATGTGCTCTAATTACAAACATCAAATGTTCAAGTTTGAATTGTGTGGTTTTTCCTTATTGGGAACAAGGCTGTCCAGTGCTGATCTAGGTTTTGGAATACTTCTCAGTAATTATTGGGTTTTTTTATATTTACTGCTAGATATTTAAAAAGAAATCAGGTAGTTGGTTTAAAACAAATATTCTTAGCACTGGGTCACAGCTTTTGTATCTGTTGCCTTCTCTATTACAAACCTAATGTGTTTTGTATTGGCAATAAACACGTTTGGTTTGGGTTTTTTTGTTTTTCACTTTAGTGAGAAGTCATCATTCAGGGTGTATTTTCCTGTTAGGGAATGCAGAGAGAGGTTTTTATCTCAAGTGCTTTCCTTTAAAAGGAAAAATAATTTATAGGTGGAAAAATGTGCCAGCTGCCATTCTTCTTTGGTGTTACTGGTGTTCCAGGTTGCTCCCTGGAATCAGTTCCCTGATCAGCCTTGTTGCTCAGGGATTTATCCAGTCAGGTCTTGAAAAGCTCACATGACTTCTCTGAAAAATTGTCTGGAACACCAGTTATGCTGAAAAGCCTATTTCTGTAAATGCAATTCCTGAACAATATTCAAAATAATTAATGTGCCTGTTAATACTTGACAAGCATTTTTGCAAGTGTAGCACATACGTTTGGTTAATTTCTTTTCCAGTATAATTAAGAGAATAAAGCATCATCATGAGGATTAAAATGTGGTGGGTTTTTAAATGTATTTTCTTAGAAAAAAAAATTATTCTTGTTTCTTTTATTTTTTCTTCTTAAATAACCATTTAGGATTAAAGCAGTACTTGGTACTCACTATCCTGCACAGCAGTTTCATTAGTTGTGTCTGTATAAATTGTAAAGTGGATATTGGAAAAATAAACAGCAAATTTAAGTTCTTTCTTTATCACAAAAGTTTCTATTAAGATATAGCTCAGTGAGCTTCACTGACTTTTAATAGGGCTTTTTGTGGGCTTTCCCCCTGCCTCCTGCTTCATTAGAACATTGGTTCTCACTCTGATGCCTCACTAGAGAGGTATGTTTCTGCTGAAGAGCTTTGTATACCATACCTAATTGTAGTGACAAATGACTTGCAGAATGCCTCACCCTTGGTGCCTCATGTTGTTCAAATAATGTGGAACATCTGACCACATCTACCAAAACCACCTAGAAGATGAAAATGCTAATAGGGACACAGAAGGGCTGCTTAATCTGTGAAGTGGGAAAGTGTCTGTCAGACTAGAGGGGGAAAAAAACTGTTGAACCTGTCTGGTAGGATTCACCTTCCCTAGGATTCTGGGGACTTAGTGCTAGGTCAGGGGGTTTGTGTTTGTTTGTTTGTTTGTTTGTTTGTTCAAGTTTTCTTTTTAGGCAGTATTTAATATTTGTACATTTTCTGGTTTCAATATTTTGTAAAGCTTTTTCTTTTTGAACTTATTTTCTGTCATGAAGAACAACTATGTATCTTGATAATGAATGATGAATTTTAGTTTGATTGATCTTTCCTTTGACCACATTTTTTAAAATGTAATCTGCTTGTCGATTGAGCATAATATACAAGGCACTACCAGTGGTGTTTTTTAATACCTAAAATGAAGTTCATTTGACTTTCAAGGGGGCTAGACCTGTGGTGAATTTCTTTTAGGAGTTTTGTTATACATGAGCAGGAAGATGGTGGAGAAGAACTCTGTATGCTAACTAATTTTGCTCTTGGTTATATTGCACTATTGCAGCCCCTTTATTTATATTTTCATATATATATATATATATATACACGCACACTGTATCCATATCTGTATGCATATATATCTTCAAATCTTATTTTTACTACTTTTTTTTTGTCAGACAGTTGTTATATATTGGTTGTGGAGATGCTGCTGCTCTCCATTTGCAGCCAGCAACTCTTTGCTTGAAAGCAATTCACTTGGAGAGGTGCTTAATTTAAAAGTAACAGTGACTTCGACATTAAGGTGGAGGGTAACTGCACAAGTTACAGTAAAGACTCTATTACAGTTTGAATCTATGATACATAATGCAATGGAAACCAGCAATCTTTAGGGAACTAGATTATGCTTATTCCTCATCTAGTAGCTAATGAAAACATTATGTCCTTAAACAAAACAAGTGCATCAAAGGTAAGGCAATGATAGGCATTTTTTCAGCAGTTTGGGAAAAGCACAAGTGATGCAGCTACTTCCGATATGTTATGTAGCTGCAGAGCTTTCCTGTGGAAACTGAGTTTTCCTCCCTTGTGCCCCTGCCCATCAGGGTTTAATACATCTTGCTGTGCTTGGCCCAGGGCACTGTCCATGTACAGTGCACCACTGGTCATGAAGTTCTTGTCTCTGCTCCTCCACAGTAATGCTCTGGCTCAGAAATGCCTAATGAAGTGCAGCAAGCCTCACTTCTCATGCAAAACTGTTCCTTTGATTTTAGCCACTCCTTAAAGAATATAAGGATGCAGTCTAAAATGTACAGCAGAGTTAAGGAAGGAATAACAGAGTTGTGCAAAGAAAGGAGCCTTCTTCCTTTCAGGTGTACTTAACCCCTATTCTTAATTTTAACCACATTTCATGGGCTCTTCTATGTTAGTGATGAAAGCTGATCCTAGCATGGACAAAATGACAGTCTTGACACCTCTTTAACATTTCCTTAAGGAGGAAGTAATTCCAGTCCATGAAAATTTTTGGAAAAGAATCCTCCTGTCTTTCACTACTACAATTACTAGACCTTTATTATTAAAGGTCACAAGCTTAGGTCTTCCTTAGTCTTTTTGTTCTCATCAGATTGACTATTGCATCATTTTTTTCTTTAAATAAAGGATTTCTTGCCTTCCTTAGTCATCATGTTCAGCCAGGTCCTTAAATCTCAGTGGTTTCCTCTCTCGGCTTTTCAAAGACAAGTTATTTTTTTCCTTCTTGCTTCTAACAGGAACAGGCTTAACCTCTCCTTTACATAGGTGTAATAC
Organism: Entomyzon cyanotis; assembly: GCA_024500445.1. Taxonomy (NCBI): domain Eukaryota; kingdom Metazoa; phylum Chordata; class Aves; order Passeriformes; family Meliphagidae; genus Entomyzon; species Entomyzon cyanotis. Next base: position 20,962,869 of record JAKEPQ010001009.1, on the reverse strand, counting down.
AGCAATTCTTTTCCATAGTAAGGAATTCTTTCATAAATCTTGTGCAGTACATGCTAATCTCATATATGTTTCTTCTGGCATTAGAAATTAGAATAATCCTTTTAATCTGATGATATGTGTGTGTTAAAAGTATGCCACCATTCTTTTGTCTTAGTCTGTATTCTACAAGTTATCACTCACAATATGTTTGTCTGTTCCATAGATCCACCTTAATTCATGGTACTTGGGTAGAACTATTAATACATGGAGGTGTCCTTTGAGCTTTCTGGTGCCCCCAGGTGATTGTCAGAATGTCTGAGCAGTGGAGCTTGTGTGTAGGAGCAGTAACTTTGCCTTGCTTGCTGTCTTTTAAGCAAAGTCTGTTCACTCACCTTCTGAAGCTGCAAAGTTAGTGTCCTGTGTATTGCTTCTGATTTTTTTTTTATTGCATTTCTCTATGTGATCTTGTTTACTGCTCTGCAATTTTATAAGATATACTGAAATAATATGACTGTGTTTAGCAAGCAAACCTGCATAGGTGTGCATGAGTACATAAATGTTTCACATAGGGTAAAAATGGAAGTTTTTTCGTGGGTGACAGACAATTTTTTGGTTTAGTTTCTTCATCTTTCTATGTGTTTGTTTACTTAGCGACTTGGATATTCTGAGAATTAGTTATTCTAGCAGTGCATTTAGCAACTGTGTTTAGTTACCTGCTAATAATCAAAAATTGTTTGGTTTCAAACTTAAAGGGTTTTTCTCTCCTGCTTACTAGAAACATTTTTGAACCTTAATTTAGTACCTTAATTGGACCCCTATTTCATCCAAGTATGTTGTAGCTTTCCAAACAGAAAATTAGATTTCATCTAACACTGGAAGTTAGAATTTCCTTTCCTGTGCTCAAAGCCCTGAAACCAAAACCTCACCAAACCCAAACTACAGCTATCCTCTTTCCTTTATAGAAATTCTAAAGGTGCAAACTTTCTGCCTCTTTTCTTATTTTCTGTTAAACATGAATAGCATTCTGCAAGTGTTAATATATTAAAGATATAATACTGTGGTTCCCATAGGGTCACGTGGAATTCTGCTGGGAGCATCCTCTTCAGTATCTGGTTTTAGGTTGTTGTTACTGATTTTTTTTCCCCCCTCCTTAAGACAGGAGATAACTGAATGTTAATTATAAAACAAAACAAAACCCACCAAAAAGCTTCCCACTTTGTTAAATGGAAACAATATCCCTAAGCATTCTATGTTTGCTACAGAAAAAACTTTACTCTCTTTGGGGATACAAAATTTACATGGAAAAATTGCTTGAAATGATTAGCAGGTATTCATGTGATGTATTACTATGATAAATCATACTCAATCATGTCCTATCTGATAAATAAGTTCCCTAAGTATCTAATTTTCCCTTACCTTGAATTTAATATAATCACTGTGTGTCCTCAATAAGAGGAAGGCATATTGTCCAGACCAGGAGTGAATTTATTTTCTTTTGGTACAGGTGCCAATCTTCTTGTAAGGCACAAATGTTGAAGGCTTCAGCCCAGAGTACCTAGTACAACTAAATTGAGTGTTAGATTGGTGCTGTTTTCTATTCAAATCAAATTGCATAGTTCTGGCAGCAGCATTTATTCTTTCTGGTTATGTTCAGATTATCAAGTGGAAATGCATTCAAATTATTAAGTAAAAAGAAGGGGCAAAGATATCTGTATTGCAGAAGAATTGGAGTGCTGTTGCTTTTCACTGAAGGAAGTCTTTCATTTATTATTTAAATAGCAATACTACTTTTTAAAAATCTAAGCATAGGTATTTTCAATTGAGGAATTTTGTAATGCTTTAGAGATTATTATTTCTGTCTTTAGCATAGAAAAGAAGAATGAAGGTTTAAAGTTCTGTCCCAACATATATGTGGGAAAACATGCAATATCTAACTTTTTAAAAATAATATTCCATTGGAAAGATAGATACAATAGTTTTAACTACCTCTAGCTAAGAGTAACTTTCTGAAGTCTCACAGATAGCACCTCTCTGTGAGAAATAATTAGTTCATCAACTTGTTTTAGCTACCATTGTACAAATGGTTAACAAATATCTAACTTTAGAAAATAAAGTACTTATCTCTTCTGTGACTTATTTTAATATTAACCTATACATTTTGGTCTCTGTTGGGACATCGTTTTTTTGATACTGTGGTTATGTCATGAGAAAGAGATGACATTATGGAATTCTATATGAGGACTATATATTATGTGAGTCTTATAAATATATTGCTCCTCAGCTAGTATAAATCCTGTAGTACAAATATCTTTCACTTTATATATGTCATATAGCGAGTGTTACAGAGTTCTATAGTGTGGTCTGTATAAGAGAGCCTAAACTAGTAGAGACTTGAGCATGTCAGTCCACATGAATGGACTTGTGAGTGTGGCCACCTGGATGGTTTGGAGTTTTTTTTTAGTATGTTGAATATTACTTTCTACTTTCCATTTTGCCATGTAGATTAAACTTTCTGTGGCTGTGGTTAAAGAACTCAGTTAATTTTGGAAGAAAAGAACTAAAATAGATGAGACTGGATAAATGCTATGTAAACCAAGACAGAACCTGCATTTATTGTAGGTGTTGAAAACTTTCTCATTGATTCCTATGATATCAGTAAGCATGATTCCTTTTTTTTCCTTTTTCTTTTTTTTTTAAATTATAGAGGCTATGGAGAAAAGTCACAATGAAAAATTGATAATGATAGTTTCCACAGGTGGGTAGCATTTTAAACATGCCTGCCTTGCATAAAATTTTAAGCAAAAACTGAAGTTAGTTCAGGCTTAGTAAGGGAAGCAAGATAAGTGTGCTGATGCAGTTTTGAGATTGGAATGAAGGTTATTTTGAACAGTGGAGTATAGATTCCCTTGCCATTTGACTGTTATGCTTTGTACATGTTTGAATGGCCAGCTTTTAAAATCATGAGGAAATTCCTCTGCAGATGTGTACTTTCATGTAGTGCTAGAGAAACTCTTAACAGAAACAGTGACAATGGCTGTAAAAAATACCAACTAAACAACCCAAATATTAGTGTAAGATACATGGTGAACTGTGGCTAGCACAGGTCCTTCCCGTGGGAACATTTTGCTATGTTTCATAAACAAGATAAAGTTTGGATGTTTTGCAAACAACTTCTCCAGATTGGGTCAGTTCGGGCTTGGCCAATTGGGCCTAGGGAGAAGTCTCAGGCTGACCAATCTGGGGCACCTCTGTAAACTCTATATATATGGAATTCAAAACAATAAAGTTCTCTTCTCTCTTTCCTTGTCTGAGACCTTGGGTCATTCCTCAGCTAGCCGCTCAACAGCGACAGTGAACCACTGTACTTGAGTAATTCTGGAAATACGTGTGTGTGCTTGGTTTCTAGTTATCACTTACTGTCTATGTTTTGGCTGTTCTATGCATTAATAATTGGCAACTCTTGTTTTTTCTGTAAACCACTTAAAAAGCTTTTGGTGAAGGTTTTTAGGGCTCAGTTCCTTAGAGATCCAATTTCATAGCAGTGTTGCCATTGTTGTTTTGGTTTACTGGTAGCTGTTCCACAGAACCTTTGGTTTTAAAATGCATAGGTTTGGAAGATCTTGTGCAATATATCAGTACTTGGAACAAGCAAGAGGTTAGTAACAGGAAGCCCAGATCCTTATCTCAATTGAGGCTGTAGAAGCTGTGGGACAGACAATACCTTCATCTTCTCAGGAACTCCTAATGAGTTCAGGAAAGCATTGTATTCTTGCATGTGACCTCGAGATAAGAACAGTTAGAACTCAATACATACATGGTAAAAATTGTGGGGCTTTTTTATTAAACAGAATAATACTGTATTCAGTCAGTGAACCATAACAGTTGTTTTACGTGCCACTACTGATGGATATATTTTGACAGATATTTCTATTTTTTTTTCATACTAATGCTAGATAATCAAAGCCAAACTCTGAAACCCCCCCCTCCAATCATTCCCAGAAATCTTCAGCCTTCCAAAGAAAAAGCCCCACAACTTGCTCCAAAAGTACCTCCAGCCCCCTATATAGAGCAAATACAGCTTAAGTGATGGAAAGAAAAGTGAAGCTTTACCAGAAACTGACAGTTGTTTGTCACTTACGTTTCTCAGGAAATAGCTAGGTGTAGTCTAAGAAAAGCATGGGCATAACCGAAACTATTTACATGTTTGCATTAAAAAAACCCCAGTAAATCAAAACTATAGAAAGGTTAAATGGCTTAATTTTAAAGTACTTTGTCTGCAAAATAATAGCTACAAGAAGTTAGCACTGATACAGAGACAGTTGATTGCAAAATTGTACATTGATTTGTCCCTGCTTGGGTTTTTTCTGTGAAATTACATTAATTGATCTGAACCAAGGAAACCATTAATGCTAAGTAGCTTAGGAATTAACTGTAAAGTTAAGTGTCAGTTATATGAAGGATAGCCTCTTAAATATATTTTAAAAGTTTAAAACAGACATACAAAGTTAATTCCTTTAAATATGTTAGGTCCTTACAAGTGGTTAGTGCAAACTGCCAAAAGATGAGATGACTCCGCAATATGACAAGTTCACTGCTTTTTCCCTATGTGTGTTTCTAGGCTATGTTCTTTATTCAGTTTTCTCTATCTAAAAGAAGAAAAAGAGGTCTATGTGACAGTTGTAGTTCTAAAGCAAAAGGGCTTGCCATTTAAAAAAATGCAGCATATACAGAGGAAGAAACAGGGTTTGTCTTCTCTACCCATGCAGTCTATTGTGTGAAATTATGAGTGTCCTGCTATTTGCTGAGCAGGTGTAACATGGATGTCCAGTACCCACTACCTCTCTCATGAGTTTAATGCAGTGTTAATTTATACCTGCAAGCTGGACTGTTCGAGTTCTAACTCTATTACTTTATTCTGCTTTTAGTTGTGTATCTTGTATTTTAACCTTCTTTTTTTTCTTTTCTTGTTTGTAAGAGTAGATTGTTTTCATTGGGGTAAGACAAACTATTGCAAATATTCTTACAAATTTGTCTTCTAAGAATTAAGAAGACAAAACTTTATGTACTTGGGTTTTTCTCCTAAATACTTGGGTGTTCTTGCAGTTGCTCTATTTCCTTAGCAGTTTCAATCCCACATAAAACAGTGATGTCAGGTTGAAATTAGGAAGTTGGCAAAAACATTCATGTTTGTATGGTGCACACTAATGCTGTGTTCAATATTGCTCATATGCTATGTTCAGTATGGGATGCATAGTTAACACCCTTAATCTCAGGGAATATTAATGTTTCTTCAAGAGCTGCAAACAGAGAGAGACCACTTTGCATCACTTGGCCCAATCACTCTTTCAAAAGACACAACTTGCACCCTTTCCTATACTGCTGAGTCTTTCCTGTTGAAACTCCTTTGATGATGCCTCTAGTACCAGTGTCCCAGCAGGAGGGATAGTTTTGCTTTGTAGGTTTTTGTTGTGGAGGCGTGTTTGGTTTCTTTGGAGGGGAATGTTGGTGTATTTGGGGAGGGGTTTTTTTGGTGTATTGTTCTGTCCAGTTAACGTCCTGTTGCTGAGAAGCTGGGAGAAAGCATAGGTTCTGTGTGCCAACACATGTGCCACACCAAAGCAGTGTTTGCCTAAAGGAGAATCGTTCAGGGTGGAGAAGACCTTAAAACCACCCAAGGCTTGCAGTGTGAGCTTCCACTTCGCTGGCACAGGAACGCTTACAGCCGCATCCTCTGCCAGCGTGGTCGTACCAATGGCCGTATTGCCAGCAGGGCTGCTGAGGAATACATTGCTCTCCTGTGGCTTGGTGTGCAGCTCCAGGCTGAGCTCTGCGGAGCCAGGAGCCCGAGGCAAGAGAACGCCAACTGCCGCCGCTCTGCACAGCAAAGGGCACGGGGACCTGTGGTGCCAGCTGGGGAGCTGTGGTGCCAGCTGGGGACCGGACACTCACAGACACGGCAGGAGCTGACGACTCAGCTGGAGGACCCCAGGCTTCCCTGCGTGTAAAAGCCATGGGGTTCATTTGCTCAGTGTCCCTCCTCGGAGACAGCAGCTCGAGCTGTTATTCTGTGATTTAATTACTGCGCCATGATTAAATTATTTTAAGGATCTGGACGTTTGAGACTCTGCTACGGGCAGCCCGGGATCGAGCCTATGGGGGAAACATCGTGTGCCCGTGAGTGTGGGGTGTGTAGCTGCCAAGGGGGCTCAGTCCCAGCTCCGGTGGTGCCACGGTGAGTGGCAGAGTGGCTCCTGGATGGGCGGACAAGGGAGTTTCCTTCACTTGGCTGTGTTTTGGAACAGAAGTTCCCACCGTGCCAAGCAAGCTCCCCTGAGCTCCCCGTGTGGGCCTTCTGCGGAGGTCCGTGCAATGGGGCGCAGCTCTCCTTTTCCGGTGGCAGGGCACTACTGTGTGCGGCACCGACAGGCGCAGCCAGGCTGAAGCCAGCCCATTCCTGAGGGCAGCGCGCTAAAGCCAGCCCGCTCCTGAGGGCAGCGCGCCGCGCCGGGCCGGCAGCTCGGCGCCGGGAGGAGAGGAGGAGGAGGCGCAATGCAGCCTCGCGGCCGCAGGGGGGCGCTGCGGGCCAGGGGCGCGGGGCTCCCCTTGAGCCGCGGTGTTCCCTCCCTGCCTCCCTCCTTCCCTCAGCGGGCGTGCCTGGCATGGTGCCGCGCCGCCCTGCTCCCGGCCTCCTAAACCCGCCTTACGCGTTAAATGGAAAGGAAACGGTTGCCCTCTCTCCCACAGCAGGTAGGGCTGGGCCGGCGTTGCTCTGGCAGGGTGGGGTAGTTGTAGAAACATTCCGCGTTACAAAGCTGCACGTTTGCAATGCAGGCTTGCTCGGGTAGCGCGCTTACTCCTGGTAGGCTCCTGGGCCTCTAGGCGATCTTCCAAAATTGTACTTGTGTCTCGTCTGGTTTATAATTGTCTTTTACTGTTGTTACTGATGATTCTGGGAGTTCTCTACACATGTGAATTCAAGTCACTTGCAAGTAGTTCTCTCTCACAGGGATCTTTCCTTCAGTGGCTGTGTTTTGGTTTTTCCAGTGTTTCTCACTCTTGGGATGTTCCTCCATTAGCAGGTTCACCTGCTTCAATGGAATTCCCATGGATGTGTTCTTCTATTCACCCCTGCCAAACGGCTTGGCTGTTTGTGTCCTGAAAGGTCTAATCCAAAGAGAGTGCTCTGAGAAGTGCTGTTATGCTGTGATTGCTCACTGGCTCTCCCAGTGTTACACTTCTGCCTGTTCCATGATCTGTCTGTAATCCATTCTGATGCAAAGTTCTGCTAATGTGGATTCCTGTTAGTGAGAGGTGCAGAGCTCAGACATTATCTTGCACAGCTGGTGATGTAAACATCAACAGCTGTGGCAGGGGAATCCTGAAGGACTTCAGCAGGCAGTTCAGTGCAAAATCAGAGTCCTCCTTTGAGTATAACAGAAGCGGAATACACATGAAAAGATATCAAAGAACTCACTGTAATGCAAATAACAATTCTATCTAAGACCAAGTCCTCTATTTTTTTTTTTAATTTAGAGGCTCCAGAATAAAAAACTGTTAAAAGAATAAGGCTTTTTGTAGCCTTTTTTTGTTTTGTTTAAAGATGAATTCAGGTATAACAATAATTGAAAGACTTCTCATGTTTTACAGTGACAGATAATCTGTTAAACTTGCTCAGGTACTGTCTAAGAAGATAGTAACAATTGTAAGGGAGGAATATATGTGAAATGACGTGCCAAGACAGAAACATAAGCCTTGTATCTTGCCTTGATTTTTTATAAAATGCTGTTTTCATAGAATGCAATGGAGTATGGAAGTCCTGGAGTTAACCTCCATCCATCAATATACATATATAAACATACACATATGTATCCCCAGATACCTTCTGTAGAAAAGTTCTTGATGTCCTTTTCTTAAGAGTGAAACAAAAGCCTGGAGGAAAAACCAGTTAAAAGCTTTTTGATACATCTGTGTTGTACAAGCTTTATTAGTTTATTATAATTATTATTTATTATAAACTAATACATCTTGAAATATTGTGTGTATGGAGGGTGGTTTTTATTACTTGCTTGTGTTTGGTTTGTATGTCCTATTACTTGAAAGGCTGTTACGTTTTCTCATTTAAAAAAGTATAGTTTCAACACTTGTTTTTTTAAATTAATGAGTATCTCACCTATCCTGCATGTTGTGTAAAATGTCATACCTTGTGCACTCAAAGTAAGTGATGCACTAGGTACTTGCACTTCACATGTCGGCTCCACCCTGTGTGCACATGCATAATAAAACCTCCATAGTGTGGTTAAGAGCACTTTGATATCTAGTTTGAGCCTTTCAGAAGGTGTTTAAGTTAGGCACAAAGTGAAATCTCTGGTTGCCCCATCTGCAAACTGCAGTTTAGCAGGTGGATGATTGGAAGCATTCTCAGTCTCACAGCAGCATCTGAATTTGTCTTGTTCCCAAATGCTAGGAACTGCAAAGTAGGTTTGTGGCAAGATTTCAAGGGCAAGAAAAATTCTATAGAAAATAATACTATTACAAATAAATGATGGCTTGAGGTTGTAATGACTCATGATCTTTTGTAATCACAAATTTGCTTTGTCATATATTATTTGTTCTGAAAATGCATAAACCAACTTCTTTGTAATTTTTTTTTGTATTGTGGATAAAATACTGTTAATGAAATCATTATAGGGAGAATTTGCTTCTTGATCTCCCTGCAGGAAGTAGTATTCTAGCAATATGTCTTTTTTCATAAGGTCAGAATTTTGTATTCATTTATAGGGAAAAAATTGTGTAGATGTTTGTATTAATTTACAAGGGGAATTTGGATTAAGTTGAATATCTGAGGATTTTAATGTGGGATTGAATAGAAAAGACACATTTTCAGTCTATACAGAACTTGAAAAATGTCTTAGGTGGCAACTTTAATGAACTTGTACCAACTTTTTCAATTTTGGCATTCTGAACCATGGATGTGGCAGTTGAGTAAACTGACAACTTAATCCAGCTGAGCAGCCCCTTGTCAGCATTGAACTGCTGAAACTCTGAGACTTAAAGCATGCTATGCTGCATACCTTTAATGGAATTTTTTTTTCTTTTTAAGAGCTAAACAACAGTAGTAAATTTCAGATTAAATACCTTCTTTTAAAGGATGTATGGAAATGTGCTATGCTTCATGTGTAGCTTGGGTAATTGCATTGCATGTGTTCAGCAATGTCTTGGATACTGAGCTGCCTTCATAAAAATAACAGAGGCATGCAGGCTGCCACTGAGCTGGCTGGAGTGAGTATTTAGTGTGTTTCCTCTGAGCAGTGTGCACAATCTTTGGTGGTAAATGAGGTGGGAATATTGCCTAGTATTGTGTCTGTCTATCTCTGCTCCAAGTGTAGTAAGTAAAAGAATACTTTAAATCAAAGAGTGATATGTATTCCCAATTGTAGAAAGCCTTAAGGAGCACTCTTCTATGCTAATTTATCTTTATTTTGTCCTCGAACTTTCTACTCCTAATGCAAGGCATCTTTCTTAATGGCTTTTTTAAGCTAAATATAAAACAACATTTAAACTTCCCAAAATAAAAACAAAAAACACAGCTAAACAAGGCATGTATGGAGAAGTAGCCTTAGGGATAAAGTGGATGTTTGGACAAGAGACAGGTTATTTCTGTACTTGTAGTTTTCTGGAAGGTGGTGCAAATATTTTAAGTGGTATAAATAGCACTAGAGTCCCTGCAAAACAGAACTTAATATATAATAAAAGTTAGTATTTTTGTAGTTGGTGGCTAAAACTATGTGAGAATGTGAATGGTGGTGTTATACACCAGCTTTACACAGTGCCTAGACTTTCTGAATGGTGTTATCTTTCAAATACAGATGAATGCTCTCTGTGCACTTTGTGAAAATTAAGAGCTATTAAACTCTGTCAAATAGGAATTTGCAAATGTATTATGAATTTTCTTAGTGCTTAAAATTTTTGCAGTGCTAAATGGTGTCTACTAGGCGTGCAGAGTTTAGCACGCATTGGTTAATATATAGGCTTGGTGCTGTTTGGTTTTCTTATCAGTCCGCACAGTTAAATGTCTTTAAAATCTGCCTTGGAGCAGCTGGCTGGCTGCTGACGCTGCTGTTGGCACCACCCAGGTTTAACGTGACATCACCAGGAGAAGTCCACCTCTGTGCTCAAGGAAGTTGGTGTGGGAGCCACGCTCTGTAAAGTGGAGCTAAACTGCTGAATTTAGTAACTGCTGAGAACAGAGAGGGCATGTAGAAATGGAATTCCTGAAAAAAATTGTTCCCACTGTTGCTTCTGGAGATGTTCCGGATGTTGGGAGTACTGCCCGTGAAAGCTCTCCAAGGCTGCGGAAGATGAGACGGGTCAGACTGTTTTCATTAGGACAGACAATAGATGAAGATGAGGAGGCATATGTTTTACATCCTGAATACAGTATGTATCCATGTCATCAACCTGGTCAAAACTGTTTGCTAAGCTTTTTCTTCAGAGTGTCATTATTTTGCTAAATTGACTAATTTGATTATAAAAGACCTTTTTATCGGAGTTCATATGATAATGGTGTTTTTAGCTTTAGTACTATTATATCATTGACATATTATGATTTGTTAGTGACCTATGTGGAAGCAATTTTTCAGGATTTCTCATATTATCCTTGTTTTTGCATGCCTGTGTGACTTTTTTCCTTACTCTTTCTGAGTAAGTTTTTAAACTAATGTACCTAAGATTAGGCACTAAGTTGTCTAAACAGAAGTGTGCTACACAGATCTGTGAATGCAGTGCAGGGTGTGAGTTTTGTGATATCTTTTCTCTCCCTGTTTTTCTGATCCCCTAAATTTTCAAAGGTTTTCCTTTTGAGAGCTTTTCCATCTCAAAACAGTGTATGTTTCCCTTTTTTAGCGTTTTGAAGAGTGCACATTTTTAGTAAACATGTGTAAATAAGTCAAGTGAGAATATGGATATTGTATAGAGAATTTTTGACATTAGGAACATGGGTAAACTTGCTTATATGGCTTTTTAAAAAAAATTTTACTATGTGTTAGTGGCTAAATATTATGGTGCATTAGCTAATAAAAAGTAGAGTCAGTTCATGTTCCTTTTTCATGTAGTACAGCTGGGTGGTAGTGGAAAATTAAGGGTTTTTTTTTCTTTTTGCCTTCAGCTAAAATAGTGTAGTCTTGAGCCTTTATGGTCTTCTACTGGCTGTCAAATGCAGTTTTTGCCCTTCACTTTGTGGTTGGCTGTTTTCAAGAATTAGTATGGCTTTTAAGTTTTTTTCCTGTCTTCATGCAGTGGTGGGAGATGGTGACATTCATCCATCTTACTGGGTGGTGAACTGACAGCATTTGTTTTGGAATTAAGCTTGTGGTGGTGGTGGTGGGAGAAAAGGGTTTCCTTGGAAAGACTTCTCTTAGCCTTTCTGATTGTAATATGAACCACTTTTTTCAGTGCATCATGTTGAGTAAGATGGGCAGGTGAGGAAGGCAGGTACCGTTCTGTTTTGTTACACAGGTTGTTCCGGTGGACAACTAATTACAAGAAGTTAATGTTGTAATGCTGTGGGCTATTGAAGCCTGCCTATAGAGTAAAGTCTGTTAAGGCAGTTATTGCCTATATGCTTGAAAACTCATCAGAAGCCCATGGTGTCTGATGGTGAAGGCTTTTTAGCTTCATTTAACATTGAATGCTGTACAGCCCTGGAGTTTATAGTTGGATATCACTTTGAACTTAGTATCTCCATAGGTGTATGACATCAATTCTGCTTTTATGCTCTACTCTTATTTCTTTATAGCTCTCAATTTAAATAATATTTTATTCCAAATGTTCTAATTCCAGAAAAAATAGAATTGTCTGTCAGGCTAAAAAAGGAAATGCTATAGACTGATTGAAGTTTGTAGACAAAACAGATACCTTCATCTTTGTTCAGCGTTCTGTTGATAGTTCGAGCAAATGAGGATAGTAAACTTAGAATACACTAATGTTGCGGTTGAAGATGAATTTTCCTCTCTTGGTCAGTAAATATGCGCCAAACGGTGACTATTAGGAGTGATTTTGTAGAAACCAGCAGTGCCTGACTAATATCGCTTAATAGTGTGATGTCATCGTTTACGAAATGAAGACTTATAGTCTGTTCTGGGATCATGCTTTTACAATAGCAGATAGTAGCTGAATCCTCTTTAAATTATCTGCTTATTTCTATTTTCGTATCTTGGTAATGGAATGAACTGCTCTGCTGGAATAGAGCAAAAGAGCTGCTGTGTTTACCAGTTGGGTATGCTGCAGAAGGCAGGTGCTGACCAAACAGGTAATAAAACAATAGAATTATTTGAAAAAACATTGTAAATATTTACCTGCTTAATGTTGGCAGATGTGGTTTTAATGCACCACAGAATTTAATATAATGAAGCTGTTGTGGAACTCAATAGATTGTTTTTAAAGCTAAGGTGGTTTGTCCTATTAATATGTTTGAATTTGAGAGTGAGTGGGGTTTAGGTTTTTTTTCTTTTTGCTTTCTGTTCCTTGTTGCTGCTGTTTAAGAACTTTTTTTTTTTTTGTGAGAATTTAGGTGAAATACTGAGTCTGACAACATTTTTTAGTATAAAAATATTTCAGAAGGTCTCAAACAGCCAGACCAACCAAAAAAACCCCCTATTCGTGGCATTGAAATCATAAATGTATTATTTTTATAATACCACCTAGTTGAATTTGCATCTAGCTGACCTAAAAAATTTGTGACAAATTCAAGTGATGAGGTTCTTTGTTGCTGTTGTTGTTTGTTATTAAAATAGTTGTCATGTCGCCTTTCAAAATGCTAGCTCAGTGTATACTTTGTTTTAGATCTGAAAATAGGACCTTACAAATATATGCTCTGTGATACATCTTTTAAAATATGTAGTTTCCATCAGAGTGGTTTCAAATGTATTTTAGAAATCTTTTCAAAACTGTCTTTTTAGATGTATAAGATTAGTACAATTGGAGGAAAAAAACACAACTGATTTGCTGAAATATTTACATATGACTGTATGCGTTACAATGCTTAATAGAGGTTAGTCAAAGAGCAGACAATTTTTAAAAATTTGCTGTATTGTTTAACAGTTGACATATTCTCAGTTTCAAAAATTTCTGTCTCAAAAAACCTACAATCCAAACTAAATATGCTAAGCAGAGCATGGAAGATTCAGATTGTGGCGTTAGAGAAGGGGCAGTGGTGGCGACTGCCCTGTGTGACCTGGCAAATGGCAGCTGTACCTGTGAAATGTGCCCTCCTGTTGCAGCTCTGTGCTTTGGTTGTGTTACAAGGCAGGGTGGCTAACACTGTGGAAACGTCTTAATGGCCAGCTGTGTAAGTCAAATCTACAAGAACTGTAGAAGAGATGTTAATTTTATCAGTGATGTGAGTATTCTCATTGCTTACAGTGCCCATGTTATTTCTGTGTGTGGAAAACCTGCTTCCCTTCAAGTGCTTCTGCTAGGAGAGCAAAAATGTGCCAACAGGAATGTGTTCTTTGGTGGTAAAGAAATGAGTAATGGAGCTGTAGTTGCCTCAGGGGGTTAGCAGCAGGGGCTGGATACACAGAAAGTGCTTGTGAGCACTGTGTCCCTGTAATACCAGCAGCTCTGCAGGGCATATTCAGCTCCGAGTTACATCTCTGATCAGCCCTGTACAGCAAAGGATGACCTGGGACTTGGTGTTTATATGTGAAATAAAAGTCAGTTTCTGTACCCAAGTACAGAGTTTTGGTTAGAAAAGACTGGAGGGGTTGATGGAAAACTAAGTACCATGGCTTTCCCCCACAATCTCTGCTCACTTGCATTTGAAGACTGCTCCATAATACTTGTTTGGGATCCATATTATTTACATAAAAATATCTAACCCTCACTCCTTGTTTTCTTATCACTGTGGATAGCATTGTTTTGCTGAAGTAATGCCCCAGGAAATTGTTGTCTGTAGATTTTCTATAAGAAATAATAAGTGAACCTTTCCTAAGGGCCTTTGGAACCTTCCCTTGAAGCTCTTTGCAGCAGAAGGTTGGGAAAGGAGATTTTGGCTCAATTTTTGAGTATGGTTTTACAAGCGGATCAGGCTGATCTAAGAGTTTGCTGTCAATGAAAAGGGCAATCTCACTCACAGCTGTGCAACCTTCCTCATCTCCTGTTGTGTTCTGGTGTGGCTTTTCCCTGAGCTGATTAATCTCACAAAGCCAACAGAAAATGTTCTGATTTTTTTGGGGCAGTTTTTGAAATGAATTGGCAAGAGGAATCAACTTGCTGAAAGAGCCTTTTGGGTCAGTAGTGGGGGCAGCATTAGATGTCTTACCATCACCAAAAGTAGCAATCACCTTCTGGATATCCTCTGTTTTAATTGATTTGTGGAAAATGAACTCTTTAATATTTTAGCTAAATGGAAAGACAAGCATCTCTCCAGAGTTTTATTTTAAGTACAGGGATGATACATTTTATTATTACTGCTTATAAGCAGATAAAATGACCATTAGGTAAATGTTTCTTAAGTAAGGCATTAGCTTAAGATGGAGTCAATAAAGAACTGAAACAAGGTCCAGCAAGTATTTTTAAAAGTAAGTCCAGGTGCAAAGATAGTACACCTCTGACTTGTTTATTTTACCATGAATACAGAAAATCAATTATAATTGTGTTTAATTGTCTAAGAGACATCTCAGACGTAATTTTTTACTCTATCTTTTTGAAGATTTGATTTTTTATACTTGTGTACTTGACTGTACGCCTGATATACTTTTGCTGTAGTTGTCTTAGGGTTTAATCTGAAGAGTACATGTGCAGAAATTTACAATGAATATACTTAAGTCAAGTGGTGAAGAAATTGTAATTTAGTGCTTCATTCGAGGTGGGTATCAGTACAAATCAAAGGTGGACCTAGAAGAAGTGTTTCTTCATATGTAGCAGGTACTCATGTGGTGTATATTTATATAAGTGTATGGAGTATATGTACATAATAAGGAGGTAATTTACTTGTTTTCCTCTGACACGTGACGAAGAGAGTTTACCAGTTTTTTATTGCTATTGGTCACTTAACAGATTATTTTTGTATCACATTTGCAGAGTCTCTTTTTATGTATCTTCTGGACTTTAAGCACTTAAAAGGTTTTCTCAGACATAAGAATGTAGTATAGGCTTTCATATGATGGCTGAGTCAATGTAATGGCTCAAAGCTGTGAAGAGGAGATTGTACCCTTCCACCTCTGTAAATGTCCTATATATTCATTTTTGGTATTCCTGCTGCATGTCTGTCTTTGGTGTGGCTATTCTACTTGCTAAACCAGGAGGAAACCCCTCTTCCCTTCCAATGCTAGTGGATAGGCAGCAAGCTGGAACACTGAGAAAGAGCCAACTACAAATTTAGGAAGTGAATGTAGTAAACCTGCTGTTTGGACTTTGTTTTTCTGTGCTTTTTGACTTTCTGTCAAGCAGATTGTAAGTTGAAAAGTCGACAAGTGAGAAGTAATGAAATCTCCAGTTTATCGGGGGCAGGGGGGAATAAAAGGCATAACTGGACAATACTTAGCTGCAAATATTCTTTGAAATGTTATCTTTAGGCTGATCCTTTGAAACAATGCAGATACAATTTAGTGGGAGGATTGTAAATGAAATAAACATTTATTTACCTTTCCAATCTACAGTTTTTTTAAGGTAGTTGTGAGAGGGACGAAATAAAGCTTTTAACTTGAAGGAGAGGGGAAGAGGCATGATACATGTGGAGTATGTGAGAACATTTAACATAGACAGAAAACCAAGCAGGTTTTCAGAATATTCTACAAAAGCTGATTAAGGAGAGCTGTGAAGTGCTGAAGTCAACAAGATGTGGAGTAACTTGTTCCAAAAACAGTTTCTCCTACTGTAAGACAGTTCTATGATACACTGGTAATACAAGGACCTAAAAACATTATTTTAATTCTTTGTGTCTTAGGTGTCCACAAAAAATGAAAAGGACAATTTGAGAGGGGGAGAAGAGTTTGGCATGTTGTTCCTTTTTGATTTATACTGTAAATATCTTGCATGTAGAACAGATTTTAAAACTTAATCTGCTATCAATAATGTCTGTTAGTGATCCCAAGGCAGAGTATATAAAAGGCTGGACAGCATGTAAAATAAAAGTATCAGCTTATTTTTAAGGAGCTGTTTTCCTTGAAGTAAGAAACTTTTATCCTTTAAAACGTTAAAATTGATCTATGGCCTGAAAAATCCCAACTAATATCCTCCTAATGCTCAAAAATGTATTTGTAAGGTCAATATAGTATTTACTAGCAGAATTAGTTCAGAAACTGCATATGAAAATGTCATGCTTGTGATATCAGCAGTTCAGATTTAAGTTACAGAAAGATTAGAGTTGGAACATTTTGTTAAACAGTTTTTCAATTTTCACTTGAAAAAGAACTCTGTGTTTCAAATGCAGAAGTTTTCATTTGTAGGTGATTTGACTAGTCTTAATCTCTTTTACGGATGGTTTTTCTGTTCCCGATGAAAATGTGAATTGTAAATGGAAGAGTCAGATAAAATATTTTCCAGTAATTGGTACTTTTGATGACTTTTGGTAGTTTCTGTTGGCTGAATTTGTTAACTGTTTTATGTCTTGGTTTGCCAGCTTCTATGTTTCTAGTTGCTTTTGTTCTAAGCTCTTCAGTAACAGAATGATTCTTACCCTGTGAGTTCTAACTTTATATGTGTGACTTTATATACTTTCCCATATTGTGTGGATCCACACTGAGGGAAAAAGAATTTCAACTACTTCCTCCTAATCAAGGGCTACTTTGGAAGGCTTTTCCACTTTCAGTATATGTCATTCTTTGGGTCTCCAATGTAGCACTGAATAGCCTTTAGTTGCTTTTACAGTAAGAATATGTTCTCTCAGTTAGTAAATGCCATTGAAGAATACCTGCGATTCAGGAAGTAGTGTTAATGACGTAAGTTGTTTTACTCAACATGCATCTTCTTCAACCAAATTCTAAAAGGTTCTTTCAAGCAAAGACCCACCGTCCCAGACAGGAGGGCTCTTGACTCATGATTGTAAATTTCTGATGTTTGTATTCATTTATAAAAGAAAGATTTTGTCATGGGGAATCCAAATGTACTACTGTTACGAAGAAATGGGTAAAACTTTCAGAAAGCCGTGTCACTTTAGCAGTGGTACCTTCTGAAGAGATTAAGTTTCTGTCTGCAGCAGTTTTTCATTACGTACTCTGGATGTTCAGGGCTTGGTGTATCTTCGTAAGCTGTGCAATACACCTTATATGGAGATACTACATAAATAATAGTAGTTCTTCAGCTGATTAGTGCCAGTGAGGTCAGTAGTGACAAACGTCTGTGATGGACCCCGATTGCTTGGGAGACTTTCAATGCTCATTGATAAGACCAGTATGGCACTATAAGATAATCTAACATCAGGATGCTGTTGCATGATCATATTGGAGACTGACTCAAAACTGTCTGGTGTCACTTGGCATCTCTTAAAAATGCACTGGTGTGAGCTTTGTCTCAGTCACTTCTTTGAGAGGATGACTTGCTGAAGGAAGGATGTTTTTAATTTCAAAGTATTTTCTAACTTAAAGCAGAAAAACCAGTAAGTAATGCATGTCAAAAAAACTCAAAACTTGTATAAAAATATTGTATTTATCTAGTATGTTGTTTTCAGTTTATTAGAGTTAGTTTAAAAGTGTTTTGTCTTTGTTGAGTGGGGTTTCCATAAATTCCTGTTTCATGGAAGGATCTGTATAAAACAGTAGTTTCTGATTTCAGTTCTTCATTTTTCACCTGATTTCAGTTCTTCATTTTTCATTAACTAGTAGGGCTTGCAGTGAAGTGACACTGTCCCTTTCATTTTGTGTGCTGAGCCAGATGCAGGGGTGTGGGTGCAGAGCTGCCTGCTGTGGTTCAGGGGGAGCACTGGGCATTGCAGCTGCTGCCCCATGTGCATCTGCAGGCAGAGGCTATTTTGTAGTTGACCAGCTAAGGCACTGTAAGGAACTTCATGTTGTGGACCATTTGCACAACTTCCAGGCGAATGTGGCCTTGTAAAGTTTGAGTATGTGTTTGGTATCTAAACTGTTGCATTTAGGTGCCCTTGGGTTTGTTACTGCTTCTGGTTCTCTCCCTTTCTGATTTTTGTATTTCTTTTCTTGCTTTTCTTTGGTGTAACAGCATGCTTGCTCAAGATAAAGGTTCAGAAATTGCATATGAATTCTGTTATTTCTGATTTGCAAAACACTGTGTATCTTACCTTTTAATTACCTTTCTCAATCTTAAAAGCATCTCTGTTTTGTACTTACGCTTCAGTTTCCTACAAGAATATATTTCATTTCACAGAGATGGAAAAGCTGCAAAATTCAGCATTGAAAGCACTTAATTGTTTAAAAATCATGGTAACTAAAGCACTTAAAAATGCACTGTAAATATTGGCTGGTTTTGGAGTGAAGAAATATGCCAGTTTAGTTCAACGGTGAAGAATGCCATGTTAATGTAATTGTTCTTATTTATTTCTGTTATTGGGTGGTGGAGCTCCATATGCTCCTGCCCTGTGTAACTGAAACATCAGGAAAGGCAGTTTCAGGAGTTGAAACCTCCAGAGAAAATTGGCTGCCCATGCCTTGCCCCTTCTTGCTTTCCTTTTTCTGACTCTTAACTACAGCTGTTTAAGTCCTTACACTATGTGTGCAGAGCTGCCGCCTACATAGGGATTTAAGGCATGGTGGAATAAGTTGGTAGGCTTATGATTGTGAGGATGCTTTGCAGAGACACCTCTAGAAGTTCCCTCTTGTCCTTGTGCCATCCTCCATCCCTCTGCCTACTATTAGTGCCCTGTGGCAGAGGTGGCTGAACCAGACATACGTCTGCATTACGCAGGGCTCTACAGAGCTTTAATGTATAAACGGGAGTGGACTGCAGTGACAGTGGCTCAGGAGCAAGCATTGAGCTTTGCTTATGGCAGAGGGAGGAAGTCAGGAATTCATGTCTGGGCACAGGGCGAGCACATACACAAGGATCTTCAGCTGCTCTGTGAGTTTAGTGGGAGTCTGCATCTGAGAATATTTTCTGCCCAAGTACTGTTGCACTCATGAGGCTTAACAGATTGTGGCTTCTGTGCTGAGTTTACCCCTATAGGTAACTTTTTTCTTCTTTAAAGTTTTCCCAGATGAATCATAAACTTTCAGTGGGGTTTTTTTCCCTCCCCTCCCATGCTCTTCTTAGGGATAGAGTATCAGATAGACTGATCCTTGCATAATGCAAATATGATGTTTCCCGTAAAAGTGGCACAGACATCCAGCAGCTTGGGAGAAACAGCAAAAATAGAAACATAACTGATTTGTAGGCAGTTGTCTTGAGGCCTTGTAGGGTAACAGAGTTAAGCCTTTCCTTACTCTATCCATTTAAATGCCCAGCAACTAAGCAGGGATTTTCTGTGTAGCTCCGTAACTGTTTCCAGGTTCCCTTTAAAAGGCTGGTGAAAACCGAGGGCTGGTTCCCCAAATGCAGTGCATTGGTATGTTAGTGCTGAAGCACAGTGAGGAGGCTGACACGGTGCAGAATTGGACAGATCAGATCCTAAGGCAGTTATTCCAGGCTGTCTGACATAGAACCATCTTAATTGGGCTTTGTACCTTTAAGTTTTATTTGCAGTCATTGAAGTTGAGCATCTGAGAAGGAGTAAATGACTGTGTTTTCTAGAATTTTAATTACAGGGCTGCCTGTGACAATTGAGAAATTGGGATTCGTCTGACTTACGAGATGTGGTAGCAGCTTTAGGCTTGTGTATCACTTTACCTGTCTCATTTCCTCTTGGAGGGAGATAGGTTAAAGATCATCTCAGAACTGCCTATTGTGGTTTTTGAAATGTTTCACCTTTTTAATATTGAGTCGTTTCCTTGTAGTCTTATGATGTTTGCTGATTTTTCAATTTTGAAGGCTAAATTTTCAGGAAGGACCAGATATTTGTTTAGTATAAATTCTTACAAAATTTGTAAGGCTGTTGTTAAATTATCTTGAAAATTATTTTATTTTTCAGGATTTGATTACGCTTTCTTGAAGGTTGGGGGGATTCTTTTTTTTCTTTTACAGCAGACTTAATATTCAATCTAGATACTGTTAACATAATGAAAAGTTAATATTTAACTGTATCCTCTTTGATCTTACTCTAAGAGTGTGTTCTGCAAGAAAGCTGTGCATCTTCAGTGTCCGTACAGAACTAGCTGGAAAATTCATTTAATTTACTTTAAATGGGAATTGTTATTTGTAGTTCTTTGGATGAATGCATTTTCTGTCAGTCTGTATCATCCTGAAAATGAATGTGGTAGGTCTGAAAACTGTAAAGAAACTTCTGGAAGCAAGAGTGGCTGCATGTTTCTTTGTAATGTAAAAAAAGGCCTTTAGCTATGGCTTTTAAATTGAGATTTAATGCCAGAATCCTTTGTTCAAAATAGTTTAAATTATTTTGTAGAGAGATTAGTAGAAAAATCATTCTGTTATCTTGGCCATCCCAGTGGAAAAGAGTAAGAGCTCCACTGGGGATTTGAGGGAGGGAGATAGTGTGTAATGAATATGCTCCTAGAGGAATGAAACTGTTGTAGAACTGGGGAATAACACTTCAAATCAAGGGGAAAAAAAAGGAAATGAAGCTAAAAATCTGTAATGTTCCTTGTGAAACACAAATTAATGTCTTATAAATTGTTATTTCTTTGTCATTTAAAAGCAAACTTTAAATATTGCTCCTTTAAGATAACATATACAACAATCTACTCAGTCATGAAACCCATCTTTTCAGCCTGTAGAGGTGAAGCTAAAACAACACTGTGTGAATTTTTTTTTTTTTCGGTCTTGCATGTCAGTGTTTTCCACAGGCCAGAGCTGTGGCAGCTCCTGAAGCAGCAGTTATTATGCACATGGCACTTTATGTACATTGTTCAAAATAGTTGCCAGCAATGTCTTTGGGCAGCTCCAAGAAAATGGCATAATTTTACTTGAATTAAAGCAAAGCTGGGCAAATAGCCTTTGCATACACATTTGTGGTAAATGTATTGATCCTGCTATGGATAATTATCCTTTTAGAAATATTTTTATTAAACACCTAATTCTACAAATAAAGCAAAGTTCTGTTATTTGTACTATCTGCAGTGCAATAGTTTCTGATCTCTTAGATCGCTTGGGTCCTCTAGCTGTTAAAATGCTCAGGGTAAATCTTACCTGTTGTGTGACTGGGCTTACAGTACTTGTACTGAATATTACATCTCAAATAAAATGTTTTGAAGTGCTGAATGGACTTTGCTTGTACAGATCAAGCATGCTATGGATGAATGGTACCACAAATGGACAGTCTAATACTTCCTGGAGCAGCTGGGCTTACGGCACGTGAATCTTGTAACGTACCTGTCTATTTGCAGCCTGGAGTCTGCTGACTTAGGTCACTGAAGCAGCTTGAGCAATTTGCTTCTAGCCATCCTCTTTACTAAGAGTTTTTCATATCTGAGCAAAAAGCATGGTGTGGACTGGGCACTTGGATTAATCATTTTAGTAGAGTACTAAACATTTTAGTAGAGTGCTCAATCTGCGTCTGCAGATTGAGCACTTCTGCTTTACTGCACCTACCATCCAATTCTTGTCAGGTTCTTTTAAGAGCTTACTGATACCACTGTGCTTATTCATGCATACCTCACTTTGACTCTTGAGAAAGTATCAGAGAGAGACTTTATAGCAGTCTGCTCCCTTTAGAAGTGAAATTGGTAACTGGTCCAGAATCAAAAGGTATGCAAATACTGGGATCAGTATATAAATGGTATGGTAAAATGTATTTATTGGAATTGTGCAATGTTCAGCCTATTAATGAAAGTGTGCACAAATCCTCAATTTCATATTTTGTTTTTGGATTGTTTTCTTACATGAACCAGCTCCCGATCAAAGCCATTTGCTTATATTTAAATGCAAGTGCTTTATTTTCCATTTTATCTAAAATAGTAAAATATTAATCTTATGGAAAACTTCTCGTATAAGTACTCAAAGTGATAGGTATTTTTAGTTGTCATACTTGTTGCTCTCAATTTTAGACACTGTACTTTCCAGAAGACTGTTTCATTTTCCTCTCTGAGTATGAGGAACTGGAAAAAAAATCCATGCTGTAAATTACATTTTTAACACAGTTCTAGAAATACATGATGGTGATACCTTGTAACTCTGCATAATGAGTTTTATTGGGCTCTTCTCAATGAATTAGCCTTGTCTGTGCTTGTCCAAGGTTCAGAGGCTAGTAATCCATAGTTTTTCTTTTCTGCTTCTACTATTCTTGTTTTGATTAAAAATAAAAGGTTACATTTTAAACTTTGTGGTTTATACCAAAATCTTCTGTTCTAGTATTTGATGGGTTGTTTCATTAACTCATTTCAAAGGAAAACCAAAACCCAAAAAGTCTGATATGGCAGTCGTTGTCTATGCACCTTTGGTTATAAAAGCAATTAAATTGGGTTGTGCAGAAGAAGAAATGTTAGGAGGCTTGTGCACAGTTGTACAGTAAGAATTCTTAGGACACTAATGCTTATGTAGGTCTAAGATACTGACAGACCCATTACTCCACTTATTAAATGGACTTGTACTGATAATTTGTTTTCTCCTTTCTTGGGGGAATGGGAGGGCTGTGAAAACATTTGGTGTAAGCCATTTTTAATCTAATAAATTAGGGATGTCCATTTAATCCAAGTTGCTATGTCTGTACCTGTATGTATGAGACAATACATATTCATGTAGTATTTAAAGAACATTTTTCTTTTTAAAATATTTTTGTTCCTAGTATTATATATTTCTCATCTTCAATGCATCTAATGAAATCTTTACAAGGAAAAGCTTATACTCTTGGTACATACAGTTCTTATTTCTTGGAAATTTTTAATGGGCTAATATTTTCTATTAAGCATTTAAAATTAATTGCTCGTATCCTTGAGGAAACCCAATTAATAGTGATCACTAGTTGATACTATGAATAAATAACAGTGCTACAAAATCTCAGATGCCATGGTGGAAGGCCATGTAACTTGTTGGACAAACACCTCAAGATCATAAATAAATGCAAATTTTGAAAAAGATTTCCTGATAATAATTTAATTTTGAAATGCTACTTTACAAAAATACGGACAACTTCTGTTTGTTGAAAGTCTTCTTAACAGGACTCCAGGAGGTGGACCATGGAGATCAGTATTTCTGTAGGGTTGTTTTAGTATATCTCCCAGGGTTTCTGGGATGATTGTTTTTTAATAAATTTCTGCACTAATAACTTAAAGAATAACAGCTGAGGGGGGAAAAGGGCAACTACAAAGAACTTAAAGTGTATTTTAAAAAGTCATTATTTTTGAGGTGCTGAGAGAGTTGGCTCATGATGTTGGAATGCACACTATTAACAACGATTCCTTTGAAGAGGTCTCTGTAGCCCAGTGTTAAAGGCAGTCAGAGATCAACCATAATTAATACAGTCTTTCAAATTAGTGGTGAAATTCATCAGCTGGTTCCATAATCTCACTCACAACAAAATACAACCTCTGTTATATCTTATTTAGTAAGAGGAAAAAGAAGTGCTTGAAGTGTAACTTTGAACATATTCATAAAAGGAGTGATGAAAAGGAATATGAGGTAATACTACCTACTACATAGCCTGTACTACCTGAAACAGGCTTATGAAAGAAAGTTGGATGCAAAGTCCCAAAGAGTTATTCTGTGGATGTATGTTCTGTACTGTGTTTGGGAAGAAAAAAGTACTATTTGGAAATAGCACTTTAATATCTTACTGTAGAAAAAGTACTTTTTGCACGGGGAAATTTGGATTATTTTTAGTCTATGAAAAATGAATGATATTACCAGTCTCTCTCCTAAGAAAGCTGTTCATCACCTGAATGCCAGCAGCTGGTGCTTGAACCAGCCTAATGCAGTGACAGGATTGTCCCACTCTTTCTCCAGTGTCCTTTTGCTGCTGTGTTAGACCTGTCAGTTAGAACCACTTAGTTGGACATCAACTGGTTTATGTTACCTCTCTGTTAGTGATAATTATTTTGTCTTTTTGGGGTGAGGGATATAGATGCAAACAGCCCCAAACAAACAAAACCATAACCATAAATAAACTTTAAACTTTAAAAGCATTTAATGTACACTCTTCTTAAATCTTTCCTACAAGTTCAGATAATTCTTATTTATCTGAGGACAGAGGTCTTATTTCCTCCTCGTGGCTTGTTTACTCCTAGTACAGTGTGGGCGGCAGATTTGAAATTGTGGATTTTTAAAAAATCACCTTAAAGCAGATTTAGTTAATCAGTCTACCTTGGATCCACATGATTGATTTTTTTGATTCATCTGTGTGGTACGGGTCGAGTTATAATTTAAGTACCCCTAATTAAACTGCTTTGGCAGCCACTGCTACAATAATCTCAGCATCCAGTTCTCTCAATTTCTGTTCTTGACCCAAGGGTAGCATTACATGTGTAATTTGGTGGCAGTTGTGGAAACAAGCATTATTTTTTCCTTGTCATTTCTTCCTGTCAGTATGTAGAAATCTTTCTGAAATTTTTGAATTGTCCAATAAAATTTTGAGACACTTTTGGGTGTGTTTGTGATCAGTGTAAAGATGACACCTCAAGCTGACAGAGAGCCACCTGGTACCCGGTAGTGTGGACAAGATGATGGAGGTTTATCTCAAACTGCTTTACCCTGTGCTGAAGGGGGCAAAGGCTATTGACAGAGTATCTTGCTTTATCCCAAAAGAGTGGCATTAAAGGCGTAGTCCTACCTATGGCAGTGTTGGACTGCATCCCTAGGAGTCCAGAACTGTAACTTCTAAGAGACTTGAACATTGTGGTGTTTGAGATGATACTCAGTACAGAGTAAACTAGCACAAATACCAAAATTATGTCAAATCCTTTAAAAGACACTAAGGAAAAAAAAAACCCAAACCAAGCAACCATCAAACAGCTAAAGTAATTTGAAAGACCTTAAGGAAAAAAAAAACCTCAACCAGACTCCAAAGAGCTAGTAGAATCATAAAAGGGTTTGGGTTGCAAGCGGTCTTAAAGCTAGTCTAGTTCCAGCCTCCTGCGCTAGGAGGGACACCTTCACTAGACCAGGTTGCTCAGGGCTCCATCGAGCCTGGCCGTGAGCACTTCTGGGGATGGGACATCCAGAGCTGCTACTGGCTCTAGGTGTCGGATCTAAATCAGCTCTAGTTCTCTCGCAGGAATCCACCCTGGGAATACTTACGGCCTTCCTGCCCTCCACTGTGATTCTGTTTTTCACATTTGTGATTTTCCGGCCCCCTCCCCCCGCTTTGATTTTGCTGATCTTTTAGCGTGGAAGGCGTGTTTGGCTTTTGGCACCGTGCAGAGCAACGCCGGGCAGTTTATTTAATTCATCACGGTTTTAACAGATCGGTTGGAAGTTTATTTAAAACTCGGTAAAGCACGAACAGCCTTTTATAGCCCCTTTTGGTTGTAGTTGCGAGGAGTCGCGTGGTTGGGCTGCCAGGGGCTGGGTGGCTCGGCAGCTGTGCCCGTGGCGGCTGGGAGCATCCCTGGGGAGCAGCGTGGGCACAGCCCGGAGGCGGAACACGCGCAGCCCCCGCGGCGCCTCGGGGGGCCCTGCGGCGGGGCGGGGCGCGGCGGGCGAGGAGGGTCGGTCCCGGCAGGAGCCGCCCCCGTCCGCCGCCCGCCGGCCCTGCGTCATACCGGCACGGCACGGCACGGCCCTCCCGCGGGTGCTGGCGGAGGCGGCGGGCAGCCGGCGCCCCGCTCCGCCCTGCCCGCACCATGCTCAGCCTGCAGGACTCCCTCTTCTTCGAGATCAGCATCAAGTCTCTGCTGAAATCCTGGAGCGGCAGCAGCAGTAAGTATATTGCTGCACCGGGAACCGCAGCAGCATAGCAGATACCTTACCCCTTGATTTTTTGGTTTTTTGGGGTTTTTTTGCATTCTGCCGTGTGAAATTGCCGTTTAAAAACCGGGGTTTTAGCGGTCCGGTGTGCTGGTGCAACTTGGCATAGCCAGTCTGAGAGCTGTCTGCTTCTTAGTTCTCGTGTAAGCTTTTGTATGTGTATATTTGTTTATTATTAATTTTCTTAGGCTGCAGTTGTTTCAGTCTGGTAAAGTTCTTTGCACCCTTTGCTGTCCAAGAGAGATGACAAGTAGATGCTCGCCTCTGCGGAGTTGCCAGATGCTGACACTATGTCTTAGTTCTGTCAAGCTCTAAATGCTCCTTTGAAGCAAATCAGTCACCCTTGGACAGTGTGTTTTATAGGGTGGCATTGTTTTTGTGTCTCAAACATATTATTATGCCTGCAAAAACTGCCGCCTTTGATCTTCTAAGTGGCATGAAACGAGAGTTTCTAGGAGGATTCCTTGTCTGAATTGAACTAGTGAAGCAAGGATGCTGCTCTTGGTTCAGACGACCCGTCTGTCCTCACATCACCCCTTCACACAGCCTTCAATGCAGGGTCTCAGGCTGGGAGCTGCCTTGCACTGTGTAGAAGGCTTTGCTAACGTAAGCACAGCAACTTCATGAGAGGACGCCAGGAAGTTATAAAGATGACGTAATTCAACGTCAGCTGAGTATTTCATATGTCCTAAGTTTTTTGTATTTGTAAAAACGAGAAAAGTTAAAATCTGGAGGTATCTGGTATTTCAGCTTTATGTTTCATTATGCTGCTTGAGATGTACTGGGATGCACTGTTTCCACTCACCGTACACTTTCATCAGAATACTGCCATTAAGATTTTTTCCCTAATGTAGTGGTATATATTCACCTGTCTGTCTTGTTTGAAGGAATTAGTAGCAAGTTATTTGTTATACAGTGTATTAATCAGTGCTAGGAGAATATGCGGATACTTAGTTTGTCCTAATAGCTCATTCAGACCTGATTTGCTTTTTTGTAATCACTGCTGTAATTCATGTTTTGGACTGATAACGTCTAGACTATTGTCTTATGAGTTACAGCAATGAATGTTTCAGAACAGGTATACTTATAGGTTTTGCTTTTTATTTTGTTTAATTTGCATCTTGCAGTTTAACAGTATCTGCTCCAAATTATATCTTGTAATTGTACTTGGTAGTTACTAACATTCTTGCTGAAATAGAGATAAGAAGGATTTTTCTAGTATTTTATAGTAGAAGTTGGAGCTGCCTTATGAAAATTATTAAAAATCCTTAATGTTGATTCATGTATATAGTTTCCAAACTAAAGTAAATAATGGGATACAATCAGTTACAATAAATTTAATCTGTAAATAGATAAATAATTATATAGATAGGGAGATAAATAGCAGCATCTAGAAGAGATAATTGTCAGCTGTGACAATATAGAGAGTAATAATAATAGCAACAAGATAGAGAGTAATAATAATAAAAAGGGTGTCTGAGAAGAGGTTATATATGATGCTATGTTCTCTCCTTTATGCCCTCTGTTATGTAAGCACAACGGAGAAAGATCTTCCTGACTCCTTCATTAGGAAGTGGCACTTGGATCATCTACCAGCAAACCAATTTTCTGTATTCGCTGATTAGATAGCTGGGATTTATTTCACTTTTTCCAGGATTGTCACTCCATTTGTGAAAATGGTTGTAATTCCAGCATAGCTGCACGTCTGCTCTGTGAGTGTGCGAGAGTCGCATTCTGATGGTGCGCTGTGCAGACTGGCCAGGAGCAGAGCCCTCCGTGCAGCTTGTGCTGGCTCCAAGGATTGTGATTCACACACATACCTCAGTGAGTTGAGCTGAAGTGGGCAAGCCATTTTCTGTGTTCATCAAATATTTTCTAATCAAGTTATGCAGTATGTGCAGAGCAAGGAACGACACAATGTTTATCTTGAGGATGTGTTTGGAAATTCAGTAAACGTTCATATGCTAAGAAATTACTTGAGAAAAGATTTTGCTGTGTTTTCATAAAATTTTTAGGTGCAAATGCTACTTTTCATGGTTATATGATAACTTAGAATTTTTATATGCTAATGAATGTCAGAAAAGGAGTAGGTATACTTGCATGCATTTCCTATACATAAAAATAAGCATCTGCAGAGAGTGTTTAAGTGTGTAACAAAAAGGCAGCAAAGCTCCACGGGTCTGGTTAAGGGCTTGCTTAGCTGGCATACCGTTGCAGTGCTGGCTAAGGTTTTATTGTAGTTGATCTTTTTTCTTTCAGTAGCAACAATGAAGTGACATTCATACGGCCTAGTTTCAGAATGCTGTTTCTGTGCCAACAATTTTAGGCATTACTTCTTTTTAAATGGAGTCAGTAATGTTCTTTTAATCCAGTAGTTAAGTGAGGATGTTCCCGCTTAAGAACTATTTGCTTACTGAAGTTGTGAATGCAGTGGAGGCTTGGTACTGGCTCGTCCTCAGGTTGCTTGGCTCCACAGTATTTAAGGAATCTTAGTTGTGATGATGTATCTCAATGTTCTTGGATTCTGTTGTTTAGTCCATTGCAGTTTCAATATGTGGTCTGTCTAACTATTATTCTGAGTTTCTAAATTGTAGGAAGAATTCTAATTTTGATTGTTATTTATGTTGCTTGGTGCAAGAAAGCTCTTATATTTTGTCCACAAAACCCTTCTTTTAAGGTTAAGGAGGTCTGGATGCCATGAGAATTACTTTCAGTAGTGCAGTATGTGGGTTCAAAAACCATATGTGGTGCTGCTTACAGTGAAAAGCATTAAGTAATCAATACCTTTCTGTAAGACATGACATAAGTTTTAGTGAAAACTAGGCATGTATTTCTGGGTTTACAGTCTGGACAGGAACAATGGATTTCCAGTAAACACAAGTACAAACCATTACTGCTTTATTAAAAGCTTTTCTGTATTTCCAATATATACTGTATTAATAGTCACGTCCTGTTTGGAAATTAAGATTTATTTCTGGAATTTTTTTTTTTAAATAGTATGTATTGTTCTCCTAAATACTATCACACAGCTTTCTGTTGCTGTGCTGTACTTGTGCTGTGTCTGTCTGGAAAATATTAGGGACTAAATAGAAGGGTGCACCTGTCCTGTGGGTGCTTCTCTGTCCTTGAATTCATCCCTGTCTTCCTCTGATAAATCAGTTTTGGAGGTGCTTCGTGGGATTTTTCACCTTGCTCAGCTTGATTAAGAAGTCATGCATGTATCTCAAGAACTTATGGTGGTTAGGAGAACAGGGCTGCACTTTAACAACACCCCTGCCAAAGCTACATTGAGGTCGTTGCCCTGGCCTCTTTTTGATAAGGGTTTGTGACAGTGATTTTCAAAGTTACTTAGACTTGTGGGCCTGGGAGCAAAGTCCTGCCAGGAAAGTGAGCTGTGTTTGCCTGTACAGCAGTTGGTTTGGAAGCTGTGTTATAAAATCAGAAATAAATGGAGCAACTTTAAAGGCAACGGAATTATTGGAGCTACAGCTGCCAGGTGCTGACGAGCATGTGAAAATTGGGGAGCTGCCTGGCAGATACTTTTGAATCATTGTTTCTGTGAATGAAAAAAAGCACTTGGAGTTTTGCTTTTTAAGATTCACTTACCTTCCCATAGGATTAGTTTGACTGAAGATGACTTCCTCCTTCACCAACCAAAAATGAACTCTTGGATCTCAAGAGATGTTCTGCTCTGCTAATACAGTATTTAACAAAGCAGATGTAATGGATTCATTTTTATCTTGTGACTTTTCATTTGAGGACAGCAGTGAAGCTGTCATTTAAATAAGAAAGGTCATGTTACAGTGCCATGATAGGAGTGTATATGAAAAAGGACCATAGGAAGAATTCTGGAAAAACAAATGTTTTCTTGACAGTCTTGTTCTTTTGGAGATGATGGGTGAGATGGAGTATATGTGGAGTCGTACATGGCTTTTTAGCAAAATCACAGATTTGCTGCTTTTGTGTCAATTTGGTAGTGGATTATACTTTTTAAAACAAGTTTTTAACATATTAGGAATCATTATTATGTGATAAATTTCAACTCGTTTTCCCAGTAACTGTCAAACTGCAAAGAAAAATAAAACCTGGGGAAAAAATTGGTCTGAGACATTACGATTGCCTCTCCTCCAGACTGTCCTTTGGGCCTTAGTGGCACTATGGTGCTCTAGAGAAGTTTCATACATCTTTTATATTCCAGTGGAGAAATCACTGGAAGTATGACTTCACAATGTAGAGAAATCCTATTTTCACAAGATACTGTTTTTGGTGCCTTCTGAAACAATAATAGTAATTAAATAAGTACAATATTAAGTAGGCTGTTAATGGTATTTCTCTAGACCCTAACATCCTAAACAATAATATGCTCAGTCTTTTTGGCAGGAAGCTTTTTCTTCATTGTAACCTTGACTTTAAAGAATCATGTTAGTTGTTGCCTGGTATGCTGAAACCTGATAGGCTCTATGTAGAGAATGTAACAATTTTGCTTTATGATTATATCTTCCAAAAGTGTTTTGATGTATTGAACAGTGAATTTTTTAAATGAAATTTTAAAATCCAAATTTGTTAAGTTTTGAAGAAGCTACTAAATTCTTTATTTTTGAAAAAAAGGCATCTAAGTGTATTTTGTGTTACTAAATGTAGTTACAGGTCCCTGTACTAATGGAGCAGCAAATTTTTTTCCTGTAGAAGGGACATAAGACTTTTCCATAGTCTTTCAGTTGTCAGGGGAAAAGCAAGTTTCTGTCAGTAGTTAAGCACCCGATACAATGGGAATGTATCAATGTATTAATGTATTGTGGAATGTAACCTCCATATTTGGCTCTGTTTATGAACTTATATGGTCTTTGATGATGGCTTCTTGTGCAGTACATCTTGAGTCACATTGCGTTTCCTGATACGTGGTGTGTTGGCATATGTTCCATTAAATGAAGTGCCAGTAATGTTCTGTGTAGTAAAATCTGCTATGCAAAGAGAAGACTCGGCGAGCTTTCCCCCCCCTTCCTAAGGGGGAATTTTGGAATAACAAGTTCTATAAGTAGGTGTAGGCTGGAAGACGATAACAAAGCTGTGAGGATAACATCCAGACTAATCAAACTCAAGTACCACCCTGAAGCTGAAGAATACCCAGCATACGTAAGTGAATGATCTCAAGGGAAGGAGGGTAGATGTTGAGGCTCATGTAAAGGATGTTCAGGATCACCTGCCTAGCAGTGAGAGTCTGACTGCCTCTATTGGTGGACATGTATGGATGTCTCAGCTCAGCTGGACTGAGTCTTGCTCTCCTGTCTTTTGCATAGAAGCCTTTTTATATTTACTCATTTTTCTTCTGAAATGAAGATGTGCGTGGGATTTTTGGGGTGTTTTGGGGTTGGTCTAGCTTCCATTATTGCTAAGCATTCATACCTACATGTATACTTCTTGTCTGCCTTACCTGTTTGATGTCAGCAGTCTATACTGT
This sequence comes from Entomyzon cyanotis, assembly GCA_024500445.1. Classification (NCBI taxonomy): domain Eukaryota; kingdom Metazoa; phylum Chordata; class Aves; order Passeriformes; family Meliphagidae; genus Entomyzon; species Entomyzon cyanotis. The sequence continues at coordinate 20,931,512 of JAKEPQ010001009.1, read as the reverse complement.
AACACATTCCATGTAAATTGGGTATTAGAGTGTGGATGCTCATTAGGAAAGTGTATGTATCCAGATTTTTATTAGTCATAATTAGCTAAGGTTATATGATGCTTTGGGCCTTACTTTGGACTCCTCTGCACATAAAGATGGAAAATATTGAACTCTTTATTTAAAACAATTTTTTGAGGATTGTTTATTGTGAAGTTCTTTGTATTAATTTTTTAATAAAATTCCTGTGTTGTAGGAAGTACATTATATGTTGGGATATACATTTTTTATCTTCATCAGGCATAGATATGCTAGAATGAGCTTTCCTTTGGGACATTCTATGAAAGTAACAGACTTTGCTAAACCCATAACTAGATTCTGTAATGATTCAAATTGCAGAAGAGAATGCTATTGAAAGGAGAAAGAGCACCAAATGCAAACTACTCTGTCAGCTACTGTTGCTGGAATAAACTGCATGCTCTGCATGGACTTCAGGAAAGCTCCAGATAAACCAATTGCAACAAGCCATATCAAATACCTCATTTCTGCTGACTTGTTTTTTTAACACTCTAGCTCTGTTGCTTTTGTTTTGAAGGGGAAAGGTTTAGACATTAGTGGTTTAATAGCATTTAAGAGCTAACTGACACAACAGCATTTATTTATTTAGAAAGGAGATTGCCAACTTTTGTTTGCTATATCACATCCTGTGTACATGTAATTACAGGTTTTCCCCACTACAGAAATAAATATTCTTCCTCATTCCTATACCAAGAGTAATGGTGCTAGTCAAAGGGAGATGTTAAATTCTGTTAGGTCTAGTGCAAAATAAAGGGTCAATTTAAACTTAAAGAAGAAAAGGCCATTCTAAACCAAAAAGAACACTTGGATCCTAAAAGAAACTGGGCCATGCTGCTGTAAATAAGAATGGTGTTTGAACTCTTAAGATTCCCAGTTGCCTACGTGAATGTCACAAACAAAGGTTTATATTAGTTGGTCTGGTGGAAACTACATTCTGTGAGAGATTTCAGGGGAGTTAAATGAAATATGATTTGTGTAATAGACTACCAAGCTGCAGTAACAGAAGAAAATGTGGAGGCATAGAATTGCTTTAATTACTCTTAATATTAGAATATTAATTATTAGAAAATTAAGGTACAGATAGAAATAAACTTCTTACCATTGAGTTTGCATTGATAACTCTCATTAGAAAAATCCAGGAGTCTCTTACAGACTGATCTAGAAGTACTTAAAACACAGTGGTGGTCAAAAAGCTAGATTTGGAAAATGTTTCAATACTGTTACAGAATTACATGGTTTATGATTCTTTAACTAATTCTCATCAGAATTTAAATGTGATACCCTAAGTAAGCATAGTTAGTAAAAACAAGAAAAACATTATATGTAGGACATATTTTACTCAGTTCAGAACAAATTCTACTGATGAATATGTATGTATATATATTTTGAATGCTTTCAAACTAGTAATAGAAAACAATAGGCATATAAAACATTTTTCTCTTAATTTGTCTTTTCTCGTTCTTCTCCTAAGGATCAAGAATTTGAAAATCCTCAGGAAAGAAAGAGTACTTTTTGTCAGATACATGTAGCCTCAGAAACAGACTGCTAAGAGTTTAAAAAACAACCATTTCAATCTTCTAAAATAAAAATTTTAATTTAAAACATTAGTGTTTATATGTTTCTTGCTTAAGAATTTAAGTTCTAGAAGCAGTTAATTTTGTAAAGACGTCTTAGGAAATCACAGCATGGGAGGTATAAATAACTCCTCTGCTTCTGCCTGTCAGGCACAGCTGGCATGTGATTTGGGGATATTTTCAACTTTTTTTTTTTTTTTGAAGTTTTCTTTGCAGACAACTAGTAAAGACAAGAATTGTGGTCTAGAAAGATGTATGAATGCCTTAAGCCTTCGCAAATCAATGCTAACTAATTGATGGATATTTGAAAGAATTGTTATATTCACAGTGCTGTCAAAGCAGTATAAGTAGCCCTGGGGGTTCTTGATTTTCTTCCTTTTGCTTCTTTTATTCATCATCCCTGTTTGCTTCCTTTGTTCATGATGCTGAGCTAGAACTGAAGATCTTCAGGTTAGGAACAGTGCTGTTTGCGAGCATGGTCAGTGCAACAGTGACAACTCAGTAACAACTCACCGGCTCTTAGTGCAGCCCATGTTCCCTTTAGAAAATTGTGTGTCTGACATCTCAGTAGAAACCTGCCTCCTTTTTCTCTGTAACATCTTGTTTTGTGCTGGCTGTCAGCAGGACATAGCAGCTGGGCCAAATATCACCAGATTTTTACTGTTCTTTCAGCTATAAATGAGGTCTTGTCCTGGAAAAAGAGAGGCTGGCAACTGGCACTTTGTTTTTGTGACAGCGAAGTTAAGAAAGAAGGAAGCTAACCCAGGTGTACTGAGGTTTGGCTGAGAAGTTCAAAGGTTTTTTGATAGCTGTTTGAACACTGTGTCCAGAAACGCATGATAGACTAAGCCAGGAATATTAAGGTGGAATCATACATTGTTCTGCTTGCAGATTTTCATCTGTGAAGCTCTTTCTCTTCTGAAAGTAACTGAGTAGGAAAAAGGGAAGGAGGAATCCAAAACCAAGAAATAACCTAGCAGAAGTGCACTGATGGAAGAGATTTTGCAATCTTTCTCTTACGTTTTCTCTTCTTAAATAATCACTTAAAAAACCCTGAAAGAGTACTTGAAGTTATAATTTTTTTTCATAGGAAAAATAAGAAGTGGATCGCTAATTCTGAAAGAAATCTATCGGCAAACCCAAGTTTCACAAATATGGGAAAAGGTGATCACAAGGAAAGTGATTTCACTGTAGGAGTTTTCTTAGTATCTATAACTGTAGTATTGTTCAAAGGTTCATTTGTATAATTTTTACTTATGTATTTATTTCTAATTTATAGTTCATGCCTATCTTTTACGGCCGCATTATCCCTAAAGGTGTTACTGTTACTGGAAAACTGGAATGCTCATCTTGGAGAAGACAAGGAAAACAAGAACATAATATGTTTAATCAAATAGGAGAGAGGATGGCAGGTCAGAGCATGGGAGGTCATTACAGAGGGCACAGACTTTGGTTCTATATTATTTGAATCAAACCTGTAGGATTTCACTGTCTAAAATATGGTAAAGGATGTGAATTATGCTGTCCCTGAGCACAAAACCTTCTTGAAGCATACTGAGCTCAAGTTCAGCATTACTAAAATTCAATCTTCTTGTGCCAAACTGATGTCTTCCTGTAAATGCAAGATTTTAAAACAAAAAAATTAGTATGCACTGCACTTCTTACTCTGAAAACCTGAAGTGAGGAAGTGCTGTTCCCTCACATTCAAAGAATGTATTGAAAACAGATAAATTAACTTTAATTTAAGTTAATTTTCTTGGTTAACTGGGTTTTTAAGACGTATTCTTGCACATTCTAGTTTTTTCTCAAGCTTTTGTACGTCTTCTTTGCTTCCTTACTTCTGCTGAGACTGTCTACCTAATGGTGCTGAGAAAAATGATGTTAAGTCCTTGAGAATTGTTTGCAGTTTTAAGACTGAGGTTACTGACTGCCAGAAAGTGATTGCGAATATTAGATAGTTTTAGCTATCTGGGGACTGACAGAGGTGACAGAGACCCATGAGGTGCAGCTGTGCCATCCTGACATGGTTAAAACATCTTGGTGTTTTACGGTGGTGTTAATGTGTGACCACACAAACTTAAATAAGGCATCCTCAGGGAGAAAGATGAGTGATGAGCTCTGGATGTGAAACTCACATTTCTAGGTCACTGGCCAAGAGTGTAACTTGGCAGGGGCCAGAGCTTGTTGTTGGTTCGTGGTTTGCATTTGGTCTCCTTCCAGGTGTCAGGACTGGAGCGCTCCCTGCTTTGAGGCCCTAACCCCTGACTGAGCTGCCCAGTCTCTGCGCAGTCCCACCATGGCCAAACTCTGCTTCTGTTCCCCCCAGAGGTTGTTCAGTTGTTCATCTCATCTGTGTTTTATTACTGTAGGATGATTGATGAGGTAATGTTTTCTTAGAATACATACACAATTTGCCTGTGTAACCTCAGTATACTGAGGAAGCTTGAGGTCCAAAACCTTGACCAGAGAGGCTGACATTTCCAGAGTTAAGGGGGAATAACTGGGCAGCACATAAAATCAGTTCTGGTAATAGTATACCTGAGCAAGAATGAAGTATGTATTGCTCCATTTTAAAAATAATGGTGTGAATATATTTATATGTTGAAACTTGGGAGATGGCAGCATTGACTACCTGTCTGTGCTAATTCTGGTTGGAAACCTAAGTGACCTAGAGAATTTCACCCTCTATTTCTAAAGAGGGATGAACATCGGAGAATTTTTAGAGCAGAATCTTAATAGTTTCTTATATTTTCTTCCTGTGCCTGTATTGTTTTTATATTTGTGCTGGACTAAAGTAAGTATTGCTGTCATTAATTGCCAGCCACAGTTGATGTCAGCACATGCAGTTAGATGCTTAGCTACTTTTCAAGCCTCAAAACCTAGTAGTATTTGAATGACTGCAGTTCTGAATGTAGCTATGACACAGTTCTCTCACCTCCTTACAGGCTGCTCTCTTTAAAATACGCTTTTACGTATAAATATGTTTTTATCCCTGTCCATCAGCATGGGACAGTTCAGAAAAGATTTTACTGTACTTCATTTTATAGGCCAGTGTTTCTGTTACTTTGCTGATAGACTGTGGATATTTTCCATGTCTTCCTACAAAAATATGAGACCTACTATTTAATTTTTGCCACAAAGCAGTGTAGGAAATGCTGATGCAACATTGTATAAACCATGTAGCAGATGTAAATATGAGACCTTATAAGAGGGAAAGTTGATATTATTTAAAATATTAATTGAGGGGAGCCAAGTGTTTGTGTCCAAGAGGTCTATCCAGGAGCCAGGCACTAGGACAGGGGTGCTCAAGGTGTCTGTCGAGCAAGAAGGCCCCACAATGCATGTGTCAAGCTATTACATCTGGAATCTATGATCGTGGTATGGGAGCCAAGAATGCCAGGTGTAACACTCTCCTCATGTCCTGTGCTCCTTTTCAGTTGGCAGCAGATTTTGGAGCTGTCACTGCTCAGGGTGCCTATCCTGTCCCACTTCTGTGAGTCATTATGACTCGGTTCTTTGTCTCCAGATCTGGGTGTGTTGTGAAACTGCAGGTGGGTGCAGGGGGGCTCTGCACCCCTCAGCCAGCTGTTGTTCATGCAGGCCATGCTGAGAGCCCCACTTTTGCTGGTGCCTCCACAGCCAGAACTTCCCACTCATACCAGGCTGAGCCTCTCAGTTACAGTTCCCGGCAATCCTTTTTAGGGCTTATAAGAATGTATTGAAACCAGATAAAGGTTCCTGCTATGGAGAGTGCAAACTACTTTTTGAAGTAAATTAGAATCAGATAAAAAGTTGAAATGAAAGTTGAGGAAGGTAGGAGAAAAAAAGGTTTTTCTTTTCCTTGTAATGCTAATACATGCAGCTTGAATCTTTGAAATTACCCATTTAGCCATGTATTTTGGAATTCCATGGACAAGCATATGACAACCTATTTTTATTTCAGATGTGACTAGTCTCCTCCCATGAAACTGACAAAGAAGCTGTTAACTCTGAAACCTTGGTGTGGTTCTGGTGGCTAAGAATAGTTCTGCATGGCACTGAATATTGTCTTCTTCTACAGTCCAGTTGAATGCTGGCTATGTGCATGCTGGGTGGGATTTTTTTGCCAAGTTTGTGCTGTGCCCTTGCACTTTCATCTGAGGATTTAAAGGCCTGAAGGCTGTAATCTGTTTCCCTAAGGAATTGCACAACTTTGGATTTTTGCTAATTTAGTTTTCTTTTATTTGCAGTAAGGATAGATAAATTTAGTCAGAAGGTCTGGTTAGAAATACAAGTGTCTCATGCTTATTCTTAAAAAAAGTATTGCTAACTAGGGTTTCACGTGAACTCAGCGCTACCTTTTGCTGTTAAAGACCTAAAAAACACTGAGAAACCTCAAGAAACAATACCAACACTGACCACGGAAGCAAAGCAAATTTGGGTAGGTGACCTAGTGAACAATCTTGAATTTACTATATATTTGTTAATTTTCATACTCATCAAACTCTTTTTCTCAAGAAAGTAGATATCTCAGAGTATCAATAAATTAAACAGCTGACTCTGCTGTTTTTCTGTAGAATTTGATGAATGAAAGAACTTGGCTCAGAAGAGTACATTTGATAAACAAAAAAACCACAGACAACTAACATTGTTAATTTACATTTAGTAAATTTACATGTTAATTTACATTTAGTTTAAAAACAGTTTAAAACAACATTATAAGATATGTGTACGCCATCACAAGGAAATCTATGCTGTAGTTGAAAAATAGTCAGTCTCTCCTATATCCTAAAAATTCTTTGGTGACTTCTACTGGGAACTGAAACCCCTTAGAATTGAATTTTCAGAAGAGCTGATGCCGTGAGTGCAAGGCAGACTTATTTTTTTTCTTCTACAGTTAAATTTAGGTAGTAACCTGGATGTGCAAAAAAAAGCGAGGGGTTTGATTCCTCAGCAAAATTACTGTAAGAATATGATTTTGAAAATGTTGATTGCACATTTTTTATTTTCCTGTCCTTGACATGTTTGTGTTAAATGTGGCAGATTGAGTTAGTCTAGTTTATTTTGCTTTTCAGCTCATATGTTCATATGAAGGATTACTAGGCAAAACTGACAGAATCGGAGCATAGAACAGTTGTTCTTTTCTGAAATTGATATTTAATGCATGATACATTTTCTATCCCTGATTTTATGTATGCTTGAGCATATTCCAATGCTCGATTTTATTTGTTTGTTTATTCTCTTCTTTCCTTTTTTTAATCCTTGTGTATATATATCTAACACTTCCATTTTCAAAACATACCTTGGTATCAGAAATCCTATTATATTTCTGGGCACTTCACTAGACAGTTAGTTACAAATATGCGAAAGTGGTCTGTACGTGGACCCAGTCTGGACTAATGTGTTGGTTTGGGGGTTTTTTTTGTTTGTTTTTTAACGATACATGATTTGAAATTTCTGGTTACTTTATAACTGATGTTCCAGAGTCCTTTTCGGAAATAGCCTTTTAGAGCATAAACCGCCAGCATTCATTACTTTTTTGCATTTACTCAGGAAAGGTATCAGTTTGACATTAATGAGGATAATTGAGGATAATGAGCATAATGGGGATAATGAGGAAAAGTATTTTCCTCTTTGAACTGGGAGCTGGAATTGCCCTCTTCTCACAAGGAAAGAATAAACAGGCAGTGAAGGGAGAGAAGGTTAAACAAACTACCTTGGGTTGTGCTCTGCAAGAGAGCTCCTTGCAAAAGCTGCTGGCTTCTAACACAGTCTTTTTGGAAATAATATCAAGCATAAATTTGTTGAGCATTTTGACATTGGTTTTACTTTAAGTACCGTGCACCAATAGAGGTTTTTATATCCTTAAGTCTGAAAACTGAGGATGTTAAATTTTTTTTTTCCAGAGAGCTGTGGATTAGCAAAGATGAGATAAGGTGTTTAAGTTTCTGTTTGCTGGTTGACAGAGGCCTGCCTGTGGTCACTTTGACGTTGTTTCAGGATGCATTTTTTGTGTGTGGTGTATACGTATCTTTTAATATATTGAAGGGAAATTAAACATCACATATGGTGTGTTTGCAGTGACAGGTGTTAGAGTGAAGTTGTCTGTGAAGCCTATGTGTATGTGTTTTCCTTTGCTGCTGTATCCTTGCCTTAGTTTTAGATTTTAAATACTACTTCTTAAAACTTCAGATTTAGTTTGTGGTTTTCTTTCTCTTCACATCATTAACATACCATGGAAATGAATATTTAGAATAGGTTAACTCTCATCATTGCTTTGGAAATATGTGCTTCCTTAACTTACAGAACAGTGTATAAGGAAATCTGGAATAAACACTAGCAAATATAATTCTCTTTCCTTCTCTTCCTACTCTTCCACTCACCAGGCCTGACTAGTGTATCTTTCCACTGCTGCCTTTGCCTCCCTTCTGTTTTTTAGTTTAACATCACTTAGCCAAGCATTGCTATAATTTTATTGCCTTTGTTAGCTGATGCTTAACACAGGATTTGGAGAGTTGGAGTGTTTCCAGCCTGGTGCAGCCTTCAGTTTGATGGCAAAAATGGGTTTCTGTCTTAGCAATAAATGTTCTGCTCTCTGCCCCACTTCCCTCACTCCATGGGCTAAGCAGGGCACACTTTCCATGCCAGTCAGAAAGGTCATGAGTGCATGCAAATTTACCAGTGTGCCCTTACCTGTAGCTTCAAAAGTTGACTGTCATTCTGTGGCTCTCAAATGGGAGTCCAGTGACCAGGAGAGGGAATGATGAGAAACTGAGCTGCCCTCAGCAAGCTTAAATTTGCAAATTTGCTCAGTAGGAATCTGCATCCCCCTTGGAAACAACTTCTAAATAATAAAGAACTCCAGGAGACAGAGCTGAAGGAAAAACAACACTAATGAGTTACAGCCTCTCAGCCGTTACTTAAACTCACAGTACCATCTAAAAGCACAAAAACTGACTGGTATGGTGATAAACCTGAGCTTATGGGGCCACCATGAAAACCAGGGAACGCTACTGGCTCAGACTTAGTGGGGGCTTGGTTTACATTTTCCTAAGTGCAGGTGGGTCAGAAGAACTAACAAAACAAGCCAATGTTATTCAATTCTATCTTTGCTCTCTTTATTCAGTGGGAAGTTGACATCTTTGTTCCTGTTGCAGTAATAAAGTTGAATTAAAAATAAGCATCAGATATTGCCCTTTAAAATTAATACTGTAAGCTTTTTTTTTTTGACAAGTTAATCATACTAGGATAGAATTGCTTCTGTTTGCGTCGTTACTGAAACTATGACTTGCAATGCTATAGAGGCGTAATGCTAATGAGGATAGGAAGTAAAGAAACAAGTTTAAGGGTTTTTTTATGCTTATGTGGTTATTCTTTCGAGAGAATACAAAATTTGTGAATGAGTGAATCTTGACAGTTATATATGCTCACTTGTTAAAGTGTTCAGTGTTTTGAAGGAAACTGAGATATTAGGATAGATACCTATGTTCTTCCACATGCACTGTACAAAGTAATTTGACAGTAAGGGCATGTTAAGTCTTCATAAGGTCTACTGGGAAAGGAGACAGTAGGTACCAGGTGTGTGCCTGGGGTGGTATAGTTTCTCTGAGAAGTTTGCAACTTGATTACAGAACTGTTTTCGAGCAGAAATTCATGTATTAAAGTCTAACATGCTTTATTATTTCTGCAGCTTAAAATTGAATTGAAAGCTACAGTTGTCTAAAATGTCAGGAGAGTAAGAGCATTTCTGAAAATTACTATTGGGAATTTACCTTATAGCCCTGAACAACGGTGTGTTCTTGCCATTATCCTGCTTCCAAATGTGATGGATTATGTTTAGATTATGGACAGATGAGACTTATGCCTTACATTTTTTGAAGCAGATCTTGCATGAGAGGAGCTTTCTGACAGTGAAACAAAGCATGATAAATATGTTAGTAGTTTGGAAGTATGCTCTTAATTAAATTTCTCTTCTTTCTTAGTAAGGGTTTCTGTGAAATTCAAAACGTTTTAAATTAAAATATTTTATCTGAAGAGGTTTGCTATTCTGGCAGTTGTTTTAGAAAAGGAATTACATAAACTGTATTTTTAATGGTTTGACACTTTAATGGCCAGGATTTCCTGGTGGCATGCTGTAATCAAGAGTGACTGGGCAGGACTTGAGACAATTGAGTTCAAACTGATTTCCTCTTCCCCCTCCAGTTTTTGTGTTTTATCACATTGTTTTCCACTGTGTATAGTTTGGTCTTTTGGCATCTTGTGCTATCAAAATAATTTTTTAATTTTTCTTTTTTTCCTGTCTGATAATAATCTACATGCATGGTCTGCCGTACAAGGTCCTGTAAAATGAATCACATAATGAGTTGTACTTCTTGCATATGCTTGCAGCAATTTCAGCCAGTATTTCCCATCTATGTCCTAGCTGTTGTGTTGTTATGGATTTTTTAAAATGTGACTATATAAAACCTGTCTTACGTTCATCTTCATGATTTTTTTAGGATTATTATTAAATTTTAAATTTCTTGTTTGCTGTGGTAGTTGCTTGTGCCATAGGTGAGACATTCTGCCCTGCTGTCAGACACTATGTTAAATTTATGTAGTGCTAGAGATCAGGTGAGCTTCAGCAGTATCTTTGGGGCTGTATCTTCTAGCAGCCTTTAATGCTGTCACATCCAGCATTCTCAGTGGACAGAGGGAGCCCTGTAACAACTAATAGTCTAATTCTGACTGACCACCCTGGATATCCTCTCACTATTCTGTATGCCAGATCTGACCTCTTTTGTAACCATTAAATTTCTTAATAAAAGTATTTGTGTGTTCTACTTCAGTAAATAAAAAATACCCATCCATCTGATTTAGGTGTTTGTACATTATGCATGTGGCTGTTGTTTGTCCTGTTCAGTCACAGTTCTGTAGAGAAGCAGGTTCTCTTTGTACACTATGAGGACAGAGGTTTAGAAAGAATGTTTTATAGAGTTGATACTTCTCACCTATGTGTAAAGGTAAGAGGAATGACTACCACAGTCCATAATGGCAAAGCCAGTAGGATTTACTTGGAGAAATTCATAGCCTGGTTTCTCTGTTCTCATGTGTCTGAGTTTAGGCAAAATAATTATTTTAAAAGAATTTTCCTGATTTTATTTCTAATCTGTTTTATCTTTCTGTCTGTTCTAGAGTGTCAGGGAAGAAATCCTATACCTGTTTTATTTTAGACTTTTCAGGGTAGGGAAGGGACTCTAAGAGATAAAGTCCCATACAGGAGCTGGAGTATTTGGTGGTTAGAGTTTGGTCAGCCATTAAAGCAGCTAGATAAGAAAAATGTCTTCTTGTCTTCACAATACTTCCTCAAAGAGTGTCTGAATATTAGTACAAAAAAAGGGGAAAAGGTGCAGTGTGGCAGAGAACATAGCAAAAAGTCTCCAGAGGATTTTGATGATGGAGAATTTAGAAGGAAAAGAGACCTTTCAAAGACTTTTTTGTGTTTGAGACAGAGGGAATTAACTTTATACATCCCAGACAATGTTCATAGGTGTGGAAAAGATGAAGGAGAAACTTTCTTCTAAACTGAAATATTTGGGTGTGTTTGGCTGGCTATGTTGGGTTTTTTAATAATAAAAACATGACTTTTAAGTTTGAAGTTAAATTACTGAAGCATACTTCTCTTTTGCTTTTTCTCTTGTGGGAGACTGTTCGGTTACGTTTGTAGAAAACTTTATGTGAAATGAAAATCTAAAAATTACATTTTAAAAATGAAATTGTGAGAGATACTAACAGAGGTGGAAAAAAAGACTACTCAATCTCTGGAAGGACTGAACTACTTAGTTATAAGATAAAGCTTCAAATTTGAGGATCATCTGTAGCGGAAAGTCTTCTAAGGGATTATAATCTGGCCCAGATACCTAGAAAATCAGATATTGCTAGACAAGGTTTTATGCCTTAGAATTTCTGCTGTGTCTTTGTGCTGGCAGGGAGTAATGTTTCTATTACTGTTTTTGCATGCGTTTTCAGAGGCTTCCAAAGCAGAAAACAAGCTTCATGTGAGTACCTGTAACTAAACAAATTGACAGCTGCTCTCTCAGTTAAGTGAACTTTTCCTAAAGAAAGGATGTTCATGTTTGCTGGAGGTAGAAAAATAACCTTTATGATAAAATGTAGAAGATTTCCGTTAAGACTTTTTTTTTCTGTGGGGTTTTTTTTTTTTTTTAGTCCAAATGAAAGCTCAGCTGTCAAAGTACCAGTTCCCACAATGAACTCAAAAAGACTTTCTGTATTCTCTGCCAGGCCATCCTTCACATTACAGCCATATGGTTAATTAACTACTTACTGAAATAAATTTATCTTCCGTTTATTGATGCAGCATTCATTTATGTTTCTTTGTCCCCGAGTTTGGCCGAAATATGTTTATATTTCTGAAACTCCTTAGATAAATTGTTAATAGGGAGGTGTTTCTACTGCAGAAGTAAAATGAAAGTTCCAATTTAGATTTGGAGGGGAAGTTATCAATACACATAAAACTTCCTCTCGCTGAAAGGTTTGACTTGGCTTTACAAACATTGCACTTAACTGTGCCACTGAACTAAGCCTGAACTTGTAAGCCTGTTTCTATTTTCCAGGTAGATAATCCATTCATTTTATCAGCATGTGACATATCATAAATAAATGACAGACGTACCCACTACTATTGCTGGTTATTTAATTATTTCCATAAAAGTTCCTTAAAATTAGTAAAAAATTGAGAGAGGTGAGGTAAGAATTTGCAGTCTGGGCTTAATCCATGGGACCTGTTAATGAGTTAATAGTTCTTTGCCTGTAGTGTAATTGGACACATGTGTGGAGCTATAATCTTTGTTAAACATCTTCCAAAGAAAGTTCACTGTATACTGCCAACACAGAGAAAGAGGAGGGAATTCCATAGCTTGTGTTGCTGATTGAATTAGTAATGTAGTCTGTATTGAAAATAATAGGATGTTTGTTCATCAGGAACTATGTATCCAGACTAAGGTGTGAGAAATAGGGGAGAAAGAGCAGGTTTGTTTTCTTAATCATGTATATTCTATTATGTTTGGATTGATTTCAGTTTCTACCGCTGTGTTTGTATTTGTGGTGTTACCAATCAGTATATGTGCATTATGTAAAGCAAAAGAATATCTAGATATCACACTCTATGAAAATGTGTGGTCAGCAGCCCTTAATAGATACTTAATTTCACTGTCAATGACTATGGATTTTATTCACATTATTAAGGTTCTCTTGTAAAGTGACATTGCTTTGGTGTCAGGAGGCTGCTGTGCCTCTCCCTTCCCTTTCAGTGTTTCATACCAGTATGAAGAATAATATTCATATTAGGTATGGGGTTTCTTAAGGGCCTTGTAAGAATGCCTCAAAAAATGGCATCTAGCAGAAACTCAATTTCTTGGTCCATATAGACATATTATTGAAAAGAGTTTATAGAACTCAAAAATCAGAATAGCATTTGTATATAACTGGATGGGCTTAAAAAATGAGTACACATTTTATGAGTTTGCAATTTTTTTCTTTTTTATTGTAATCGATTAGCACAGTTTAAGATTAGTCACATCTTGCTGGTAAATAAGTGTTGGTGAAATAAATGGGAAAATCTGGATAAATGCAGTATATTGCAGAAGTGTCCACCAATTCTGCTAAGACTGCTGACTCCAACACTTGTGTGATGCTGGTGAACCAAGAAACCAGCCAGAGCCACGTGTGCTGTGATAATGGCTGAGCATGACATCAGCAGGGATTTTGTACAGCTGGATCAAGTATGGGAGGGATAAATCCAGCCTTCGGACAGGCTTCATGCATTGTCAGTAGTGCTGCATAGTTTGGACAAAAACCAGTTAAGTAGATCTGGTGGTCTGGTGTGCCATCACGTGCTTCAGCAGCCCAGGTAAACTGCATTCTCCCATTGCTGCTGGGAAACCATATCCAAGAGATTTAAGTGAAGAATGGCTCTTTCTTTATATTTGTCTATAGGTTGGAGGCTACGATCTGGAGTGTCCACCTGTTATTAGAGCAGTGTATGTTGAATTTCATTGTGTTCATAAAGCTGTTTTTTCCATCAAGTCATAGGACTTTTTTTTCCACTGGTAAGTGTATGGAGACTTGGGAAACAGTAGAAACCTGATGACCAACAGGAATTTTAGAATTGTGAAATAATGATGAATTTATTGAAGAAGTTGTCTGCTCTAGAAAGCAGGGTGCTAATCAGGGACATGGGAAACCTAGGTTTAACATTTGGGCTCTACTCATAATTTGTTGGGATGATTCTGGATAGATTGCCATTTCTTTCAAGCATTGACATCCTTTTTAGGAAAGAAATTATACTTTTGGTAAAATAACTAAAGATTTGTTGTTACGAAACACTATAACAATCACTACAGGCGTGTTTCCATGTGTATTAATATCACTTCTGTGAGGCAGGATAAAATGTTCTAGATGTTATCAGAGTAGAAGACGAGGAGCTTGATTAAAATTCCTTTAAGTAACCACACATAATATTTTTAGTCTTTGGAAATTTTTGTATTGTCAGTTGGACATGCAAACCCTATTCTGCAACAAATGTCACAGGAAATAAAAACTACCTTTGAAAGTACATGTGCAAAAATAACGGTAAATAGTTTAATTGCTAAATGTGAGCTATGTAAATTTATCTACTACTTTAGCAATTAATTAAAAATAGCAACCAAGAATATAATCTGCTTGATGAAAACTGCAGAGGTCCCTCAAGATTGTGTTGAGCGTGCTTATTTTATAGTTGGGTACTTTATTTTAAAAACCTATAGAGTAATTCCGGATGTATTTTCAGGTATCTGGAAAGAGGGGGTAATACCTGGTGGAAGGTCTGCTTTAGTCCAACCAATCCAACTTCCTGAGACAAAGCAGCAACTGGAGCCAAATTTCAGTTAAAGCAAAAACCATGACAAACTTAGGAAAAAAGCACGTATGAAGTCCCAACACTTGGCTAAGTGTAAAGTAGTACCCAAACAAAGTCCAAAAGCTAAAAATCATTATTTTATATTAGCCATGAAGTGAAACAAACTCATCACAGGCTGGGGTGCTTTGTTACCTTTTGGTACTTGCTTTGTATATTTGAATTCTGAATAGTCTCATTGGCAAATAGGATGCTACTTCTGTCCTCAAATACTGGATGCGTTTGGGCTATTCGGAGAGAAATAGGATGATAAAAAAAGTAGCATTCTTTACCATCAACTTGGTTATTAAATAACCTTTCCTAGTTCTAGACACTTGTGTTTAACGTGAAACAACTCTGTTTCCCATTTAGCATACATCAGGGCATGTTGCCTTTTGACCCAGGAGTGTGTTGTCTGTCTAATTATCCTTTGTATTGTTTTACTGTTCCTTGCAGCTATCCAAACAATTTGGTGTGGCCCTAGCAACCAAACAATACTGTTTGACAAAGATTTCCTTACTGCATTGCTCCCAGATTTCCCACGTAGCAGTAGCTCACATCAGAGCAAACAGGATATTGTTTCAAGGGAATAATGTTCACTGTTTTCAAGCAATTTATGAAAGTAGTTTTTTAGTTTTGAACTATTGCAAGTTGCATGGTTTCTGGTTCCAGATCTCGTCTGAAGTTCTGTAGAATGCTTCATGTTTTGAAGCTTCCAAATTATGTTTGAGACTTACATTTTCTCTGGCAGCTAGGAGTGAAGAATGGCTTATGCTTTGATGATGAAGAATAGCAGAAAGAAATTATTTAATCTTGTCCTGCAATGAGATTTTTTTTCCATTAAGCGTATTTGAAATCCATATAGGTCCCTCCTACAATGTTATTGGTTGCAAAATCATAAGTGATACCCACTGAACATAATTCTACCAGATAATAATGTTTGACCTAGTTAAGACACCTGATAATAGATTTTGACTTTTCTTTAAGGAACTCTTATATATTTTCTTACTAAACACACTCGAGTTCCCTCTCCTTTTCCCCTCCTACATGTTTGTTTTGTGTGTGTATTTAACTAACTTACTGGTTTTACAAAGCAGATAAAACCATGAACATTGTCATATGCAAGACAAGTCTTGACACTAATGTCAACCATTAGTGGTGTCATGAATTAGAGACCTCAGCAAGTTCATGGATGAAAGTAAATCATTTTAATTTTTTCTGCCTTTTACATACTCTGGCATTATATCAAAATTAAGGAATTAGTAATACTCACATGGCAATGTTTATAATTGCTTCTGTTTGACAGTTTCCCCTTGTTTTTTGGAGGGGTAAGTTTATTACCACCTGAAGAGTTTGTGCATGTGAACACCGAGATTAGTAACATGTATGGCTGTAGGATAGCCTTGACTCTGCTTTGCTGCTGAAAGAGTAAAAAGGCAAGTCCTGTCAGCGTTAGATTTTTGCCCAATTTACCCATTTCCTGTGTTTTTGCATGAGCCCGAGGAGAGGATTTACCTGGGTTTAGATCAGTCTAGACAACCTTGGGGTTTCATCCTTAGTGAGGGAAGCTGTTTTATAGCTTTAAAAGTTAACACACAAAGATGGTCCCTTACTGAGGATTAACTTGCTAACATGAAGTAAGGATAGCATTTCGTAGATGATCAGCTCTCAGTGTTTTCCTGATTCTTAAATGAGGGGCTTTTTGAATGTGATATTTTAAAATCTGAAGACAGGAATGTATTATGTAAACACACTGTTAAGAATTGTCTACATAAAGCACATCTAAATACAGTTTTGGGTTAAGGAGCACACAGTTCTTTCTTAGTTTCCTCATAGGGCTAAAAAAGCTGGTTGAGTACCAGTTCCTCACTCTGGAGGAGTAGGAACTAGTCCAGATAATGTGAGGATTTGTGGCATATCCAGTAGGTAAGTCTAGAATGAGCTTAAGCTGCTGCTTCTGATTAATTTCTTCTGATGAGACACAAGTAATGATATTCTAAAGGGGATTTAAACACTCTAGTGTCTTTTCAGCCTGTTAGCTCCAAGATGTCTTTTAAAATAAGACAGTCCAACTTGTCTGTTTATTAGAACAAAGCGTTAGCTTTCTTAGAAACTCTCATATTTAGGATAGAAGCAACTGCATGTATTAGAAATGTGTGGTATCTATTATGGGTCCTTAGCTACTCAAATTTCTATTTTTTTTATCTGATGGAAATGAGAGTTGTTCAAAATCTGTATGTAGCATTCTTCTGTTTTGCCCATCCCATCCCATCCCATCCCATCCCATCCCATCCCATCCCATCCCATCCCATCCCATCCCATCCCATCCCATCCCATCCCATCCCATCCCATCCCATCCCATCCCTTATTACCTGCTATGGCTAGGAAGCTTATATTTATTCATTCTCTTCACCTCTTCTCAAACCTTTGTGCTCTTGTTCTTGACACATAATTCTTCTCTCTCATTTTCTGGGCTGCCTTTGGAAGCATTGGAGCTTAAGGATAGCAAGAATGCGGATACTGGAGAACATAGGCATTGTAAAGACATGAAATATTTTTTGAAGTCCCTGAAATGTTTATGTTTCTGTACTGAAGGATATCAGGAGTGGGATGAGGAGGAGTTTTGGGTTGTCATCCTCCTTTTGCAGTGTGCACTTTTTTCTGTTTCTTAATGCTTTTGTGTGCTTCTCTCTAGTGAACTTCAACCATACGGATCTAGATCATGGCAATGTCTGTGATGTCCTATTGCCTCTGCTTTGCAGGACATGTGGTTCTCTGTCTTTTAGGGCCTCTGTTACTGAGATCAGAATGCTGGATCGAAGTGTTAGAGGATATTTAGAAATGTTTTATGACATGTGAATGTGTGCATGTTTTTCTGGTGTTACCCCTGGTTCCCAGGAACTCAGTTTTGTAACCTTGTGCAAGTCCTTCCAGCCCCAAAGAAGGGATACTGCAGTTTATACACAGGAAAAAGTATGCATTACTCCAGCTAAACAGAAAGTTTGTACAGTAGCATAGAGAATAAAAACAGGTCATATGTAGTACTCACAACCTTATGCAAGATAACCTTCCTTTTTGATTAGAAGCTAAGGTAGTTGGGGGCATTCAGTTTTCACTCCTGCAGAATTGCTCACTTCACTAATGCATTTGATAAATGATAAATTTCAATGGGAAATGTGGGAGTCTGTGTTATGTAAAATGTAGCTTTCTGAATTGATAGAAGATATAATGCATGGCCAAGACTTAAACTTGAGAAGATGTGAAGTAC
Organism: Entomyzon cyanotis; assembly: GCA_024500445.1. NCBI lineage: Eukaryota > Metazoa > Chordata > Aves > Passeriformes > Meliphagidae > Entomyzon > Entomyzon cyanotis. The sequence goes on along the minus strand of JAKEPQ010001009.1, from coordinate 20,913,703 downwards.
CAAAGGTTTTGTCTCCATGGCAACCAGTATTTTCATAAATGGGTTGAAAAATATGTTTGAGTAAAAGTTGTGGATAATATTTTGCTAATAGGGTTTGTGCGTATAAAAGCTGAGAACACGTAAGAAAATGTGCAGGTTTAGCAAAATAGACCAAATGCAACTCCTCACAGTTTACCTACAAAAAGCCTTAAGAAAGCTTACCTGAACAAATCACAAAATGTAATAAGATAAAACAGATGGGAACTAGGCTCCTTGCATGACTGTCTTAGGAAAATAAAATCTTAGTATTGGTAGGTAAGAATTGTTAATATAAATGCCTAGTATCAATTTAACATCTCTAGTCATGGAATATGCTAGGGAGACACCAGGCCCTCTCTTGGTACCTCTGGGTCATCATTAAGAGGTGTCAACAGTTATTTTGATTTAGAGATGTCAACAGTTATTTTGATTTATAGTGTGCAATACAAGAATTGTAGTATTTACCCTAATTGTTTTGTGTACTAAACTCGTGTGAGTGAGTTCTATTCAGTACTGCAGTGCACATTGCTGGCAGCTTTTACAGTAAAAAAATGTTTTTGAGTGCTTAAGAAGAAATATAAAGTTACAGGTGGATAACTGTATGTAAAGTTTGTATATGACAATTTCTGTATAAAGGCAAAACCATTAATTCTTAGAAAATGAGACTGATATATCCAGTTTTGTTTATATTGATTAATTAATATTCCTTACAAGGAAGAAGTCTTTAACTAGAGACTGTAGAAGATCAGTTAGCATGACATGTCTAAAAAAGGTTTGCATTCTTGTTAGGAAAATCAGCTTATTGACAAATAGTGCCAAGGAATTATTTTTCATAAAGTTATTTGGACAGTAGTAGAAACTTGAACTTCATGGGTGATCTATAAAAGGGAATCAAGCAGACGCCTCTCATGATATAGGAGGATAACCCTTTCCACTCAACCTTTTCATTTTCAGTCATACTCGAACTGAAGGTACCGTATGTTAATCCATGGTCATTATAGGGCATTTTGTCAGTAACAGAAATTATCTACATTGTAAACCCTTGTGCAACTAGAAATGAACCCTTACACAAGTAGAAATTCTGACCTAATTAAAGTATCAAAAAAATTTATTGTATGTTACAGCTAGTTATTTCCTCCTTTTTTTAGAGAATTTACTCTGTGAAAATGTGTGTGTGATGAATGGGAAAATACAGAGTGACTGGCACTGTGTTTAGAAGCTCTGCTTAATAGCTCTATGTTTTTCTTGTTTTTTTCCTATAGCCTCCGTGCCACCCAGCAGAGTAAATAAACGTAGAGTTTCTCCAAGTGTTGTTTCCACCTGGGAAAAGAGAGGCATCATCATGTCTAATATTACTATTGACCCAGATGTGAAACCTGGCGAATATGTCATCAAAAGCCTTTTTGCTGAATTTGCTGTTCAAGCTGAAAAGAAAATTGAAGTTGTAATGGCTGAACCTTTGGTGAGTCCTTATTTTTCATAGTATCCCCCTAAACAGTCTTGTTTCTTTTTCTGAAATAGGCTGATTTATCATATATATGGTTACTGAAAAGAGCACTCCCAGATATTATTGACTTTTCAAAGGGATTACTTCAGGAATAAATAGGCTTCTACAAACAGGATTGCTGCCTGATTTTGTTTTATTGGCTGGTGTTAAACCTGTTACTTAGTAGTTACTGGAAACAAGACCTCTTTGTATCCCTAAGTTCTGTGAAGTTAGAAAAGGAAATAGCAGAAACAAAAAATGTTCCTTCATTAATACTGTGAAGTGTGTTTCCTGTCAGTGTTTCTTTGAAGTAATACTTGGACAATATACTTTCAAGAAAAGATGCATTTGGTTTGTTTTCTGAAGAAATGATACTAACACCTGGAATAATATAGTAGTCCATTTTGCAGATAAGGCAAAAATGCAAAATTCCATTGGCAATCCAGACCTCATGATCTTTCAATAAATGGATTTCTTTTAATTTAGAAATTTCTGGGGGAAAAAAAACCAACAAAAACACAGCAAACAAAAACAACTTTTTTTTTTTTTTTAACCTGGAAATTTGCTGGGCAGGTGAGACACTGGCTTGCAGAAGGCCAGCTCACAGAAGGCTGCTGTTGGCAGCTGCTGCTTGCCGAAGTATTCATGTGCAGAAGTGCACATGTGAGCATTTGAGCCCCAGTTTAGAAACTTTAAGAAAAAGTTTTCCTAAGAAGCAGTCCAAAAGAATACAAAAATAGGGCTAAAACTATTTTGTAGAATCATCTTCAGCTACAACTATTAGTACATAAAAGGTTGAGGAAAATGAAACTTTTCTTTGTATCTGGATATACATTATGTATGTGTATGTTCCTGTGTACCAGGCAAGCATACAGCTTCAACATAACTTGTCTCTTTGCTTTTAGACATCCAAAAAGTCATGTATTCAGGAGGGGCTTATAAGAAAGCACAAAAACTGCATAGCAGAAGGGGCACACAAGTGATGAAGGGTACCTGGCTAAAAATGAGAGATCTGTAGTGGCAGTGATGCTGTGGGTGGAAAGACAGGTAGCTCCACTGTCCATCTATGTGCTGAATGCTGCTCCCCCAGCCCCATTTTTATTCATCTGCAAACAGGGAGTGCTAAACTCTGCTTGGCCAGAGTGATTCAGACTGTCTGTAACTGAGATGAGCTGAACTGAAGAGGGCTTTTCGTGCAGACACAGCTAGTTTGGAGTTTAATCTCCTAACCAGAATACTGGTAACAAGGTAAATATAATAACCCTGGAGTTCATCTGTGCTGCAGAACTTGTCCCTAGACCAGATTAAATAAATCCTCTGTCAACAACCCCAGGTTGTGTCTCCTTGCCATGCTGTTGGCTGGTAATTAAACAAATGTTTTAAAATCTGTTATTCAAAATGAAAACATCTCACCAGAGTAAAAATTAGAAACTCCATGAAACTAAAGAAACAATGCATTTTTAACAAAAGAGTGGTTTCCAGCTCTGTTGCGTGGTGAGGTTTTATAGTGATTGCATGAAGTCTGCCTTAGTCATGGTTTTTTACTAATAAGAATATGAAATCAGTATTTTGTGTGTATACAGTGTATATAAAATTCTTTGGGATAAAATAAGAAATTATAAATATTACTAGAGTTGTCATCTGTAAAGGTTTGAAACAGTTTTGTCTGGGTTCATTTACTAAGTTGAATTCCTTTAAACAAAATGTATTTGAATGGAATCAAATATAATTTATACATGTAGCCAGCTTTCCCATACTTATGGGTGGGAAGTGCTATATAGAAATCCAGCAAAGTGAAAGAGGTCCCAAAAGCTGTGGCAAAGTGAAACAACCTGAGCCTATGTAACAGAAAGAGGTAGAATGGAATCCTTTGGTGTCCCGCTGAAAGGAAATACTGAAGTATTGAAGTAGCTTTATTTCTGAATGTAGAATTTAAGTACTGAACATTCAGTTCTAGTGTATGACATTTAAAAAGAAAGATAAAAGGCTGGAAGAGCACCAGAAAGGCACTGACTGTGATTGGAAAAAAAGGCTTTAATGGAAGAGAGGAAAGCCCTTTATTATTTTAGTGTGATATGATTTTGTGGAATGACTTGGCTACAAACAAAAATGTGGAGAATATATAGGGTTACATAAATCTTTAATGAAGCTTGGCTGTTGGGTGAAGCAGTTTGAGAGAATTTAAAGCCATACCAGTCAAAGTTAGGGGCTAGACACTTTTTAGAACTTAAATGTGCCAGTAGGGGAGTAAAAATTAATTAAAATAAACATTTTTTAAAAGTCACTGCAGATTAAGACAGCACCTGTTGGTGAGGGGTAATACCAGTTTTGCTAGATGTATGGATTACATTTAAAAGTAACTGACTTGTGATTTTTAAAATCAGCTCAATGGTTTCTCTGGCTGTGAATTTTACCTGCTTTCTTCTTACTAATTTAATTAAGAGTTGTCTGCTTGTAAAATTGTAGTACTTCAGCATTTTTAAAGTTGCAGACAGAGCTTATCAGCAAATGCTTAAACTAAATGATTAAATGAAAGCAGCAAGTATAATGACAGGAAGATCATCCTTTTGTCAATAAATTAAATTAAACCCCCCTTTTTTTAAAATCAGTTATTCTAAATCTTTTGCAGCAGTATTAAAGAAAAAAGAGCCCAAGAATCGTCCTGTAGCTTAAAAAATACTCCTCTCAGCTGTGAGGGATGACACTGAGGAATGACACTAGCCTTCCCCAAATATGACATAACCTAGAGCAGTTAAAAAGATTAGTAATAAACTTAATTAGTTTGTGTTTTGTCAAGCTGTCTGTCAATATGGATGGTTAGAATTTAAGCAGAGAGTTTACCATGGTGCCACCAAATGGATAAGCTGTTAACTTACTAAGTTGTAGTTGTCTCATGTTAAAGTCAAAACTAGCAAGAGTATTTAAGGCTGTTGCCAACATAACCGAATTTATTCTGTTGTAGAAACACTAAACGTGGCTCAGACAAGCACTTTACACTTTTGCAAGTCATGCCTAGGTGCTTTGAAAAGTTTGTCTGGAGTAAAATTTAGCACAGTACTCTGGTCTGCCCCTGCGGCAAGGATGCAGGCATCGTGCAGCTTAGAGGACAGGCAGAAGTACACTAGTTGGCTGTGCACACCTGAGCCACCCTGCTGAGGTGTGCTAGCCACCAGAGGAAGGTGCCAGGAATACTGGAGAGGGGCCAACGGGTGGTACCATTTTCAATGGGTGCAGTTGTTTGCGCAGCACATGCACGTCTGTCTACATCCTGATGCTTGCTGCCTGCCATATGTTGACATTTCTCCTAACACAATGGATGCAAACTGCTCTTTGCTTAATGCAACAATGTTTTGTTTTTTTCATTTCACTTGTAAAAGATAAATGTAGACCTCTTATTTTCATCTCCCTCTCTGAACTTCAGGAAGCCAGGAAAATAAATTATTAATTCAGTTAGAGTTTCCAGACCTTTACTTTATGCTGTTGAATAGATTTTTGTAAATCATGTGAGATGACTGGAGACATGACAAAGCAGAGGCAGAAGAAGATATTAAAAGAAAATAAATTTTAAAGCCATACAAATAATTCAAAGGCCTTGATAACTCTGTGACTGGGTTCAAGGGTATTATTTGGTTATGTCACCTTTGTTTGGTCAGTGTTACATTAACTCTACAGTGTATTTACCTTCTAACAGTTAAGATCCTTAGTGCTGAGGAAACACAATAGAGAGGGTTAGGAACTTGTAAGGCCTTCATTCTTTCTGACCTTAAAATCTTGAACGTTTGATATACTGAAGTATCTAAGTTAGTATGGATTATGGGAGGGAAGCTAAACTTTCAGAGCTATCTTAAAAATTGTTTGCTCTCTATTGTAATGGATTTCAACTTCTTTATTTAAAGACTTACAGATTATTTACCTTCTCTTTGATTTGTTATTATTTTCTTCAGCAATTTTTGGGTTTAGACACATGCAATGGGTATAATGGACCCAGTGTTTCTTCACTTGTATTATAGTTTTATGGTATTATGGTGGAAACATGGTATGTTGGGACATTGTATCCTAAGGAGACTTAAGGAGCCTGACTTTTCCCATCTTACAGGAGTCACTTCTCCATCTTTTGAGGAAATAGTTTCCTAGTTTTTCTCCTTTAGCTTAATTAGCAATGGTACAATGTTTGTGTAGAATGGAACATTTCTTGTGTTTCTGCTTTACAGATAAGATAACAATTATTTGTGCAGTTTATCTGAAAGCCTAGTACAGATAACGTGAATTCACTTGCAGGAGGCGTTTCCATATAAAAAAAAGTAGAGAGGGAGGGAGGAGTGCTAGCTAAAAGAAAATTCTGCTTTGCAAGTGTTCTCTGGAGCTTTTAGTATGTGCTTCAAAATATGAATTCTCATAATGGTATTTCGAACAGATTTCACACGTAAAATTACATGAATTTGAAAGAATCAAGAAAGTGAAACATTTTCCCCCTTGCTTTAGAATACAGAGTGGAAGAACATTGACTAATACATCAGTTGATCAACAAATAGAGCTATTTCAGAATAATAAATGCATTTTTTTGAAACCACTTCCTTAAAATATTTTTTTAATTTAGGCATACTGAAAGTGAACATAAATGGTAGTGTTTTCCTAGATAATTAAGTGTATTTCTTTGTATTAAGGAAAGTGAAAACGACAGGTGAATTGGTATCTATATTATTTCAAATTATAGTCTCAGAGTAGGCAAATGCTTTTTGTCTGGGCAATGTTGAATTCAAGTTTTCTGGGGCTGTATTAGTTGCCAGACATGGTGTCCTTTTAAACACTAAATACACCTGCACTTATAGGAGAAAATGCCAGAAATTTTGCTGTATTTTCAAGATTACAATTAGGACAAGAAAATATACGTTGCTAGTTCAAACGTTGGATTTGGTACATGTAGTGTGCATTTTTATCTGTTGAACATATAGTCTGTCTCTTGCAGCCTTGCAAGTGTTAATCACCAAGCAGTGTTGACTTTATAAGTTTTGTCAGTAGCCTGACAGCATGGGTGTTGTCTCATACTAAACTACTGAGCAGTTACTTTGTGCTAACTGAATTTTACAACCTGTTGAGAGCAGTACTGGCTATCAGTATTGCTCACACCTGCTTTTACATGCCAAACCAGGGAAGTTAACAGCTCTTCCCGTTTACTACTTGACTTACCTTGTTCCATAAAACTTCTGTGTTTGCTTACCGAAATCTAGTGTGAGCTGTTAACGCCTTACCCTGAGTGCTTTTTCTACTTTGCTTGTAAAGGATAACAATTTGGACTAATATATAATATTATTATGTGAAGAGTAGTTTAAAATTTTTTAAAATAGTAAGAAATGCTCAGCAAATCTTTATATATATTACTTACTACTTTGCGGTGTGCCCTTAAAGCTGTTACTGTGGCACTTGGGTTGCTGTAAATCGTTGACCCTCAGAGCCAATGCACAGGACTCAGTGTTTTTTTTTCTTTTTCTCTTCCTTCTTCTCTTCTTTTTTTTTTTCCTTTTTTTTGCCTTGCTCTTTTTTGGTCCCTTACACAGTTATTTCAAATGAAAGCGAGTGATTATTCACATTCCCATTTGCCTGGACTAGGTTTTCTTGCTATGTTTCATTGGAGTTTGGGGGAAGAGCAGGTTGCAAATGCATTGAATACTTGTCTCTGCCTTTGTGAGGACATTTTAAAAATCATTATTGAAACGTAGAATACATGCCATATATGAATATGAATAGATATGTTAATTGAGGTGGGAATAGCTTTCCTTCTAAGTTACACTTGACACCCACCACCAGCTGGTCATTGTACTCTTTGTTGGGCCTTTGACATCTTCTGTTTGTCAGTCTTTAATGGTATTATTGTTTAGCTACTGAACTAATTTTTGTGAGTATACTTCATATCTCCAGAAATGTTTCTATCTGAAAACCAATAAATATTTATATTAAATGCTATTCTTTTTTTCTTTGATAATAGTCAATTGCATTGTGAAATGTATGGTTTTTTGGTTTCTTTTTTAACAGGAAAAGCTCTTGTCCAGATCTCTTCAAAGAGGTGAAGATCTTCAGTTTGATCAGGTAGGAGACATGTAATTTAAGGCAACTTCTACTGGATTAAGGTGGGCTTTGTTTTTGCAAAATAGTGGTTCCACTGTTGTAATAACTTAGAACATGCATGTCTGAATCTGTGTCAGACGATTTAGACTCTGAATGTCAGTTAGACTTTGTTTTCCATTGTAGAATATGATAGTAAGAAACTACTAGAAGAGATAATTATTTGAAGGTGGCAGTGAAAGCTGCTGGAAGAAAAATACTGAAATGTGGTAAAGGACAAAAAGTCTTAGTTTATTTCTCCTGTCACTTACTGTTAATTTTATTTCAGTAACATGGCTTTTAGTGAGGGCTTTTTTATTCCAGAAGGGCAGAATGTATTGGATAGATGCAAAACGTTACTTTGTCCTTTGCTGAGAATATAGATACACTGCGAGGCAATTCCATTTCACTCACTCGCAGTGAACTGTGTCTGAAATTACTCTCTGCTCAATTTATTAATATTTATTGTCTGTATTTTTAATTCTTCAATAGTACAGACATGTTTGTGTCCCATAACTACTTCCTTGCAATGGAGAGACAGTGTTCAGGGCAAGCCCCATTAATTGCCTGTTCATGTTCTTGACTGTTACTGAATAGCATCTACACTGTATGAAGCTTCATGTTCTGTCCATATCTTCTGTAACTGGATGTTTGTTTTATGCTTTCCATTGGTCTTTGGATATAGGTATTAGACATTGCAGTGAAATCTGTGGACCTGCCTCTACTTTTCAATGAATAGCCATCCATGCACCTCTTTTCTGTCATCCCTAAGGAGAGTCAAATGTAATATTTGATATGTAATTCTTTTTTCAAAGAAAAACAAATATAAAACCGCCACCAAAAACCTCACATAGCCCTTTAATATCTTCTAATCTAACCTGCTGCCTTTAACTCCTAAATGAAAGTTTACTCCAAAGCAAGGGAAGTGGGTAAGGGGAAAGGGTATAAATTCTTTGGTAGCAACAGGATATGATATTGTTTTAAAGCTGACCAAAACCTAAAAAATATGCATAATAGGGATGATCTAGGGAAATATGTAAATCAGTGCTACTTTTAATTTTTCCACTAACTGGCTCCTACTTCCTAATGCCATGTTTTTTCCTCAGTTAAGGATGTTTTTTATAAATCACTAGTTGTCATTTATTCAACTATGGAGAGATTCTAAAAACAGGCTGAGTGAAGAGAAAAAATAACACAAGTAACCTTTAAAATTTGATGATACAGAAACAAACTAGTTTTCCTGAAAATACAGTGCTTTCAAAAAATTGTTTTAATTGTGTATGTATATATATGTGTGAGTTCTTATTTTGTTCTTTTGTTATTTGTAATCTACTCTGAATTAATCAAGATCTGAATTTTAATGCAACTGAATAACTGCATTAGACAGAATTGAATGGCTGCCTTATGGTGGCAGGGATTATGAACTTTGTTAGTAATTTTGCCCGTTGTTTGGCAGAAGGAATTAAGATCACTTCTCTCTTGTTGCTTGATGTACAACACCCTTTTTAAGAACAATTCTCCAGCAGTGCAGAAGATGACATATTAAAAAAGTGATTGGCAAAGTGTGCAAATGAGGAGGATCCAAAGATCACAGCCACAGAATCCAGCAGAGAAGCTAGAGCTGTTGCTGGGCCAACCTTGTTCACCCAGGGGTCTTTATGGAGCTAGGAATTTGAGTCTAAAAAGTGGCTTTACCTGTACTGATAATGGTGTCTGAGCTAGCAAGTGTTGTACTTTGTGAATAAAGAGATCATGCTTGCAATGAAAGAGGGACTCTGGGACTAAGAACATATCTAATTAAGACTTGTTCTCTCAGCTCAGTAAGTGATGAGAAGAGGGATGGAGGAGGAAGTCATGTAGTGTTGCCTGTCCCTCTAATGAAAAAGTAAAACTGCATTTAATGAGATTATAAGTCATATTTGTTGAAGCATAACCAGACCAAGAGGGCTGCTATTAAAACCAAGGGTGCAAAATCAATAGTTTTTAATTTTCAAACAGTACGAATCTTCTGTTTGTTATTTGATGTCTTCATAGGAACAATAATATAAATTTAGCTAAAAGAAATCAAATTTTGGGAAATGAGATGGAAATCATTATGTTGATGCACTCCTGAACTGTTAAAAATTTTAGCATTTTAGTACCAGCACTTTCCTTTTATCATTCCTAGCACATCAGGGAGCTACCGGACAGGAGTTTTTTATAGAGCATATATTGCATTTCTTAAAATATTTTTGCTTGTACAGCTTAAAACTGAAATAGCTTGTATTTTTCTTTTTTTGTTTGTTGTAGGAAACATACTTGGCAATTTCCTACTCTTGTCCTAAGACACCAAAACTGTATGATCATGCAGATGCCTGTCTTGGCCTTCTCAGTGACTGAAAGCAGATGTATGTGAGGTTCAGACTTGCTTGTGATTAGGCACAATTTGAGCAATGTTTTCAGGATCAAGATTTTGGCCAAAGCTGGAATTTGGGGTCTAGCATCTTCCTGTAATTTTGTGTCTCTCTTTTTACCTCTGACTGTGCTGTTGGACAGGTCATGTGCAACCATTAGCAATATGTTGCAGCCTTTAAGACTTGAGCAGGATTTGCTGTTTCATTCTGAGGAACTGAAGTACATGTCATGATGACTGGTGCAGCCTTGTCTCCTGGGTATTACAGGAGCATTTTGTCTGAATTGCTGCTTTCAACCTAGGGATAACGTAATGCTAAAATAAAAGAGTTTTCTTATATAAGAAATATAATATATACTTTTAATAAAAAATAGCTTATGTTGTGTTTAGATGCTATGCAATATGAGCTAAGATGTCATCTTTCTGGTGATTCCAGCACCTTTTCATTGGAATGCTAAGAATGCAAAACTTGGCAGGAAATAAAAAATCATTATGTAAAACTGACATTTTTATTTTTCAGGATGAAAATTACGTATTGTGCCAGTAGTCTCTGGGTTTAGCACTTTACCAATGATATTTTTGAATGCATGTGATACATGCTTGTTTCTGTGGAACCCAATGTAAATTGCCTAACTACTGGAACGTTTATGAATGGTAGTCGTATGATAAACGCTGTAAACTTGCAGGAAAACCTAAGGAAAAGGTTTAGTAAAGATTAATATGCAGCTTGCTTCTTTTTTTCCTGCTAATTAACCCATCAGTTCAGAATACTATTTAATTCTTGCGATTTGAATAACTGACTGGTTAACAAGCTGAGTAGTGTATTCAAAAGATTGAAAGAGGTCCGTCTGAGGTTTCCCCATGGTTAACTTCTCCCCATCCCTTCCACAAACTTAAAAACCCAAGATGCTGCAAATGAGGAGAAAGAAATAATGTCATTAATGTTATAATGGAACATGTAATGGCATAATATTACATTGTTATCTGGAAGAATGAGTAATAAATAAGTTACAGCATGAGCATGGCTTCTATTAAAACCTTTATTTGAAAGATCCAAGAGGTAATTAATACATAGCATCAGTGAGCAAAATGGTAACTCTCCTTTTCCAGCCTGTGTTTTGGGAATGGGCCTGTTCCCTGCTGCCTCCTGGAAGGGAGTTTTTAGTGGCATTATGCTGTCTTCAGTCATTCTTCTCCTTTCCAAGCTGGGGTCCTTAGAAGGTCTCTTAAAATTTTTAGTAAGAGGAAGCCTAGAGAATTTAAGTTTAATAGCATCCTAAGGTCTGCCTTCTATAATGGTTTCTATTGCCACATCTGTTGCAAAGATACTCATATGGGCTTTTACTACTCATATGGGTTTTCTGGAACAAAGCAGTGGATATGGGAGTCACACTAAAAGTAAATACAGCTTGAGACCTAGACCAGTCAAATGTATTAAAAGCAGCATAGAATATCTAAAATGCTCTTATTTTTATTTATATAATAACCAAAGAAGCAGGATTTTTAAAGTTACATTCGTCTTCAATTTAGGAGGGTTGCCTCTTATCTGTCATTTGTGATGTGAAAGTGTGTATACTTCAGAGATATGTATGGCAACATTCAGGGACATCCTAAAAACCTCTGCTGTTTTCTCATGGTTTTATACAGGTCATATATCTATAAGTTAAATTTATTATAATAATGGACTTAGTGTGTAGTATTTACAGTAATTGTCCTAGGTGAAAATGAATATTAAGTTGCCACTTTGTGAAGTTCAAAACAATTTGAAAGAATGATTAAACTCTAGGATTTTTTTTTTGCTTTATCATGCTGAAGTATTGTATTTTTTTTACTCTTCCAGTTGATAAGCTCTATGAGCTCAGTAGCAGAGCACTGTCTCCCCTCCTTACTACGCACCTTGTTTGACTGGTACAGGCGTCAAAATGGAACAGAAGATGAATCTTACGAATATAGACCTCGGTCAAGCACAAAATCAAAGGGGTAAGAGTTTTCTTTGCAGAAGTCAGTTTGATTTTTGTGTGCTTTCTCATAAGAAAATATGTGCTTTGTACTTCTGTGACAGGTGTATTGTATTTGTATTTGTCCTTACCAAAATTTGTGTGGAAAGAGCACAGTCTTCTTTGACATAGTGTATTTAACTTGTGTAGATGATATGGATGAAGTGACTTAACTGTTTTGGTGTGGATATACAGAAGGAAGTTGGATACTGGTAATTCTAAGCTAGTTTGTCCCTTTTCAGATTGTTTTGATTGTTGGCAGGTCCTTTCAGGGGGAGGGGGCAAGATGTCAGTGCTGTGAAAAATCCCCACGTCTTTCCAACTGTCCATTTTATATACATGTGCAACAGTGATTTCTTGAAAAACAGTGTGGTCATTGTCTCTGCAATATTTGTGTTCAGTCTTGTGTATGATACCTCTGTTCTTGATTTCTTATTTTAGGGATGACCAACAACGTGAAAGAGATTATCTACTTGAAAGGAGGGACTTAGCTGTAGATTTCATTTTTTGTTTAGTTTTAATAGAAGTTCTAAAACAGGTAAGCTCTTTTGCTTTGGCAAATTAATTCTAATATTTTGCTTTTAATGTTGGTTTTGATAATTTCCTTTACATTTTAAAAACTAGAACCTATCTATGATGAGCATATGCAAGGCTGTAATTATACTCTCTTACATAGAGCTTTTGGTTACATAGTTACATAGAGCTTTTGGCCTCTCCTGTCTTTTCTTTACATGCCTGCATTATCTCAGTTGATGTGTCTTGAAAAGCTGCTCATGTACTTCAAAAAGCAAAACTGTAAAAAATAATGTTTTGTTTATGTTCAGTACCCTTTGTCTGCTTAAATGTTTCTGAAATACAGGGTGAAATTGTTGAATAGTAAGATTAAAATGGCATATAAAAGTTAGAAAAAGTGTGTAATTTTGCTTAAAATTATCCTTATTTGGCTAAGAATGCCAGTGTAGATTGTGTAAATGCTCATATATTGCGGAATTAGCTTGATATATGCCAGCAAAACTGGTGGGAAAGATTTCTACAGGGCATCTCACAGTACTGTTCATTTGCTTCAAACATACATGTATGTGTAGATGCTGCATACATGTAAATAATATGTACATTTCAGATACCTGTTCATCCAGTGCCAGATCCTTTAGTACATGAAGTTCTAAACTTGGCTTTTAAGCACTTTAAACATAAGGAAGGGTAAGTTTCACTTGTATACTTTAAAATACTTTGTATTACCAGCCTGTGCTTGATTGTTGTTACTGCTCTCCTTTGCCTCACATGTAACATGTTTGTAATAATACTAGCATAAATAAACACTAGTTGATGTCTTTAAATTGAAAACATACCTTGAAAGAACACAGCTGTGGTCAGTTTAACACTGAGTTTATTTTGCTTAGAACATGCAGAATGATTTGCATGGCCAGATACAGTAAGAAAAGTCTGAGTTTGGATAATTGCAGTAAAGTTTCTATCCAGAATATGTTTCTTGTGAAATAAGAAATGAAACTACATTATTTTAAATGTCATCCATATATTTTGTGTTTTAATTGCATTTTTTTTATGGGAATAATTTGCCTTGCTGTCAGACAAACGTGTGATTTGTAATTGAGAACTTGCTTGGGGTTTAGAAGAACAAAGTTATGTTTAATGGTTTTTTTTCCTTCTCTTTAGGTATTCAGGAACCAACACTGGGAATGTGCATATTATTGCAGACTTATATGCAGAAGTGACTGGGGTTCTTGCTCAATCAAAGTAAGTTCAGTCTCTGACTCTTTTTGTATTTGGGGACAAACCAATGTAGACTTACAGACTATTTAATATGGCAGAATCTATTAATGTCAGTAATTAACCCCAGTAACTAATCCTGTAGGTGTCAGGTGTTAGTCTGGTGTGTCTGTTTGGTGTTCCAGCACAATAAAACTAAACAAATCAAGAAATAATCTGTAGTACAATTGCTTTGCAGTGAACTTGTAGGGGCAGGGAAAGAAGGCCCTGTGTCAGTCAATTGTTTAGTTAACTGGTATATTCCAATGTACTAATCATCATAGGCACTCTTAAATGCCTGGATTTTTGAATATTGGGGCTCATCTTGCTAGAGTTTCTCATCCAGTATGTGCTGTTATTGTTACAGACTAAAGAAATTGATTCAAAATTACAGACCTCATACAAAAGTAACCAAGAATGCAAATAATTGCCATCTCTATCCCTTGGTCAGGTTTCAAGCTGTTAGGAAGAAGTTTGTCACTGAATTAAAGGAATTGCGACAAAAAGAACAGAGTCCTCATGTAGTACAAAGTATCATCAGTTTGATTATGGGAATGAAGTTTTTTCGAGTGAAGATGTATCCTGTGGAGGATTTTGAAGCATCATTTCAGTTCATGCAGGTAAAAGAATGTTACAGAAACTGAAATGAGCATAATTTTAAATGTTTAAGTCATAAAGGTACAATGATGCTGTGATCAGTCACTCTACTTGTGTGCCATCCTTCATCCTTTCCTGTTCAGTTCCTAAGTTTTCAGAGGTGTGAATTACTTATTTTCCTGCAGTTTGTAAGCACCTGTGAAAAGAGAAACTTCTCACAATTGTCTCAGTAATGTGGCAATCCTGTAATATATGAATTTAAAACTGAATGAAAATGAGTAGCAATCGAATAATTTTCTATTTTTATGAAAGCAGTGTATTAAAGAAAAAGAATTATTTGATAGATCATTTTTTAGCAGATGGGATGTCAAGACCTACTTTTCATTAAAAACACTTCACTATGGATTATTTATTGTGTATGGAATATTTATTCTTTATTTTCTTTGCATCAAAGTCATATTGAAAATGAAAATTAGTATATAAAAATAAATTATAATTTTCTAATAATTTTAATAGAGGTAATAATTAATTTTTTTAAGGTTCAGAATAATCAGAGGGGAAGTGTGTATATTTATATTCTGTTATATTCTGAGTGTTATGTATATTCTGGGTAAAAAGTAAATAGCTATTGGTCTTACAAATGTTCTCCTTTCTATTTTTAAAGGTGAATTGCTGGACAAACATTTTAAATTTTCATATGTTTTGTGAAGTTGGTACTGTTAAAGAATATAAAAACAGATTGCATGTTTTAAATAGAAACAAGCAGCTAATGTTATACTGGTAGTTGTTTTTATGGCATAGTGATGTTTGTATTCTTTTTTCTAAATATTTTTCTAATGTCTTCTTACTAAGGAGTGTGCTCAATACTTCCTGGAAGTAAAAGATAAAGATATAAAACATGCACTTGCTGGTCTGTTTGTGGAAATTCTGATACCTGTGGCTGCTGTAAGTATTTTAATCCCCTCTGCCACACTTTTCCTCCCATTTTCAATTGGGATTTCATTATTAAAATTGCTTCAATAAATCTTAAAAATATTACATTTTTATAGATTGCGAAAGACATGTGGTACCTGAGGAGGGCTTACAAGAAGGCTGAAGAGGGACTTTTTACAAGGGAATGTAATGATAGAACAAGGGGCAAGGGCTTTAAACTGAAAGACTGTAGGATTAGATTAGATTAGAATAGATTAGATTAGATTAGATTTTAGGAAGAAATTCTTTACTGTGAGGGTGGTGAGGCACAGGCTGTCCAGAGAAGTTGTGGATGCCCTGTCCATGGCAGTGTTCAAATCCAGGTTGGATGGGGCTCTGAGTACCATGTTCTAGTGAAAGGTGTCGCTGCCCACTGCAGAGGGGCGAGTTAGAACTAGATTAAGGTCCCTTCCAACACAAACCATTCTGTGACTGTCAAGTAGATTACAAGCACCTTGACAGTCTTAAAGGGAAATATGGTGGCTTGTGTGTTAGCTAGTTTTCAGTCTTTTATCAGAACTTTTTAAAATTGTCTGTTTCCTAGACACCTTTATTACCAGAGAATTGTGTGATTTTATACATGCTGTAAAAATTTGAAATTTCCTTGGTTTAATATTTGTTTGCTCAAGGGTCTTGTTGACTTTTCTTTAGCTGAATCCTGTAAAGTTCCTTCTAGAATAAACTAAGATATATAACATTTTTATCATCTGTTAAGGAGAGTATGAACTCTTATGCAAGAAGGAAGAATGTAGGTTTTGGCTAATTAAATAAAAATCATTTGTAGAGGTGAATGTCCACTAGATGTAGTCCTTCAAGTGGAAGAGCAGTCAGTCATCTCCTGCATGTGTTTTAAATCTAAAAGTAGAAATCTCATGCAGCAGCCATGAACAAGAAAAAAAAGGTTGATATTGTTACACTGTTGGATATACAGTGTCTGCAGTGCTGCTTGTGAGAATGTTTCAGTCAAGACAGGCTCTCTTTCCTCCCAGGCTGCTTTTCTTGGTTGTGTGAAGCTTGTTCAACAGGTCAAGAAGAAATTATGGCAGCTGAGTATACATACTTCAAGTTGACCATTTACCACAAGCTCAGTTAATTTCATCATAGTAGGTTGATACTTGCTATGGTTGTCTAAAATGTTAGCTGTATTAGCAGATGCCAGGCTACAGTGTTTGGCAGTCCCAAAAAATGGCAGATTGTGGCTCTATGTTGCAGCTGATTATAGGGACACATCTTGCTGGGGCATATATGGAGAACTGGGACATGTAGATTTTGTTATGTAGAATGGGATTTACAAAGACACTGCCCACACTGGGTGGGCATCCCATCTGAGCAATATCATAGGAAAAGAAAGATAATTCTCTCTGAACTTTTCATCCTCCTTAAATGGTTTACCTTGCCCTGGGCAGTGGACAAATGCTTCTTTCCTTTCCCTGGTCTCAGTCTTGTTTTTTGAGGTTTTTTTCCAGTGGTTTTGTTTGTTTGTTTGTGTGGTTTTTACTTCGGCTGGTATTGGTTGGTTGGTTAGGTTTGGTATTCTTGGGGGTTTGGGGTTTTGTTTTTTTTTAAATTAGAAAGAAGACAATCTTTTTTCATAAGACATAACTAGAAACAGGTGGTGCTAGTAGTAGCTGTTTACTGGAAGAAGGTTTGATCTTACCTGGGCATCCTTACACTCTTCTAGAGAAGAATTTCTTGTCCTATTAAAGATTGAACAGTTTTGTCGTTTTGAATTCCATAGTTACTTGGCAGTGGGAGTGGGAGTGCTGAGTGAAACTACTTAGCATTTAGGTAAATGCAAATATTAGTTTGCAGAATCATAAACATAGTGAAAAATGCTCTTAGAATAATGAGGAAGAAGCGTCATTTGGGAGTTGGAGTCTCCAGTGGCAAGGGCGGAGGCAGGAACACCAGCTGTGCAGAGCACTTGTGGTGCTGTGTGATCCCTTCCTGCAAGCACAGCCTGAATCAGAGCTTCAGACAATTGGGGAGGGAGGCTTGATCTTTCCTTCTGACTCATAGAGTCTCTAATCATTTCATACAAATGGAGCTTCTTAAATAGAAGCGAAGAGCCTGCTCTCAGACTGAGGTGCATTTGAGCAGGTTAGTCATTTCTCTTGGAAGATGTAAGATGCAAGTTTGAATATTTTCGATGCAGCTGAAGGAATTGAATGTAGATTTTTCTGTATCTTGGATACAGAAAATTGCTTAAGTGAGGAAGCTGTTGGGTTTCAGCATTGAGAATTCTTTACTGTCATTCTCTTGCTTAGTCATTCAGGCATTTTAAGAAACCTGACCTGATTTGGACCCTGCAGGTATGACGAATCATCGCATATTTTATAGCAGGGAAGTTAGAGCTGCTCTGAAAGCCTAAGGTGATATCGCAAAGCAACAACGTGGTGGTGGCAGCAACTGACTGATTTCTCATGCGGAGCTAGCAGGATACTAATCAACCTGTAGCTTAAGAGTAGCAAAAAATAAATAATTTGGTACATAGGAAGTGATTTGAGTTGTAACTGCTTTCTCAGTTCTTTCCTCTTGGATTTGTACACATTACAGAGATGCATGCTATTTTTATGCTTCTACATCATGAATATTTTTAGAGTGTTCTTAGCAAAGTGGACATGATTTTTCTTTAGATAGTATTAGTAGATATAATGTTTATATACTATTAATAACTATAAATCATAAAAATAACAAAAATTATGTTGTAATGAAATTATATGTACAGAGGATCTCTTCCAAAAAAGGCAATTTGCTCTCCAACACCCTACCCTTTGATTTGATAAATAAAGCAGAAACACACAGGTTAAATCAGTAGGTTGAGAATAGTGTTGAGATGGATCATCATAGGTGTCCTGAGAGAAGCCTAAAAGCTTTGCAGAGCATTCATAAAGAAGGGGGTAGCTGCGTAGGTTGTGGAAGGAAATCTGTTCTGTGTACAAGAGCAAAGCAGGTCAAAAGGGTATGGCACTCCATGTATGTTTCTTTAATTCTGAAAGCTGAGCAAAGATAACTTGCATGATTGGTTGGCTAGTAAACCTGTGGATTATTTTTTAAATTTTCAGTTTTCAGAATTGGAGAACAAAAAAGAAGGCAGGACTAGTGAAGAGGGGAACTGTTAAAATTATGGATATTAATTTTTTAAATGAATGAAAATATGTGTGTGAAGAGTTTCAGTGTAGTTTTTATTTGTTAGTTGGTATAAAATACATTTTCTTCTTTAAATATGGAATAGAGACCAGTTCTTAAAACAGTTTTTTTTAGCAGGCTGTTGTGTTGGGGTGGGGGTTTTTTGTGTGTTTGCTGTAATTGTTAATTTTAACCATATGGTTGTAGTGTATAGCATGATTTCTTATGCTTCTGATTATATTTCAGATAAATAAACTCAAATACCTTCCTAATGTGAAATTTAGCTTTTGAATGGTTTTAAATTCACAGACATCTTAATGTATGTTTAAATTGCTTTCTGTGTAAATTTTTAAGCCCATTAATTTGTGTATTTTTTTAATAGGCTGTTAAAAATGAAGTGAATGTGCCATGTTTGAAAAACTTTGTGGAGATGCTTTATCAGACTACCTTTGAATTGAGTTCAAGAAAGAAGCATTCGCTGGTATTTTAAAGAAATATTTCAACTTCTCCATTTTGCTCATCTTAGGCTCTTAAGCTAGTACAATATATGAGGAAAAGCTTATCAGCTGTATTAATTCAAATCTTAATGTCTCAGTATAATTAAATTCCCACAGAGTATGTGCATTTGTTCTAATTTTGCTTTGTTTCTTTTTGCAGATTATGTGCTCTTGTTATCTCATATGTGAGAATTGTCTTGAAATCAGTGCTTGTTTTTGATTATTTTAGTGGGTTTTAGCAGAGTTATTTAAACTAATGTCCTTTTGATAAAAAACTTGCATTCAGGGAGTCTGTATATTTAAATTAGGGTTAGTTAAAAGATACAAGTGTCAGACAAGACTTTCCTAGCAAAATAGCAGCTTCCTAATAGCTTTGTTTTGCCTCCTGTTTCCCTCTTTCTCTCCTTCCTGTTTCCCTCCTTTCTTCATACATTTTGTTTTTCTTTTTCTGCTATTTTTTTATTATCTCTTATTTATGCAGTATTTGGTTGTTTTTGATAACTATGGCAGCCATGTTTCAAGTCAATTCACGTGAGTTCGCTGGAAATGTAGAGCTAAATTTTGCATTTCAGTTGGCATATTCACTAAATGCAAATGAATTTAAAATATTTTATTTTCACTTTTCTGTTAGGGACAAACTTTACCTTCTAGTATTCTGAATATATAAAGCATATGTCATTGTATTGGTTAATCTCCTTTTGTAAGAGTAACATAAACTGCTTGATGTTAGTATTCAAAATGTCATTTTATTTATGAAGTTAGAAACATTGTATTGAGAGTACAATTTACCTGCTCATCCTCATTCTTTCATTTTGCTCCTTAATGAGATCTACAATCAGATATGGTACTAATCACCATTATGTGTTAAAGTATGTGGTACTTAAACAAATCTTACATTGCTAAAGCCAAGCAAAGTGATTCAGTAAAAGTAGATCTTGAGCAGAAGTAGCATTTCTGACGATTTAAAGCCTGTCTCGATTTTTACTGAGTTGATTTTTTCCTAAATATTCTTGGAGGCAGTTCAGTCCTGCCCAGCATGTAGGACTCCATGAATTGAGTCTTGTGGTTGCAGGGAAAGCATGAATATTGTATGAAGGGTGAGACTGCTCTCAGTCCTTGTTGAGATCAGGCCTTCCTGGGGGATGAACTGCACCTTGGTCCCACTGCCCTGGTCTGTCACCATGAGCTCTTACAGCACCCAGGAGGTTACCCAGGGCACTGTGTCTGGCATGAGTGCCTCAGTGCAGGGGAGAGGCTGCTGCCATTCAATGCCAGGACTGTGAGAGTGAGAGGCAACAGCCTACTGTGTGTCTCATTCTCTGTGTACAGCACTTAGGAGGTCTGCAAAGAGCAATTTGATCAATTCTTTTTCCCCCCTACTCATAGGCTTTGTATCCATTGATCACCTGCCTGTTGTGTGTCAGTCAGAAACAGTTTTTTTTAAATAACTGGCACGTTTTCCTGCAGAACTGTTTGTCACATCTAAAGGTAAGAATCCTTTTTAATTAAGGAACTGTTGCAAATCACTATCATTTATTACAATATGTTCTCAGCATTCTTGTGCCAAATAAACAATGAATAATATTTGGCTGTTTAAAAGGACACTGAAATATTTTTCTAAAAAGAAAATAATTGTGTCAAGTCTCTGTTTTTATTAAACTTAGTTAGTAAGTTTTTGTGATGCTGTGTCATGTTGGAAGTAAGTATGGTCCCCTTGGGGATTATAATTTTTAGTGAGTAAAATCTGCAGATGTGTCTGCTAATAAAGGCTATTTATGCCAGAGGAAATGCAAACTGTAATTCTTTATGTGCAAATTATATGTGAGAAACCAAGTGACTTGTCTGCTCTTCTAAGTAGAATCTATAGGAAGTGCAAAATTCCTATCTCTTGATTGCTTATTGGAGGAATAGAAAATGAACTGTGAGACCAGAAAAAATGTTACATCTGCAGCCTGTGATACATATTTTTAAAAAACAATTACAGTGTCCCTTTAACTTGTGACTTAGGTTAATAGCATTGTAAACATCAATTGGTTGATTAAGACATCAAGATACTTGCAAATGAGCGACTTTCTTGTAACATTAGTTGTTGTACATATTCTTTCCTTGATTATGATTAACTTAATTCATGATTTTTCCTAATGTATTGATTTTGAAAATGTTAATAAATTCTTTGATCCTCCTTCACAATACTGATTCTGATTAGATACGAATGACAATTCTGAAGCTTTTTAGTAAAAATACGTAAACCAGCATGAAGTTGAAAGGAAACCGGTTTAGCTGCTTGGATTGTTCTTAAGGGTCATTTTGTTCTTACAACATCTTTCACACCTTTCTGTTGCTTGTTGGGTTTTGTATATTTTTCATCTAACATTGCAGTTCTTTTGCAGTATTTGCCTTGATTTTTGTTTGTGGTTTATTTTGCTTATGGAGGCTGCTTGTGCTTTTGTTTTTAAAGCTTTTAAATAAACTCCTTCCAATCTAGGAGTTGCCTTTTTCTGGCATAATGTCCATTGTTGATAATGGATGTTTTAAAACTATAAATGCCAGTGAGTTTAACTGGTAGTTGCTGAGCATGCATTTTATATTTTACTTAGTTTTGTTAACCACTAACAGCTTAACACATTTACTGTAAGGCTCTATTCAGCAGAAATTCCACATACGAATTTCTGCAATTCAGAATTTGCAGTATTACATTGCTATGCTATCAATGAGTTATTTAGGATATTTTATGTCTTGGTTTAATTTGGCACACCAAATACTATGGAGTTTTTTGGGTGCCTACCTTGTTCAGAAACTTTGTTGAGCTTAGTCTTGAAAAATACACCCCCACTGTCCTCATGTGTCTGATGAGTTAATGTGTTCTTTTGTTTCTGAAGCTAACTAAATGCATGCACTCTGTAATAAGTAATCTCATTAATTTATAAATCTGAATTTCACAGAAGTTTAGTCTTTTAGATTTCCCCTTCCCTGTTTTATTTCCTGATTTTCTAATTACTGAAGTTACTTTATTTGCAGTTACTAAAATATGTAAAATGAAGTAAGAAATGCAGAATCCATTGTCTTTAGTGTCTTTGATTAATAAAGTAATTTTGAGAGTTACTAGGAGATACTTAGAGCACTAATAAGGTTCATCTACCCCTACTGTATTAGGAATTGAAATAATGATAACACTTAGCCTGTGTCACAGGGCTATTCTATGAAGAGTACAGGCATGCTAGCAAGTCACCAAGTCATAACGTAGGTCATGAATTTGTGGTGCTCTCCTTACTCCCTGCTGACTGCCCAGTGAAACTCTTACTTAGCCATGAACATCACTTTGGTGACCGAAATAAGCCGTTTCCAATTTGCAAAGGTGTGAAAGCTCACACCTGTGCAGGTGCCCCATAGTACCTGGTGCACAGTATGTTCATACCCTGCCTTACCTTCTGATGCTGCATTAAATTTGGTAATGCTCCTGGGGGTGCCCTGAATCCTAATTCTGGCAGTATATATGGCCTTTGTAAACTCTCTGTGCTGGATTTCAGTGCACATTGCCTTTAGTTATCCTCAGAGCAGGCTTAGTGTATGGGAAGAACATCCTAGCCTTGCTGAAAGGAGGAGCCGTAATGGTCTGAACCAATGCAAATAGCACATCAGTAAGTTGTAAGAGTCAGTTTAGACCAGGAGTGTACTAAAGAGTTTGGTTTTTTATTTTTGGTATATGTATAGCTGGCTTTGTCCCACAATGCTGTTTCAGCGTTGAGCCCTGCAAGCATTTTTTTACTCACTAGTGTAGGCAAAATTCTGAATTTGTTCAGCAGACGGTAACACCGGAGCAGTATTGTAAAACACTTATTTTTTTGACTAGTATTTAGACAGACTAATTCTAGGCAGTTTGTCTGAAAGTTGATACATTTTTGGATGAATCTGAGTTGTTGTGGTATCTTTACTACCTCTTCTGGAGAGAGGAAGGAACATTTAAGAAAGCTGCAGAAATGGGAGAGAACAGTGTCTGTCATTCTGCACCACTGTTGGCTGGAAAGAGAATATTTTTCACAGTTTACCCATAGTGTCTGTTACCACAAAACCATGAAAGTTGAAGGAATGTTTTCTGCCACTATAGCAAAACCTTTATTTCTACTGAATAGAGTCCTTGCTAGACAGCTATCTGTTGGTTTTGTGCTTTTTTTTCATCTAACATGCATGTGCCTTCCATTCTCATGTTTGTTATGTTTTGCTGTCTCACATTGCTTTATTTAGATGCCATCTAACAACAGTATCAGAAAACAAATAGAAACACTGCAGGTGAGTTAATATGTTGTAACTCAGTGAAATGTTGCTTTGTCCCATGTAAATACTTTCGTTTTGATTTTTTTAATGTTGTTTGTTGTATTTTGTGCTTTCCTTTCTTTGTAAAATTACTGTTAGTACTGTTAAGAAGCCACAGGACTAAGAATAGCTAATGTTTCAAAGATCTTTTTTTCTTGCCAGGGAGTAAAGGAGAAAGATCAGAAAATTGTCTAACACAAATTTTTCCTTGGGGGTGAAAGTGTGGCTTTGTCAGATTGATTATCAGTATCGCAGCTGGTTTCCCTGAACAGCAGTGCATGTTTCCACTGGAAATAACAACCTAATCCGATGTATGGGTTTTTCTGTTACTTCATTTCAAAAAGTGTCTTGCATGCAAGCAAACAGAAAAGATTTTCACAATAAAGAAATGTGAAACTGATTTACTGTAACAACTTGCAGTGCACTAACTTCAAAGACTTTTACACTGTTGGTTTTGCAGGTTTTAAAAAGTAGAAATTGTTTTAGTTCAGAACAGAAGAAAAGTTTAACATCAGTATTAAAAAGTACTTTCTTCAGTAAGTGACTACGTTTGACTAACATGGAAAAAATGCTGTTTTGTTTCTTGCCATCATTGAGATGTGTTTCATTGACTCATTTTAATGTGTCATGTAAAACCACCATAGACTTGCTCTTACTTTTTTGGTTTTGTAACAGATACTGTTCTTGACAACTTTTTTCATAGTCTGCTGATAGCATAATTTATGTTAAAAGTTTTAGGATTTGAAACAAAACTATGTTTTATAAAACATTATATAGAATACTTTAAAATCTGACAGATGTCAGCCAAAAAAGACTAAAATTCAGCTAGGTTGTTATATTACATAGCCCCCTATTCCTTATTCTAGTTGCTGTAATGTCTAAGAGAAAAGGAAACACTGACATCTTAACACTAGGTTTACACTAAGTGTGCTATGATTCAAACCCAAAAAGCGATTTTCTTCTAGTATATTTGTTTAGTTCCTCATTATAGGAAGTGATAATGAAAATTTTCAATTCTTGAAATAATAAAAGTACTGTGAGATTTATTTTGTAATTCTTTTAAAAAGCTGAATGCCTCTTTATATGTTCTTTTTTTTTCTTTTATGATAAACCATCTTTGTCGTAACTACTCAGAAGTAGCTCTGTTGGGGGATACACCCGTTAACAGATCAAATGTTGTTTACATATTATTAAAATGTCTGCTATATTATTAAAATATCTGCTACCTTGCCCATTTTTATTAGATGATTAAAAGCCAACAATACATTTTTGGTTTACTTCTGGACCTGTAAATTAAGCTGCCCTGTAGAAATATGAAAACTGAAGCATTACTGAGTTCCAGATGCATTTCAGATAGACTTTGATAACACATGTACCAGTGAATTCCCCAACCTACTCTGACAATCACTAATTGTTGGCCCATAAATTAAATACGAGTACTGATATTGTGGGATTTTTGCCGCTTAAACTGATTAAAATCAAAGCTATCACAGTCTCACCCTCTGGTACAGTTGTGTTTGCTTCTTCCTCACAGTAGCACTGCAGGTAAATTAACTGAACAGTGGGACAGTTATCAGTGTGCATACTAACCAGGGACAGGTATAACTTTTTAGTGGATAGATTTTGTCCAGATCACTTTCCTGAATTTACCCACTGCCTAGTTACAGGTGCTGATTCAGAGATGATGGCAGCACATTTGATGAGTATGACCCTTCACAGAGCAGCGTTATCACTGATGTAAACTGGTTTAAGTTACTCCAATATTCTGGTAGACAGTCATGTATGTTACTTGTCTGTACTACTTTGAAATAACATTTATACCTCTGTGATTCTGTGATAGGCTTTTAGCGTTTCTTAAAGTAAGCTGCTGCCAAAACCAGTAGTCTGGACTCACCCATGTTAAAGCCCCCAAAATTAGTCTCCTTTGTGCATATATATAAGCTTTTACACAGACATGCATATGAAATTATTTTGATCAGATTACTGGTGCAGGTTGGACTTTCTTACTGCTAGAGTTTATGCAGAGGGAGCATTGAGGCTGTGGAGGAGAGAACAGTGAATGAGACCATCTCTTTTTGAACAGTATGGTTGTAGTTCCAGTGACACACTTTGTGAATTTGTACTTCATTTGTCCTGGTTGGAGAAAGTCATCTGCTCTTCTGACTCACTGGCTTGTGGCACACAGTATGAAATTAATTGTGTTCAAGTCATCGTATAGATATATCTTGAAACAGAGAGACTTCACTGGAAATGGGGAAAGTGTAGTTTCGGGGTTCTGGTTTTGGTTTTTTGTTGGTTTTGTTTGGGTTTGTCAGTTTTAATGCCTAAAAAGTTGACAACTGGGAATCATTTATTATATTCAAAAGTTTATACATATGGCCAAGTCCAGGAATCTTGCTGGACAATTCTAAACTATAAGTACTCCCAGAATCCCTATTTGGAAAGGAGATTTCTAGAGTTGGTACAAAGAATGTTAGTTACTTCCTGTTTTACACAGTTTAAGAGCTCAGAGGAGCAAAACTAAACTCATAGCAGCAGCTTTAAGACAAAAATAGTTTTGCATACAGTACGAAATTTAAACTGAATTGTGCAGCAAAATTTTATGTTAATTCAAGGAAAGGTAGCGTAATTGTTACAATAAAAATGCATTGGAAGTGGTAAAACACTAATACAGCCTGCAGGAAATGTCTGATGTGTGTGAAGTCACACCCAGAGAAGCATCCTTGTGTGCCTGCCCTGTTTTGCATTCTTTTCTTCTGCACCTGCTACTGTCTGCTGTCACAGACTGAGTGATGGAACGAGACCTTGTACCTGATCCAAAGCAGCTACTCCAATGTTTTACACAAACTATAAATTAGTTTGCTATGAAGTAGGTATTTGTTACCAGTGGCTGTCTGAGAAAAGTTCTTGGAAGCAATAGACTCTTCTTGTGTTCATCTCAAGAGGAATATCTGCTTTTTAGTTACTGTTCTGCCCTCAGAGTTAGAGTTGTGTGTAATGAGCTGGAATTACTAGTTAAAAATTTAGGTAGTATTGGAAATATGCAATACAGGCTTGTTTTTATGAAAAAATATCAAAAACTTGTAGTAAGTATTAAGGCCATTTGCTTTCATTGTTAAAAAATATACCAAAAACTTGTAGTAAGTATTAAAGCCATCTACTTTCATTGTTAAAAAAATTTTTAAAAAAAAGTAACAATAGAATTTTGTCAGTGTCTCACAGGCAACAATAACTGTATTTTTAAATTTATTTTACAGAATAAAGATCCCAAAATGTCCCGCGTTGCACTGGAATCTTTGTATAGGTTATTGTGGGTTTATGTTATTAGAATTAAATGTGAAAGCAACACTGTAACTCAAAGGTGAGTTCATTATGCAAAGTATTTTAAACTATTGGTTGTGAGAGATTGTATTCCCACCTAATGATATCAGAAGAGATTTTGAAGATCAGGGTTGGTTGAGTCAAGTAAACAGAGGACCAAACATTTTGTCTTAATAGAGAAAATCAAAAGCACTTGAGTATTTTGATGGAAAGAAGGAATAGAGTCTGGTATTGTCTTTGCAGGGATAGAAGAGGGCAGAGAGATAAGCAGGAAATTTATTAATGTTAAAAAGGCACTAATGGTGCCAGAACAAATAGGGTATGAAGTGTCCATCACTAAGTATAGGCTGAAAATGAAAAGGTTTTCTTTATAACTGTGCATAGTGAGAATTTGGAATAGTCATTCAGATTTTGCCCCTCCTCCTGACTATTAATAACTAGTTAAAAACAAGATCCTTTTTAAAGGAACCCAAGATCCTATTGCCTGTGAAAGCTGGAGTGGTACTTCCTGTATGTGGTCCTACCTGTCATAGGCTTCTGTGTTATTTCATAGTAGCCACACACACACACACACACACTTCAGATTTGAACTATAACATCTATGCTGTTATAAGGAGCTATTTTTAAAAGACCTTTTTATTTGTTTTTGTTTCTAAATTCTTGTAGCCGTCTCATGAGCATTGTATCAGCACTTTTCCCAAAAGGATCACGTAGTGTGGTCCCGCGAGACACACCTCTAAATATATTTGTGAAGATTATTCAGTTCATTGCTCAGGTAAGAATACATGTAGGTAGAGCTATAATAATAGGATGTACATTATTTGGAAGAAATGTAAATACACGGTTAGTTTTTGAAATGTTTGTACTGAATTAATTCTACTGTCTTGAGTAGAATTTCCCTGAATACGTATAACAAATGAAATAACTCATTCTCTTTCTAGTAGTGGCAAATTTTTTTTTTTTTTAAACTTCCAAAACTGTTGTGTGTGAGCATTATGATCATTAGTATTTACATTTGTATTGTTCTGTTGGGGGCTGTGTGTGTATATATACATATATATAATGCACTAATAGAATTACTATATCCATTATGATATTTTTATAAGGGACAAAGTATTAGAACAGTAATACCCACTTATATTTTGCCTGGAGACTGGCCTCTATAGACAGAAATAGAATGCTATAAATGCAGTAGTGTATAGTTGGCATTGCATTATGATTTATATTATTTTAGGTGCTTCTCTTGTCCTAATACCAAAATGCAGGATACAGTCTCACAAAGTAAACTCTCATTAATCTATAACCTGATAGATTAGAGACATCTTTTCCTATCTTAGAAATAGCTTGTCTGTGCATCAGCTTCCAAAGCAATTTGGTTTTGGTCATACAGGGATGAGGCAGAACACACAACTCATCCCCCTTTATATTTTCTTGTATTTATATTTTAATTTTTTTTATTTCTTAGGGCTTCTCTTTATCCCTAATTTTTGGTTTTCTATAACAGCTCATCCTATTTGTAAAAATATGTTTGATCTGAGATGAATTGTCTGGGAATTTTTTCAGGAGAAACGGTTCAACCATATCAGGGAATGAGCTGTGTTGAATTGTTTTAGATTAAAAAAAAACCTAAATAATAAAAATAAAGAGGCAAATAAATACTTTCTAAACTTTTTTTTCTTTTTGAACTTGTAAGATGTGATACCCAGTGTGTGTGCAAAGCCAAGAAATTACGTGTATTAACGTAAAAGAGATGATCATATCAATCTGTTTTCTTCTATAGGAACGTTTGGATTTTGCAATGAAAGAAATAATATTTGATCTCCTTAGTGTTGGAAAATCACCTAAAACCTTCACTATTAATCCAGAGGTAAAAAAAGCTCCTTACTTGCATGTCATGAGAACAGGGCATTGGGGAAATTTTTGGGGGGAAGTGGATAACTACGTTTGAGCCAGGTTAAAGGCAGATAAATGAGTATCTAAAGGAGTGTCCTGTTAACACTAAAGAAGTAATTGTAGTTGTGCACAGTTCCTGTTTGATTTCAACAGCAGCAGTTCTAGAGTTAAGACTCATTTCAACAATCATTTCAGGAAGGATGGGTTTTGTTTGCAGTGTAACTGTAAAGCATTTTTTCGGGAAAGTCATACCTAGCTCTTCAAGACCCAGTCTAACAGATGGGATGTTTAAGCAATGTCTGTCTTCTGTGTGTTCTTCTAGAGGTTCATATCAACTCATTTAGTGCCAGTACTATGAAATACTCTGTATCTTAGCCTGGGCCAAGTCAGTTCACTTAAATCAGAGTGTGGAGCAGCACAGAAGGGGGGTGTGTGTGTGTGTGTGTATTAAATAATCTTTATTCGTGTTTCTTTCATTACCCTAATATGTAACATTTAAATAAGGTCTGTCCTACTGGAACCGTACTGCTGTCTGTTTAAAAGAGAGGAAAAATTCAATTTGTATTTTGTCTCTGTGTTACTTCAATATTGTAATTTCTTTTGTTTTCTCTTTCCTTTTCTTGTCCCTTTTTTGCTCTTGAAGAGGATGAATATTGGCCTCAGAGTCTTCCTTGTCATAGCAGATAGCTTGCAGCAAAAAGATGGTGAACCACCAATGCCAACAACGGGAGTTGTTCTGCCTTCAGGAAATACTCTGCGTGTGAAGAAAATTTTTCTTAATAAAACGCTGACAGATGAGGAAGCAAAAGTTATAGGTATGTTGTATTCTTTTGTAAGTTGGCATTTCAGTATGTATGTGTATATTCTCAGTTATTTTCAAGCAGTACAGTTGTGTGACTTTATTTATGTATTTATTTTAATTGAGAATGAGAATCCAGTGGGACTCTCTATTAACAGAAATGCTTT
Organism: Entomyzon cyanotis; assembly: GCA_024500445.1. NCBI lineage: Eukaryota > Metazoa > Chordata > Aves > Passeriformes > Meliphagidae > Entomyzon > Entomyzon cyanotis. Next base: position 20,884,258 of record JAKEPQ010001009.1, on the reverse strand, counting down.
GATTTGTTAAAGAGGGCTGCCAGACAATATTGACCCTCTGGTGTCTGAGACCATATCCAGGGCTTTTCTGGAAGTATTTTGCATTGCCAAATACGCACAAAGAAGCCTGAGTGCAATTAGTGTGGTAAATGACAAGTTTTGTTCCCTTGATGTCACTCCAGAATGTCCCAAATGTCTCGCAGCTGAGTAAGGCAGTCTTGATCCCTGTGCTCTATTGATCTGCTGTGAGTGAGGTAGTCATCTCCAAAGGAATGCTTCAACATGTTAAATCTAAACTAGAACTAAAAAGCTTGAAATTGAGAAAACGAAAAAGCAACTAATGGTTACTTGCTTATGTTTTTTCTGAAGGAAACTTCTACTTTCATATAATATCTGATATTTACATATTTATAGATATATGTTTCATATATACATGCATTTGGTTTTACACTTAAAGTATGTATTTCATGTCATCTGGGCAATAAGAAATTTGCCCTAAGCTGAATAAGTGGCAGATATTTTAATAAAAATGTGAAAAAGGGTGATGGAACTCTTTGACTTTTCAGGAATGTCCATATACTATCCTCAAGTCAGAAAAGCACTGGATAGCATTCTTAGGCATTTGGACAAAGAAGTTGGAAGGCCCATGTGCATGACTAGTGTGCAGATGTCCAATAAAGAACCAGAAGACATGATTACGTATGTACTGAATAACAGCATTTTCACCTTCACAGTAGAATCACGTTTTTATGCTCTAATGTTGCAGGTGCCATCATTAATGCACTACAATTGTGGGGTTTTTACTTGACTGTTAGGTGAATGTTAATTTCATTCATTATTGGTAAAAATGTTAGTGTTACCTCCTTACTTCTGGAATGAAATCAAATACATATATATATATATATTTATATATGGTGTACTGAAGTAGATTTTCCTCTTTCTTTGTTGGTTATAAACTGTTTTTGTAGGGGTGAGAGGAAACCTAAGATAGATTTGTTCAGAACTTGCATTGCTGCTATCCCAAGACTGATTCCAGATGGCATGAGTAGGACTGACCTCATTGAATTGCTTGCAAGGTAAGAGAAATGGAATTCTGCTCTTAGTGGATGTTCTTTTTTAAATGCTGCATGTGCATGTTGGTCAGTGCACTCTCTATGCAGCGTGAGTCACTGCATGCAGATTCTGTCCTTGCTGCTCCTGCCAGCCTTCTGCACTTGGTCAAGTTTTACTGGCCATAGTAGCAGGAGGTAAATTTATCCTGCAGACCTTGCACTTATTTTTAGAGAGAATATTTTGAGAAGTAGGAATTTATTTCTGTTACTTTGGGTTTTTGAACTTGTTTTATCTTTTCATTACTGCTGTAATACTTCTCTCTTTTCTTTTTCTTTCTATTGCAACTACTATAAATTTTCATTAAGTCATTCTTGTTTGACATTACCAAAATTTGAGACAGGCACTTTATTTCTTCTCTACTAACCTTGCTTTGTTTTTCCATTTTTTTGGATCCATCACTACCCATATTCTTCCATCTCTTATCTCAGTTTAAATTGAAAGTACCTTATCAGTACCGATAAACAGTTGGGACAGATTTTTTAAAATTTTTAATGCAAGAATACTCCTGGCACAGAAATACAGGACAGCTTTTAGCTTTGAAATGATAAATTCATTTTCATATAATGTGTTGAGTTACATGTATAAAAAGTTAGTAATAATGTGAGAGAATAAGTTTTTTCTAACACTCTTTCTTCAGTGTTAAAAATCATGTAAAAGACATGAAAGTATTAAGTTATAATATAGTACTGGGATAAGTATCTTCTACCATACCAGGCTTAGACCAGTTTTTAAGTATATATGCAAAGGATTTTTTTTTGTGACTTCTTTCTATCCAAAGTAAATCTCCTTTAGCTGCAAAAATAATCCGTTTTTTAAAATTTTAAATTGAAGAAAATAGCCTGTACGTCACAGGGTGCTGGTCTTCTTAGCTCTAGTATGGTTGCTCAGATGCATGCAAAGATGTACCTTCGTTAAAGACTTGACAGACTCTCTTGAAAGTAGTTTATTTGTATTAAGTTTTGTGAAACCTTGCAATATTTTGCTGTAGTAGAAGTGCCTTCTGTTATTAGCCAGTTTGAGGTTTATCCAGTGCAGAAAATGCATCTGTGTGGAACTGTTCTACACTGTACAGTAAAGAAGGAAGAGTAAACACCAAACGTTAAATTATAAAGGCTGGTTAAGAGTATGCCTATCTAGGGTGATGATACCAATATTTTTTCTAAACAGGCTGACAATTCATATGGATGAAGAACTTCGTGCCTTGGCTTTCAATACACTCCAAGCATTAATGCTTGATTTTCCAGATTGGCGGGAAGATGTTCTTTCAGGATTTGTATATTTTATTGTGCGTGAAGTGACTGACGTCCATCCAACGCTTCTTGACAATGCAGTAAAAATGCTAGTGCAGCTCATAAATCAGTGGAAACAAGCAGCCCAAATGCACAATAAAACCCAAGATTCTCAGGTATATCTATATAAGGTCCTTTGATGTTAAAATATAGTTTGAATCTACATACAAACTTAGTAGTGGGCTTTATTGGTTTTGTTAAATAATAAAAATTGAGCTAACTTTCTTGCAGTGTGTGAAGACTTTTAGATCTCTTATTTTTAAATCAATATTTTTACCAAAAAAAAGTAGTCTGAAATTATTAAGTATTGCCTAAACATTAATTAACAACCACATTTTGCTTAAATTGAAGGTCATAATGGGTAACTGGAAATATATAGGAGTTATTAAACATTAGAACTAAACCTGTAATTTTTTACTAGCCAATAGAAAGGGTTCAAATAATTTAGTATTATAATCTTTCACGAAAGAGTATTGCTTGAGGATTTTTAAAATTTTGCTCTCACTGCATCATCTCATGAGAAAGTGAAATGGAGAGGTTCTTGTGGCATTTGTTTGGACTAAATTCAGAGAGGTAATTAAAAAAAAGGAGGGACTAATACTATGTTATTCTCATAATGCAAAATTTGACAAGTAGCCAAAGAGCTAAATACTTTATTATTAATTCTGCCATTGCCAATAATGGAACTGTATCTTAGTTGTGTTTACTTTTTTCTTCATTTGCTTAACTTCTGCGATGTTTTTCTTAGCGTGGTGTATCCAATGGGGCTGCCCATACCCTGCCCCTGGAGAGGACCCTTTATTCCAGTGTATTTCATGTGGTAGAAGGCTTTGCTTTGGTCATCCTTTGCAGCACAAGGCCTGCCACCAGGCGATTAGCTGTCAGCGTTCTCAGAGAAATAAGGGCCTTGTTCACACTTCTAGAAATTTCAAAGGTAAGAGTTGATGAGCCTTTCTTATGACTGCCTGGTGAAACTGCTTTTATTTTGACTTTCTTTGAGCTTGGTATGCTTTGTGTTTTGTAGAGTGATGATGAATTGGCTATAGATGTTATGGACAGACTAAGTGCTACTATCCTGGAGAGTTTCATACATCTCACGGGGGCTGACCAGGTAGGATAGTTTTTATGTAAAGTTGCTTGTAAGATGAGGTAATTCTGCAAAGCTGTCCCAAATAAATATATTTTATATAAATACATTTTAAATTATAGTGTCACTATGCTCATGCTAATTTTATCAGCAATTTATCACCGCAAACAAAGAGAAAAAGCCAAAAATTCTGAGGAACGCTGTGAGGGTGACACCACCATTGTAAACTTTCTGACTGATAGTGTGTCATTATCCCACCATATAAACACTGACAGCTGTGTCTTTATCTGGTATTTCTCATCTTGCTCATAGACTGCAATTTCTTAAAAGCAAAGGGCACTGCTTTTTTCTGCAGTAGTACTGTGTCATAACAGTCAATGTGCCCTTCATCCATGATGAAAGCTGTAATAACTGTCTGAATAACAACTGAATTCCATACTTAGGTATTTATCGTAAACTCCTAAGTATTAAGGAAACTTCTGATTTTAGGATTAGGAAACAAGCTGGAATTCAGGAGTAAGGCTTTTAGAGTACAAATCTTTTGGAAGAATTAAATCATTATGCATGAAAGGTCCTTTTTGTAGGATTTGCTATTTCCTAATGCCAGTTTGTTCCCAAACAACATGTTTATATAGCTGTTCACATTAAGAACGTCTTTAAAAACCCCGTAAATTACTTGTTTTATCTGCTCCAGATGTGGTTTTGACACTGATACTTAATTAGACGCATATAACAACGAAGAGATTGTTACTTAATATACATGGAAATTATATATTGACTCATTCTCTTTCCTGTGCACACAGACTACTTTACTTTACTGTCCCAGTTCAATAGATCTACAAACTCTGGCTGACTGGAATTCCTCCCCAATCAGCCACCAGTTTGATGTGGTCAGTCCCTCACATATATGGATATTTGCACATGTGACTCAAGGCCAAGATCCATGGATTATAAGCCTCTCAAGTTTCATGAAGCAGGAAAATCTTCCAAAACACTGCCCAACAGCTGTAAGCTATGCTTGGACCTTTGCTTATACAAGACTTCAGCTGCTGTCTCCACAAGTGGATATCAAGTAAGTTGATTTTTAAAGTAAATACAGTAAATTATGCTAAGTATTCTTTCAAGATTTATCATCTTTATAGTGTTATTATTTTTCAGTTAGGTAACATATAAACTCTTGATATTGTCTGTGAATTTAATTTGGCTTTATATAACAAAAAAAGCAGATTTATATGGATAAGAAGTTACCTGCTGTAAAGATTAATTAATTAATTAATGCCTTTGGCCATATTGTAGTTCAACAGATTTGAATATAAAAGCATGCATTATTGATGTACAAACCTGTTCTGAATAATTTATTCAGAGTTTACCATGTTAACAATTTAGGAAGCAGTGGCATATGTATAATTGAAGAACAAATTCAGTAGAAAACTGAAGTGAAATGCAATAAGCTTCATTTACTCTGAGCTCTTCTCTTTCTTTTTTTTAATAGCAGCCCTATCAATGCAAAGAAAGTAAATACTACTACAAGCAGTGACTCCTATATTGGGCTCTGGAGAAACTACCTGATTCTTTGCTGCAGTGCAGCATCGTCTTCAAACTCCTCCACTTCCACAGGCTCTGTGAGATGTTCCCCTCCTGAGACGCTGGCGTCTACCCCTGACAGTGGTTATAGCATTGATTCAAGAGTAGGTTCTTCTAAAGCTTATTGTAAATAAGTCTACATGTTACTAGAAATAGAAACACCAGAGGCTATAATAACTATCACAATTAGAAACTGGTATAATCTTAGGATACATTTGTTTTTCATTTGTTTAGAGTAGTGTTTTAGTTCACTTTTCCCAGTCTGTGCTTTGTATAGTTTTAAGGCAAGTCTAATAATGTAATGAAAACATTAACCCAATCTCAAAAGTCTTACCTAGCAGTAATAAGGAAATGTTTTGTTTGCTGTTAAAGGGGTGGTTTTCCTGTCATTAGACTTACGCAGTTCTGAGCAAATGGCCTCTCACTGCAATAACAGAAACAGGGACCTATTCAGGCAGGATGTATCTTGTTATATTTTCCCAATAACAGACACTCTTCTGTCTGCCTTGTTTCATATCATGTGCAGATTATTTCTTTTCCCTCTTCTTTGCATCTTCTTGTTCATCTCCTTTTTGGCTTTCTGCAAAATGCACAGTAGACATGAAGATAATTCATGGACTATGCAGCAGAGTTTTGGCAGAAGCATTCTCTTCCACTTGTTTTTTACCAAGATTATTTCCCTAAACCTGTGAAACTGTAGACTGAAAGCTTTGTTCTTTTTGGGAAGCACTCAAGAATCTAAGGAGTTGGCACCAGAAACTTCCTTTTTCCCCAAGGAGGACAGATACACTAAACAAGCAAAGCATCTGTATGTCGAGTCATTCATTGACATCTGACTGTGAAAATTGAGTAATGCGAGAAATAGTTAATACAGCTTTACTATTTCAGAAAATCTTTTCCATGTCAAAGATATATTTTACTTTTATCATTTTGAGTCACTGGTCCAGTGTGAGATGACTGTGAAATTACAGCAGATGTTTTCATGTCACCACCTTGTGGTGATTACTTCATTGTGTTTTATTCTGGTTTTCTTTTTAGATTATTGGCATTCCATCCCCTTCCTCCCTGTTTAAGCACATAGTTCCAATGATGCGCTCTGAGAGCATGGAAATTACAGAATCCCTTGTCCTGGGACTTGGCAGGACCAACCCAGGAGCTTTTAGGTAACTTTTTTGTTTTATCTGTTTTTATGCTAATTGATTACAAAGCTGGAGAATTGGAGCTCATTTTTTCTTTTTCTTTTGAGAATTTTTTTAAAAGCTGTGACAACTGATTGTAGTTGTATTTTCTAGCATTTAGAGGCATGATAGAGATGGTTAGAGGTTGTAAGAATTTTATGTAGAGATCATGCCTGCATGAAGAAAAAGAAGTTATTAGGAAGAATAAACAGCTTATTGATATTAAAAGCTGCCCTTATCTGTAAGAACAGATTGTGTGAACTAATAACATTTGAAATTTTAATTATAATCAAGTTTGCAGAGTTGATAAACTCTCCTTATTGATATTGCCTTGGTTTTGAATGAGCTGATGCTTCTCTCCAGTCACTTGTGTCCCATATTATCACAGATAAAAAGCCAATATTGAAACTGTAATGTTGAGTCCTCAGTTGTTGTATTCTGGTTTGTATCCCATTAATATCTCATCATTTCATATGATATCTGACTTACTCTTCTACCAGTTGTAAAGCAAGACTTTGTGCCAGGATCCTGAAGATCTGCTTAACAGCTCTAAAGTTTAGAAAATGCTTTCAGAGATAATCTTACCAGAAATCCTTGATTTCTAAACTAGAAGCAGCTCATTCAGCAAGTTAAAAAAAAAGAAAAACTGCTCCTCACCAGTTTTATAATTTCTGTTTTCAAAATGTGTTTTGTTTCTGATGACCAGCTTTTTTCTCTGTCCAATGCATGTACACACACCAGATGCTAGCTGTATCCCACCCTTCACCATTGCTGCTCTGCACTGATGTGGTGTTTAGCTTTTGTGGTTTTAGGCACTGTTCCTTCCCAGTTGTGGTGTTTACTCAGGAGCTTTTTCCATTATAGATTATATGTATACGTAATCCACTTAAATTTATTAGAATTTTTTTTTTGTTTTGTGTAACTGATCAGATGAACTCTTCTAGGCATTTCTGGATCTGCATTGTAAGCTGACCCTTTACTATATTTTAGCACAAAAAAGTTTCTTTCAAATTATTTTCTGTGCTTTCTATGTTTGAAAGAAAATATAGAACAATATCTAACCATGCATGAGTTTCTTGTAATTGAGTACACCACAAAAGTTTGTGCAGCATTCTGATCACTTGGATCCATTCTCTGAAGGAGAAACTTTGCATGAGGTATCAGAGGAGTCAGTCATTTACCATGAAAACTTGAATTGCTTTATGTTTTTGATATGTCTCAATTACAGCACTACAGGTAGTAGAAAAACTCCCCACTACAACAAATGGGGAGGCAGTAGTTACTACGTTAACAAATACAAAAGAAAAACCAATGTGTTTTTACCTTAATATTTTGTCTGTATAGTTCCATACTACTGATGTCCTTTCCCTGCTTCCTTTTTGAAGTCATAAGAGTCTTAGTTTGGCAGAAGGAACTGGGTTTTCAAAGCAACTTGTCTGACTTCTGCCAGCATATGGTTACTGGATTTAGACAATATTAACAACTAAATGCATCGTAACAGCTGAAAGAGCATTGTATGATAAGCAGCCAACATATTTTTCCCCCTAATGATATCTGTTTGCACCATATGGCTTTGTTAAACCTTTATTATGAAAATAAATGAAAATCATCTGTGATAGAAGTAAGCCATAATACTTGGAGAATGCAAATTTAGGGATAATTGTTTAGACATAGATTTAATAATCTACTTTAAATTAGGAAAATATCTTTCTAGGAAACTTCTCTTTTAAAAGCTACAGGGAAAGAAGTAAAACCTGAGAGGGTTTAACTTGTGTTGTAACACTAGTTGCTTAGAAACATCTTTCAGTTGAGATGGTAATTTAATGTTTGTTTTTATCCTTTTAATTATTTTAATTCAGGGAGCTAATAGAAGAATTACATCCTATAATTAAGGAAGCACTTGAAAGAAGGCCAGAGGTAATGAAATAATTTCCATTATACTCAGTACAGTTTTAACTGTCTTTTCACAAAGAGGAAGTGTTAGTTATGTTTTTTAATTCCTGTATGTAAAAAGTCAGTATAACAGATAAAAAGGTGAAATGTTGCTTTTCTACATGATTCTGAAGTGTTTACATTAGAAGAGGCTCATGTTTGATCTTTTATTCCTGTATCAAAGAGATTTTGTTTCAAATGATGAAGAAAATACTGTAACTTTTTACATATTCTTTTAATTTCCCTAACTTAATCATAGTTTTACAGAGTTGTTATTTTGTTACATCATCAGTGACGTTCCCACAATTACTGGTACTTAAAACATAGAATTGAGTTTTACTGTCCACCAACTTTGTTGGGTTTTGTTGTTGTTGTATAATGAAAAAGGTTGTAATCTCACCTGACTGCGCTAATGAAAAATTTTCCAGTGGAGAGCTTGTTTTACAAGTAAGCTTTAGAAGTCTCTGTAGGTATTCATAGACTAAAAAGGCAAACTCAGAGATGATTACTCAGTATTTTTTGTGGTAACTAATATTCCTATAAGTAATAAATTTGTAATTACAGATGATGGGAAGGAACAGCACTTCTGTTTCAAAACATTACTGTACTGTAGTGTGTTTTGTTAGGCTTGCATACAAATAGTAGAATCATAGAATATTTTGTGTTATAAGGGACCTTTAAAGGTCACATAGTCCACCCACCCTGAAATGAGCAGGAATATCTTCAACTACATCAGGTTTCTCAGAGCCCTGTCCAGCCTGACCTTAAATGCTTCCACAGATGGGGCATCTCTCACCTCTCTGGGCAACTTCTTCTTCCAGAGTTTCACCACCCTCATCATAAAAAGTATCTTTTTTATATGTAGTCTAAATCTATCCACTCTTAGTTTAAAACCATTGCCCCTTGTTGTATCACAACAGGTCCTGCTAAAAAGTTTGTCCCCATCTTTCTTATAAGCCCCTTTTAAGCACTGAAAGGTCACAATGAGGTCTCCCTGGACCCTTCTCTTATCCAGCCTGAGCAGCCCTAGCTTCTCCTCACAAGAGAGGTGCACCAGCCCTCTGATCATTTTTGCAGCGCTCCTCTGGATGCTCTCCAGTATGCCCATTTCATTCCTATGCTTGAGGACCCAGAACTAAGCACTCCAGGTGGGGTCTCATGAGAGTGGAACAGAGAGACAGAATCACCTGCCTCAAAATATGTAGGAAGACTGCCTTTTGCACTTCATTGTTTTATATGTTGCTTCTATTGGCAGGAGACTGACAAAAACCGTTATCTTGATAATACATGTAATAGCAAGCCTGGTATATCTCAGGGATTCCCTGTTGCAATAGGGAAAATGTTTGTTCATTGCCTGGTTTATTAAAATTTTTAGCTATTTTGGTAACTGATCTTAAAAGGTTGGCACCTCTAATATCTGATGCCAGTTGTAGTACAGATATAATAATGCTTTTATATTCCACACTGATTTTCTATTTAGTTTTTCCTCTGCTTCATTTAATTTTGTGTTTCCTCTGATAAATAGAACATGAAACGGCGCAGGCGTCGAGATATTTTACGAGTACAACTAGTACGAATATTTGAACTGTTGGCAGATGCTGGTGTCATTAGTCACAGGTAGGGGCAGCACAGATGAGAAGTTGTTGGTATTTGTGAATTGTCACTGATATAAGTCAGTATAACAAGATTGCAAAATTCATCAATGAGTTTTAGTATACGACTAAATAAAGAGATGTGGTTTTATAAAACTCAGAATTTTGCTGGCCTTCTGATCCCTCTCTCCCCCATGCTCTTTGTCACTGTGTTCTATGTTTTGTTTAAAATGCTGCCATTCCCCAGGACATTGCTTTGAACAGGCAGTATGTCATATTCCTTCTTGTTTGTGTGTGCTCAGACATCACACCAGCTGTGCATATCATAACTATTCTGTGATAATTCAGGGACTGCTCCCTACCTTGAAGTGCTTCTGCTAGTCAGCACATCCTATGCAGAGAAAGCTACTGCTCATTAATGTTGGACCTTTTATTTTTGAGGGATGCAGAATCTTAACTTGGTTATTGAGGGTTTTTCCTCAGTTTACCATACTTGTGTAGGGATGCTTTGAAAGAAGTTTTGACATATGTTTTACAAGTCTCTTGGAATTTTTTCCCCATGTATATGGAATTGTGTAAGAGCAAGTAGATTAGGAGATGGTTAGCTCACTCCTCCCACTCCATTAGACAATGATACTTAGACATGTTTGTCAACCTTAACAATATAATCAGTGTGAAACTCTCAATCTTTAAGCAAGCTACTACAGTATATTACAGAATGTTGCTTCAGAAGCATTGCTAAAATGTCTTTCAGCATGCAGATATTTCAGAGCCCAACCATTAAAATCATACTTTCCCTTATGTTAAGGCTCTCACTAGGGGACGGGAAGGGACTTAGTGTTTGAGGATTTTTATTATTATTTTTAACTCTTGTCCTCAGTATAAGAACTAGTTCTGTGGAAGGATGAGTGATTTTGGATAATTAGGTTTGATTATTAGTTTGCTTTCACTGGAGTTTTTTATTTTAACACTGAAGTAGAAGCTGGATTAAGAAATTACTTTGAATTAAGTATTTGCAGTGATGAGGGTGTAGGGCTTTTTAAAGATAAAAAAAGGATGACTCTCAAAAGTTGTATGTAATAATCATGCTATTTGATTTTCTAAATTTATTTTTAAGTGCAAGTGGTGGCCTTGATAATGAAACACATTCCCTCAACAACACTTTACTTGAGTATGTTGATCTAACAAGACAACTCCTGGAAGCAGAAAATGAAAAGGATTCTGATACCTTGAAAGATATCCGATGCCATTTTAGTGCCTTAGTGGCAAATATCATACAAAATGTTCCAGGTATGTAAAAATGTAACTTCTGATTGCTGCATTTAATATGCAATACATTTAAAAAAAACAGAACCTACCAAGCAGAAACTAAACAAAAAGACCCTTTTTATCTGAAATTTCAGAACACTTTGATTAAAAATAATTTGTGACATTGGTTTTGTGTATAACTTAAAGAGCAGGAGTTTTAAGAGAGTTTTTTGGTACTGTTTGGCAAAGTCTTGTTGGTTGTCTATGTATTTGAATATGGTGGACTAATAAATAGCTTATTCTTGTACACTACTGGCATTAAACAGGAAAATAATAAACCTATATCCAGCTATTACGATGTTAAAACAGTGGGTCTTTGTATGGATTTTTTCTTTTATATTCATAATTTGGGTCTGTTTGTGTTGCATACTTTATTTTAAAAAATTACAAGAGGAGAGTGTATAACTGTGGGCTTTTCTTACAGTACACCAGAGAAGAAATGTCTTTCCACAGCAGAGTCTACGCCACAGTCTATTTATGCTGTTCAGTCATTGGGCAGGTCCTTTTAGTATCATGTTTACTCCCCTGGACAGATACAGTGATAGAAACATGCGAATAAACAGACACCAATACTGTGCATTAAAGGTATTTTAACACTTTTGAATTTTGGAAATAGATTGTTATGTTGACATAATGCAGATTTAACATTTGGGCTTTTCTAATGTGGTTTTCACATCCATTTTGCCATTCGTGACTTAGCACTTTCTTTTCCTTCTGCTTACATGTGTGTATTTATGACAGTTCAGCTTTTTCCATACTGTAACTATTGCACTTGCTATAGAAATTTCTTTAACAATTACTACTGAGTCACCTCCTGTGAGTTTAGTTCTCAGTTGCTTAAGTTAAAAGCTTTTATCTAAATTTACATTAACAATGAAACTGACATATTAACTCTTTGATATGTCAGCATTTTAGTATTGACCCTTCCTTGTATTTGAAAATTGAGGAAAATATGATTTAATAATTTCTTTAATAAAATGTTAAACATTTTTTTAATAGCCTTGGTCTTCCTCCCGTAACAGTTTAGAATTTAATTATCTGATGTTTTAAAGGACCTAGTAAGAGCACCTGCTGTATCTGAGTTAATAAAATGTGTTTTTCAATTGCTTTCCAAAGGCTATGTCTGCTGTACTGTGTTGTGGCCCTGTTGCAGACAATGTCGGGCTTTCATCTGATGGCTATTTGTATAAATGGCTGGATAATATTTTGGACTCGCAAGATAAAAAGGTAATACAGGCAATGTCAACATTGCTTTGCAGCTATCAATGCGTTCAAACATATGTTTCAGTGAATTTTCAGTCAGATTTGCCTAAATGCTCTAGAGTGGCTCAAGCTCAAAGCTGTTTCAGTAGCACATGGTTTTGCACTGTCCTTCATGTGTATTCACCCTCTTGAGGAAGGTGGTCCCTAATCACAGTCTAAGAACAGACAGGCAGTATGAAAGAGGAAAAGGACAAGGGGTGAGGCACTATATATCACTTATAAACTGATCAATTATGTTAAGTTGTAGTAATAAGCAGGTGTTCCACAAATTTAGAGGAGACAAGATTTTGAACATGAACTCTTGTGAGACCATAGAGTTCCTTGGGGTCCTTTGAAGTTAGGAGGACCAAGCTTTTCATCTAAACAGTAAAGTGAGCTTTAAAAGGTGGGACCTCTTTTGCCCTATAATGCTAGCACTACCTAAAAATACAGCTCCTGTGAGCTACTTTGATTCCAGGGAACGTGCAAGTCTCCATGCAGATCTATCCCTTGTATCCCACTGTAATTCCTGTATGTGTTTAAATGCTTCTCTGTATCTGAAGCTTTCAGGGCAGTATTCAGTGCAAGACATAAAAATATTAAATAGCTCAAACTAGCCTTGGAACTGAAGGGAAAAAAATGTCAGTAGAGCTGTTTAGTTATTTGTGTCAGTAGTTTATGACTGTGTGCAAGTTGAACATTAAACAGTGTGATTAGAATTATATGCTGTTACTTTAAGCTGTGATGTCTTTGGTTTTGGATGGAACAGCTTTTATGTTTCCAAAGGTTTCAGGTTTCTTAAATATTTCTTTTCCTATTTTATGCCTATTTTTGTAAGTTGGTCTTTTTTTCTACATTTTAAAATATATGTTAACTCTTCCCTAGGTTCACCAGCTAGGCTGTGAGGCAGTCATGCTGCTCTTGGAGCTTAATCCTGACCAGAGTAACCTCATGTACTGGGCCGTTGACCGGTGTTACACAGGTTCCAAGCGGGTAGCAGCTGGCTGCTTTAAAGCCATAGCCAGTGTGTTCCAAAACAGGTACTGCAGCATTTTTCAAAACTTTAAAACTTCCATTTGCAGTGTGTGCTTTCATGTAGAGCTGTGGGTTTTGCTTCCCTAGAGAGAAAAGGTCACCGCTGTTTGTCTGTATGTGTTACTAGAGAAACTTCTCAAAATGTTATCCTATCCCCTATCATATGCCTTGTAAATTGAAATTAAATAGTTGAAATCTGAGGAAACCAAACATAATTGTACTTTTTTCATACTTGCAATTTATTCCTAGGGATTACCAGTGTGATACAGTGACCCTCCTGAATCTGATACTATTTAAAGCAGCTGATTCTACTAGGGCTATCTATGAAGTTGCTATGCAACTATTGCAGGTTTGTAAGCTAATTCTGATTATTACCTTTTTCTTTTAAAATAGGAGTTGTCCTATATATATATATAAAAAAAAAAAGGCATTATTTGGTTGTCTTCAGTAATGAAATACAATATAGGTTTTTTTCCTTCTCTGTTTCAGTAAATTGTTAGGCCAGATCCTTACCAGGCACAAGTAGGCTTCCCTGAAAGTGTGTCTGTTTCCGTGCACTCAAAACCTGTATTTTCATAATACCTGCTTTTTCAAGAAGCAAAACTTTAATCAAGACTCTCTTGATTTGGCCCTGGAACAGAGTGATATATAGCTCCATTTGTCCAAAAGCAGCTCAGAGAGAGGCATACTGCTTCCCAAGCCATCACTGTCTGCTGGGGTAGCAGTCAGTTTTCCAGTTTTTGCCCTATTACCAAACATTTCTTCATCTGTCTGTGTGGAGAGATGACAGTGAAAATCTTGTTACTCATTTAATTTACTTTTGTATACTCCTTGCTGAGGTCATTTAGGGGTAAGCTTAATCTTACAGGCAGCATTAGCGTTTAAAAATAAATAAATCTGTGCTGCTTGTGACCTTAAGTCTTGGAGTTTTTTTCAAAGGTTTTTGTTGTCAGCTAAATTCAACAACGAAGTCCTCACTGAAGTCACACCCCTATTGATATATCAGCCTCATCTTTCTTCTCAAGTGGACACTACTGCTTAAGATGAGCCTAAATTGATTTTTAAATTATCAGAGTGCTTTAAAAGCCTCCTGCTGCATCTCTACCACATCAAAGATTATGTTGTTCCTATCCATGTCTCATAGATGAGCAAAAATTGGTATTGTTTGGAAATGCAAATGTTAAATTGTATTTCACATTTTGTTATAGATAAATTTATATTTAAGATGGTATTTCGTGAAAGCAGATTTTGGAACTTAATTGCTGGAAACTCATCGAGTGGAATATATCTTAGCTAGTCTTCTAATAAATTACTACAGTGCTAGCAAATACTTCAGGTGTGTGGAGATCTCCATGGATAAGAAACATGAAATGAGAGTAGACACATGAATTTAAGAAGTGATTTTTATATAAAGATTAGCACAGTAGCTCTATACTTAGCTTCAATTTCTGAACATTACTTTTGTAGATCTTGGAACCAAAGATGTTCCGTTACGCTCACAAACTGGAAGTTCAGCGGATGGATGGGGTTTTGGGTCAGCCTTCTCCTTTACCACATTTGTATTCTATGTCGTATTATCAACTGTCAGAAGAATTAGCAAGGACTTATCCTGAACTGACACTTGCTATCTTCTCAGGTATGATTTTAAAACAAAACAAAAAATTTCATTAAGTCAAAAGCATTGTAAAAAGTGTGTAATTCTTATTTTTCAATAACTAATTTATATGTAATTCACTAAAATCAGGATGACAATATCATACCGAATGGAGACAAAAAAACCCTACTGAGTGACAGTTTTTGTTCACTCATGTTTGAAAAATATTTTTGCAGACTTTTTAATAACCATGAAAAATCTCATTAGAGAAATAATTTAAAATTGTTTTTTAAAATCATTCTTTCATTGTTCTCTCTAGTGTGTTCTATTAAGCAATAGATTGCTTAAATACATTATTCTGTAGCATTTTTAATAACCTTTTACATAAATTAAAAAAAAACCCTACTAGGACTAATCTGAACAAGAAAACATTTTCAGTGGGTTTTTTTGCCAAACTTGGTACATTTTTTTATGCTGTAGGTTTTCAGTTCCCTCTTTCAATCAGAGGAGTATACACATAGGCACACACACATAAATACACACAAATGTGATTTCTTCAATGTACTGTTTGTCATCAGTGTCTTCAGTTAGCTCTGCTGAAGACTGTGGACTTT
This sequence comes from Entomyzon cyanotis, assembly GCA_024500445.1. Lineage (NCBI taxonomy): Eukaryota > Metazoa > Chordata > Aves > Passeriformes > Meliphagidae > Entomyzon > Entomyzon cyanotis. The sequence goes on along the minus strand of JAKEPQ010001009.1, from coordinate 20,868,711 downwards.
ATCATTATGAAATGGCACTAACGAGTCAGCTAACCAAAAAATCACATCTGTATCAGCATTACATTAATCAGTGTGGTGTGTTGGGCTCATGATTGTTGTTATCACCAAACCAGTTCTCATTATTGATTTGAAATTAATGTATGTACCTAATTTTTGAATGGCAGAAGTAAGTCAGAGAATCCAAACAGCTCACCCAGCTGGGAGACAGGTGATGCTGCATTATCTGCTGCCATGGATGAACAATATTGAGTTGGTAGACTTGAAACCTTTGCCAACCATTCGTCGGCAAGATGAAGATGAAGAAGATTCTTTGAAAGACAGAGAAATGATGGTGAACAGTAGACGATGGCTACGAGGAGAAGGCTGGGGATCACCACAGGCTACAGCTATGGTTCTGAACAATCTGATGTACATGACTGCAAAGGTAAAATTAATTACTTAAGTGCTTCATCTTGTTTCAGTGGATTGTCCTATTTAGGATGCAAGGAAATGCTGTTCAGAGATACTGTGTCACCAAACTTTTAAGAGTTATTATTCTTATTTGTGGAGATGCTTTGTATACCCAAGCTATACCCTATAGTTTTGAGATATTTAAAGGAATATGTAATATATATGTTCTAGTGGTTGTTATCTATAGTAATAGTACATAACTGATGTTTTGCAATAGAGATGTCTAGCTGGATAGAGAATACCAGGCTGCCTGTGTACCTATGATATCAAAGTGGAGTTTTGGAACCCATCTTGCTACCAGAGGCTGATTGATTCCTCTTCTTCCTGTAATAGCTACTTTAAACAGAGAAGAAGTATTGGTCACATGCAATGCTCCTCCCAATTCTCGTTATATCAGAATCCTGCTGATGCAAGATCATGTTTTGAGCTATAAATTAAAAAGTCTTGTCACTGTGTGGTCCATGGAGTTTCGTTCAGGATTGTCAGCAACTGGGAGAATGGGTCTCTGTTAAATTTCACGGAATTGTTAGGGCTGGAAGGGAGCTTTGGAGATCATCAGGCCCCACCCCCTGCCAACGCAGGGTTGTCTAGAGCATGTTACACAGGAACTTGTCTGGGTGGGTTTTTGGTCTCAGGAGAAGGAGGCTCCGCGACCTCTCTGCACAGCCTGTTCCAGTGCTCTGCGACCCACAATGGAAAGAACTACTTCTTCATGTTGAGGTGGAACTTCTTGTGTTTTAGTGTATGTTGAGGTGGAACTTCTTGTGTTTTAGTGTATGGCCATTGCTCCTCATCCTGTCATTGGGCACCACTAAAAAGAGTCTGGCACCATCCTCTTGGCCTTTGAGATATTAATATGCATTAATGAGATTCCCCCCTCAGTCTTCTCTAGACTAAAAAGGCCCAGTTTCCTCAGTCTAACTTATTATATATCAATAAAATACATAGTATGAACACATATCTTTAGATTTATGTTTTCATACATTTATATCTATGGAAGAAAATAGCTAGTTCCAGAATATGGTTTTAAAAATTAATCTATGCGAAAGCATCATTCTGGAACATTAAAAAGGTAACAATTTCCTACAAGATTTATGTGTCCTTTTTCTAGAGCCTGTTCTACTTGATCAGTACAGATCACTTCTGAGTATCATGTTTTCTGATGGAGTTTTCAGGGCATACATTTATTTTGTTTTCTAGTATGGTGATGAAGTGGCTTGGTCAGAGATAGAAAACGTCTGGACTACTTTGGCTGACAGCTGGCCAAAGAATTTGAAAATAATTTTGCACTTCTTGATCAGTATCTGTGGAGTGAACAGTGAGCCCAGCCTTTTGCCTTATGTGAGTATGTGACAGGTCTTTCATTGGTGCTTATTGATATATTAAAAATTACTAGTGTGTCTAGTAGCAAAGATCACCAAACAAAAAAGTGAGGTAGGATTTATAGTATCAAAATCTCCACCCCATATTTTACAACCACTAAATACTATGAACAAATCAAATTCCGTTCTTTTGTTTGCATTGCTTTGGACATCTGTGTCAAAATTTCAGAATCAATTTCCGTTAAATTCATTATTCATGGAATGGACTTGAGAAGGGAAATCAACTAGAAAGGTTATCTCACCTTAAAAATTGCTGAGGCTTCCTGAAGACAACCTATGGACTACTGCAATTTGCTCAGGGTGATAAATCTGAAACAGTCCACTAGCAGTCTTAACAGTTGTCAAAATTCAGGACTACATGTGGACCACAGACCTTATTTAGTGATTAAATAATAAAAAATGGGAGTTATGAAAATTCTACATATGTCAGCATTTTAATTTCCTTTGTCATAAAAAGAAATCTTAAGAGTTTGATAGCTAAATTTAGATTAATTCTGTTAAGAGTATACACTGCACAATTTTTTCCCATGCTATAATTTTGTATATTCCTAAGAAGCAAGCAGATAATACAGGAAAATAAAGCATCTGTTATACCATGTAGGGCATCATTCTCTCATGACCAAGTATTGTACCTAAAAACCCTCCCAAGCACCAACCATCCCAAGCACCCTCAAAACCAATTTTATTTTATGTCAAAATGTATGTGAGAGCACTGCAGGATAGCATAAAGAAATACATGATAACTGCAGGAAAAGAAATGGTATAGAACAGAACTGTGAAGTATGAAAAAGTAATTATGTCAGAATACATTCATTCTAGCATTAATCTCAGGAGCTGCTAAAACCTTTGTAAAAAAATCTTTTGCTTCTTAAATAATTTTTAGAAGACTTCAGACTTCATTGTCAGAAGTCTGGAACTCAGAAGATTTACTTTCTTACTGTTGTGATATGTACCCATACTTGCTGCTGTTGACAGCTGGGAAAGCAGCTTTGGTTGCTTTTAGAACTAAGTAAGTTTCATGTGTCCTCACTTGCAGTGCAGGTAGATACTGATTCTAACAAGTTGAGATATTCAATTCTCTTCGTATAAAAATATATATCTATATATATAATACATGGTGTTTTTTATGGCAGGTAAAGAAAGTAATTGTTTATTTGGGTAGAGATAAAACAATGCAACTTCTAGAGGAGCTGGTGAGTGAACTTCAGCTTACAGATCCTGTCAGTTCAGGAGTCACCCATATGGATAATCCACCATATTACCGCATTACATCCAGTTACAAAATCCCCTCTGTCACTTCAGGTAAGCATTTACTGACTGAAGTAACTTAAACTGTTACTGTCAATTATAAACGTGCTGCTATCAATCAGTTATCTATTGGAGTTCATCTGTAAATATTCAATAGGAGTGCAAGGTTCTCTTTCTATAAACAAGGTTAAAAGTTTGTTTTACAAGATCTGCAGGTTTTGGTGTACCCAGAGTCCTTACTGAAGAACATCTGGTAGGTTCACAAGGGACAGGTTTGTCTCAATATATACATCAGACTTCGTATATATTCAGACCTTGCACTGTTTGCCCTCACTTTATGACTTCTGTGCCTGGTCAGTCAAACCGCAGGGAAAATGTGTTAAATTCTAGATCAATCTGAGTTGTTATATTTTAAGTTCTGGTATGGACCTAAGCTGCATCCATAGGAATTGTTTCAAGGGGATTTAAGGTCACTTAGGTAAATTTATTTAGAAATAACAATAGATCAATCATCAAAAAACCCCAAAACTACTGAAAATAGCAAAAGTGTCTACTTTATGTTTTAATCCAAGAACATGCTGAGAAATGTGGGGAAGAACTGTCTTGTTTTGGTGGAGTATCTGTCAAAGTGAGCTGCAAAAGACATGGATATGGGGAGGGTATCTCAGCAATGCCTTAATTTTTGTGCTGCAAATTTGTCAATATTGATGAAGCAGCCTGGACCTATTACATCGGGTTATCTAGATCACAAGTTGAATGCATTGGCACTTGTTCTTGAAAGTGTTTAAAAAATATGAAAAAAAATTCTGGGGCTCTTGCACTTAATGTAATTTGGAGTAGCAAAGCCTGGGAGGGTGCAAAATTGCTTCCAATTGTGGCTGTCAATTCAATATGGTGCTTGCAAATTTCTCCTGAAAGCAAATTGGTAAAAGCTGCACTGCAGGCTATTAGGTTTTAATCCTTAATCTGTTTGTGGTTTGAATTAACTAGATAACCAAAGTCCATCTACATTTTACATACTATTATGAGGTGCATCATACAGGGAAGAAAGAAATCGATATTTACATACTGCTTCAAAAACTGGCTACTATATTGAATTCACATAGATGACTCACAGATTCCTGGAATAGATTATTTTTATTTTTTCTGGTTAGTGAAATTGTGGTAGCAGCTAACAATCCTTTATTGCACGGAAAGTAGTTTGTATGGCTCAGTTTGTATTTGTGCCTGTTGCTGTAGGGTAAACCTGATGAGGGCTCTCAGCAAGGACAAATAAATAAGGGTGATCATGTAGTGCTTAGGAATACTTTCCCTTTTTATTGACCAACCTTCTTCCTTGTCCATAATTCACAGGTACCACTTCTAGTAGCAATACAATGGTGGCTCCCACAGATGGCAACCCTGACAGTAAACACATTAAAGACAGTATGGAAGAGAAGTAAGTATCTTCTCAAAGAGCAGTTATTAGCTGAATTACAGGAATGCCTGGTGGGTACTATAAATACTCAGATCTCAGCAGCTCCAGATATGTCTGCATTGCAGGAATTACATGCCGTGTAATGTCATTCTTGTCAACAGAACTGGACTAGTATTTGGGATTAATTAATAGCAGCCTCAATTGTAGTTTGAACTCCAGACCACGTCAGACATTTTATTGCTACAGCTCTATTGTTGTTGGTGCCTAAATTAGCTACTATTACAGTGGACTATGTATGTTCCCATAAGAGAGATAATACTGTAAGGTGAGGGTGGTGAGACACTGGAACACATTGCCCAGAGAAGCAGATGCCCAATTGCTGGAGGTGTTCAAGGCAAGGCTGAATGGAGTTCTGAGCAACCTGGTCTAGCGGAAGGTGTCCCTGCCCATGGCAGAACTGTTGGAACTACATGATCTTTAAGGTCCATTCCAACCCAAATCATTCTGTGATTTTTTGATAATGTTCCCAATTCAGAAATTGGTTTATTACCTCACTAGAAATGAACAGAGCCCATGTGAGCCCATGTGTTACAAGCTATTTTCTGTAAGTGGGCTATTTGGACATCTGGTATCTGTGTCAGGATACCTTTCAGCTAACTTTAAAACAGATTTCTCCCTCCCTAACTTTTGAGCTATTTAAGAACAATCTTTTGGAGAAATTTGCCAGACACTGATCCTGGAGTGAGGCTGGTAGAAAGCAAGCAGCTGATCCAGACAGGCTGTGGACTTGGAGCTCAACAGTAACTGACTGCAGGCATGTTTTAATTTTGTGTTAATACGAATAGCTAACCTGAAAGTGAAAAGGGAGTGGAGACTTTATAATTAGTATGAGCAAAAGTGAGTGCACATGTGCCAATACTGTAGAGTAGCTACTATGTAGTAAATTTGCAAATGAGTTTCTGACAACTTGTTTGAGAGCCTTATTAATTACATTTCTAATATAATTTTCCAGTTGGGCCTTTTTTTCCTTCCTTAGGATAGTTATGTCAGTATAATTAGAATAGTAAATATATTGGTAGAGGCAACCCCAATACTTACATTGAATTGGAATGAGCTGTGTGAAAGTAAATCACAGAAGACTGGAATCTGTGGTGTCATTCAGAATTCATCATAGCAACACACAGGCAAGGTTTTGGCTGCTATGGAGGCTGGAGCTGAAGAAGCTCCTAAAGTAATGAAGGCAGTTTTGAAAATTTCTGCAAGTTTTGGCATAAACTGTATGGTTGTCTAAAACCTCCCCAGGGTATATGCTTCTTGAAGAGATATACCCTGTACTTCTTGGACTTGCCAGGAGGAGAGAATTTTAGAAACCTATGTAGAAACAGCTTGGAAAGAAATGTTGTTTTAGCCCTCTCATTTCTCTCATTTCTTTATAGTTTATCAGATAAGCAAGTAAGGTCTTGGAAACAGTGTGTGTATACACGCATATGTCTCTGCCACATCACATACGAATTTCCTTATTTTGTTCAAGAGTAAGAACTTATGTGTAATGGTAAGAAATATTTTAATGAACTTAAATGTTAGTGAAAATGATCAAACAGAAATAGAATTTCTAGTGGATAATCTCTTTGAATCCCCTTATCTAGTGTTGCTAGAGGAGTTAAGCCTTATACAGCTGAGATGCTTTGGCATCATATTGATTATCCTTGTAAGATGAATTGGTTTTTGTATAAGAGTTTTGCTGAAATACAGTTTTACTGGGAGACCCTGAATAATGTTTGTCATAGAATGTCAGTTGCTAATTCAGCTCTATTTTACCTACAGCTATGCACACCTAGACATCTATAGCGGGTTGAACAGCAACTTAAACCGCCAGCACCACCGACTGGAATCTCGCTACAGCAGCAGTTCTGGAGGATCATATGAAGAGGAAAAAAGTAATATTTTTTTATTTTAAAATATTTCTATGAATAGAAAACAAAAATTTCACAAGTCAATACTTCTCCAGAGGGCTGTGGGACATAAGGAGATGGGCATTATCAGTGTTTTTTGTATAAACCTATTAAAAATCAGGTTTTTTTAAGTCTTCTTCCATCATAGTACTACTATTGAAGTCTAGCATACATTTGACTGCAATAAAATATATAAGGAAGATAATACACTTTCTTCCTTCTGTTATCCTCTGGAATGAGTTGAGAACATCTTCCTAAATTAAATGGTTTTACTCTATTTCCTTTGACAGTTAGGCACAAAAATCAGAGATGAGCAAGATGAAGATGAGACTTAAAGGTGATGAAAAAGAAGATTAAAAAAAAAAGAAAATTAGAAGTAATTGTTCTTTTAAGGATAGCATTCCTTAGCTTGTTTAAAAGAGAAGGGTACTAAACTTTTTTAGAAGCTATAGCAAAAGAAAATATAGCAGGGAAAAAGCTTCTCATTATGTACATCTAGTTTTCAAGCTTGTTTTGAAAATGTGTTTTGGGTTTTTGTTTGTGATCTATGTTTAGTTTTTTCTGAGATGTAGGGGTACAGAAAGAGGTAAAAATTTCTTCTGAAACTCCATTATTCTTTTGGAAAGATTTCTTTAACAGAGGCTTATTAACTGTGGCTACTTTTGTAGCAGTGCCTAAGATACAAAATCACCGGGACATCGCTCGGGAAAGCCAAACTGGTCATGTAATCAGGTAAAAATGAGGACAGTGATCAGACAGTAAATTATACATTCCATTAGTGGGTTTTGTGTGTTTGGTCAGAGTAGCTGTTTGGCTGAAACTCTTGTTCCAGCTAACAGGTTGTTAGTAATTTAAATGACTTTGTCCTTTACTCTGCATGGGATTATCAGATGTATTTCAGTCATTAAGTGGTCCCATAGACTTAGGTTCCGCTCAATTTCTTATTGACAGTTGGTTTTACTACCAGGTAAGTTGTGTAGGTATGTTACAGTGCATGGTGCAGCTCTGCCTTTTTCTTACTTTTCTTGTGCTGCTGAGCAACAGGAGGTGAATTTCTGCATTTTGAGGGTTAGATGTCAGTATGGAGCCTGGCCCGTTCCATGCTGTATGGAATCAACAAGGGGCCATTAGGATCTTCTGTATATAATGAATGAATTCAGTTAAATCTTAGGACCCAGCCTTAACTAACTCCCTATCTGGTGCAAGGTTTGAAATTCAAGTAAATTGCATCAGATTACTTTGCCTTTTATCACTGTGTTTATGAACCTGTTCAAAGACATCTTACTCTGTTAGGTGTGTGACTTCTGTAGAATGATCCTTGTACTAAAAGAAATAACCACGTTTTTTCTTTTAAAAAACTGTGTCCAGCTACTACTGTTTACAGCTGCCTCCCCTTCCCCTCTCCCAGATCTCAGCTTTTTCAAGAATTTAAAAATATTTTCAGAAGACCGTGAGATACAAACATGTGCATTATATATATATTTCTGGTTTAATTTTCTGTTGTGTTAGGTGATTCAATGCCTCTGTATTCAAACTGGCGGTTGAAAGTGATGGAGCACAATCAAGGAGAGCCTCTCCCTTTCCCACCTTCTGGAGGTTGCTGGTCACCACTGGTGGATTATTTGCCTGAGACTTCTCCTCCGGGCATGTCACTTCACAGGTAGTTGTTTTGGCAATGCCAATGGCAATTCACTGTTTTAATTTGTGCTGCACAAATACAGTAATTTGAAGATACCAGAATAAAAGGCAGTTGTTACTACATTTGTTTTCTGTGGGTTTACTCATGGGTCTAGCAATTTAAGAGTATTCAAGCTTTTAACCTGGAGGATTAAAGTGTTTCAATTTTAATTATGAGCACTCATCTTTTCCCTTATAGCACAACTTTGTGAATGTTTATAGACTGAAGAAAGAATACAAGTTAGAAACATACGAAGCTCTTTGCAGCTCTTCACGAAGTTCATATTACATTCTTCTAACAATTTTTTTTTTTTTTTTTTGTTTTAGATGCAATATAGCAGTGATTCTTTTGACTGATTTGATAGTTGACCACAGTGTAAAGGTGGAATGGGGAGGATACTTGCATCTTTTGCTTCATGCAATTTTTATAGGTAACTAACTTCTTACAGAAACACTTGCAGTAACCTGAGGGAATTCTCAGCTGTTCTTTTTGATATTTAAATTAATTTTTGCCATTGCATTGAAATCCCATTAATTTGATTGTATTTACAGTATTTTAAAAATTCAATTAAATGTCTTTCAGCTTGACTAGTATGAGTATAATTAAGATATTTTTTGAGTTGTTTTAAGGCACTTACTTTTGGAAACACTTTTACCTCTTGTAGAAGACATGGTAAAATTAAATCTTTTCTTTCTGTTTCTATGTGTAGTAATTTTCATACAGAGCACAGATTAAGTTCTTACTTAAAATTATTCTTACTTAAAATTACTTTGTACTTTAACCTTGCACGGGATTATCAGATATATTTTATTCTGATCAGCATACAGTTTGTTAAACTGTATGCTGTTGTTTGTATACTGAAGCACTGAAAAAACACTGTTTGGTGAATTATATATCTATTATTTGGTAAAGTATAACAGACCAATTTGAGCACTGCTATTTTTTAAATAATGTAATTCAGTGTACCCTTTGAATATCGTAAAGCCTTGCCATTTTCCTTTTGTGTTAGGTTTTGACCACTGTCACCCTGAAGTCTATGAGCATTGTAAACGACTACTTTTGCATCTACTGATAGTGATGGGCTCTGGCAGTAATGTCCAGTCTGTTGCTTCTGTCCTACTCAGAAACAGAGAGTTCAATGAGTCCAGGGTGCTTACTGTCAAGCAGACTACCCATTTAGATTATACTTTCACAGGTATGCTTTTGATTTATTATATGTTGCTTGTTAAAATGACATGGGAAGTTACCTCTTCTTACAGGCATTATTAAAATTTCTGTTGTTTGTAATATTTTCCTGAGGCCTTGGCATTAAAATGTATTTCTTTGGATTTTAATGAAGTCAAAATGAATAGAATTCTCGTTAGCACTTTGGGCCCAGTCATCAAAGTAGGGAGCAAAGTTGAATTATGAAAAGTAGTGAAAACCAAATAGGGAGCTCTATGTTTTGGAACTTTAATACAGCAGTTTTTATTATGTCTTTGAAAATAAAACCCAAGAAAATATATCTCTTACTTGTTTATATCAACTTTCAATTTCCAATTTTTGTCAGCTGTGGTAGTATTCTTTATTGGCTGTCAGAATAATTTTTTGAGATACTACCTTTTAGTATTCACCTTAACTTTAAATATTGTAATTATGCAGTACACTATATATTTCTGTGTATCTCTTTATGAAGGGAATATTCTGATGGTGAGAGTGTATTGTAGTTTCTATTGATATAGTTAATTTTTTTTTAAAAATGCAGTATTTCATATTATTTCAGTAGGTGGCAGCATATTGCCATACAATTGTTCCTTCTCTTTTGTTCGCATCAGAATTGGTTTCATTACTTATCAACAGTAGTCATCTGATTTGTGAATTTGGTTTTTGTAGCAACGAGAAATTAAAAACTGTGTATAGTGGAAGAATTCTTTTATATGAATCTGTTTGGCAGAACTTCATTGGTGCATCTACACAGTGGCATATGCAAACCATTCTCTGCCTAATCTTTAAAGGCTTGGATAAAGCTGGCTAAATGTGACAAAATATTCTGCTATTACTAAAACAAAGATGTCTGATAGAAACTAGAATATGGTCAGCATCAAAGATTTCCAGATGGGGCTTAGGATGAGATGTTTACAGGTAGGCATGCCTAGCACGAGGTTGGACAAGCTGCTTTTAAATTTTATTTGAGTTGGCTAATACCCCAGTCCAAATTCTGTGGTTCTGTAGAGTGAAAATTTGTGGTGGGTGTCCGTGAGTCTTAAGCTTATTTAAATACAGGTGTTACAGTCAAAGGCCCTGCCAATTTTCCCTGCTAGTTTACTTTCTCTCGGCACTTCATAGATGGATAGAAGGGCATTGTGAGGAGTCACTGCAGCTGTATTTCGTTGCCACATGAGTCCTTATATGGAAGAGAAAAATCTTATGGCAGCAAGATTAAGTTAACTTCAGAGAAGCTATGTGGAGCCACAGGGGCTCTGCTTACAGTCAATTCACTAGATAATACTTAATATTCACTGATTTCAAGTACTGTCAGCTACACTGGGACTGGATTTTAACAAAAAAAATTACCTGCTCATTAGTAGGAAGTAGTCTGTATAATTTGTTTAAACTCCTTAAGTTGAGATGCCTCAGAAGCTGATGAGCTTTCATATTACTAGTACAAAATCAAAGATAATACAGGGGTTTTAAAAAGGGATCTAGCAGTTCTGAGTTAAAGATCATATAACTCATGTGAAGAATTTGCATATATGAGACTTGTTGATTTCATCAAAATTATTGCATTCATTAATTTATTCTCTTTTAAGTATTCTCATTAAATTTACTAGGTTATTGATCTCTTTAGAGGGCAATTTTATCTTTTTATATATTTAATATGAACTATCAACTTAAAAGCGCATAATCATCTTGTTTCAATTTCAGCAGGTGTTCATGATTTTATACCTGATTACCAGCCCTCCCCAATGACAGACTCAGGGCTTAGTTCAAGTTCTACCTCTTCTAGCATCAGTTTAGGAAATACAAGTGCTGCCGTTTCTCAACTGCACACCACAATCCTCAATGAGGTTGACATTTCAGTAGAGCAGGATGAAAAAGTGAAAACTCTTATAGAATTTATTACCTCAAGGTAAGATTTCAGTTTTTATTTTTGTCAAGATACGTCTTTTGTGGAAAAATGGCAAACCTCTTACAATTTAGCATCATGTTGTCTAATTCTCTCTCTGTTTTATCACCAGTAAGTGTTTTTATGTGACACACTTATGACCAGCTCTAACTTCCCAACACTTTCAGATAATTTTGACCAACCTTTCAAGTCCCTTTCAACTGTTTAAAAGTATTTTGCCATGTTTTATTCTGGATTAGGGCAGGAAAACATTGAGATGATTGGGGAACTGCAAGACTTGTGTGCAGTTTAGGGATTACTTAGTAGTACAGAGCTGACTATTCAAAAATGAGGAATTAGTTGCAAAGAATTTCTGTCAAACCACTGACATTTGTGCAGTTTATATAAAGCTTTCAAGATGGTGTAAATCTGAAATCCTACCTTTTACTCCATTATTTTGATACTTTTGCTTTACCTCAGCCTAAATTTATAACAGTGTGATGTATTAATGGAAAGAAAATGGGAAGAAAGCAAGTTAATAAGTGAATAATGGTGGTAGTTGTACTGGTTCTTTCTTAGAGAACTATTATACTCTAGCTCTTCCAGAGAATATCTCTTCCAAAATTTACGTGATTATTTCAGTTGGATCTGATACATTGCTTTCCCCTTAGTTCTAACTTCTTGTTACTGTATAATATTGGTCAATTGGCAAAATTCTTTCTGATTCATGCCTGCAGTTCTAGATGATTTCTTTTACGTGGCGCATAGTAGATACTTTTGCAATGAACCTTAAGGTTCTAATTTAATATAAATAATATTAAGGACGAAGACAATGTTTTATATTCTTTATATAATTATTTTATATAATTTTATATATATTATTTTTATATTTTTAGGAAAAGAGGCCCACTTTGGAATCATGAAGACGTTTCAGCCAAGAACCCTAATATAAAGAGTGCTGAACAGTTAACTGTGTTTTTAAAGCATGTGGTATCTATATTTAAACAGTCTAGCTCAGGTATGTTAGAAAACAGACAATTCATGATTGAATGTGCAAGTCTGCAAACTAAATAAATATTTTTAAATGTGTATAAATGCATAGGTTGTCTATAAAATCACTCTGGGTAATTATTACTTCTAAATAATAGATTTTTCTTGTGTATTGCACACTTCAGTTCATGTTTCTGTTATGACAGATTTAAATATATTCTTTTAGGAATGATACAAAACATCTTACTAATTTCTTGTGAAAACTTAATATTCAAATCATAAATGTTTTATTCTCTGCAAGTATCTCTAGCGTGAAGGATTTGGAATCCATGTTTATATTCATGTAAAGATTTTTGAGACCAGTACTTCTTTGGAGAAATGTAGAGCATGTGAGAATATTTTAAATTTAGGAACGACTTTGGCAATTTATCTTCAGTAAATTCAGGTGGATTTGGTTTTTTATAAAGCAATGTTGCTTGAGGGGTTTTTTTGCCTTTATAGGAGGATATCAATTGGAACGTCGTCTCAGTGAAGTTGCTTTGCAAACTGCGCTTTCATGCTCCTCTCGACATTATGCTGGGAGGTCCTTTCAGATTTTCAGGGCTCTGAAGCAGCCTCTCACTCCATCTACACTTTCTGATGTTCTCTCCAGACTAGTAGAAACTGTTGGAGATGCAGGAGAAGAAGCTCAGGTATTTGAAATTTTGCCCTCACTGTATAAGAAAACTAAGTCTGCCTGAGTGACATACTTACATTATTAGTTTATTGACAGCAAAATTTAAAAGCGTTGTTTTATTCAGTTGCTTTTTAAGTATTTCAAATATCAAAACAGTTTTGACCATGACACTTTCTGAATTTCACCTAATTAACTGAGGAAAAGATGAGTTGTGCACATTTTCTTCTACCACAATAGGAACTTTCAGAGAGTTTGATATGTCTGTTTCCTGTAGACACTTCCTCTTTCATTGCTAGAGAATACTGAGATCAGCCATATAAAAAAATAATTTAGGTTTTCTTTTGTTAAGAACTGAACCTGATAGAGTGTTAACAGTCATTCAGCTTAGTGTCATTGTACATCCTAAAAGTGTATCTAATCTTCTAATACTACAAAATGAGAGTTTGAATTACTTCATCCTTCAATCCATCCTTAAAAATAATGCAAACCAGAATTAATTCAGTAAATACTTATAAATAAATTGAAGTTTTTCTTTGTCTTGAAGCTATACTAACTTGAGCTGTCCCATCAGGATTGTGTTCTAATTGAAGCATGAAATAATTTAGTTACTGATACAGATTTTATATTTTTGTATTACCTCTCAGTAGATTTCCTGTGATCTTCCTTGTGCATATTGCATAATTTATAATGGCCTGTGGCTTTCCCCAGGGTTTCGTCATAGAGCTGCTTTTGACTTTAGAATCTGCTATTGATACATTGGCTGAAACCATGAAGCATTATGATCTGCTTTCTGCCCTTTCTCAGTAAGTTCTTTTATTAGTCAAGCTACATTATGCATTTTTATACAACTGAATTATTAAAAACCTGTATTATAAATGTAATGAAATGATCTCTTGTCGTCTTTGCAGAGTAATTGTATCCTTGTAACAAAATTGCTTGCTCTGGTATGTTTTTATCATTCTGCCTCAAGCAAAACTCGTAAGAGTCTAGATTTTCTGGAAAGGATATCTTACTGCCTTTCCGATTTACCCTCTTGGGTCCAATTTAATTTTGTAAAAAAGGTATTCAAGGTATTCCTTACGACTCAGTTCTGAAATGTTGTCTGTTCTTCCTAAACTTCTCAAAAATAAAGGCTCTGCAAATGTTAGTCTGTCTTAGGCCTCAGGTTTGCTGCCCATATATAAGAAGTGTAACTGAACAGTCTGAGTCATTTGTGTGTCTCACTGCAGTTTGAGTGGTTACCTCAATGACTTTTTATCAAACTGAAAAAAAATCCTTAAATGTACAGACATCTATGTTTGACTTCCTCTCAAAGTTTTTGAAAATACTGAGATTTCTAGGAATATATTCAATTTCTCAGTATCAGAATAGGAAGGTGTTGGGTTTCCTAGGTCAGATACCTACGACAAATACATGATAATAATTGTATTCATTAATTTCTCTACTTTTATCACATCTTTAAGTAAGTTGGGATGCCAGATCATCATTTACACATAATCTTTTATAGGCTGTAGGCTAATTTTTCTCATTTTGCTGTAATTTTTGTGGTATTCTGGGATTGTAACAAATAAATTTGGTAGAAGAGATAACAGAATGCTGCAGTCTTGTCCTTATGCCATAAGGTTATTTTAATAATAGATAGAGAAATCCTGTATTTACATGTATTATAATACTCTTATGGTGATGAACCAGAGTATTCACTGCATGTGTATGTGATTAGTGTAACACCCTTTTTTCTTTGTTGCCTTTTTCTAAACTCTGTGTTATTAAAGTATTTTACATGTAACAATATGCAATACTGATTTTTATTTTAGAGCCTCATACCATGAATCTGTAATGGGAAACAAGTATGCAGCTAATAGGAAAAGCACTGGACAGATAAACCTAAGCACAAGTCCCATTAATAGTGGCAGTTGTTTGGGATACTACAGCAATACAAGGAGTAATTCCTTGAGACTGAATTTAATCAGTGAGCGGAGAGGCGACCGGCGACGGAGCAACACACTGGATATAATGGATGGAAGGATAAATCATGGTGGAAGTTTGGCCAGGACTAGAAGCCTTTCCTCCCTGAGAGAGGGAGGGATGTATGATGTGCAGCCCACTACTGACCCTGTCAACTTGATGGCCACCATATTTTGGATTGCGGCTTCATTGCTGGAGTCAGATTATGAGTATGAATACCTTCTGGCTCTCAAGCTACTCAACAAGCTTCTTATTCACATGCCTCTAGATAAATCAGAGAGTCGGGAAAAGATAGAAAAGGTGCAGAATAAACTGAAATGGAATAACTTTCCAGGCCTTCAGCAGCTTTTCCTGAAAGGCTTTACTTCAGCATCCACTCAAGAAATGACAGTTCATCTCCTCAGTAAACTCATCACAATTTCCCGGCATGCTTTGGTGGATCCTTCTCAGTTAGCAGGTATTATTTGTAAATATGTGATAAAAATATATTTTTTCATCAAATTAAGTGGAGTCAAAATCAGTAGCAATTATGCATTTACCTTAAAGAAACACTCCAGTTAAATGCTTTTTGCAATTGTCAATATTACACTGCTACATAGTGGGAATACATTACAGGCTGTGATTATCTGATGAGCAAGATTACATGTAAACTTTATGCATTGACTATTGCTTGCAAGCTGTGCATTTTTTCATGATCTTGTGCTAACTATCTCAATTAAGCCTATTTACACATTTTTAGAAACAATGTGACTGTAGTGCCTAAAACTGTCCAGTTTCATGGTAATTTTGCTTAATTGGTCCAGTGATGATTTTTTGTGTGATGCATTTTTGTACCTAACACAGACATATTTATATACATTTTTCGTACATACATACTTAGGTACATGTTTATGTATCTATAATTTATATATCTGTGTGAATGTATGTGTCATGCTGTAAGAGTTTAAAATACTGGATAACACCACATTAAATTAAGTCATCTTAAAAATTTGAAGAGCTTATGTAACTTTGTTTATATATGTGTTTAGGATTTCCCCTAAACATCTTGTGCCTACTTCCTCACCTGATACAACATTTTGATAACCCAACTCAGTTTTGTAAAGAAACAGCTGACAGGATAGCAAAGGTATGTAACATGATGATTGTAGAAGTATCCGGGAGGATATAAATGCCAGCATTGTTTCTGTATTTTTTGGGGTCCCTTATGTAATACTTCTATGTGATTCTAATAGTAATATACATATAACTGTAAGAGGTCATATTTTAAAGATGTGATCCAGTCCTAATTTATATAGCTGGACCTCCTATCAACCCCTGAGTTTCTGTTTGTCAGTGAAAAAACACATTTAGCTTATTCTGTAAAATTTCGATTTCAAGAACAAATTTTCTTACTAATGATACCAATTACTTTTTCTTACTTGTCTCATTTTTCTATTTGTAATTTTGAATATAAACTGAATCACGTTTTCAGAGTGCTTCCTAATTTTCTTACGAGAAGGAAGTGATCCTTACCTTTCAGACTGGTAGACAGAGAAGAAAAGGTTGTATGTTCTTTCTATTACTTGTACCCAGTGAAATACACCTTAAAATATTTTTGAACAGTAGTGGCTGTTAAAGCAGTACATGGTGCACACCAGCAATTGTCAGCCAGAATGCTGTTGCACTGGCCTGACAATTCTTTTAAGGAATGTCCTTTCTTTTAAGGAAGAATGTGGAAAGGGGCATAGGAACGTGCTGTCTGGCATTGACCTCAGGCTGCTCAGACTGTAACATGTGAAGCACTAAGCTGTGTGCAGGCAATCTCAAAGATGTGCCTAATGCAAATCCAGAAATTACTGCTGCTCCTAAATCTTTGCATTACTAGAGTGAGGGATACTGGTTTGTCATACCAAATATATGATAAGTAGATAAATTTGGAACATGGATGCCACAGTACCAGAATTCAATAGAAACTGTATATCATGCTTGTGTGATTAGTTTGATTTCAGTTATTAGAAAATAACTGGAGTGAAATCTTGGAAATGAAATAATGGAGTGAAATCTGGGAAAAGTGCATAATGACTCGTAAAAGCTTGTATTTAAAAAAAAATAATTTCTAATATAATTAAATGTGGTTTTGCCTTTCAGGTTTGTGCTGAGGAGAAGTCACCAACTCTTGCCAATCTGGCCCATATGATGAGTTTATACAGTACACACAGTTATTCCAGAGACTGTTCTAACTGGATTAATGTAGTGTGTAGATATTTGCATGACTCTTTCTCAGATGCCACATTTAACCTCATAACTTACCTTGCAGAGGTAAATATTTACTAAAAGTAACTCATGTTCACAGTTAATTGCCAATTCCTAATTTCTCATGGTTCTGAATATTGAGGGGAATAAAGCACATCTTCCATAACAGGAAAATACTACTGAAATGTTCTAGGATGTAGGAAAGGGATGACTGCTGCCATTTTGGAGTGCAATAATTTATATATACTTTGAAATGATAATCCCTCTAATGAAAGATCTCCTTTTGTGAGAGTAGTGTTTGGCAGTAGATCTTTATATTCTGTACTAATGAATATACACTGTCTTGGCTTTTGCAAAATATGCTTAATGCAAATTTTAAGAGACCTTTAGCCTTGTACACGTCTTTATTGCAACTTTAAAAAATAATTGCAAAGTTCAGTTGTAAGTAGTGCATAATGTATGAAAGATAATTTAAATTATAGAGATCAGTATATTATTCTGCTAGCCATTCATACAGCAAAGCTGTTTTCACACCTTGTGTGAAAAGCTTGTAGAGCTTGTCCTTGAAGTGTCACTTCAAACTGATGGAGATTTTTTTTAAAGTTTGTTCATTCCTATGAATGACTTTTTGTGTACTTATTTTGTTTGTAAAATTGCATTTACCAACCTTCTTTGAGGTGTAGCTGTAATTGTTTTTCATAAAGTTTTAAAATTTTGAATTAGTATGAAAAGTTTGAAAAGCAGGAAGTGGTACATTTAAGTTTCTTGATGGGGAAAATAAATGTGTGTGGAATTTAGCTGTATTTTAATGTTCGCTTTCACTTTTTGCTACCATTAAAGGCTCTAATTAAATTTTGTATTTTAAAACCATTTTTTTAGCTGTTAGAGAAAGGCTTATCCAGTATGCAACAGTCCTTGCTGCAGATAATTTACAGTCTTCTGAGTCATATTGACCTATCCACAGCACCAGTGAAGCAGTTTAATTTGGAAATCATAAAAGTAATTGGTAAATATGTTCAGGTAGGTACTCTGAAGAACTATAAAAGCCTCTCTGCTTAATATTGAAATGGTTTCAAAATTACACTTTAATTTGGGGGGGGATTTATTTCAGATATAAAAATAGTTGTTTGAAGTCAGATTCCATAGGGTTTTTTCTTTTTCTAGGTACTTAATTCAGTAGATGCTTTTGTATTTGTCCAATTGGATTGCATCTGGTGGAACAAATTATCTGGGTGAATGTGCATCTATTTACAGATGAAGGCAACTCGTCATATGTAGTTAGAGAAGATGATCCTTCAACTATTAAAATATAAGGAAATGTTTACTGCTAAGCTGCACAAATGTTTTATTTATGTGTATATGTTTTCAAAAGAAAATTTTATGGTTAAATGCGTATTTAAATCACTTCCAGTAACATATCCGTGAGGAACTTTAAGGTTCATCCTAACAAAACTGAGTACAGTTTTTATTAAAGTCCCCAAAAGATGAACCACAGTGTTTTGCCTGGGGTAATTTAAGCCTTTGTACTTGAAACACAAATTTACTGAAAATCTATTTCACAGAAGAAAGTCTAACATCTTGCTGAAAGATTTTATCAAAATGCTTGGAGCATAAAACCATTTCAGTGCACAAACATTCTCTTCTTTTTTTTTCTCTGAATTCCATTATTGCCAAATGTATTTCAGTCAAATGCTTTAGTCATAATTAACCAGGAAAAGTAGTGTTCCCTGAATGTTTTGTTATTGATGCATATGTACGTTAGATATTGTGCTCCTGTCAGAGTGCATTAGGCAAAATGCTATGATTAGCATTGACTATAGTTTTTATGGCCTGGCGGCTTCTCGCTTCACCTCTAACCTCTCTGAGCTTTCTGTGCAAGACCACTCTACCATGGAATATGATCCTTATTAGATATAAGCTATCAAAAGACAATGCTAGCAGAAAATACTCCAGAGAAATCTAACATATTTTTGATATAATAAGTTACTATAAATGACTAAATAAAAGATCTTAAATTATCGTGTCTTAATGTGCTTAAATGCAGCTTAAATGTGCTGCTACCAAGCTTGGGGTTTTTTCAGTCCTCTGCAATCACAATGGGTGTAAGTAAATTTAGGTTGCTACAGGAAAGTTCCAGTTTGAGACTCCTTTTCTTACGTTTGTGATGCACAGAAATTCAGGAGATTATTGAAGACTTGTTATCTACAAAGAAGCATGAAGCATATACTACTTAGAGCGTTAGACGTGGTGTTTATTTTTTTTAATGCAACAAAAAATGTTTTAACAAACATGACCTCCTAATTTAAAAAAAAAAAAAAAGCAGACATCCTGCTGATTTCAGAAATTTGAAGATTTAAGTTTCAGGCAAAATCCGTGCATTTCTAGAAGCATAACTCTTAACCTTCACACAAAGCTGCTTTTATTTTATCTCTCTTCTTCTGATTCACTACACAGTGCGTGTAACTGAAACCACTGAATTATTTGCAGTGCCTTAATAATCTTTTTAAGGAAAGTGCACTTAACTCAGGCTCTGCCTCTTATATTCTCACGCTTTTTTCGTAGCTTTTTTTAAACACTCCATTAGTTTGATACTTTATAAAAACTTTGTACATTTTTCTCTTCTTTGTTAAAATATTTTGCATTTCCTCATGCATTTCAAGCACAGAATAGTTTTGCTTGTTTCAAATTCCATTTACTCTGCCCATAACTGTGAAATAAAGATGCCAAGAGGTGGAATAGTTAGCTTAAATACTATCAGTTACTGTGGTTAACTGATAGTTAAATACTATCAGTTTGTGTCTCCTGGGTCATGAAGGGCAGATGCTTCAGACAGTAGTAAGAACAGTAGTAAAAACATGGGTTAACAACAGGGAAGGAGTAGACCAGAGTCTGGTGTGGCTGGCCCAGTGACCTGGAGCTACTGAGCCTGCTTGGCTGGACCTGACCACCCCCCATGGGATGGCCAAATACCTTGCCACTGCTTTCCTGGCACTTCAAGGTCTGAAGCTTCCCACCTGTGCTAGCACCTTCAACCACATATAAAAGATCAGAGGTTTTGGATTGGGGATTCTTGCGAAATGCTACCGTACATAAAAATTGCTGTCTTGGTTGAAGTGATTGTTTTGTGATTTGTGTATGTTCTCTTTAGAGTCCATATTGGAAGGAAGCCCTTAATATTTTGAAACTGGTGGTGTCTCGGTCAGCCAGCCTGGTTGTGCCTAATGATATTCCAAAGTCTTACGGAGGTGACATAGGTTCTCCTGAAATCTCTTTCACTAAAATTTTTAATAATGTCTCCAAGGAGCTACCTGGGAAGACCTTAGATTTTCATTTTGATATATCAGAGGTAATTATATTTAAATGAGAGTGCACTAATGACTTGCTGTTACAAGCTCAGGGGTTATTTTCTGTTAGCCTTCTACATTCATGTGTTTCAAAATAAGTAGTTTTTAACAATGGCAGAAATTGAAGTTTTACATACTTGTATATAAGAGTCATACTGGAAGATAAATTTTGAATTCTCTTATGTTCTGTGTTTGCCTTTTCCCCCTTTGGAATGTCTGGAGAGTTAGTTACTAAAAGTCAGTAAGATTATTCTCAAGAATATCTCAGCGGTGTCAGAGAGCAGACAATGCAGCTGGCTGCTGCTTGCAGCTGAACATACCAGGCTTTCAGCAAATGAAGGGTTGTGCATTCAAGGGCTGAGAGGATTAAAACCCTGTACTGCAGTTTTGGCGTGACTTTGGAAGGGGGAGGAAACTTAGAGGAAGGAATAGGATAAAAAATGTAGAAATTCAGTGTAAGAGGGATACAATTGGAGAAAAACCTCCTGTAGTTAAAAATATCACCCCTACCCAAATGATACTCATGCTATGTCTGAAAAGGGTAACATGACCAAGTGACTGCAATGTAATGTAGACATGTGAAAATTGTAGATACTGTAGAAGTGATCAGAAGTAAGAGCTCCTGGTTGAAGCTAACCCTAGATAATTGGAGATACAGATGTTTTAGGAACATTACTTAAATTGGTAAGTGAATTCACTGCTGAAGTTTCAAGGCATGCAAATAATTGAGAGACAAGATGAATTCCCATGGAGTGCATTGGATTAGCATTTGCTGTCAAAAGGATTGAATCTGATCATTGCTTTTTCAGAAGTGTGTGTGTCTGTGTGTGTGTTTGTGAAGTTGCTGGTCTGTGAAAACCATTTGTTCATGTCAGGGAATGATTCTACAGAGAAACTTTGCATCTTTTAACCTTAGAACACAGTTGGTTTTAAAGTGTGTTTAAAAATATAATTGGATTGTCAGCATAAAATGTGCATAACTCAAAACCGCACAAGTGGGCAGAATGGCAGCTTGCTGCGTAGGGTATAAGTATTCAGCTTTGTATTCCCCAGTGTACCAAGGCTCAGTGGATTAGACACAGGCTTTACAGAATGCTTACAAAGAGACAAACCCTCTTACATTTCACAGAATGTTAAATTCTAAAGTCAAATATGTAGTCTGTACTGATATGGATTTGAATTTTATGAAAATGTTTGTTGTCTTTGCTAGACACCAATTATTGGAAATAAGTATGGTGATCAACACAGCGCAGCTGGTAGAAATGGGAAGCCAAAAGTCATTGCTGTGACCCGGAGCACTTCTTCAACTTCATCAGGCTCCAATTCAAATGCACTGGTTCCTGTTAGCTGGAAGAGACCACAGCCATCTCAGGTACATTATGGCTCAAACACTTTTTGCATATATTAGAGTCAGTGTTTATGAATGTGTAACAAAAAAAAAGTATTGAAGTGTTGTTTGAAGTCTGTATTGTGTCTTAACAAAACAAATAGTAAATGAATACAACATAAACTAAAAGCTGATACTGGCGAAAAGTAAAAAATTTGAAGATTCTTTTTAGAGTATGTCAATATGCAATATGACTAGTTAAAAATGCAGATGTTTTGTGGTTTTACGTGGACCTCCAGCAGCTGCCATGCTATGTGATTTTTCTTTGGTATATTTTTCAGAGAAGGACTAGGGAGAAGCTAATGAATGTGCTTTCTCTGTGTGGTCCAGACTCTGGTCTTCCCAAGAATCCTTCAGTAAGTGGTGATGGTGGTTTGTTTTGGTTTTTTGAACTCAAGTAGTGCAATGCTGTTGCATTTTTAGGTGTTGGGGAAGTTACGAACAGCATATTTGGACAAGCTAGTTTTGATTCAGCAATTCACAAATCCAACTGAAGAATTAAAAAGAGATGGAATCATAAGTAATGGATTACTATTATTCTTCAAGGATTCCAATGGACATGGTTGTCTTGGCTAGAAAAGGGGATTGAACTAGGTCTTCCTGTTCTCACTAAATCTCTATCTAGCCCTTTAAAGATGCTTTTGAGAGAAGGGGTAGCAGTACCTGAGGACTGCAAGGGTGTTGATGCTGTACTAAAAATATCATAGAATCCATTGAAAATAACCAGTGGATCATATCCCTTGAAACTAACATGGTTATTTATAAGAACAATAGTCTTATCTGTTGAGTAAAAATAGGTTGATAGTTTTACTTCTGTGTTAAGAACCCCACTGGCATACTCCACTTGGTGGTGGCAATGACATTGCCAGTTTTTAAAATAAGGTGAATAACCTAACTTGGTTAGCATCTAGAACACATTTTTTATTGTGGCATATTAGTTCTTACTGGGAGAGAAGGATCTTTAATCAAGTGGAGAACGTTAAAATAAGTAAAAATAGATGCCTGAAAGCTGAAACTGAAGAGATTTAAGAACATTGCATGGAAATAAAGGAAATACTGTCATTTGTGAAGGTTATCATCATTGTAGGCCAGCACTGCATCCCTTTTAAAGGTGTACAGTCCTTCCACAGAAATTTATAGGTGAAAACAATATGGTCTGTGTCATGTGGATGGTTATTATGATGGATTTTTTTGTTGACTGATACTGTGGTTATGAAAATGAAGGTTGGGTGATATATTTTGTTCTCTGTTTATACCTTGTACCTGTTAGTTGCATTAAAGAGCGAATGATACTACTATTTAAAAGATGTAGTTTAAAATCCAACTAGTCTTGAAGGAAAGTATTATCAGTGTAGGGGTACTCATGCTGGCTGCCACTAATTCCACTAAATGGCAGGAAGCAGGATAACTGACTTTTGGAGTAAAAGAAATTGGAAGTTCTTATTTCTATTTTTACCTATATCTGCAGGTTGTGTTTTCTTCTAATGAAGACTTGGAAGTTGGAGATCAACAAACTAGTCTAATTTCAGCAACAGAAGAAGTGATTCAAGAGGAGGAAGTGGCTGTAGAAGACAATACCAGTGAACAGCAATTTGGAGTTTTTAAAGACTTTGACTTTTTAGATGTTGAATTGGAAGATGCAGAGGTGAGACCTTGGGGTTTCTTCTGTGTATTTCCATTTGAGAACATTTTAAAAATAAGATTGTGTTGGTGCAATTCTAAGGAATTGGCAGCTCTACTGACTAATCCAATTCAGAAGAATTTATGACATGATAGAACTTAGATAAAGAAACTTAGCAGTGTTAAGTTGTTGCACATTGTTGGCTGGTTTTGGGGGGAAGAGTTGATTTTTTTTGGAGGAATTTAAGTGACTTTATCTGAAAGTGAAGTGATATGACAGTGTAAGCCAATGACAGCATGAACACCTGGGTACCATGCAGGAAAAAACTTAATTATGGGAGTGTGTTAAGAAAATGGCATAATCATTGTTTTTGATACGTTTCTGGATTTTGATGGAAGGCTTTCAAAGTAACAAACTGTATGATACACTATCTCATTATATACAATTGACTTGCTCTCTATAATTGCTTGCATTGACTTTTAGATCATGTCTGATTTATTGCAGTTCTTATATTTCCTCCATTTCTCCTTCTGTCAAAAAGAGAGAGGGGAGGTGAAACAAAATTAAGTCCTGAGAAGTAGTAAAGATTCTGCTAACAATTATTGTTTTGGATAAATAAAAGGCTTCAGACCAGAATTTGCTGAAGCTTAAAAGTATGACTGTAAAAGGACTGGGGAGGAAAAAGTTAAATGCTTTGTAGTTTCCTGCAGTGGTTTTGTTACTGTCTAAGCAAAACATTGAATTAGTAATGGAGACCCTTGCTTGTCATGAGTCCACAAGCTGCTAAGAATATTTGCCTATCTAAACACTGATTGTTCTTCTCTGATTTATCTAGACCTTTTTACAAAGGTCTAGATTCCTGGGGTTGCCCCTGTAATTCTATAGTTTTATCTCACTTTCCTCCTGCTTCCTGTGTATTGCTTCACTTCAGCCAGTATTTGCACCTTCTAGGAAAAGTACAGGCTCATTATGGTCTGTTGCATAGATGTAATCACACACTATACAGACACCATTTCCTGTATTGAATACAAGTAGTCAAACAGTTCAGAATTGAGGCTCAGTAGTAATAAAACATTATTTTAACACTAGACAGGACTTTGCAGATAGGATGGCAAAAGTTGGAAACTTTGCCAAACCAAGTTAACCTTTAGCTTCATTTTCTGTGCTATTTTAATAACAGATTGTAATTAAGAAAAGACAGTTTCTTTTTCATTACTTGCCTGAATACAACATGTAATGCTGTACTAGAGAACAAAAATTAAAAGCACAGATAGTACAAATTTAAGGGGTTACATATAAATTGTGCACTTGGTATAAGAGCTCTGGCTTATTTTTTCGCCAAAAATATAGAATGTTCTGTACTGCTAATAATTAAATGTCAACAGTATGAACTGGGGCTTTTACATTAAAATCTCAGTAATATTCAGATTAAACTTAAGTGCTTCAGCCCACAGTAGTAGTACTTTGTTGTACTTGAAATTCTTTTGCTTTGCCATAACTTTTCATCTTTTTTTGAGCAAAAGAAATCATTAAGAGAATGAAATTACAAAGTGGTTTGTTTGCATTGCATATTTAATGCATCATGGTGATTTCTGAAGTCACCACAAGAGATACTCTGTTAAGGCAGTTTTGGAGCCACATTTAGGGCTAGACATGGTGTTTCAGTAACTGTAGACTGGTGAAGTGAACTTCACCAGGCTTTCCATTTACTTAGCTGAATTGTTGAAGGTTGACAAAGTGCTTGATAAAACCAAAGATCATTATTTTACTTGTGAATTAAAATAACAGTGTTTTTTATGGATGTCACATAGTATGATGGATATTTGAAACCCAAGTATGTCAGCTTGAAAATGCACAGAGAGTGGATCCAGCTATTGGTATTCAGTGTGCTCGTTGTAAAACTGAAGCAAAGTAGCTGATAAAACAGTTAGTGACAACATCATCTTTTCTACACCATGTGTATAATTATTGTTGATAGTACTTTGTCAGTTGGATGTGTTCAGTACAGATTCATGTGTGTTAGTTAAAGAATTTCATCAATGTTTGTTGAAACAGTTGCTTTACATGTTATGCTAGAGAAAATGTATCATGAGCATGCTGATTTTAGTGTTTTGTCATCAGTTTTTTTTTTTTTTTAATCTCATTAGAAGGAGACATTATTTTAAATACTAGCTTTTTGGCTAAAGCTTTTTTTCAGAGCTTGAATCAGTCTTTTACTGTTGGCAAATCCTATGTAATAAAACATTTTTCCCTGGTTCTAGAGTATCTTTAAGTGTTTGTCCTCGTTCTTTCTAATTATATGTGTTTTCCTTTTTGCTAACCAGGAGCTGCAGGTAAGTTGCAGCCTGGTGCCCTGGCTTGTTCATCTGTTGTTGTCTGTGATGTGTTTGTACTTTCTAGTCAGATTATAAAATCAATACTGATGTAGTTCTAGATTACATAGTGAGTTACTTTCCAAGAAGATATTAGAAAGATTTCTACTTCATTTGCCATATATTTTCTTTACAAATATTTAACAAGGTACTTAAAATTTTAATAAACCTAAAGGGCTGATTGAAACTCTGTTCATGACGCATTCAGTACTCATGTTTTCTCTGTTGCATTTGTGTATTAGTTTAATTATGTTGAAACTCGTACATACCATATGTGTACAAACTTTTTTATTACAGGGTGAAAGCATGGACAACTTCAACTGGGGCGTTCGCAGGCGCTCTCTTGACAGCATTGATAAAGGAGACACACCGTCCCTTCAGGAATGTCAGTACTCTGGTAGCACACCCAGCTTGAACTTGACCAACCAGGAAGATACTGATGAGTCTTCAGAAGAAGAAGCAGCACTGACTGCAAGTCAGATACTGTCTCGGTCGCAGATGGTAAGTTATTTTTCAGTGAACAAAATCTGAGCACTTAAGCTTTCCCTAGCACATCTAATGGATGAATGTAGCTCACACTTTGAGCCTAAGTGACGTAATAAGGAACTAAATTAATGTGGCTAAGCTTCTTTTTCATAACATTATCAATAAAGGAAAAAAGTTACTTTGCCACATTGGTGGTACATAACAGATTTATTATTTTAGTACAATATTTAATTTTTTAGTGTCTTTATACTTACTGTATATGTTTAAATACAAGCACAAAATTGCATGTGTTATATAAAAAGTGTGTGTCTTTGTGGATTTCTAGACCAAAAAAAAACCCCAAATGCTAAATCAGATCAAGAGTATTAAGTGGTAAAATGGAGGTCTAAGTTGTGTTTAACCACAGAAATTGCTAATTGAATTATGGATTTTGAAGCATGTGTACGTATAACTGAGGAAAATCAAGAATGCTGGCCACTCAGAAGTCTCTCTGCATTACATAAATTAAGAAAAAGTTGACTCGATGGGGAGCAGCTTGATGAGTATGCTGCTTTTCAGACTTCAGGGAAAGCTTTTATTAATGTTGCTCCCAACAAAGAGCTCTGCTCTAGTGGTTTCAGTCTAGCAAAAAATGTTTAAAACAAGAAAATAAGTAATTTTCCTCAAAGGAAAAACTTTGTATAAATACATGTGGTGCTTGTAGTAGTTTCAGCGTAAAGCTGTGAAGTTCATAATATATAAATAATTTCAAATAGCTAAAAATTCTGAAACAGCCTATTTCAAAGCTAATGTATTTTTTACCTGCAGTTTGTGTTTACTGTGAAGAATTTTTTTTCTTTCTCTTCTTAGTTAATCAGTGATTCTGCCATAGATGAAACAGTGTCAGATCATGCTGGTTTATCACTTCAGTCTCAAGATTCCACTAGCAGTGTGGGAACAGAAGAGGTGCTTCAAATCAGAACTGAGACCCCAAGTTTGGAGGCTTCTTCTCTAGATAACTCTAGCAACCAGCTGCCTGAGGTGGGGAGAAATGTGGGCTGGTGCATGGCGGATTTGAGCTCCTTCTAGTTTTAGTAGCAACTCTGGCTTTCTTTTCAACTGAATTTTCATCTGTTACACTGATTAGTTGATTTGCTTTTAATATTTCTAACCTGTTGGCATGTTCTTACAAAATGTTCCCTCAGTATGGAGACTACTTGGATGGACTGAAGGAACTTACCACAGGTTAAAAATATTCTTGAAGGGCTGATCATGATCATTTCATGGTGCAGAATGAAACAGGCTAATATTCAAAATGCTTTTACTTGATATGGTTGAAATCCTTCTTGAGCGACATTTTCTTTCAAATACTTTTTTTATTTCCCTCCCCCTGCCCCCCCCCCTCCAACCCCCCTCTTTTTTGGTTTTTGCTTTCTTTGGGTTAAAGTGATTGGTGCTATATGGGAATAAAACCTCAGGCCAGCTGTGTTAGCAGTTGGTTCCATTAAATAATCCTTTAGAAAGGACTACAGATGCTAGTGGTATACTTTTTTGGAAAGGCCCATGTGGACTGAGACAGATTTCAAGCTAATGGCCGCCTGCAAATCTGTGAGTACTTAAGTTTATTGTGTTTTAAAACTTTTTAATAATTTAAAAAGACACTCCTAATTTAAAACAAACTCTGGTCTGCTACAATTTTTCTTGAAGTGGCTTGCTGTAGGTGGACTTTTTATCTATTCGGTTAAAATTATTTATGCTTCTGGCAATCTTGTTTTTATTTGGATAATGTTATCTAATCCCATCTTCAACAATACATGTGGTTTTATTGAGTATTCCAGAAAATTAAACCATTCCTGTGTGTACTTGACTAACCAGCGTAATTGTTTACACTTACAAGCATGAGTCTTCAGCCAGCTTGATTTAAACAGTCTACTGACTAGTTCAAGTTTCTAAAGCCTCTAGTTTACCTATTTGTTACTAGAAAAATCGCTCTTACTAACAGGCAGACCTCAAATGTAGCAAATATTTAATGAAGAAAACTGTAAGAACAAAAGAGTACAATAAATGGAAAATGGCTGTGGTTTCCTGTCATAAAACCCTCACCTTTTAAAGGTGTAATATTGTGATGTTCATAAAGTGCTTTTCCCCACATTTTTTCATGTTCTCCCATAATGATTATCTGTGTGCTTTTTAAAAAAGGTGTTTCATTACACTGCTCGTGACAAATTCTCAACTGTTTCAGAACACCTGTGCTTAGATTGTCAAACAAATCGTTGTCACTTCATATGCTCATCTGCAATGTGTATTTTTGATCCAATAGAATTTAGTTTGAGGAGGAACACTTAATCTGGATGAATGTTTTTCCACACAGGATAGATGTTTAATGTTAAGATTTCAGAAGCAAGAAGCAATATATAAGATGGAATTTTATAGAATGAAATTCACCACGATAAGACTTTTGTCTTCTCCGTTGTTGGCTTGTGGTACATCTTCAGTTGTAACTAATTTTTACATTTTCACAGTTCTTCCCAAGACTGCCCTTAGAATTCATTGTTCTTCTGCAGTTCCCTTTATAAAAGCACTATACTGCTATAATCCAGGTGAAAAATATTCAAACAGAACAGCACCACTGTCATTAAAAAATACTGAAAACATTTAAACTGGGCTGTAAAATAATTCCATGATTAGGCAGCTTCAGAAGAAGTTGCTGTATATTAAAAAAAATACTGCAAGTACATACAAATGGATTCCCTAGATGTGATGTGTTCCAGGTTTATTTTGTGCTTGTTAGAATAGGGGATTTGGACAAACACATAGGTTTCTTCAAGCACAATCCAAACACTTAAAGTTATTACTCTACAAGTGTTAGCTTTGTGGCTGGATTTTAAAATGCTAAAAAAGTGAGCTGGCTTTATGCCTCTTACCAGAATGAGCTTGAAAATATGCACCCTGTCAACTCATTTTGAAATATTTGTGAAGCAAGCAAAACTGATTTTGTTCTGAATACTTACACTGTACAACTAGTGGCATAGGGCAGTTGTTTGTTCCTGTGCTTTACGTATAAAACGCTTTCAGCACAAGCATTTCATTGTATGCCAACTGTCAGTTATCAGAGTGTTTTTAATATAAATAAGAATATATCAAAATTTATCTAAGACAGTATGAGAAAAATTGAAGCCATTATTTACGAACAAGAGTATGCTGGTTGGATGAGTTGAGTTCTTTGTTTGTCTCATAGGGATGATATATTTAAATAAATAAGTTACTTAAATGTATTTGGCTGATTCTCAGAAAATGCAAAAAGACATTTCACATTCCAGTTAAGAATTTACAATCTATGTGAGAATGAATAATTTTATTAAGTTTTACAAGCTTAATATGAAAGTTTCTAGCTAAAATGATTCTCTATTTTACTCACACTGTAGATTTGTGAGGGAATGGTTTACAAGTCATTCTCGTAAGTTTCTGTGGCATTGTTAACATGTAGCTATATAAATTACCTTTTTAAGATACTTAAGGACCGTTCATACTGGTATAATGTCCAGTGATACACAGAAGACAAAATCAGAAGTCATGTTACTGTGAAGACTTGGCAGTAAATTTATTAACTAATAATAAGTTTATTTTCAAAAAGTGTACATTTTCTTATATGTACATTTACCAGTCATGATCAGTGCAGCTCTGTATCTTACATTAACATCTGTAACAGAAATGGTCTATTGGTTCAATCCAGACTGTTTTGTTGCGGTTTTGTGAAAGTGCCCTGCATTCCCATGTGCCTCAGCTGCTCAGCAGGACAAAATGATTGTTCTGTGCAAAAAAAATTCCAGACTGAACTTTAACAGAAGAGGCATTAGAAGTGAAGTTATTAGCTGTGTCAAATAGCAGCAGTGTCACATTGAGGAATACCATAGCCAAAGTGAGATTTGGTAAGGATCCCTGTGAAAGAAAATTATGTGGTTCTGTTTAAAGCTGAATTGTCTTTTCTATTACGTGTACAGTTATTTTGTCTGTCAGAGGATCTGTTTTGACTGATGAAAGCCATGAAGTGATGTGTATGCTTAAAGGCCATCCAAAGGTTCATTGACCAGTTTTGGATATGCCACTAGAGGAAGACCAGCATACCAAGAATGAAAATATGTGATAATTTGTGCCTTTAGGAAATAGCAATTGGATCTCTCTGTGGATTCCACAGAGAGATCCAATAAAAAGGTTTCAAATGAATTAATCATAAATTGAATGAATCTTAATTCGTTTGTTCAATATAGTGATGTTAATGAACCTAATAATGCTAATGGAGGAAGGGAGAAAAGGTCATTCTCATATTACCCACCTGAGTTTAATTATCCTCTCTCTGTAGCTGCCAGTTAATGAAAGCCTACAGTTAGAGATTCAGGGTAAAACCCTTAAAGATGCTCATATTAGCAGTAATGGCAAAATAATCAAAGCAGTGGAATGTCTCTTTTCCACTGTTGCTAAGTAGCTATGCTTTAGAAACTTGTTAAATTGGAGAGTGGAAAGGCCAAGAAATGTTCTGGTACTCGTTGTAGACTCCAAAGGCAAGCATGAGGCAGTCATTTTGATTCTTACCTAGAAAAGTAAAGTATGAAAGTCTTGGATTTGTTTGATCTCACTAAGTTTGAGGCTGTTTACATATTTTTCTGTCAGTATTCTCTAATAGATTTAATTACATATATTTGAGAAATTGTATTTGCTCTAAATAAGTCACATTCTAGGATATTAATGTTTACCAGAAGTTATAAACATTACAAATAGGCTGCCTGTCTTTGCCCAAGTAAAACTGTGTGAACAAGCCAAAGAGCTGAATTGTTAAAGTAAATGTTTGTAAATAATTTTTTGTAACTGTTACTTTATCATCATAAAAACTGATCAGAATACATAAACCCTGACAGTAATACTAATGAAAGGATGTGTGATTCACAGGAATGCGGTTCAGCAGTAAGGGATGAACAGGTTAGCACCACTAGTGAAGACACTGGGTCATACTTACTACATGAACAGCAAGACTGTCTGGTCTGTCACGAATCTCTGGAGTTGGAAGAGACCCCAGAACTGGTAGAGGCAGCAGCTCCTGAAAGCTATTCTGAATCTGTCTGTGAAGAGGATGTCACTCTTGCTTTGAAAGAACTAGATGAGAGATGTGAAGAAGAAGAAGCTGACTTCTCTGGTTTGTCTAGGTAAGATTGATACTGATCATAAGTAACAGAAATTACATTGTATTAGTGCATTAATCAAACAAAGTAGGTTTTCCTATGATGTGGAGATTTCCATTAATCCCATAACACAAGAATATAAAAATGATGGTTTGTGTATCTGAAGTAAGAGTTGATTGGTTTTTCCTGTTATAGTAACTAAACTCAGTACTTTTCTCAGCAGTTGTTTCTGGTACAAGGAAAACAGCTGTGCGGGAAAATATGAGAATTCTTGAATAAAAGAAATCTAGCACTTTCCTTCACCATCAGTAGGACAGAAATGTGAAAAATCAGTCGCAAACAGTGTAACAGATAAAAACTTTTGAACTGCCCTGAATTGTAGCAGCACCAATTCAGGGCAGTTCAAAAACAGGGTTTTTTTGGGGGTTTTTTGGTTGGGTTTTTTTTTTTTTTTAATTTTATCAAAGCTCCTGTAGAAGTCAGGTAATTTTGTCTTTGAATTTGCCCAAGGTTTGTTTTCGTTGTTAAGGTTAATAAGTCTCTTGCCTATTTCTAAGACATTTTAAAGTAAAATAACGTTTTTTTAAATTTTAATATGGAGAGCAAAAATAACTATTGAGAGGAAAAGTTAGTTCTAGCTGGTTAAGTGATATTTAAAACTCTAATGCCCTTGGAGGTAACAAGGAAGGAAAAGGAAGAGGAAGTCCCAAACAAACAAAATGCACAAACCAAAAGACAAAAAAAAAATCCAAATTGTTCATAGGCCTGTTCATATTTAAAATCTGTTCAGAGGTTTAGATTGAATAATACAGAGACTTGATGTATATAGGAACATAGACTTGACATACATCCTTTCAGAGAGATCTTTTAATGAGGTTTTTTCAGAAAAGAACATTGTAGTATATGTAAAAGACAAGTCATTTGAGAATATTTTACTGGGAGAGACAGAGAAACTGATTCTTGTGATCCTGAGCATGACCTGTGCATTATGCCTTGTGAGAAATCAAGGCTGGTACAAGTTAAGAGCAGTTTATTTCCTTATTTGCAACTGAAAAGTCTCTTAAGGTTTTATTTTATTTACACTAAGCAAGCAAATGAAAAACCCCATAGCTGTAGTCCAAAGAGTGACAGAGGTGATTGATTATAGGGTTGGTACACTAGATAGGAAATATCTGAAAATCTTTTTTGAAGCTTTGCTTACAGATTGTAATCAAAAGGGTTTTGTCTTAGCTTTTGAGCTTTGTGCTACTAAAATGAATGTACCTAAACCCAGCCCCTACAGTTCTTGTTTAAGATGTACTTAGTGCTGCTATGGATGAGGCAGTTGTCATAGACAAAAACTGTATGTTCAAAAAAATTATTTTAATAAACTATCCGCATACTTGGAATCCTCCTACATATATTTGTGCTATGTTACACAAGAAGAAATGTCACAATGTATCATCCTTTCTAATTCAGAAAATTTCAAGTTAATCATTGTGTTAATGATTGGAAGTAGCAGCATTGATAAATTGATAGTTTGATATTTTTATTGGATGTTTGGTGCCTAATGGAAAGTATGACAGCTCAGTGCTCTGTGAACAAAGGCCCATTAAATTGATTGCCTGTAAAAATGAAAGTGTTTCGATCTATCTCCATTTGCTTATGTTATTTAAGATAGTTATAAAGTAGTATGACACTGCTAAATGAGCTCTTGTGCTTCCCTTAAGGAAGGCTAAAACTTCTTACAGATATTGGTGGACCATCTGTTCAGGTCAATAAAAACTTTAAGAACTGGGTGTTAATTCAGTTATTGGGGGCAAGGAAAAAATGCTAGTTTCTTAGTGGTGTACATATATGTAGTGCTGTATATAGGTATTTATAACCTCCAGATATCTCTTTGTCTGTAGTTATGTGGAGAATTGACATGTTAGTAAATTTTGGAGAGTACAAGCAATTTTTTATATTGTAGTAGCAATAGTTTTTGATTATTTACTCTTTTTTTGGCTCATAGTTGATCCATTATTTATTGTACAAAATGCTATTCTGAATCCAAAATTCTTATTTTTTCCTTAACAAAAATGAAGGTGGGTTTCCATTAACAAAATGAAGGTGGGGTTTTTTTCCCAAAAAGCTTGCTGAGGAGTTAATTTCTGTTATTTATTATTTGTAGCCAAGATGAAGAAGAGCAGGATGGTTTCCCAGAAGTACAAACTTCCCCTCCTCCTTCACCCTTTCTTTCTGCCATATTGGCAGCTTTCCAGCCAGTGGCATATGATGATGAAGAGCAAGCCTGGCGCTGCCACGTCAATCAAATGCTGTCAGATACAGATGGATCTTGTGCTGTCTATACATTTCATGTCTTCTCAAGATTGTTTCAGGTCAGTGAATTCTCAGTGTATGATTGCTCATCTGAAATCCTTTCCTCCTACTTTTAAAACTGTTCTTCCCCTTGAAATTGCAAAAGCTGCAAGATTATGGTAGCAAGAAGCTTTAGAAAGCAAATCAAAAGCAGACCAGAAAAACACATTGCTAAAAGAATATTACATTGTCATACACTACCTTTCCATTTGATATCTGCTGTATTCATTGTCTAGGAGTGAACCTGCTCAGGAAATAAACAAAAATTGAGAAAAACTAAAAAAACTCAGTTCAATGTTCCTTTCAGGCTCTTAGTTCAGGTTGTGACCCTTCTTTTATTTTCTCAATGCCACCCAGGTTCTGTGTTGATTACAGAATTAATGTCTTTCTTTTGTTTTTTTTGTGGGAGTCACTATTATGGGATCACAGCATGACAAACATTAATGAATTTATCTTGCATCTGTCTTCTGAGAAAAGGGTTTTTTTCTGCAGAGAAGTAATTGAAACACCAGGAGATCCACTGGAGCTGGATGTTTCAAATGCCTCTCATTAACTATATTTACCTCATAGATCTGATACTCAACACAAAAGGTCTATGGCTTAATTTTTCTGGCTCCCTCCTCCCTATATGTAGGGGATTAATTTTTTACGTTTTCAAAGTGATGATTCTTTGCAAATTCCTGTGGGATAGGAGAAGTATAATTAATCTATTTTATGTACAGGCAATGTGCCAGATGAGCTAAGAGCATATTCAGGACAAGACCATATGACTCCAGCCCTTTCTTCTATCTCTAATATTAATTTTGCCTGCTGTTTCGCATATCATAATAAATTTCTTAGTGAAAGACCCACACTAGCACATATTTTATCCCATGTGTATGGGCAGGAACTTAGATCTGAAAAATTCATACTCCACCCTTCCCATGGAATAACTTGTTTGCACATCTATACCTGTTTTCCATTTTATGTTGAACTAAGTATTTTGCCACAGTGCCATGAAATTCCTATTACAAAGTGTAGATTTTTGTCTTTTTGCTTCATCTAGATGTCAGGGATTTGGTTTCTCTCTATTATACTTAAGCTTAGCTGCATTTGGTTTCCACACATTCATTATTTTCCTGAAAGTGGTAAAATCAGAGTTCATATTCTCTTGTGCTCATTAAAGAGGGAGCTAGGAAGAAACATGAAACCTGGCTTAACAAGTAGCCCTCAGCCAGCTGAAAATTCAGATACTCTGCACAATAGCAATCCAGTGTTCAAGCATGAGCAGAAAATCTTCCTGAGGAGTTGTTACTGGGTACAGAAGAGGGTTAAAATGATCAAATGATTCTCATGAGGCCTTGTTTGGCTGGACCTTTCCATTTTGCCTTCTGGCTTTCTCTTCTTGTGTTTAACTTTGCAGCTGTCTGCATAATCTTTGTATAGTATTATTCTACATATAAAACTTCCAGGATTAATGAAATAGTTTGTAGTAGAGCAAAGTATTACATTAGGCTAAGTGACAGTCTGCATAATCAAACATGATAAACTCATGACTGATTTTTGAAGAAGGTAGAAACTCTGCAGGTGGCAGTTTTGGACACAAATTGTGCTACCCAGGTCGCATACTGACTCATAAAATTCTGTATAATTATTTGCAATACAAACACTTGGAAATAAATTGAGCTATCTGTACTACATAAAGACAAATAGTCATCCAGCTATACTGAGGTTAGAGGCCTAGATGTGAAAGGAGTAATTGTCTTTATAGATACACTGGCTGGTTTTATTGATTTATTGCATTTTACAGAGCTAATTTTACATAAATAGAGAAAATTACGTATTAGTTTGTCATTTAATGATAAAATATATGCAGTCATGGTGGAAATTTACTCTGAAATTCTTATCTAAAATGTCTGAGGAGTAGTAAAATACAATGTAAGGTAAATGTTTTTCTGATTTGACTTGTAGACCATTCAAAGAAAGTTTGTATCTATAACAAATGATTCAGTCAGCTTTCTTGGCGAAAGTCTACAGCGCATTGGAACAAAATTTAAAAGCTCTCTGGAAGTGATGATGTTATGTTCAGAATGTCCAACAGTCTTTGTGGACGCAGAAACGGTAAGAATCTCAAACTTGCATGTTGGAATATCTGTCTGCTTAAACATTTCATGTAACATACAAAATTACGTTACATATAAAAAAACCCAAGCTCTTTGAAATCAGAAGGGGATTATAATCTTAAGTGGCCGCTATGTATCATAAACACTGGAAACAGCAAGTGAGAAATGCATTTTCTCAAAAAATAGGCTCCAGCTGTAACAGTGAACAGTAAGGAGACTTACTGATAGTAGGTATCACCTACATTCCCTTACTACTCTTTACCTTCCCTGCTTGTTCATATTTATTCTATGTTCTCTGCACAGATAAGAAAAAGGAAGACTACTTAATCTAGCAGCAACTTTGCCTTTTTATATTATATTATTTTATGTATCTATTCAGTAATGCATGAGAAGAACATTCTTGCAACAAAGACGCAACAAGAAGACTTTGAATTGTTTGTTGTCATGCAAGTTAAAATGCTGGTTATAATAAATATTAATGCAAGAAGTCAGCTCTGTGTTCAGCAGCAGTATAAAAAAAACCCCTGCACTAGAATTATTAAAAAGGAGACAGCAAAACAGGAAACATCACTGAGTTAATGTACATATTCCCAGTACACCTACATCCTGAATTTTGGGGGCAGTTTTGGTCCCCTGCTCTCAGAGGAAATGGAGTAGCACTGGAAAACATGAAATAAACATCACAGTGATCATGAAATATGTACAGTGGCTTCCATGTAAGATATGAGTATGTAGGCTACATTTTTTAGCCCTTTAGATGAGAAATCTGTCCATGGATGTCTTATCATGAATAAGTGATAGAAATTATTTCTTAATTGATGGTAAGGGTGATCAAATTAAGGTAGCAGTGACTTAAAAAATACACAGAACCAAGATCCTTCATGTGATACATAATCAAACAGTGAAACACTGTCACTTTTTATGGTGTCTGTTCATGTTTTCAAAAAGCCACTAAAGAAATTCATGGAAGAAAGAGCCCTGGACAGATCCTTTGAATATGACAGAGGCTTGAATTGAATTGACAGAGGCTAAGAAAGCACTCAGGGGTGGGTGGATCACTACACGTTTGCCCTTCTTTAAACAATTGCCACTAGACATTGTCAGCTGCAGCGCTGAGGTGGATGGATCTTTGCCCTTGACACACAGTGTGAGACACTTCTAACTTGTTTTTTCCCTTGATACTAAAGGCCAACTCTGTTGTTAAGCTCTTACTTAAAAATATGAGGACTAAAAAAGCATGATATCGATAGTGCTTTTCAGTGGAACCACCTGTAATGTTTTTTGGTTTTACTTAAGCCACTTTAAAAGCGGTAGAAATTTACCAAATAAATAAATTTCTTTGGAATAAGCCACAAGAAGAGTTACACTAGTACCTAAGTAGAGCACTATGTGTATTTTA
Organism: Entomyzon cyanotis; assembly: GCA_024500445.1. NCBI lineage: Eukaryota > Metazoa > Chordata > Aves > Passeriformes > Meliphagidae > Entomyzon > Entomyzon cyanotis. The sequence goes on along the minus strand of JAKEPQ010001009.1, from coordinate 20,831,432 downwards.
AAATAGAAAAGCAAATATATACAAACACATATATAAAAGGGAATAATAAATACAGCACACAAATATTTCGTGTGTGTACATGCACATACACACATTAGTGTTGTTACATTGACAAATACTGTATAAATAAATCTTGCCTCTCCAAATAATTTAAGTGAAATTAACCTGCTTGTCAGATTGCGTCTCACTGATAAAGTACAGAGCTCTTAATTTGTGCAAGGACCTACCAGTGTGAAGGAGGAAGGATCATGTTAGAGATGTTTATTGCAGCAAGTGTCAGGAGAAGGACTAATAAGAAAAACCCAAGAGAAAATAAAATTACAGAGAGAAATGGTGTGGAAGAAAGCTGAGATAGTGGTCCATGAGGTTGAAAAAGAGATTCTGAAACCATGTTAAGAGGCAGTCATTAATAGTAGAAAATTCTTCAAATATCCAGTGGTTCCTGCTGTGACAAAGTCCTGCTTCTTACAGACTGCAGAAGCCTTTGCTGGTGGTATAGTTTATATATTGAGAAGGGCATGTAACCCTCAGTGGATAGTCCTGCAGAAGCAATCCAGCAGCACTACCTTTCCTTCCTTCTGCAGCCTGTTCTACTTACACTAGTGGTGTGTGTATCAAACAATAATCTTCATTGTGAAAGGACTAAAAATCGCTTTGAAATCTCTCTTTCACATGTTAACTACATACTACTCTCCTTATTTTTGAATCAAAACTGTTGCTCACTGATTTAAATGGTACAGCCACATGTGTTAATTCACTTACTCAAAGGTGTCACAAATGACATGTGCCCAGCTAATTCTAATTCGTTTGTTTTTCCAAATGTGAACTTGGGATTTTGTGTTATATAATTTAGATATTGGACTGTAAGGATTATAGTCAGATGTTACATGACTACAGAGGTGATTGCTTTTATCTTCCAGCTACTGTCTTGTGGCCTGCTAGAAACATTGAAGTTCAGTGTTCTAGAGCTCCAAGAACACTTGGATACCTATAATGTCAAAAGAGAGGCAGCAGAACAGGTGAGTGTCTTACATTTCAAAGCAAAAATATTAGAACCTACTCATCAAGAAAATGTTGCAGGTCCTTATCTCTCATCACAGGTATCTAAAAGTAAACTGTGGGAAAACACTTCAGAAATAAAATCCTGTTTCCTTTTCTTACTGCTATTCTGTGTGTATAATCTGAACCTGAGGGTTTTTTTCTTATGTGTAATTCATTTTTGTTGCACATATTTCTGAAATGTACTTTGAATGTATAACATTGCACAAAATCCACTAACAGTGGGAAAAGCACATTTCTCATTTAAAAGTCCTTTTTTAAAAATGTTCAAGTATTTTTAACATTAATAACAGTAAATAATTGTGCTTTTTTCTTTACAAACGTTCTGGTTTATTTTATTCAATTAGAGATTCACCTCCAGATTAAGATATTTACAGATAATTATCTATATGGCAATTAAGTGGATTAACACCCATTGTATTCAAGGATCAGGTCAATACAATAAAAGGAATCATGAAAGTGACGCTTTTATCCTAATATAAACATTTACTTGTTTAGCTGAATAACTCTTTAGACTTCTTTTTGGTGACTGAATCTCCACCGACAGTAATGGGGGCTTGTACAGCTGTCACACATGAATTTAGGGCTCATCTTACAGCTGGATCTCACTGAGGCTGATGTCTATGGGTTGTTTAGAATAATGCAGTTTAGTTTTCAAGGTATATGTTAGCGCTTATATCCTTTTTCCAAAGAAATGAAGTTTAAAAGTTGGAAATTTCTGTAGCAAGGGTCTGTGTATTTGGTTTTGCGAAGCTGTGCGTGAAGTTCAGAAAGTAAGATACTAACTTCAGAAAACTGAAACAGGTAAGATTTGTATTTCAAGAGCCAAAAGAAAAATTTGATCTACAATCAGTTTTACCAATAGAGGGAGAGAGAGAATATATGGGGCTTTTGTTGTAGAGAGATTATGATTCTTAGGAAAATTGAACGTGCTGAATTTTACTGATCTCAGCAGCCTGTGAGACCATGAAAATGGCTGTATAGGCAAGTTTGAGTGATGCAAAACAGAACCAGAATTCCAGCCATGATGCTTTGGCAAAGCTGTATTTTGCAGCAGAAGTGGCTCCATGTTTCTTGATCATGCTGAGTTTATTAGGAATTATGGTCTCTGCCTTGCAAAGATTGCCGACAGCTCATCTGTTGAATAGACTAGGGATGCACTTTTTTATGGACAGGACCTCAAAAGAAATGCATTTTTCTCAAAACCAATGCTAAAGTATGCCACGCAACACTATTAATGTAGTTAAACAGTTTGTAGGATCCAGGCCAGCATTTCTGCTAAAGAGTTGCTGCATTTTTTTGCCCTGCTCTGTGGTAATAATTTATTTGATCTAATATAATGAACTACATTTTGCAATGTAGGCTTAATCAGAAACAAAGTGCTCATCTAATGACTAAGATTATTTTACTCAATGTAATATTTAATGTCTGGCAATCTCCAATGCATAATGCTGTCAGCACTCCTATGAGAGCATAATGTATTTCATTCCTAATTTTAGAGAGCAGCACTGAGGCACAGAGGGTGTAACTGATTTGCCCCACAGTCAGACAGGAAGATTTGATACAGGGTAAAAAAGGACTCGTGTGTGTGTGTAATTAGAATGATGACTATCCAAACATGGAGGAATTTTACATCAACTCCTCATTTAGCCTAGCTTATCACAGCAATAACCAATGGTATTGTTTTGTTGATTTATCAAAGTATACTAAGTTAAAATTACATCCCTTTCAGATGGCCACAAATTCACTAAATGTATTTTTAGCCAATTTTGCACTGCCACATTTCATATTTACGTAAATCCATGCTGGACATTAAGAACTCCTTTGTATTTTATTTTACCAGGTAAATAAATACTGGTATCAGTTTGATAGCCTCTGTCATTATATCCTAGTGAAGGAGTGTTGTTTATTCCTGTCAAAAGGGAGTTCAGTAACATGTTTCTGTGGTCAGCCTGTCTTCTGCCACAGATTTGTGAGTGACTGGAGCAGGAAGAAGGTTCACAGGGTTAAAGGAATTGTTCTGAAACAACTGAGAGCATTTTGTCAGGATTTTATTTTTATTCAATCATTTATAAATAAAAAGTACTGGGAAGGAAGAAACTTTTAGCTTGGATCAGTCGTCTCTGACTCTTGATAGCACATCATTTAGACAATTTAGTGCATTATTTAAGTGGTTATCGAGCATGTAATTTAGAAGCAGTGACTAATTGTCTCAGATAATTTACTTTCCTAAAACTTCTTTAGAAGTATTTCTTTAGCTGTTGGTCATCTTTTTCTTTAATATATTATATAATAAATGTAAACTAAGAATCTTCCAAAGCTACTTCTTAGATATGTTCTGTTGGTTTCTTACTCTGTTCTCTTAAACAGAGTACAGGGAATGATTGAGCAAGACTTCCTCAAGTAAAATACAAATTTCTGTTGTTGCACACAGTTGTGCTATGTATCCTATTAAATCTGAAAGTATTAAGGCAAACTGTTTAATGAACTTAATGCATATCCTTGCTTTTTTCACAGAAACATGAATAAAAATTATCAAATTAAGTGGTTGGGCTATTGTATAATAAAGTAAATAAAAATTAAAAGATACTTAAATAAATGTAATTTGCATGTTAATCTGGTGTCCTCTAGAATCAACCACTGGGAAAATCTGTATGTTAACTTCTTTAATGAAAAATTGTTGTTTAAACTTTATCCTAGTAGATGATGTTTGTCACTCTCTGTGCTGTGTGGTGTACAGGCATTCACATGAATCAGACTGAAAAAGTAAGAGGCTCAGGCTGCAGTTGCTTGAAAATCTTACCTATTCACCGAGATAAAACAGAAAGGTACCCATAGTACAGGGTGTTTAGCATGTCTGTTTAGGGTTTAATCTGGCAAACCAACCTGTGCTATGACCAAGACCAACCCCAGACTTCCCTGTGTTATGCTTTCATCAACACTTTTTAGGAGATACATGGAGAAAACATGAATTGATAGAAAGCAAACACATAAAGGAGGTTATTCTGTCACACAATCTACTAGTCTTCCCAAAGAAGAAATTAGATCCTTCTACCATGCTGAACATCTATTCTGTAAAAATTCTTGGCAAATTAATATTGTCACCTTTTTTGAGCCATTATTCTATTTTCTTGCAAGGGGACTGCTTGGACTTCATGTGCTTATTAGGGACAAAGATACTGAATCAGATAAATGTAATGGAAAGTACAAGTTTATACATACAGCATTCTAGGCACACCCTTTATTCAGACTGGTTCTGAGATTTAAAAGATCTTAAAAGGGTGGTGTGTGAAAATAAATATTAGCTTCCCAATTGCTGATGCTCTCTGTTGCAGTGCAGACCTATTCCGTCGTTCCCAATGGATGCTGTCTGATAAAAAGAGAAATGAGATTTGCTGTGGATGTTGGTATCCATGTCACTAATTGAAACTGACACTGCGATGTTCAGAGAATTCCATTTCTCCTCTTCATGAGCACACAGGCCTAGTTAATTCACTAAGTAACCTTTATTAAATTGAGCAGATGGGAAATCACATTTTTCTTTTTCTTGCATCAGACAAAGGTTAGAGAAAGGTCACCAAGATTTCCTCTGAGATTCAAGATACCAAACACACAGTATGCTAAATTACTCTTCTTTGGATGTATAGAGCCAATTCTTCGTTTCAGAAGATATCCTGCACTTTGTCTCAACATGATGCATTCCCATTTCAGTAATATCCATGCTTGCAGTTGTTTGCAGCATACAGAAAAATATGCTGGGTGCTGTGTCAATGAGGTGATCAGGCTGTATTGTCCAACAAGAACATACTTTATTCTGTGAATGCTTTATAATAACAGTGATACTCATGTGAATGCCAGTGCACATGGAGGTTATTTTTTGAGGAATATGCATAGTTGGTTAAAGGTATAAAAGAGATTGCCCACTGAAATTAACGCACGTGTTTGTTATAGGAACTGGGGTTAAATACAGCTCTGGGTGAAATCTGCAGGTTTGCATTGTGTAATGCAAGAATACTTCATCTCCTTGGCTTGTATGAAATGGAGGTGATGCTAAACTCCCACTGGAGAATTTGGGTTTTTTCATTCCATCCTGTAAACCTGCACTTACATCTACTTATACAAGAGAGCTCTTTTTCCTTCTTTTTGTAAAGTAGTCCCAAGAAATTTAACAGGCTTACTCTCTAATGTGAATTAGTGTGTATTTTAAAGGCTGATAAATCATGTGGGTGTAAACCTTGTGCAGAAAGTAAAGAGAGGGATGTTTCTACTCCCACCCTCTGACACATTTTCCTGTAACAGCATCCAAAATTCAATCATGGGTTACTATTTATGCTGAAGTGTACTATCTCCATCTTGGGTAATGAAGGCTGCAGGAAAATTAGAACAGAAGGGACACAATAAAAGCTACACAGTGATATATCAGAGTGGATATCATCACTGCAAACAACATTGGTAAACAACTGATTTCATATCACAGTTTCTTACGTTGTCCAAGAATGTACAAGACAGAATGTCTTACACAGTTTTAGCAGTCTTCATTTTGCCCTGTTTCAGAAGATGTTTAATCTTGTTTGTATTTATTTTGCAGTGGCTAGAAGACTGCAAAAGAACATTTGGTACTGATGATGGTATTCATGGGACTAACTCAGATGCCCAGGTAGGTGTATGTCATTTGTGAGTCTCAGGATATGAGAATAAAAAAGATCTTTATTGCACAAAAATTTCAATATTTGTAGAGAGATTAAAACTTTATGAAAAGCTTTTCATTTCAGTTATCATCCTATCTTTTGGAAACTCAGAGTCTCATGAAGTGGTAATAAAAATGGGTCTTCTTAATAAAAGCTGGCAATCTGTCTTGGGTTCTAGACTTAATAACACTGAGTAGATAAGCAGACTAGATAGCATCTGTGTACCAGCAAGTCTGCTTTTCTGCTGCTGTTTCTAGAAGGAAAAAATACTAACATTCTGGTTATATGCTCAGATACATTGTCTACTCAAAAAAAACTTCTACTGAATTTAATATACATAAGACCTTTCTGGAGCCATTATGTGGGTGAGAAGGAACAAGGAGTAAAGTAGCAGTATAGCAAAAAGCTCATTAAACACTTTTGTCAAAATATTATCTAACAATAGGTTAAGTAATCCACTAATATTAGTTGAATATTTTGTATGTATTTGCATGGCAGTCATCCATGTTTGATATTACTAATTGCTGTCATAACTGACAGTTTTCCCCCAGATGGACTAGGACTGGGGGGGGGGTTTAATACAGAATAGCTGCATAATATTGACACAGTAAAAAAAGCAAATCCAAAAGGCAGTGTTAGTAGGTATAAGGAATCTGCCATCTGAAGTACTGTGGTAAGGACAGTGAAAGATGTAAGAAAGTAGAACTGCAGGTAGCATATGATCTTACCTTTTCACAATGACAGTTTGACAAAAATCCCAAATCCAAGCTGAGAAAGGAGGAATTTTATTTCTTTTATTCAATTGAACTGTTCATTGAGGAACTTGGTCATGTTTCTGCTGCTGAGGATATAGTCTTCAGCAACAGAAGTGTCTGGTGTATCTTTGGATTATTTCTTCTTTTATACAGTTTACTTTGGCTGTTTTTCATATATATATATATATATATATATATATATATATATATATAACAATTAATTAATATATTAAATAGTAATGTTTGGGTTTTTTAAATTCAATCACAAAATATTCCTGAATTTAGAGAGTAGTGAAACGTGGTAATATACTGTTAATACTGCATTGAAGTTGCACATTAAAAAAAATTACATGGATAACCTTAGGTAATACAAAACCAGCAAAATAATTTGCTATTTGCAAGGACTTTTGTCTTGCCTATGAACACATATTTCAGTGTATTTTACACTAAGTATACATCTTCATATACTGACTGTTACAGAAACAGATAACAACATTTACTCTTAAAATACAGTAAATGTTGTATATATTAATAAAAATGCAGCATTTATTTATTTCAGTCCATATTTATAATTTTGATTACATACATCAAGAAACTGCTCTAACATTTATTTGTTAGAACAGAACCATTCTTGCCATGAAGGTAAATGTTACTGTTCCTACTGTATAGCAGGGGAAACTAAGAAATGGAAGACAAGCAACATGCAAGCTCTCAGATTGCTTGCACAGAGAGAATCCATGAATCCCAGTAAGGCAGTTCGGCCTATTCTTCTGTTTCTGCAGGGTTTGAAGACAGCTTCTGAAAAGGAGTTTGTGACCAATCACACTGATTATTATTTGTGGGGACCTATTTTGATTTTGGTTTTTAATCCTAGCCTGTGAGGGAGGCATGCTGGTAATTCTTCAAAAGTCCTTGTAAATGGAGTGCAGGGCTAACAAGTCTAAGCAGTTAACTAGTTAATGCAAAAAATGTGTAAGTGTTGTCTTGCTCAGGAAAACAGATATTTTTCATTCACTACCACAAATAAGATTTTCTTACTAATTTTTAGCACTGTGGTCCATACAGCTAAGGAATAGCGAGATTAATTCTGTTCTGGCTTGTGCGTTGCCAGCAGACTTGGAAGTAAATCTAATTATTCAGTTCTTGCTGTTAGTACACGCAAGCCTCAAAGAATGCATCTGGACTCTGGTTTGACTGTTTCAACAGGACAGGCAGGTAGAAAAATCTGATTATTTCTCAAAGAAGCACATATGTGAAAGACACTGAAGCCGTACAAAGCCATTTTTAAAGGAAAACATCTCTTGGATTTTTAAAAATTAGCTATCAAGGTGTGATTTGGGGGAAAGAGATTAATTATGGCTTACAGTAATAATGAGACTTGGCTTTAAGAACACTGGAGCTTAATGACTAAAATAATTAAATAGTCAACCCTGCCATTTCTCAAAACCTGATTCTCTGGGCTTCATTAAAGTGAGTCATTGAATTTATGTTAACTTCTGCAGTTCAAGATCTTAGGTATTCAGTGTTCTGTGCATCAGAAGTTTTCATGTATATAATTGTGCTGTGTCTGTAATAGCACAGAGTGCAGAACAAAAACATGCAATGTAACAAAAACATGCAATATTTATAACCTGTTAAGCACACAGTATGTAACTTACCATAACATCGTGTACAACTATGTGCTTAGTAAAGCTCAACTGCTTCTGTCTGTTGGAGTCAGACATCCACTGCATCTCCATATGTGTTGCTCTCAGGCACATGGTGTGATTCCAGTGGGGATGGTCCTGTGCAGGGCCAGGAGTTGGACTTTAGTGATCCTTGTGGGTCCCTTCCAACTCAGGGTGTTCTATGATTCTGTGATTTGGTTTGCTATGACGACTGTGCGTGCTTAAATGCCATCAATACACTTCGTGCTGTTCAAAGCACAGGAATGGTGAAGTTCACATCCCTCATCTGACAAATATATTTCCTGACTATTTCTCTCCCTATCCCTCTTTCCCAAACACTTTTTCTGAAATGGCTTGTAAAAACCAAGTGTAATTACATTACATAAGTCTCTCAGAGGCGTTGAGAACTGAGTTTAGCAAACCCAAGAATTTCTAAACTGATTCAGAATCCAAATTAACCTTACATCTCCAATTTTAAAAGGCATTGTTTTTGCTTAAACTATTGTGATACAAAACAAGTAAGAAGTGTTGTACAGATGTTCATATCAAAGTGTCCTTGATTTTGATTACCTTAAATTTGTGCACCTTTCAGAGTACACATGTATAAAGACCAGACAGGGCTGTAAGAGTGTTACTTGTGCTGTGGGACAACAAAGCCAATGCTACCTATCTTTAGTTATAGCAGCAAGTAATTTCATGTCAAATTCAGCCTGTTAACTTTTTACATTCACAGTATATATGGAGCATGTTACTTGTATTTCTTCCTTCATTTTACCTGGGACATCTTCTACCCTAATTAAAATTATTTCCTACACTAATTCTTGCTCTTTTTTCTTTCTTTGTATTGTTGTGACCTGCTCATCTTCTTGCTTAGCAAATGGAAATTCTAGCAGTAAGTGACAGTTCTTGATTTATCAAATACTTAACCATGCCAGTCACCAAACTGGTCTCCATCTTGTCTTGTCCATTTGTGAAATAATGATGTCTTGTCCTAGACTATTACAGAAATGCTGTGTGCTTCAATTTTGCATCATCTAACCCATTAGACTGTTGGTCCTTTGTAGATAATAGGATCCTGTAGTTAGTAGAATGTTTTAAAGATTATTCCATTAGCTTTAGCTTTTATGTCTGTATGTGAAGCAGTATGAGCACTGTCTGCACTTTTGACTAGTGTTTTAGAGGCATAAAAATGGAAGCAAGACGGTGTGTAAGTTAATACTGCTATTTCATTTCCTTAAGAATATATCTTGTGTTATTTTCTAAAGCAGAGTAAGGCCTACCTTTTATAAAGAAAACAATATTCTTGCCTCCAGTAATGGAATTACTCTCCTCCTACTCTGTCAGGCAGTGTAAGCTAAGGGCCAGGTTATAGTTATATACTGTGCTTACAATATAAATATCAATGGTTATGAAAGATCCTATACTCATGGACCCCAACTGCTTCTTTTGGATATTAGATCTTGAATCTAAAATAGTAAAATACCAGTAAAAGTAAACAATCTATGAAACCTCTGTCTTGTTTTTAAGACGTGAAATCTTGAAATGTTCTGGACATTTCAAAATGCCTTTTGAATCACTTGGTGTCCCACTCCAGCCCCCTTCTTGGAAATGTAACTTATTAAAAAGTGAACTTTAAATCTCTGTGAGAGGTTACTTCTAAGTTTAGAACTGAATGAAGCTTTCACCTGCTTTTCATTAGCTTTCTGTATGTTAGCTTCTAAATACTTTTGGCATTTTCTTTAGTAACCAAATTAACTACTTTTAATTTTGCACACGCTGTACTGAAGAAGTTGTGATTTATTGTCTGTTGTACAGGACAGTAGGAGGTTTGCACTTCTGAATATAATAGTGTTGTTTACATTTGTAGGAGCTGGAGTTATGTCGGAGGCTATACAAGTTGCATTTCCAGTTGCTGCTTCTGTTCCAAGCCTATTGCAAACTCATCAGTCAAGTAAAAACAATCAAAAAAGAAGCAGAGGTAATGAAAACCATGCCATTCACTTAGTAACTGTTGACATTTTAAATGCAGACAATTTAAAATACATTTTGATAGCATTTTCATCAGTGGAATATCTTTTTAGAAACTGGAGGAGGGTTCCAGCTGTTTTATAGCCAATTAATAAAAGACTTAAATAGAGCTTACAAGAATTTTCTGCATTCAGTTATCTCTGTTGATTTTTGTCCAGCTTGAAAGCTCTTTAAAAGACAGGAATGCAGGGAGTCCAGTGATGAGGATTTTAAATATTTCAGTAGCACTCCTGGTGTATTCTAATCAAGCTACAATCAAGGCACATCAACTCCACTCAACAGAGCTCTGTGATGAAGCCTCTTCCCATTGCCCTGGTGTTTCCTACAGCAAACACCATAACTTGCTACCAACTGATTCATTTAATTGTGTCACTTCAGCTGCCATTCAATTACTCTGCAACCTTAGTCCCCATCCTAAACAGAGTTAGCAGTGTGTTCTAGACATCTTATGCCTGACTTTTAGTTGCAGTAACTTCAGAAGGTGTCTTTCAGCTGTGCACGGGGTACATATGTTAATTGGGTTGTATGCATTATGCTATTAATAATGTCTTCTGAAAGTTCTCCCCTGGGTCTGGAATGCAATAAACAGGGGTAGCATAAAAAAAAATAGACTTGGTCTTGCTTGATGTAGCAGGAAGGAACATGAAAAACCTTTGAAAGTGAACGTCCTTGGTTTATGAATAGCTTCAGAAAAAAACCCTACACATTCCTCACTTGTATTTCCAGATTTTTGTAGAGGCTGTAAATAAGCCTGTTTGAAGAATGTTGTGGAAGGTTGGCATCACATTAGTCCCACTTCTTCCCTAAGTTAGTCACATGCAGAATCATGTTCTGTGAGATGACCTTGTGTTTTATTCATGCATTGCAGCTAAAGCCAAAGATACTAGTATATACACTGGCTGGACTGCAGTTACCGTGCTGGGTAACCAGTCTTCCAGATTTTTTCCTTTGTATTTAAGATGTCCTCATAATGGCACCATTGCTGCCATACTTTCCTGAAATGTTTAATTCTTCTTGTCAGTTTGTTATTAAGTAATGCAGGGAGAAAAGATTTTTTTTTTTTAAATAAATTTTAAAAGAACTAAGATGGAAACTTCTTCTTGGGAAAGCCCAAATACTTGACATGCACACTTGGGCCATTAAATTAACTATACTTAAGCAACTGCAGAAAATATTTGGGTGTTCTTTTTTTATTTCTCATTTATTACTGCATAGAGGAAGAAAAATAAAAATCTGATCTTCTGAAAATTAATTTGGCTGAAAATACCTTTAAACCAGAAAAGATAACTTATACTCGTTTTAGGTAATAAACATGTCTGAAGAACTTGCTCTTTTGGAGAGCTGCCTGAAAGAGGCTGAGGCGGTGTCTGACAGTGGTATCGAAGAAATCGAAATTGCAGAGGCTTCCCAAGCAAACACAGAAACAGCTATTCACTCTCTCATTGAATCCCTGAGAAACAAAGAGTTTGTGTCAGCTGTGGCACAGGTCAAGGCTTTCAGGTAAGCTTTTAAGAATTGCTTCCAGACCTTGAGTTTGTTAATAGACATTTTAAAATTAAAAACAGTGATAGCCACTATTCGGTTTCTTTCAGCTCTCACTGGATGTTCTTGTTGAAAAGGATAAACACTGTTGCTTCATTACAGTTTTTAAAAATAATTTTAAAAAAAAAGCAATTCTAGTAGTACTTAGGAATTTATTTACACTTAGTAAATTCTTTGGAATTTATCTCTGAGAAATAATACTGTTAATTACTGGGACTCTATGGAGGAAACATTTCTCTTGCATTTTCCTATGTCTTCTGTTCAAATGTCTGTTTAAAGAGTATTTCAACGTGTAATTTTTTTTTTAATGTTTAAATCCAAACTGTGTGTTTACAGATCTATTTGGCCCCACGACATCTTTGGCAGTTCTGAAGATGACCCAGTTCAAACATTGCTGCACATCTATTTCCGTCATCAGACACTTGGCCAGACTGGCAGCTTTGCAGTAGTAGGCTCCAACCAAGATATGTCTGAGGCCAGCTCAAAGCTGATGGAACTTAATCTAGAAATTCGAGAGTCTCTCCGCATGGTGCAATCCTGTCAGCTTCTAGGGAAGATCAAAACAGGAATAAACCTTGTGACCACTGGATTCTGAACAGCTGTCATTTAGCAAAGAACTGATGATGAAGATACTTCAGACTATTATTGAGCACCTTTCACAAAAAAACATAAAAACAAACCTCCAGCAATCCTGACAACCAACACACTTTTAGCACAGCAAGAAACTGTTTCATCAGAAGTAAAACTTTGAAAATTGAAGTGAACATCCTACTTGACTGCTCTTTCTACACAGCAGCCTGTGTGGCAGTAGTATTTTTTTATTAAATTTATGTATAAAAACTACACGAAAGGAAAAGGGCTTAAATGTAATGCATACATATGCATTATTTTCTGTTGTAACAGAACTATAAATGATGTTTGCAGTAACAGCCTCTACAGGTTGAATCAATATCGCAGGTGGGATGAGGCTAAAATCAAGGCTGGATTATTTTGGCTGAAGACCTGCAAGGCTTCCTGGCTTTCCAGCAGTAGTAGATAAAATCATCAACTAACACCTAATGAGACACTTTGCAACGTCATGAAGAATGTGCAGTCAAACATGAGTAGAATGACATATGACTGCAAAAACCATTGACTTCTCAGTGTTTTATTTGCTTTTGTTGTCTGTAATAAGGAAATGATGTGTGTGAGTTAGAATGTATGGCTATGTGACAGTTGCTTTTTGAAGGTATGGATGATTGTTAAATAAGGTCTCAGAGCATGCTTAAAAGAGCTGCAAGATATTTTTGAAGAAATTTTATTTTATTAGATCTAATCCTCATAGTGTGTAAATGTTAGGACATTTAATAATATTTTAAACTGGGATTTCCCAGGGTTTCTAAAAGAAATAATATATCTGTTAACTTTATTGGAATGCTGCTCAGTTCTCTGACCAGTGCTTATGTTACAAATATTGATAACAACTAACCAAAAAGTAGCTGCCTGCAGAGACTTTAAAATGTATATTAAAGATATATGCTGCCCATCAGCAATTCTCTTTAGAAGTTAACTTATTTTATTCTGTATATATTCTAGAAACTGTATAGTGCAAAACCAGTATTTTTCTTGTAAATCTGTGCAATGCACTGTTAAAACAGTAGGTGTATAAAGCTATGAGGGGAAGGGGGGTTCCCTCTTGGTAGTCACACGCAGTACTTGCAGTCTGAGTAGTCTGCAGGGTTTGAATGCACATACATGCATCTTCATGACTCAACTGAAGCCTAAGGAAATGGGACTATATAGAAAAAACAAACAACAAAAAAAAAAAAAAACCCTGACTACCAAAACATGCAAACAGGCAATATACTCATAGTTCAGTGTCAAAGTCTGTAGCATAAAACAAACTGGATTCTGTTGAAACCAATAGCATTTTCTAGAGAAAAAAAAAAAAAAAGAAAAAAAAAAGAAAAGGATGTAGTCTCACAACTCCTGTGATTTGAAAGGAACACCCAGTATTTTTATATACATCTCTTACCCACTGTGATTTTTTTTAATGGGCTCTAATTCCAGGGTTTAGAATGTAGAATTGAAATTCTTAGCTCTGCCTTTTGGGGGAATTAGGCCCCACTAGAAATGTAATTATGTTGAAATGCATTAATTGAAGGCACTGTGCACGCTGTTGGACTGCTGACAGTAGTTATGTTATCCTAACAAGTTCTGTAACTGGTCAAGGCACATCCATATTCACTGTATTTTTTTCCCTGTCCCTGATAAAATTGAATTATTTTGATGGTTTTGTGGTACTGTAGATGGTGTTCTTAATTATTTAACTAGTATTTACAGGGGATAAGTAGTTTTATTTAGGGGCGCATTACACTTTTATTTACATCATCTTTTACCAGCTTTTTTTGTAAAAATAAAAGACATTGTATCTGTCATTTTGTGTATTTTTACAAGCTAGAGTTTAAATACTTTAGCTAAACCAACTAAACACTGACAACACAACAGAGGCCTGGGTGCCCTGAAGTCCTATTTTTTATATCCTGTCATTGCAACAGCATTTTCCTCAGCATGTTCTGAAGCTGTTAATGGATTTCTCATGCAACTCAAACCCAAATTTATGTATGTAATTCCTTATGTTATACATCTTCCTCCATTTCTAATGGCTAGTGGTACCTGCCCTATGGAGCAGAATGATGTTAGCTGACTGTCTTTTGATACTGCTTTAACTTCATGAAGCTTTTCAAAAATTACTTCTCAACTACTGCATGAGCTGTCACCCTGCATTACCTGGTACCAGGTCTGTGCCAAATCTGAAGCTACGGTAAAGCTGGCTAGAGACAAGGAAAACATCAGACATCTCCTGTAAGAGGCAGTAAATACAGCACTGACTGAGCTAACATGTGCAAAAGAATCTCTTTATGAAAGAGCTGTACAGGGCAAGTTCAGGATAGCTTTGAAGAACTGGCAGTGTGAAGGCTGTTCCCTTCCACTTTGCCTAATCACGTAGGTCAGGAGTAGCTTTCCTTCTTCCTACTGAGTCTAGGAACTAGTGCCCACAATCCACAGCATGTGTGGTCATGCACATGACATGGCAGTAAAGCTGAAAAAGAACTAGAAAGTACAGAATTGTACTTTGGCATCAAGCAGTGAAAGCATTGAACATGTTTATTTTAGAGGGATGACACACAGAGCTACGCTGGAACTGAAGAATGCTACAGGATGAAGGAAAGCTTGTTTAATACAGCTGCCCCCTGCACTGTACTCCAAGACACAGAGCCTTGCATTGGCTGATGAAAGGGGTGGGTGGCTCTTTGCTGCTGTCAGTTGGAGCCTTCATCAGCTGCTTGCTTGTACCAGTTGCTGCTGAAGCGCAACACCCAGTTCAAATCAGCTGGGTCTGTTCTACATCTTATCAAGCAGAACCAACTGCTGCTTTGATGGTAGTTAGTGGGGATGACAACCCCTAAGTTGTACTAAATTTCACTTTGGGCTTGTACTGCTAATAATTATGTAAGAGTCACCATATTCACAGCAAGTAATTCTCAAAGCAATGCTGTGTGAGGATACCTGCATAAATAGGAAGCACTCAACTGCTCATAGTGCCATGACTTCTTGCTGACATGGCACAGAGCTTCAGTTCTCTGACTCATTACCAAGGTGCACAGACTCATCACAGCCAATTTCTCACTGCATCCATCAGGAACAGACTACAGCTATTAGAACAGCAAAGGCAAACAGAGAAACAGAGAAGAACATCCTTAGAGGGGAACATGCTCTGAAATAAAGACTTCTCAGATCACAGCTGCAACTGTAAACTGAGGCACTGTGGCCAGGTGGCTGCAGAGAGGGCCCCAACTGCATTCCTCAAGCTGGAGGCTTGCCACTGCTCATCACAGAGTAACTGGAGGCACTTGCACTACAACAGAAAATTGCCCAGCTGCCAGGGGTACTTTTCAACTTGAACAAGGCAAGGATGGAACTTGCTGTCAAAGTCTGACTGAGCTGGTAAAGCAAGGGGTATTTCCTTTTACTGTGATACATGGAAAAATACTTCAGGTAGAAGCATGAAACAAAACCATACTCTGCTCTGGAGTTTGTTTTAATCAATATAAAAGTCACTCTTTTCAAAGAAAAGCTACTTCAAGAGTTTTGCAAAAGGCTTTGTGATTATGCTCAATTTGAAAATTAACAGTATCAGTAGCATTCTCAGAAAATTATTTCTTCCTCTGTTTACCCAGCTTCATAGCTGAAGGGTAGACTGGGGCAATGGTGTAGGTTTTACTAGCTTGTGACTCTGCTCAGATGGTGATGCTGTAAGTTAGTCCCAGCTTGTAACACTTGCTGAAGCATCGTGTTCCTATAGACACCACCATCGAGAGCACCAGTAGCCCACAGAGAGCATCATCTGCAAGTAACCAGTGTTGGTTCTGCCGTTACTACCAAACACTAGAAGTGCAATTCCTAGTTGCAAACCCAGCCCCAGAAGGGTGTTAAGAGTTTGATCCTTCCATGATGGCAGACATCTAAACTGTAACTAGATCAAACTCTTCAAGTGTAATTCACTAAGTGCACAGCTCTTGCACTTCATCTGCAGGTTGAAGAGGAAACCAGGCAGATGCAGTATTGTACCTTGCTCCTCTGAGGTGTCCCTTCTTTTCATAACCTTGTGCAAGTAAGATAAGCAACACATTTACCAAGAGACTGTAAGATCAGTGACTCCCTTCCTTAACATTTTGTGAGAACTATCCCTGAAGAGCTTTCTTTGGCTTTAGTCTACAGACAAAAACACTGGCTTAGCTAAATGCAGACCAGCTGTACCAGCAGAAGTGACTTAGTACTTACACAACATTAATTAATAATTTTCTAGATGAAAAACAGGTGCAGGATACTTTCTACCTCTAACAGAGGTGTGCACAGTAAGTGAATACTATTACATGCTTTGTTCATGAATGATGGTCTACTGCCTACTGCAGATGTCAATTTCATGTTAACTTCAAGCATTCGATAAGTTCAACAACAGGAGCAGTAACAGAAACCCCTTTCCACATGAGATTCTACAAGGTCCTGAGTCAGGTGCTTCCAAGACCATCAGTGATTTACAATACATCTCTAAACTCATCTCCCATGCAAGTTACAGAATTTACAATATGCATCCTCTGAGCTGGGCACAAACCCATCTGATCATTTGAGTGTGCTTTGCAATACTTTTATTTTCATGCTTTCTTAGCTACATTGCACCAAGTACCTTCAACAATACCAACAAAAATCTGCTCTTCTTGTAGTTTTCTAGAAAAGCCGTAAACAAAACAAAAAAAACCCCCTCATCCCGTTCAGATGATGTATTTGAAACTGAATGTGCTATCGCAGGAGAGGCGTTTCCCCTTGCATCTCCCACAGAGGTCCTGGCGGTGCGGCCTCTTGGGATCCACGTGGCGCATCTTCACGGGGCAGGTGCAGCGCGTCTGCTTGCAGCTCTGAGGGAGAAGGCGGCGGTCGGCGGGGCGGCCGGGCCCGGGGACAGCCGGGCTCGGGCAGGGCGGGGCGGGGGTCCCTTACCTGGCAGGTGATGTCCTCCACGCGGTACGGGTTGTAGGACTTCTGGCAGGTCCGGCAGAATTGACGGAAATAGACCTGGGGGGAAGGCCGGGGTCAGCAAAGGGGCGGCGGCGAGGGGCCCGCGCCGGGGCGACTCGAGCCGGCCCTACCTTGTTGGTGCCCTGGACACACCAGACGTAAGCGCTCTCCCAGCGGATGTTGCAGGCCTTGCAGTGGTAGTACCCGTACTTCTGCTCCAGGAACTGCCGGGGACAACGTTATTCGACGGCGCGGGCGCCTCCCGGGCCAGCCAGGCCTCTCTCTACTCCCCCCAGGCCACCACTCACCTGGAAGCGCAGGCGGGTCTTGCCCGCCGACGACTCCCGCTTCTGGGGCGAAGCCGGCGGCTCTGCCGCCTGGGCTGGCGGCTCTGCCTCGGCTGCCTCCGCCGGCTCCGCTGCCTCCTCCTGGCTCACTCCCGTGGCCGCAGCCGGGGGGAGGCCGTGCGCTGCCCGCGCGGCTCCGCAGGGCGCTGCCCGAGCGGCTCGGCGCCACCGTCGGGGGGCTTCTCCCAGCTCGCCCGCACGGCGGCCGCCTCCGCCTCCCGCTGCTCCCGCAGCGCGGCCGGCTCCTCCTCGACGGCCGCCGCCTTGTACTGCTGCTGCGGCCGCCGCTCCGGCTCCGGGCTCGGCTCCTCCAGGAAGGCGGTGAGTCTGCGGGACGCCATGGGCGAGTATACGGCGATGGTGCGGGGGAAGCGCACGGCGCGGGTGCTGGTGGTGGCCGGGCTGCCCAGCTCCTGCTCCTGCTCCCGCTCCGCCTCACGAGGCAGCGGTACAGCGGGGCCGGGGCGGCGGCGCAGCAGCGTGCGGGGCCCGAGCGAGCACTGCACCGAGGCGTCCTGCCGCGGGTTCACCTGGACGCCCACCTCCTTGGTGTTGGCCTTGCGGAGCCGCGGCGTCAGGTTGGGGTTGACCTGCGAGAGGATGGCCTTCAGCTGCGCCCGCTGGTAGTTGTCGAAGTACTCGGCGGCCGCCTCCCCGTAGCCCGAGAAGTAGCCGCTGCCCCGCGGCCGCCAGCCACCCGCCACCCCACTTTTGCCCTTGGGCGGTGGGTAGCGGTAGGAGTAGGGGTGGTAGGCGGCGTAGAGATAGCTCGCCATCGCTTCCTCGGCCATCGCACCGAACCCGGGGCAGCCCTCGAGGGGCGGCCTTAAATACCGCGGGAGGGGCCGGGCTTCCCTCGCTCCCAACGGGCGCCGGCCTTGCGGCCCCTTCCCATCCCCACCTGGTGCGAGGCCATCCCCCGCCCTCCGCGCTGCTCCCCAGGTGAACCGGCAGCACGGCTAGTAACTGCCTCCAAGGGACTAAACAGCGGAGAACACGCGTTTGGTTCGGCATCGCCATGTATTGGTGGTGAGAACAATGAGCACAATGGTTTTACAGCAGGTGGGAGGCACAGAGATACACGCGAGATGTGGATTTTTTTATCATCCATACTGACACTGAGTTGGTTTTGTGGAACACTGTTTCCTTTCTTCTACCCATTCCTGCTGCACTCAGCCAGGCAGCAGCCTCTTTGCATGAAGTTTTACAGTTACTGGTCTGCGTCGTGGTGATGCTTTTTTTTTTCCTTTTTTTTTTCACATTTACTTTTGAGGAAGTAGAACTGTCATGGTAACAAACACGTATCACCTGGTACAATAGGAGCAGCTGGAGAAACAATGGAGGACGGGCAGCTCTGCTTGCACAGCAGCGAGCGCAGCCCCAGCCTGGTTGCAAGCACAACACACATTCATGTCTCAGGGAGTTACCTCTTTGTCTCGCCTAAAGTGCCGTCTGAGTCGGCTCCATCTGAATGGAGTTGTGCTCCTCTGTGGTCACTGTGCCATAAGAAGTATCAGCTACCTCCTCTTCCTTCAGTTTCTTGTAGGATATATCTGTGTCTTCCTCTTCACCAAGTGTATCTTGCTTGTAGCTGTCTCTTCCGTACATCTTGTATACTAGCACAAACAGTCCAGCTTCTGCTGACTGAAAAAGCGCATAAAGCAAGGGAAACATGTACATGCTCCCTATGATCTCTGGGGAGAAGGTGAGTTTTAGGATGGCGGTGCAGAGCTGGACGTTTTGGCACCCTGTTTCCAAAGACACTGTTCTTCTGCAGTGTGGGGGCATTTTAAAGACCGTGGCTAAGCCGTATCCCAAGGCGTACCCTGCCAGAGGCATCAGCACTGCAATGGCATAGACAGAAGCAGGAATCTGTGCCAATAGATCTGGGCCCAGCATAGTCCCAGTCAGGATGAACAGGATCACCAGTGTCACCAAGAGAGACCACAGGGAAATCTGGCAACAGATACAGACATTGATAAAAAACACGAAGGTTATTAGTTTGAAAGGATAAGCATAGCAGGCAGAGGCTTGCTAAAGATTCTAAACTGCAAAACATGGTTGCATTGCCCTTCCCGGGTTTGCTCCTGGCCTGGTGGTGTTTGATCATATCCCAGGAAAGGAAGGGGCTGAAGCCACCCTCCATCATTTTGCTTTGGGATGACTTGCTGGGAAAAAAGAACCAGGACTTATGCCTCACTCTTCCTTTCGCATTTAAGCTAATTTAGTTGCACGTTTTAAAGAAGCGTGGCCGTGCCTGCAGGTTGGCTTTGCCTGACTTGGGTGCATCAAGAGCGGGGAGAAAGCAGGATGTCACGGAATGCCTCTGCTACAGGGTCCAGGATGCCTGCCAGGGTGCAGCACCACACTACCTTCCTTCCCTCGGGAGGTAACCCGCCCTTACCCTCGCTTTCTATCTCTATCCCACCGTTTTATTTCAAGACTGTAAATCCTTGTATTCCACCTAAATAGTTGAATATGCCTGCGTGAAACTAATACAGGTTTGGCGGGACCAGAAAGCTTACTCCCGTGTCACCGCCGGGCATCTCCCGCAGCGTGGCCACCTCCCCTGTGGACGCCGTGCCTACCTTGACCAGGAGGTCGGCGGCGCGGGGGTGCCGGTAGCGGATGAGCACCCCCAGGCCGATGGGCAGCAGGGTGCTGCCCAGCGTCAGGCTTACCGCCCCCAAGGGCAGCAGCTGCACCACGGCTGTGTTGATCCAGTGGCGGCTGTAGATCCAGAGGCAGAGTGGCATCAGGAAAAGGGCCAGCAGGGTGGAGGAAGCCGTCATGATAATACTGCGCCGGGGGAACCAAAGAAATGCCCCATCACCGCCCGCCCGGCCGAGGGGCAGCCCCGGGAAGCCCCAACCCCCGCTGGAAGAGGGTTCTGCAGCCGGCCGGGCGCTTCTCACGGCAAGGGCTCCCCTCTCTCCACGCTCCATCCCCCCACCCGCTTCCCTGCCCCGGCCAGGGCGCGCGCAGGGAAGCTTTTTAGGGAAGGAATCAGGAGCCGTGTGTCGGGGCTTCTGCCACCGAAGAGACAGGAGAGCAGTGCTGGCGATTCCCAGCGCGCCGTGCCCTCCCGTCCCGGCTCCACCGGCGGCAGGTGCCCAGCAAGCCCTTCCCGCGTCCCGGGGCCGCAGCAACCCCCCGGCCGGCTGGGGGTGAGGGGGAGCGGGGCGCCTACCTTAGATTCATATCCCCGTCGACGAGCACCGACATGAGGTTGGAGAGGTTGCCGCCGGGGCAGCAGCCGCACAGCAGTACAGCCACGGCGGCCACCTCGTCCAGGGCGAAGATGAGGGCGAGGAGGAAGGCCAGCAGTGGCATGGCCACGAATTGTCCCAGCAGCGCCAGGAGCAGCCCTACGGGCCGCCGGAGCTGCTGCCCCAGCTGCCCCAACTCCACGGCGCAGCCCAGCCCCAGCATGGTCACGCAGAGTCCCAGCCCCACCAGCACGCTCAGGCCCTGGCTGAGGGAGCGGTCCCCGAAGGTGTCGCCGTCCCCCGCCAGCGACCCGCCGTCGGGGCCCCCCGCCGCCGCCGGGGTCTGCGCGGAGCTGGCCATGGGCTGCGCGGCCCCGGGGAGCCGCCGGCTCCCCGCCAAGCCCCGGAGCAGAGTGCGGGCGGCGGGGCGGCCGTCAGTGCGGGACGCGGGGAGGGCTCGCCCCGGCGGCCGGCGGAGCTCGCATCCCTCCCCGCCTCCGCTGGCTCTCCGGGCGCTGCCGATGCGCTGCGGCCGCGGTCCCTGGCCGCCTGTCTGCTGCGGGCGCCGCCCGCGCGTCCCCGGACCCACGCGGGGCCACCCCCGGCGTGGGCGGTGTCTCGCTCTCGCCTCGACGGCGGTCATCGGCGGCCGCCAGCGCCGCCCGGCCCCGGCGGGGGGAAGCGCAGGCGGCGGAGGGAAGCGCAGGCGGCGGAGGACTCGCGGCCGCATCCCGCTCTCCGCTGCGACCCCCGGCAGCCCGCCTCTGGAGCCGGCAGGGCCCGACGTTTTCAGCGGAGCACCTGAAGTATCAGGGGATTTACTTTGGCATCGGCGTTAAAAGGTCAATTAGCGTCGCAGTGTCACCCGATGTGGGTGGGCAGCACTAGACCCCTCTGCTGAGGGATTGCCAAGCTCGTTCCCCCTCCAGACAAATTGCTGTTGATGTTAGGGTTTTGGGAATGTATGAGGGAGGATAGAAAGCCCTTTTATGAGGTCGAGGAGGCACCACTTTCTGCTGGTGGGGGCCCAGGAGCTTGTAAGGAGAGGCCATACCTTTTAAAGGGTAGTCAGTACATGTGGAGGAAACGGGCAAGCTCACAGGCACACAAATATTCAAACCAGGGTAAGAAATGTAGTCCATCACCCAAAAATCACATCCAAGGTTGATTGTACTGTTTTCAGCCATAAAACTGCTTACAGCATTTACTTTTCATTTAATAATTTTGTGTCACCCTGTTCCTTCAGCAGTAAAGTGCTGTACAGAATGCCCAACTAGACTCACAGGCGCAGGAGCTCCGGAGAGAGGAGGGCAGCTTCCAAGGGCAGGATGTGTTGGTGACTCTCACTCTTGGCACTGCTACTGGCCTCGTCTTAGGAATGTAACTCTTTTCGTCATTCACCCAGAGGATTTAAAAGGGTCATAGCCACCACTTCACATTACCACTCCTGGGTGAGGGTAGCTGACTCAGGACAGAGCATCCCCAGGGGCTGCCCCTTGGCTTCTGCATTTTGTGTGCAGCTCTGCTTCTTCATGGAGCATTTTGGGTCACAGCTCAAGAGGGACACACTGGATTTAAAGAGAGAGCCTATGGGAGCTGCCCTGACTGGCTGCTTGCCTTAAGCTCCATTAAACAGTGAGTTTCTCAAACATTTGTTTGGGTAAAATTTTAGGCTGTCCCAAGACTCGAGTAGAAATTATTGATGGCTTGAAAGAAAAACAGACTGTTTGCTTATTAAACCATTAATTCTTCCTTGGGGCACAAGAAGTGCAAGTAGTAACGAGTGACAAAATCCTGGGTACACAGCTTTGCCACAATGCTGCCAAGTTCCATGCTGTTCTGCCTGTGTTTGTTTCCTTGTCATTAGCCTAAGGAGAGCTCAGGGAAGATGAGTCATCAGAGTCGAATGACCAAATAGGATCCGGATTGCTTTAGTTCATTCATATTTTTGGGCTCCAAAGGAGGGGAGCTCAGGATCTCATTGGCTTTTTGAGCCAACAGTATTCTCTGGGTTTAATTTTCAGGATTGCATGTGCAAAAAAGTGCTTGCAGTGTATTTATTGTGCTTCATAAACTCTTACCACTGTTATATCTTATTCCATCTGTCATGTAGCCAATATTTGGCTCTACATTATGCCGGTCATTTGCTTATCACACCCTCTCTGGTTTGTAAAAAATGCCTGGGTGGTTCCCTGTGGTGTGGCCGACTAGGGATCACTGTGGGCAGACTCAGGATGGATCCGCTGTGCCAGCACAAGGTGGCTGCTTATTGAGCAGTGTGGAAGGGCACAGCCAGGCCTCCTGCTTTATCTCCGAGTGTCACTCCCCAAACTCCCCACTGAAACAGGGCTGGTCATGGGAAGATATTTTTATATCATAATGTGTGACACCTATGGTGCAGGCAGTTACAGGGGGAGTCCAGTATCCCTGGATACAGTGAAGGGAGATGTAGGCTCCTTCTGAGCCCACCCAGTCAGCATAAACTTCAGTTTCAAGGAAGACTGAACTATAGTGGGAAAATGCCATGAATGCATCGCAACAAATCAAGACCTCTTAAGATCTTATAATTTTTCAGCTAAAATTAAAGTTCAACTCTCAGTTTAAACACAAGCAGTGAGGCTGTCTTCTCTCTTGAGGGAAAGCCAAGCCTAAACCCAGCTGATGTGTTTTGCTAATTGTCCATCCAGAAAGTACCACCACCCAGGTTGGGCACCGGGCGTATTTTCACATGCAGCATTTAGAATGAAAAAACGTTGTACCTGCTGCTGAGCATGGTTCTTGTCCCTGACTTGCTGCAGGCTTTCCTAATATGTCATCATTAAAGCACACTCTGGAGTCTGGAGTGTTGCTGAGAAGTTTTGCTGGATCTGGCTGTGAGGCAGCCAGTTCACACATACTGAGCACTTCAGTGTGCCTAAATCCATGGATAATTCCTTTCTGTTTTCTTTTGTGGAGGGCAGGAGAAAGGATACTGCCTACCATGCTATTACTAGAAGCCACAAATTGAATATTGAGTATAAAAAGACTTGGCAAGTAAACTTGATCATCTATCATTCTCAATTATTCCTTGTTAGTCCTTCTGTTGAAAAATGGATGAAAGTATAAGAGTTAGCAAGAGCAAGAAGAGGGAGGAAAGGACCACTGAAATACAAACTTGTTGTAGTTTGTAACTTTAAAAAAAAATATCGCCTTACATTATTCTTAGAAGAAGGTTGATTTCCACAGAAGAGCACTTGTGCTATAAGCCAGTCTGGAGAGGCAGAAGTCCTCAAAACCAAGGAATTTTGTTTGCTCCTTTGTAACAGGATTTTTGTGGCTTCCTTTCATTCAGCTATAATCTAAGGTGATAAACAGAGGATAAACTTGTAAGGAATTTTGATAGTACTGTAAGGAATGAGCAAAGCAACCTTGCTGTTTGCTCAGTTCGTGACTGCTTCAGCACACTGTGTGATGTTGTTTCAATCACTTGCTTCTCCTGACAGAGCATCTGGCATAGCCCAGGACTGCTGCAAAATTGCAGTCATTGTGTCTATGCAGTGAGTTCCCCTTGGTGACCCACAAAGGAAGTCACCATGGATGTTGTTCACTGACCTGAATTTGAGGCAGCAAGATGTTTGGTGTGTGCCATTGTTATGCATGTTGCTCTGCATGCTCAAGAGCCTCAGGCATGAAGGGTCGGTTGCAAGTGAGTTAAGGTTAAAGAAGAGTCTTGAATTTGGAAGCCAAAATCCCTGACATGTTGCACTTAGGTGTGTGCATGCTGTAGTTATGAGCACTACATAAAAGCAGCCAATGGGGTGGGGTGGGGTGGGGTGAGAAAGCAAAGGGTGGTCATTCCCTCTTTTCCCGCTCTTCCCATTTCAGCTTAATATCCATTTCAGCCCCCTGCTCCTCCTGCCTTGGCTCTTGTGTGCTGTGCCTGGGTCTGCGGGAAGTGACAGAGCTCAGCTGCTGTGGGCTGGCGTCACCCTCCCATAAGTCATGCTCTGCCTCTCTGCATGTCTGTGCCAGCTGATTTGTGGAGCTGTGCTGGTTGTTTGCAGAGGAAAAGAAGCCTCCGAAGGACAGTGCTGGAGGATGGAAAGCTTTCCGTCAGCACCCTTATTCGGTGGTGCTACTAAAGAGGCTGGGACAAAGTACTGCTCTGAAAGGGATGTTCAGGTGAGACCCAGCAGAGTAGTTTCTGATTTCTGGGGGATGTACAATCGCTTCGTTTCTACCTTACTTGCTATTCACCTAGGCTATGGATAGAAGTAAAATTAAATTAAAGACTTAATAGGGCAATAATAATTTACCATGGGAAAAAGTCTTTGCTGTTGCCTTGAATTAAAATACTCCTTTAACATGTATTGTGTGATCCCCTATATGCAGTTCAGGTAATTATGTGGTAAACTCCATTAAATGCATATGCTTGATCTTATTTATAATGTACATCCAGAGCACTTATTTTTGTGGCTTAGGAGAGTTAGGAATTGGAGCCTAACTGTACAGAGATATTGGTGCTTTTGCTTGTTCTTCCATGGTTATCTTTGTGCTAGGAAGGACGTGTCACCTGGTCCTTTGCTGAAGTAGGTCCAGATATGTGTCTCCCACTCTGTCTGTCAAAAGCAGCAGCACAGAGGGGACTTTGCACCTTTTGTCACCCCCACTCATACCTGACCTTCACAGAGCCAGCAAGATCTTAGCAGACAAATGACTTTTTCCTTTTAAAGAAATTTATATTGTTTGGCTGCTTGGGTCCCTAAACAGGTGAAGAAGTACATTTTAGAAATAAGAGGAAGTATATAGATCTGTGTGATTAAGTTTTTCCTAAGAAACCTCCTCAGCCAGACAGGCCAAAACTGCTTTGGTGAGGATGTGCTGATCAATCAGCGCTGCTCCTGCCCCAAGCTGCTCGTGTTTCACACAAAGGCAGAGTGCAATTGTACCATGTAGGTGGAGAACACACAAGAGCCATGGGTTTCCTGCTAGTTCATTGCTCCTGCAGCTGTCTGTAGTGCAGAAGCACTAGGACAGACCTGCCTTTCCTGCCTCTCAGGCTTTTCTGCTACCATTCAACATGACACCTGGCCCCTTTGCAGCATTGTTATATCTCATCCGAAGTGTGTTTATCTTAAATTCCCCTCTGTCCCTTATCATGGTGCTGCTGCTCAGTCCTGCTTGGTAAATCTCCACAATAATCAGCATCTTTCATTCCATGGCCAGCATCCACAACTAGACCCAGGGTCTGAATTTCAGGGTGCAGAAAATTAGATTAATATCCCGTTCTCTCCTCTTCAGCAGCGGTCATTGCTGTGTCCCTGTTATCTCCTCTTACAGGTGAGATCCCATCAAATGATCCTTGCCTTCTCCTTGGCTCAGGTGGCAAAGGCATTCAGGCACCCTTCCTCTGCTGTGCTGCATCTGCCTCTCCTCTGCTGTCTTTGTGATTTCTCTGTTCATGGGCAGACTGTCCCCCTTTTCTCATGGATTCCTCTTCCTAATGATGCCAGTTTCAGTCCAGTCCTACTCTGTATATATGCCTGCCTTGGGAGCAGTGCTCTCTCCCAAGCAACTTAGAGCCTCTGCGATTTTATTAAATTGGTGTGGAAGGGAAACAGCATAAGCCTCATCTGGATGTGCTGTCTCCTTTATGTCCCCACTACATGTTCAGTCTCTGAGCGGCTGGGAATGGATCCTTTCACTGAAGCTCTGGGTTAGCAGTCAAGGGCAGAAATTATTAAGATAAAATCCTCCTGTTGCACTTGGTATTCCCCCATGTTTATTTTTAAGATGTCTGAAGACCATTAATCAACAAGTAAGTGCATGATGCCTCAGGTCGCAGTGTTCCAATAATTCATAATTAGAGCTAAGTGTTTAAGGCTGCGTGATCTGCTCTCTAAATGAAGAGGCCTTTTGCCAACTATCCCATTAGAAAAGGTCCTCTGGTCCATGAAAAGAGATGAAATCAGGGAGTCACTGAAGAATAATTTTGTAAATTGACTGCGAACAGTGAGCTGTTGAGGCAGTTGCATCCCTGCAACTGTAAAACAATTACTAGCAGCAAGTTTTTCTTTAAGCAAATAAATGCCTTTCTGTGAGGTACCTTTACCCCAGATTCAAATAAGAAATTATTCTGCCTCATTCACTGTTCCCTTTTGTTGTCATTTGATCTTTTTCTGGAGTCAGAATATAGTCAGGTTTAAGATGAAAAATCGTAATAAATGACCTGATGACTAATGCATGTGTTGGTCCATAACAGCCAAAATTAGCATCCTGCCCCATCAGACAGGGACAAGGAGGTGAGATGAGGATGAATCTGAAAGCACTGGATTCAGATTTAAAAGTCAGTGGTACTTTGCACTGCAGGCAAAATGGTAGAATGGACACCCCAGGCACGGGTTTGCACAGGTTCTTACAGGCAGGTGGCCACAGAACTTTAGAAACAGGCATGTCTTGGATGTCACAGCCCTGACTGACTCCCTGAGAGCATCACAAACAGCCTGCTCAGCATCTTCAGGTGTGGGGGACCCTGATGGCTGTGAAGGACAGCGGTGCCATCAAGGCTGGATTGTCAGTGCACAGCCTGGTAAATAGTGGGGCTTTAGGATGGATGTTGCAGGTCCAGGTCCAGCTGGATTTACCTGGCATCCATCGCCCACTGAGGGTCTCAGCCCCCTCTTAATTTGCTATGCAGGAACCTTGGGTTAGGGACATAAATCAAGAGAGGTAATGTGGAGTTAGATCACAAAAATGTGGGTTTGTGCCTGCAAAATTCAGGTTTTGCAAAAAAAGCCAGATCAGCGTAAATGACACTACAATATTATCCCACGGATTAATTTAATTTTAAAAAAAAGCAGAAATAAATTTAATAGTACTTACAGCAGCAGTTGCTTCAAAGAGTATTCATTTAATTGAGGAAAGACACCCAAAAGAAAATACATAATTCACCCGCCAAAGCTTTATCCATATTAAAAGGGCTGTTAACGGTGAGTCCCATGGGAACAATAAGAGTTAATAGCATCAATATTCTAAATCTCAGGTTGCACACAAAAAATATCTTTGCACTCAGTTGCCAGCCATTTGTATCATGGCATTGAAGGTGCCTGGATGTAGACTAAAGCTGTTTTGTGTTAGAAACTGCATAACCACAGAATAAAAATATTTCCTGTCCTGCTGCCAAATTTTTACCAAATATTAAAAGAGAGAATCAGTAATGCTGGTCAGCAAATAAGCAAACCCTTCAAAATAGGCACACCATTACCTAAATTAACTCTTGAGCTGTCTAGAAAAAAATATCAGGCAAATGGGGAGAAATAAATCTCAAACATAATAGGCGTCTCTTAATACTTGTCTTAACTAATGTTGTATATTAATCCTACAGCCTTGCCACAGTGTTATGTGCACTTTTAAAACCGTGATGAAACAGAACGTTTTCGAATAACCCATGGTACCAGTAGAACCTGCATGTCACTGCAGCTGAGGCAGATGTACTCTGGGCTTTGTATATTTGTTTGTATATTTGTATGATTTGCCAGAGAGATGAAAGCATGAATGTCTTCATCAACAAGATCTTTTATATGCTTTCTGTGGTGCCTAAGCAGAAATGCTGGGTAGGAAGCCAGGGGAATATTTGTTCCTGCCTGGGGTGTCCATTCTACCACTACCTGAGAGTAATCTCTTTATAATAACCTTACAAGTCCCCAGAAACACAATGGGTTTAAGGTGCTGTGAGATTCGGATTAGATACTGGTGGGGCAGATAAAAGCAATGGTGCTGAAGGCTGGATAGTCTGGGCAGGCAGCAGCGATCTCCCAGGAAAGGTCAGGCTAACATCTCTGCGGCAGCGTGAGCTGCAGCTGCTGACTGCACTTCGGGTGGCACGGTGAGACCAGGTGACCCCGCAAAGCTCCTGCTGGCCCCTGGTTCCCTGCTTGCCTGGTCCCTTGTGCAAAGGCCCTTTATCCTCCGCGGTGACACCTGCCGGTACCAATAAAGCCTCACGTCTCTCTGTGCTGTAACTGCGCTTATGGCTGCAGCTGCTGGCAGCACGCTGGGCATCGCAGGGATCTGCCCAAGCTGGAGATGGCAGGTGCAGTTCACAGCCCAGAACTGGTCTGTGTCCTGAACTGCTTCCAAGTTTTATTAAGCTGACAGCATCTTCCATCCTGCCTGCCAGAGAACGGGCCTTGGACAGAGCTGTTTCAGTTTGGATGGTCAGAGGAAGGAATAAAAAGCCATCAGCCCCTTGTTTCAGGGTGAAAGAATTAAAGAAAAACAGAAGATTGGAATAAACATACACAAAAGGGCCACGTTAATAGTTCCTTTCCTCTGCCCAGTCCATTATAAGAAATTAAAATACTAGAGATATTAGTAAATTAATTTAAAGATATTAAAATATATAAAATTATTAAAATAATACACATAA
Organism: Entomyzon cyanotis; assembly: GCA_024500445.1. Classification (NCBI taxonomy): domain Eukaryota; kingdom Metazoa; phylum Chordata; class Aves; order Passeriformes; family Meliphagidae; genus Entomyzon; species Entomyzon cyanotis. The sequence continues at coordinate 20,802,174 of JAKEPQ010001009.1, read as the reverse complement.
ATATATAACATTTATTTAATCCACACTGTTTAAAGCATATAATTTATAAATAAAATATTTAAAACATATTTTACCCATATATACATGGGTAGCCTAAATGCTGAGGAATTAGGCTGAGGAAGTATCAGTAGGAGATTCTTGCTGCTGAAATCAATACCAGCTGGGACCAAAGGAGTAGCTGCCCAAAAACATCTGTAAGCTGTCAGTGCTCAACGTTTCCATCCAGGTGTGAGTGGTACTGTGCAGTAAACCCAGGCCAGGAGGGAAAGTCCACCCAAACAAACCCTGCCCAAGCCCCTCCAGGCAAGGGAGCCCTGTGCAGGATAGGAGGTGGGGATGGACAGGAGATAATGGAGTCATCACTTCCCATGAAAATACAGAAACTCACTCTCACAGAGCAAGTTGCTTCAAGCTAACACCAAGAAGTCCAAACTAACCCAAGTCCCAAATGCAAGGTGCTAATGCAAAACCAGCTTAGGGAAGGGACCTTGCCCATTCCCCAAAGAGTTTATTATCAAGTGTGAAGATACAGGGTCATTACATCATTACATTATCGTGCTCATGTACAGATGGAGAAGTTATACATGGGAGTGATTCACCTGCTTAAGATCATGCTGGAAATTGTGGCAAAGCTGCACACTGGTGACAACTGCAATGAGCTCGAGCTGGTACCGTATGCCTGAGGAGGCAGCATGTACAGTGTGATTCCTCATCACAAAAAAATTCTGTTTCTCTACCACTGCCAAATATCCACAGAATCAATTTTCACTTTTAGCCTCTTGGAGTGTTTAAGTGGTATTGCTGAGACCCTGTGTAGAATCTGCCCTAAGCAGTGAGCAATCACCTTCAGTCTCTACAGACACATGAATTCTGCACCCCGACAGACTGCAGGGAGGAAGCCTTGCTGCATTCTTCTAGCAAGCTGTGATTCATTGTAAGGAATTCTTTAAACCCTTTTATTCAGTGGCACAGGAAAGGTGTCCAAACACATTTTCCCTTCAAGTGGAGAGCCTGTCTTGCAGCTTGTGGCTGCTCCCTGTCCCTGCAGCATGCTGGCACTCACTGTTAGCATCCCAGGCCTTTCAACATTCAAGACATTTTTGGCAGTGATCTTAGCCTTTATTAGATAATGAAAGATATTATCCGAGAACTCAGAAGGAGATTTTAGAAAGACCTTAAGTAATCAAAAATTTAATTTTGAGGGCATAACGGACAGTAAGAGCAGTTGGCCAACCAGCATAGGAAGCATTAATATACCAGTGCAAATTCCACTGTTGGTGGTGCAAAAAGGCAGGTCACAGCTGAGCTCTTCCCAGGAGATTGCTTGGATCAGATGCCCAAATCTGTAAGCCCTGAGAAGCCAGGCTCTGCAGAAAAGGAGACTGACCCATCCTCCCTGTTGCAGAGTAGTAACAGCATCAGTTTGCAGTCACTGCTATTGCCCCAAAGCAGAAGCAGTCCTGGTGCACACAGACTCCCAGCCCCTCCAGTAATTTCACACCTGTGCCAATGGGAATTGGTGGCTCATTGCTGCACTTGGGCTGCTTAGAGCAGCTGCTCTGGGGGTAGGCTGTACTCCCATGGCAAGGAGAGAGGGGTGTATTCTTGTGTGATCTGTGGCATCTCTATGTAGCTCAATACAAGTCTTTTTGCATCCCATGATCTTGAGATGATGCTATATGCTGCTGGAAAAGCATTTAGCTGGAAAAGCCCAGACCAGTAGGAAAATATTTCTGAAATCCTAAACAACTTAAGGAGATTTAAATCTATGTGACACTAATTAAAAATGGGGATAAAGGGTGTGTTTCAGACTTCACAAGATGATGCTTTTATGGCCAGCTGTGTGTGGCTTCTTCTTCCCTCAGACTAGGGCTTTCCTGGTGTAAATGCAGCTGTTAATTACATTCAGGCAACCTTGTGGACAATTCAGTGCAAGCTCAGGACAATGTGGTGAATTGAAGTTGAACTAGACCAAACTTTGGATGAAAAAGCACAGTGAAAGCAAGATCACCCTCTAGTGTCTGGAGAGTCCTGGGTAGGAAGCAAAAAGCAAAAAGAAAACCGTGCAGTGTTTATTAGAGTAAAAAAAAGACAAAAAAGACAGTAAAATAGATGGGCTAAAAAGAATGCATAAATGGGCTATAAATGTAACCTACCAGTTGTTTCAAATTTTGCAGCAAGGTTTCTGGTAGGCAGATTTCAGTTATTAGTTTTGGTAATTAATGTTATTCAGTTATCTTCACAATGCAAAGGATGCAGAAATTGGGAGCAGACAGATAGAATCTGCTAATGAAAACAGTTGAAAGACTTCAGAGTAGAGGACAGCACAGAAAAATGGCCTGGGCAAGGAGTGGGGGAGATGGGCTGAGTCAAGGGCCTGAAGAGGATACGTGGTTGGAGCTCCTTAACAAGAAACACCTATTTTTGTACTTCAGTTCTGCCATTGAGGCACTTGGGCAGGGGAAAGGAGTTTTAAACTGATGTGGTACCTTTGTGAAGGTGGGGAAATGGGGTTCAAAATCAGTAGAGCCTACTGCACACTAGCAAGTCTCAAGCAGTAGGTTGTGAGGTGCTTTTGTAAATGGAATTTTCCATTTCTTCTACTGACAGTGGATCATTGGGCAGGAGAACTGGCACTGGTGCCTGGGTGCAGGAACCTGCAGAGGATTGTATTTCACTCCCCTAGGCAAATTTTCATGTGAGGATAAATTGTAAAGGTGAGAAGTCCACCACGTATCAATTAAATCCCTGCGTTCTGCTCTGGAAAAGGTAGCCTGGATTTGCCAGACTTTATCAGAGCCTTGTGTTGCCAAAAGCTGCTTTACTGCTGAAGAAGGCTGAGCTGGGCTTGGGTGCTTTTACCAGATCCATGATTTTAAGCAAGTCCCTTTAATATTTCTCCAGTATGTTTGTTTACCTGGGCAGCACCATTCTCGCTGAGCCTGTGTGAATGGCAGCATCAATACAGTCACTAAATCTTTGTTGATGTTCTTTTAAAGGGAAAATAAAAATCCCTCGACTCTGACATTTACAATAGATATTATCTGCTCTCTGACATTTGGGCTCATCAACTGAGGTCAACCAAGTTTCTGTTCTTAACATACCCCACTGTATCAGACCAGATATGAACTGACTGGCCAACCCTTTCTCTAAATAGCAGTGTACCTGCCCGTCGCTCCCAGCACGTGAGTCAGGAAGCCTGGCATTCATTTCAGTGATGATGAACTGAGCCTCAAGAAAATAAATGAGCATCCTCCAAAGTGTGTGGCAGAGCAGGGAGCCAACTGCAGGTTTTCTATAGCCCACTCTTGCACCATAATGAGTTACTTTTTTGAGCCCACAGGCATTCAGGAGGTCTGTGCACTGAATCAACAGTGCTGGCTCTGCAGCAGCCGTGCCTGGTGTTATCAATGGCTGCTGTGGCTGTGAGCTGCACCCTCAGCAAGGAGTTTCAGGTGGCGGCCGTGACCCTGCTGCCGGTGCTGTGTGTGCAGGGGCATCCTGTGGCTCAGGAGCTGCTGGTTCCTGCCAGCAAGGCTGCTTTCCTGAGGCTGTGTGATGGTGGTGATACCATGTTGCTGTCTCTGACATCCAGGCATGGCTTTACAGGGATGAGAATCAGGGCAAGGTTTTCATAACTCGTTTGAAGACAGGTCACTTGAAGCGGCATTAACAGCAGTTTTATGTGTCTGCATTAGCCCAGTGGGGATGAACAGAAACAATACAATTCTGCTCTGGGCTCAGTAGTTGGGTGAGTAAATGTAGTGGTAAATGGATGAGTGTGGAGCTGAGAAATATGAGGCTAAGACAGGAGCTGAGGAAGAGCGTGAAAAGTAGAGGGTTTGCCTGATCTCTCTCCACTTCCTTTTTCTTTAAGAGACAACTCAAAGTGGTAGCAAGTGCTTCAATAAAATTTTTATTTCTAAAGGAGGAAAGTGACTAAGATATATTTATGGTGGCACGAGATACTCTGTCCTGCTGCCCCCATTAAGACAAACAGCTTTGAACAAGAATGCTCACAGTGCCTTTAATTTGGCAGGTACCAGGTTCAGTCAGCCAGCAGTGCATTTGGCCTTACACTCTGTTCTGAACAGGAGCCAAACTCACTGTAATCCACAGCTTGGTGCAGCATCACTGTCCTGGCAGCATTCTGGCACTCATGTGCAGCACAGAGAGACCAGCAGCAGCTGTGAAATTCCCACAGCAGTATTAACCCTGCTGTGTGAAAGCCAGGTAAGGATCAGTCGGACAACTAAGCTTTTGTTATGGGTTGTGCAGTTTTGCTTGCTGATAATGTCTGAAGGGAAGCCACTTAGGAAGAGTGCCTTAAGATAAACAGAGGACACTCCTGGGAGTTACAGTGCAGTGATGCTGGGGTAAGAGCAGGGGCACCCAGCCCAACCCAGCAGCTGATCAGTCAGTGGCCAAGGTGGGGTGCCTGGGAAGAGCAGGAGACTGGGGAAAGCCCAGCATGCTGGACCCCTACCCTGACCACTCTTCCACCACCAACACATCACAACCCAGCTATTTCCTGATCACCTTTGTGGCTTTAAGCAGCCAAGGCAACAGAGAGTTCGAAGTCACTGATAACCTACTCCCACATCTAACAATCACCTTTTTCTCAGGCAGGGCAGAGGCAGGGAACACCACAGAACAGAACTGTCTTTATTCACCTTCCTGTTACTATGTAGAGAATTTCCATGGAAAAAAACCCTAGCCTTGTTACTGGAGGAAGGTGGAGGTAGCTGGTGTCAGGCTTCTGGAGAACGTGTTGGTTGGGGGGCCAGTAGACATTAGACCAAGCTTTTTGTACTAGTGAGGTTTTTAATCAGCCTCTCATAGCAGGGCTATGAAAGGTTGCAATTTTCCAAATCTCAAGAATACCATGGCAAAGAGAATGGAAAAGAACAGAGTGGAATATATAGTCTGTATTCTGTGCATTGTGCATGATAACCAGCAGCTGAGTGGCACTGGAGATAGACCTCCAGTGCCCTCTCAGAAAGGCATATCCCACTCACCCCAACAGGTGTATTGTCTTGAATCTCCCATACTGTTGTGCCAGTGGAAGTAAGCTTTCAGGGATAATTCAAAAGCAGCAAGGAGGGGGAGAAGATGATAGGGGAGAAGGCATCACATGCCAATCTCTTTTAAGCTTTATTAGTTATTAAAACCGTTATTTACTGTATTTACTGTTTAAATTATTAAAATAATTTCAAAAGAAAATGGATTTACATGATTTTGTTGCTTTCAGGAAAGCAAAGCTGGTGAAGGATCTGGAGCTTAAGTCCTGTGAGGAGCAGCTGAGGGAGCTGGGAGTGTTTAGCCTGGAGAAGGCTCAGGGGAGACCTTATCACTCTCTACAACTGCCTGAAAGCAAGTTGTAGTCAGGTGGGGATTGGCATCTTCACAGTCAAATAGTGACAAGAGGACAAGAGGCCATAGCCTCAAGCTGTACCAGGGGAGGTTGAGGTTGGACATGGGAGAATTTTCTTACAGAAGGAGACATTAGACATTGGAATGGACTGCCCAGGGAGGTGGTAGAGTCACCATCCCTGAAAGTGTTGGAGGAAAGACTGGATGTAGCACTTGGCTGGATTTGATGATTTCACGTCTTTTCCAACCATGTGATTCCCTCTACTTATGCTGATGATAGAAGCTCAGAATACAACATAAGTATCTTCTTTTGTTTAGTCTGGTGAAAGACACAGTCCACTTTTGTCTCTTCAGAGTGCCACACTGCATAGAGATCTCAGGTTTCCAGTTTTCAAATCTAATTTTTTCTTTTTTCACTCAGTTTGTAACAGGTGGATGATGCTCCAAGTTCAAAAATCACTTTGCTGGTAAGAAGTAATTTTAGCTACCTATTCCTTTAAATTCTTTAAATAAATGCTGGACAGCTACAAATCAGCTTAATCACTTCAGTTATGTTTTGTGTCCTTCTAAGTGCTTAATGTGGTTCCAACAGATTTTATCATTTAGTGCCGAGAGGACAATGACACACAGCACAATGTCTGTGGTATCACACCTGAAAATTGTTGTAAAGTCTTGTGCAGAGTGAGTCTGGTGGAATTTCCTCCTTTCAGTGAACTCTTAGAGCCAAAAGCATGTCCTTCCCCGTGCAGTTGTGTGTAAAACATGGATGCTCCTGAGAGCACCCAAATCCCAGCCTCACCTTCCTGAAGCAGGACGAGTACAGAGGCTGCCTGTAGGTGTCACACTCGGACTGCACAGCGGCATAAGTGCAAGTCAGGAGCTGGTGGGGCGTTTGGTTTCTTACATCAAAACTACCTCACATCTTGCCTGTTTTACTTAAAAAGTTTGTTCTGTTCTAACCAAAAGAGGGAGAACTACAGACATGCTGCTGACATGGTCATTTCCCACACCTGTTTAAATGCAAATACTTCTGAGAAAGAAAAAGATTAAGTTTTAAATTATTAAACTGCCCACTCTATAGCCACCTCAAGACCAGCAGCATAAGCATTTTCAGCCTTCTGCCTCCTTATGTGTTCATCACTTATTTTTTCTTCACCACTGCAATCAGGCTTCTAGAGGGGAATGCACTTCAAATGTAAGAGGACCCAAAAGAGCTGTCACACCTTCCCTCAGAATAAGAGAACTGAGAAAAATACTATTTCTGATCTTCAGTCTTTCAATATGGTGATACTAATAATAAGCAACAGCTTAATATAGAAGTTTTTTACAGAGACCTACTACAAGAGAAAGGTGAAAGGCTGTTTTAATTCCCAGATTTTGACACTGCTCTACTTTCCTGAAGGAGTGAGGCAAATGGTACTTGACTGTGTGACTAAAAAGTGACAAAAGGGGGATAGTGGATACCTTTTAGAAGCAGCAGGGATGAAGCCAGTTCTACACAAATGTCAGCTAACTAGGGGGAAATATTTCCCCTACTGGCTTAATTACAAACCAGGGGACTATGCTGGGATAAACAATTAATTAGAAGGTTTACAGCTTGTAATTTTGTCACATTTAATATTAAGTGGCTACCAAATAGAATTAAACCTGCCCTTATTAAACCAAGGTAAGACAAAGATGACATTGACATTACTACTCCATCCATTGCTTTGTAGCAAAATGCAGATTACAGAAAGTTACCAAGTTCAAAACAAATTCTTGCTTGTATGTGAGCCAAAGATGGAGGCATTCATGTAGAAGGTAGATAAAATGTGTACTGATCAGTTCTAAGAGGGCTTAGTAGGTGCACTTTTACATTTCTCAATTTTCTGCATAAATTCCAGAATTTTCAAAATTAAAAATTTGTTTTGTGTGGTGGTCTGGAGTGAGCACAAATCATGCAAAAATGGAAAGGCAGGCTTGCATACCTTGAACTGCACATACAAACCACTCTGGATGAAAATTTAGGACACAATTTTTCATTTAAGTCTGAACTATGCACGGTCCTTCCAGAGTAGAAGCACAAGTCTATCTGTGTCTGTCAAAGAAATCACAGATTTCATCCAAATACAGTGTTGTACTCAGTTCATTAATTACAGTGGGCAGAAGACAATACTGGTAACTTCTGGAAAAGTGAATATGGTTCCTGAAAAACAATGAAAGCAACCAAACAAAAAAGCCATAAAATAATATGCTCTAAATTTATAAAAGCTTTTAAAAACACTTTGTTGTCAAAATAAGGATCCAGGAAAATGTTTTGTGGTAAGAATATTTTATATATTTTTTTTTTTACACTTTTAACACTTACAAAAACATTCAAACACAAAAAAAATTAAATAACTTTGGGAGCAGAATAAATCCTTCTGCCTACACACATACATCAATTCCAAGCTGTTGGCACAAAAAGTAATCCACATTCATAAAACCCTTACTACTATATCAAACATAAGTTAAGTAAATCATAGGCACTATTTTATCAAATCTGTATTTCCACAATTCTGCAGTAAATCTCTAAACACAGAGCCCCATGATTTCCTGATATCAATGAACTGGTAATGCACAAAGGCTTTCTAGCAAACAGTCTGTCTACTCAGGAAGTCATCTGCTGTATTTTGGGGGGAACAGCAGAGAAAAAAATCCCTATAAAACTTAAGCTGAGTTTACCCAAGCAATGAATTACTTAACTTAAGGAAACGTACACAAGTTTGATGCAGCCATGGTAAAACCCCCAATATCATAATCTAAACTGACTTTGAAAATTTTTACGTCAAGTGAAGTTTGATAAAATCCACCAATCAAAATCCCTCTTTCTTCTATGAAGACTGCAGCATTTTGAAAAATGCTGAAATATTAAAATTTGGGCTTTAGTGAGAATACGCACATTTGATTTAGTCCCATCTTCTGCTGAGCAGTGATGTGAGATACTGACATCCATTCCCTGTACCTGCAGGTGACTCAGGGCTAGATTAGTGGTATGTACTGCTCTGTACTCCTGAAAGGTGGTTTCTGCCAGTCTTGACAATTACAGTATATTTGATGCCCCAATTTTACAGTCTTAGCACAGATCTTGGTCTGGGGTGTGAAGTCACCCATCAACCCAGAGCTTGCTTGAGCTGCAAATTAGTCTCCACTCCTTCCTATTTGGTTTCTTCCAAGTCAAGTAGTATCGCATGGCTTTTCATCCAGGAATATGTTAACATTGGCCTAAAATTCAAGTGCTAGAATTTCAGTATTAGTTATCCTCTTAGTGGTGGGAGGCAAAATACACCAGCAGTCCCAAACTCAGATACTAATGGGGTTGAAGGCTACCTACCGTCCAATCCAACTTGTAGTGTTTGTCAGTCATTGCACAAAGGATATACCATTCACATTCTCTTACTTCATCAACTGTACATCCAAAATACTGAAAAACCTTCAAACAAAATCCCTTCCACTTAACTAGTCCCACCCAATACAACTTTAGCTACAGATTTTTGCATGATGTCTTCCAGAACAGAAAACAATGGTTCAAATGCTAAATATATCAGTTGTTCTGAGCAAAATGTGTTAGAGTAAGTCAGAGCCACCAGAGGAGTTTAATAGCTTGTAAACAGACATAGCAGGTTTCATACTGTTACCAGTAATGTAAGATACACATATGTAAGGCAAAGTACATATTTAAACACACTTACATGGGCAATATCTTCTGTAAAAATATTTACATTTTAAAATAAACCAATTTAAGAAATGGATGAAAGTAAAAAAATAGGATACAGAAAACTCCCTCATACCACGGAACATCACCTAAATGAATATCATTTGGCATCAAGAGTCAACTCATTTCCTTAAAATTTGTATGTTACAAGTGCATAGTTGTGTTTCCTTCCCCTTAACTATCAGCATTTACAGTTGCTGCAGGCTGCAAGTATAGTGGTATGGTATCAGAACAAATTAAAATTATCACTTGCTCTTTCTTTTGCAAGGAAACCTGCTATTAAAAAAGTTTTCCCCAAATAGCAAGCCATGTGTTAAAAATGTGGCTACAATAGTGAAGGCCATCTTTCCTGAGCCAGGAACTTTAAGGTTAGAAAGATTGTACAATTGATACTAAGCCCTTTTGGCAATCAAACATAAGAGCATGTAAAGCCAATAAATCAACATAGGAAAGATGCAATCTATACTATTGCATTTGTGTGTGTCTGCTACATTCAAACCTTTTAATGTGATAAAAGCATGGCTACAACCCACTGCTCTGCCTAATCCTCCAGAGTAACTGCTGATTCTTCCTGAAGGATCTACGTACCACTGTCCCCAGTCAGGATGTCATACAATTGTTAAAAGCAACATTTCCCTAGCACTGTAGCAGTCTGCAATCAGAACATGAGCTCTGATTCATAGAGCCTTGTTTCAATAGTACATATTCACCAATCTTTCTGCTGAGTTAAAACAGGCTAAAAATGGAGTTTTGGATAATGTATGTTGATAGTTATCCTTGCTGTTTTTCAAGATGGGCATTTCTTTGGCATTCATTCATTTTTGCCCAGACATTGGCCACTCTCATAAATGCTCATATTGATAACATTTTTAGCAAGCAATAAAAAGCCCCCAGAACTGATAGCAATTTAATGTAGAAGTGATTGTATGACCACCAAACATCTGATGTTAGATGTCATTAAAGTGCTGCTTTATAATAATCTCTGCCAGTTTGTGCTAATTAGAGACAGAGAGGTTTGGAATTTTTACAAATCCCAAGAGTCACATCTGAATAGTTTGTTTAATCAAGCTGTCTTTTAGCCTGGTGAGGAAGTATCCATGAGCACTGGAACTTTGCATTAAGCTTTGCAGATCAGTAGCAGCCATCCTTCCAACTCTCGTCTTTCACGTTGCCATAGGTCTTGGGAGTGGGTAATGATCTAAAATTAAATGAGATTATTTTTCAGTTTCATATATAATTGCTGAAGTCTCTATCTACAATACATAAGAATTCAAACCTTTTATAAATAATTGAAGTATACACTTCATTTACTTCTCTGTAATACAGTTTACTTAAGATAAATCCCAGAGTATTTTCAGTTTCAGGTTGCTTGTGCTGTATCTTGGGAAGTACCATGTCAGAAAAAAAAGTCTAAATCAATCAATCAATCAATCAACAAAAAAATTATTGCTATTATACTCTGGGAAAATGCAAACTTAATCTGCTTCCACCTAAAATAGGCCATTTTTTTCAGCGATGTAAATAAACAGGCAAATCCTTCGTTAGAATATTACATTTTGCTTGTATCAAAATCTGACATTCGTAGAAACTTTATTATTGCACTGTGTACAGAGTCTGCATTATAGAACCATGAAATTATGTAGGCTGAAAAAGACCTTTATGATCATCGAGTCCAACTATTAACTCAGCACTTCCAAGTCCATCACTAGACCATGTCTTGAAGTGCCACATCTACACACCTTTTAAATATCTTCAGGGATGGTGACTCCACCATTTCCCTGGCCAGCCAGTTCTGATGTTTGACAACCCTTCTGGTGAAGAAATTTCTCCAAATATTCAATCTAAACCTCCTCTGGTGCAAGCTGGGGCTGTTTCCCTTTGTCCTATATAGGCAAACTTTTTTTTTTTAAAAGGCTCTTAATAAAAAAGTTCAGTAAGTGAAACATGTTTTTGTAAGACAAGCTGTGATTTGGACAACCACACTTCACTACTGTTAATAGCTGCCTGACAAAAGAACAGCTTTTTATTACACAAAGTTCCATACTGCTGAGCAGTGCAGACTCCAACTGTAAACACTCAGTGCTGTGACAGTCACTTGTCATTCCCCTGGCCAGCACTCACTGTAGAACTTTCCCACTGTGCTATTTACCACCATTTAATCTTTTTTTACAGTACTACAGACTAATTGTTTTTCCCTTCTGTTTCTAATGAGATTCTTAGCATTTCTCATGGATGACTGCTTCTTCATGTCAGCTTCTACTTGACACCTTCAGTGAAAACTGACATTCACAGTTAATACTCAGTCTCTCTTGCAGTAGTTTTCAAAAAGACATTGACATCAAGGAAATTCTACAGCTGGGTGCTAGCACAGTCATGTTTAAGCTGAACATTCTGTTTCATCCTGTGGGTTAACTGCAGTGATTTTTTTATATTAAGTTTAGCAAATGCTACGGATGTCTCCTCTGTCTTTGTGCATTCTCCTTCTGGAAGTTTCCAGTTGCCCAAGGAGACAAAACTACTCTCACCATGGTATACCACTGCCTGAGTTACAAAGGCAATTAGTTCTGACTTCAGAATGTATCACTCAGTGACACAAGTGAATTTTCTCTTGCCAGCTGTATTTTGCTAACTTTTTACCACATGCAGACAAATTCTTGCTGCCTTCTGAGCCCAGACTATGCCTTTATTTACTTAGTTCAGTATCTTCTGTTACTGACTTCACTTTCACTCCTTCACCTTCATTCTCTCATTCAAGAACCTTTTTCTCTCAGTTTGGATTCAAAACTGTTTTGGAAATACTTCACATGGAGGCCTCCATTTCTGTTCTGAAGACCTTGAGATCAAAAATATCAATTACAGGAAGAAGCATCACAGATATAGAGTGTACAGAATTCAGTTTGAAAGCTTCAGCCTAAGACTTCCTGTCCCAGACTCACCTGCGAACAGGCTGTGCAAGTTTGCTGCGAGGCACTGGGATGCCCCCCATGGAAGGGGCACTGGGTCTGGGCAAACCACTCCTCATCCCTGCTGGTCTGGTAAGAGTAGTACTGTTAATACTGCTGGCAGGGCTCGGCAAGCCTGAGCTCTGGGCTGCAAGAGGCCCTGGTGAAGAACTACTGTGCGTCAGCTGTGCGGCTTCTGGACAGGCAACTGAGCTGGGTCCATGGTTACTGAACGCTTTCACTGGTTGTCGGAGAGCTAAGGGAGATGGTGCCGCAGGGGAGCGGAATTTACTCGAAGAAGGTACTGGAAAATACAGAAATTAGTTTCAGTTTATGTTACAGTGCAACTGAAATGAGAAACTGGAAATTACTTTATGTGATTATACAAACAATATGAAATGTATAATGGAATACAGCCAATAAAGCAGCAATGAGAAACAGGAATTCAGATGTCCTCTTTGTCATGTGTTTTTGATATCATAACTCTAATGCCTTTTGCTTGCTACAAATATTTATCTGGATTTGTAAGTAATCCTAATAAGGCTATAACTGTTGTATAAGTCAAGTCAAAAGAAATAGAAAAGAAGGTATTTGTTAAGAAAAAATGTAACTGCTTCAGAAACATGTGAACTTAATTCCCATCCAAGAACGAACATGTTGAAGAATACAATATTCTAGTGTGACACAGTCTTTAAATAAATTTGAAGTGTAAGTTAGCCTTCAATGAGGAAATTTTGAGTGCAGAGCATCTTGATGTTTCTTTGCTGTTGTTCTTTTTAACCACCAAAGTAGAATTCATCTAAAGATATGGTCACATCCCACATTTTCTGGCAGATGGGAAAAACCAAAAAAAGATAGGGTCAGCTGTCGTGGTTTCAGCTGGGATAGAGTTAATTGTCTTCCTAGTAACTGCTATAACGCTGTAGTTTGGATTAAGGATGACATTAGCCAACCCCCAATGCCAAAGAGGTTAAGGTGCTGCTATGAAACTTAAACCAGAGAACTCCAACAATTTATAGCCTTCCTCTTCTTACAAACATTACCTAAATTATCAGTATAAATAATACCTGTTTATAACTAATACCTGTTTTCTAGTATTTTGTACCTGAGTTAGTATGCAAGGTCTTGTTATCAAAGTCCTTTCTGGGATAGATTATAATAAGGCAGAATATTCAGCAGTCCTTTGATAATGCCAAACCTTAAGCATAATTCTTCACAAGTATGAGAAATGTTTTCAAATTATGCATAATTTATCACTGAACAGAATACTTAAATGAACCCATAATCTTAGTGATGGAATGAAATTTCACCAGTTTTTTAAACTGACTAGGGTGGGTCAGTAAGACTCAACACAGGACAATCGTATCAATCACATAATGAAAACATGTTTACATTTAGTAAATTTGCATGAACTATTCCTTCCTCTACTAAATAAAAAATTTATACTGAGACCAAATAAATAAACCTTTTATACTGAGACCAAAGTTGCATCATTTTTGACAGATGTTGTATCTAAAGAAGCTGGTCCTTAACACAGCTTTTATTAACCTTTTCAAGGTAGAACCACTAAGAACATGAGGCGTGAGAAAGGAGAAGAGTAATGACAGGAATGTAGCATCCAAAATGGGGTACAGAGGAACTGGTAGTTTTGAGATTTTATTTTGAAGCCGTTTCTTATAGGGGATGTCTAGGAAGATCAATATGTACCTCATTACAGATGTGAATTGGATTTGATTCCTTTCTGGATTACCCAAGGGGGCCTTTCCCCTGATAGCAATGTCAAACACAGCATGAAGCTGCTCATGGGTAAAGCTGACAAGAAAAGGTGACAGAGGTCAAAAACACATGACAGTTGCTAAGTGGCAGGGAGAATAAGTAAAAAACCTTAAAATAAAAGCTGGTGTCAAGCCAGAGTATGGATTAAGGAAAGCATTAACAACAGAATGACTGGACAAGAAGAGCATCAAAGTGCCCCTAGGACTAACACAGATTACATATTACAAGTTTTAAAATATGACCTTGCCTGTAACATTGGTGCAATCAAATCTGCAGAATTTCCAAGTGACTCTACAGTGTAAATATAGGGAGCTTTTATCACTGAACTTCTCATTACAATGCTTGGAACACAAACACAGCACCAAGTTAGCAGCTACCAACAGAGCAATGCCAGCATATAAAAACTGGATACAGCTTTGGGCCTCTTACAGGCACAACGTGGAAAAGGTTTTTAGGTACAGAACATAAGCAACAAAAAGTTGCAACTGAAGAAAGTTTGTCACATTCCCAGCAGAAGTAAGGATCCAGGAAATCAGTCTTCTCCATTCTCTTTAACATTCTGCTGACCATATTTTACCATGCTGCAAACTTGAACTGTCAATTCATAAAACATTTCCTGTCAGCACAGCATTGCGGACATTGCTGAGAGCTATATTCATCCTTGTACAAAAAGGAAAGAATTGTCTTCCAGAGCAGTCCACATGATGGAGTCTGGCAAACTGCCTAATAATGCTGTTCTACAGATAAAGAATTTGGTCTCAGAGCAGTTTTGGATATTCACTGTAGTCAGTTTGGCCTGTTTGTAAGACAGGATCACAAAGAGTGAGGTATGGCCTCACAGACTATTTCATCACTGGGTACCTATGTACAGTATAGAGCTGATCCATGTTAACAAAAACACGTAAACATGTAAGGGTAGCGCTTAATAACTTTAAGCAACTCAATCTCCTTAGAAAGTAAACTAGAAACAACTACAACTAAAACATCGGGCAACCAAAAAAAAAAACCAGAAACAAAAAAGGCATGGTGCAGTCATGACATTCAGATGTCCTACCCTCTCTGGATTCTGTCCTGGATTGTGGGCAGGGAGCACGAGATCTCCATGTGGCAAAGTAGGATGCTGTGAAGCTGCAAACTTATTTGGCTTGCACTCCAAGGCCAGCTGCTGCACACCAACTTGAAAACAGATTAAATTCTAATGCAGTTGTTAAATCACAACCATCATGATGAGATGAATCAGACCAACATGAAAGAACAGATGAGGTAAAACTATAGGAATCAATAAACTGATTGGTCATCTCAGTATAGGAAAGATGTGGACCTGTTGGAACAGGTACAGAGGATGGATGAGCACCTCTCCTGTGAAGAAAGGTTGAGAGAGGTGGGGGTCTTCAGCCTGGAGAAGAGAAGGTGCTGGGGAGGCCTTACCACAAAGTGGTGGAAAAAAAAAAGCCATCACATGTGTGAAAGGTGTCAAGCTATGTAATAAACAGTATTTTAAGAAAGTAAAATCAATAGTTGCTCAGCTGTTCATTCTTCTGAAAGAAAAGTTTTGTTTCATTACTGCTAAATACTTCTATACTTGTGAGGATCTCAGATGAGAAGAAAGAAAATCAACACATCAAGGACCATAAAATAGCAAATAATTGAAAAAGACAAAGCAAATAACTGAAAGGGTCCTCATTCGCAGTAAGGAATGACAGTAGCCATAAACTGGAATATATAATTGGCAGTGCAATGTGCTCTGTTCCTCATTCTCTAAGGTTTAATAAATTTTTACAAGTAATATAAACTCAAAGAAAAGCTGATTTTTGTACATTTCTACAGGTCCTACAGACTAGGCCATTGACCTAGTAAGTGTTCCAGACATCCAGAGGAAGGCATGGCCAACTGGAAAGAAAGCAAAGAAAGCTCTGCAGAGGAAGAGCAATGGCGGTCTTATGCCAAAGCAGAACATTGTGAGAACTTTACAGTCTGGTATGAAGTATGAAAACTGTTAAGAAACTTCCTCTGAAGTACTTTTCCTCTGAAGACATATGAATTTGTTTCACAGTCATCATACTTCACTAAAACTTTCTGCATGGCATGAAGATGACTCTGAGAAGCTGGCACTGTTAAAACCCCAAGAGAAACACGTACATTCTGTCAGCCACCCTCATGTCTCCACAAATGACACTTACAATGCTTAAAGGATTCTAGCATCTGTAAGCTTATGAATTAGTCTCAAGTGAAATATGATCCTTAAAATGAGATCTTCTCAACTGTAATAGACAACAGACCAACTATGCTTAAAACCAAAATCATTGTTTACCGTAACTGTGAAACTGAGGCAGTGTCACATACAAGGCTGCCAAAGCTGATTAAAAATCAGCTAAAACTTGTCTTATTGGATTAGAGACTCAATATTTCATTTTCTTTTTTAAAAAAAGCCAGGTTCAGCCATTAGCAAACTGGAATATTATATAAATGAGCCTCTAAATCCTTGAGTAAAAAAAAAATCTTAATTATTCTATGCTGGGATTAACCTTCTTGTTTTGTAAGGAAAAGAGAAAGCACAAGCACATGCAAAATAAATTGATAGTCTATGCTCATCTTTACAAATTTGTTAGTTTCTGTTTCCAGCACAAAGGATTGTATCAATACTTTTACAACTTTTGTTTTGAAAATGGTATTTTGCAATTCAAAAAATTCCTATGCAAATATAGCCCTAATGTATTTAGGAGTCTACTTTTCTAATCCAGATTTCCTGAGTAATGTTAGAAAATCACCATTTCTTGGATTTTTATCTCAAAATTCCATCTCCAATATAACACAGAGTTTATTTTTAACCAAAAAGTTAACTTTCATACAGCAGGGACCACTTGATTAATCTCTACAGTAATTGCAAGAGCAAGTTTATTAACCTAAAACGTGAGATTTAATGCAGGCGAATCATTATCTGAGATTTGCTGGAGCTTCATAAGAGGTTGTAAGTTAATTACCTCCTTTTGTAGATGGAGTTTGAAGAAACTGTTTGGTTTTGAAGGCAGCACGAGGCAAATTTTTCTGCCTTTGCAGAGCTGTTGAAAGACAAGAAGTGTTATATTTGTCTAAGAAGATAAGAAAACTAAATTTACCAGGAATTTCAGAATTGCATCCACTGGTGAAGCATCAAGGAACAGTGTGAGTAAAACACTCAAAAAGCTGTTATGACTCTGGAAGTGATTGAGTTTTATGAATGGTGCTTGCTCTTAATGACAGAGTTACAGAGGAGTGTGTCAGAAATTTTGCAGTGCAAAATGCGCAGATTTGATAAGAGTAAAGCTTCTTGCAGGGCAAAAAGCCCAGAAATGCAAAACAAAAATTAAAACACCAAAGGGAGAATAAGCCGCCTAGCGAACATGCTATAGCAATATGAGAGCAAGATTAGAGACAAAGATGAAAATTAAAGTGTCATATTTGACCTAGCAAAGACTAAATATTTAATTTTAAAAGTGTTTTCAAAAAAATATTCTAACACTACGCAAAAGCATAAATCTTTGTCTAATATGATCATCATATAAACAAATTATATTTTTCAGTTACAGAGACTTAAGCCTTTTTGAGAGATGTCTTTTTTTTTTCCCTCTTCAAGGGGGTATGCAAGAGGACTCAAGCTTAAAATGAAGACTTAACACTAAGATTTATCAGCTGCCAGCATGTCCACAGCATGATGGAAATTGGTTTTTATTGCTTCTTTGCTCCCTTGTCCTGCCTTTTGTCTAGTAACATTCAAGGGTTGGTACTGCCTTGAAATGACCTCACTATATACCAATTACCAAGAGAGAAGCCAATGTTCTAAGAGCTGCAGAATCTTGGCATGGAGAGAATTACTTACTGCCACAAGGAATGCATTGACTCAGCCTATTTTCATCGTAGCATACTTAAAGGGGGCAGGAGGAAAGTAGTCAATGAAATAAAGCTTTGACTACACAGAAACTTTGTAAAATGATAATGTATGAATAAACATCTCTGCTTACCTCAGTGTATGAAGTTTTATACCAGCATAAAACTGATTGCACTAGGAAGGCTTATTTCCATAGTGAGAAGGAAGAAAGATGGGGGAACAGCTGTGCATAAAGATCCTGACCCTGAGTAAGGAAGCTCAATAATCCCATCACCAATTAGTGAATATCACTATAAAGAAGGTAGGGGAGGAACAATTAGAATTCTACTACTATTAGCTAATCCTTCTGTTTGATAGCATATAATGATTGCTATCAGCTTTCCTATCCTTCAGTCAGTGCAAAATACAAATTATTTTATAAACTATAAAAAATTCATCATGTGTTTTAATGTCATGCTGAAATTATGACTAGGCGGTCTATTCAGTTTAGTTATAATAACTAAGTAAAACTGTCATGTTCAACAAACAGCAAAAAGGAATTAAAGTGCTAATAAACACAGTAAAATGCTGCCTGTGCCTACTGATACTAAAAACCTTATTACTTTTACCAACTAGAATCTAATGCAAAATAGCATATGGCAATACATAATTATGTAATTCTTACTCAATTGGCACATGGTCTTCTTAGAAACTATTTTTAAAGCATACATATGAACAGTCAATTAAGCACAGTAAGATCTTTAAATATGAGCACAATTCCTAGAATTTTACTGAGGCAGACCAATGGCCAGACTGCTTCAGTCCTCAAGTATTCCACTTCATTATTTTTTACTGAATCAGTGGTTTTGGTATACTACACAAAATGAAGAACAGCTTCTTCCTTCATATTTTGAATTTGTTTTGTCCTAATTCATTCAGATTTCAATATGCTACTGCACATGGCTCTTTCTTCCCCCATCATTATTCACACTTCTTGCAAGCCAGAGATGTGGGATGATATGGAAAGGATTTTAAATATGCATATATCAAATTCTTTCCTTCGCAATGGAGACTCCAGGAAAACAGACACTCAGTAGCAAAACATTTCTGTACAGTGAACCACTGCAAAGAGCTTAGGCAGTACAATTTGAGCAATGCTGAGCAAACATGCAGTTTGAGATAAGCGCCCAGTGCATGTTTATCCACACTACTTGCTGCTCTTGAAGTGCTCTGTGTGGTGTGACATTACCTGTCACAACTGCTGCGTGCTGAATACATGTAGTTACATTTACTTCCGATCAACTGAACTGGAGTACTTGGTTTCTTCAAAACTTACTCTTCCTCCTTTTACTCTGAACATGCCAAGCAGTTGGCATGCAGATTTGTCACTTCATTGATAGTCTGAACAATCTACAGCTCTTCAAGAAAGTTTTGTATTTAGCTCTGCTTAAAAACTACAGCTGTGTACAATCTATGTGGTGTAGGACCCAAATACAGAGATTTCCCATCATTAACACTTAAGATAATACCTATTCCTTGGGGAACACCATATTACCATATCTTCCAGTGTTTTAAAGTGAAATATTTACTAGCTTTCATATTAAAAAAAGTACTTTCTGCAGAATGGCATGGAGAATCAGATGTACATGAAGATTCTAATTGCTACAACTGCCCTTTAATTCGCCAGTCTCTTTTCAAAAATAATTTGGATTGTTCACCACATTGCAGCTAGAAGTTAAAATGCCAATGTTTTCATGTTTTACAGCTGTACCTCTAAACACATCATACATGTCTTCCTTCTCTTCTCTAAGCGAGCTTATTTGGCTATAAAACTGTAAGAGGAATTGTCTTTTCAGAAACTTACTGGATTCCTAGCTCATTTTTGAATGCCAGCAACCATAGCAAGTTTGGTATTGCAGCCACAGCAAATGTGCAAGTAAATTATGAACCGCAAATCTTTGACAAGGAGCAAAGTAGTGACCTCGGGTGGCAAGCCAGCATCCTTGCAAAGGTAAGCTCATGCAAAACTAGCAGGTGTATGAGGAAGCTTCAAATCCCAAGACCCAGAAATCATTGCCAAGGGAAAACAAAAATTTGCTGCAATTTAAAAGTGCTTTGTGCAAAGTGACAAAATATAAAACCAATAAAACAAAAAGTATACAATAAAAAGGACACAATTCTGGAAATTTTTATACAATGTACAGTTTTGCAGAAAATTTTTTAATCCAGACTAAGCAAAGATACTTACTCATTGACTTCACACACAAACCGTTTTACGATTGTCAATAGCAAGACTCTGACAAACATCTGTAAGAGCAGGGAAACTGTAAAAGCTAGAAATCTGGGCTTTATTTATGATACTTAACTTACATTTAAATGTAAGTTGGTCTAGAGTGGTTCACATTTGGGGAAATAGTCTATGAAAGAAAAGCAAATTTACCTAGTAATTCTTAATGCATCCACAAGTTGAAAAAAAGAAATATAAACACAATCACATCACTTTGGCTCCCGCAATGACATAGTTGACTGAATATTGAATACTGAGACTTCTGTTGTCTGATCTTTCCAGAAAGTTTAACCATATACTTTTAATTCTGGAAATAGCCTTCTAGCTAACTAAGCTGCTCTCTGTGCTCTTCCCTTCCCAGCTCACTCAATTCTAATGCACCAAATAAAATCTGTAGAGATTTTTACTAAGAATACTTTTTCCTTCATTTTCTTTCAGGTCAATTTGATAATTCTTCCTGAAATAGCACAGCTATAGACCTGCTGTCCAATTGCTCTGTCTGCTTTATACTTTGATAAGCCTGCCTAACAGGTAACAGTTGTGCATTTGAACCACACAAATGTCCTTTCAGCTGGAAATGCCACCTTCTGAGTGTTTGCAAAAGGTGGAAGAAGAGGCCCAAGGTGAAAGGAAGTAACTTATATGAACAATGGTAAGGACACACTAACTTCTCTGACTACAGTATCACGTGCCTGGGACTGACTGCACACAACACTTACATCTGCTCTGAGTCAGTACAAAGATAGAAATCTTGTAGTCTTTGGCACAGTCTGTATTCCTTATTCTGTATTTAACTGTATTTGGTAGCTTTAACACATTGTTTTGAAAGTTTTAAGACAACCAACTAGGTATGCCACTATGCCTTCACTGTTCTAATGGTAAAAACCCCCTAGTTAAATTCACAAACATTATTTTACATTTCCTGTCAAATATTTAGATTACTGATGAACTTTTATCATAGAACTTTTATAGTTCAAAGCTCTACACATAATAATACTCATAATGTGTTCTTCCCTTGAAAATGTCACGCAAGGTTATTAAATTCAGAAACCTGTTTAAAAAATGATCAGGAAACATTTGAACAATAGGAACTGGCAATATTGACATATAAAGAAACACTGAATATTTAATTTTCATTTGCTTTGGCTTCCTTAAGGTCACCATTTTCAAAAGATTTGTGAGAATAACAGCACTCTCAGCAGTTAACTTCTGGACAAACTAGCAAGCAGTAGTCGAGCAATGGGCTAATATGCTTTATGAGACACAGGTTCATTCAAACTTTTTTTAGGAAGGAACTGACACTTTCAGTAAATAAAATTGGCAGTTGAATATATAACTTCCATGTGCCAAAAAAAAAAAAAACCAAAAAGAAGGAAAGAAATGGCAAACAAGGGTTAACCTAAAGAATGAACACTGTCAGATCAGTTTTTACTAGTTAAAAAAAAGCAATGAGCATTATCTAGATGTTTTTTCAGAGCCTAGAAAGAAATCAGTTTCTGACATGCCCAAATACTTTATTTATATTCCTCATATTACTTCTACATATACTTTTAGGAAGCTATGAATGACACATTTATAAGAAACTGGACCTTTTTTGAATATTTTGTGTATCATAAAAACAGATTCACAAAGGTCTGATTAAAAATCAAGATTAGCATCTCCAGTATGGCATGCAATGTTTTGCTTTGCCATGAGACTGGAAGACAGAGTAATCACTTAATTCTGGAATTTATACCAAAACAGCACTAAAGGTACTTACTGGCTGAGGCCTGAGGTTGAATGCGAGGTATTCCTCCATTTGGCACTTGGAAGTTTGAATCACTTCTGCTGTTTTTCACAGACTCAGCTTGGATTGTAGAAGTCCTGGACAAGTTTGGAAGACTACGCCTTAGTTTCTCTGTAAGAAATAATACAAAGATACCACAATGTGTTGGATAAAGGCCAGGTTGCAAAACCCTAATTGTTTTGTTACTCGTAGTAACAAAATGTTAGCCATATAAAACTACAGCGCAATTTAAAAGTGTATTTTTTTACATTAAATCTTCTCAAATCTATCACAAAATATTTTTCCATCTAAAAAAGCAAGAATGTACATTTTTCACCTATGGTGAAAAAAGTTAAGCATATTGTGTTTTGAAATTGAAACATATCTGGATTACGGTTCTCTGGGTTTTGTTGTACTATTATGAAAACTGAGCAGACTAACCTAATTTGCAGTTTGGCACAGTTTTCAAATTATTTACCTCAGAAGTTATTTTTATAGCTAAATGCTTGCCTGTAGAGTAAAAACACATAGATGTTTGAGTAAATTTTGGGGACCGCCTTGTCCCATATCAGTCCATTATTACAACAAATAATAGCCACCCACTTGGAAAGAACCTCTTCATACACAGCATTCAAAATTATTAAGTATCCAGTTATGCTTCATCTTTCACATATGACTTGACTTATCTACTCAACTAGTACTGATTCCTCAGGGGCCTTCTAACATTTGTACCACTGTTCACAAAATACAGAAAGATGCCATTAAGTATTTCTCAAGTCTAATGACATTCTGTGTTATCTCCAACCCATGCAGAGCTGGGTTGATGACATACTTTGGACAGAAGATTGCAGATGCCTTGAAAGGATGAGCGGCCAACCTGATTCTGCAGAGGGATGCAGGGAAGAAGTATGTTAACCATGCACAAACACTAAAGGTGAAAACAAAACTAAGTCTTCATTGGCAAAATCCTACAAGAGTACTTTCTACACTCAGCAGTTTGCATTGCTTTGCCCTGCAGGTGGTACAGTGTTGAACCCTGTCAAGCAAATTTCCCTCCAACCATTCTAGACAAATAAAATAAAACAAACAAACAAACCCCCAAAAACAACAACAAAAACAAAACCAAAAGAGAAAACCTGAACAACTTTTTCTGGCTGTTGCTGTATCAACTGTGAATACCCAAGCAACACTCAACCGCACAAAAACCACCGCACGATAATTCCTTGGAAGTATTTCAGAAACACATGACTGCACACTCTATTTTGATCCTTCTGGTATGTGGCATACTAGCTTTTGGTACCTTTCCTGGGATATTTTCATTGCAGCTCATCTAGCATGCATTCAGACTTTCATTTAACCCCAGAAATGAATGGGAAAGGAATTGTCAATTGTCATAATACAATTGATTAGCTTCTGTGTTGCACATTTTCCTGGACACCTAAAATTTCCCCAACCACTATTACTAGTAAGGGCAATCCTTAATATCTAAATGTATATTCTTTCTAAATTTAAGATCTTACTTGCCAGATAAAAAATATGTTTGTTGAAATGGGAATATGCTTGCAAAATTTCATCCCAGTAAAAGGAGCTTCTGCCAGATTGCTACCAGGAAAAAGTACATTCAAGAAGGAAAATCGTGTTAGGATTATATTGTTTTGTTCCATGCCAATATAGTATAATTGCACTGAATTTACTGCAAGCTCTTTTTACACAGCAGTTTCCACAGCTTTGAGATATCTAAAATATCCAACAAATATATGAGTTAAGCACTGATGTTTTTAAGACTATGTTCATGATCAAAACGTTCTAGAGTCCTGTGCAACCAGAAGAAAGCATTCAGCTGCTTCACAGGCTGCAGACATGCATAAATCGCCATGTTACTCTTATCTGATGACTGTTACTTTCCTCTGCATTTTATTCTGTCATCTGCAAGGCCTAACTCTACTAGTAAATTATAGTTTCCCTGCTTTACTTTAGTGCATTTGCCTGCCAAATATAGACTTTGGTCACTATGAAACTCAATTATACTCATTAACGGGATAACATCTGAAATAAATGTAAGCCTATCAACTCATGTGAATGTAAGGGTGCCACAGCAGAACTTCAGCTTTGCTTGCTCTGCATTTTCTTCAGCAATTCAGAGATTTAACCATGTTGTTACACAGGCACGTAGTTTTAGGACTGCACACTGACAAAACTCCTTTACAGAAACTACACAACTACTTGTGTAATGAATTTCTGACAGTTTTTTACCTTCACTTTTGACATTACTAGTTTGCAAGTCTGTAGGATGGCCTTGGAGAGAAAGACGAGGTTGCTGTAAACGGCTGATCATAGGCTGTGGTGACACTCTGCTGTACTCTATGCTTCGAGCAGGCGATCGGGAGCGAGGTGAGTTTCTTGGAGATTGTTTTGGTGAAGGCCAGGGAGAACTGCGAGGTGATGGTGAGAACCTGCTAACAGCAGGGTGCACTGTGTGATGTGTGCCATCTTCCTCATCTTCTAAGCTCTGAGCATCAAGCTCCTGGTCACTGAAGGTGCCTCGCCGGGTAGAATTGCAAGAGGAGCCAGAACTACGCCGAGAAGCTGTGGCAGCGTACTCTTGCCGGAGGCCTGGCAACAACGAGAACGTTGTTTACTTGCTTCCAGCCCACAAATGGTTCAAACCAGAGGTGTGCACACAACAGCTGCACAGTTCTGAAACTCAGATTTGGCTCACCTTAACTCCTGTTATTTGAGGCATTAAGTGAATTCAGATTAATATCAAAAAGTTATCTACCAGCTAATAATGACTTGAAATAAGTAGGTGAGCTCATTCCTTTTCCTAGTACAGCAATCATCAGTATAGGTGTGTTGTGTACTTACTTGTTCATCTCCTCTCCCAGGCTGGATACTAGCAATACAGGCTACACCCTAATTTTGGTATCATGTAACATCCTATAACAATTACAGCAGCCACAATAAAATGTCTCTTGCGATGTATTAGTAAATCTAACCAAAAAAGCAACATGGTAAGCTACTCCTAGAGACTGCAATTTTTAGATCAGTGGTTTCCAACGTGTGGCGCCCACACCCCTGGGGACACGCAAACCAATTCACTGGCATACAGGAAGAAAATTCCGAACAACTAATATTTTTAAAACAGCATTAATCTCATCTTTATCGCATACTTTTAAAAATTATAATTTTGTATATATTTGTGTATTTTTGTGTATGTAATATATTAGAGTAATACATGTATATAATTTATTTAAATGTACATATACTGGACATTTGGTTTTGGGTTTTTTCACTGATAAGGATGAACAATAAAATAGTCTGGAGGCCACCTAGTCAGACAGCTCAAATTATTACCACTTTCTGCAAATTCAGAGGGACAAAAAGACAGTCTCAACTAAAGCTATAATAAAAGAGAAACATATATACATGTGGGTCTCTTGACTATTCTTTGCCATATTGATTTACATTTTGGACATTTAAATTGTATTAAGTGTATTTAAAGTAAAGTGGTTTAAGCACTGATGTCAACAACACTGGGTTGCATCAGGAAGGCACCTATCTCCTGAGAAGAATGGTGGTAGGCAGTAGTCCATTCTAGTGACCATCCTTTTAGCAAATACTCTATCTTATAAATTCATACTCTACAGCATTTTTTTGGTCAATTGTTCCTAAAGTTGCACAGCAACTTCCTTTCCTTAGCCTGGAGGCTGAAGTCCTTAACCAGGTTTCTTGAATGAACTACATTTGTACATCCATAGTAGAATCTATACCCTTTTTCCATTCCTGCTAAGCAAGTGCTACTGCAGTTACTCAACAAAAAAAAAAACAACCAACAACTCCAACAGCTCCACTTTGATTTCAGGAAAAAAAACCACTTACTTTCTTCCTGCATTCGTGCTAAAATTTGCACGTCTGTAACATCATTTAACTTGTAATTAGACCCAATAGAGTCTTCATCCATCTCCGATGCACTTAATTCACTGTCCAGCGAGGACTGTGGACTTAGAGGAGGATTTCTATCTCCTGAAATTTTAAGATGACCTATGGAAAGAAAATAAAGTAACAGGAATTGTTATTAACAAAAAAAAGCAGTAAGAGGCAAGCTGCATTTTCTTTCCTAGTGAAAGACACACCAATCTGCAGAGACTGCTACTGAGACATTGACCTGACAGACCATTTGAAACATTTGATTAGAAACCTAGGCTGAAAATATAACTTACAAAAGCAGAGCTTAGCCATTACCTTCTAAAAATGGACAGCTTTATAAAATCATTGCAATAGCGTCCAAACAGATTAGTGGCATTTAATTTGGTCTATCATACCATGTTTCAACTGCTACAAAGTTTGCACAGCTCTACAAAAAAAAAGCAACTGCATATCTGGTTCCATTTGTGCTTTCATTCTCATCTCTTTATACTACCTTGTAACACGTAAGTTTGATTATATCTTTCTTAATTATAAGGACTTGCTGATCCTAGTGAATATTGATTCCATTTGGAATGGTTAAAATACACTTTATCTGAAAATACTACCTGTTCCACATACACACCTTTGCTAAACTGTAACATGGAAACTATAACAAGGAAAGCTCTTTCTGTTTGCTGCCTTCTGGCTGACACCCCATTGCCTGTTACATCTTTGTCCCCCAGGCAGATATGCCATAGTGGCACACAATGCAGAGCAGAGCTACAGAGATTAATACAAAAACTGGGTAATGGTTCTGGTGCAGTGAAAGACTTCTATAAAAGTCCACAGTGAACTAGTGACAGCTGGATTGTCAATGCAATGTTTCTTTGCCTTCCCTGTAAGCTAACTTTAAGTATATACAATAAGCCAACAGTCTGACTTCTGTGTAGAGATATGTTCCAGGCATCAGTTTTTCTCATGCAAAGGAAGTGTCTACAGTGCAGAATAAAACTAGAAACCATCACCAGAAGTTAATGTTTACACTGATGGTGGCAAAGTCTCATGGAATGCTCAATTAATATGCATGCTGTTTCCTTACATTATATTGTTCATATCTCAGAGGTATTGATGGATACATTGCATACCAAATGTTTCATTTAGTAAACAACAGGATAATTGCAAAGACTTCACAACTACCAGCCCCTCACCTCTGAACACGAACTATGGAAGTTACACCCCTATCAATTACAAGATCAATTCTAGAAGCCACTTGCATACCTTGGAACTCCACAGAACAAGCTCTATGTCCTTTGGTTTAGCTGCTAATATATATCAGTGATTTCTGGGACATGGACACCCAAAGAAAACATTTTACATGTATCTCATGTTAGTAAGTATGTAAAAAAGCCTTTCCTAGAAAGCTTAAACACTGCATGACGCACACATCCTACAAAGGACTGAAAAGTTCTGGAGTCTTTCTCACTCTAGCTCGATGCAAATGGTGTCTATCTGAGCACGTCTGTGAAAGGGAGGAAGAAAGGGAAAGACCAAACTCAGACTGACTTACCTGAGGTACCAGGAGGTATGAGCTGTTTCACTAAAGCAGATTTCACTGGTGTTGAGGAGGGAGAGTTGAAACCACTGCTGTAGGGGCTACCAGTATTTGGACTATAGGAGCTTGCGTAACTGACCGCACTGTAAGGGCTGCTGTACAAACTCTGTCTCTTGAGAGCTGTAGGAAAGAGGGGAAAAGTGATGAATTATACTGAATGAATTGATAAAAAACAAATACAATACTATAGCATGTCTTCAGCATGATTTAATTACTATGCAGTTAAAGTAGAAAACTTCAGTGACCAGGAAGTTTTTCAACTGCTTTCTTCACCCCTAGATATAACCATAATGTGAAGAGTGGGAGAAGACAAGATAGTGCCAAGTATTTTCCTTGTATTAGTCACATCTAAGATCACTACAACCAATGTCTTCGAGATGTCCAGTGTAGGTGCTGGGAAGCAGGAGGACAGTAGTAGCTCAGTTACACTAACATACATCCTATGCACAATTGCATATAAACCAGAGCACACTACAAAGTCACTTTCTCCAAAACTCTCAGACCTGTCTAGATCACACAATAACTCCACAGTAACCCCAAGACTGGCACCACACAACTAAGCAAGACCACCTACGAAATTTCCCTAAGCATATCCTAAAATGAAAAACCATTAAGTAAGGCAAATACGTCTGTTTGTATTTCTGGGTAACAATGAACCTACCAGATTAATGCAAATTGACTGTAAAGATTACTTCCTCCTGTTAACCTTCTGTTCTAAAGACCGGTGATTTTTTTGTCCATAAGCTTCAACCTCATATGCAATATAAGATCTAAACTGGGTACTTTCGTCTGCCATTTATTGTAAATGTTTCAAGGCTGAAGTATTTTCAGATGGATTTTAAACACTGGTGAATATTAACAGTGGTGAACAGCATGATACTGCAATTCCACTGTTTGTCACGTGCTTCGTTTAGTTACTTGACTATTGTGTTCAAAAACTGATATTTTTAATATAACAGAAAACGGAATTTCAACAGGGGTAATGGGATCCAAAGGAAATTTACACACTTTTGCTGAAAATCAGTTCCTTCACTGCTGAAAGTATATTTTACAGAAGTGTATAAAAGAACAAATTAAACTGCAAAATGTTAAGCTGAAAAAGCTAGAAATCCCAACTTGATGGAATGTAAATCTAGATTAGATTTAGTTGCAGCTCACACAGCTGCAGAAAGTAAGCTCCTCAAAAATATTGTGGAACATTTCTCTTAGTGAAAAAGGGCTTCAGTGAGTGCACTAAGAATTAAGCTACTGATAGTAGTGGACAGGGGGAAAAAAAAGGAATTGAACCCTAATTTATTTACTAAAAATTACTGTTGCTTTGACATTAGAAGCCAAGACACTACAGTTGCCTAAAATGCTGTTTTCAGCAGCAAAGCCCAGCAAACCTTCAGCTTCTCCTCCCACCCCCTCTGCTCTTGGTCACTACATCCTCAGTTGTCCAGCACAAACAATGGTAGGGCTGCAAATTAAAAAAACAGAGCATTTTAACTGATTGCATCACTTAATCAGTTTTCAGGAGTGCCCCCAAAAAAACCGTATCGTCCAATCTAGCCAATGGCAGAATGTAGCACAGAGGCAAAAGCAGCAGACATTAAAGCTGACTTTGCAGCAAATTCCTAATTGCATCTTGTGTAAAGATCCTTTCTAAACCAGTTAATATTACCAGTGTTTTAGTTAAAGTGAAAAGACTGTTATGGATGAAGGATGGAAGGTTTATATTTCAGCTTTCACTGCAAGTCTTAAACAATACATGTTAATTTCAGAAATTAGTGAATTCACTGAATTCTAGCAAGTATTCATGAGGTATCTTCAGTTTATTTTGAGTGTCAAAAGGGAAATCTGCATTTTATTACAAGTAAACAAATCCAGCAATTACAAGTCACTCTATTCTGAGTGATTATGATGAGGCCTTTGATATCAATTTCTTCTGGCATTCACAAAGAAACCCCAAAGCATCTATTCCAATTGAACCTTTGTTCTCACACCAGCAAAAATTTACTTTTCGTCTCTTGCCGAAAATGTCATTAAAATCCCTAAAATGTAAGTCTGCACAACCATTCTTTCTTTGGTATTTATTACACAGACAAGTATTTTAAAATACAAACCACAAATCAGAAAACAATTGTACTACTGTATAGCCTTCAAAACAGGCTCTTTGTACACATAATGGTACAAAGTATTCGATCATACACAAGTGTTTTTTAGATGAAACTAAGTATGCTTTTGCTACATATAAAAAGTTTGCTCTGGTACTTGGTGAGACTTGATATGTAGTCTTCATCCCAGCTAGTGTGAACCTTCTTCAGCACTGTACACTTTCCCAGAGAAAAAAAGGCTGGATTCAAACCATTTTTCTGGACCAGAATTCCTAAAGGTTTTTCAACAGGGACTTCTGTAACTCAGGAAGACATTGTTATTTTTACAAATAGATATACGGTCTTTATAAGAATTGCCGGACAAATCAGCAAAACAGATAACTCATTTTAACATTAAAATGATTCTAATATTAGATGAAACACTAGCTTACAAAAGATTACACATTAGCTTTCAAAACAACAGAGGGATGGGTTAATGATCGCCGATTTTATTTTAATGTAAATTTTCTTTAATAACATTCAGAAACAGTGTGCAGCATCTAATTCCTTTTAGTTATAATTTTGTTGAAATGGTCATGAATCTCTTTTGCTGTAGAAAATAGGAAAATTTCAGTGCAGATTATACCTAAGGTTCCCTCTAGTCTGAACACACTTCCAACACTCAGCAGGACTTGCTCTGCAATTGTAAATCTGAACTAACTATTGACAGGGCACTATGCATCAGTAACTGTTCACAGTAGCATGGAGCTGAGAGCTGCTCTTCAGCTCTTTATTATCTTGCAATAGAAAATATGATGGAAGAAGAAAATGTGAAATACAAGAGTGCATTTGAGAATGAAGAAGAGGAAAAAGGTATTTGATTAGAAACACATAACAACAAGAACTAACAACATGAAAATAACACACACAGAAGAAGCATCAGCAAGGATTGAGGAAAGAAAGTTACGCAAGTGTGAAAAGCCCTATCCATGGAGACTGGAACGAGAATCAATGAGCTGAACCAGTGGCTACTAACAGGTTAAGTGATGAGTCCATGAGGTACAAATGCAAGTCACAAGATACTCCTGAAGTTGTGGAGTAGGAAACACATTACAAGAAACACCACTTGTCTTCTTCAGTGGAGCTCCCTGCTACCCTGTGTCTGTAAGGGAGGCTGGTTGCTCTAAAGGACAATTTTCTATTTTGTTAAAAATTTGTTTTTACATGCAATCTGCTCCAAGCATGTGCCCATCTTTTCTACCACTAGTATTTCCGTCTATTAGTACTATAGATGAATTGTGGTATTGAAAGTGTAACTGCCAGAAGCAGATTCTCAGGTCTAAGAGGGAAAAAAAAAAAAAGGTAAAGTTACCTAAACACATTGTTTGAATGATAAAACTTTCAAATGTGTCCATTTCATATGGAAGTTTCCTGCTATTCTGCTTCAGCTATGAATTTTTAAAGATACCCTAAAGGTAACAGAATTTGTGGTACTTCTGGAAGACTTCTACTCAGTTCTGAAAGAAGCTAAACCATAAACAGAATTAGGGCAATTAACTTCTATTCAGTCTTAAATACTCAGTAGTATTCAGATTCCTAAACCTGTATCATCATTCATAATAAACCCCTTTGATCTGAGTGCTTTTTGTTGTTTAGAATCTCAGTCTTTCCCTGTACCAAGCCATATATGATGATAACTGTTCAAGAAAATTTTTAATAGACATTTGTCCAGGCAGCATAGAAAGGCACAAGAAATAGGGAAAGATCAAAGGTAGCTCATACTGAAGGCACCTTCACCACTACACCCACAATTTTTGTAAGAAAAAAAAATGGATTCAAATTTTATTGACAACAATGTCAGTACAAACCAAAATAAAGACTGAAGTGCTCCACAAAACAGTACAAGGACAGGGAAAAGTAACAGTCAAATAAACTCAGCACAAAGTTTATGTATAACCATGGAAAGGAGGTGGCTGTTGGAAACACTCCTGGAACTGTGTGTTCATACATTCTTAGCTCAAATCCAACCATTCTGTTAATTGCTGAAGATAATAGTTAAACATGTAGCAGTAGCAAACTACAAAGAGATGAAACAAGAACAGAATAGCTATTAATAGCAAGAAAATACGTTGTTTCAGCATAATTTACAAAAAAATAGGCTCCAACAAAGAAATTAAAATAAAGCAAGAAAATAGATGAACAGAGAACTCTAATCAGACCTTCAGCGTTTTGCTGGTTTGACATACAAAAGGCGGGTAATAGAAGGATGGTGAACATAGACTTTCATTCTCACAGGGTCAAACATTCTCCAGTTCTGAATACAACCAACTAATTCGTATTAAGGAAGAATCATGAACTCTGGGTTTTTTTAATCTGACTGTAACTAGATCTTAAGTTACTAGGGATGGGAGGAAAAGAAATCAACATCATCTCCCCAAAGTATTCAAAAACATAAGCCTCCATTTCCTTAGATGAAATAAGATAGGTAATCCAGTAGAAAACCAAATTTCATGCCAACATATTGACAGGCACGTATCAATTATGATAGCTGAGTACAGGCTCCTATTTAAAAAAAAGGCGAGAAAACCTTCAAGTTAAAAGACAGGTTTTTTTTTTCTGAAAACATCTGACCAAACTATGCAGGCATTACAAAACTCTGAAATCGTGACTCATGACCCAATGCCTTCTTTCATTTCATCCATCCAATCCAAAAAATGAGTAGAATTAATTACTGTTTGTAAACCACAATGAAAGCTTTAGACACAAGTAATTGAGAGATGTCTTATCTCACAACCATCAGCTAATTCTGATGCTGTTTCAGAAGAAAAAAATACAACCCAGTGGTTTTAGTGTGCAGGAACTCACCTGACATTGTTTGTTCCAGCCTGTGGATCAGTGACTTTTTAGCACATTCAACGTCAGGACTTGGGTAATCCAATACCTGTCTGCACCAAACTAATGGACTGACATACTTTTGCATGGGATTCAGTTTCTTCTTTGGAGATGTATATAACCTGAAAAAGAGAAAAAAAAATGTGTGAGGACAGACAAAATGAGCATAAGATCAGGCATGCAACAAAATACCACAGAGTATGCTATTTCTATTTTCATACTCTATCTACACTGTAGATCAATCCCAAAAGATAAAGAAAGCACAGGTTTGACCCTAAAATTCACTATTTTGGATAGAGTGTAACAGTGATAACATGGCTACCCAAAGACTTCAGACACATTAAGCATATGGACAATTTCACTATGTCACATAAATGTACAAATAAGGATTAATCTTTTCAGATTCACCTGAAAGACAGAAATTAAATACTATGCAATAGAGAACTCTTGCTTTCCTAAGCAAAGGATGCAATAAGCATCGTAGTAACCAAGGAGCAGTGCTGAAGTACACAAAACAAAACTACTGTTTCGGTAGCCTTGAACAACACTATTTATTTTTATTTATAATTTCTATCCCAGCACTTGATATTTTTGTTCTCTTTGAACACAGAACAAAGGAAATATCTCTGTCCTAAGGGGCTATATAGTCAAGCATTAGAAACAAGGAAAAAGAGATAATGCACATAGGAGAGTAGAGAGAAACGGTGAGATCATATTGTTCTGCCAGACATGCTGAAGCTTCGTCAGTATCTCCATTCATTTATTTTAACAGCAACATTCCATGACTGAAGAAAGTAGTAGTCCAGTTGAAAGACTCTAGAAATTAAGCTGAAAATGTCTCCTCCCTCAACAGACAGATTAAAGGTAAAGTCATAACCAATCACACACTCAAAACAGGAAACTATAAGCCTTATGTTGGACTAGAACCAAACTTGGAAATGCTGTTCAGCAAAACACAACAGTGAATTGCAAGATGTACAACTCTAAACAGAGCTTATGCATGTGTAGAAACAGCTAAACGAGCGTTCCTTCTAGGAGTAATGACAGGCTTCATATTGCAAGTGAATACGATTGTATGCCACACAGTAACTTAGGAACATCTGACAGTCTAATCAGACATGCTTCTACACAAAACAGAAGCAAAACAGCAAAAGTTGTTTCCTTTATGCCAATGACATTAGCAACACAGAAGTTACTTCCCGCAACTTTCATCTCCACAAGATTATCTCATCTCTCCTCTGTAATTCAGGAACTTTAACTCTCTTTGTGTTATAATAACTTTTAGAGATGTTTTTATAATTACTACCATTAAGTTCACTTCTTACAAAAGGTTCCCAAGAAACATGTTTATAGAACCACCACTCACCCAAAACACTGATCTTTGTTAAGAGCAAGCTGCAAAACACTCTTCCCTTTAACACCAAAATAGCAAACTATGCTTGCAAATCCAGGAGAGAAAATATTTATTAGCTGCCAGATTTTAAAACAAAAATGAAGCTGTTTGTAACAATCCAAATAGTCACTGCCACTTACTGTAGTTCAAGGGGTGTATGCTCTGGCCAATATCATGCCATCCGTCATAACTGATTTTGCAGAAGTGCCTACAATCTTCACAGGCACTCAGCCCAAAGGAAAAGCTAAAAGACCATCACACATTTATAGCCCTGAACATCCTTGAAAAGCACAAGAATCACTCAATTTTTACAGTTCTGTGTAAACTATGATGCCACTTTCTGCAAATACTGTGACTATCTCCATATAATTAAAAGCAATGTTTAACAATTACTATCTCTTAATGCTTTGAATTTACTGTCTTTTTAGTATTTGCCTGTACTCTTTTCTGTCCCAAGCTATGTTTATACTATACAAAGAAGCGTCAAAGGCAACAAAGCCAACTTTTGTCCACTACAGGCCAGACTCACTGCTAGCTCTCTGGATAGCTGACATGCCTTGCTGTGTTTGAGAAGTTCCATGCACATTTGAAGTAGCACCCAGTATAAAAGGCAAGAAATTAAAGTGCGTGTCCTCTCTGAGAAACACACAAAAGGGATACCTTCAACAAACCTAAAAGACTGTTCTAATCACAGCTGCACCTGGTATGTTAAGCTTCAACACATTATTTTCAGGAATTTTCAATTGTTGCATCTATTTCACAAGTAGTTTATTTACTGAAGCAATCCAGGCTCACACAGCTCCATCTTTTCCACCTCCCTTTCTAACAAAATATATATTGCATATTCTCCCACCTCTTTCCAGTTAACTTTTTTCCTCCCTCAGCCTTTG
This sequence comes from Entomyzon cyanotis, assembly GCA_024500445.1. Lineage (NCBI taxonomy): Eukaryota > Metazoa > Chordata > Aves > Passeriformes > Meliphagidae > Entomyzon > Entomyzon cyanotis. The sequence goes on along the minus strand of JAKEPQ010001009.1, from coordinate 20,767,686 downwards.
TTTCCTAACTGAGACTTCAAGGAAAGCCAGAACTTGAGAACATAGGTATTTCATGAAACTCCACTACCTCACAAGACACACATATACACCAATGCAGTGATGAAACAACCCTTTCAGGGCAGTTTCTTGCACATCATGCAATTATGAAGTCTCATTATAAAGCAGTGATCTTGATATCCTGTCTGACAAAGAACAGCAAATCTCAAGTTTTGAGATGATGCAATTCTACTTGCTTTGCCTAACTTGGATTTTACAAAAACCGAAAGGACCAAGGGCAAGGCTAAGAATCAGAGTGACGCCTCTACTACCTCTTCCTCTCTCCCCAGCAGCAGGAAGGGAAAGAGAACAGAGATACGAAGCATGTACAAATAACTTCACACAGCTAAGTGGTCTTCTTTGTCAAATTACTGTTTGATCCAAAAGACCTAGCTGCTGAAGAACCTTCCAGAAGAGATCCCATTTGAACCTGACAATGTGTTCTACAACAATACAACAGCACTGACTGGCTGCACAGCAACTTCAAGATTGAAGATTACCAGAATATATACCTTCAACCACTATAAATCAACTCTCTCAAAACAGGAAGTTAAAAACGATTGAGGAAGCTGACAACTTACAGTTGCCACCCATACTACAAATGTTAACACACCAGAAACATATACTCCAATCCCTCCACAACAGAGTAAAGATGCTACAACTCAGTGACACAAGGTCAAGTAAAAGAAAATGGTATATAAAAAGAAGTCAGCAACTTTGATCTATTTTGAAACAACACTAATAAAACCAGACACCATGATTCTGCTGCAGCCATTAATATTTCCTTCCTTTGGCTCTCACTAGTCAACTATGCCACAGCAGCACCAACCTGAGGCTGAAAGCAGCCAGGGGCTGTAGTGATTAGTTCCAGGAAGATGCAGCACAGAAAAGGGCAGAGCTTTTCCAGAAAGACTGCTGTGACTACAAGCACATATGATGTCAGCCAAATGGGGCAAGCTGCAGCATGTTGCACTGGGACACAGCTGAGTCAGAAAAGGCTTTGAAGAAAGAGGACACACCACTGCAGTGGAGTGGAATATCTTCGTACAGATTACCTCACCTGAGGCACACCTCCCAGTGCATTAAAACACAAGAGGGTAGTTCCCACAGGCATGAAACAAGAAGCCCAGATTCTAACTGGGGAAAAAAGGAAGAGTCAAAATTTTCTATCAAAGTCCTTCCACTGCTCAGTATAAGAATGAGGGACAAAATGCAGACAAAGATGAAGTCACAAATCTGAATTAGAGAGAAAGTGGCAAGTGGCAGGAACTTGGAATTAGAGCTTGTTTATTTTAGCTACATTAGCTTTATGCAAAAACTGGTAGGTACAATAAAGGAAATTAAATGGGAGCACACAAAACATGATACAGGCAAAAGCAGGATGAAAAACCTGAAGACATGATGAGGACAAAAAGCTGAAATTCAAGGAGAGATCATCAAGAAATTCCCCTAAAATACACGAAGGAAATTGTACAATCAAAAGCTACTGAAAATACATAAATCAGGGGACAATAATACTGGACAGTCTTGGAAACAGATAATTTAGAACACAACAGTGTCAATTGAAATTCTTTTAGAACAATGGAAAAGTTTCAGGAAATCCTATCTGAACCAGCTTAAGTTAAAATTTAAGATGGACTTTGCATGGACAGATGAAGATCTGAAAAGCATCTCTGGGCGAAAGAAAAATCAATCAAAAAATTAAGTGGCATCCCTGCACATATATGGCCCACAGAATTCCTCTTTCCTTCTTCCCATCCACCCACCCCATGAAGTTCCTATGCTACAGCTGAAGCTAACTGATATACACATGGCTTAGCCTGTAATTATTAGTTTTCAGCTCTACTTCACAGAATGCTGATAGTTCTGAGATGCACAAATTACAGCAAATTCCAGTCTACGAATATAAACTCCAGGATATGAATAGTACAAAAATGCTCTGTCAGTCTCATTAAACCTTCATATTAAAGTGGCACATCTCAGCTACATGATGCATTTTTAAAGTAGAATTAAGAATATGCAAGAGGTTGCAAAGTGCAATTTGGAACACAACTAGCTTTCTTTATCCAACAATTAAAGATAGTTAGATGCATCCTGGCGAGTTGCTGGAATTACTGCCATTATTCATTTCCTCATCCAAAAGAACATGCTGGTGTCTGAAAGGGATGTCACAGAATGGGAAATGGGCCATCAAAAACACCACCATGTAACTTCCCTAGAACTATCACACAAATTGTACAACTGTCCACTATCTGAGAAGCTTTTCAGTAAGAAATTTGTTAGAGTATATGTGCTCTAACATAGCATTGTTGATACTTACACTGAAGAAAGAGAAGTTGAGAAGTTCTGTGTCCTACTAAATGTGTTCCAAAACAAAATTCTGCTTAATGGCTATGCTTAAGAGCTCTACCAAGACCAACAAGTAGTAGAAATGTGAATCATGCCTGAACAAGACATGATTATGCAGTAAGTTTCAGGAATATCATTAAGATAGTAAAGGAAACGCATATCAAAGCTTTCATTATTAATTGAATATCAAGCATGTTTAAAAGCTATAATCATCACAAGAAGTTAGAAATGGAAATAGTTCTTCCTCAGGATTCTTCCTCCAGTCCTCAAATACCTGTTTCACAACAAACAAGGATATCTCAAAGACAATACTCAAACTGAGTATTTTTTAATGTAACCAGTTGTTTTACCTGATAAAACTGGCAACTTCCATCATCCTTGGTTTTTCTACATACTTATTTTCATATTATCTTCCGAGTTTGTGAAGATATTATCTGAATTTGGTTAAAGCTCAACAACTTTAAACCAAATTGACATGTTATGCCACAAAATGAAAAGCATCAATTTCTCTTTTACTTACACCATGGAACAGAAATTGATCAGAACCTGTCAGACTTCCAAAGGGCCTAAACCACATTAATACAATGAAACTTAGCAGTTGAACAGGAAATGCTGCAATGTAATTACAGCAATGGGATTTCATTCAGGTGGAGCTATATCCTAAAATAACCATGCTATACTTTACTAGCTCACTATGGCAAACCAGGATTCCAAAATAATGTTAGTGTTCAAGGGACATCAAGTAATATGAGATGGAAGACGATCATTACAGATGACAACCACGTTATCTCAAATAGGCCCTTAGCCAACTAACAATAATGGATGGCTAGAATGGAAAATTACACTATTATAAACAGGTGCAAATTAGAAGTAGCTCCTGAATGAGAGTGAGTTTAATAGTAAAACTATGAGCCTTCCCTTTTAACTAGTCACAATACACAACCAATCTGAAGTCTTAAAAAACACTGAAACTATTACTTTGAACTAATAAGTTAGGATAAAAACCCCACCAATAATTTAAATACACAATAACTGCCTTTTGTTTGTAAATGGGGTCAGTCAACTGTCAGCTATTTTAACCCTACCAAGGAGACTTTATGCTGACATGAAAACATGGATAAGTGCTAGGCTAGCTTTTATAGCACTGTCATTTAAAGAGGACACAACTGTTCTGAAGTTCATTGAGCAATTACATGTGCAAAATAGATACACAGTAAGCTCCATACTCTTTTACGCAGATGCTGCAAATAAATTTTGAAGAAAAGCACTGCATGTTTTGCTCACATTTGAAAGAAAACTTCTCAGAAAGCTTAGGTGAGTGACCATGTAACAAGTTACCACAAAGGAAGTTATAGTAGATTCACAGCACATTAACTAATCTACAGTAATTGCTCACTTATCTTGCAATAAACTCAAGACAGTTCTCTTTATAAAAGCAGCATAGCAAGGCACCCTGCACACTCTTATCCAGATGTCTCCAACATGCTGCACATCCACACCCAACCTTACCTAGCAAGTCAGGCAAGGAGGTGCACACCACTTCTCTGAAGATTTCTCCATTCTGGTCCCCCTTCTGCCCTTTTGTCTTTTTAATTAATTAGTAAGAAAAGACCCATTCAGATTGAAATCTGAAAAAAATTAAATTTGAACCAATCTGGTTCAAGAACAGCTAAATAGGACACCCACAGAACAGATTACAAAAGTTACTGATAACTTGAGGAAATCATCTGCAGGCATAAAGCAAAGTCTCCATGGGACTGTCCAGAGCTCAGTACAGTGTGCAAGTACAGACGTGCCCATTTGCAACCTTCAGTACCCTACCAGGAAGGAAGTTTCAGCACATTAAACAGTATTCAGAAGCATATGGACAAGAAACTCAATCTAAAATCACTGAAATATTTATAATAATTTACCACATAATTTGAAGATTGACTCATGCTAAAATGTTTAAAACTTAAAGCATATCTGGATTTAACTAACCACAGAGAAGGAAAATAATCAAGCAAAAGTATAAACAATCCCAAAGTTCACTAATACCATTTTAATTGGTTAAATTATTAATTAACAACACTAATGCTGTTTTAATTGGTAATGCTGCTATTAAAACAGCAATGCCAAAGTTCCTTTGCTTGTTCGATAGTTGTATCTTCTCCTTTTTCACTTTACACTTCTCTTCTGTATACTTACCTAAATGCATTTAAAGAATTAAAAGCGAAAAATGAACTGATCAATGCTACAATGTAGACTTTAAAAAGTCACATTCCAGTATCAATTTCAATCACAATGTGAAGTGTTCTGTCTTAAATTGACAGCCACTAATCTGATGTGAACATTAAATGTAAAACAATGTTATTTTAACAGTTAAAAAACTACTTATTTTGCCATGACAAGGTTGCAGGCAATTTCATAATGTGGTATGAAAATGTCTGTATTATACAAAACAGAGAAAATACAGTGATAACCAGCACCCTTTATCATCTATAACTGCCCATGGCAAGGTCGTTCTGAAATCAAAAGACAAATCTAAACTCAATGTAGACAAGCAAAGCAGGCAAGATGAATCAATTTTTTATGAACAAACAACAATTTAAATTTAGTTTGTTTCCCCAAGAGGTTTCCTCAGCTGGTAAGTGGTCTTTGATTTTTATAGTGTATAATCCCATATTTTAAACAGGATTTTGGGTTAAGCAGTAGTGATCCAAATCCATTTGAACCTCAAAGAGTTCATATGAGGCTTTAATTTCATCGAGTACATTCAGCCTTTCAGTTGATTCAATTACTTTCTGAGTGACCTTGCATAACCAAGGCCTTAGGAGCAGGATCTTTATGAAACAGTTTAAGAGAAATCCACTTATTCACATCAACCCCTCCTATCTTGTTTCTTTTTGATTGCTCCACTAGCCCTCTAAAAATTTCAAACTTCATTAAGAACAATTACCTCCAATAATCAAATGCATAAAGTCATCCTACCTTCATAAGGAAAAAAAAGGGGTAGGACTATTCACTGTCTCAGCAGTTGAATTAAAAGGTGTTTAAAAATTCCAGGACCCTGATTTCCATTTCTATCCGGCCAAGCTATGTTTATCATTAACTGCATAATAAACTACAGCAGGAAAACACTATTTTTAAAAATTATATATTCATATTTTTACATGTATGACAGTAAGTAAATTTTTACAATTGCTCTTTTTGTTTTATGCATTTGTGTCTCAGTCAGTGTCCCATGTCTGAGACTGAAAATTAGTTACTAAAACATTTTAGCATTATAGTTGCCAACATATTTGTAAATGGATGAAGATGTGCAAAAGACTGCCTGTCAGTTTTGTTGTCTTTTGAGGACTAGAACTTGCACAGAAACATGACAGTGCCACAGTAACTGGCAGCCAAACACTTGACACCAGCAAGGGCAGTGCTCAGTGAACCATGCAGCTGCCCCATGAGTGCCCAGAACTGCATCAACAAAAGCACAGCACTTACGCCACCAGCGTCACCATACGCTCTGTCAGGACATTAACTAGCACTCAAGAGACCCATGACGTTGCCCGTGATTTAGGATTAATATATAAACCAGTAACATCTATTGTCACTAGAATTAGTGACATTTACAAATCTGGCCATCCCACTCCAAACTTGCTGTGCAAATTTACCATATTCTATTTCCATCAAGGGCTATAAGCCAGTAGATTATAAGGCACACAGTGAGAAATAAGAGTAGCTGCCTTGCACAGACTCATCTTCTGGGAGATGATGCCTTGTGTTAATTTAGTGTTGGATGAGAATAAACTTATGCTCTCATACTTCTCCACTGGATCAGGCTGAATGTCAGGCAAATGACTTCTCCAAGGAAGTGCACACACTGTCTCCTCCCTGAGCAACTAAAACATTGCTCATGCATGGAATCATTCCAGCAATTTTAAAGGCGTTTCTAACTCTGAAAGACATTTTTCTTTGTTTGTTTTTTAAATTTGTCTGCATGTTTGCTTCCAAACACCTTTGTAGATGAACCTACAACCAGTTCTGCCCCAAGTCAGTTTGCGTTACGCTTTTTGTCTCTTTCATGCTTCCTTTGCATTTCTCTGTCGACACTGTGTTGACACAGTGCTTCTCCCCACTATTTCTCCTGCAGCTCTAAGGCTACTCCTCAACAACTGTCACAGGAAACTTCAAAACGACAGCTGGAGACAGCGTGATGTTTGGACAGAGCAAGTCTTCTTGATTCTCCGTGCAAGCTCAGCGAAGTGTAATAATGACAGGGCGAACAAGCCACCAGCAGCTGTTTCTGCTGGAGCACCAGGGGAAGCAGTCCATTTAGAGCGAGGAACCACCTACGGGAAACTGTGATCCTAACATTAGCAATAAATTAGAACACCTAAGGGCAAGACGTTTATGAGATGAAAAAGGGTTACATTTGCTGTCTTCACAACTGAAAGAGAATATGGCTGATGCGTGTCTGAAGTCCAACAGTACCCATGGGCTAATTCTGAACTACCCCAGAAATCTCCCACAAGTTTCTCAACGCCTCCCCACCTCATGAACTCGCAGAACCACTGCCGGCTGATTCTGCGGCACCAGCGGAGCAGCTCGGTGTCCGAGTGCCCGAGGCAACGCTCCCACCGCGGCCCAACAGCCGCGCACAGCCGCGGGCCTCCCGGGAGCTGCGATGGCGTGTGCACAAAGCCAAACACCCTTCCCCGGCAGGCTTCGGTACATCTCGCGGAGCTCATTAAGCTCTTTACCCGGCCCAGAGGGCGAAGCTGCCTCCGCACACAAAGCGCCCAAGACCCCTCCGACATCAAGCACGCCCCTGGAAACAGCCCCTTCTCCCGGGCACGGCGGGGGCAGGGGGAACGGAGCCCTGCCCGCCTCCTCACAGCCCGCCCCCGCCCCATCCCCACCCCGGCCGCCTCCTCACCAGCCGGTCTCGTCCTCATCGCAGCCGGCCAGCCGCTCCAGCTCATCCGGCCTGAGCACCGCCGCCTCGTCCAGGAGGCCATTGCCGCCGCCGGGCTCCTCGGGGATCGAGCGCCGGGCGGCGGCCCTGGGGCTGAGGCAGCGGCCGTCGGGCGACGGGGAGGCGGCGGGGGGCGGCGAGGAGGGCCCGACGCTGGGCAGGCGCTTGGGGCTGACGGGGCCGCCGGGCAGGGCGCCGTGGCGGCTGCGGAGCTGTTCGTTCTGCTTCTCTAGCTTCTTCACCAGCTCCTGAAGCTTCCGCACCTCCGCGTCCGCGTTCACGCCCGAGCCGACGTCCTCCATGGCGGCCGCCGGCAGAGCGGCGGCTGCGCGGGGAGAAGCGGCCGTGCCGCCCCGTCTACGCGGCCGGGCGGCCGGCGGCGGGGCAGGGCCGGGGCGGGGCGCAGGACGCACATCCGCCGCCATGTCACCGCCTCCCGACGCGCCCGCAGGAACTGCCGCCCCTCGCGCCGCTTCCGCCTGGGGTGGCACTGCGCAGTACAGCACGGCACGGCACGGAGCGGCGTGGCACCGCACCGCACAGCACGGAGCGGCATGGCACTGCGCAGCACCGCACGGCACGGCGCGGCACGGAGCGGCACGGAGCGACATGCGATGGCATAGCAGGGCGGTGGCTGGCGGCCCCGTCGGGATCCTGTGTCTCCCCCACGCTTGGCGCTGTCCGAGGGACTCTCCGGCAGCCTCGCTCCTGAGGGAACAGCCTGGTCTGGCCTGGCCTCCCGTGTCTTGGAGACCGAGTGCCAGGAGTTGAACGGGAAGCCCCGGAATGCCTTCCAAAAATGTTCAAAACGTCTAAAGGCCAGGAGATGTGCCCCTGCTCCAAGGCCTGGGCAGCGGTGTTGGGCCTACTGTGTGTGACAGACGTGTGAATTGAACATCCCTTGAGTCTTCATTTTGTATAAATACATGCGTATTCATTTAAAGATTGTGGTGACGTTGCCACCTATAGCAAAACTTACACCTTTAGGTTTAAGGCATCAGTGAGGCTTGGCGGTTGGTCACAGAAGGAGAGAATGGGTACAGTTGGAAGGGACTGCAGTGGCTGATCTGGCCCAACCTCCCTGCTCTAGCAGGGTCATCCTAGAGCACAGAGCTCAGAGTTCATTCAGTGGGCAGTGTGTTCCAGTAAAGAAGTTCTTCCTAATATTCAGATGGAATGTCGTGTGTGTTACTTTCTGCCCATGGCCTTTGTCCTATTGCTTGGGAGGTTTTGTGTCTTGTGACATGTCTCCAAATTTCATCGGCTGCATTGTGGGGATGCTCTCCATCCCCTTTACCCAAGCCACCGAGAGATGGTGTCCTCAGTGCCATCCTTTCACAGTTTTTTTCCTCTTCCCAAGTTCCATGTATTCAACAGCTTCATTTTGGAGCCTGCTTTTGCTGGGGAGAGGAAGAACACCAGCAAGTGCCAGTAGTTTTTACCAGGCTCGCAGAGGGAAGAAGGAAAATGAGACTGAGATGCTCAGAGCTGTGGGATGTGCTGAGAAGGTGCAAAGCTTAGGGGCAGTAAACACCACATGATCTGGGTAGTGTTAGGTATAGTGCATGGACTGCTGGTGTGTTGAGACTGCCAGGCGTGAGTTTACAGCATCCTTACAAGACTGGATCACGTCCTTGTCTTATGCAATGCTCTACCTTTGTACATTCAAAGATTACATTCTCTGTATGTACAGCATTATTTGAGAGTTTATGCTGGGGTAGTTTTCCACTGTTATGGTAAGCTCCTCACCAGAATCCAGGCCTTTGATCCATAAATGCAATTTATGTAATTGTTTTGCCCCCCAAAAAATCACCTTAAGTGTTTAGCTGAATTAAAATACTTCAGGGCTGATATCTTTTAACAATAAAGCAATTTAAATTACTCTTATGGTAGTCTGTCTTCATTATCGACAAGTGAAACAAATTTTTTTATCAGCAGCAGATTTTGCCACAGATTTTGTATAATTCCCACAGCTAGAATACTACAAAGCAGTTTTGGCCCATGAGCTGAGACCTTTGGCACTCTGCTCACTGACACCACATTAATAACCATCAGAACTCCTTGGAGAGTGGTCTGTGAACCAGTTTGTAAATCCAGCTCATTTTTTCTTACGTCTGTATGGTATGGTACAAAGTCAAGTGCCTTAAGGGAATCCAGATATATTCTGTAAGAACAGTTACTTTATCAACAGAGTTTGGGGTACTCCAAAAGGCAAGGAAAACTGTTATATAAAGGTTTTTGACAATAGGATCTCCCATGACACTGGCACTTTCAGTGATAAAAATAACTTTTGCTGATAACAATTCAGTAGTTGGTGGGTCTTAACCTATGCAGGGAAGGTTATTCCAAACTAGAACATTTCTAGCAGGACCACACAATATAACGTCCTTATTCTTCTTTATCTATCCTCAGACCAAATATCAGTGGCACAAGAAACCCTCAGTCACTTGTACTAATCATGCTTTTATAGTAGCAATAGGAGGAGTTTAATCCTTTCTACAGTGCATCTACTGGGATCAACTACTGGTGGCTGGAACTGGCAATGTGAGAGAGTGTGAAGTGGGGCTATGACAAAGGGATCTGCCGGGAGATGTGGACAGGCAGTGCAGACAAGGACCAAGACCAGAAAGAGACCAAGGCTCCTGGGAGCTGCTGCCAAAACTGCAGCTGTTCCTGGTGATTCTATCATGCTTAGGAGTCTTTAGTGGTCAATGCACTGCCTGCATCCTGCCTCTCTGCTTCCTCTTCCTTGTCCCTTCCTTTTCCTTCAGTTCATGTTATTGTCTGTCTGTCCCCCAGATTTCCTACTCCAGCTTTCTGGTCCCCTGCTGACACCATTACTTGGGTGTCAGCTGCTCTAGCAATTTTTTCTCTCCACAAGATACACTCCCTCCAGGTGTATGTGGACAAAGGGGGAAGAAAGTGAGAAAAAGGTTTCAGAACTGCTGAATCATCTGCTTTTTTTACAAAGAGTAAGAGCAGTAGAAATGAACGAAGGAAGTCACTGCTTAATAGTCACCCTAGTCTGTACTTTGAATAGCAAGAACCTGCCTTCTCACTCATTCTTGTGCTGTGAGTGCCCTTCTCGTGTTCTGGGAAGTGAGAAGCAGCAAGGCTTGGACCATAAACCTCCTGTTAAATATCAGGTCAATAACAGGCTCCCATGACCTTCTTGGTAATCAGATTCCAAGCTTGCCCTGGCCAGATGTGAGACCACACCCAAGCACAGGCCCCTGGGTGATTACACACAAATAGTATAAACTGATAGTAATGCCACAAAAATGAAACTTTTCCTCTGTGTCACAAGAGCAAGAGAAATTCCTCTGCATGTGAAATTAGATCTGTTGCAGAGTTTTTTGTGAACAGCTGTGATTTGCACCCATGCTGTCTTTTCCCTTTCAATGGAGAGGGAGGTGAAAAGCAGCTTTCCACAGCAGTATTTTCCAGATCTCAGGACATGCATGGGTGCTCCTCTTGTCTGACTTGGTGCAGGTTCTAAACTAATAAGATGAGCAGAAATGAGGAGGAGTACTGTCTCCAAAGGAAAGGAAGTCTGAGCAAGGCTCCCATGTCATTCAAATAACTCAACACACATCCTTCTGACAAGTGGTTCCTAGAAAAAGGCCACCAGGAGCCTTGTTTTGCTTGCCTTTGAGCTCTCTAGCATGGACAGCCCTATGGTCAGTTCCTCGTAGCTGTGATTTGCTGAACTGTTGTCTTTACATCTGTTGAAACTGTTAGAATCTGACTTTGAAACCTTGATTTCACTTGTCACCTGGGAGGACAATCCCTCAAGGGGAATAGTACACGAAGATTGGCAGATGCATGGTGGGAAGTTAATATTTCTTGCAAATATTTAACTTGACACCTGGAAAACTGGACTGGTTTTCAAGCAGCTGTGTTTACTCTCCTGCAGAAGGGTTGTTGGCTGCGAGACTTCTCAAAGGAGGTGTTCAGCAGGCCCACGCATGTTTGTGTTAGGCAGTGCTTAGCTAAACCTTTGACAAAATATAAAATGTTGTTTATCATTACAATGTACGGTATGTGCAGACATTGAATACAGACTGGAAGAAGTATGTTCCTGTCCTAATATGACCCTTTCAGAATTAAAGCCAGAATTGTTCATCTGGTTCTACTAAAAGAGGAAAGGAAGATGTTTGACCAGTTTTAAAGGTGGTCAGAGTAACCAAAATACTGTATGCAATATTGTAACTTCAGTTATTTGTAAAAGATATCTCTGGGTATATTGTGCTCATCAGTGGTGAGACAACATATTTAGGTCTTTAGATGGGGCTTTGGAAACTCAAAAATGCAGTCAGTGTTTCTCCACACACCTTCAGTAACTGTCCCTTAAAAACTGCAAAAAGCAGTGAGCTTTGTAAAGGAATCTGTGCATAAATACATTTAAAGGTCTTTATAAATAATTTTTAAAAGGTACTTTCTGCTGACAGTGTCATGGATGCAAGACCCACAGCCAGTACATTTGGTCTCCTTACCAAGTTACAAGCCTGCCTGAAGGGCTGACAAAATTCCAGCCAGGTTCTGCTGTTGAAAGTACATCTATCTTTGGTATCATCAAGTAGAAAATGTAGCTCTTTGGCATGAATTTATGTGCCTGTTCTTTTTCTGCACAAAAGAAAAAAAGATGTTAACACTTTGGCCACAACCATCTTTAAACATGTATTTTGTGCTCTGGAGCCAGAGTAATTCTAGGATGCTGGACAGTCAGATTCCTAATGAGGCTGATACTCATGGCATACATGTGGCTAGAAAATGTATAAACAGTATATACTTCAAACTTTTAGTTGTTTATAATTAATTTATTGACGACCCTTTTCAAGTATTATCATCACAGTTAACCATTGTAATAAATATTTCATATCACAAAATTGCAGACTGGATGAGGTTGGAAGGGACCTGGAGGTCCTCAGTTTCAAGCCCACTGCTCAAGCAAAGCTGACTGTGTCCAGATGGCTTTTGACTATCTCCAAGTATGGAGACTCCACAGCCTTGCTGGGCATTCTGTGCCAGTGCACACTCATCTTCATAGTAAAAAAAAATTGTTCCCTGATGTTCAGATGAAGACTCCTGTGTTTCAGTTTGTGCCCACTGCCTCTGGCCCTGTCACTGGAAATAGGTTGGCTCTTTCCTCCAGACACACTCCCTTCAGGCGTTTATAGGCACTAATAAGATCCACCCTCCATACATTCTCTTGTCTGGGATAAACAATGTGAGCTTCTCTTATCAGGCAAGGCTTCAGTCCTGTCATTTTTGTGGCCCTTTGCAGGACTCTCTCTGTGATGTCTAGTTCTCCATTGTACTGGGGAGCCCAGAACTGGACACAGGACTCTGGATGTGGCCTCCTGAGTAGGAGGGCATAATTACCACTCAGTCTGCTGGCAATACTTTGTCTGAAACAGACCAGGATACTACTCACCTTCTTCACAGCAAGGACTCATTGCTGCCTCATCTCTCACTCAGTGGTCACCAGGACCCCCAGTGCCGTTTCTGCCAAGCTGCTTTCCAGCTGGGTGACCCTCAGTGTATACCGGAGCAGGGGTTGTTCCTCCCCAGCTGCAGGACTTTGCATTTCTCCTGGATGAATCTCATGAAGTTCCTATTAGCCCATTTCACATGCATGTAGAGGTCCCTCTGGATGGCAGCATGACCCTCTGATGTCTTAGCCACTCTTCTCAGGGTGGTATAATCAGCAAACTTGCAGAGGGTACACTCAGCCCCATCATCCAGGTCAGTAGTGAAGACAGTGAACAGGACTGGCTCCAGCTGTGACCCGTGTGGTACAATAGCAGGCACTGACTCCCAACTAGACTTTGTGCTACTAACCACTGCCTTTTGGGCCTGGATCACTGCAGACACCTGTTATGCCCTGGTCCCCTTAGTGGGTTTAGGGGAAGGTTGTTTGATACACTCTGAGTGATGTGTGTGAGAAACAACAAAAATACAAGCAAGTTCAACAACAAACAAACTTTTCTTTGGAAAATTTAGAACATTAAGGCAAAATACTTCACAAATTTAAAAACAACATCCAGACAGAGTAAAGCACTTCACAAATTTTAACTTAGCAAACTTAAACTTAGCCAACTTATTCAGACATAAGGTACTTTCTAAGGCATTGACTGGAATTTTTTAGTGAGGTTTACAATATATTTTGAGAAGAAGGAGAAGAAGGAAGGAAGGAAAGAAGGAAGGAAGGAAGGAAGGAAGGCAGGCAAATTCAATTTTGTAATGGAGTTAGCTACCTGTATTTCATATTTATCAATCAGTTGGAAATAACTTAGTTGCTCTTTAGAAAACTGCTGAGCTCGACTTACTTAAAATGCTGTGGTGAAATTGAAGTGTCTCAGAACATTGGGAAAGGATTTTCTGTTGTCAAGAAGATTCATGATTTTTGTTCATTTGCAGATTGCAGGGATTTAAATCACGTGGGTAACATTGAGTGAAACCTTTTATATCTCCACCCATATGAAGCAATATTCTGTTCTGTCATTCAGAAAAAGTTCCTACGTTTGCTGAGAACTCTCCCAACATGCTTTTATTAACAAGCCAATGCTGGAAGGAAAAAGACTTCTTCACATTCAAGAAATTTTTAAAACAGTTTTCCCTCTGCACTTTTTTTAGCAGTAAAAAGCACCAAATCTTCAGAATGCTAAGTAATTGAAAAGTCAGCAAATGTGTTGAAAGTTTGAAATGCTGCATACTGGAATAGCTAGTAGGTTTTGAATGTCTTTTTGCTTAGATTTGCAGGAAAATTTGTTGCTGAATAAGAGAGAGAAGATATGCACATTGCATAGACAAAACTGCAATTAAATTAGGTTTATGCTCGATTTATTAATGGCTTGTATTTAACAAGACTCTGCTTCTGTCTGAAGACATTATGCTAATACTGAAAAAAGTAATTAAGATTTGCAATTAAGAAAGGAAGATGTGTTACCAGTTTTAAAGGTGGTCAGAGTAACCAAAATACTGTATGCAAACAAAAGAATTACCAAAGAAGCTTGAGGTATTACCTTGGTACTTGAGTCTTGAGAGAAAGTGAGAATATGTTATTTGAGAAATGGCATATCACTGTATTGTTTAAAATCGCACTGTAATGCAACTTTTACTCTTTTTTTTTCTTCTTCTCCCCCGTTCTCTTTTGAGAAAGTGTTTGGGTACTTCGCACAGTATCGAAGGCATCCATCGCCATCTAGTGACACGATGCTGTGCCTGCGCTGGAATAGAGACCTAACCATAGAGTTCACAGGGATCTCCCAACATCTTCTTGGTGCACCAGGACTCTTGCCACCCTCTTTCAGAGGACTTGAGGCCAAGAGACCTCGGTCACGGCTGTGGTGGCTCAGGGCTCACTCCTGAGGAGGTGTCTCAGAGAGGATACAAATGTGTGTGGAGAGTTTCTAGGGGGACAGCTCTTGCCATACCTGTGCAGTGGGGAGGTAGCACAGATGTGTGTGTGCTCTGGCCTCTGCACTGACATCTTCCTCCCCACATTTTGGGTGGACTTGGAAAGGACCCCCTGCACATTCCACAGTGGAAGAAGTTCCCTGTATTTGGAGGACACCATGAAGTAAATCCTATGGTGTAACCAGTCCCAACTCTTACTGATCTTCTTTTCTTCAAGACCAGTATTATTTACCACAGTGTCGTGATATTTTTCTTTTGGATTCTTGTATAGTAATTTTTTTAATATCTCAAATGAGGGCTGATTTTACCCAACAGTGGTAAAATAACAATTCATAGGACTGAGTAAAACATTCCCTCTGTGGTCTTCTGCTGCTCAAATAAACCAGCTAGCCTCAGGGAGCAGCTGAGTTAGCCACTGTGGCCTCTGTCAGCAAAGAAGAACAAAAGGAAAGGCCCTGCAGGGAAACCAAAAGAATATTAAAATTAATTTGTTTCCCAGAGCATGTTTCTCAGGGCCTAATTAAGTGCAAACCCTTTTGCTGAAGTCCACAAGAAGAACCATCATTAGATTTCCCACTGAAAGAATATTATAGAGTTTGTGATTAAGAGGCAAATTGGGAAAATATTGTTTAGAAATCACAATGGAATACAGGAGCAGACTGTGCAGGAAGGGTGGGCAGGAGACCCCCCGGAAGGGCTTGCGGGCAAACGGTGGCTCTCAGCAAAGTCAAAGGAAAATACTCTGATCTTGTTATGACAGGTCACTCAGTACAAGTCAGTAGGCTTGATACAGGGATTGACCCACCCAGTTGCAGGTGGATCTTGATAAATGATTTGATGTAAAAAAAATCAGTACAAATGTATTGCATTATTTCCCTATTAAATTATTTGTTTCCCTTCTAATATTATCACAACATTCACCAAGCAGACTGGGATTTTTTCTTATTCAGTAATGACTGCAACAGCAAGATCATCCTTCAAAGTATATGGTACGACTAATCTTATTTATTTTAATGTGGTATTGCTTTATTTTACAGACATTTTAGAGATTTAAACATTAAAAAAACCCAAACTGATAAAATGTCTTCGTCATTATTCATACTCCTGCCTTATATTTCCTCTGTTTCTGTTATTATCCCCTTTAGACTTTAAGTTCTTTCTTTGGGGCAGTTGTCCAACTTTTATTAAGTGCTTCATTTGTCACTAGAACACCTAATAGAACTATTCAAGGGGAAGCCAAGCTCTGCAGACTATAACTAGCTGAAATATTATTTTAAAAATAGTGGTGCTACTCAGCTGATTTGAAGTATGAGCACATAGTGAGACAGAATGGTTCAGTCAAATAACCATGGAAGGGAACTTGAATTTTTTTAAGCCTTAAGTGCTCCAGAAATTATCTTCAGCATGTATCCCAAAGGGGAAAAATATGGAAATAGCTCCATTCACAATTAACTGAGAAACCCTGAAATTTATAAAGTAAAGAGTGAATCTACAAGGAACAGAAAATGAAAAAATGTCTTGCCAGACAAAAGGCATGTGAAAATGTCCAAAGTCAAGCCTAGGAAGAGGCTGCAAAAGGAATTTAAGCACATAGTAAAAGTTGCCTTGGCCTTATAAACAACAAAAAAGGAGTGGATGCCTTACAAATCATGGACGTGGTTGCAATTAAAGGTAATCTAGGTCCCACCCCAAATTGCCTGACGATTTGGCTCAGTATGAGTAATGATAATGTCGCAGTACACAGAGGTAAACCCAAAGATGTTCATGAGAATGGGTGTGGAAAGAGAAATTGTTGTGCACAAGGTGAAACTGAAGGGGAAAGAGCTCAGCTGTCAAGGAAGCCCAGTAGCAGAGATAATAAATCCAGTGGTAAAGTTTTTACTAAAATAGACAACAATACGATATGATTAAAACAATAAAAAATGAAATAGCAGTATTTAAGGAAAAAATTATGCACAAAAGTGCATTATGATTTCAGTTGTCTTCAAGGACTCAACATTTTGTGAAAGAAACTGAGATATGAAAATAGATAAAAATTGGAGACAGTTACCAAAGATAGATTGTGCTAAATAAACTTAGTATTTTTCTTTTCTAAAATGTTTTTATAAAATTAAATTGCAATAAAGCAAATCCATATAGATTTTAGTACAGTGACTGACACAGCATCCTATGGAAATCGGTGTGATGATGCAGGAAAATCAGGGGAAAGAAACCAGCCAAAGACCAACAGCAATGACTGAACTTACAGGAAATTGCTCTGGCTGTAGGGTGTTATTTATGTAACTGGATTAGGGACTGACTGCATTTATTGTTTCTGTTAATGGTTATGTCCAAAGAAAAGAAATATTTAATGAAGGACACTCATGACAGAAAGAAAATATCTGGACTGAACTGCCAAAAATCAAGGTCTTAATTAACAGAAGTCTAAGGCAACAAAGGCAAGGGACTTAAAAGACTAGGAAGAACTTCTTCAGTAACTATAAATTCATCAGCTGCTGAATAAAATTAAGATAAAAGCCTGGCTGGAAATATTTATGCAACCATTTAATCTGAGACATTATGGAGAGTAGTCAGAATATGTCTGTCACAGTGAAGAAACATTAATACACACTCAGAGAAGTTTAGGAGAGAGAACCTTAAACTGGCCAAGGAAATAGTGATACCTTCAGTGTAGGTCATGAGGTATCTTGTTTGGCTCAACGAGATGAAACCAGATGTGGTTTCAGAGAGCAACAAGGGTAAACACTGGGGAGGAAGAGCTATGCAAGTCAAAGAACAGTGCCCCACAAACATGTCTTCCAGCTTCCTCCACATTCAAGTTACAATTCTACACAGTCTGAACATTCTCAGTGCAAACAATATAGTAAACAGCGACCAAAAACTGATCTTATACTCCCTATTTTTTCCTATTATCAGTGGGAATTAAAAGCTTATAGCATCAGGATCCCTCAGGTCCCTTTGTAATTTAGGTAAGTTGCAAAATTACAAGATTCAGTGTTGGATTTTGTTAATGCATGTAATAATTGTGAGTCTATTGGTATACATACCACATTGCAATGGTTCACTCACATGTATTTCTCTGTATTTTTATACATATATAAAAATGTATTTGACATCAATCAAAATGCTATGTTGAGGTATTAGAATATGGTTAGTAAAATAGCAATAGAACTATTCTACTTTGTAGGCAGGTAGAATACCAAATTTTTAATACTTTTAAACAATTATATTTCTCTACCAAAATTAAAAAGGAGACATAATACCTGAACATGTAGTTGCCATCACAGAAATCCTGTTTATTGAGGGCTTGACAACAATAAGCACAGCAGAACATGTACATTTTATTAGAAATTACCTTCTGTAGGAATCCTTCTCTGTAAAAATCCTTGGTCCCTTGCAGTATTGTACTTTGTACACATGCAGTTTAACTGATTTTATCATTTTCAGCTTGAAACAATCTTTGGAGTGAGCTGTGACCTTCTAAATTCCTCTGTTGCTTGGTGGAAAGGCTGAGTCACTCATTGTGAGTGATTTATGGAGGATGCAAAATCAAAAGAACATTTGGGACAGATTCAGCCCAGGTGTGGCTAAAGTCAGTGGTGCTCTAGGGCTGAACATGAGCCACATTTAGGCTCCCTCCAGGAGAAGGGAGGTGTCTTGGGCTGAGGCATCTTGCCCCCATCACAACCAAACCTGGACATTAGAGCACAGTAGGATGCTCATGTCTAGTTCAATAAGACACATTTTGCACTTCCTTTATGAACAGGTCTGAACCTGTTCCACTGCTGCACAATTGTTTAAGTGCAGAAAGTCCTACATAAAAGCTAAGCTATATTCAGACCTCAGAAGATGTGCCAAAATGACAAAAGTCAACCCTTAGTGGAAAGTTCAGAGTAGAGGGAAAATTCAACAGCTTCTTATTTTTAACCGAGAATGTAGCAGTTTGTCTCAATTTCCCAGCTCAAACAATGTGGCAGGCTGGCAAGAGTGAGATATTTTCTATGGGCTCAGTTCCTGGTATTGTTTGCAAGCCAAATGTGAGGGTAGATAGTAATGCGTCAGCCCACTTGTAGTCATGGCACAGGCATCTCCTACTAGTGACATGCCTGGGTATTAGAACAAAGAAACACATGAGGCAAGAGACTGAAAGACTTCTTCCTTTCTCATAAGCATTTTGGCAAGAAAATTTTGAGAAAAACATTAAGGTTTGTCCAAGGAATGTAATTATTATTTTAAAAAAAAGAGAAAAAGAAAAAAAAGCTTTTAGTGCTCTAGACAATTAATTTTCTTCCTAAGAAATAAGTGATAGCTAAATAGTTTTCTGAAAATATTTGATTTATGACAAAGTCCAATGAAGCATAGAGGGGTACTAATTTGGGAAGACTAGGGTTATGCTCTGTTCATATTGCCATATTTCTGCAGTTCAAAATGATGAATCATATTACATGGTTTTGACTTGTCCTTCATTAGATGTATTACAAATAGTGTGTGTGTATCCCTGTGTCTATACATGCACAATGTACACACATACACCTGCTAAACACCATATCTGCAGACCACGTCGGACCTGAAAAATTGTTAGATGTTGGACTGCAGCTTCAGGAGGTTGCAAGGAAACAGGAATGAAGTATGAAGTGGAAATTCCCTCTTATGTCACTTGAGGGTCCCTAACTGTCCCTATACTTCAATATTAAGAGCTTTTAGAAACAATGAAGGCAATTGTTTTCAGCAAGACTATAGCTGTGGACATGACATTGCAAAGGATACAACATACATCTCCACTGAGCTTTGCTCACAGCAATGCAAATTCACAGGGGTTGAATTAGGGGAAGAAAAGTTGTATTTTCTGTCCCTACTTTATTTAATTGGTAAATATAACTTGAAAAGTGATCATCAGTTAAATAAAACCTTCCAACATGAAGTTATAAATGCCTTAATAACGAAACAAATGCTACTTGCTGCAACTCTTTTGAAAGTTTGTAACATTATTGTCTGTCAATGAAGACTGGAAAAATGAGTTGGTGTAGGATATAAAATTCACTCTAAAATAAGTTCATGTAGGTTATTATCACAGTGGATTTACTCTGCATTGTCGTTAGTGGGGTGCCAGCCTGATAAGGGCATAAGTTAAGGTCATGTAGCATAAGTTAAGGTCATGTGGCATAATGCTTGGACCGAAGGCTGCTATCATAATACTGATTGCATTTGTTGAGGTGGGTTTATATGGTCAGCCAGATGCAGGACATATTTTATTTTGCAGTTGTGTAACGGAATCCCAAATACACTAAAACTGTATAAGCAAAACCATAGTCTGACCTACATGTAAATTCAGAATAATTTAATTAGGAATGTATCTACAATAATGTCACCACAATCAGAATCTGAAGTTCTCTTGGAGATTTGGCGTGATAGCCTTCTAATCAATGTGGTTCAGCTGCTTCTTCTAATTAAATCAGTGTAACATGGTTCTACACACAGTGATACAAACCTCTCAGAAGTGGAGATAAAATATCCTTGTCTCCTGAGAGAGAAAAGTTGTTTGCAGTTTTACTTTGTGTTCTAACCTCATGCAGTCTTACATAGCACTTTACATAAAAGCTAAAATTACACATTGACACCTACTTTTCCATAGCATATTCTAGTTAAAAAGACCACATCTTGACACGAAATCTCCTTTCAGCATTTTTCCTATAAATTTGGTGTAACTCTACTGAAGTCAGATGTGAAATTCCAGTTTTGCTGAGCTCAGATTCTGTTCACTGACACTCATGTTAATTGGTTAAATTTTGCTTTGCCACCTGTATCTGAAGGCTCAACTTGCTTTTGAATTCTAAGACCTGGCTCTTCAAGCCAAGTCTTGTTTCCTTAGCAGCAGCACGTGCTAAACCACACCTGATGTTATCAGAGTGTCTGAGGTTGCCCTGCAGCATCACCTAGCCAGAGTTTTTGCCCGTCTCCTGGTAGCTGCATGCTTCAGATAGTCCACACTGCCTCCATAAGCTGGCAGGGCAGTGGGTTTCAGATCTAATGATCCTTAGAGAGTGGATCCTACTGTGGCCCTTCTTGGTTACCTCCTATGGGTCCTCTGAGAAATATCTAGAGACTCAGAGAGCACAAGCTGAAATTCATCAGATCTGAGCAACCCAGCATCCTAATCCACATCCTTGTCTTTTTAGATAGTTGTTCCTTGTACTGGTGCTGTGAAAGAATTTCAGTGTGCTTCCTAGCATTACTGTTCTGACCTTGTATGTCAGGTAAAATGTGCAAATAAATGACTCTTTATGTTCTCTTCCATGTTATGGTCTCATGTTACTTTCCTGTAATGTTATTACATTAGCACATCAAGCCACCACTCAAATCAGGCTGCATTGTGCTGAAGACAAGACCTGTTTTTAATAACTAATTCCCTTGGTTGTTGGCAATTTGCACTGCAGCCTTACACCATAGCACAGAGAAAGAGGAAAGAAAGGTTTGACAAATGTTTGTGGTTATGATTTTACCAAACATTGTGGTCATGCAGGCCCACCACTTATTAAAGAAGTTTCACAAGCTCTTTTGCAAATTTATGGGTCAGGTAGCTTTAGAGAAGAGTATGCATGGATTTTTGAAGGCTAACTTAGCCAGATAAATACTTCTTTTACCTTTTGTTCATTAAATCAATAACTGTATTAGTGTTCCTTGCAAAGTCTTGTGAGTTTTAGTCCTGGTATATCAATAACCTAATGGTGTGATAAACTATTGCCCCAGTTTCTTTTTCCTGCATGGAGTTAGCATTCATTTCAGACTCCTGCCTAGACTGTGGACATGAAAATCCCAAAATGTCAGGTGACATATCTGCATGCCATGGGAAAATCTGGCATCAACTGGCAACAGTTCCCTCTGAGAGAATAAAAAGTCATCGTGGTTGAAATCACCCTGCATCCACAAGAAGATTAATCCCAGCTGGATCAGCAAAGGTTATCACCATGGTAGGTTATGGCCTACCCATCCTCAGCAGCCCAGCAGCAGCAGCTGCATCCTCCTGCTTGGAAACATTGGCTGCCTAGTCCAGCAAGTAAAGTTCCTAGAGGGGAGTTTCAGAGGAGATGGTGATCAAGGAAAGGACAAGTGATATATATGGATCATTGCTGCTCCATAAATCTGGATTGTAACCACAGCTCATGCACAGATCTTCCATGTTGTGCTGGGCAATTTTTATAATGAAAAATGCTGCAATATTCTAAAGCACTGGGTAAAAACCCAGATTCCCTGTATTCCGGTGTGCTTTCAAAACTCCTGGGTATTTTGACTGTACCTTCCTGTTGTGATGACCATATCTTGTAAATCACAGAATCACAGAATCTTTTAGTTTGGAAAAGACCTCTGAGATCATCGAGTCCAACCTTTGACTGATCACCACCTTGTCAACTAGACCATGGCACCAAGTGCCACATACAGCTGTTTCTTGAACACCTCCAGGGATAGTGACTCCACCTCCTACTTGGACAGCCCATTCCAGTGACTGATCACCCTCTCAGTGACAAAATTCCTCCTAGTGTCCAGTCTGAACCTTCTCTGGCATAGCTTGAGGCTATGTCCTCTTATCCTGTCACTTGTTGCCTGGAAGGAGACCAATCCCTACCTGTCAACAACCTCCTTCCAGGTTGGTTGTAGAGAGCAAAAATGTTCACCCTGAGCCTCCTCTTCTCCAGGCTAAACACCCCCAGCTCCCTCAGCTGCTCCTCATAGGACTTGTGCTCCAGGCCCTTCACCAGCTCTGTTGCCCTTCTCTGGACACACTCCAGCACTTCAAATTCCTTCTTGTAGTGAGGGGCCCAGAACTGGACACAGGATTTGAGATGCAGCCTCACCAGTGCTGAGTACAGGGGGGCAATCTCTGCCCTGGTCCTGCTGGCCACACTGTTGCTGATCCAGGCCAGGATGCCATTGGCCTTCTGGGCCACCTGGGCACAGCTGGCTCATGTTCGGCTGCTGTCACCAGCACCCCCAGGTCCTTTTCTTCTGGGCAGCCTTCCAGCCACTCTGCCCCACCCTGTGGCACTGCCTGGGGTTGGTGTGACCCAAATGCAGGACCCAGCACTTGGCCTTATTGAACCTCATTCTACTGGTCTTGGCCCATTTGATCCAGCCTGCCCAGATCCCTCTGCAGAGCCTTCCTGCCCTCCAGCAAAACAACACTCCCAGCCAGCATGGTGTTTTCCATGAATTTACTGAGGGTGCACTTGATCCCCTCATCCAGATCATTGATAAGGATGTGGAACATGACGGGCCCAATACTGAGCCCTGGGGAACACCACTAAGGATGTGACACCATTCACTCTCTGGGTCCAGCTGTCCACACAATTTTTCACTCAGCAAAGAGTGCACCCATCCAAGCCATTAGCTGCACACTTTTCCTGGAGGATGTCACGTGACATATCAAAGGCTTTGCTGAAGTCCAGGGCAACAACATCCACAGCCTTTCTCATCTACCAGCTGGGTAACTGGTCATAAAAGGAGATCAGGTTGGCCAGGCAGGACCTGCCTTTCCTAATCCCATGCTGGCTGGGTGTGATCCCCTGGTTGCCCTGGATGTGCCGTGTGATTGCACTCAACATGATCTGTTCCATAACCTCGTTGGGCAAGTACCTTTCCCTAGGGTGGCATTCGTCTGTAATAGCAGACACATTTTACTAGACATAACATGGTTTATAGTACCCTGCACCAATGTCCCAACCCGGTGACACGATGCTTTTGCTTTTTGACACATTGTATGTCTCCTCAAAACCATGGTACAGCCAGGATACATCCTCACATTTACTGCAATGAAACACAAGCCAGTGGCTGGCACTGAACTGTCAAGAGTGGGCTAGAGAGTAGGAAGGAGGTAAAAGCTGCTAAAAGGACGCCATCAGAGGCTCTCTTAAGACTGGCTTAAGGAGACAGGATTTTTTTTCTATTTGTATCTTTTGCTATTCTACTATTTGACTATCCTGTTCATGTTTGACTATGAAAATGGCTATGAAATGAAAATAAAAATGACTATGAAATATGAATATTTGGCTTTGACTATGAAAATGAACAATATTTAAATAGCAAATGGTAAGTGTCCATTGAACTGGCCTAATAGTTCACATTGCTAATTTTTTGTTCTCCTAAAGATGCATGTTAGTGCTACAGGAATGCTCTTTTTTCCTCAGATCTCTTAAAATCTCTGATGTCTTAAAATTTGTCCCAGAACATGGGCAATGTTTACATTGTCTTTTTCTCTGAGTTATCTGTCATGCACTGCACCAAAGAGAGACCCTAATCTGCAAGGATTCAGAAGGATTCTGAAGAGGACAGAAGCAATAGTGACAGGGGAGCCTTCAATGGCTTGGGAGAGACCTATGTTTAACCTGATCTGGCCATATCCATGAAACAATCCATGTCTGATGAGATTCCAATTGTCCTATTCCTACCCCATTAATAGGGGCTGGTCAGACTTAAAAGTTTTCTCCTCTTCAGTCTCTTTTTTCAATCTTCCAGTGGAGCAGCATACTGTTCCTAGAGGTCACTAAAGTAAAGCCTTTTAGGGCTTCCTCCAGTCAGCCAACTTTCTAAGAATTTGTTAGCATTTTGCAATGTAGAAAAACTGATTACAATAGGTACTTCTGTATTTTAAATATGTGGTCTGCTCTCAGAGCAAAGAGCCCATAGGGGTCTCATGCAGTCAAATCCAGTATGTAGCCCACCAGCACAGCTATCTACCCCACTGATGTGCTGGAGAACCCATTCTTTGTGTCAATGGAAGGATAGCCAAACTTGAGGCTGAAAGCAGCTTTTCTTCTTACTATAATCTCATTATAATGAATTCAGTAAAGAAGGTTTTATTTCTTTTTTCCAAATAAATGTCCCTTTCTTTAAAATAGGACGTGGAACATCTTCGGAGTCTAGCCCTGTGGACAGAAAGCTATTTGTTGTTATGGTGGTAGAGGAAATACAGTGTCAGCAAAGAGGAAGCAGGGGGATAGAGATTGTTCATTTGTTTGAATTGCTTAAGGAGTACAGTAGGTAAAAGTAGATAAAAGTAACATTCAATAGCTGATAGCAGTTTGCTTGTCCTCAGAGCTAGGAAGGGGATTTCCCAAATACATGGTTGTTATGAAGGTGTCTGGCATGTTTGGTGATAGTGGGCCCAGATCACTTCATGACCACTAGGTCCTCGGAGCATGATGAGATTAAACAATTGAACAAAAAAGGTCCCCTCAGACAGTAGGCCACATTACATACATCCTTGCAGATACTTTTGTTGATCATGGAGATGGGACTTGCCATTAAAAATTACAGTGCCTCTTGTGTTTCTAGTTTTCACTTCTGAACCAGGCTGGGACCCATATATTCCAAAGTACAGCTGTATTGGAGATGTACTCAGAGATTCACTGAAACACAGCACTTACGAGTTTCGTAGCTGGCAATGGCAAATACACCTGCTCCTATACAGAAAATGTCTATTCCCTCAAAGACATGCGGTGCCACTTAAATGTCACAGCTGTGTCTTGTGGAAGATCCAGCTGCTCCTATTGCACTCCCTACTTTTCATGAATTTCAATCTATTGCATCAGGAAAGACTGGAGGAACAGAGAAGGTGGAAGACTGAGAAACAGGTTATGAGCTGTGCAAGATGGAGAAAGTGCTAGGACAACCTTGCTGAGTTACTGCAATGGGTTATGGACAGGCAGTAAATATTGCTGCAATAACTCACAGGTCTGTTCTAAAATAACAGTTTTTTTAAAAAAGTCTGTGAAAGATAGTATCCATCCAGCCCAGAATCCTGCCTTCAATAGTGAGTACAAACGGATGACCAGGGGAAAACAAGAACAGGGCAAGTCTTTATGACACCCTCATACAAGTATTCCTCAAGGCTCTGTCTCAGAAAGTGTCTGTCTTGAAACCCATCTGATCTGCTTCATCTATAACATCATTAGAAAATCAAAAGATTCCACACATTGTCCAGCTGCTGCATGGTGAACCTTGTCACGATTTTTTCATTTCAATTTAGTGCTTACCAGCTTCATGGAGAACTGTCAGGTCTTGAATCAGAAGAGACAGTGAACAGCAGATTCCAATTCAACCATTCCATTCCATTCCAGATTTCAAAGACTTTCATCATACCCCTTTTACACCATCTTTCTTAAAGCTGGATATTATCCATTCCACTCATTTGTAGTGACAGATGCCGCATTAATATAACAAATATATAGTCCCATTGATATACCAAATTTTTTCTCAGAGTAAGCTTCAAAACAATACACAGAAAAAGAAAGCATAAGGGTTCCTTCAAAATATCTAAACGAAAAGACTGAAGAATTGATCCTTTCATAAACTTTATCCTTCCTGAATGAGGAAGCAGGTGAGTAGAAAAGGAGGCAGAGGAAACACTGTGATTGTGTAATGAAATATTACATCAGGATGCACCCACTCAATCCCCTCAGTCAAAATCTACCCAAAACATGCTCTAAGTGTCCACCAGCAATCCATAGCCCACTTTAGAAGCTGGTCTGCCAGAGAGTCCATGGCTTCTCTGCTACCTGATTTCTCCTAACCAAGCTATATTCAAATACTGTCTCTGTGGCTTTCAGTTATTTGCTGGGCTCACCATTTACCTTCAAAACAACAATATCAACTGTAAGAAAGAATATTTTATGGTAGTCTGTATAACACTCACTGTGTAGTTACTTTCAGCGGTACAATGGAATTACCACTCCCAAAATCTCTCAAAACTGGGCCAAACAAAGCTCTGGAGAAAGCAAAACCAACACATTTGCTGATATGGAAACCAGACAATGAAGAAGGACTGCAATTTTTCTCTCATTCACAGAGCTCCCTCCTAAGAGTAAAGAAAACTCTTGTCTGTTATCTCTGCCCACAGCAAGTGAGTGAAGATAAATAAACACAGAAAATGCTTGGTGATTGAATTGACAGAAACCTCTGAGAAATGAAGGGACAAAGAGGGTTTGACAGACATGAATAGGAAAAAGAGGAAGAGCCTCTCCGTGATCAAGGGATAGGTAGAGATCCCTCTCTCTGACTAGGAAGATTGCAGAGAGTGGCTTTTTGAACTCAAGAGCTCACCCAAAAGAACAACACTACCTTCAAAGAGAGAATGAGCATGAACCTTGAGATGATGAAGCATCAGTAGGTGAGAAACTGCTGGGAAGGGTGGACTATAAAAGTTGCCAACCAACTTGTGTATTTGTCTTCCTCTCTTTGGTTCTTTACACTACATGTGGGCCTGAAATTTCATAAGTTTCTGTCTTTTCCAAAGTGGAGACTTCCTTCTCGAGAGAGGCAGTTTGCCACAAGAACTCTTTACCACTATTCCTTCCTTTGCAGTAAGGCAAAATCCTCAGAAGCAGTGTCATCCTGTAGTTGCTTTGATCCTACTGTCCTGATGACGTCCTTTGCCATTGTGCTAGAAGAACATGGGAAGGAAAGAGAGAGCATTTTTAGAACTGAGAACTGCAAACCCCATAAAGTTTGCAAGCAAATTTGTGATCCACACGTCCATCACCAATGCTCTGTTAAGTGATCGATTAACATCAAAGTAGTTAACCCTTGATCAGTAGTTGTAAGAAGAACACCTTCAGCAAGGCAATAGCCACATGCTTTGGACCACAGAGGTGTGCCTTGCTGACCCTTTGCTGCTGCTGCAGCTCTGGAGTGAAGCCTCAGGAGTAATGCAGCTGCTGCTGGTTAAGTTGCATTGTAGCATAACACATAATCTAGTTCCCTGCTAGACAACACTTCTTTTTAGAGCTCAGAAAGGGCGCTGTATGGGGCAATGCTATTTGAAGTTCCTCCTTTAAGCAACTGTTCAGTTTTACTGCCCTTTCCCTGTGCCACAGCAGCAGCAGACGCAGTGAGGAAAGCTGTAGCTGCCATTGCTTGGAAAATGAAGCAATAGTTGCCTGTTCTGCAAAACTGACCACATCAGTGGCAGTGGCTAAGGAGGTCTGTGTGGACGCCTGAGTGTGTGCTACCACAAAAGTGTGGCTATGGAGGGGAGCGTGGTGAGATGGGCTGGTGGTACTGATCATCATGAAGTGGCTGCAGGGAGACTGCCCATGTGTTTATAATAGAGAGGCCCCACACACTAGGCATTCAGCCTTGTGGGTCTCAGCAGTAGTGTGACAGACATGGGAGACATGGCCAAAGCACCAAAATAAGTAGGAGGAAACCCTCAAGTGAAAACAAAGACTCAAAGTCATTTCCTCTGAGCTGAACAGAAAGAGATCTGTGTTGATACAGCTATTACACACCAGACACAACACAACAATTCTCTTGCAAACAGCATAGGCCCTT
Source organism: Entomyzon cyanotis (assembly GCA_024500445.1). Lineage (NCBI taxonomy): Eukaryota > Metazoa > Chordata > Aves > Passeriformes > Meliphagidae > Entomyzon > Entomyzon cyanotis. The sequence continues at coordinate 20,739,605 of JAKEPQ010001009.1, read as the reverse complement.
CTTGCTTTCTTCTAGACTGAAATGTGAGAGATGAACTTTACAAGATCTTTTTCTCTCCATGTGGTTTTGCAGTGACAGTTTCTATAGGTCAGACTGGGCTCAGAGAAGGAAAGAAGGTAAAGAAGAGAGCCTGCACACCATCTCAGTACAGACCCTGAACTCTGCAGTTCAGCACAGGCACCTGATGGGTGCAAAAAAACCACTTCAGTCATTCTGGCTGTAGGTTTGGGGTTGCTGGATGCAACTGTTATGCATGGTTACATATGAAGGAAAGCACTAGGGGATCACTGGGACATGAGCCGATCTGCGATGGGCATTAAAGAGGAGCAGCCTCGGGGTGCACAGCCCACTCGGGATGGGGGCATGCTCTGCCCACCGCCACTGCTCGGCCCAGCCCGGAGCCCTGCGAGCACTCACTCTCACCGTGGTTCGGTAGGAGGAATGTCCTAGCCAAAGCACAGCTTTCACACAATTTAAAGCCAGCTGGGGCCAAGAACCTAGATTTTGGGAGTGAGTTTGCAACGGGCTCCGAGTTATGCGATTTGCCTTTTTATTGCCCTACACGGAGACGATTCCAGGCAGCTCCCGACAGGTCTGTTGGGCGTGGGACACCTCAGTTCAGCTTCTCGTCGTGCCGCACCTGCCCCGAGCGCGGAGAGCTCCGGGACAGCAACACCGCCCCGCGCAGCGCCCGCGCCCGCCGCTTCCTCCGCCGCTGCCCGCGGGGAGCCGCGCTCGGCGGGAGCAGCAGGAGGAGGAGGAGGTGCCTTCCCGGGCCGGAGCGGGGCAGTGCGGTGCCTCCCTCCCTCCTTCCGCATCCCCTTCACGCCACCGGCGCCAGGGCTCCTTCCGCGACGGCGGCCGGGACAGCCAGGTAAGGCAGAGCCGGGGCTGAGGGAGCTGCGGAGTTCACTGCAGCCCCAGCGGACTCACTGCCGCCGCGGGGAGCGGTGCGGGGGCAGCCAGCACGGAGCGGGGACACTGCTGCCTCTGCTGCCTCTGCTGCCTCTGCGGACAGGTGTCAGCGGGAGCAGTGACAAAAGCTGCCTTTTCAACCTCTGCTTAAAATTGCTCTAATCTGTGTCCTATGAGGGGTTGTGGCCGAGGCTGCCAAATCCGTTTGAAATCCAACATTGCGGAGTATTTCCTTGTTTATGTGACTTTCTTCTCTGAGTCTTACATCTGTGTAGCCACTGTGCTTTGCTAAGACTGTTCAGCCACGTCTCAAGGCAAAATTTGCCTTCTGTGTGAGTTCAGTCATCCTAGTAATTCCTTCTGTCCCACATCGGGTTATGCTTTCTCGGCCCTGAATGCTCTTACATAGCCTCGTGCTGAGGTACAGCACACCTGCTGCCAGCGCGCTGGTGACGAGCCTTGCATGGTGCTTTTCCACAGGCTTCCCTTCTACACCCCTATAAGCTGGAACAGGTAATTATTTGAGCTGTAAACTGAGTTTTTAGTACAGGCATAGACATGAGCTCCCTGCTTGAAATGATAATCTGAATTATCATTTCAGATGATAATCTGAAATACTTAGGGCTGTTTCATGAGTCAAATAAGCGAGACCGTGGCTTCTAGAGGTGGAAAAACTGACAGTAGTAGAAATGCAGACAAAAAGGGTATCTTGCAATACTTGCTTCTGGGGCATTTGTTTTCACTGGAGAGCACATGTTTGTGATACTTTATCTGACTGTCTCACCTGTGATAGAGGGTGAAGTTTTGTTTAATTTCTCAGAACTCTTCAGAGAGTGGAAGGTGGGTTATTACTTACTGCTGTCATATAAATGTTTAGAGTATTTTGGCCTATCAGAAAGCACATGCTCTTCTTTCTGGCACACCAGCTGTGCTGCTCAGATCATGTCAGCTGTGCAAAAGAGGTGCTTTAGGTGTCCTGGTCTCGTTTGCTGGGTGCTGCTCTTGTAGGTGGGGAGGTAGCTCCCAGAGAGCGTGTTATTCATAGCCATTTGATGGCTTGTAAGGGGACTGCAGTAGGAAAGAGCTCATTTGCTATCAGACTTTCCTTTGGTACTCTTCATGTTTCTCTGGGGTCTTATTTTATATGTTTTATTTATTGTGAAATTACATTTTATCATTAAATGATCACATTTATCTCTACATTTTGTTCTTAATGAAAGGGTGCCATATACATTCCTCTAAATTTCTAAATGAATATTATGCTTGTTTTGAACCAAATGCTTGATTTCTATGTGAGCTTGTCTGCTGAAACCACTGAAAGCAGAGTAGCGTGGTTATGTTTGGCACCTTTTTTGTTTTAATAAAGTAATCTCATAGGCGTGAAAATCAAAAACATACTGGCAGTTAGACCTCTGTCTTGGAGGAACTCTAGTTATAAACTGCCAGGCTTGCTTTTATAAGCCCTTCAAAATTCATTGGAGTGCCCCTTTTTGTTAAATGTTAATATAGAATTTTTCAAGTATTTTAAAACTTTTGAAACCATTGACTGTGAGGCAGCTTGAACTATGTCCTAAGTTAAATCACATTTTAATTCTTAGTTGTAGGCATTGTGGATTTGGCATCGTAGTGTATCCACTGGGCTGACTGCCTACAATTGATAAAAAGAGAGAAAAATAATAGAGCTGATAAAACAATATTAGCTCCATAGTTTTTCATCTTCCCCTGAAACAACATTGTATTCAGAAATGCTATGATGTGTGGTATCCTGTAATAAATTTAAAATAACTGAGAAGTGGTTAATTTCACAGAATTGCTTGGAAACATCAAGAAAGGTCTTCCCCTCCACCAAATATAGGTGCAACCTGTTGTAGATTTAATTCCTTCTGTGTTGTGCTGGGTTATAAACTGGATACCCAAGATAGGGTGCAGAATGGTGTAAGTTTCATACAAATATTTATGCTTCAAATATGCAAAACATTTTCTGTTTCTTAGACAATAGAAGTCTGTGCTGCCTGCTGTCAATGCAAAGGTCATGGAAAATACTCTTTAGCCTTTGTAAACCATTGATGTCTAAGATGTTTTTCTACTTTTGCTTGGTTTGACTTTTTTCAGTAACCTATTACCTTTTCACTGCTGAACTTAGAACTGTGCTTTAAAAAAGGCAGGTTTGTGTATGCCAAAGAATCAATTGTAGCAGTCTGCAATGACTCTCCTGCAGAAATAGTATAAGGAAATACCACTATAAAAACTGAAAAATATGGAAAACAGTGCTCAAAGAGTGGAGTACAGGTTGGCATGGTGAAGAAAGCCCGAGATGATTGACCTTTTATATCTCTAATAACAAATGTACTCTTGAAGGACATCTATCTTATATTTTTGGATTTGTGCTGCATATATTTTGTTGTTATATAGATGCATCTTTGTGCACAGAATTACCAATACCTTGTCTAGAAAGTGTCAGCAATGATTAGTCAGTTGTTGTACTGTGGAAATTAGAGTGATGAAGTTCATTAAATGACCTGCTGACACCCACGGCTTTCTCCATTATGCCAAATGCAAGGGAAAGGCTCTCATCCTGCTCCTTATTGCAGAGGGATCAGCCCAATTTACCCTTATTCTCCTGGCCAGGGCCTTGTGCTAGGAGTAGGCATTAGAGGTATTACTGGTAAAATGGGACACAACTCTCCAGAAACCTGTGAAAGTGCACCTGTGTTTTAACAAATGGTCAGTCAGGTCTCAATAAATGTATTTTTGTTAATGAAGCATTTTATTTCTAGAGGCAAATCAGCAGTTTGCTCTGTCAGCCCTCAGGCCGAGGAGCAGGATCTCCTTCTTCGGGTCTGTTCTTCTAAGTGTATTTTCTAAAGGAAAAAGCATTAGGGAAGAAAGCAGTGTGCAAGTGAGGGGAAACTAGTGTTTGGGTGTCCATGTATGCTCTTTGTCTGGCGTGGCAGAAGAGGAACTGGGGAACAGAGGCTTGTGATTGACCACTGCCCTGTGGCCATTACTGCACTGGCAGTTCTCAGTCATCCCCTGCCCTGCTCAGCCACACGGGCTGTGATTCACAGTCAGGGAAAATACCATGTGAGACAAGAGCTTGAAAAATAGATAGGCAGCTATTTACCCGTGTGAAGATGAGTCTCATTGTACTTTGTGGGGAGGGGAGCAGGTTTTGGCAGTTTCCTGGGCAAGGAGGTGGGATGGAGGGAGAGCCATTTCGTGCAAGTACTGTGAAGTAGCCACTGTGTTCAGATGGGATTGTGAAATCTTGGGAAGAGTTACAGAAGTCTTCTGAGAGTAGGTCTGTCCATTGTGGGCGTGGTTTACCTTTCTTAGGAAGAACAACTTCACCTAGAAGTTGTCTTTGGTTTTGACAATACCGAAGCACTTAGGAGGAAAATGATACCTCTTTGGTTGGATGACTATCGTGTGTTCTTGGTGGTTCAATAAAGCTCATGCTTAGCTTGGTGTGGTCCAGCCTTGGTACAGTGGGCAGCAGATACGGTTTTTCAGGAGCCTGCTGCAGAGAGAAGAGTTGCCTAGGGGGGTTTGAGCCTGTCCAACAGCTGTTTGCCATCTGCTGAGGCCAGCTGTGGGACTCAGCTTTTGGTGACAGGAAGGAGAAGTGTTTGGCCATGTTTGCAGTCACAGCTCCTCTTGAGAGGCAAAGCACCAGGCTGCCAACTGGGCTACCCTGTTTCAGCTCTTAACGTAAAAATCCTATGCAACATTAAACAAATGCAGGAAAAAGGAAAAGAAAAATGTAGTGTGCTGAGGCATGGGGGACCTGGGCAAAGGCTTTCTTGGCACTCCTGCTTTTCCTCATTTACATTTCTCTTATCAGCAGATGTGTGAATGGGTACCACTTTGCCACACATGGGGTATAACTTCACGTAGGCTCAAGTAGGTCACAGCTGAGTTTCCTGTGAGGAGGGGTTCTGTTCAGCCCTGTGCCTATTACAAGCTGTGATCTGATTAACTTGTAAGATCTAAGCCTTGTTTTCACTTGAATGTGGGGCAGAAAAAAATGGCTTTGGGTAGTAAAGGAAGCAGGATTCTTCCTTCTGAACCAGGGTCTGGGCAGGACACCGGGGACCCTGCCCTTCCAGTGAGTGTGGACTGTACATTAGACTGGGACAAACTCCTGACCATTTATGTTTATGAAACAAAAAAGGGCTCTCTTGGTTGGTTTTTTTTTTGTTTTGCTTTGGCTTTTTTTCTCTACAGGATAGCCACGTAACTCACCATCAGACCTAGGCAATATCTGCCCTTTCATTTTAGCTGAGCATTGTAAATCTCTCCTAGGCAGCCCTGTGCACAAATCTTGTAAGATTTGCTGTGCTATCTTGCAGGGTAGATGAGGTAACCGGAATACATCCATTAATACATTCAGTGTTGCTTCTTGTCCTGTGAATTACAGGATGTCCTATATCACAGGCTCAAGTTCCATACCTTGACAGAAAGAATAACTGCGTGTGTTTGCCCTGGCTCCCTCCCCAATTATGAGCATCTCTTCCTGGCTGAAGTTGCAAACCACATCAATTTCCAGTGCCACGGTGGGAGGAGGAGAAGAGAGGGGACTCTCCTACATTGGATCATGTGACTCAATTCAAGGGATGTGGTCTTAATGTGCTAAGTGAGTTGAGCTGAATGGACCTCTTTTTCTGTCTCATGGGAGATCCCCTAAATTGGTAATAAGTTTACTTTGGGATCTCTTGAAATTAAAATTTCTACCTAATCTGTATCTGGCAAAGATGCTTGAAATAATGTTTTTTAACATGAAGAAATCTAGCACTCCATTATTAAAAGTGGCTGTTTCAAAACTGCCAGTGCAGCTTGAATTCAGCTCACTTACACATAATTTGTTTCATATTTAGTTATGTAGCCATATGTGGTTTTGCTTTCCCTTCAGGCAACTATTTCACTCAGACCATGGCTGGCCAGGCCGTTTCAGTTTGCTTTGTCATGCTCAGCCGTGAGGACATCTCCTCTCAAAGCTGTGGGCTGGCGTCAGGCTTGCAGCTTAGGTGGCCTCTCAGTCATCCTCAGTGACCCTTGTGTATAGGAGGTCTGGTTGCTGGAAGGAGACATATTTACAGCTCCAGTGTGTCAGATGGGCTGTGAGGGTTTGATTTATCAGCAGGCAGTTTGGGAGAATGGCACGGTGAAAGGCTGTGAAGTGTGAGAGCAGTGAGAGGAGGGCCATCGTTCTGTGTCAGGACTGCAGATGGCCTCTTTGCCCTCACGGCAGCCTTCTACTCCCTCCAAGGCACTCTCTCCAACCATGAAGAGGATTACAGCTTTCTGATGAAAAAAGTTAAAGTCATGGGCAAGCAGCAAAATTCCCTTGATTTGGTTTGGTTACTTTTCTGGATCTGTTAAACTGAAACTAACTCTGAAAGTCAGTGTGATGCAGGTACTCCGCATGAGAACTGAGACCTAGCTATAAAGGACTGTCTTTTTTAGTCCTGTCTTACCCTATCTTGTCCTATCTTACCTTTGCAGTGCCTTAACTTTACTCCCTGTAATTTGGACCTCAGTGGGACTGGATCATGGCAGCCCAAGTTCTGATGATGTTTGATTGATTCTCTAATATCCTGGTGTCTCACCATAAATAAGCAGAGTGGAGTAAGATACCATCAAGCATGAATGACTGCATTGCATGATGTCTCAAAGAGTTTAAGCTGAATGCTGTTCCTTAAGATCATAATGTCGTGTGACACCTGACAAGTGCTCTCCTTCCCTGTTTAACTCGCAACAGTTGAAACACCTCAACATCTGAGATGTGACATCAAGGAGAGCAGAGATAACAAGCAGCTTTGCTAGAGATGCTCACTACCTTGCATTAGTGAGAGGAAAGGGAAAACACAAGACCACACCACTGCCTCATCTCTTGTTTATTTTCAGATTCAGTGAGAAATTTTTCCTCTGAATTAATATGTGTATCCTGACATGAGTGAAGCTGAAGTCCTTTGGTATTCCTTGTTGCTTAGGATGCACCGTATGTGAAGAAGAAATTCTTCAAGGTCACAGCCTGGCTTTTCAGTCCTGTATGTGGAGGCATTATTAGTGAGTGGCTGAAATGCAAGTAAAAGCAAAGAATTCTTTCACTACTTCCCATGGGTAAACAAGTGTTCAGCCATCCCCAGGAAAGCAGGTATGCATCATGCAAAACAGTTTCTTGGGAAGACAAACAGTGTAACTCCAAACATCCCTCCTTCCTCCTTCTTCCCTCCACTTTATATATGGAGATGAAGTCATATGGTCTGGAATATCCCTTTGGTCAGTTTGGGTCATCTGTCCCAGCTGTGTCTCCTCCTAATTTCCCGTGTATCCCCAGTCTCCTTGTCAGTGTGCTGGTACAAATAGCAAGAAAAGGCCCTAGCTCTGTGCAAACACTGCTCAGCAATAACAGAACCATCTCTATATTGTCAACACTGTGATCAGCACTGTTTCAAAACATAGCCCCATATTAGCCACTGTGAAGAAAGTTAACTCTACCCAGCCAAAATAAGCACACCTCTCCAACATAACAGGGTAAGAGAGTCTGGAATCACAAGATAAGAATGCTGACCTTGCCAACACCACTGCTTTGCCATGCATGGGAACAGTAGTACAGCACCTCAGCTGAAATGTAAATGGTTGATTGCGTTCAATCTCTTGCACTTGTTTTGTAGCAGAGGGGATGTATCCTGGTGAAAACAACACGGAAAACTTGACAAATGAGAACTTGGATATTTTCTGTTCCCCCCTCTCTGCCTTGGGTTTTTCCCTGTGCACAGAAGGCAATTCTGACCTGTAACTTTAAATATATCAGCACTGTCTGTTGAGTCTAGTCAGTTGCTCAGTAGATGTGAAAAAGGAACATTTATCAAGTGACCTTATAATACTACCTCAAAATAAAAACTTTGAGGGTAAATACATCCATTAATCAATATGTGAGATGGGGTCGGTAGTTCATCATCTGAGTCAACTTCACAGTTTTGTCTTCAGCAGAAATTCTCATGTTTACTGAAGTATTTCTTACTGTGTAGCTTCCACACAGTCTAGAAGGTGGAGAACAAGTAGTTGTTAGGGAAAAAGGTTCTTGGAGTGTTTGGAAAGAGAAATAACTGAGGAAGTGTTAGTCATTCCCTGTGCATAAAACCAGTCATAATTTGTACATATTTCAGTATTTTAGTTACACCATGTCAAAAGAGTATCTTGAATACTGAAATAAATTGAGCTCATTTTTGGTATAATAGATCACATCCTTACATGAGATTGTATAACATTTGAGAAAACAAGTTCAAATTGTGAAGGAAGCGAATTAACTTGACCCCTTTACGGTAGTTAAAAAGAAGAATGCCCTCAGGCACTATTGATCTCTTTTCTTTCCCGTAGATTTGATTTGTTTTTCTCAGGTTTGCAATTTTGTGTACAATAGCAATTGTCCTTCTACTTGATAGGAAGCTTTAGGATTCCTTAACAGAGTTAGAGGCAACCTCTGATTTAATAGAGGTTTTATTTTTCCGGCCCTCTAAATCTTCAGCTTCCTGGAGAAGTAGGAAAATTTTTTGCACAAGCATCGCCCATTTCCTTTGCCAATCTCATCTTTGCCTGTTTCTTTAGCAAGTGGGTGTTGCTGTTTCTCTTCCCTTCTTATCAGCAAGGGATTTTTGGAAGAAGAATGAGGCAGCTCTCTGCTTTACTAAATGTCCATCCAGTGCCACAGCCAGTGGGTCTACTGGTACTGGTGGAGCAGCCTTGGTCTGCGTAGAAGTGAAGCATATAGACTCTGCTCTTTAGGAGCTTCTGCTCCTCCAAACCTATGTGTCATGCCAGTTTGGAGGGAGTTCTTCCATGTCCCTCTCTAACCTTACTTTGAAAAAACTTGCCAGAATAAAGTGGATTGTTTCCTTTCAAAGGTGTGTAAACATGTAAGAGGCACGAGTATACCACTTACCTCTTCCCAGTTCAGACCCTGTCCTTCCCATTCTGTTCTTGCTTTGTCTTTTACCTCTTCTCTGTCAGCTGAGGGTCAGTTATATTTGTTCATGTAAACCAAGCCAATATTCTTCACCAGACCTTTATGCTGCACAAGTGAATTAGCAAATCTGTGTGTGCTCTGCCTCATCTTGCCACCTACAAACTCCTCACAGCATCCTGAAGTCCTGGTGATGGCACCATCGAGGGCAAAAACTGCTGTATGTCAGCAGAAAATTGTTTGCCATTTTCACTCTGTTTTATACTTGTATTTAGAATAGAAATAAACCTGAGCTATGAAGTCTGGACCTGGGAAAATCTGCTGTCTCCCTTTTAAGGGAGATAGATTTGATATTAATATCAAATACTGACATTTCAAAGTTTTTTTTTTTTCACCTTGCTTTCCCGTGTCCCAAACTAATTTCTAGCTTTATTGTCTTGCAGCAAAGAATGTTAGAAATGATGGAGGTTTTTGATCTGAATAAACTGAAGGCAAAATAGTCAATGCAAGTTTATAAATATTGCAAAGTGTTTGTGTGGAAGAAATAAGAAAATCTACAAGTACTCAGCTCTAGAGGAATGAATAAAAATACAAGAAGCTGTTGAGGATAATGAAAATTGATTGGTATGGTTAATTTGTATGGTAAATTGATTGGTATTGGTTAATTTGTATGGTATCCCATAGCGTTCCTAACTCAAAGTTAGTACTAAATAATTTCAAGAAAAAAATGTTCACGTCAACAGATTTTTCTCCTTCATGGATGGTAATAAAGTAATTTTTGTTTCATAAAGCAGAGGTTTCTTTCCTAAATAATTTAGTTGTGAAGAAGGTACCCTATAAAGCTATGGAATGATAACTTGGTAACTGGAGTGTCCTGCTCTCAGGAAATCCCAGTAAGGAGCAATAGCTGAGTTTATAAATTATCTGGAGACGTGTACATACCATTCTCCTAGATCATCGTTGTAAGAGGAAAGAAACTCTTTTGGTTAAAAAAAATCCGAACTTGCATATGATGCAAGTGGTTTCCGAGAGTCTGCTGTTTAAAAAAAAAAAAAGAAAAAGGAGAGGAGGAAAAAAGTAAATCTAAATGTTTTTTTACTTCTCCTTTTTATGACATATGATACATGTCAGATATCATTACAGTACTTTCCCCTGAATTTGGATTTAAAAATGATAACAGATTTTTCCTAAAGTGTATTTCTTTTGTATTTGCATTGCTATGAAATTTACCTTTTGAATGGGGATTAATAACAATTGTGTTTTATTTTTTGGAGTTTGAATTTGCAACCCTAGATATGGGGCAAAAAGACAATACAAGAGTGTATTTTGCAACCCTTGCTTACACTGAGTATTAATTATTCAAATAAGCCTGTGCTGGATACTTATGTAAATAACTGTTCACATGTCACTCAATTTGTAGTTTCATGGTAATGCAACAGAAGCTTCAGCAGAAAAAACAGGGTAAGGAGTTCTCCTTTTCTTCTTCCTTCTGCACTATTTCTGCTCTCTACCCAGAGGAGCAGCGTGCTGCCTGTTCACTTACCCTACTGCGGATGTTTGCAGGGACACAATATGAGCTTGGTCAGCAAAGTGATCTGAATTAATTAAAATGAAGGAGGAAAAATATTCTGAAATTTACAGATTTGAGTAAGAATTGCAAGGTACCACTTCGGTTTTTAAAATCAGCATTTGATACTTGCAAAAATGGAAGCAGTGAATATTGTATATTATTTTTAATCTGCTGCCCTAGGAGGTACATTTTCAATGGTAAGTATCCAAATCTGGAGTTGACATGGGTTTTAATTGATGTGTCCCAAATCTGAAATAAAGCAGTTGTGCATGATGCATTAAATCCAAGTCAGAAAGCTGAGGATGCTGATTTGTTAGAGGGATTGTCTGTCTTGAATGCCCATCAGCTTAGCATTAAGACTTTGCACTGAAGGACCCAAATGCCTAGGGAAATGTTACCATCAATAAGGAGGTGTTGAAACTCAGAAAACAGTTCCACCTTGATTTTATTTTTATTTTCAACCACAAATATTTCCTGTTGGTGTTCCTTTTGAATCATTGTGATAAAAATGTTTTTCAGAAATAATTTTTTCTTGTGGGCCCCTCCATAACTATGTGTGATACAATTTTGTGCCATAAAAAGTGACAATTACTTATTACATTTGGGTCAGACTGGATGCACTTTCTCTTTTCTACTCACTAGAACTTGCACTGGGAGTTTCATACATTTATTCAGCTTTCTGAATGTTAAATGTGCTTACAGTCCAACCTGCTTATGGTGACTAATTGTTTCAATAAACACAATCTGGGAGCTGGCAGTGGGAACCAGAAGATATGTGGGTAGTGTTGCAACACCTGAGTTTACCACATCCTTTAGTGGCTCAGTTTTCCCCAGTGAAAACTGGGAAAGGTGGCATGCATGAGAAGCAATGTCTGCAAGAGAAAATGTACTTTGTGCATTTTGACCAATATCGAGTTAGAAGGCTTATCTGAACAGTTGTTTTCATTTGTTTTGAGGAAGGTGTATGGTGACTTCATGGCTTTACAGGTGAATATTTGTATGATGTGAAGATGGAAAATGCAAGCTGATGCAGATATTTTGATGCTTAAAGTTGTGAATGTTTTCCCACCCTGAGAAAAGCTGTAAGTCTTTTCTGATTCCAGCCATAATTCTGACTTTTCAGCATCTCTGCAAAGTAGATGGTATTTGTTATTGTCTAACTAAGGTTGGCAGGGAGCAGGGCAATTCCTTGGCACCAGGCAGATTGTGAAAAGTTTATATTGGGTGTCAGCCTGAAACTCCCACAGCTTTGTAACGAGATAACAATGTGTCATGTAAACAGCTTCATGTTCTGAGGGATGGTCTGGGAACAATGGAGTATTTGGGGGAAAGGGGGTGGGGAAAATGTGCAGAAAATGTCTAAAACCATACTGAAGAAAAGTGGTGATGTATGGGTTTGATAAGATGTAAGCATGGCTGTTACAGGGGCTTCTTAATGGGGTACTGCAATTTTGAAAAAGAGCTTTCAGAATAATAGGCGAGGGTCCAGTTATCCTGAGCCTTATTTATCAAAACAGAAATGTGTTTAGAGCCATTGACTTGGAAATAACCCCAAATAAAACAGGTTTCTGTGACCAAGGCTGATCTTGTGACCTGGGAAACTGGTTCTAATCTGCTGAGATCTCCATAGCAGAGATAGTTCAGTGTAGCAACCAGGTGCAGACATTGATCAATTACATTATTGATGTTTCTACTTTTTAACCCTGATTTTGTCAAAAGGATTTTTTTGGTTCTTCTATCATGTTAATGTAACCTGGTAGAGAAAGGAAATATATTAGCATTATCAGTATTGAGATTTGAAATCATAGTTTATGATTTGAATCCTTCTTGTGCTCTCTAATTCAGCACTCTAGGGATCTCTGTGTTCAGTTTCTAAGATGGATAATAATTATGTTTTCCTTAAATACAAGCAGAGAATTTTTACTATTGAAAACAGTAGAATTTTGAGTGGGAGAGCTTGTGATGGGAACCCTTCAAGTTTTGTGTGCATTAAGCTGGTCTGAAAGTTAATACTGACTTTTAATTTTTTGAACATATTTGTATTTTTAGTTTATGGTAATTTTCTTCCTTCTGCAATTATCTTTAAGATTGCCAATTTACTTTTAGAAGAGCAATAAATCAGAACTGGGCAGATTTAGTAGTTAAATAACATATCCAGGACAATTACTGATTAAAAAAGATCTGCCTTCTTCCCAGGAATGTAATATGACAGATAACCAACAAAATGTATGTGTGCATGCATATCAGAAGAAGAGAAATAATAACAAGAGATTATTCATAATAATCACCATTTGCAGTCCAATTATCATGTTTGAGTTATGCATCCTAGCCTGGTCTTCCATGTAAACCACCGAATATTCATTTTTTACATTTGAAGAGGTATTCCTAGAAAAGGAAAGGATATTTTAAAGCAGCTAACAACTATTTCCAGTGGTTGAGATAGCAGGAGTATAGGATGTGAGAGCTCAGCTGGTCAAACCAAGGAGTGAAAAGTAGTATCAAGACTAGGAAGGCAAAGGGTATTGTTTCATGTATTGTGACAACAATTAATTACATGTTTAGGCACAAAACAAAATGAGAGGCACTAAAGTGAGTTTGTTTACATTTGATTTTATTAAAAATTAAATTGTGTAAGGCAGTGTTGTGAGGAGGTTTGTGGTTTTTCAAGATTCTCTGCACAATTCTGGGAAGTGCACTGTTTTGTCCATGGTGAAGTTATGTTGCCCGCAGAGAAAAATATGCACGCGTTTCCCCAGTGTATTCTGAAATACTCTAAGTAGTAAATAGGTGCATAAAATAAGCCCAGTGAAAAATGAATTTTTTTTGTTTTACTCTATGGCTTTGGTTTGGGTTGTCCCCCCAGCCCCTCCACACATTTGAGAGATTATTCATGGTCGCTGGAGCTCCAGCAGATGCTGCTGTTCCTTCTTCAGGCCATGGCTTCAGCTTCCAGTCCTGCTGCTCTAGCCTGAGCTGTTCTCCAGGTCTGCACCTGCAACTTCCCCTGGCTTTGGAGCACAGCTCCAGGCAGGGGCCAGCTGGTGCCATGGGCAGGGCAGGCAGAAATCAAGCAAAGGGAAAGGGAGTGGGGAAAAAGATTTCTGGAACAGCTTCTCTACAGCCTCTCCCACAGCTTTCATTCCTGTCTCTGTGCTACTTCATTTAATGCGTCTGTGCAGGCAGCTGCCTGTGCTAAATGATGAAATACCTGGTTGGATCCCTTCCCTAATCTGCTTCCCAGCCCAACAGGAGGAATGTCTGCACCTGCACACTGCAGAGTGGCATGACAGGATGGCAGTGAGTTGAGGGGGGAGGAGGTCAGCTGTGTTTAAGGTGGCATCATTGCAAAGAGCAGAGAGATTGCCTAACTGTGTGTCTGGCAGGACCCTGGAGCCAGATTTGCAAACACAGTAACTGTGGGTACATTTGTTTTTAGGTACTCCTAAGTCTGTCCTACAGGCATCAGTCATGGTGCAGAACTTTAAAGCAGCTTGACATTACTGAGTGACCAAAACCATCTCAAGTAAATTGCTTGCTTGTGATGGTCAGCATGAAGTCTTTCTAAACAGAAGTTGGAAGGCATATGCTTAGCAGTGTCTGAAAAATAAGCTTAAATTCTTTGTTCTCAAACTTCTAAACAACCATTTGTTTGTGAAAATTTTCATTAATAAAATTGGGGTGAATTTTCAAAATTTCTTGTACAGATCCATCTTAGGCACAAAGGGTTACAGTAAATGGGGTTACATCAGGCTGATGACTGGTCACTAGTGGAGTTCTCCAGGGCTTCATTTTAGGTCCAGCGCTCTTCAACATCTTCATAAACAACTCAGATGCAGGATCAAAAGAATACTAAATAACTTTGCCAACAATACTGAGTTGGGAGGAGCTGTTGACTGCCTCAAGAGCAGAGAGAGGCCCTGCAGAGAGACCTTGACAAATGAGAGAGTTGGACAGTCACCAACCACATGAAGTTTAACAAGGGCAAGCGCTGGAATCTGCACCTAGCACAGGGCAACCCTGGTTGTGTGTGCAGACTGGGGAATGAGAGGCTGGAAAGCAGTGCTGTGGGAAGAGACCTGGGAATCCTGGTCAACGGCAAGTTGAATCTGAGTTAGCAGTGCTCTGGTAGCCAGGAGGCCAAGAGTGTGCTGGGGGCATCAGGCACAGCATTTCCAGATGGGCAAGGGAGGGGATTGTCCTGCTCTGCTCTGCACTGGGGCAGCCTCACTTTGATTATTGTGGGCAGTTTTGGTTGTCACAATGTAGAAAAGACATTAAGCTATTGGGGAGCATTGAAAGGAGGGCAGCAAGGATGGTGAAGGGTCTAGAGGGGAATCTATGTGAAGAATGTCTGAGGACACTTGGTCTGTTCAGTCTGGGGAGCAGGGGACTGAGGGGAGACCTCATTGCAATTACAACTTCCTCATGAGGTGAAGACAAGCGGCAGGCACTGATCTCTCTGTGGTGCCCAGTGACAGGACCTGAGGGAATGGCCTGAAGTTATGTCAGGGGAAGTTTAGGTTGGATATCAGAAAAAGGTTCTTCACCCAGAGGGTGGCTGGGCACTGGAACAGGCTCCCCAGGGAAGTGGTCACAGCACCAAGCCTGACAGAGTGCAAGGAACATTTGGACAATGCTCTCAGACAAATGGTGTGATGCGTGGGACTGTCCTGTTCTGGGAAAGGAGTTTGACTTCAATGATCCTTGTAGGTCTCTTCCAGCGCAGGATATTCTATGAATCTGTGATCTTCAATTTTGTATATGGAACTCTTTTGCAAATGGGATTTATACATGCACAGACCTTAGCAATTAAAACTTCTATACAGGTTAGAACTTTGTGGTGAAGAGCAGTTGTACCCTGCTGTTTGCCTGGAGCACATTTCAGACTTCTCACCCATGTTCTTTGTGACATAGGCTGCAGTGTACCTTTTTTCATCCCAGTCACGTACAGCTTTTGGCTTCCTGGGAATGTGCCAGGGCAGCCCTCAGCTGAGCAAAGCCTGAACTTTTTAGTCTAATAATTAACTTCTGTAAACTTCCAGATGCTTAGGGTGAGCTCCAGCTTGCTGTATATTCAGGCAGTTTCATGTATAAGTAGAAGCTCTTTTTGCTACAGAAATCTCCAGTTCTGTGATCCTCCAAAGATATGGTAATGTTTTCTTCCTCATCTTCACAGGCACTAATGTTCAATGGCTAGAAGAGAGCTGACAAGTGGCTGAAATGAATACGACTACTATCCTACAAGAGATTTTGATTAAAAGATCACAGCAGAAGAAGAGGACTTCTCCCTTAAACTACAAAGAGAGGCTTTTTGTACTTACAAAGTCTATGCTAACATACTACGAAGGTCGAGCGGAGGTAGGTGACATAGATTTATACTACAGATTGCCTTTGTTCCTTTTTGCTTTTGTACAATTCTGGCTTTTTTTCCTACTGTGTATCATACTATCAAGAGCTGATGGGAAGCATGGTCATTAGTGGCAATGAATGTGAGCTGGCATTTCTCTTATTTATAATGCAGATTGACAGAGGTGTAGATAACTTACCTCTTAGTCAATGTGAACTGGTTCTCAATCGGAGCAGTAGTCTGTAGCCAGGATGGCAGAAATTACATAAAATAGCATTTATAGGTGGTTATCAAAGCTGATTTCTTTCTTCAGAGAGATGAAAGATCACTGCTATTATGAAGTGGGGAAAAGGTAGAAAAAGTTACAAGTGCAGTTTCTTGTGGCTGTGTGTACTGTGAAGGCCGTTAAATTAACATCTGACAATTAACTGGGTGTGAACAGGAGAAAGAGCATTTGATAGGAGCAGTGCATTGCAGACTGGAGAGAGATCCATTGTGAGATCCTGATCCAAGTTCAGGAGAGAGATCCATTGGAGTGGAGCATGCAACGTGGTGACTGAAAGGAGGCTGGGACCAGTTTATCTTTGACCACACAAACAACTCATCCCTGTTACCACTTTCTGTGTAAATTCAGCTACTCAAGGGGTCATTAGTGTAAACTATGCAAATCCTCAGACCAGCATTTTTTCAAGCAAGCTCCAGACTTGGTTTCGTCAAAATCACCTGCCCCCGGAGTGCCCTGTCATATCCTCAGTGCTGGGGGTGAGATTTTCCACTAAAGTGAGGCTACTTTCCATGTTTGTCACAATGCTGAAGAGGATTAAAATGACTGCAGTAGCTCATGAAATATGTTGTACACCTTGGGAAGCCATTTCACAAATAAAGTTTAATGGAGGGCACCCTGCAACCTCCAGTGTTGGTTGTCTTACCACTGATAAAGAAGAGGGTACAGGCGAGCTCAGGCTTGCTAAGCATGTTTCTCTGCCAGACCTTACGGTGGCACCAGAACTGTGCTCACTCACCCTCTTCTTTAACAAACAGGTTTTGCAGGTCTAGTTGTCACCCTTTAAGTAGTTATCACTTCTAGTTTCCCCTCTTCCAGTTTTCCCCTTCCAGCTTTCCCTTTCCCCTGCAGGTTAATGTCCTCTGGCTAAAATGCTTTTCCACTAGACTGACTTGTAGGTCTCTCTAAAAGGGGGTTTAAACTATCAGTTTTATTTGCAGTGACATTGAGCAGGGCTGCCCATAGTGCCCTCAGCTGAGGATGCAGTAACTTCTTAAAATATTGCAGCCTAGGATACAGACAGTTGGGCTGAAAATATATATTATGTCTTTGCTAGGCCATCAGTTTGCTGCTGAAACAGGCAGGTCTATTTCATCCCTGTCCTAGCTTTCCTAGCCTCCCCATCTGCTTGATTCTGGCCCTTCCTGGAATCCACATTGCTCTGAAAAAAGTTGCTAATCACAGAATCATAGAATGGCCTGAGCTGGGAGGGAACTTAAAGTTCATCTAGTTCCAACCCCTCTGCCCACAGGCAGAGACACTTTCCACTGGACCTGGCCTAGAGCACTTCAAGGGATGGGACATCCACAACCTCACCTGGCAACCTGCTTCAGTGCCTCAGCACTCTCACAGTAAAGAATTCTTTCCTAAAATCTAATCTAAACCTTCTCTCAGTTGGAAACCATTCCCCTTTGTCCTGTCACAACATGCATACATAAGTAGTGTCTCTCTGTCTTTCTCATAGGCTCCCTTCAGGTGCTGGAAAGCTGCAATTAAGTCAGCAGAAAGACATTTGATCTGGTTTTGTTTTTGCTGGGTTAGTGTTCTGCTGGGTTAGCAAGCTGCATTAGCTGGGTGCAGGATGTAAGGAGTGCCAGACCCTGTGCCAGGCGCTGGAGGAGAACAGGATGCTCTGACTGTTGACATCAGCAGGTTGTTGGACTGGCTCAGCCATAATGTGTAACTCTCCAGCCTCAAACCATTTGCATTTTCATTGTTCCTCTCATTTTAGATTCTTTAGAACATCAATCAGCATTATATTTTATTAGCCATGTTGTCTGAAAATAGTGAGCTCTTGATTCTACAGGGGCACACTGAATATTTTTGTCTCTGTGAAAAAAATAGTGTGAGACTAAGACCTCTGTGGACACAGTGGTAGTTATTCCTTTATGTCTCTGGACAACTTAAATGGCAAAAATGTGTGTGGATTTTATTATTTGTCTGGTTATTGTTTGGGTTTTTTGAATTCAATTTTGGTGGCTATAAATATATGTTTACAGTAAGACAGCTGCATATTCTGGCTGAGGTAATTTGTATGAAGAGAAAAAGAGTTGTTAGAGATCAAGATAATTCTGTCCAGTCTGAACAGTTGTGGCCTTATTGCTGAAATAAATGTGACTACTGTGTATGCTGGTTGAATTTAAAGAACATGACAGATGAAAGGATAGGTACAGACTGATTTCATTTCAGGCTTGGCAGTATTCAAAGTCCAGATTTGGTAAGATAAGCATGGAAATCCCAAGGCAAGAGGATCTCACACCGTCATTTTAATCCCGTAACTGCAGTGGTACCAGTCTCCCAAGGGTGGCTGAGTTCTGCTCCTCTAGGCTAGTGTATGATTCCCAGTTTGATTGTTGGCCAATCTGAAGTATGTTCTTGTTTTCTTCCATGTTAACTGCTGTGGAAGTTCAGGGGAGAGAGTTCAAGAAAAACCCAGGGTTTGTGGGCATGTGAATAATCATACCACTTCTTTTTAAAAACAAGATTAAAGTAAATCTCGTTAACCAGATTAGTCAATATTCAAAGTGTGGGCAAGTTGGGATTACAAATGAGGTGACAGAATTAGAGATTTTCTGTGTCTGGTGACAGAAGTGGAACATTTATGACAACAGAAAGCAGTCAACCATAGCAAATAGTGTTCATATAAGTGCTGCTGAGAGATTTAATTGTTCTGTGCAACCAGTAGTGGGGCATCACTTGCTCTTTGACCAGCAACTGCACATTGTAGAAGCCACTCTTCTCTATTTTTTCCTGTTCTATGTACTGACAAAGTACCATATACCTTACTTGGAGCAGTAAATTATTGTCTCTTAAACATGGCTACTTGCAACAGGCTAAAACCTTGTTTTAACTTGCTCATAACTGGTTTAAATCTTTCTATACATGCTTTCAGGCAGATCAGGCCCCATGTCATGGTACAATGGCAGTGAGTGCCTACAGTGAAGCTGGAATTGCACTGCTGCCATGGGAAGGAGAAATACAGTTTCTACACTTAAAGATACTGCTCTGCTGTAAGTCATGGAGGAGGTGTCTGAACTATTGATGGAGCATAGCTACAGAATCAGTGAAGAGGCTGAATTTCAAGACTGGTTTCAAAACACAGAATCCTGAGGAAGGAGAATGCTGGTTTAGGTCGGCTGTGCAAAGCTCTACAATTATGATTAATCTCATTGCAATCTTATTTTGCATAGGAAGCCAATAGGACCTTGGTTTTTACTGCTTAAATTCTGGGATTATGCTGTTGGATTAAAAAAGTGGAAGAAGTATCGCCTTTAGGTTTGTTAAGAAGCTTGAAAATAAAGATAAATTGGAACTGGTTTGCCTTAAGCCTTGTGAAGATAGATTTTTAATATCAGAAAAGAGGAATATTCTGTTTAAGATGGGCTGTCATCTGGTTTTGTCTTTTATTTTGGGCATAAATTTGGAGAATTAGTAAGTGTAGCTGTTGGGGAAATATCATCATTGCACTATTGTGCAATATTGGCCTAACAATAATTATAGGCAAATAAAACGCCGGGCTAATGTTGTTCCATTAAGCCCTTAATAGTTTATCACCGGTCATTGTTGGAAAGAGTATTTTCTATATTTTTCCCTAATGTTGTAAAAGTGGCTATTGAAATCTGAGTGTGATGGGGTCCACTTGCAATGAAGATAAAAATTGACTGTAGTAAGATACAACTGCATTGGTTTCCAAGCACAGAGTACTGGACACGAATGTATAAAAGTGGGGAAGAAGTAAAATATCTTCCTATTCTGAGTATGGAGATGTACGATAAAGCTGGATATGCTGCAGTCAGACAGCCTTAAGATATGTACAGCGATCTCAAATATGCATTACAGACTTACCAAGCCAGCTTTAAACACATTTATGTAGATGGTAGTAGCTAATTTGAAAGTGGGATGTGGTAGCATTTTTTCACAAAATGGCTCTTGTTCTTGAGGACTGCTGCACTATTTTTACTGGAGGAATGACTCAGCTGGAGTCACTGATTTTGGTGCAACTTCTCTGGATGATCTGGTTGCATAGAAAAGGCATGTAGTGTTCAAGTGAGGAAACACTAGTATGAAATATTTTGTTAGGAAATCTCTTTTCAATTTTGTGTGGTTTGAAAGCCCAGCATAATACTTCAGGTGTGCTTCTGGTCATTTTCTGGAACTATTTTCTTCCAAGAAATCAATTTAGTATTTACTAGTCAGCAGAAAATAATAAAGCAAATTTAACCAATTTTGAAATTAACTGACTTTTTTGAAAATTAAGTATTTCATGCAGTGATTAAAAAAAAAATGGCATTTGGAATGGTTTCCGTATTTTTGACCAGCAAAAATTTAGCTGACGTTTTAATATGACGTTTTCCAAATTGCTAATTTCATCTTGAATGGAGTGTAGGTTTGAATTCCAAGGAGGCATTTGTGGAAATAACAGCACATATGCATGGCCATTTTCTGTCAAAAGTGACCTCATATCTTGCATATTCAACATAAAATTCCCTGGCATTTATTTTCGAAGGATTGGTGCATTCCTGCTTCCATCTGTCTGTTTGGAAAATCAAACCTTAGTGTTTATCTCGGAGACCACCTTACCACTGAAATTTTAAACACTTCAGTAAATATCAGCTGGACGATGGAAAGGAAGACTCATTTTACCAACATGGCTGGTGGCTGGATTAACCAACAGGACAGACCACACAAAAATAGCATCCAAGCTACTGCAGCCATCAGGGCTGTCCACCAAGCACTTGTGCTTTACTGTCTTCCTCCTTGTGTGGCAATGAATTTGTTGGGAATTCTGTGTCAGAGAATGGTGAGCAGGGATCTCTGAACTGGGTAGTTGGATGGCCCTGGCTGGAGCAGGCTTGCTGCTGCATTACAGAACAGCCACGAGAGCAAGGAACTTGTACTTCACACAAGGTTCAGGTAGCTAATACTGACAGAGCAGCTTGCTTGAACTTAAAAGTGCTGCCAGACTACAGGTTTTTGCTCTAGATGGCATTTCGGTAAGGGAAGGACTTTGTGATGAAGGAAAGAGTGTAAATGTAGGTGTTAAAGTACTTCTCATCAGTGGAGTAGTTGAAAGGAACTGGTCTGTGCAAGTGAGATGTCCTGCCAGTTTGTTGGTTTGAAAACTTTCCCATTGATGTTTCTCATGAGTATGGTGCTTCCACAAAGCCAACACAGATCTGGTCATAATTTTATAAATTCTTGTCAATGTGTGGACTGTTAGTATCCTCATACCTGTTGTAGCTGTGCAATATTCCCTTTCAATGTGATGTTCCTCTCTCTCTTTGTTGCTCAGCTTGCTTAGCAGTGATGTTCTTTAGTTTCAAAGTGTGCTGATGTGTGTGGTTTGGTTACTGTCCTCCCACACATGGCACAGCATGCTTCACTTAACCTTTCCAGCCCACAGCCACTTGCCCTGACCATGAGTACAAAGCTGACTATGAGCTTATGAACATTAAATTTATGCTTTAGCATCTTTACTGTTTGCTCACATTTGCTGTATGGATTACAGTTCACAGCAATAAATAGTTTACATTGGATTTTGCATTTTCAGAAGGCATAGGCTAAATCCTGGTCCCTGTGGTTACCCTGCATGTGTTTGGGTGGTCAAGAGCCTGCGGTGTTAGAAGGGAGGAGGAGAAGGGGAAGAGTTAGGGCTGCAGTGCCCATTGGCTCTGGATCTGCTGCAGAGGATATTGGAGCAGGCACAGGACTTACCTATTTATTAGTGTGCAGAAACCATTTGCTTCTACAGAGAAGGCAAATAATAGTTCCCTGAGGGAAAACATTTAATAGTCTTATTTAGAAGGATGCTTCTGTGGAGTCAAGTAGAAGGCAGCTTCTGATGAGCTGAACTTGGGAGGTGCAGAATGCTCTTGTCTTCAGTGGCAGTAGTGGCATTTGCCATTAGGATCAGACTTGTGTGAAGACTTTCTTCCATAAACAGAACTGTTACCGCTAATGAAAATCAACCAGGATATAAATGAAAAAAGCAGAATAAAAACCTGAACATTTTGGGGGTTGCTCATTTTGAAAGTCTCTTCCTAAGGAAAAAAGGTTCTTCTGTAAGGGTTGTGTTTGGTTCTTATAATTTGAATATAGAGGAGACAGAAGCTTCTGAAATTACAGTGGTGATATTTTAAGGAAGGAAAAATAAAAGCTCTGGGGCCTACTCTGAAGCTGCAGGTTTCAGGGTAAAATTGTGTAGCTTCATTGCAACACTAAGATTGTGCAAATACTTCCTTTGGAGCATAACAACATTACAGAGTTCCAAAAAGCTATGTTACTTACTTTTCTTTTTTAACAAAAGATTAATACGTTCTACTCTTGTTTTTTCCTTTAGTGCTTATCCTTTATTATTTTTAAAATAATTACCCTGATTTATGGGATTTCCTTGGTCATTGCATAGGTGATTTAATTATTTGATATAAATGAAAGCACAATTCAGTGTTAAAATGCTTCTGATCACTTCACTGATTTCTCTTGTTTCTTAATGTAAGAGAAATAGCTTCTGAAATTTGTAGGTTTACAGAGCGTTTTATTGTTCCAAATCATAGGTCATAGTGATAGAGCTTTCTTAAAATACTTGCAATTGAAAACTGTTCAAGTTGGAGAAATAACTTAAAGTTATTCATATAAATGGGGGCATCTTAACAGATACATGGGAATGCTCACCTGTAAAGGGCAATTCATAAAGAAACTTAAGTTGTAAAAAAAGTTGGTTATGTTGTGGTAAAGATTCCCTGTTTTCAATAATATCTACTGAAAGAAAAGTCAGATACAAAATTAGAATCTGCAGAAATTACCTTTCTACAAAAAATTTTGACTTTTAAGGAATGGAACAAATGAGACATAGTTGAAGTTGAAAAGCATAGGTTGTAGTTGTTGAGATGTAGACAAGGCATGGATGAGAATATTTACCTTATGATGAGACAGGAGTGGATGAGTCTTAAAGTTCTTAAGAAGGAAGAGCTGGAAAATAAATGAGAGAAAGCTAGAGAAGGCCCAATTTTTTTAAACGTGTGCAGAAGAGAACTGAGAAACTTTAATCTATGAAGATAATTTAGAGAAAAATGCAAGAAAAACCAGTCTTGTTGAAGGTACCTGGAAGATGCAGAAATTGAACATGAGCCAACAAAGAAACAAAATAAAGAAACAAAACAAAATAATCTCAGATTTAACTATGCTCTCTGCCATGGGGTAACAAGTCTTGTGGGTGGCAGAGAGCAGCAGATATCCTGTGTTTTCATCCCAGTAAGGGTTTTTTGACACTGCTGAATGAGACATTTTCACATGAGCATTAGAAATTACCTATATAAATCTCTTGTAAATATGATTGCAGAGCACATGGGATGCTGATGCTGATGCTGTGTTGAATAGGCATCAGTGGCTTGTTTTCAGATTGAGAACCTGTCTTGAATGGAGTGGTGTCCTGCTCTGCATTTTAGTATTTTCCCTAGTGTTGCAACGTGTGTCCTTCCCCTGATCCCTCCCCCTTGACCCTTCCGGACTGGCTGATGTGAGCCAGGACCGCCTGCTAACCCCACGGATAAAAGCCCAGCAGGACCCGGAACCGGGGCTCTTTGATTCTGGGCTTCATGGAGCAACTGTCCTCTCCCGACTCTCCTTTCTCCTCCCCCGACTCTCCTTTCCCCTCCCCCACTCCCCAGTTTCCTCCTTTATTATCCCAATAAACCACCTGAAGCCTGGAATGAACAGCTACCTTTCTAGACCTGCGGCGCTTCCACACAGACCCAGTCTGACCAGTCCCACCGCTCGTGGCCAAGAAGACAACATCCTGCGTGTTCCGGCTCTGGGGCAGCCCTCCCCCCCGCAGCAGGGGAGAGCTGCCCTTGGGTACTGCACTGCTGCACCCTAGTAATACTGTTGTTGCAATAGAAGCCTGTTGAGTTCTCAGGTGACATAAAACTTGAAGGAGTGGCAAGTATTTTGAAAAACAAGTCTAGAAATCCATGTGGTATATTGGGATTAGGTGTGTGGTGGGTTTGGTTGTTTGGCTTTTTTATTTCTTTTGTAGAATGTGATTCATTGTGGACAAGTGGGAAAGGCAGGAATGGCAGTAAGTAGCCAAGTGTCAGGCTGTCCCCAGCAGGACCTGGGTTACAGGATAGTTAATCATTAAGTGGATATGCATCAATGAAACCTTGCTGCTCTGCAAAAGGCAAATGTTACATTAGGATGAAAAAACATGACTACAAATCCTTATAATTGATAATAAGGCATCAGCTGCAGTGCTGCATCTGGTTTGGGTTGCTAAGTTTCAAGGAAGATGTGGATCTGTGAGATTCAGGGCAGGAGCAGCAGGAGGGAAGAGGCTCCCGAAAGCCAGTGATGAAGCCTTGGTTAGTGGAACAGAAATTGTTTAAAGCAGAGAGATGTACTGGAATCCCAAAAGACAAAAAGCCCCTCTCAGCTCTGTAGTTGTGGAATCTGTCATCTGAACCTTGAGACAGCAGCTGGTGCCTTGGCTGGGTGACCTCTTGGATCTTGTCCTGGGCTCTGGTCACTTGCCTGTGATGCCTGTGGGCTTGGGCTCTCCTCTTTTCTTGGCGCAGGCTGTCCAAGTCTAGTGCTCAGACAACTTGGGGCTGAGTTAGGGCTGCATGCAAGGTGTCACTCACCCAGCAGCCTGGCTCAGTGGTCCTGAGAGGGGAGAAAACAGGGCAGAAATGCTTCAGCTGGGCTGGGCAGACTGAGAGCTCTGTGAGTGAGGACTTCACAGAAAACCAAGAAGAGAAGATTTGTCTGAAAGAACCTGAAGAGGTATGGCAGTTACTTTGACAGCTGAAAGGTTGCAGGTTATTTAAGGCCTGGTATGGATGGAGACATGGCTGATTTATTATGCTTCCTTTACTCTTACATGGTTGCAGCAGTATATCAGGACTGCAGTTGTGTGCATTTGACTGACTGCCTCTCCATTGCAGGAGAAGAGTAAGTTACAGATTATGCATTGTAGCCATGGTTAGGAAGTGATATCAGCGCTATGACAGAGAATTTTTTTTTTTTTGTGCTTTTTGGTCTCCCCAGTGCTGGTTGTTGATGTCTGCTGAGCAGCCAGACCATGGTAATGGATTCTCAGTTTCTTAATTTGCAAATCAGGGTTTAAAACTTTCTTCTTCTCAATTATGTTTGTACTTTTTTTCCTCTTTAAATTCTTTCTAGCAGTCAGATATTGAATCAGGTCAGACTAGACCTAGAAAAGTAATCACCTCTTGCTTTGCATATTGATTCTAGCCATTTTTGAAAGGTAAATAGAAATACTTGATACTTACTTTTCTTAAAATAGCGATTTAAAAAAATAATTGAAAGGAGAAGGACATTCTTCAATGTATCTGACACACTGGAAAATATAGGAATGGAAAATGTGGCTACCTAACACTTAGCTGCAGTAATTATATTTGCATAATCATTAATTGCTTGCCTCAAGAGCAAACTGCAGAAGTATCCAGTCAGTGCTTCTTATTAATAGATGGCAATACTATTAAAAATAACAAAACCAGAAAACCCCAAAGCCCAACCTCCCTCCCCACAAAGAACCCAAAAATGGAAATAGCCTTATGTTTGGCTCTGGAGCATATTCTACAAGAGAAACTGTCTACAGGCAGTGTTGGCTTAGCCAGGCTTTTCGTGGTTTTGTGAAGTTGAAGAGCAGCTCCATAAAAGGAGATAAAAGTAATACTGTGACCTGCTACACTTGTGAGAGCACAAGTTCCATGGGTCACATGCTGATGACCTCAGGATTTCCTACATGGGGGTAAGCATGGCAGAAAAAAAAAATATGAACAACAAGGAAAAAGAGAAAGAGACAGCACGGAGGAGACAAAAATCTAGGTATTTCTTGTCAGCTGGCCTGACTTATGCATGTTTTCATTGAGCCTTTTTTTTCCCAAATCTAATGTCCTTTGTATTGTTCAGCACCCCCTCACACTTCTGTGAGGGTAAGCAGTGCAATATTTTCATCAGCAAAGAGGAAATACACTGAAGAAATACTTTTATCTGATAGTGAGGATATGGGCTCCTGAAACTGTTAAGCTTCTGTATCGAGCAGAGGAGTAATTCCAGATGTACAGTGGGTCAGCTGTTTGATTGTACACTTATCTATCACTTGGATATTTCTTGTCTTTCTGTATTCTAAGGTTATTTTTTAAAAGGAATTCTTTAATAATGTATTTGTTCCATATCTGACATCATAGGTTTAGTGTTCTTCATATTACTGTTTAATATGTTTAAAAAAATAGGAATAGCTTATTCCTTTTGGATTGTATGGAAAAAAGACTTGGCCATCCCCATTGTGAGCAAGGAGCAGGACTTCTAAAACTGTAAATCAATATTTTGAAATATAGGTAAATATGAAATATGTATGGCATTTTAAGAAGCTTTGTATGGTAGTTTCTGTATAGTCACTTCCCTTTTGTTATTTTCTGCAAGCAGATACATCAGAAAAGAAAACCCACAACAACCCCAACCTTCAGTGTGACTTTGAAGCACTTATTTTACCTATTTGTTTTCCTTCTTGGGATTTAGTATTTTCATACCTTTATTGCTGTTCTAGCCATATTTGCTTCTGCAGGCCTCCCTCTAGAGGTATGTATCTATCTTTAGTAAGGGAGTGGACCAAGTTTGATAGGGCCCTTCATTTCACTGTGATTTTTTCAAATCCTCTGTGAGTAGTTGTATCCCATTCAGATGGCGTGCATGAATGTTCTGGTAAAATACTGCTACTTCTACAATAAAACTTACCCTTTTCTACTGTGTTAGTCATCTTACACCTAAAAAAAATAAAGTTTAAAAATGCGCTGCTTCCTACACTTTGGCATTGCATGATGAGCCATTGTACTAATTTTGTCTCTTTGTAGCAGAGGTCACTTGTTGGAAAGAGTGGTTGTGGCTGAATTGCTCAGGGCTGGCTCATGCCTGCATCTCTACTTCCGAACTCCTTCAGGGCTTGAGCTCTGCCTTGATTCTGCATTTCGTGTCTGCTGTACATCTGGGTATAAAGCAAGCTATTTGGCTTGTGGAATAAACGGGTACACAGTTATGGTGTGAAAGGTGTCCTGTTATCATAAAGAGAAATCATTTAAGTAGTGAGGAGAGAGGTATTGCAGTGGTCTCTTCAGGGTTTTTCTTGAGTCATTCTTTCCTGCTTCTGTGCCCCATAGTTTATTAGTGAGTAATGCTCAGCTAAAACAGAGCTGCACGCTTGGCAGTTTGAAGGCTGGTGGCCATTGACAACTGTTGCTTCTGATGTAATCTGAAAATGTCTTGAGCAGTAGATTTGTATTTAATTTCCAATATGCAAGGGTTTTTTTAATCTATTAAATACGCAAAACCAGAATAATCAGCCCTGACATTAGGTTTAATTTGCTGGGTTGAGTTTTAAGGCGGGTCAGCTTTGAGTTAGCGTAATTCATCTTGCAGTGAAGCAAATGGAGCCACCCTAAATCATGAAAATGTACAAAGGTGTGACTTAGGAAATACAATTACTAGAATGATGTGCTGTAGATCAGGGGATTTCCTTTGTGGTTTTGCCCCCAAATGTTAGATGATTATCTTGTTGGATCCCTGTCCATTGCCCTCCTGGCAGTCTCCTCTGAATGAGCACTCCCTGAATACCAGAATTGGCATGAAAATCTCTGAGCCCAGGAGGAGGGAGATTCAGATAGGATAACAGTGTGTTCCTCCAAGGAATTTCTGTGATTCTGGATACAAAAAACCCCTCCAATGTGTATTGTTTATCTGTCCTGCTACCTCAGTTAAGCAGCAGATGGGATCCAAGCAGTGTGAGTACCCCTCTGGACACAGAAAGGGTAGATAAGTTATGGCAGTGGTAAGTATTTTTTCTCCCTTGTACGTTGTTGTGCAAGAAAGACATCTGGAGAGATGTCAGCACAATTATGTGGAGCATTGAAGTCTGGGCTTCATGAAAAGGCTCAGATTGTTTGGATCCTGCTTTTCTGCTTTGGCTCATCTGGCAGCCCTGAAATTGCCAGGTCAGCCACTCATGACAAGGGGAGGGAGAAGCAGTACTCCCTGCTCTGCCAAATGGTGTAGACTTCAGTAACAGTTTTTAGATTTTGCATGAATACATGTTTTACTTTAGGGAGTCAGTGTTCAAGTAAGGGGATACCACAGAATCATAGAATATCCTGCGTTGGAAGTGACCAACATAAAATAAACAGAAGGCTTGAATTGGTTTTTTGGTAAAAAAATCCAGGCTTGCATACTTGGTACAAATTATTTTTCAGCATTACAAGATAAATCTTTGTAGTATGGCTTATGGTAATATGTATGATTTTACATTTTTCTTTATGGTTCATTAAAGTGCTTAATTCCCCTATACATTCCCCTTTAAAAAAGCTGCCTCTGTGTGTGTGTGTTGGTTTTTCTGCTGTTAAGTAACAGTTGCAGCTTTATCTGAGCTTATCCCTTGTCATTCTTCCTGATGCTGCTCATGATGCACATTAATTCTTCATGCATATTTTCTCTGTGCTAATCTTCATAAGAGACAGAGTGCTAAATGCATTTTAAATGCTGATGAAACTCCTTGGGTAATTAACTATAGTATTTCTAGGGTGATGGAATTACAACTGCCTTATTTGAAGTTGTTCTTTGCTTCTTCTTACAAGACTGTTTTCAGTTGCTTATGATTGTACCAGACTTCTGCTATTTGGGCAAAAATTTCCATCCCCAAGAGAGAAGCTGAGTAAGGACTGGCATATCTCAAATAATTCAGTAATTGCTAATTTTTTCCACATTATGTGAACAGTGTCAGTCTTTCCTAAGATGTACTCTGGACTGGATGTTCCGGATGTGCTTGGCAAATCAATTTTTTGGATGTATATTAATTCAGGACCAGCCATGAGCTGCTACCACTTTTGTTTTGTTCCAGATTCCAGTAGAACCTTCCTCTCCTATTAAAGATTTGTTTCTCCCAGAAGTGAGAGGTGGTACTGTACAGTCTTCCTGCAGACTTCAGTGTAGACTGAAGCCCAGTGCACCTACCTCCCGATATCAGCTGTTCTTCCAAGGGGCTGCCTCTCCAGAGTGCTGAACTACACTGTGCTTCCCTGCACTGTGCAGCACCTGCTGAGCACCCTTGCCTTCTTTAAAGTGTTCATAATTATCAGTTTAGGTGACTAAATCTTCTCAGATTTTGTCTGTGCTTTTGACCTTGCTTCTCTGGGCTTCTGCTAGCTTAGTTCAAAGAAGTTCCTTCGGTACAGATCCCAGTTTGGTCCAGGGGTCGGTTACATCCATATCTTCTGCTTTCTGTCTCATCAGGGACTTGTGTTGCCTGTGTAGCATCCAGATTTCTCTGGAAACTTAGTGAAACACAGCAGAAGCCACCAAAAGGTGGGAACACTTCAGCAACAGCACAAGGGAGCAGATGAGGTGATACCAGTTTTAATCATAATTTAAAACCAGCAAGGGGGAAGCCCTTCTTTTTCCGTACTCAAGTTATTTTTGTAAAAAGAGTATATTAAACTTATGATCACATCTGATTGGAAACTTTCTATGAAAAGAATTGGTACTTTTCACTAAACAGTTTTACTGCACTCAGTGCATTTTCACAAGTGCAGATATTTATACCCTCAGTTTTCAAACAACTTCTGCAGTAAAGGTGACATCACTCTTATAGGTAGAAAAGAAATCAAGAAGTTTCTGCTGAAATAACAAAAAGAGAATTAGATAAATTGGTTATCTTTTACATAATGATTTTTCTTTTCTCTTACAGAAAAAGTACAGAAAAGGATCTGTGGATGTTTCCAGGATTAAATGTGTAGAAGTTGTAACAAGTGATGGTATTATTCCCTGTCAAAATAAATACCCATTTCAGGTATGTTTTTTAAATGTAAAATATATAAATTATGTGCTCTTTTCAACAGCACCAAGTCATTTGGATAATACTGCTCTTAAAATGACTGTCATTTCCAAATACTGAACCCATTCTCTGTCTCTTTGGGGTTGGTGGGAGGTTAGTTCTGGATCAGTGGTTAAAACCCATGCCCAGTAAGCTCTGCTGCCCCTACAGTCCCTTCCCTTGGGAGCTGTGCTGCATGCACTTGGTCTTTTTCTTTTCCCCACCATCTCAGCTTGAGTTTTGACTGGAAAGTGCCTTGTCCTGGTCCTCTGCCGGAACAAGTAAGCTGGCAGCCCAATTTCCCTGTCTTCATTCTTTCACAATAAAGTAAATTTAATTACCATTAAATTACATAGGAATAAGAAAATCAAAGTAAAACTTGTTGCTTTTTTTTTTCCTTTTTCATTGTCAATTGAATGGAAATAACCACAGAAAACAAAGTGCTTAGAGGGGGAAAAGGAACAATGTGGGGTTTGGATGCTGTGCCTCCTTACTATAGAGGGAATGGTTCGAGTAAGGATGAATTCCACTGCTGGAGAGGGGCAGGAGTGACTCTGATCCATTTCTCCCAGAGCAATACTTGTTTTCTGCCAATTCAAGCAGTGGAGAAATAAAAAAGAGTCACTCCTGAGCAGTACTGACTCAGACAGGAGAATGTCTGATTGCAAAATAGCTTTCATTCATTAAATTGAGCTGTTTTTAAAAAAACCACTGTGAAGAATGAACAAAGCAAAATGTGAAGCAAGCATTTTAAGGAGTGCTTTCAGGATAATATACCATTACAAAATTCTTCCTAATTCTTCTGAAAACATAATATCTGAATAATAAACCTTAGTAACCTTTCCCAGTTTCTGCATTTTGTGCCTGAATACACTAATTTTGCCAAATATAACAGTCATTTATCTTGTTCTGTTTCCTGAGGAAGAAACAAATTAATATTAGGAGGTGACTGTATTTTGATTATTTATTTTCCGCCCTCCAGGTTGTATATGATGCTAATACACTTTATGTTTTTGCACCGAGTGCACAAAGCCGGGATCAGTGGGTGAGGAACCTGAAAGAAGGTAATGGGAGTTGCTTATATTTAATATCTGACATAGGCAGATGCCTTTGCTTGAGCTGTCTGCATGGATTGGAGTTACCTTGGTGCTGTGTTTTGGATTTGTGGCCAAAAGAGTGTTGAAAACATACCAGCATTTTAGTTGCTGCTGAGCAGTGCTTGTACAGCATGGGGGATTTCCCTTTGTCCTCCTCTGACCCTGCAATGATTAGACTGGGGGTGGACACGAGGCTGGGAGGTGACACTGCCAGGACAGCAGGCCTGGACTGACCAAAGGGATATTCCATGCTGTCTAAAGTTGTGCTCAGCATTAAAAACTGGGGTAGAGGAAGACAGGGGTTAGGGTTTTTTGCTTCCATATTGGCCACTGCTCCAGAACTGGCTGGGCATTGGTCTTCTTGTGGGAGGTGGTGAGTGATTGACTTTACATCACTTCTGGGTTCTTTTTTTCTCTGTTTTGGTTATTAAACTGTCTTTATCTCAAGCCAAAAGCTTTTACTTTTTGCTCTTTCTATTCTCTCCCCCATCTCACTGGGCTGAGGGAGTGGGTGAGTGCCTGTTAATTTGATTTTGTGAAGTCCAGCTGCAATCAAAATTTGACTCTCTGCTTTTTGCACAATGAGTTAAAAAGTTTATCCAAGCTAGTTGATGGCATCACTGAAAAGTTTTGTTTGGATGTAGCTAGACAACATTGTGGGCCTTAAGCTGATGTGAAATGATAGGCGGTATCTCTGCTGAGATGCAATCAGATAATTGCTTTCACAGTGAGTAAAGGGTTTTTTTCATGAGCTTCTTAATGCCTTCTCTCACCATCAGATGCTCACATTAATTACAGATGGTCTGTAAAGTAGTAAGAAATTATTTCTGGGCTGGGGATCGCCAGGCAAGGAGTGACCTCTTAAGTTCAGCAAGCCCATAGCATGGGGTAAGGAGCCTTCCAGTCCAAACTGAGAAATTGTGCCACAGAATAGAGATAAATATCAGTTGTCTTTCAGTCCAGAACACTGTAGAGGAATTTGAGTCACTTGAAACAGTAACAAAGGAGGAGGCAAAGCTCCCAGAGCCTACACAGCTGCCTGACTGATTGGCAAGGTGCAGAATCTCCTTTCATTGAGGCACCAAACCCCTGTAGGATGGCTGGTGTAGGTGGGCAGAATGGCACTCCCTCTGGAATAAAGTTATTACTCTAAATGTATCCTCTATGACTGTGGTGTCATCTTCATGTAAACTTGCAAGAAGAGAAGCAATGCTAAAATGAGGGCAAGCCAAGATTATGCCTCATGCCAAAGATATTGTAATAGGCATTAAAAATCACCTTCTTGCAGACTTCTAAAAAAATTTTCAATATATGCTCTTTTTCTTCTTGTAGAAATAAAGAACAACAGCAATATAATGGTAAAATATCATCCTAAATTCTGGACAGAGGGAATTTATCAGTGCTGCAGACAGACAGAAAAATTAGCACCTGGCTGTGAAAAATACAGTCTTTTTGAAAACAGTAAGTATATATGTTGTCATATGAAGTTGTTCTGGCATATATTTCTGCGTTTTTATGATAGTGTCATCATACCTGAATGCCCTGGGTATTAGGCAAATTTATAAAGCAGAGTCAATCATTGATACTGTGCCTAAAGTAAGTCAAAATTAATTTCCAAATATTTTTTAAGAAATAGAAAAGCCAGCAAAATATCCTTGCAAAAAAAAAAAGTTTAGAGAAATCTGAAAGGAATTATTGAAGTTGCTGAACTTAATTTGCTTTTTTTCTCCCATTGGAAACTTATTTGACCGGGTGTTAACCTCAGACTGAGGATAAAACCTTATGGTGAAAAAGATTCAGCTAGAAATCTTGCCAGCTCTTCAGTTATTTATTAAAACCTATGCATATCCATGTGAAATAATAATAACTGTGTTTCATTCACTGTTACTACACCAAGCTAAAAATGATACAAAAAGGTTTAATGTATCGACAGACACTGGACTGAATTTTCTCAGAGGTTTGTAAATGATGCTAAACCTGGATTAGCTGTGACTTCTGTAGGCACCACATTTTCCAGCATCCACATTCTGCTGGTTCAACAGTGCTTGCTGTAGCATGAACTGCTCTGGCACTGCAGTATTGTCCCACAAAGCATCTAGTAATTATTTAGTCCTCGATTTAAGGAATATTCTCTAGTAGGAAAAGAAATTGAGCCATTGCTTAACTCCCAGTTAAATCAGTGGTGCCCAATGGTTCCTTATTTCAGCACAGGCAATAGCAGGGACCTGGGGATTTAGTTGCATTAGAAGAGTTGCAGTATAAACCGTGGCTCAAGGCTGATCTGATTCAGCAAAATGTAAAGCATAACATAGAGCTCAGTGTTTTAAATGCTTCAAAAAAGCAGTGCAGGAGAAAAATACTTTTGTATCTGAGAGATGTAATAAGAAAATACATAAAACTGTTATGCATTATTCAGCAAAGCAAGGGTCAGGGGCTAATTTTTTTTAAAAGGGTAGATATTGGTATTAACAGACTTTTAGATTATCATGGTGACAAGAACGCTGCTTCATTTTCTTATGCTTTTTCAATCTCTATCCCTTTTTAATTTCTCATAAATTTCTGCATCTGAGGGCTGGTTCAGGGCTCTGTGGCATGCTCTGGTGTGGCACAGATGTTGCCAAAGCTGTGGTGAATATAACCTGCTGGCTGATTTAGGACGTTTTTGCAAGAATATTTAATAATTTTTCCTATGGCTTAACTTGTCTTTGCTTTCTGAATTTCTAAGCCATCCTGAAGGCTTGTTAGGATATTAAACCCTTATCTGAAATGTAAATCTTTTATTTAGTTTTTAAATGTATAGCTAAGTGAATAGACAGAAATCTTCTCCTGTGCTTTGTTTCTAGATGTAATGAGATTGTCCTCTTCAATCCCAGAAAAAAGTGCGGTAGGTAGAGTCTTTAAAATATTCAATAGATAATTGCTGCTTTTTGAAACAGAGGTTACATTTCTCAAAACACTTTTTGTATCCTGGAGCAAAGGTCTGTTTCTGTACACATCAGTGGGCCTCATGCTCTATCTCAGGGTGAAAAAAGTCCTACTGAAATTTAGCTGCATCAATTAGCTGTATCTGTACTGCTGGTGGAAGATGTGGGCACAAAGCAAATGCCAGGCAGCTTTGCCCTTCACTGGCAGCTGCAGAGCTGCTGCACAAACCAACCCCATGGATAGCACCAGTGGGATTTGCTGCCATGTACCCCAGCTGCCCCCCAGGCCACCACAGGACTAGACCAGCTTTTGCCTCCGGGATGCACTGGTGTCATAGTAAGGGTGAATGGGGTGGAAAAATGGAGCAGAGTGGGATGATAATAATGTTGTGTTGTTTTCAGCGAAGGCCTCCACCACCTGTTCCTCCAGCTGAAGAAAATGGGAATGAAGAGGAGGTGATAGTGGTAGCAATGTATGACTTTGAGCCTACAGAACACCATGATTTAAGATTAGAGAAAGGTGAAGAATATACAGTGATTGAGAAGAATGACATTCATTGGTGGAAGGCAAGAAACAAATATGGGTAAACACAACTTCCTTATTTTTTTGTTACAAAGTTCATAACACTATTTTCGTGTTGTAGACATTTATATTGACTATGTGTCAACAAATCACTGCATTAGACCCCAGGCTCCAGACATTAGGCCCAGGCTCTGAAATCTCATCCATATATTCTCATGCAGAACCCAATGTTAAAAAGTGCAGTACTCAATGGATTGTGGGACCCAAGTGCAAAGACAGTTGCAGAACTGGAAGCCTTTCCAACTATGTTTCCTGTCCAATTTTATGGTTCCCCAGCTAAAGCACTAACCGTCCTTTAAAACCTCACTAGACTGGTATACTACTCCCACTTCCCTGGGGAACATCTCATTAGGGTTATCTCGTATGGTTAACGTTCAGCTCAGCTGGCTCCAACTTCCAGACTTGAATAATCATCATCTTATTTAATAGCTGGATCATTAGGGACAATCTTTGAATGAGTTGAGAGAGAATTGCAGTGAGATGCTGTAATGACTACAACTTTTCATTCCCCATATTAAAATTTTCCCTGCAGTTTCAAAGATGAAAGTTTTCATATTTCAATATTTATCAGGTTCCTGTTGCCATATGTTATGGATAATTGTGACTTATCAGGCTGTGTCAGGCTCCAAACATATTTCCTGTGACTGACTGAGACTTCTGAGTGCAGAAGTGACAGAGCAGCAGAGGGTTGCTCATTCTCCTTCACCCCTTCTGCTGGTTTTCTTGGACACTTCTGCTGCTCATGACACTTTTCTAGGGACGCTGAAAATTCATGTGGAAATGCTGATGCGGAAACTTAGTTTCTGAATAATCAGTAGTAGAGTGGGTGGGTCAGTAATTAATAAAATGCATCAAGAGATCTCTGGTAATTAGCAGAATGAAACAACTGTCTTCTAGGCATGCAATTTTACATGTTTTCACTCAGATGATACATTTTTTTTTAGAAAACAAGGATATATTCCAAGCAACTATGTAACAGAAAAGAAGACCAACAACCTTGATCAATATGAGTAAGTTCATGTTTGAATTAAAATTTGGAATGTCATAAAATGAAACCTATGCTTCAGGAATGACAATGTATTTTTAGCATTTTGAAAGCAATCGTTTACGTACGATAGCACCTAGAGGTTAAACAACTGAAATAGGCATAAATTTTTTAAGATTTTCCTCACTGATTAGGTTGGTATTTACAATGTAGGGTCAAATCAGTGTGATAACCATCAAGCATGTAGTATTTAGTCAATCACTGTTAAAGCAAAAAACCCTTTTAATTCTCTGGTAGACAGAGCAAAACTTTGAAGGAAATTTACTCACTATAAGTGTGCTAAATGTTGTTTCAGTAGTAAAGCGACATGTCTATCCAAAGTTTGTGGCAGTAAGACTGTAGAGGAGAAAACAGTGGAAATCATTCAAAGTAAACATAAAAGATTGGAGTTTTGGAAGCTCTAGTTTTCAAGAAAATATGTAATTCGGTGCATTTTAGGTTTCAGTGCATGCATGTAGCTTAACAGCTATAAATGTCTAGCACTTTTTTTTTAAAATGTTTTTTCCAGTTGATGTTTAATTATGGAGTATTTATTTAAGAACTTCAGGATAAAACTTAACACGATAGTCTCCAAACCTGTTCATGATACTCGAACACCATTACAGCATAAATGTTGTGCCTGAGAATTTAAGACATATTTCATGACTTTTAGATAAAATGAAGCTGTAAGAATATAGTAAATAAAACAATTTTTCAAAGCTGCATTAGTAGCTTCAAAACTTTACTGTCAGCTACATATGGCTCCTACTGCTGTTTTTCACAGAAGGCAGAACTTAAGCTGGGATTTTGCCCTCAGCTTGACTAGAGGGAATTCTTTGTTGCTTTCTCATCTCAGAAGCTCTTGCTAAGAGCTCTGCTCTGGGCTGGGCTGCAGGGCTGACAGAAAGGAAAGGAAGGAACTGGGCTGCCTTATCTGGTCCAGACACTTTGTGCTTTTACCAGCTTGGGGCTGTAATTTTGAGTCACTGTGCAGGCCAGGGAGCATTACTCCAGGTCATGTACCAACTGCAAAAAACCACTATCTCCAGAGTGGGCAGAATCTGATTAAAAGGCTGCTGTGCCACTTCCCTGCTTGCTTTCTGCAGTAACAGCATAGCTCAAAACAACTGCACCACACCATTTGCAAGCTGCCTGTTTTTCCTTTTTTGTTATTCTCCGTGACTGGCTGACATGCCAGTGCTTCTGTGGCTGATTTAACATCCCTGTGCAGCACAGAGCTCTGAGAGGTGCAGCTGTGACACTTAATTCATTATTTCAGCCTCCCCTTTGCTAGGTGGATCCTCCCTGGAAGCCCAGAAGTATGGAGATACTGGATGACATAGCAGTCTGACAGCCAGCTCCATGGGCAGTTTGACTGGTGTGCAGGCAGCTGATTCCCCAGGGCTGCCAGCCTGCCCTTGGGCTGCTCTTCACAGCAGCTACTGCCATCAGCCTGGGCATGTTTGAGAAGTGTTTTTTCCAAAAAATAATGTCAATTCCCTTAGATTTATTGTGGGATCTCCCTGGACTTGTTTTCAGGGCTTTTTTTGTGGGATAACTGAAGAGTATAATAGAGACTGATTTTTATAGATTATCAAATGTTCAATTCTTGATCTTCATTTATTATAACATTATTTAATCCCTAGCTTCATAATAGTTTGCTTAAAGCATTTTAGGTAAATCATGCACCTTGGGGAAGCTTTGTTGACTGATGTTGTGTTTCAGGTGGTACAGCCGAAACTTGAACAGAAGCAAGGCAGAGCAGCTCCTCAGAAATGAGGTGAGTGCAACAGCCTTGCAGTATCAACTGTGAAATTCACTTCAAATACCTTCTTCTGTTAAAGCAGAGGCTTATTTTGGCAAGTTCGTATCCTGGCACCAAGTGAAAGTCATGTAGCTTAAAACCAATTGCACAAAACTGTCGATGTGCTTGTGTTTTAGGATAAAGAAGGTGGTTTTGTGGTGAGAGACTCCAGCCAACCTGGCCTGTATACCGTTTCCCTTTATACAAAATTTGGAGGGTGAGTTTCTATGGCTGCTCTGCACATCTTGTCTCATCTGAATCTGTTTGTATCCATATCTAAATTTATTGGCTGGGGGAATGCCCAGGAAAAGGTTCAATAAAGAAACAGGGGCTGCTGTGGTAGGAAAGATGGGTGACTAAAATGAACTTCTCAACTCCATGGTTAGGTGCCACTTGATTTAATCCAGTGTAGACCTTAACCCCCACCCAAATAAGGTTTTGTTCTCCCACTCCATTTGGTCTCTTCTCTCCTGCCAGCCTGCATTTGTGTCCACATGTGTGAGCTGGGCTGGGGAGCACACTGGGCTGAAAATTAACCTTTTCTGGGTTAATCTTCAACTTGGTTTGAGCACTGAGATGAAGGTGAGTCACCAGTGCTTAGGATGTTTGATATTCAAGCTGTTCCAAAAGCATGTGGTACTGGGTACCTGTGCTGGCCCTTTCGGTTTCCCTTTCCTTGTCAAGGTGCTCCTTTTGAAAAAATCACAGCAAATGACATTGTATTATTACTTATTGTTGTTATTATTTTTCCAGGGAAGGTTCATCAGGAATAAGACACTACCATATAAAAGAAACAGTGACATCACCAAAACAGTACTACCTCGCAGAAAAACATCTCTTCAACTCCATTCCAGAAATAATTGAATATCACAGCCATAATGCAGCAGGTAGACAGATTGGATTATTTCTGTCACTTAGGGTTGATTTGAAAAGGAGCTTGGGGCATTTTAATGAACTTTTTGGGGGGTTTTGTGGATCCTTCTTTTTCAGGGAAGTAATGAAACACTGCATTTTCACATTATTTCAATATAAACAATAATTTTAAAGGTTTTGTGTGTGTGTGTGTGTATATATATATATTTATGTATAATTATAAAATGTGTAAAATGTTAATGTCCCCAGAGTAACAGAAGAACAGCTGTGTCAAGTCAAGAAAAATTATTTACTTAGCTCCACACAGTGCTTCTATCAGCTGCCTGTAACCCACAGCAGATGGATAGGGATGGTTCTTTCCCACAATACTCTCCAGGCTGGTCACTGCCACTTAAAATGATCTAACCTTTCCAAACAGCACACAGATGGGGAGAACAGTAGTATGTTGTTTAGAAAATCCCTACTCCAGCTCCATAGCTGATGGCTGATGCTGGTCTCTGCCCACTGTATGATGGAATGGGGAGAGTACCGGAATTGGGTTGAAGGCACAGATACTAATTCTGTGCATAAATCTCACTCATGAGCTATAGTTTGCTGATCTTTACATCAAACTCAGATGGCTCAGTATTTCCTGATGACTTTCTGGATAAAACACACCAAAACCATACCCCTGCTTGTCATTTATTATAACTGGTTTCTCTACATATTTTTAATTGGAGTTTGCAGTGAACAAGAGGCTGAGTTGTTGCCTGGCACTGTTTCAGAAATAAACTGTGTCTCTTGAATTATCATTGAACAGGTCTCGTTACCAGGCTGCGTTACCCAGTGACCCCAA
This sequence comes from Entomyzon cyanotis, assembly GCA_024500445.1. NCBI lineage: Eukaryota > Metazoa > Chordata > Aves > Passeriformes > Meliphagidae > Entomyzon > Entomyzon cyanotis. Next base: position 20,700,505 of record JAKEPQ010001009.1, on the reverse strand, counting down.
AGAAGACCACAGCACCAACGACAGCAGGATTCAGCTATGGTGATTGCCTCTTATGTTCATCTACACATGTATTTTCTAATGGTTTTATGTATGCTAAGGTGCTACAATACTTTCTAAAAGCTTTGAAAATACCTAATTCTGTGCTGTTACTGCCTATATGAGCTTACACTGATTGCACTTTCAAGACCCTTGCACAGAGTATAAGCATGCAAAGGCACCATGGCTGGTGGTGTGCCAAGCTGTGGTGTGTGGTGCTAAGAGCAGCAGTGAAGAGAGGCAGAATGTGTCAGTCAAAATTCCACAAAAGGGGAATTCATTATTTTCCTCCACACTCTTGTGGATACCTTGAGCTCTGCCTGGTTAGAGAGCTGTGCCTTTGGCACCTTCATTAGCCTCCAGACTTGTGACTCAAACTTGACCCTTTGATCTCTGTAGAGGGGTTACTTTTTCAAAATAGAAATTCAGAGCAGCCATTTTTCAAGCATGGTATACCAGCTGACGTGAGCGACTTCTATGCATTGGCACAACTTTCCATTGTGGCATTTTGTTGAAATCAAATCTGATAATATCAGTATGTAATTACTGGCCTCAGGAAAGTTTGAATTTTGACTTCTGTGTTAGTCAGGCGATGCTTAAAGGTTAAAAGTTTGTTTTGTGAGGTATAGAAGTGTTCAGTTTTCAATTCTAAGACATTTTCTACCTAAATTCCTTAATTTGCTACTAATCCAGTTTCCCTTTCCTCTTCCTTATCGCCTGCCAGCTCAGTAGGTTCCTTAACTGTTCCTGACTTTGTTTTGTTTTATAGAGAAATGGGAAATCAATCCCTCAGAGCTGACGTTCATGAGGGAGCTGGGGAGCGGTCTGTTCGGCGTGGTGCGCCTCGGGAAGTGGAGGGCGCAGTACAAAGTGGCCATCAAGGCAATCCGGGAAGGTGCCATGTATGAGGAGGATTTCATTGAAGAAGCTAAAGTAATGATGTGAGTTGGGTGCTTGGCACTTTGATTTCCAGTTCTAAGCCTCTGAAGCTGTATACTGATTATAAATAGAGCACTGTGGGTTAGGTGGTATTTCTGCAGTTTTGTGTGGTGGAAAACTAGCACTGGGTGGAGGAAGTAATAACGACATGATCTCAATCTTTTCAGGAAGCTAACACATCCTAAACTGGTTCAGCTCTATGGTGTGTGCACACAACAGAGGCCCATTTACATCGTGACAGAGTTCATGGAGCATGGCTGCCTTCTCAATTACCTGAGGCAAAAACGGGGAGTTTTGAGTAAAGACACTCTGCTTACGATGTGCCAAGATGTATGTGAGGGAATGGAGTACCTGGAGAGAAACAGCTTTATCCACAGAGACCTGGTAACATCCCATTAGGCAACACAATCCTCTTTGAAATATTTACTTTTTGAACGTACCTATTCCTTTTTGAAACTGCCTGTTTGTTTACAACTGCTTCTGTTCTTGCAGCAAATTGAGTGGCTGAAGTTGGCTCTTTAAGGTCTAATCAGGTCTCTAAAACTGCTCTGTACAGAAAATGATGAGAGGTTTTTCTCTCCCAAGAATATGGAGTAAAATCTCTCTGAAATTTTTTAAGAGAGTTAGTAGCAGTTGGTACTGATATAATAGCCTATCTCCTTTAAGTATAGGTGCCGTTTTCACCACACATTAATCCCTTGAGATGATCATTTTTTTCTGGTGATTTTTTACAAAATAGTATAGTTGTCAAAATGGTACTATCAAGAGGAGATACACGTGTAGTTTTTGTAGTGAGAATACACCACTAAACTTGGTAAATGGGTTAATTTGCTAAGCCATGAATACAAAGACCTGATTAGATTGCTGTAATTTGTCTGCAAGGGACTCCAAGTTTTTCATCCAGCTCTAACCATTCCCCTTGCAGGCTGCCAGGAACTGCTTGGTTAGTGACTCAGGAGTGGTCAAAGTCTCGGATTTTGGAATGACAAGGTATGTGTGAGTGTGCAAATGTATTTATGGATATTTGGAAAATTCACCATAAATTGGTGAATTTTTACCAAATTACCCATGTATTTAGCCCAAAGGCAACACAGACCAAGCAAAAATGCATACAAAAATGATGGTTTTGCACCTCTTTGGGGAACAGCCTTTGATGTTTTGGAGGTCTTTTTTTGCCTTTTTTCTTTCCACACATGTGTCATGTGTTGATTTCCTTACTAATTTTTAAAACCCCATATTAGAGCTTGTGTTTCAGACAGCAGAACTACTGCAGAGATAGTAGTTAATCTGTATTTTGGTAAATAGATGTTAGAAAGAGGCTGTTCAGTGAGTTTGGGGTTCTCTTGGGGTAGATGGTTCAGAGTTGTATCATGCTAGCTGAAGGGCTGGGAGATGCTGAGATCTGAAGGGGGGTTAATTTCCTGCCCTCGTTAGCACCATGTGGGCGATGCGTGGGTGAGGCAGTGGTGGGAGCAGCTCTTCCAGGAAAGGTGTTAAAGCACCGTGGTTTGACCATGCTCTTGACTTTTGCCAGATCTCTGTGTTGCTAAGCTTCTATGATCCCTGACATCTGAGCACAGAGGGGCTGGTGTGAAACAGAACATGAAATTTCTGCTTTTGCCTCGTTTTCTCTCATAACAGAGATGTTTAACTTGCAGGTGGCCTGAACTGTGTTGTGTAGCTAATAAATCACAAGAAAGGACTTTGAGGTGATATGAAAAATGAGCTGAATCGTGTCTGAAGCCTTAGTACTGCCCCAGGAAACTGTTTTTATAGTGTGATGCTAACACCAGTGGCCATTAGGTGGCAATATAACCTTCTACTATTCAAATCTAAATTAAAATTTGCAGGCTTGGAGGCTGACAGAAGGATACAATTTTTGTTCATGATTTTTCGGTTTTTTTAGGTATGTCCTTGATGACCAGTACACAAGCTCTTCAGGGGCTAAGTTTCCTGTGAAATGGTGCCCCCCTGAAGTGTTTAATTACAGCCGGTTCAGCAGCAAGTCTGACGTCTGGTCATTCGGTAAGACATTCATCATGGAAGGAAAGCATGTTTTTATATTTTATCAATAGCAGTTAAGCTCTGGTTATTGGGAAGGATTCAGATATCTGAGAAGAAGAAACCATTTGCCATGGTTTTATGATTGATAAAGTCCCACAGACACATTTAGTCCTGTTATTTATTAAAACCTGTGCTACTAGAATAAGATGTTTTCAGTGATGGCACATGTGAACAGTGTCTAGAATATGAATCTCAAACTATTTATCTATCTGTCAGAAATCCTGGGTTCAGGGCTCAAAATAAACACGTGTTTAAGAAGTTATTTTCTTATTTGTTTTCCAGGTGTTTTAATGTGGGAAGTATATACAGAAGGAAAAATGCCTTTTGAAAAAAGCTCCAACTATGAAGTGGTAACAATGGTTAGCCAAGGACATCGCTTGTACCGGCCCAAGCTGGCCTGTAAGCAGATGTATGAAATGATGATGATGTGCTGGCAGGAGGTATATACTTTTTAATTTTTTTATCTTTGAATTGGAATAAAGGTTGATCTAGAAACAGCAGTTATCTTCTCTAGAGTAGCATTCTGAGTGCATCCAGCTCTCTCAGTTATCAATGAGCTTATTCCTCAGACAAAGATCTCCTCCTAGTTTGCAGCTGAACTAGAGCTGTGATAAGATAAAACATTGAGGAAATCCTATAAAATAAATTAACTGTCAGATTACGTATGCAAAAGCATTTAGTAGTAAAATTAAATCATTGCTAAATCTGCTGATTTTGATCATATCTGCATACAAATACTGTTAGCAAAAAAAAAAAAAAATCAGTCAAGAAAGGCCTAGAGGTGGAGAATCTGATTTTGTATTGCCTCAGTTTGTTGCAGAACCATGCTAAAATAACCGAAAATGTTTTTAAAGGAATACCTCATTATCTCATTATAAATTGTATAGGAAATAAAGATTACCTTGCAGCTGAATGTAAAAGCAAATCCAAAGGTTTTTAAGAAAAGATAAAACTATACTGCACTATTAGTTGTCCTAACCCAGAAAGATTATGACTGTGCAGTTTTCACAGAGGTCAAAGTGGCAGCAAACTCAAATCAGTGTAAAACTAAATTGGTATAAAACAGTTTTTGTAGTATTAAAACAGAAAGTCTCTGAGAGGATAGGTGCATTTAATGAGCTGTCTCTACTTTTAAGAGAGTAATTGAGGATACCAAGAGTGTAAAGAGCTACATGATTCAACAAAGACAAGTGCAGGGTCCTGTTCCTGGGGAGTAATAACCCCCTGCACCAGCACAGGCTGGGGATTGGCCTGCTGGAAAGCAGCTGTGCAGAGAAGGGCCTGGGGGTCCTGGTGGACAACCAGCTGTCCACGAGCCAGTGATGTGCCCATGCGGATGAGAAGCCCAGTGGTATCCTGGGGTGCATTAGGAAGAGCATTGCTAGCAGGTTGAGGGAGGTGATTCTGCCCCTCTACTCAGCCCTGGTGAGGCACATCTGGAGTGCTGTGTCCAGTTCTGGACTCCTCAGGACAAGAGAGACATGGAGCTCCTGGAGCAGGTTGAGCAGAGGGCAACAAAGATGATTAAGGGATTGGATCATCTCTCTTATGAGGAAAGGCTGAGGCAGTTGGAACTCTTTGCCCTTGAGAAAAGACAACTGAGACCACATCAATGTCTATCAGTAACTGAAGAGAGGGAGTTAGAGAATGGATCCAGGCTCTTCTCAGTGGTACCAAGCAATAGGACAAGAGGCAGTGGGCAGAAATTGATGCACAGGAAGTTCCACCTGAATATGAGGAAGAACTTTTTTACTGTGCAGGTGGCCACACACTGGAACAGATTGCTCAGAGAGGCTGTGGAGTCTCCCTCACTGGAGATATTCAAGGACTATCTGGACACAGTCCTGTGCCCTGTGCTGTAGGACAACCCTCCTTGAGTAGGGAGGCTGGACAGGATGACCCACTGTGGTCCTTTCCAACGTGACCTATTCTGTGGTTCTATGATTTCTTTCCAGTTAGTCTTTGCCACAGGGCGTGCTGCACAAAAACTGCTCTTTTCCACTAATAAAAATGACACAGTGTCTGACACCTGTCTTGGAGAAGAAGGTGCTGGAATAGAGAGCAGTTACTTACCAAACCAACTGATGGAGATCTAAAACTTTCAAACCAGTTGGTTTATACAGAAGAAAATAGTGCGAAAACAACAGTGCCCTGGAGACCTGTGGAATGTCAGACATATTTGTAGTTCAAAAAAGCTGTCCAAAGGAGCCAGGAAACTACACAGCAATACATTTTGTTTGTTCAACCTGCTTGAAATGGTCCTCAAAATGGAAGAATAAGTTACCGGGAGGACAATGATAATTTGTTAATGTTCTTTGAGTATTGATATGTATTTATAGGACTTACATGAACATCAACAAATTGCTTAAAAAATTGTTGATTTCAATAAATTCTATTAAAAAAAAAATCTAAACAGCCATCATGTGGGAGAGATAGAAGCTTTGCAAATCATGAGCAGAGCACAAGTAATGGCAAGAGTCTGTCAATCTTTGTCATGAAATATGATTAACTGTAGTTACCTCAGTCTTTGTTTAATACATTTATTAATGGTTTGTAGACTGAAATGAATACTGCCATGGCTTCAAAATTCAGCAGGTGATATAGATCTAAATGCAAATAAATGGAGGGAGAGTGCAAGTTACCCAAACGTTCAAGTGATGTTAAATTAACTGTCAGCAAGGTCAGCATATTGCCACAATCTCAGGGTATTGCCACAATCATAGAGCCATTTAGCCTATGATTAGGCTAATAAAAAGACATTTAAGCTAATAAAAAGACCTTAGGCTAATAAAAAGACATTTAAGATGATCAAGTCCAACCATTAACTCAGCCCTGCCCTAGTCCACAATTAAAACATGTCTTATGTCTACAAAAGCAACATCTACACATCTTTTAAATACCTCCAGGAATGGTGAATCAACATTTAAATAAACAAAACAAACAGGGTGGTATAACACATAAGGAACTGTACGGAAAATAGAGTAGATGAAAGATGCCTCTGCATAGGTCTGTGGCACAGTCTCATTTCAGAGGTCAGAAATGAAACTTGATGTAAAAGAGGTGTCAGAGAATGACACCCAAAATTCCTAGGAGCATGAACAACTTGCATGAAGAAAGATTGGAGCAGTCCATTGGGTGAAGGGTGGGAGTGGGAAAGAAAAATAAAAAAGGTGTAAAACTGTGCAAAATAATGAATTATATGAAGAGTGTAGTCCAGCAACACCTATTTATGCTTTTTTAAAGCGTAAAGAAAAGGTATTGCTTACTGAGATTGACACATCCCAAAATCCACAGAAGGAAATATTTTTGCATTTCATACCTAATGAAATGGTAAATTCATTGCCAAAATGTGGTGATATGACCAGTAATTTATGAAAATCAACACAGATTTATTGATTTTTGATCACAGCTGTGCATGCTTTTTATTTTTAGAAGCCAGAGGAACGCCCGACTTTTGAAGAGTTGCTTCATGCAATCATTGACATTGCAGAAGGTGAAGATGCTTTCTGACAAAAGGCAACAGCAGCACAAGCAGAGAAGAAAAGGCACTTTCCAGAGATGTGGATTCATAGTTTCTTTTAAGAGCTTGATCCTGTAAGCAGTTGGGTGCTGCTAAACAATGGGGGGAACCTGCAATATCTAATTCACTGCAGCACAAGGAGGGTTTTAGATGATGCTGGGAAATGAGCAGAGTATCTTCAGCAATATTGGAAATCTCTGTATTTTCTCTGAAAAGTCAACATTGCATAGCTGTATTTTGAGCTCTGTAAATTGAGCTGTAAATTGAGCTCTTTATGGAGGGACAAAATGTGGCCAGAGGCCAGGAACCTCATTTGCATTCAGTGGGTTGGGTCTATGTACATACAGTCCCCCTATTTTTTGGTTTCTCTTTACATGGGCAGTAGCATTAGTTGTGATTTGCATGCTTAAAAATGGAAGGTATCTATAAATGGCTTTTTACTGACACTGAAATATTTGCAGAAATTCTCAAGAAACATCATTTTTCTTGATTGATGGGTGTTTATCGGGAAGACGAAATGCACCTCTTTCATTTGCACATAGTAGGTTGCTACCAGCACAGCCCTCAGTTTAGCATAACACTCTAAAAGCTCTGCTTCATGAGCTGTGATATGCCTGGAGTCATTGTAAGCTTGGCTTACCAGAGACCTCCCATGCTTAGTCTTGATGTTTCTAATGAAAAGTGAGTCCAAGGTTCAGCACAACTGGCTGTCAGTGAACCATAGTACCATGTTTTGGATTAATTATAAAATAATTTATATGCTGTATGTACTGTAAATATATAAATTCAATGCATTTATTTATATAAAGTGGGGTGTTTTTTTCTTGAAATGTTCAAGCATAAATTTGTCCTGCCTTCACTTAAGCACACAATTTACATGGTGTTGTAAATGAAAGAAAGTAAATTCTCAAATGTTTTTAAGGGCTTGTGTTTCTGTCTGTTGTCTGTACATACAGTGATCTAACCTTTCTGTTCATAACAGAAGATGTCATACTGCATGTATGTGTAAATAAACTGAATGTTAACTATTGTTTGGAACCAACTAGTTTGTAGTCTATAATTTATTGTTAGTGCATCATAAGTCAAACTAATTGTTCACATGAATATGGTATTATGGTAGTGCATGTGTATATATACACACACACACACACACACACACACACACTTCCATGTGTATGCATTCTCTCTCTCTCTATATATATACATATGCGAGAATGAAAACATATTTAAATTAATGTGGCTGTGTTGAAGTGTTCAGAATTACTTGAACTCTCCGTCGATGTTATGTGCCTTGTCCCCTTTGCTAGAGGCTCATGTCTCCACAGCCTTGCTGAAGCCTACTTCAGTTAACCTAACTTTGGAGCACTGCAAAACTCCAGTTTTGCTGTAGTCACCTTCTGAGTAGCTCTACTAAATGTTTTCATTTTCTTTTGTTACTTGTGCTATTGTGCCATGTGTAATAGCAAATAGATTGCACAAGAAGGTTTTTTTGCTAGTCAGAAGTATGGTGAAGTTTATTTCCAATGAAATCATTAAAAGTAACCATAGTTAGCTTAATACATTCCATCATTCTTGCATTTGAATATTTCTGTAATCAGTTTTGGAGATGTTTAGATCCCCATACTGCTTTGATGAAATGTTTGCCTTTATGTTCAAAAGAAGGAAGCCTGCTCTTTCTTGGAAGAAGTGCTTTCCTTTTCTCTTGCTGTTCTATTGAAAAGTTACAGGCTGCCAGAAAAGGTTCAAATGCCTATTTCCTTTTTCTTAATGACAAAGTCTTAAGATTATTTTAACCATGCAAACCAGCCTGTCAAATTGTTGAGTCCTAAACCACTCCCCAATCAATACCAATGGCAGGTATTGTTAAAAGAGAAAATCTAGGAGTTTCTACTCTACCCAGTAGAAAAAGTAGTGGTGAAAGCAATGTGGAACATTTAAGGTAAGCCAAGAACGTCTTTCCTTCCCTAACTACTCCTTTGAACCCCACTTTCTCTAAGATCCTCCAAACTATGGTGTTGCTAATGCTTTCAACAATACATCATGTTGTAAGTAATGTTTCCCTTAAAACCGAAATGAAGCTTTGGAAAATCAGGAGATTAATTGTTTGCAATGAACCTTAAGCCTGTTTCTTTCCAAGAATTAAATATTTATCATTAATTTGTATAATAAAATGCACCCTAACTGTGTGGATTTTTGGCAGCAGTTTTCTCTGTGGGGTGGGTGCCTGAATCTGACCCTTTGACCTGCCTCTTCCCAGTACCTGAGGAGAATTTCTGGCTAGTTGGTATTGGGCGTGATACTCACTTAGTATCTGATGCACCCAGTTTCTGGATGAATGCATGTTTTTAGTTGAATGTAGCCATAGATGGCTAATTTGAGAAAGGATCAGAACACCTCTGGAGGCAGCTGTGTTGCTGGCTCTCCTGATGTCTTCAAAGGCAGGTTGAAATGCTGTACCATCCTTCCCTCTGGGTGAGCTCGCTCACCCTTAAGCAACTTCAGCCCTTCCTCCCATCTTTATTATAACTGAATGTTTTCAAATTTTGGGGTCAAAAATCCATCTGAGCAAAACCAAATGCTGCGATTTACATCTGCTGTGGTTTTTTAACCTTTTTTTTTTTTTTTAAATAAATACTTAGAACAACTGATAACAGTTTAATAATATTTTTTTAAATAAAATGTTTGATACTAGAAAGCAGACCATTTTTACTCCTTCTAGTCTGTTTGGGGCTTTTTTTTTTTTTTTTAAATACAAGGTAAGTAGGTGTGGCCAAGAAATATTTGTGGTTTACCATGCTTAGTATCAGAGCTCAGAGCTCAGTTTGGGCTGTTTTACTGGCACAACTGATGAAGAGAGGTTTGCATTTTCATTAGTATGTAAACGGATAACCAGACATGATTCTTTCTACCTGTAAGTAAACTTGGCTGCATATTTTGATCTTGTAGTTTTGTTTTGTGCAACAGGAGCGTACTTAGCAAATGAAGTATTTAAATATTGCCGTAAAAATACAAACCTACTTTCTCTTGCGCTGCTAAGGGGATCTCTGTTAAGACTGCTTGTCTTGACTTTCAAAATTAATGCACAAATATTAATCAATTGTATGATGGATTTAGCAAAGTAACTGGTTTTATGTGTAAATAGGGAGGTATTTCAACATACTGTTCTTAAACTCATGAACTGCATAGACATGAATAGAAAGTTTGGTAGAACTAAATCTGTCTTTCCTCCAGAGTAGAGTTAACTCACAGGAAAGACAGGCAGCCTCAACCTGCACACATGAAAAGCTGAAAACTTGTATTTCAAAGTGCTTTTAGAAGCAAACTATGCTGTAGCTTTCTGCCAGATTATTGATTTTTGTAGTGCTGTTGAAAACTGACAGACCAGACAGGAGGCACACTGTGTGTTACAGCCAAGGTCTGGGTTTGATGAGTGAGCCTGAGTTTGTGGTGCTGAGCACAGTTAACCTTCTGCTCCATTTCAACAGCAAGAGAGGCTTGCAAAAGATGCTAGAAGAATGCAAACCTTAGACTATAGTGCTTTCAGTGTTAGTAGTGCTTTGAGAAACAGCAATTCAGAAAAAGAAACTCAAGCAAAGCAAATGGTGAAATAATGATAAAATGCAAATGATAAAAATTAATTTCTAACTTGTTGCTTTTGTCTTTGATGTTACTTTCGCAAAGCTGCCATTTACAGTGAGTTACAACTGAAGATAGGAGGAAGATTTGACATATAATGTGTGTGAACTGGCCACAAATACAAACAGTGTTATCAACCCAAGTGTACTCTGGGTGTTGTGGGACTGTATCAGGCCAGGATGTGTTTTCACTCTGCCTCCTCTGTTCTGATGGTACTATCTTTAAGCTGCTTAACCAAATGGCTGTTCCTGACAGCTGACCCATCTTTGTCCTCTAGCATCCCATCTGCTCTTCTGCACAAATGGTTTATTTCCAGGACTCAAAAGTTGGTTATCAAAATGTCAACTGCAAATTTTTAGGCTTAGTACTTGTCTGATTAGCTTCAACATGTTTCCTAGTGTTTTTACTTTAGCCACATGTTTCTCTTGCAATAAATTTTTTCTTGTTTTGAAACTGAACATCCTAATAGGTCTCATGTATGGCACTGTACTTCGACAGGCTGTCATGGTTCTGTGGTAGTGTTGGGATTCATAATTCACTTGCCTATCACCAGGGAGATGATATGATGCTGTTTTATAAACAACTGTCTTCCTCCTAAATTAGTCATTTCCAAAAAGAAAAATACATGAGCAGTGAAATGTGCTAGATTTTTTTGTTCCTGTACTAAATTATTTGTAGAATTTAACGTTGTCTAAGGTTGCAAGCTTTCATCAGAAACTGGAGAAATAAATTCTGTAAATACAACTGAAGAAGGAAGATTTGGCAAATTCAAGACTCAACAGCTCAAATACTCATCTTGTTTGATTTAAACCTAGGTTTTAAACTACTGAATTTTGTTGTTCCCTGATGACATGGAACAACATCATGGTACCCTGAGGACCAAAGTGACATGTTTGGGTAGCTTGTGTTTTGGTAGAACTTGGGGAAGTGTGAGCTGAAATACTTAATGGGGCTGTAGGTGCTGGAGAAATCTTCTTTGTTACAGATTTAAAAGAAGCAAGATTTTATCACCTTTTTTTTTTTTTTTTAATTTTTGGGAAGATTTTGGTTAGGTAGGAAACAGAAGTGGAACCTAATGATAGATCCATAAGTATTTTAACAGACTTCAAAATTAATTTGCTGTTAAAAATTATGAAATATCTGGTGCATATATTTCTTTCCTGTGTCCTTTCCAAGCAGTCTGTCATTCATAACATGGCAAAATTTATTGGTCTCTCTGTTCTCTTCAAAATACAGAATCCAAAATGAGATTTCCTTGCTGAAGCACAACTCTCACTGGTACCATCAGTGACTAATCTTTAATTTATGAACTCCTCAATGTCGTTACTTGAGTTAGGGACTGGGAGATCAAGTCCTGCTATTATGTATGTGACTCTAACACTCCTTGACAAATCCAGTGTTTTTCTTAAGAAAAGGTCTTTGGTGAAAAATTGAAGGAAATTAGTTCCACCGATTTCAGTGATCCAGCAAAAGGGATAATCAATGAGAAATATTTTAAATGAGTGAATTCTAAGAATATATTTTCAAATTATTTGTATTTTAAATGACAGCTTAAAAAAATATAGGGGTTTAAGGATTATAATTTTTTCTTAGTTTCTCTGATGGCTGTTGAGAAAACAGAAAGAAGAAAGAGCATGAGACATGAGAGGGTGCATGTGGTGGTGAGAAGTGTCAGGCAGGAAATAACATCTTCCTGCGGCGTGACAACACACACTGCTGTGCAGCCTCAGTGTCAGCTTCTTCCTTGGCCACAAGCAGGAGGCCAAGAGGAGAGAAAGTTAAATGAAATTATTTGCTCAGTGTATCAAAGCTTTCCCCATTATGCAGTGTTGGCCAAGTCTTTCTGAAACAGCATCGCAGTTTGGGGCTACTTTCTGTAGTAAGTGATGAACTTATAAAATATTAATTTAATCAGGAGGGGAAAGTGTTGATCAAGAAGGTAACCCATGACCAGGGAAGATATAAAATGCATAGATCAGTACATGAGTCTTTGCCTGAGATACTGAATTTCTAAGCCATCAGGTCAAACCTCCAGACTGAAGTAAATTTACCTAGAGCAGGACTTAGCTCTGCGGAGCTGAAGGCCTTTCTCTATGTCCTTTGATAATGTTTCCTAGCAGACTTGACAAATTTCCAAACAAAAAATAGTAGTTTGCACTGCATTAATTTACACTTGTACTAATTTCTACTGTGGAATCATTAATTCCACAAATACTCTAGGAGTAACACAGGGACAAAAGAATTTCAGAACCGACTGAGGTTGCTGAGAAAATATGTTTGAAGACAAATTCATTTTCAAAGAGCTGGAAATTATTTGCTTTAGGATGATAAATATCTGCTGGATTGATAGGCTGTGATTTCACACTGAAAATACTCCCCACAGAGTGAATGAGGACAACTAAACTTTGGCAGAACTGTGCAAAGTTTGTGCTGCTCCTCCAGACCCTACAGTTCAACTCAGCATTGTCTTGCCTGATCCATGGCCTTAGTCAAATCTGAGCCTTAACTTTAAGTCTGCAGAATTTATCATATCATATTTTGTCATCTTTATTGGATTACCCACTCTACCCTTGGAAAAACTGCTCACCAAATGAAGCACATGTCCCAGGAAGGAAACATCATGATTACAGCTTCAACCTGTACCTTTTCTGTGGTTTTATGGACAGGATAAGAGGCTAGATATTAAATATCACAAATGCTTAGGATATTTTTTAAAATGTCACATACAGTCATTTATTGCTAATAGCCTTTAGCACAGTAAAAGGAGGGAGTCAAACACAAAATGCATCCATTAACAAAGCAAGACTGAGATTCACTGTAGGCAAAAAGGATACACTACAAATATATTCAAATTCCTGGGCTCATAAAGAAAACAAGACAGAATGACATGTACATAACATCTGTCTGAACCCCTTGCTTTCATGCTAACAGCCAAATCTTTAAAATCTTATTAGAAGATTATTTTAGTGTTACATAGAAAGTCTACAGTGCTGTTTCTAACTATTTCTGGTAAGTGTTTTAGACAGAGAGCAAATAATCTGATGAGAAATAATATATTTAATTAGACTAGATGGTTCAATCAGATGAAACAGACAAGATTTCAAATGTCATGTTCCTTTTCGCAAATTACTACATACTTTATAGACATTGATTAAGCTTCATGTCACTGGCTGAAGTAGAAGAAACCCAAGCATTTTTTCACCCATGGTGTTAACTGTTTATGTGACACAGTTTTAAATGGCTGAGGGACAATTCAATGAACACTGGACAATTATGCAGCAAATAAACTGCATTGCCTGTATCTTTTTAGCCTGGCTTCTTTGAAGAGAATTGTTGCTGTCAGCTGGCTTGGGTATTTTTAATTGCTGCATTTTTCATAGCTGTCAGTGGAAACTTTTATCAAACAGTTGGTGGTGTCTTCTGATTACTGTGGGCTCACTAGTTTCCCACATGACTGATTCTTCACAGGATTCAACAGTCCAAGGGAAACTGCACCACAACTTTCAAGACAGTCTAAACAAAGCACTCATAAGACAGGTCTCTTCCAGCTAAGAACTAATTTGGTCCTATCATTCTGACATCCAACATTCTCGCTTCTTTTATTAGTGCAAGATCTGCTAAGTTATGTACCTTCATAGGGAAAATAATTCCATTTGTATCATGTAGTAAAGTTGCTTAATGTTTTGAATGCTAGGATGCATACCCTGAGCACATTTGGCTCTCAGTAGGTAATAGGCATTGGCAAAAAGTCTCACAGGACACCAGAAGGGACGCCCTATTTATTCCAGGCTGGATTAGGTCATTAGGATCAACAATGCAAAAATGCCATGTGGGAAAAACAAATCAAGTGGAAGGAACTGGTGGGACTGCACAAAGAAATATCATGAGAAATACAAAGCAGCAAAATCCTGACACCTTGGGAAGTCTATTTCAAATAACAGTCTGAGGCCTCTTTGCAAACTACGACCTCTGTGGCAGGGAAAAATAGGACGCACTATAGTGGGATATAAAGTTTATTTTCTGTTAGTGCAGCTGAATATGAGGGAAACCTTGTCTCTCCCTCCCTGGCTCTCATGCTGCTTGAAAGACTGTACATGGCAGCTGAGAACCTGAGCCTGTCCTGCTGGTGCTGCTGCCCTCCCACCTGCCCGGGGTGATGGATGAGGGTGAGACAGTCCAGGGAGCTGACCCAGCAGAAAGGGATTTCCTGCCCTTTTAGCATCCTGTCTTGCTCAGTTTGAGATGAAATGAGATGAGGTGCAGAGGGAAAGAGTATGGGATCGTAACTGCTACAGTTTGGCTCAAACTGCTATGGGAACACAAATCAGGGAAAATAGGTCTCAGCCCAGGTAGAAGTGGACCAGAGCAGGTATGAACCATTTATTTACCTCATTCAAATATCCTCAATGCTTTCCAACTTATTTAATATTGTATCCTCTCTGCTGCACATACCACATATATTGGATTAGTTTCTCTCTAAATTTTTGATGTCTGTGACATGTATCCAATGTATTCTTCTCAGAATTATCAGCCACTTGACATGCAAGTGTAAAGCACATATTCTCTCCATACTTGAAACCTGGACTAATGCATTTATTGTATTAATGGGTGCCACAGAAACAGGAAAATCAGTATTAATTCAAAGAAATTAATATAGTGTGTCTCCTTTAATAAAACTCACAAAGAAAAGCTTGTCTTGCAAGTATGGTTTTGTATTTGGCTTGAATGATCTAAAAATTATGTCAGTGCTGAAGGGTACAGCTCTCCACCTCTTGTCCCTGATGAGATTCTCATCCCCCTCATTGCACTAGACAGAGCTTGCGGAGGGTGGTGTGATCAGTCAAATCAATACTAATTTTGCTGTCAATGTCTCCTTTTCTCATTTATTTATTTCTTATTTATTTTTAGTGATTTAGTGAGCTGATATATCTCATACACATGGCCTCATAATTGCCAAAACATTGTAAGGGGGACTGTGGCAGGAAAGCTCTGCTGTCTTTTGTGGCTGCAAATTCAGCCTTAATGATTTGCTAGATATCTCACAGCAAGACAGAGCTAACAGTGGGTCTAAGCCCATATGGTAGCCCTTAATTCTAGAAGTTTTGTGAACAAACAAACAGGAACACTGCAAATATGGAATATGTTCTTGTTCACAGATCACACCATCCAGTCTGTTTTCTGCTGCTGCTGCTGCACAGTGGAAGAAAGGTATGTAAAATGCTTAAGGTTGTCATTAATTAAATATCTACACATAAAGGACTCCTTAAAATCCCTCTATTTGCAATAGAAATGCAAATATGAAGAAGTTCAAAGCCACTGTACTCTGCATATCCCCAGTGAAGGAAGGCATGTATAGCCGTGGATATTTTTATGTGAATGTTTATAGATATGCATTCACACAAATGCTTCATGTTTTTCAAAATCAGAGAAACAAGAGCAAAAGTGAACCTGGATGATGACACTGTCCTCGTGACCCAGTACTCACCCTCACAACCAGATGTTTCCTATGAATCTATTTGGAAGTGCAGGGTAAGTAATATTTTGGCAGGTGAAAAGAGAGAATTGAAATTATTTGACATTCAGTGGCTCAGCACCAAAATAAGCAGGGGAGTAACTAGCTCTTGAGCATGTGAAGTTCTTTGTTGCACAAAAATTACGGAGTAAAGGTAACTGAAGAGTCATACTGCTGTAAATATAGGTTATTAACCTCACAGTGAGGTTTCCCAAGCTTGCTGTCATGAAGAAGGTGGTTCCTTCTTCCAGTCTTGGTTTTGGGTCATGGGTCATTTGCTGGGCAGATGCAAGTTAACCCTGCTCAGCTGGTGCAT
Source organism: Entomyzon cyanotis (assembly GCA_024500445.1). Lineage (NCBI taxonomy): Eukaryota > Metazoa > Chordata > Aves > Passeriformes > Meliphagidae > Entomyzon > Entomyzon cyanotis. Next base: position 20,684,482 of record JAKEPQ010001009.1, on the reverse strand, counting down.
ATAATGTTTACCTCAGTTTTAGTAGATCTAAATTGATTTAATCAAGGTTTTCAGAGTATAACTAAGTGCAAAGCTGGAGCCTCCCCTGATGCAAAAGAAAATTATTATGTTCCTGCCAATTTGCTAAAAAGTCTTCAGTGCCTTCTGTGTTAATTCTCCAGATAAATGACTCTATTTCCAGACATTATAACTCCATTGATTTCAATGCTGCTCTGCTTTTACACCAGCGGAGCTGTTCCAGAATCCATACAGTGTAGAAGTCACTCCCTGAAAACAGATGGCTTATTTGTTATTCATTTGTTATCCATTGTCATTTTTGCTTCTGCACCAAACTGCTCAGTCCTGCTGTTTTACAAGTGATGAGGTGATAGTACTTTACAAGGGGCAGTAACAACCACAATGAGTTCCTCTTTGTTACTGAGACAGTTTAATAGCAGGGGGATTAAGCAAGCAATAGTAGAGAGAAAAGACTAGTTATGAAAAATACTTTCATTTTTCACCAGCGCAAGAGGCAATTGCAATTTAAGAACAAGCCATTACCTCCTCTGCCTGCTGAGGCCTTCGAAGACTACGCCAAGGAACTCAGAGTTATTGCACTCTATGACTTCTTTGCTAGAGGGCCTTCAGATTTACCTCTCAAGAAGTCAGAAGAATATATTATCCTTGAACAGTATGATCCCCTCTGGTGGAAGGCAAGAGACCAACATGGGTAAGAGAGAGGGCATCTATTTCAATCTCCATACACAGAAAGAAAAAAGCCTAAAACAACCTGTGCAAAACTGGGCAGATGGAATGAGACTTGTGAGGCAATTTAGGGACAGGCTTGAAAGTGTTCAGCTATGTCCGAGGCACACAGATTGACTGGGCAGACTTCCAGCAGTGTTTGGCACTCCAGAAATGGACAGGGAATCTAGAATCTGTTGGGAAGTCAGAGTTAAGCCCTACACTCAGTAATTTCCTGAGCAACGTGAGGGTGTTTGAGGGCCATGTGAACCACTGGGCTCTGAGCCATGTGCAAATCCAGCTTTCCATACTTCAAGTACTTTACATTAGAGTATGTATGTGCAAACACTTTAGAAAACCATAGAGATTATGAAGATATGCCTGAAACAAAACCTCCTGCACAAAATACCTGGATATTTTAGAAAACTAGATAAGTTCAGATGAGATCCTTTTAAAATTTATCTTTGTTTTCTGTTGTTCCCCTTTCGCTTTTGCATTTTCTTCAGTGTATCTTGTACTCTGATGTTGGGAATGGTTATATGTTATGTAATAACCATCTCCTTTCCATTCAGATTTCTACTTTAAATATTTTAAATGCTTTTTTCTCAACTCAAGTTTCAGAAAAAAATTAATTTCAGTATTCAATAAATATCCCATTTTGCTTTTTCATTTGAGTAGCCATCCACAGTTGTGGGACAAAAAGGTTGTGCCTGGAATAAAAGGACTCAAATTTTTATTCAATTCCTGTGTTGGAATTCACTATCTAGCAACATAGCCCCTGGTATAAGGAGCCTTTATAATTCAGGAAAAGGACGATGTATATCTTAATCCTACAAATATTTCACACAATACTATAATATTATCCCAAATATGTTATTTCAGGAATGAAGGTCTAATTCCCAGCAACTATGTTACTGATAACAAGAAAAGTAATTTAGAAACATACAAGTAAGTACCTTTGGAAATTATAATTGTGCTTTCATTTCTAAAAATGGATTGCAGAGCTACATTTTAATGCTTGATCCTTCAAATTTTTATTAGACATGAACATCTATTTATCAAAAGCTTTCTTTTTTGTTACAAAACATTTCTCTTAAAATGAATTAACATTCATTTGTATGAATCATAGCATCAGAATCCAGATGTTCCCTCTTTCTGTAGACTCAATGCATAATGTTTCTGTCTTCTGACCTTTGCCTGTTGTGATCATGTAGCTAATTCAAATTACTCAATTTACTTTACTGGAGAGAGGAGTAAAACTATGAAAAACTGTAGAGAAGAAAGGCGTGACACATCATCCAGGACTGTAAACTTCATCACAGTGTGGTGTAACTGTTTCCTGGGCTTTCTTTTGTTTGAGCTAATATTTACTCACAAGGAGTCTGGGAAAAAAACTTCTAAAAAAAAGTCAAAGAAAATTATTCCAAATTAAGAGATGTTCATATAAAATGATACTTCTATTCAGGTTTTTTAATAATACAACTGTAATAATGCAACTACTAAACTGTGGAACAAAGCAAACATTCATTTTTACTGTCTGAAATTAAGGCTAAGTTGTCTCCTTGTTGCAGGTGGTACTGCAGAAACATAAACAGAAGCCAGGCAGAATTTCTCTTGCGCCAGAAGGTAACTCAGCTTACAGACAGTGCTAACAGTACCTAGGAAGATCTATCAGTAGAGGCATGAAGTGCATTATCACAGTCAAATCCAAATCTGTTTGATATGCTGTAAGAGAGAAAGTACCTTGTAATATAAAATATAAGTGTAGAGTGCAGACCATCCAGACTTCATAAAGCTTTAATTTGTAGCCCCAGCAAATTCTATGTAGATTTTCCATGCTAGATAAATCAAATTACATGTGGCTTACCGTGCTTGTCTGTTGCATTAGACACTAAAGACTGAAATCCATGCAATAAGCTAATTAGTGAGCTTAGCAGAACTTAACAAAAATGTCTTCCTTAAATACAGAGCAAACAATCCATATTGCATTCTACCCCCTGTCAGTTACCAAAGTGCCTAACTCAGTTAAACTCATTAGGTCTTTGCTCAAGGACTAACTCAGGCCTGGGACAAGAAAGACTAGAGAAGAACATCTTGGACAGAACTGTTTTAACTCTATTTTTTTTCTAGTGATTTGTACAATTTGATTTTTTAAAAAATTAAAGCATTTTCACTACTTCACACTGAAGAGTATAATTCAGCTAAATTACTTGTGTCTAAGAAGTTGCCTGGCACTTAGTATTTTCCCTTGGTTTATTTTGCTCTGCCACGTACCTGGCTATCCAGTCATGTTCTCCACAGCTTTATCTTCCTCCCAAATAGTCATAGATATTCCACAGAATTTGGTAATCAGCTGCAACTCCTATCTCAAGGGAGCATTACAGAAGCTCAGAAGCATAAAATAACTCTAATTTGGGTTTCTTTTCAGCCCAAAGAAGGTGCATTTGTTGTCAGAGATTCAAGCCGACAGGGTCTACTTACACTGTCCATGTATTCACGGGCTAAAGGGTGAGTTCCTCTGAATGGCCATGGTTTGAATCAAGAGGTGATGGGAAAGCTTCCTACAAACTCTTCAGAACAGTTGGGTAGGTGGGACATGCAGTGCACGAGTGCAGGGAACCACTGGGATGCTGTTCATGCAGAGTTAACCACCCTGTGAGCAGAAAAGAGGATGGTGGGCAGTGGATGTGAGAGTCAGCGTGCAAATGTCCTGTCCAGACAAGATCACCTGCACTCACTGAAATTCTCAAATAATCTGCTGTGGAAGCCATGCCACAGCCTTTGGCCACTGCACCAAACTGTCTCCTTTCTCCACAGGCTCTGTGCACTGTCAATAAATCCCAGACTGCTGTCCTCAAATTTATGTTTGTCTCCTGAAATAACCTCATCCCTCTACTGTGCAGTCTCACTTTTGCCAGACAAGAGCCACAGGACTCTTGCCTGTATCAGTAGCAATCACCTACAGCACTGACTTAACCCATCTCAAGCTGTCTTATACCCTCTCTATCAGCCCTTCTTCACCCTCCTGTATCAACTGTGTCTGCTTTCCTTCTCTCCCTCTTACAGAAAGCCAGAGATGAGAGGAGCAAAGCAAAGCACTGCAGAGCAGAGCACTGCTGTTACCACCATCCTCTTCCTCCCTCCACACCCTCCTTGGGAAGGTGGGGCCAGCCCTCCCCACCATCCCTGTGCTGGGGCCAAGCTCACAATTTCCACAGGCTCAGTAATATTTCTGACAATGACTCAGTAACACAGAATATAGAATGTTTCTGTATTCTGATCTTTGCTTATTTTCACCATGTGACCACAATTTAGAGTACTAACCTTCAGCAACTACCTCCAGCCTGAAATGCAACTTCACTTCCTAATTTTGAGTGTCACAGAAAACAGGGATAGATGGGCAGCAAGATACACAGAAAGCAAAAAAGACAGATAATGTGAAGAAATACGGAAAAACAAAGGTATCAAATAAGACCTCCAATGAAGAGCCTTTGAAGAAGTATAACACATTATATATATGAATATGTTTTTAAGTTTTTGGGAGAAAATGCAGGTAATTAAGAACATTTCTATTTTAAGAGGTTATATTCAAATAAGTGCTAAATTAGGAGAAACACCGCTTAAACACTATGGCTATTTGTTACAAATGCAATTATATAGGGGTAAAAAATACTTGGACAACAAAAAACATTGTTCAATTATCTCATAAAGTTTGGAGAAAGAGCCATTCAAGGAGTCTTTTTCTTTTTCCTCCTGAAACAGTATCCCAGCTACACATAGCCATTTTAAGTTGAGAATTGAACCCCAACTTTTCAGATTTTACTATGCTGTCAAAAGGAAATTTAAGCAGATTTATAGTATAAATTATTTTTACTGAAAAACGTAATGTTTTGTTGATTTCAGAAGTCATAATGGAGATATTCTACATTATCAAATTAAACAAAATCACTCGGGACAATATTATGTAGCAGAAAACTATCTCTTTTCATCTGTTCCTGAACTCATTGAGTATCATCAACACAATGCTGCAGGTAATGCATGTGAGCTCATATGGATTTACGTATTTTTCTTAAAGTTCCCTTATAAAAAGAGACATGAGTGTTTCTATTGCTGATGAATTCAAATATGCCTTGATTCTTTCTGCCAAAATCATAGCTGCAGTGTGTGTATACCATGGGGAAAGTGGAACTACCAAACTCATCTACATGTACTGAAGGAGTTTAGCAAAGATAGAAGCCTGCTCTGTATTGTCTTGGTTCATATTTGACTGCATGGGACTTGGGGAAAATTTGATCACAATTCTTTCTTTGTCTTCGACAAGGACCTGTATACATGTAATTTAATAGAAACAGGAGCTATGCTGTGCATCAGCAGGCAGCATTCTGATTTTGGGCTTCTTGACAGTATGAATACTTTTGTAGTCAGGGCCCCTATTAAATAGTCTTTATCCATTTCTTCTCACTGTAGTGTTTTATCTGAGCAAACTATAAGCAAAAGTAACTTCAAGAAATGAGAAATGTACATCAGATTCCAAATATTTTTGTTTGAGGAGAGGTATGATTTATTTTAAATAGCATATTTTACAATTAAGTAATTGGTCAGCAGAATATTGCTGCTTTGTGCCCTGCAGGTCTTATCACACGTCTCCGACATCCAGTCGGATCAGATGGACGTACCTCACCAGAAACAGCAAGACTGAGTTACGGTAAATTTTTTATCTTCTTTTGAAGGAGATTTAGCTATCTGCCTAAGCAAGAATTTAGATCATATTCACCCAGCTGATAATTAAGTTGTATCTGTGAAATTCCTTGGTGATAAGAAAGACATAAACAGTGTAAGGTGTCAGTACCAAATGAGACACCTGATTCAGCTGCTTCTGTGCAGTGACTGTTGTCCTTCTATTACAACCACCAGTGCATTTCAGAGCTATTTGGATTTTTTAAGTGAACCTAAGACTCAAATAAACATCTAATAGCTTTTGAAAGGCTATTTGAGTTTTTTAAAAGCTTAGGAAATCAAAATTGAAACCTGAAATTAATACTATTTATGGCGAAGATTTTGTCAGTTCTGCAAGTTATAGAAATAAGAATGGAATCTTAGGTGGTATTATAACAAACAAGCAATAAATGCCAGTTTTGTGTATATAGATCAGGTATTTCATACCATCTGTCTGACAACAGGCACCTCCAAAACTGAGTATCTTTCATGTTCCCATGTTTCCAGGTTCCAAGTCTTAATATTTCCGAAGGGTAGAACTATTGTGGTTATTATAATAGAGGTAGCCTATAGTGACTATTTCTGTAGTTATACTATCCATCTGGAACTGGTTTGGAGCTAAAAATATCACATATCATAATGCTAAAAAAGTTCTCCTATGTATTCAAAACGAAATACTTGCCTTATCTTCAAGCCTCAGACATTCCTACATTAAGCAAAACTACTAATCACATTCTCAAAGCTGTAAAATAGCATTTATATTTAAACATATATGAGCCAGTGAAAATGTTCAGACACTTAAAACTCATGCTATACTGGGTTTCATTAATTGCAATTATCATGGCGTGTCTCCTGGAGCATGGTTCAGGACAGCTGCCTGACTCTTCTGTCATATTGGGTTGCTTTTCCAGAGGAGTGGAGATTAAACCCATCTGAACTGTTGTTCCTGAAAGAGCTTGGGCGTGGCCAGTTTGGAGTTGTTTATCTCGGTAAATGGAAAGAAACAATCAAGGTTGCCATCAAAACAATCAACGAAGGTGCAATGTCTGAAGATGATTTCATGGAGGAGGCCAAACTGATGATGTAAGAACAAAAGCTATTCTGTCAGTTTACCAGGAAATAAATATAACCTAATTCCATTTAAAACAACCAGACAAAGCAGTTTGATGGGAACGGTGCATGAGTGAGACAGAAAGGCTGATATAAAGGTCTGAACCAAACTGATGCAGATGCTTCCTATGCCCAGACAATTTCTGTATAGAGTGTGCTCTGCTCTGTACTGTGGAGCTCAATGGGAACAAATGTTCTGGTAAAATGTGAATGTGCTCCTACAACTATTCTTTAATCCATAACTCAATGTCTTTAGGACCAATGGCAGAGCTTATATTTGACTAAAGCTTTAGAGAAACCATATTACCATATCTGCAAAATTTGCAAAATAAGGAAGTATCCACATGAGGTCTTGGCAAAGCCCAGAAGAGAAGCACCCTTGCAGGGTCAAGTGCCCTGCCTGCAAGCCAGGCAGAACTAGACCTTTCCATTTTGCATCAACAAAATCAGGCTTTGCATTCACTGCATTTATATATATGAAGAAAAATTATGAGTTCCCAGAGTGAACATTTTTGAGGAAATTGTAGACAGAAGTGTGCTATGTAGTGGGAGAGCTCTGAAGACAGCTGAATCAGATACTGTTTATCAGATACTGAAAGTGGTTTGCAAAACCATTATGAGACTCAATGGTCTAGTTACCTGCCAAGAACAAATATTAGCCTGTCTAAAATGTGATTTTAAACAGGAAACTCTCCCACCCAAAGCTGGTCCAGCTTTACGGAGTGTGCACACATCACAAACCTCTCTGTGTTGTGACTGAATTCATGGAAAATGGATGCCTGCTCAATTACCTTCGGCAAAGGCGGGGGAAACTGGGCAGAAACGTTCTCCTGAGGATGTGCCAGGACGTTTGCGAAGGGATGGAATATTTGGAAAGAAATAGCTTTATTCACCGTGATTTGGTAAGAACAATAGGTTTTCTGAGTTTCTTGACAAATATTTGCATTAAAGAATATTCTGCTGCTTTATATGGGACACTATGTGTCCTGTAAGACTTCAGCCATGCAAGATTTAATAAGCCAAACCAAAACTTTTCAGCTGTTATTTTGCCCATGGACAGCTCAAAAAAGTGTTTGAGAGGGGTTTATCCAGTGGAAAAACTCTGCCTTGAGATGGCAGAGAAAACTGGATCTTGACATGAAACTCTCTGGTGTAAGGACATCTCAATACAAAAGTAATCACAACACAACCAAAATTACAGAATTACAAAAGGTCAGCAACAATCAGAATTCTAAAAAATCAAATCTTTTTTTATCTGTATTTTTTCAGCTCCCTACTGCCATACTTTGATGCTGGGATATATGAGTGATTTTCTGCCCATAGGCAGGGCATCATAGGAGAGAAACTTGTTTTCTTTACTCCCTGATACTGTTTCAATGCTCACATTTGGATGTAGAGAGGAAATCTTCCTTCTCTCCTACTTAGCTGTGTGAAGAAATGTAAAATCTTGAAAACTGCCAGGAGGTTCCTGATTTCTGTAATCAAAATGTCACAGAACATGTTAAAAATTTGCACCAATTGTCCTAGTGCTGATGTTCAGGAAAATATCTGGTTGGATCACTAGACTCTGCAGCCTAAAATTCTTTCACCATTCAAGAATGGTGAACATTCAAGAATATGTAAACACATTGCAACTCATACTACAAGCATTTAAGTTGATATGTAACTACACAGCAGTGAAATATGTTCACTGACTCAGAGACAAAAATTCACTAATGTTTTGACCAATACACTAATCTCCTTTTAGATATGAACAGTATGAGCCAAAGCAAATATAATCAGCTGCTGTATTTTTCTTTACCACAGATTTCAGACATGTTTCTCTTATTTTCCCAGGCCGCAAGAAACTGTTTAGTCAATGCGGAGCACGTTGTTAAAGTATCTGACTTTGGCATGGCAAGGTATGAGGCCATTGATGAAGATTTTGTGAGCATCTGTTCTCAGACAGCTGCAGCATGATCTTTGGTTAACCTCACTGCTTGCTTCACTGGTTTGGGGAATCCCACTGTGGTTAATTTTTTAATTCTGATGAAAATTGTAATGTTGTTTAACTGCTGTACCATGAACTGGAACCAACTGAACCAACTCCTCTTGCCCTTGGGGAGTGAAAGATAAACAAAGTGCCAGGTAAACTTCACAGGTGTTTATGGACAGAGAAATGCCCAGAGTGCACAGGACAGCCAGAAGCTTGAAGAAAGAGGTTCCCCAACTTTCCTGAGCAGGATGGAGGACAGAAAGTTGCCAGGGACAGAACTGGGAGCTGGTGCTGACCTCTGGAGGCAGCGGTAGCTGAGTAGATGAGGGAGGATGCAGGGACGACCAGCAAGGTGGGCAGGAAGTGTGACACATGCTGCTCTAGCAGGGAAGTGGTTTTTCTGCTTAGCGATAGAACCAGCCTAAGTGAGAAAAGGGAGCACACTCAACTCTGACAAGCACCAGCCTGAGAAATGTAGCTCTAGCCTCACAGACTTTCCCAGAGGGCACAGCTGAGCTGACCAAATGACTGAATGCTACCCAAAGGGGATGTCTTCTTCCTTCTTTCCTCTTTAAGCCCAGCACAAAGCTCTCCACTTTTGTATTTTACTGGCTGTTTTTTCTGTGGGATTAGCAGACTGAATCAGCTCCCTTAGGAGGCAGATGATCTTGAAAGACAGTCAGTGGCTCTGAGCAGAAGGTTGTGATGACATTTACCTTGTGGCTGCAAGTCACTGGATCAGCACAGCCACGCTCCTTCAGTTTTCTCTCCCCTCAGACTTACAATACCCTAGCAGTTCATAGCTAAGAGCTTGTTTTTCAGAGGGCTGTCCCATACCATGGTTGTACTGCTCCCAAAAAGAGTAAGGTTAGTATCAGGGCTCTGGATTTATCCAAATGAATCAGAAAACACAGTAAGAGACCAAGATGACTATCAGGGTCCAGCCTAAGAATAATGGACCTGAATGGCTCACAGCGGCCAAAAAGTGGAGATCAGTGGTGTGGCTCTAGGACTCACCCTCCTGAGGAGACTGTGGAGGAGTGAGGGGAACACAACCTAATTATTCAGTGCTCACACAACTGCTACTACTATTTTGTACTGCTATTTCATTTATTCCTTATTCAATAGCCTCCCATGTTTCTGTGCTTGCACCAAAATGAGAAAGTGAGGCAAAGAGATTATTTATTTTAATGTGACCTACTTTAAAAGGTGCTTTAAAAAATGAACTTTATGCTTTCCCTGAGAATAAATGTGTACTGCACACCTGTGATCTGTTCAGGAACATTAATAGTGGGAAAATGTGCTCAGGGTTTGTAAGTATGTAGGGGTCAGCCTAGTAACCATTCTAAGTGCTGCCCTATAAATGCCTGCGTTAGGCATATAATTTCATCTTATCTGGGAGGTCAGCTCCTGTCAGCTTGGGCAAAAACAATTACTTTAGTGCATGTACAAGAACTGTTGCCTCAAATGGGATGAACATCTCCTTGTGTGTTTGGTAACAATGTCCCTGATATTGCAGATGGGAGGTAAGAGTCATATTTGGGTAGAACAAGTGGTTGAAAAGGTGGATCCTTTAAAAAAATTACTAATCATTATTATTATTATAACTATTATTATTTGTATATTATTAATTTTATTTATCGCTGGTTTTCCTGGCCATGATGATGTGTCTTATCAATACACACCCAAAAGATGACAATAATAACCATCTTGTCAGTCTTACAGAGAGTATCAAAATGTTTTATTCTGACATACTTCTCGTGAACAATCCAAATCATTTGTTTAAACAGAAATCTCTTTAAATTCATAGCTTCCAGTATGGGCTTCTGTGTGTATTTTATACTAAATTGGTGATATAATTTCGTTGTTTCTAAATTGACACTATATTTTTATGGAATTCTAAACCATTTGTGGAAATGTCATTCATTCAAATATATGGGGTTTCCCCTTATTCTTCAGGTATGTCATTGATGATGAATATATCAGCTCTTCAGGTGCCAAGTTTCCAGTCAAATGGTCATCTCCTGAAGTCTTTCATTTCAAAAAATATAGCAGCAAATCAGATGTCTGGTCATTTGGTGAGTTGATTAGGTGAATGTGCAACTGCACTTCCCTAAAACTACTGATGCGATTGATGAAAGTGTAACTTTTTACTCACGCTATCTACCTTAAGCTGCAGTCCTTCCCATTTTTCAAATCTTGCTTATATTGGACAAATATAAGCAAGGATTTTTCAGTAGAAAGGTTCTGTACGTAAAAATCAGCATTTTGACTGAAATGTGCATTTTTGATAAATCCCCATTAGCCAAACATATATTTATCCAAGTTTCATGGACCACCACCTTAGTTGACTTAAAAGAGAGCCAAATTATATTAGTTGAAAATGGTTTGGGTTTTATGCTTCATTCAGCTCAGGCTGCCCATATTTTCATGCATTTTTCAATGCACAAGAGAATCAGGACTGTTTTGTATTCTCCTAATGTTGTTAAAAGCTTGTGGGTTTGGCACATTTTGTTTTGTCCTAAACCTATTTTGGTTCACCTCTAGGTGTACTGATGTGGGAAATTTTTGCAGAAGGCAAAATGCCTTTTGAAGGCAAGTCAAATTCTGAAGTTGTCCGTGAGATTTCTCAGGGTAACCGACTTTATCGACCACATTTGGCATCGTATACTGTGTACAAAGTCATGTACAGCTGCTGGCACGAGGTTTGTTGCTCTTTTTCTCTGCTGGGGTATTACTTTATTATTAATTTTTTATGTGTATATAGAAACAATCTCAAAAACTTGAGGCATTAAATTCTTATTTCACATTTGTGGCATTCTCAGCATCTCCAAGTATTTTTTTCACATTCCATAGCAATTCTGACCCAGAATTGAAATAACTATAGAGAAATGTCAGGAATTTTTCAAAAGTGCCTGTGCTCATGCTGCTGGTGGCATGAATAACAGATTTTTTTTTTTCTCTCAAATGACAAACTTCATCTTTTCTTCTGTATTAATAAAATAAAATGTAATTTTTAAGTGGTATCTCAGATGTGCTTATATCCAATTTCTGAGGTCTGGTACAAAAAATCAACCAATCTGTTAACATAAGTTTATCCTCTGCTTTTCATTTCAGAAACCTGAAGGACGTCCTACTTTTGCAGAATTAATAGTGACCCTCACAGATCTAACAGAGATGACATAATCACAGATTTTATAGCAATATATTTACTGAAAAGTTAGTATTAGCATGCCACTAATGTAGCTGTTACACGAAAACTCAACCTTTTACAGAGGTCTCTACTTAAATCACAGTTCCAGCATCCTACATATTGAAGCAGCTGTTTGGTCTTGGATTTGAGAAAGAAGGACTGGTTTGGGACTCTCAAGGCTTTGTTTTCATGACTAGGGAGAAAAATCTCCTGTCTAAAAAGCTGTAACCAAGCCTACTCACATTATAGACCTTTTTATTCATTCTTTTGTTCAGAGCTACACTAATTCCTGCAACAATATTATTAAATTATTTGATACTTACTATGACTCATGCACTGGTGAATACTGATTGGCAGCGGCAAAAATGATGGAAGAACCTCTGATAAAGCTCTGGCAATGTCACTCTTAAAGGGAAGTCCTTGTGCCCTGCAAAACATACAGCCCTGGAGAACCAGAGCAGTGTTTCCAAAGGCACAGCAAGCTAAGATACCTTACATGGACCTATTGTAACCCTACTTCTTATGTTTTTATTCCCTTTTAATTTTAAATCTTAATTATGGTCAATACAAATGTGTTGTAGAGAAGGAAAGGCAGATGAAATTAATAATTATTTAAAACAAAATAGACCATTACAAATAAATATGTTCTTGAAAATATGTTATCATTATGAATTATTTATAGGTAAATGTATCACAATATTTAGTTTCATAGGGCTTTGTAGACAAAATATGTAAAACATACTCACTAAGAAATGATTGAGTTCAATTTAGTTTTTGTCACAAATTGAGTCACAATTTAATTTTTCATTTCGAAATTTAAAAAATAACTGTAACAATAAAATTAAATATAGCAAAAGCCCCGAAGTTTTGAATTTCCAAAAGATGACATCATCTCTTAATCAAATATAGTCCTGGCAGTAATCAGTCATCTTTACTACAGCAGTATTTTGATAGTTATCATCCCTTGGGAAAGGAAATTGTTAGTTCCATTGTTTGAACATTTGGGAGTATCCTCAAACACACTTCTAAGGCATTTCTGCTTCAAGTAAAGAATGATATTCCTATTACTTCATGTAATTTGCCAGAAGAATTGCCACCAACTGGTATCACTGTTTACTTTCCTTATCAATTTATTTATGAGCGTTCAATCCCTTACCAGACCTATGACTGAATGCAGATCTAGACAACTGTTGTGGTTTCAGCCCAGCGGCTGCTTGCTCACTGCCCTCTACCCTGGTGGGGTAGAGAACCAGAAAGAAAGTAAAACCTGTGGGTTGAGATAAGAACAGGTTAATAACTGAAACGAAGTAAAATGTAACAATAGCAAGAGCAATTAAAAGGAGAAAGAAAGAGGCATAAAACCCAAGAGAAACAAGCGATGCAAGCGATGCACAGTGCCAGTGCTCATGCTCTGCTGACTGATGCCCAGCCCCTCCCCAGACAGTAATCAGCAGCCCCCAGCCAGCCCCCCCCTCAGTTTATACACTGATCATGGTGTTCTGTGGTATGAAATATCCCCTTGGCCAGTTCAGGTCAGCTGTCCTGGCTCTGCTCCCTGTCAGCCAAAATCCAGACAATGACACAGTATGCACATGGAGATCATCACAGTTTATGCCCAGGCCACAGAAGTACAAAGCTTTTCAGCAGATGATGCACTACAAATGTGAAATTCAAACTACCTCTGCAATATAAAGTACATGGGCACTGTGAATAATATATGAGGCACCTTTTTTTAACAGCTCTTGCACAACTGGTTTTGCCATATTACTGCAAGTTAATATGTAATACACTACAGCACCATGCAGTAAAAATCAGCTCCAGTAGGTTTATGTACTCAAAGCACCTTGCTCATACCTGTTTCACTGAGCTGTCCCATGGTGAATATGCACCCATCCTGGAAACATGCTGTTCTTATATCTGGAGCCAATAATGCTTGCCTACCAGGCTTCCACTTCCCAATATAATCTTTCTGTAGGCTGCTTGGGGAAAAAATTTGAATAAGCTGTTAACATTCTGACACAGATAAATTTTACAGCTGCTCTCATCAAGCTGACAGTAAATAAATGAAAAAGTACTAGAACATGCTTCAGAGTCAGTGAAACTGGTGCTTAATTGACAGCAAGAACTGGTCTACAGTACAAAGGTCAGGTACCTACAGTGTATTTATTTACCAGAACTGCTATACCCTTTAATAAAGACTGAGTAGGCCACCCTAGACCTCATGGGTCTGTGAGCTTAATTCACATTCTAACCATATTCAAAAAGGCAAAAATGGGTGAGTAGTGAGTAACATTCTTGTCACTGACTATAAAGAGATGTCTGTTTAATGTTTTTTTTTTTAAACTTCTGTGTGATAAGAATCAGATCTAGAAAAATAATAAAGGAGACACCTCCATACAAGGAACCTCTGGCCAAAGGCTGTAGGAGTGTTCAGCATTTATAAAAAATTATATGTTTCCTGATCAAACATCAGAAAACTTGAACAAGTCTGTATTATGGACGGGAGGAAAAAAAGGCAGAACTCCAAGCTTTTGTGAGCTAACCACTTAGGATACCTCTCTTTTCTATAAAAAAGATGCATTGTTGACAAACGGGAGTGTGTTTTCAGAAAGTGAAATGAATTTCCTCAAAGATACTGCTGAGAAGCAATGCAGGCCAATTTCTAGTGTGTATAGGGCTGGAGACATTTGTTTCCACTGCCATTTGGTTTTCAGACCAATTCCTGCTCCCTTCCCCCCTCCCAAATTTCACTGACAGAAGGCCCTACAGACACACTGAAGCACATCACCATCACTCTTCCCTCATGCACCACCAGTGTGACTCCTGCTCAGCCTCCCAGCCATGCTCTGAACTGTGGCACCATTTCAAAACCTGCCCCAAAGGAGCCAGCTACTGCAAACCTGCTCTGCTGGAAGGATATTTTTAAACACACTTGCCAGTTTTATTTTGCTGTAATTTAAGGAGTGAGAGAATGGCATTTGCTAGATGTATGCAATTCCCCACATAGCTCCAGGATGCAACCCTGATGAGTAGAGTTTGAAGTTTTGAATATGTACCCTTTGGGATGAAGATTTTTTATAGCATGGTTCTTTCAAGTGTGGCTGGAAAATGAAGATAGCAGAACAGATTTCTACAGAAACTAAAAACTGATGTATTTCCTTCCAAAATTATTTGGATTCTTTCACCTCTCCAAGTCTTCTTGACCTACCTGCATTTAGTCAGTGCAGCTATGTAATGAACTTAATTGCCCATTAATTTGTCCTGAGGTATGGTAATAATGAGTAGCTGCCAAGATTTGTTTAGTATCAGCATTTAAAAGCTGTAATTTGGTTAGCAATGTATTGCCTCTGAGGTTTGCTTTGTTCTACTTCTTAACCATTTGCCCTACATACCAAAACACATCTAATTACTTTATATAATGCCCTTCATTTCACTGCCTGGAAAACCTGATAACTCACTGAAATACCTCCATTGAGTCTGGCCATGATACAGCCATGCCTAATACATCAGCTTTGGGTTGTCTTCTCTAATTTAGAAATATGAATAATGCTATGGTTTTTCTCCCTTGTTTAAAAAACACAGAAAATTTAGCACATAATCCATGAATAATTTATTACAAGAGAAACATTAGCATAATTTCAATTAAAAAAATCAAAGTTATTCCAAACTAATGACTAAATATAAACACTTAAAAAAATAACATCTCTTACAACAAATGTTTTTTATACAAAAAGGTAATCACTAATTTATTTCTTAACGATGGATTTCCTGTACACCATGAAAGTAAGCATTAACTTTGTTTACTGACATTGTTAGAAAATAATATTCTTTTATTATTAGTTGCTATTTATATGTAATAGCAGATACACAGGTCCAGTAGAAAATACAGGAACTTTGCTTGGTACAAGTTAATTGATTGCAAGCAGTAGGTATAAAGAGTCCACACCCTTCTCAAAGAAAGTATTATGACATATCTTTAAAAAATGTCAACACACATCCATTCAAGAACTGGACTGGTCACTCTTTCTTACAAACAACTCATTTGGTCACACCCCCGTGATGACTGTATAAGCAAATAGAGGGGCTACAAACTATGGAAAAGGATTTATTTTTGTCTTTTTTACAGTCAATATGTTCTTAAGTTATTCCTTAAATTTTGTAATTCAGAGTGAAAACCAATTCAGGTTTTTGTTAAAAGACAAACTATAAAAAGCCCTCCATCTTTTGTCTTTTTATTACTTGTATTATTGTTTTCAACTGTAAAGATTTTAAAGCCTGAATCTGGTCAATAAAACCAAGGATTCTCTACTAAGAGAATTAACTAAGAAGTTATGAAACCTTGTTAGTAGGTTTTCTTCTCTGAAGCTTTTTCAACACATGTATTTTAACAGCAAAGAATTGCTGCAAGTCTCATCACTCAATTAGCTGTAAAATATTCCAAATTGACAATGTATACAATGTTATTATATTTAGAAGGCAAGGACATATTTCGTGAAAATGTTCCTTCTGCTGTTTAAGAGTGTTGCCACACAAACATATGAAATATAAGCAGCAACCCTTTTGTTCTTACAGCTAAATTATGAGCTTTCTTTGGTGGAACAATTTTCTTTCCATCCAAACTGTCCTATTCTACTAAACCTTTTGAACACTAGAAAACATATAACCTGCTTCATGAGGAAGTTCTGCTTGGCTTATAAATCTCAGGTGATGAAAAGCAGTTTTTAAGTGCTGAAGTGCTGGCATCTTCTGGCAAACTTTTCGGAGTCACACTTAAAAATCCAAAGATAGGAAATACTACTTTCTGATAAGCTTGTCACCACCCACGTGTCTGATCACTGAAGTTACTTACTTACTTACAAAGTGGAAAACAAAGGGGATTATAATGAGTAAACCATGAACTGTGCACGTTTTTTGTGACACAAAGATCAGTGACCACAACTGAGGAATATACTGTAGGACAGATACCAATCTTCAAGGCCTCTGATAGATTAACATATTGTTAAACATCTAATAGAGGTGAACACTCATTTTTAGAAAAGATGAAAAGGTCAAACCAAAAAAAAAAAATTTTTTTATGTTTCTAACCCCTTGCCTATAGCCCATGCTTTATCTAGCAATTTTTGAAATAGTTCATGGATTGCAAAATGGATTTTGCAGTTATAAAAGAATAAAAATTAACAGGAATATTTTATTATTAATAAAGAACATTACCTTTCCAGAAAATGAGGAAAAAAAATTTGAAAAGCTAAAATGGTTTTTGGTTAATAAATGGCAGTATTAGGAAGAAGTATGGAAATCAGTAAAGGCCCGTCTTAATTCTCAAAGTAATATAAAGCAAAGTTGAAATTTGTAATTGCATGTTCTGGTCTTCTTCTGCATCTGAATACTTAATTCTATAATCTCACGTAATTTTTTAAGCCAGTAGCAACTGTTTTCAGGCCTCTAGTGGGTTTTCTTTTTCTTAAACTTGGTCTTAGTTTTGAAATAAAGAGGTACAGGGACATTCAGGGAATTTAAATCCCTTCAGGATTCCTTGGGTAGAAAAGCTGAGACTTACCAAGAATTGTATTTGCTAGAATTTTTTTGTGACATCTAATCAGGGCTCATTGGTAGGTCATCAAAAGCGAAAAAATCTCACATAAAATTTTATATTAAAAGCTAAAAGGATTAAACACCATTTTCTTCATATTATGTCTCCAATGAACATCCTTCATGTAGAGTATCTACAAGCTTGCTTGGCAATAAATTACTAAAAAAGTATAATGAAAGCCAGAAATATTAAGGCCATCATCAAGATAATAGCAGAGTACCTGTCACTTCAGCAAGGACTGTCTTTTATCATGAAAAGAAAATTGCATTTTTCAAATGTGGCTTACGAAGACCATTCTTTTTTGATAAAATTTCCCAAGAGGAGATGCTGCATAAAAAAAGGACAATGTTTTGCATTGCCTAACATGCAATCACCACCAGGTTTCTCTCTGTCATGCTAATTATTGATCATTTTGATTCATTACTGCCAACACTTGTCATAGACAGGAGTGGCCCACCCTTAACAGAGCTCACAGCCAAATTTCCAGAGGACTGCAGAAAAGTAGAGCATTCTAGCAGACGTGAGTGAACTGAGCTTGCAATTCATGATGCTTTGATGATGAACACTGCTTGAGAGTTTCATTGACTGAATAAAATGTTGTCCTCCTCAAATGCCAAAGCTGGGTCTCCCATGTTGTCCAGCAAAGCGTGACCAGTTTCACATTCACGGTGTGGTAGTGATTGTTCTTTGGCTACAGTGGACATCAACTGAGTCCAGGTGATGCTGGTGTTTTTGAAAGCGTGCAGTAGGAAAATGCCAATGATGATACTGCAGAATCCGCTCAGGGTTCCAACGATATCACCCAGCTGCATACTACTCCACTCCTTGAACAAGATGATAGAGCACGCCACGACTGTGGTGGTGAAGCACACGTAGTAAATAGGTGTCACCAGGGATGTGTTGAACACGTCCAGTGCTTTGTTGAGATAGTTGATCTGAGTGCTGACTGAGAGCACCAAGATGCCCACCAAAATGTAAACCAACGGATGGCGATACACTGGCTTCCCCTCCAGCATCTGTTTAATGGCAATGCCCAGGCCTTTCACAGATGAGACAGAGAAGGCACCGATGAGTGAACAGATTAAAATGTAGATCAGTATATTCGTCTGACCTCTCTTTGGAGCCACGACAACAATCAGGACAAGGGCAACAACTGTTAGGAGAACAGCAAATGTAACAAACGCTGTAAGAAAGAGGAAAGGGAAGAGTAAAGCACATGAGATAAAAACACAGGACTATGTCCAAATACAAGCTCAGAGTTGTATTTGAACAACACTGAACAACAGTTGAACCTGTTGTTCAGTGTCCTGGACACTTCCATATGAACTATAGCATGTGTTCACTGCAAGTGCATACAGACCTGGATCTTGCAGCTTTCTTTCCATCTCATCTAGTGAGGTGACCTCCTCCTCCTGTGGGGCATGAATAACCATGACTGTTGACCCCAAAATGCTCAGCACACAGCCCAGCTTTCCATGAATGTTCAGCTTCTCATTTAAAAAATGGGACGACAATATAGCACTGTTTAGCAAAATAGAAATGAAACATTCAGCTCCACCAGCCACACAAGATATTAAAAATCTGTGTAGTGTGACAGTAATTCAAAATCTCTTTTGAATTTGGATATATAGTAAACCAGCCTGAAACAATCAAAGTGTAGGGAGTTTTTCCAAGAAAATTTGCCATGACCAAGAAGGTAAGGTCAGGTTTTAGGGAATTTGGCAACCCTGATCCGTTCCCTCCAGGCTGTAAAAAGGTCCAAACTGCTAAGGAACTTCTCATTCCTGATTGCCTGGGTCAGGGTATGCACTCTCACACACTTGTAGATTAACCACAAGAGCTATTTTTTTCTTCCAAAAATGGTTCAAAGCACTTAATTTGCCATTAGAACAAATGCACATGAGTTTTGGAAACTGTTTCTCATCTCTACCCAGGCTCTCCCACCCAGGCACACTTTCTGCACACTCCCCCAAAAACACAGAGAAGGCATGTCTCCCCCTTCGAAGAGCACTGACCCCACGATCTCCACGGGATTGATTATTTAGCCTAAGGACAATAACATGGCCTAAATGAGACCACTCACAGGGCATGATTAGCCTGTTAGAGCACAACCTTGGGCACAGCCACAGGCCTAATGGTGTGTGAACAAACTCACAAAGTTATTCAACCCACTGATCAAAATACAGACTGTTTTTCACACAAGGGTAATCAGTTCACTGGCATGAAATTCTATCAACCTCTCTGTCTCATGAAAATTTGAACTATTGATTTGAACTATTGAAAATTTGATTGCTATCCACATCAAAGAGGAGGGCAATAAAACTCAAGCTGTTTTGCAAAGCAGCAGCCAGTTAATCTGCATCTATCAGCATGCTGATCCCAGCACAACTGCAGGTGACTGAGTTACATTAGTTTTGCCGTGACAGAACAGCTGCAGGTTTAGCAGTTAGATTATTGCAAGCATCCTGGGTGGTTTTTGTTTTGGTTTGGTTTTTGTTTGTTTGGTTTTGCTGGTTTGTTGTTAGTATTTAAAATAAAGTAATTTTATTTTGCTAATGAATTATTTCCCAAAAAGTTTTTGTAAGCATAATGCATGTCTTTTCTGTTATGATAGCCACATTACTGTATGTGCTTAAGTGGTTGGAAATTATTTGTTTCTTCAAACATAAATAATAAGTCTTTGAAGGCCATTTATGTTTCAAAAGAATCACAAATTTTAATTGTGGATACTGAGAAAAGGCTAAAATTTTCTTTGCCTTCTTTCCAGAAGGATTTCAAAAAGACAAAACAACACCAAAAGGTTTACTAAATATGCCTTAATATGAAATTATGCTCCTAGAAATATAAATGTTTCTGAAATCATTTTAGTGAGGGAATACTGTATTTTTATTTAAAGTTTTGTCACAACTGAAGAACAGAGTAACAGTTTTTAAAAAAGCTCCAGTTTCCTAGGAAGAGATAAAGTACCTTCTATCAGCAGTATACTTGGTATATGCTGATAAGAAATATTTTGTATTATACGTGAAAGGCTACTTTGTATTATAGGTGAAGGCATTCAGTGGCCTTTGGAACAAGACTTTTGATTCTATCTACCCAGAGAACTCAGTTCTAAATAAGCAAAATATCTTTCCACTAAGGAACAAAAAGCATTTTTTGTCCATAAATTGCTTTTCAGTTTTTTTATGAAAAATCTCAACTTTCAGCCCAAGACAGTATTTTTCCCTCATGAGTTACTCACTTGCCAAGGCTTCTCCCAGTTGTTACTGACCTTATGAGAACACTCAGTGCACCCAAGGGGGTAACTAAGGTTGCAGGTGCAAAGGCATAGGCAGCAAAGTTTGCAGCTTCTCCTAATCCCACTGCAGAAGAAAGAATATTTGGATCAGCTTGGAGGGGGATATAAAAAGTCTCACTAGTGTATATATTTTGTATGACTGCTATGATGGCAAGTATAAACCAAAATCTTTTTTTGGAACGATATATGAAAACTTGCATTTCAAAATTAGCTGCAGAACCTCTTCTGGAAATAACAAATGCTGAAAAATGTTAAACACATTTCTCCTAAGTACTCCTAGATGCTGGACAGATGCAATTCCATCGCTTTTAATCAGATATTAAAGAAAAGGTGGTTAACCTGCAAAGAGTTCTGAAGAGCAAATGCAGTGTTTGAAAGACGGCATATCAGAACAGTTTGTCATAAATGTGATTGCAAGGACATTTCTTTTAAGTGAAGGGAGTGAAAAATCAGGGAAAAATCCTCTTTAAATCAATCTGCTTTTTGTACCATTTGCATACAGGCTGCAAGAGGGTACTCACTTGATAGCAGTCCAGCCCACCAAAGCCATTCCTTCAAATAAGAATATCCACCTTGTCCTGAAAGACAAAAAATAACCTCATTTTAGAAGAAACAGATCACCTTATTATAAGAAACAAAAAGTACAGCTTCACATTTGCACCTACAAGCTACCAGAAGAGCATGTTATCTGGATGCAACAAGAAAAATATCTGATTTTGACTGACATTTTACTAACCATTCTACTGCTTTGTAACTTGGACTTCTGAAGAATGCTATTTGCCTAAATATACACAGAGGGAAAGTTCCAAGCAAAAGTAAAATGTCTATAAAGATTGCTGGTGAGTTCAAGAAATGTTTCAAAATGCTTTTCTTGGTCAGATGCTGTATATTCATCCACTCAACTGCAGTTTGACTCTCCTTTTACTTTAGGCTGGAAGAAATTAGAAAGAAAAATGCCCCTGTATGCATGAATTATTTTTTTCTTTTTTACATAAAATGTAAGTATATGGAATATTCATTAACACAGTTTTTTCAAATAACCAAATTCTTGGGAACAGTATATTGCAATAAATACAAAAAATAAAACTGTTAATGCTATGTATTTAAATCCATGCCAAGGAAATTATGAGATTAGCTCAATTGTTCTTTTTCTAGCTCTTCACCTGTTGACTGTGATGAAAGGATAGATGTACTAACTGTAGAAATCTGTTTAATAAATGTTGTTTCTGCAACTCACTGCACTTACTTAAAAAAACCCCCAAAACCCAAACAAACCAAAACCACAAAGTAGAAAGCTAAACCTAGTTACCAGCATAAGGTTTTCCATCTCAAACGAGGGGTAAAAAGATGGAAAAAAGAGAGAGAAAGGCATTTTGAAGGGTAAGATGGAGAATTTTATTTGGTAACTAATTGTTTTCAGTGAGGAAATAGCCTCAGCTCACTAGATACAAAACCCCCTGCAGCTCCAAGAGTCCCAGGAGTTCTGAAATCCCAGTCCCGGTAACCACACACAGAGAAATAATACTGTATCTCCATTCCTCGTCCAGACAGTACTTCTGATCGCCATTAAAGAACACCAGATTCAAACATGTGATCTGTGATTCGAACCTTGATTTTGCCAAGTTTTAAGAAGTGTTTGTGTCCCCAGCAGGAGCAATGCTGTCACCAATCACTTACCAGCTCGGGTGACGCCTCTGTCTGCCAGTTTCAAAAGTCCTTTCTTTTTCAGTATGAAACTAGAACCAATGAAGATACTGGAACCTATTGCCAGAGCCAAGCCAATGTAGAGGTGGTATTTGGCTCCAGAAGGCATGGAAAGGCTCCAGTTAGTTTCATTGACAGTCCCGTCCATGGAGGTGAGGAAAGGAGTGTGTGATTCAGACACGTTGATGATCTGGCACCATGCTTGGCAGGAGTCACGGCAAGAAAAAGAGAGCACAGCACCTGGGAGCAGAAAAAGAAGGATAAATAATTTATGACCCAGGTGCAGCCCTGGAAGAGCCCTCTCCTCACTCTGCTCACTCCTTTTCATGTCTTCCCAGAGTGCTTGTAATTTCTGACTGTGCAAATAACACACAAAATCCACACAATGTACACAATGCTGCCCTGGGTCATTACCCACCCCTGTAGTTCACAGATGTACATGTTATTTTACCACTATTTATTGCACTTCATTGGCTCAGGCAAGCAATTAGGGCAATACCAAGAAATGCAATCAAAAATATTAGCTTCAATGTAAAATTCAACTCAAACTCTTAAAAGCTCACCTGAAAAACCTCAAGATTAAAGGGTTCTTTTTTGTTGTGCAGAGACCACATCCCCAAAACACAAACATATAGCGGAATCCATAATTTTGGACTTTGCTTGTTAAACTAAGCCTGCTTCTATTCAAGGCTTCTGTTTTTACATTGGTAGCTGAAATTGGAAAAAGAAATTTAAAAAAAGGAGGGAAAATCAAACTGGGAACAAACTTTCAATGCATATAGGCACTAAGGCATTTTATTGAAACTGGTCAGTGAATACTGTGTGAGCCAAGTCTTATTTAACCAACAATAACATTTTCAGGTGCAGGCCTCATTACACCTCACACTAATTTTCATCTAACCTGGCTGGAGATAAATCACAGGCCACAGGGGACAGTTCCCCAGCTATTCTTGCAACACTGCTGGGTGACCCTGAGTGGAGACCGAAGCTTCACACTCTCAGCCAGCCAAGCATTATCAGTATCACTATGATGACAGTCTGTGGGACTGACATCATTGTTTTCAACCTAGATGTGTTTTTCAAAGGAAGAAGAGGTACTACATTTCCAAGAACAAAAAGAGTCGTTATTTTGCGTGGGGAAGCAGGGGTCAGACAGCAAATCTGCAACAGGGCAGTCTAGGCTGACGTCTCAGTTTCTCACAGTGGAGTGCATCAGGCAACCACTGTGGATCAGAGAATCTAGTCTGAAATAGCTTTTAAGAGCAACCTTTTTGGGAAAAAAGGTTTATTGTGAAGACGTTAAAATATGAAACGGTGCAGAAGTACAAAAGCTCAGTCCGCTGTGATTCATATAAAGCACAGGACGCAACAAATAGTTCTGCTTTCCATGTTTTCCCTCTAATTAAAATAACACATGAATGATTCATCCTGTTGAGTGGCAGCATCAGTAATACACTCCCTTTTTCCCTTATTTTTGTCCCCCCAACTGAAAAAAAAATCCACCTGGGGACTTAGTAGAAAAGGATGTGCCTCTGTGTTCACATTAAGCTCTGGAAATAATAATGTTATGTCAAAAGTACTTCATTGAACAATTAACAATAAGCAGACTTGGATAATTAATTGAACACAGTTTAGCAAGGAACAGTTAAAATACCTAAGGTCCTAAAAATATCATATTAGCAGCTGGCAATGCCAGTATTAACTCTGTGAGATAGCACACTTTACAAGTAAGGAACTAGACTGAGTACCTGCTCCCTGTTTTCCCATTCCATACTGTACAACAAACATAAGACAGGAAGTTATAATTTGATTTGCAGGCTGTGCAAACATGTTTCCTTGTTTGCTAAGAGTGTTTCCATGTAACCAAAGTTGTTTTCATTGCTAAGTCAGACTTCATAAAAATGTTCCCACAAGATGGGTATGTTCATATTCCACAGCTGAAGATTAAAATCGTAGAGAACTTAGATCAACATGCGAGTACTACTGCATAGTATGTAGGATAGAAACTACTCTACTTTCTTATCATAACTAGAAATTACATTTGGATAATGTAAAAAATGGAATTTGAATCCACACCTGAAAGTATTTTAAAATCCTAAACTATTAGCATAGTCTTAGAAGAAGAAAAATTTGCATATACTTGTATTGACATAATTAGTGAAGAATAAATCACAAAACAAAATTACAGAAAAGTCCTTTAAGCATAAATATATTTTCTTTTAGTAAACACATATCAGGGCACAAAAATACGCCTGCTTATGACATGGGGGGTGGTCTAGATGACCTTTAAAAGTCCCTTCCAATCCAAACTACACTATGATTCTGTGAAAAAAATCAATGGAGAGATGAATGAAATCCTTTAGCTCCCAGTACCTATAATGATACTAAAGCAGGCTGGTGTGGGATGCAGCAACATTCCTTGCCTTTAATTAAAAGAAGACGTGAAGATAGAAGCTCCTGATGAGTATTGTCCTTTCAGCTACCTACAACGGTAAGCGGAGCTTTCTATCAGTACGTTGGCTTTCTGCAGTGAAGAAAATAACACTCTTCTTCCCCCTTTTTTCTGACTGGTGTACTTTCATTTAGCTGGAGATGAAAGGCAGGCTTATTCCCTTTCTCATGACACTACTGCTACTTTTTCTATATGTTCTAATGTTCTTCATTCCTCAGCATACATTATGACATCGAATAAAGGAAATTTAATCATGCCATCTGTACTAAGTCACCCAGTGACTGCCACAGGATTTTTCTCCTCTTTCTGAATTACAATCTTTGCTCACATTCACAAAGAACCCTTGGATTTGTCACTGAGAAGAGTAATTTTGAACGGTTATGTTCTCTACTCATTGTGCTGAACAGCTTTTCCTAGTTTAAAAACCATGCCGTTTGTTTCACTTGCATGTAAAGTGATGTGTCACTGCACTGATCAAAGAACCACCCGAGAGACAGGAAGAGGAGGGCTGATCCGGGAATTACTGTTACTTTACTGCCCCTGTGAACAGTCTGAGGATCACTTGGAAAGGCTGAGGAAGGTGACAAACCACTTGAGGCTGCCTGGCTTGTTCAGCAGAGTTTCTGTAGCTCAGCTAGTTTCACCTCCCAGTTCCAAATGTCAACAAACATGAACCTGTCAGCAGAACTCCACCTTGCAGAAATAATCTCTCCCAGCTCTGACTCAAGGCTGGTAGCAACAGGAAACCAGTCTGAGCTAAGGCAGCTGCCATTGTAACTTCTAAACTTTTTTATGATTCAGCTAAATAACTTTTTTTTCTCAAACATCTAAATATTCTCTGTCTGAATTAGGTAGATCGCCCAGCCTGGTGCTACACACTTCTTGTAGCATGTCTAACTTGCTGTCATTCTGCAGTGCTGCCAGCTTAGGACTGACTTACCCTGGCTAGTGACATCCAACTTGGCTGATAACCTGCCACTGAAGCTATTGGTCCTAAGTCATCTCGAAAACTCATTGCTTTGATTAGACACGTAATGTGACCATTTCTATGAGCTCACGACTCAGCTCACCCCTGCCAGAAACATGAAATGTCTTCCTCGGCCACCCAGGAAATACCAAGCCCACCTTTGCCAAGGTGCGGCTCCTGGAGCCAAAAGCGGGTGTGCCGACAAGCTGTAAGAAGCTCTTCCCTGGCACAGCTGGAGCGGAGACTCAAAGAAATCAGCACAAAACGAAGCCGGAAAGCTGTTTAATCCGAGGTAGGCACGGGAGAAGCGCAGGAGCCTCCCTGGCGCCGCTCGTCGGAAAACAACTGCGTGACTCCAGGGCGGAGGGAAATCTTAGGCGTGCAGGGCTCCCGACACCGCACCGCGCTGCGGGCACAGGGGCTACCGGAGCGCGCACCCCGAGCCACGCGAGCCGCCCGCGCAATCCCCGCGCACACCCCGCGCCATCCCCGCGCAATCCCCGCGCCATCCCCGCGCCCCCCGCTGCCGCCCCGGCAATTCCCGCGGCCGCACACACTGACCCGCGGCAGGACGGGCGGGCGGGCAGCGCCTCTCCCAGCCCCATGGCTGCGGGGCTCCGCGGCCTCCGCTCCGCCAGCTCCGCCCGCCCGGGCGCGGCCCTGAGCACCTGGGCGCTCCCCGATGGAGACGGAGCGGCATCCCCGCCGCCTCTCTCACCCGTCCTGGGCGGGAAAAGGGCGCGCAGGGCTCCAGGAGTGACCCCGAATGCGCTTCCTAGATCGTTATGGAGCCCCAGATCTGGGGAGTCCTGGGACCCCATCTGAATACTGAATCCAAAGAAGAGAGGTCTCTCCTGGAGTACCTTGGCAGCATTTGCCTCTGCTGGAAGTCTCTATAGATGTAATTTTCCTCCCCTTCTCACCTGGGAGAAGAGGTGAGCAGTCTTGGTGTGTAGCCACTTACATCTGTGACAAGCTGGCAGTGCTCACTTTGGCCAGTTGATCTGCAGGCAGGCAAAGGGATCCCCTGGCCAAGCTGTACCAACATCGTAGAGCAAGGGCAGTGCCTGGTGATGCATACCCTGAGATGACTCCCTGTGGCTTAACAGGCTCTAAGTTGTTATAAGAAATAATTATCTGTATTACCCAATCAATAGTTTCGACGTGGCAGTCTAAGGTCTTGTTTTTGACATGGTGAAGTGAAATATATTTACAAAATGTAAGGCTTAATAAAACCTTGCATGTCACCCAGCCAACTTCCTGGGACAGTCTGTGGACCTTTAGCATGTACAAGGATTTCTCAAACTGGAGGCAAAATTGCAAATTTAACACACCTCCACAGAGGACCACAGGGATACTCAGGATTGAGATTACAGTTGTAACCGTGCTTTGCAGCACAGCACTAAAACTAATCATCATTGATTTTGAAAAGTTTTACCACTGGGGCAGCCTGCTGAAATACAGTGACATTATCAGCAAAATAACTTGGTTTTCCTTGCCTTAGGCATCCTTGACTTTGCAGTCCTGTGAGATCAGAACCAAGAGATCAGTTTCAATGTCTTAGTCTCATTTTTTATTTCTGCATTTATTTTCTAGAATAACCAGCACGCTGTATGTTAGAAGAAAAGAACCATTGCAATTTTTTGGTGATTTTTATTACAATTCCACTTTATCTTTAATATGTCTACACTATAACAACTTCTATGGAAGGTGGCCTGGATCCAGTGCAGGCTGCATGATAAAAAGAGTTTGAGTTCTCTGCTTTAACATTTCTACAACAGGTTACTACTGAAAAAACAGAGCAATAATTTTAAATGATATTTGAAACAGTTAAGCTAAAATTTTAAAGTACAAGCTGAAAATCTGGGAGCATACTTTGATCTTCTTGTACAACATAAGCATGCCCATAGGATAAAACCACATCTAAGGACAGATGTATGTCTGCAGTCTGCTCCAAACTCCTATTTTTGTTCTGTGTCCTCTCAGATCTTCAACTCTCTGTGCTCCCACCTCTGTTTCTGCAAAAATGTGTCAATGTTTTGAGCTTGCTGCAATCTTGCAAGTGACTCATTTGGCAGATCTGCTGAGAAGGGAGATGGTTATATCCACAAGCTCCTGCTGAAGCAGCAGAGGAGGTGGGAGAGGGTGAGCTGCAAAAGACCACCTTTTCCCCTGGCACAGCTCTTGCTGACCTGTTCAGGGCTTCACTGTGGGGCATTACACAGAGCTAGAATTCTGAGAAACAATGCAGCTAACACTTCTGCAAACGTGCTTGGCACAGGCCAAGTCCTTCAGCAGATCATGGGCATCAAAGTCTATTTAATTAATGAATAAAATATTTAATCTAATTTACACATTGGTTGACAGCAGCTGAACGTGAACCAAGAGTGTGCCCAGGTGGCTAAGAAAGCCAATGGTATCCTGCCTTGTGTCAGAAATAGTGTGGCCAGCAGGACCAGGGTAGTGATTGTCCCCCTGTACTCAGCACTGATGAGGCTGCACTGTGAATCCTGTGTCCAGTTCTGGGCCCCTCACTACAAAAGGACATTTTGGTGCTGGAGTGTGTCTAGAGAGGAGCAATGGGGCTGGAGAAGGGTCTGGAGCACAGGTCTTATGGGGAGTGGCTGAGGGAGCTGGGAGTGTTTAGCCTGGAGAAAAGGAGGCTGAGGGTGAACCTTTCACCTCTCTGCAGCTGCCTGAAAGGAGGTTGTAGTTAGGAGAAGGTTGGTCTCTTCTCCTGGGTAAAAAGCAACTGGACAAGAAGAGACAGCTTCAAGTTGTGCCAGGGGAGGTTTTTCCTCACCCAAAGGGTTGTAAAGCATTGGAACAGGCCACCTAGGGAAATGGTGGACTCACCATCCCTGGAGGTATTTAAAAGATGTATGGATGTGGTGTTGATGGCTATGGTTTAATGCTGAACTTAATAGTGTTGGGTTAACTTGTACGCAATGATGTTCAGAGTATTTTCCAACTTAAATGATTTTATGTACTTATTGTTTCTTGGCTGAAAATCTTTACATGCTTCATATTTTTATATTGTAATAAATTGCGGAAACTACTATGAAACTTTCTTTTTCTGAGAAAAAATATGAAGTAAAAAAAACTTATAACTAAAAATCCAAGTCAATGGACAGAGGTAAAAAACTTGGAATCTATAATATTATTACGGAAGAGAGTAAGCATACTCCATGTGAATACTTCACTGATGATTGGCAGTTTTCATATTCAACTTGTTTTGAAGAACTTTGAGACAATGTCAGGAAGAAAGAAACTACATGAAAGTAATTTATCAACCTTGATATATTTTTATTTTGGATGCCATGTAAAGGTCAAATGGGAAAGAAAACAAAGTATTGATATACAATCTTATCATCTGACAAAGAGGAAAAAGATGCTAGTTTACCATTCAAAATGACACTTATGACTGATTTAGAGGAATACCTGGATCATGAGCTAATGCAAATCAGCACAGACCCATTTAATTCCCTGGAGATATGCCAGATACAGCTAAGCACAGATCAGACTTTTGTGTATGAAATAACAACATGCATGTGCTAACAGTCAAAGCAATTTTGTGGCAGCTTCCATTTCTCCAAAAGAGGAATAACTGTGTTATGAAACCCTGCTATTCCTTTCTGTGTTATTGCACTATTTTTTTCCCCCATTAAATGTGTGGAAAATGCAGAGAAAAATTATATTAAAATTCTGCTACTTATGTAGTTGCATAACTCCATTAATTATGTAATGTATTAAAGGTTTCATGAAACTTTCCTTCAAGTCAGCAAGCACTGACTTTAATTGTTGGCCTTCAATAAAAATGAAAGCACTGACCATCTAGCCAACTTCATTATTTTACATTTATAAATAAAAAAGTAATTGGAAACCTCATTTTTGTGCCTTAATAAATCACATCTTTACCTCTGTGTTAGCCATAAATTACCTATCACAATTTGTGGGACTCCTTGGCTTTGTTATAAATTCTTTAACCTTGTTGGGGATTTTTTTTCTCATATGCATATATATTGAGTTCTTTATGCAGTATTCAATTATATTATCATAAATACTGAAGATAATGACAAGAAGTCTCACCACAATTAAAAAACCTGTTCACTGTGCATCTAGTCCAGGTGCAGACATGAAGCAAGATCTAGCTCTTTTTTGTTACTATTTAGGAAAATTGCCCATGGCGTTTTTAAGTCCTGTCATCATTGCTCAGACTCCCTGCTCTGCACTACTCTCCCAGCAGTCACTGCTAAGTGACAGTGTCAAAACATGGGCTCTGTTCAATGCAGCAGCTACAGACAGGTTTATTACTTTCCTGGCATGTGGCCACACAAAAATTACTGAGGTAGATCTGTGAGTGAAGCTCTGACCATGGGAACTCCATCTACCAGAAATCCTGGTGATTTAGTGAAGACTTGCAGGAGCAATACGTGAAGAAATTAATTTCAACTGAGAAAAAAAAGTCTCTAGACTGAAGTTCAAAATTATTAGATTGCTGCCCTTGCTTATAGAGATTAATTGTATACACGTTCCCTTGTAAATTCCCAGATAGTGTCACCTTAACTCCTATACTATAATGAATGAAGGACAGACAAGGCTAGATTTCATAAACCTTTTTTATCTACAGTGCATTTTTTACCACTCTTATTGGTGGCAATATCATATTTTGATGATTTTTGCTTCAGCAGAGTTAATATAAATTGAATCACCTTTGTTTGTGTAAACATTTTAGTATCATTATTCTGTCCAACCAACCAAGATTTCCTATGTTATTTTAACTTGGAATAAAATTCTGCTAAACTGAAATACTGACTGTACAGAGCTTCTAGAACTCCTGTAGGGTCACTACAATTATTCTTTATCGTAATTATACTATTGAGTGAAGATCTAGTATTTTCCAGAGAGTCTTCTGATAAGCCAGTCCCTCTGCTCCTTGCAGGTTTCAGGCTGGGAGTTGAATAGACATCTCAGGGGAGAGACACCCACCGAACCTGGGAGGCACAAGGATAGCCTTATGGCAGGTTCATCTCAAGGAACAGAAAAAACTGCTGCGTGTGGCCAGGCACAGCATGGACGTTTCAGAAGTGCTAATCCCTGTGCAGATTAGTCATGCAAAAACTAGGGTCTGGACATGGAAGATGGTGGTGAAAGGCTTTAACAAAACAGTTTTTGGGCACACTGTGTGGTGTTGTGCTCTGTGCCTGAGAGCACTTGCAAGTCTGTCCAGTGCTTTGTGATTCCAGCCTCATCTGCACATGGGAATCCAACACACCAACACACATTTTAAGGTGCTTCTATTTCACTCTCCACACACCATAAAGTCAAAATACAGTACCACCTACTGGTGGAGACATTGTTGGCACTGACGGTTTTCCAGTCATCAATCCTCACTGTGGCCGACTGGGCTTCATGACGCTGAATTCTACACAAGGGCATATCAAATAAGCCAGAAGCCCTGGAGTATTCTCAGCTACAGCACTTCCAACGTGACATTAATTGCTGAAATTGCATCAGCACTAGAAAAGACAGAGCACTGTTTGCAGAAAATAAGCCTGCCAAAACTGTGGTCCCAATTCAAACACTCATCTGTTTACACAGCTACAACATGGTAAGCTGAAAGGCAATGTAGTGCCATTAAAACCTGCTTATTTATAAGTTATACATATGCATTATGTATCTAGGGTTTTGGTTATGGGTATCTGAAACTCCAGGTAGCCTTAATAGGATTGAGAAGAATTACAGATGGTGACAGTGCAAGATGCAAAAATAGATTATAGTTGGCCTACTAAAACAATAATCCATTAGTGTAGTTATTCCCCCATCAGTCAAGGTTACTTCACTGGAATACAGAATGACTGGAAAAATATGCATGAAAATATATTGATGCTAAACTAACATAATTGTCAGTGAAGTCAATGACAGCTATGTAATTGGCTTCTAAAGAAGGGCAGAATTGACACCTCTGGGTTGAGCTCATCCAGAACTTGTCCTGCAAACTTCTCCACAGGTAAGTGAGGTCCTGGCCACTGTCAGACAAGGAACTGCTCTGGCCTTGTGGGACTTGTGGGACATCTTCCTCTGAGGGCTTTGAAAAAATCCACATTAAAGCAATTAAGAAAAAAATAAGTTAGACTTGCTTTGCAGGACTGCTTATTTTAAAAGAATACTGACAGTTCTATACCAGAGTAAAAAGGTGTATCAACTCCTTTGTGACACACAAGGCATATGTCCCAGACACTCAATGCCACCACACATTCACAAAATCACTGCTTAGCACTGAACATTGATATCTTTCAGACTGCAGGCCAGGCAAAAACCCTTGAGAGTGACAGAGGTAAAACTGATCAAGAGTCAATATTAGTTGGATGCAGCGAATTTCTGCAATTCCTTTCATAGCTATGATTTTAGGATAAGAGTTGCATTTCAGCTCTTCAAAGACAACAGTAAAGCATATGCCAGAATTTAGAAGATTATTCACTTCTTTAACTATTTGTTATATTGCGTATCTTACTCAAAACTGGTGTATGTGGCTTCCACTGCGCATAAGATTATGCATTTCCTTGTTGCCTACTACTGTCTAAATTAAAATAATTTTTATTCTTTAAATTTCAAATGTGTATTCTCTTTTCTGGAAAATGGACTGACTGCCTTCAGGGTTGGAAAATCATAGCAGCAGATCTGTCTAATTTGTTTCTATTGTCAGGAGGCTGACCTGTGATACTGAGCTTTGGGTTTGTGATTAATTATATAAACTCAGTCACCTGGGCTGCAAGACCTTAGTTGGTTCCCATGACTGCTAATGGCATTTTTTCCTGCTGCCCTTGGTTATAGAAACAAATGTGTTGTAATCCTGGAGTCCCAGGGGCTGGACTGCTTTCCTGGATTCTGCTTGTTGTAAAGCAAAGTTAAAATGTAATTCAGTAACTTGAGCTTTGCCTCAGTTGTGACAAAGATATAATTTCAAATTTGAACATTTACTTCCTTTGTTGCTTAAAAGCCTTCTTTGTTTTTAACTAAAATGGGCCATGTAAAACATTCCAAATTGAAAAATGAATCAGTTAAAATTCAGAGAACATTATTTTCTTCCTTCTTGTGGTATCCAGCAGTGAAATATGAAAGGTGAGGTATGCAAATACCATCTTCTCTTTTGAAGTATATGCTAGGATCCTCATGGGGCCTTTCTTGACTCTCTGGCCACTACAGAAGCACTCTTGTACATTTCTAATGGAGGAGGAATGCAGGTTAACAAACCATTTGGCAAAGTCATAATCCATACTGAACTTGAAGATCAGTTCAGTGGCTTAAAATTTCATCATCGTGGCATCTTCCACTAAAATGTATCCACAAATCACTGGATTTTTAAAGCATAAAAATATGTTACATTGTATTATTTAAGAACTTGAAGTAGTTTAAAATGTTATTTGCTTTTCTTCAGCCATTTGATATACACATTAAAATAAATGGGAAATTTCCATTTATGGTGTTTTATCTATTACAGTGAAAAACTGTTACTACTGTTAAAAAGCATCTGCAACATTAAGAAAACAAGTGACAATACTGAATATATAGTTATTTACAATATTTTTTTCCATTTCAAAACAGAGTACACTCCAATGTTTGTCACTTGTGTTTGTAGATAGGGCTAGTAAGCCCTAAGCTCAGGTGAGGGATAATACTGACTGCCACTGTTACTTTCATCTTCCTCTAAATCTCAAAATCCATCACTAGCTCAAGGAAATCCTCCTCTAAAAACCATGTCCTTCCTTGGGAATAATTCAGAGAACTGTGCAGTGGACTGACTCTTTGTGAAATCCATCAGTAAGTGATTTATTTTTGAAATGTTGATTATATTTATATTTTCATGGTGATTCTGCTTATGTAGAAAGGAAATGTGGCTGATTTAAAGGACTGAAATCTCTATTAGAAGCAGCAGATTACATTCCCAAGGTAAGCATGCACACTGCTTGTTGAAGCTGCTTATTGCAGAACTACTAAAGACTCTTACCATGTTAGAAAAGACAGATCTTGCTGTAGCATGCTGTAGATTTCAATGTTAATGAAGGGTTTTTTTCTTTTTGTAAAGAAAAAAATTGATCTTTTTTTGATGCCAAAATCTGTTCCAGGGTATCCTTATTTAAACCATTTTCTCTATGAAAATAATGACTAGAGATGTGAATGTGGTGGGCCAGTAAGAAAGGGAGAAATACGCAAAGTAAAAGAGCAGAAGAGATGGAAGCTGAATTTCCACTCACTACAATCCTGTAAAAGTATAATACTGACTTCATTTTCTTGCAGCCCTAAAGATTTTGATATGTAGTAACTAATATAATTAGTTCTCAGGTCATAATGCTTGAAAACTCAGTTGTTTATCATAGTAGTTACATTTGAAAAATCCAAAGTAGTAAAACTATTTGTGATGATACAGTAAAAAACATATGGTAGAAATCTAAAATATCTCTAAGGAAAGCATCTATTACCTTTTGAACTGACTGCCTAAATATGAGAATGCAAAAATGCGCGTTCCAATATTAAAAAGCAGTGTAACAAATTGTGACAATGTATCCATTTAAGAAAAAAATAGCTGTGACTATAGAATAGGAAACATGATAGTGATACAATTTGGTAAAAGAATTTGAAATGCTTGAAATGCGTTGAGTTCTGCACCTCCTGAGTTTAATGTGACATTTTCTACTGTGCTCAGTATGGTGGTTGTGTTACACAAATGCTGTTTCAAGGTAACAGCAGTCCCCAGACTAGATTTAATGTACTGTGTGTGTCCACCTTGCACTGGGCACATGCTGTATCAGCATTTCTGTTAGACTGGGGAAGTTAAACTCCCCACAATTTCCTTTGACACTAGTGGAATTCTAAGATATTCTTGTGCTACACATCCTGACTGATTAACAAGGAAAATAACCTGGCACAGCACTCACCTAAGCTTGACATTCAAGCTTGGTATTTTGAGACAACAGGGTAGCCAATACTTCAATTTCTATGCCACTTAATGCTTTCAGTGCCTCAGTAATATGAAATGTCCAGTCCTGCCTCAAATAGCAGCTCCTCTTTCCCAGCAAATCCTATGCACAGCTGCCATGGCTGGTCCCCCAGAACATGTAGTATCTCACAGTGTGTCCATTTAAAATAGACACCAACAGAGCCAGAGGAATTTGTTTATTTGAAAAAAAAATGCACAGATAATCTTATTAACCTGAAGAACATGGGAATGTAGAGGATACAGATTTTTCCCCAGCCTCCAGGCTACAGACACTGGATGGGTGTGATTTTTGCACGTTTTATCACACTTATAATTTTTAACCTCTAGTAGGAGTGCAAATCAGTATGTCTGGAGAGCACAAAGTCAAAATTATTTTTGTTTTGTTTTGTTCTTAAAACTAAAGAAGACTCAAAGAGCAAATGTAAACATGAAAAATGTGTGCTCATGTAGAAATGCTGGTACTGTGAATCCTAACATGAACTGACTGGCTTAGAGCCCACTCTGTTGGAGAAATTATTTCCCTTGGGATTAATGCATTTGTCTGGTGCTGAGTTGGACATAGCTTTATTTTGCACCATTATTTGTGTGGCCCTGTGGAGGATATGGGGTTAATCAGGATGGAATTTTGTGTGCCAGCATTAGTAGCGCTTTCAGAGCACCTGTAAGCAGATATAAAGCTACTTAATTGAACCTGGTGTAATTTCAATCTTCACACTTTCAAGCAGTAAGTCAGTGGAAACCCTGGTATAGCTTTTAGTCTCCTGATTAATCTAACCTAAAGTTTACCATGTCTTTGAAATTTAGAATCTTTTTATGTCTATTGTAGACCTGATTCTTGCTGGTAAGCATTTAAAGACTGAGCAGCAATATTGGTTTACATTTAGGACTATTCATGGAATAACACATTTTAATCTTCAGTTTTTATCTTTCTATTTTGTAGAATGTTATATCTCAGCTGGTCAGAGCATGGTGCTAACAAAACCAAGGCTGTGGGTTTGATCCCTGCATGGGCCATTCACTTAAGAGCTGATGATCCTTGTGGGTCCCTTCCAACTCAGAATATTCTGTGATCCTGTGATATTGCTGCATTATTTTTTGCACTATGCATCATTCATATCTGATGAATGCTGGAAACATGGGTTTCCTCTCCTATTTCCTGTGTAGGTGCATTTTTAGTTTCATTGACAAATAAGGCAAGTCAAGTAAATCTGGCAGTAATACATCAGCTGTATCATTCTGCTTCTCCTTTGCAGTGTGCTAGAATACACTGCTGTAAGACTGATCCCTATGGCATTTGACTTCACTTAGCAGAGGTACAGCCACTCATTTGTCAGTTTGTGGCTTACAGACATCTCAATACTCTGATTTCACACATGAAGGGATATTGTTACTGCAGTGGATAGCAGTATCAATATCTGTTTATAATCCTCTCTAAATGGCCCTGGCAAGAGCACATCACAGTGGTAGACACAATTCATGCCTAAAGAGTTGGCAGTCTCACTTATGCCAAGATATAACTTACAGAATTGTAGGAATAAGTGCTGAAAAAGGAGAGCAGAAATTAATTACACCAGTGCTAGAAAATTGTGCAGTGGGATGCACTGTATTGGCGATAAAACATTTTTTTTTTCCTTGAGATAAACAGACCAGACATAAAGAGCCACTAACGTTTCTATTTAGGTGTTTATATACTACCTGCTATATGAGTAAGGAAACTACTACATCAGTCTTACCTTCTTATTTACAAAACTCACTGTTTGATCTCAACAGAATGCAAGTCTCAGGTATCAGATATACTGAGATTTCTTTGGACCTACAACTAGTGGATACCTTTTAGTCTGGTTTTCATGATGTCATCTGTGCATGAATCTGTTTATCCATCTTGATACAGTGTTTCATGTCTTTGGTTCAAAATCAAAAGAATCACTGGTAGATGTTCCAAACACAATTGTTTAAATATTTTCAAAGTATGTGTCAAAACTCAGGAGGAAGACCTAAATGAATGTGCTTCCCTAAAGATGTCTTGAACATGCCCTTTAGTAGCAGTTGCCTGGTCATTCAGCACACTGAAGCACCCACAGGGCCCTTTCTTGTCTGGTGAGAATGTCATGGGAGACAAGAAAACTGCAAATATTCTTGTTGGTCTTCAGGAAAGCAGGGATGCAAAGGAATAATTTTTTAGGAAAAGAAAAAAAGCACTAATTCTTCCAGCTGTGAAATGACTTGATTCTTATTTTATTCAGTCTTCTTCAATTCCCCAAGTTAAGACAAACTTGACCATGAAGGTAGGGGTGATTGAGACCCATCACTCCCATACAATTGTTCCCAGTGTGGTAGTGCATGACACCAGTAAGGACCCTGGACTGCTGCTCAAAGGGGAAAACAGGTATGTCAAATATATTTTGTGTCAGTTTGGTTTTTTTAGTTTGATAATTTGCATAGGATTATCTAAGCACAGATACTTGCCCTAATATAATTTTCTTCACTCTTAGTAATAAACTAAGCTTTTAAGATTATCGTATAGTGCTTATTGTAAATATTTAGGAGGGTTGTTTTTTTTGTTTTTGTTTGTTGTTTTTTGGGGGTTTTTTTGTATTTCAGCAGATATCATATAATTGTGTTGTTTTGTTGTTCCCCAGGCAACAATATCTACCTGGAGTATTTGCATGCTACAATATTAACAATAATAGTAATAAAGATGAGTAAGTATTTTTGCAATTTGTTAAAAAGAGAGCATTGCAATTTTGATTGTTAAAGAGGAAATTAATAATTATACTATATTTCTAATACTTTCTTTAGAAAAAGTTATGTCATTCAGGTAAACCCAAAAGAGACTGCACACACATTTTAACATCATGCACACCAGCCATGATGATCATCCTCATTACCAAAGTTAACTTGTATTGTATCTATTAATTTAAAATAAAAGTAGTTCTAGGTGAATACAATAAGCAATAAGAAAACAAAATTTTTGAAGATCAAACACCTAGGTATAATGTTATTCTTACTGAATTCAGATGATTCTAATAAATAAGTGTTGAAGGAAGGGGATGTGCATCCCGCGAGCCTATAATATTTTTCTTTTTCTTAGAGAGGAGAGGAAAAGGAAAAAGGAAAAGAAGAGGTAAGATGAAGCATAGAAATACTACTATTTCTAAGATATTTAGTTTTTTCTAAATATGTTTTAACTTGGTCTTTAACAATGGAAAATGTTAATCTATGTTTTAGCAAGCCAGAAAAAAAAAAGGATGGAGAAACACAAAAGAACAAAGAAAAAAAGGAGAAAAATAAAAATAAAGACAAGTTGAAGAAGAAAGAAAATATAGAAGAGTAAGTATTTTTCATTTAGGTCCTTTGCTTATATCAAAAAATTGCTTTTGATATAAGAACAAACCCATTCATGGACATCCTGTAAAGATGTTTATACTTTAGTGAATTAGTGTACAGACTGCTGTTGTTCTCCCCAGAGTAGAGTTGTTTTGACTTAACTTCATATGTGGACAACAGAAATATGCAGGCATGGAGGTGATCTGAAAAAATTAATCAAGATATATCTCCTTTGGATTCTAATTATCTAGTATTTCTTGTATAACACACTGCAGCCAAAGATGTGCCAGTATAAAGCAATCTCTTCCACACACAAAGGCACCTACAAGCAAGTAAACTCTTCTGTGCTCTAAAAGTTTAAACTTTATACTCTGCTTGGTAAATTCTTTAATTTCTGGCTAAGGAGGAGAAACTTAAAACAATGCAGTAGAAGCCTTTATTCTATGATTTCCTATCCTTTGGTTTCTTTATGTAAACCTTGCCAGTGTTTTTCTCAGAGCTAGACTTCCCAGTGAGAAAGGCATGATTCATCTCATAATTCCTATTTATTTAAAAATTAGTAGGTACTTTTTATTTTTATAATGATAAAATCAATTATCAGACAGGAGAGTTATTTGGGTAGGAAAAAAATTAAAAATTACATGTGCCACTATAAACTGAAGTGAGACTGCCAAGCTAATTTTGCTCAGCAAAATTGAGATTCTAAAGTTTGTGTCCCAAGTCACACCAGCTTCATACTTTCCATTCATTTGAGCAAGGAAGTTTAACTTTGATGAAGACCATTTATTTGACAATAATAACTTCTGGAATGCTTCATTCCTCAAAAACTGATATGTGTACTTCAAGTCTCTCATTAAATCTCCTTTTTTCCCCCTCCTTACCACTCAGGAAGAAGAAAGATATTTTCACCATTGATCCAGCAGGAAATATATATTACAACTGGCTGTTTTGCATCACAATGCCTGTCATGTACAACTGGACCATGATTATTGCTAGGTGATGTACTCCTTTAACGACTATATAGAACTTCTGGAAAATCATAATATCCCTAAATAGATAAAAGAATATTCTACTCATCACTGATTCATGCCAGTATTTCATTTTTGTTTCATGGTAATTTACTTTTGTCTTTTCCTATTTAGAGCCTGTTTTGATGAGCTTCAGCATGATTACTTAGTGGCATGGTTTATTATTGATTATGTTTCTGATGCCATTTATGTTGCTGATATGTTTGTACGGACAAGGACAGGTAAATATACCCAATGATTGATTATTCCTTTTTATATATTTATGCCATTTTTGTAATAAACCAGAACACTACTACTTGTATTATCTGAATAGCCTTGATGAGGTGCAATAGTGAAAAAAGACATTAAGGCAGATTTCTGAAAGACTGTAGCCTGAGAGCTGTAAACATAGGAGAAATTCTGATGAAATTCTGATGTATTACTCAAAGGATACATAAAGCTAGAGATATGCAGATACAAGGTGATCTGCCAGCAGCTGACTCACCAAGACAAAATAAACATGTGTGCAGCCAAATGAGGGTTAGGGGTTCTGAAAAATTAGCACCTAAATCTGCTTTTTGTATTAAGGGGAGATTCAAGTATTTGCTTGATTTTCAAGACCATTGAGCAAGTAAGACATCCCATTAACTTCAGCTGCAACTATTTATGTTAAAACATTATCCAATAGATCTATTAGGCAGATACACTCAGTATGGAACTGAAATTCCTGTATTCAAATTCTTTCCCTCATTAACCACCCTTCCTATAGATTGTGGAGGTTTTTTTGGGGGAAGCTGGTTTTTGTCAGATGTTCACCATAGTGGAAAAGTGGAGGAAAAGAATCAGAGCTAGAATTGTTTACCTTTCAAAGCTGTATAATTTAGCTCAAGCTGAACCATAAAGCACTAAGCTGAATATTTGGAAATAAGAAATTGAATATTAAAAAGTAAGAGAAGTTATGTTTCATATGGAATTTGTACCTGAAATATTTTTCAAAGTAGATTTGGACTGACATTAAACACAACACGTTTGAACTTGTAGCAATTTTTATTATTTACAATTTTATTTTAGGTTACCTGGAGCAAGGTCTTCTGGTGAAAGAAGAACAAAAGCTACGAGAGAAATACAAGAAGTCTTTTCAATTCAAATTAGATTTTCTGTCAATCATACCAACTGATCTCTTATACTTTAAGTTAGGATTGAATTACCCAGAATTAAGAATAAACAGACTACTCAGAGTAGCTCGGATGTTCGAATTCTTCCAGAGAACAGAAACAAGGACAAACTACCCAAATATCTTCAGGATCTCTAACCTTGTAATGTACATTGTGATTATTATTCACTGGAATGCCTGTGTGTACTACTCGATCTCAAAAGCCATTGGATTTGGGGCTGACACATGGGTCTACCCCAACACCTCTGATCCTGAATTTGCCCGTCTCACTAGAAAGTATGTCTACAGTCTCTACTGGTCAACACTGACCCTGACTACTATTGGTGAAACCCCCCCTCCTGTAAGAGATTCTGAGTATTTTTTTGTGGTTGTTGACTTCTTGGTTGGAGTATTGATTTTTGCTACCATTGTTGGTAATGTGGGCTCTATGATCTCCAATATGAATGCTGCAAGGGCAGAGTTTCAAGCAAGGATTGATGCTATCAAGCAGTATATGCACTTTCGGAATGTGAGTAAAGACATGGAAAAAAGAGTTATAAAGTGGTTTGACTACCTGTGGACGAACAAAAAAGCTGTGGACGAAAGGGAAGTCTTGAAGTATCTGCCAGATAAACTAAGAGCAGAGATTGCAATCAATGTTCATTTGGAAACACTAAAAAAAGTTCGGATTTTTGCGGACTGTGAAGCTGGTCTGCTGGTTGAACTGGTTTTGAAACTCCAGCCCCAAGTATACAGTCCTGGAGATTATATTTGCAGAAAAGGAGATATTGGACGAGAGATGTACATTATCAAAGAAGGCAAGCTGGCAGTAGTTGCTGATGATGGAATTACCCAATTTGTGGTCCTAAGTGATGGCAGCTACTTTGGAGAAATCAGCATTCTTAATATCAAGGGTAGCAAAGCCGGCAATCGAAGAACAGCCAATATTAAAAGTATTGGATACTCGGACTTGTTTTGTCTGTCTAAAGATGATCTCATGGAGGCTTTAACAGAATACCCAGATGCAAAGGCTATGCTGGAAGAAAAAGGCAAGCAAATCCTAATGAAAGATGGGTTGTTGGATATTGAAATTGCAAATTTAGGAAGTGATCCAAAAGATCTGGAAGAGAAGGTCTCCTACATGGAACGTGCTATGGACAGGTTACAAACAAAGTTTGCCAGGCTGTTGGCTGAGTATGAAGGTGCACAACAGAAAGTGAAAAAAAGACTTACACAAATAGAGAAAATATTGAAGCCAGTTATGGAGGAAGAGTTTGCAGACTTAGAAGAAGCAGATCCATCCACAGATAAACCTGGATTGTCAAAAGC
Organism: Entomyzon cyanotis; assembly: GCA_024500445.1. Taxonomy (NCBI): domain Eukaryota; kingdom Metazoa; phylum Chordata; class Aves; order Passeriformes; family Meliphagidae; genus Entomyzon; species Entomyzon cyanotis. The sequence continues at coordinate 20,642,943 of JAKEPQ010001009.1, read as the reverse complement.
AGAATAAAAACAATGGAAGTTGCCAATAAGACTGAGGGTCAAATCCTTACTGGAGCTGAATACATTGGTTTCCAATCTTTGTAGTACCTATTAATTACAAAAAATTATTTGTTGAGACAATGTCACTGATCTCCTAGGAGCAGTGCATATTTGGCAGATTTGGGTCAGAAAAAGAAGACTCAAGAATGAGAATGGAAGATAACACTTTGTTCTTGCACAAACAGGTGGTGGTGTCTGATAATGCATTATGTACTCTGTGTAATGCTGCTCTATGGCAGATGCACATATATTGCCATATACTGGCAAATACTGGAAGTTTTGCTGGCTGTCTTAAAATAATTTGTCATGTCTGCTTATGGAAAGAAGGAAAGGTTTGGTAGCAATTATGTTATTTGAAGTCATAAACCTTTATATTAAATTTCTGTATAAATGAACACATTTCAATATCTATTGATTAACATGAAATTAATTAAGTATGGGATATTATATAAAGAATTAGGTGTATCTACAATGCAGATGAGAGTACTGAAAGCTGTGAGGTTTGAAAAATACTATTATTTCATTGCGTCCACCTTGGCTGATTTCTTGAAATAGAAATGGGCAGTTTGAAATGGTCCTTTTTTTCAGGAGAATACATGCAAAGGCTGCAATAGAGAGAGGAGAAAATGCAACCTTTTGCAAGCATCAATATGAAAAATATGGATGGCTCACAATCTAGCTGTTCTTTCCACAATAATAATAATAATAATAATATACAAATATACAAATAAAATATATATTAAAGATTGTTCTGTTCCATGTAATCATGTGGCTGCTGAATATGGACTAAGATTTTAAGGTTTGGATTAAAAATGTTTCTGTTCCTAATGTAACACTTGTGGATGCTGGCAGAGTGCAAGGGGAAGACACAACAGCAACAGGCCAAATTCTTCCTACAGCACCTCCAGATGCTGTTGGGAAAAGAATATGACTAAAGAGTCTATTTTTTCCCATTGATAGAGTATTTCTTTCGTCATAACTACTTCTAAGATAGCAAAATCTATATATTCATATGTTAGATCCATATTCAACTGCTTTAAGATGCATTCTCTCCTGGGATTTCCCCACTAATTTATGTCTGTTTTCATTGGCAAAACTGGTTGGTTTGGTTATGGTCTCAGCTGGGTATTTGCAGCTGGGAATTTTCAGCAGAATTTGATCACACACACTTAACATTGGATAAGTTTGATGAAAAGGAGCTAAGAAAGGGGGTGCAATGAGAGAATGGATAATTTTGTATTTTGGGAAATTTGATTATCCTGATCAATTGGACTGCCACTCTTAAAAAATACATATGAACATGTTACTGTTAATGATAATCTCTACACTTGCATTCTCTCCTTAATGAGATGGAGCTATAAATTGGGTATTTTATAAAGTGCATTTCTTTCTGGCTGTTTTACTTTTTGTAATGTTGATGCTTTCCAAGATGCCAGAGATCTACAAATAACTCCTGATTTACTGCAAGGATTATATTTTATGAATTACTTAATTCACAGGATAGCTACAGAACAACAAGGATAAATACAAATACAAAATGGCTGTTCATGCCGTGCTGATCCTGTGCTTTGAATGACAAATGGCTTAATTAGCTGATAAGGGGAATGGATATGCCATCCTGTCACTAAAGAGTCTATCCCTGCACACAGGAGCAAGAATTATTCTGGCATTTAGCTATATTGGGAGTGTTGGACTTTTTGAATTCAATATTCTTCCAGCTCAAGTCTTGAATATAGTTTGTGACCTGTATGCCAGGACCACTCTATCCCACATGCCCACTAGGCACTTAGGAAACACTTTTCTCCTTTGTTGAAGTGCTTAAGAATTTTTATTAGAGAAATGTGTGACATGATATGAGTTTTAACTAAAAAAAGGCAGATATCTACTGTTAACAATTTTTCTTGTATTGATCCTTCAGTCTAAGACATGAGTTGTATTCACTAGCTGCCTTTTTCTTGAGAATAAAAATTCTTTGATTTAAACCACTTCAAAATAGAAACAGAATTGATCTCCAGTGGTTTGCTTACTATTTTCAGAGTATTTATAGTTGGAAATCTTGCATAACTTAACTTTTATGAGAAGGGCTTGCTGAAAAAATGCAAAGTTTCCTCCTGACACAAGACATAATGTAAGTGCTATAAGGAAATGTCAATAAAACTAAAACTATTTCAACTTGCCCCTTATTTGTCAGAACTTAAAAGGAGGCACACAGCTTCCTCAATATATATTTCCATGCACTAAAACTTTCTGAAACTTCAGTGAAGTTTCTAAATGGGCTTTGTGGTCGGTTTTTAACTCTCACAATCCAGGAGCTATGAAGTTATAGGAGCTATGAAGAAAATGTCTGCAAGAGCCGCATGCCGCAGGAACGTTTGCCAGAAATTTACTCTGGAGAAAAGAAGGCTCGGGGGACCTCATCGCTCCCTGCAACTCCCTGAAGGGAGGCTGCAGTGAGGTGGGGCCGCTGTCTTCTCCTGAGTAACAAGACACAGGACGAGAGGAAATTAAGTTGCGCCGGGAGAGGCTTGATTTGGATATCAGGAAAAATTTAAACCGAAACGGTTGTCAACCACCGGATCAGGCTGCCCAAGGAAGTGGTGGAGTCACTGCCCCCTGAGGTATTCAAAAGCCGTATAGTTGTGGCACCTGGGGACATGGTTCAATGGTGGACGTGTCAGGGCTGGGTGAACAGCTAGACCTGGAGATCTCACACCTTTCCCCGCCGGGAGGACGCCGTGACCCAGGCACAGAGCTGCGGCCCCGAGCCCGGCCGGCTGAGGCGGCACCCCGCTCCGGCCCGCCCGCCGCGCGGGGAGCGCCGGGAGCTGTAGTCGCGCTGCCGCGGGAGCACCAGCGGCGCCGCCGCCCCCAGCGCCGGGCGGAGCGGCCGGGCCGGGCTGAGCGCAGCGCTCCCCGTGGGGCGGCTGTGCTGGCGAGGGGGGAGGCGGAGGGTTTGGTCCCTTTTCTCTTCCCGCTTTCTGGCGGGGGAGCAATGGAGGCTCCGTGGCGCCAGGGCGGCCGGGGCCGCGGCCGCGGCAGGCCCGGGGACGAGCTCGCCGCTCGCGCTGGGGCGGCCGCCCGGCCCCCGGCCCCGAGGGCCCGCGGCGGTGCCCGCGCTGCGGCAGCGGGGACCATCGGCCAGGGGGCCAGCGGTGAGTGTCGCGTCCCGCCCTCTGCCGGGGCTGCCAGGCCCCGGGCTGGGGAGCCGGCGGTGGCCCGCAGCCCCTGCAGGTGGCCAGGTCGGGGCTGTCCCCGGCGTCGCGGGGAAGGGAGGCTGGCGGGCCCCGGCCCCGCTCCCGAACCGGTGTTCGCCACGTGCCGAGCCTTGCCTGGCTTGCAGGTTCTTGCCGGGGAGAGACGCGGAGGCCTCTGGCGATGGCGAGGGGCTGAGCCCTCGCCAGGATGCACAGGGTGCACGGTCTTGTTCTTGCAGAAGAGTAAAGTGAGAAGTGTGGGGTGAAACATAACACCCTGGGGAGACGCTCGGTAGAGACTTCCTTAGGTGCGCTGGTCAGGGAAACACGTTGCTCCGGTCGGGTAAGGTTTCGGTCTGGCCTTTCGGTGCGCGGGGCAGCTGAGAGTGTAAGTTCATCCTCGTGAAATACACCAGAGAAGTGCCAAAGACGAAGTTCTTCTGAGTGACAGCGTAGTTTCTTAAGAAGAACCTTAAAACTAAATATATTGGATCCCGTAGTCTAATAAGAAAGCTAGCGATCTCATTAAGACCCTTATATCTGCCTCGTATTTTGTCTCAAAGGCACTTTGGTTTGTTGGGAACGCTGTTAAGTTATATAATTTTGTTCTTCCGTGTGAGAACCTTTCTCTATTTCACATGTGGTAACTTAAAGAAAGGTTTAATTAAAATACCCGTTCACTTATAATGTTGCCAGCTGTGAAATAGCATGAACACACTATTGGTCTGTTGCATTTAAGGAGATTGGTGAAAGTTGTAATATCAAGAAATACCATATGCTGGGAGAATTACCTGTATGGTATCTGCAAATTTTAGTAACTGTCAAGAATTGCGTGTTTTGTTTTTCTCTTCTTCATGCTATGACAGTTGTGTTTGTGTGGGATGTGTGGGTTTTTTTTAAAGTATCCTTTTCATAAAGCAGCGTTAGAGATGCATATATTCTGGTATGTTTGGCTGGATTTGTCAGCAGTAGTTGACAGATACTAATTCCTGCTGTGAATTTTATAATGCACAGTAAAAAATGTAAATACAATTAATCTCTTCTTGTGTGGTATTTAAAATCTAGTGATGTAATACTCTTAAAAAAATAAAATCAGCAAACTAAGGCAAAGGACAATGGTAAGTATGTTAAACTGAATGTGGTGTTACAATTAACTGTCTTGGTATTAATCATCATTAGTATTTTCTCTTAACAGAGTTATCTTCACTGAAGAAATTTGATGAAATTAAGAAGGCTAATCAGGCTGCAGCAAAAAAGCTAGTTGAAGACCAATTAAGCTCCTCATCTGAAGATGATGATGAAGATGCTGAAGTAAAACAAGGAAAAATTTTGGACAAAACATTTACCATTTACACCAGTCAAACTGGTAATGGTTTTTTTCATTTATTGACTTTTATTTTGGTATGAAAGCATTAACAATGCAGTATCATTGTGTATTAGAATTTTTCTGTAGTTGGAAGGAAGGGACTCTATCCTGATGTCTTGCATTAAAAATATTTATTCCCAGCAGTGCATGCTGGTAGTAATTCTTATCTTCTCATGCAGAAGCAATGGTATAGTTTTAAACTGTCCTAAATGTGGTTTTGTAATAATACATGATTGGCCTTTATTCAAAGGCCAGAAAATACTTTTGCAGCAGTCTCGGTGTGTACCAAATAGCAGATCAAACATTACTGATTGCTTTAAAAATCTTTATACATTAAAGATGGAGATGCAAGTGAACTGGAACGTACGAGGCAGTACATGAATGAGGCTTTTCAGTCAGGGGCTATGACATGTCTCATCTGCATTGCTTCAGTTAAAAGGAACCAAGCTGTAAGTACTTTACAGTAATCTTTTAGAATAAAACAAGTGTAACTGTCTGAATAACTTCTATTACTGAGGGTATTCTTGGGATTGATAGCTTTAAAATGGTATGAGTACTAAATGCAATATTTGGCATCTTTGGATTTTGAAACACTTGAAGACATAAGTGCCTATATGTGTGGCCTGTAACCAGGATGTCTTTCTTTGTCATATGTTTATCATAGTGTAAAATAGCTATTTTTAAGTTTTAAATAGTAGCAGGTGACAAAAATAATTGCTTGAATGCCAGTGCTTGCAATGGTGTATTCAATAAACTATTGCTGCCCTCAGTGCTGATCAGAGAAGTGCTAAAAGAGTGTGTGTTAGGAAGTTTGTCCTATTTCATTTAGGTATATTTTGTATGGGAGAGATTTCAGGACAAATATTTTTTCCTCTTTCTGTTAGAGTTACTTGAATCAAAAACATGTTTCCAACCATATGTTTAAAAAGAAAAGAAGTGCAGAAAATATTTTCTTATGATAGATATACAGACTACAAGTATCCGATGAAACTGTAGTCAGTAACTTCTTTCTGAAAAGCAATGCGATATATTTTGTATAAATTCTTAACATATTTAATCCATATTTTTTAGACCTTAATGAATATGTTTAGCTTGATTTTTGAAGTTCTGTGGCTCTTGATAAGAGTTAATCTTATCTCAGCAGAAGTGAGCTGATTTGGTAACTTGGAAGTCTTCTTTTATAGCTCAGTGGTTTGCTAATTATCTTGAATCTATATAATCTCTGCCAAGTCTGTTTGTTTACGTAACGTCTCCTGCTTAGCTTTAGTTTTGGGAAGTTAGTTACCATAGTTCTAGAAACTTATGTCATTGACTTTGTCCTCTGTAAGTTAATGGGGAAAGTCTTGGTGTTTTCACAGTCTAATTTCAAAACATTGTCCTAAGTTACTAAAAAAAAAATTAAAAGTTAAAATCTTTTTCTGCACTTTTCTTACCAAATTGTGATAGTTTTGGGTAAAGCCAAAGTCATCTTTATGGTGCCAGGTGGTGTAATAAGGGACAGTGGCACAAAGTGGGCCTTGGGAGGTGCAGATTGGGTACTTGGAAGGTAGTACGACACTTGGAGTAGCTTTCCCAGGGTGGTTGTGGAGTCTTCATCCCTCAGGACTTTCCAGCTTTGCTAGGCAAAACTGTGACTGAACCGAGCTAAGCTGGCAGTAGTCCTTTGGGCATTGGTTTGTGCTACGTGACCTCCAACAGTGTGTTTAAATAAACATTTCTCTGATTATCTGAGTGTTTTGGGCTCCATCAGTCTTGGCAAAAACTCCCCACGTGAGTAATAAAAGAGATTATAGATGTGAATATATAACAGTAAAACTGCCTGTATTGATCAAAGAATAGGTAAAATCTATCTTTTGAAAACCTATTTTAAAGGGAAAAATAGCAAATTTATATTTCTTTAGATATTATGGATGTTCATCTATGGAAACAGAAACCTAATTTAAAGCAATTGATACTTGATGTCTGCTCCTTAGGTCTGGAGCTGTTGTGGATGCTTTTGTATATTTCATCTGGTGTGTATCCAAAAGTGGGCCAAGGACAGCCTTTTCCTTGTATCTTCTCCTTTGACGGATGATGATTTTGGGAAGAAAGATTATCCCTGGCCATGGTGAGCTTCTCATGGTACATTTACAAAGTTATTTCTGTTGTGAAAACCATGCGAACTGGTGTTACTTTAGAAGGAATGGTAGTTGTAAGTGATGTTCACAACAAAAAACCAAGAATTTAGAAGACTGACTTTTCTATTGCTTTTTAAAATTATTTTTGTTTTCATTGGCATGATTTGGGAATATTTCACAGTGATATCAAAACCTTGCTGCATCAAATTTGTTTTAAGCTCTGAGAAGGTAACTTACCTGCCATGTGTCTCAGCTTCTGACATTTATTTCTGAATGGCTTTATATATTTTTCACATTTAAAGTTGGCACCATGAAATAAGTTTTAAAAATATTGTAAAATAGCAAGATGTAGGGATTTATTACTTATTTTTTTAGTCTCTGCATAATTCAAACATTAAATCAGGTCTTGCAGTTTTCCTCGAGATTGTATAAAGAAGAAGATAATAATGTGGCTGCATGAATGAATTTCCTAAGCAAGTTTGCTTAGGAAATAAAGTGTCAGTTGTTGGCTGGCAGCATCTGAAGTTGATAATGTCTCTTTCACTATAAACATGCTTCGTGTTTAAACATAATGTTTATAATGAAGAAAATTCCAGGCAAATGGTATTTTATTTGATGTTTAACCATATGCTAAAGCTATTCAGTCCCCATTTAGAAATGGTTTGTGGTCTGTAATGTTTTATATCATGTTTTGTTTGATGATGTTTTTGTTTGATAAAAATGAGTGCATAGGTCTTTCAAAATCCCTCTTCTTCTCTGAGGGGGACCTTCTTGTGTGTTGTCTTTTCCCAGGGTAGGCAGAAATGTGAACTGCTTCGTTTTTCCTTCCTTGTGTTCCCTCCCTTGCCCATGGCTTGCATGGGGCCTGTTTGGCCTGTGACACTTAAAAGTTCCAGACCTCTAGTGTCTACCTACCTTTAGCAATAATGTATTTTTTAATTTCTGTCAACATCAAGGGTAAAAAACCAATGGTGTACATCTTGCATCTAAAATTTTTCAGATAAAATTCTAATTAGTATTCATAGTTTTAATAACATCACTAAACTTTGTTTTACATGGCAAATAGACTGTTACGAGTAAACCCCCAATTTTAAATCCCTTTTTTAAAAATTGGTTCTATTTAAGTAGGTTAACTGTTGCATAGATTCTTTTGATGTTGACATAAAATTTTTCTTATTTTTACTGTGCTGAATTTTTGTCTATATGTATTCTTAGAGAAAAGAAATTGTATTGACAGGACAATTCCTTAGACATTCTAATGAATGTATTGTAAAGTCTGACATGTAGAAAGACCTTTATTCTGTGTTACTGTATGTTGCTGTTATTCATTACAGTATTGTGAAAATGTTAATTGGTAGCATTGAAACAATCTTGGGAAGCCAAAATGATAAAAACTGCCTTTTGTTTTTGAAGAATTCTTTTTAAAAATTGCTTTTCTTTTCCCTTGCTTTTGCTTTTTTCCTTGTTGTAGTCCAAAGTGTAGGTTTGAATACAAACGCTCTGAAACTCCCAGTAGGTATTATTGTTACTGTGGAAAAGTGGAGAATCCAGCCGTGGACCCGTGGCTGGTACCTCACTCCTGTGGTCAGATATGTGAGAGGGAATTCAAACCTTCCTGTGGTCATAAATGTTTGCTGCTATGTCATCCAGGTAAATCCTTTGTGTTTCTTGGTTGTGTGACCTGTATTTAGGTACCTGTTACACAGTTCGACTTAAAATCTATTAAGTGTATTTAAAATTGTCTAAATAAAAGAGATGTAGTAGTCAAGGTTGCATTTGCTGAATTGTCATTAGCAAGATGTTCTTTTTCCTATAATTAGGACCCTGTCCACCTTGCCCAAAGATGGTCACAACAAGCTGTCACTGTAAGAAAGCCAAACCAGTGCCCCGAAGGTGCAGTGCCAAGGAGTGGTCTTGTCGCCTGCCGTGTGGGCGAACACTGCTGTGTGGACAACATGCTTGTGAGAATTCCTGTCATGCAGGTAGACCAGCCCTTTTAAACTTCAGAGCAGTAATTGTTTCAATTGTTAACATGCATCATCCTTGTGCAATTCCTACTCTCAATGTCACTTTGCAATTACATACAGGGGATTGTCAGCCTTGTCCACGTGTCAGTAAACAACGGTGTATCTGTGGAAGACAGACAGCAGAGAGACTTTGTGCAAGTCCTCAATGGCAGTGTGATCAGGTATGCTGAAGCTGTCCTTTTTAACTGCTTTCTCATCTCTATAAAATTTGATTAGTGTATTAAATTAGTGACTAGTGTATTTGGTGTATTAAAGATTGGAAAAGTGTATTTGGTAAGAAAAACTTATTTTTAACTTTTGAAAGTGCAGTCAAAAATATAAACAGCATTGTTGAGATGAGATTTAGTTGGTGGCTCAGTTAATTTTTTATAATAGATAAAATGTTACTGTTCTGGATTTGCTCTAGGGTTAAGCTAGCAGTGAATTTAACTTTGTATACTCTTTTTCTTGTACTTGAAGTTGAAATTTCAGCTGTTGCCTTCAGAAATAAAAGGGAAACCACAGTTTAGTAGACAAGAGTTTCTGGCTTATTTTTAGGACTGTAACAGAATGAAAGCTTTGTGATTAATTCATAGAAGCATATTTGCGGCTTATGCTTAAAACCAAGGCTATGGATGGACAGGCTGTAAAATATAAAAATAATTTTAAAAATTAAGTGGCAGGGAGGAGGCTGCAGCAAGAGGTACTTGATCACTCTGATCCCAGTAAGAAAGGTTCTTGGTCTCTGAAGTATCAACTAAAATGCAGTTTATTTCAGCTAACGCTATAGAGAAAAGAAGTGTAATCTAAAAAATAATATTGTCCCTTTAGATCTTTGGAACCCCAAGCTGTGCAACATTGAATGGGCCTAGATACATGTGCAGCTTGCAGTGCAGACCCCATTTTGGTTGTTGAAGGTATTGTAGGGTCTTCTTACAAGAAAGCATCCTTGATCATAATTTCTACAGTCAAACAGAAAGGGTATTCAGATGAGAACTTCTTGCTGCACTTTTAGATAAAGGCAAGGACATGCAGACAGCATAATCATGGTACCAAGTGGGAGCTGCTTCCAATCTCCTCTGCTACAATAAGTTCATCCTGTGGCCAAAGTGTACGTGCAGCACAATGCAGGCCTGAAGGCTAAGCTGTATGTGCAGCACAGCACAGACTTGGGATGACTCAGGCTTTCTGAAACACTAACTCCTCAGTATACTGTGGTCTCCCAAATAGGATCTCTGCAGGGATGATCAGTTTTATTTGGTGAACTCAACAAATACAAGATTTGTTAACAAAATTGAGAGAAAGTGAAATTACATCCAGAAGTGTCTCACTCCTGCTTTTTTTCCCATGGCTTGCTTTGGCTTGGTATGTAGTTACATTACATTGCATTCACTTGGTTTCTCTGAATTTCTCAGGTGTGTGGGAAACGTTTGCCATGTGGTAATCACACGTGTGAGCAAGTTTGTCATGCTGGTCCCTGTGGAGACTGTCCTCGTTCTGGAAAAAGGTCCTGTCCATGTGGAAAAACAAGTAAGCTACCTTTTTTTTTTTTAATGATAAATTCAATAAAAAGTCCTCCAGTCTTTCACAATCAGTAGTTTAGGCTAATTCTGCAGGGCAGGGTCCATAAAACGTTCCTATAGTCAACCATGACAGTATATTAACCTTTTTTGCATAGCTTTCAAAGCTTTATTTAGTACCACGGGTTTTATTTGTGATGTGAATAAATGAGTAATTCTAAAGAAGATTTTAAAAAACCAAAAGAAAATGGTCATTTGAACTTACTGCATGTTGCATTTTTTTCCTAAATATATTGGCTTTTTTTTTTCCTAAATGTTTACTTGGACTTCTGTCTCTTCATGTAGAGTTTACATTGCCTTGTACAGAAGATGTGCCCACCTGTGGTGATAGTTGTGATAAAGTTCTAGAATGTGGCATCCATAAATGTTCACAGCGCTGTCATCGGGGTCCCTGTGAAATATGCAGACAGGTTGGTCTTACTGTAGCGATTTCACATTTCGTTAGGGCTTTTAAACTATATGCCTGGAATTGTGCATGTCTCCTAAGGAAAATGAAATCATATCTATCACAAAATCTGTGACTTTGTTTATTGAAAGCAACATGTTCTTTTGTTATTCCCCTCCCACCCCAACACAATTGTGAGTAAATAGTTGACCGTTATGTTGAGTTGAGGCATGGATGAGCATTCTATTGCTTTGGCTTGATTTTGTTTTGTTTTGTTTTCTAAAATTAATTATGCCCTAAAAGACACTCAGTTTTTTCCCCATCTTTTCTTGCTTTCTTCTGGCTTTGTCTTATTATGATATTGCTTCATTAGTGAAATGGAAGGTGCTGTAACATAGCATTATTATTTTCTTTGTGAGAAAATTAAATTTTGCAGTGCTCTAGATATCTCTAGAGCTTCTGTGGTCTGCCCTACAAAGCCATTGCTCTGTCAGGTCTCAGTTGTCTCTTCCTGAACCAGCTTTGGCTACAAAGTCTAGGTGAAAGTAGTTAGCATGTGACAGCCATGATGGTCAGATAAACCTGCTCATCTACTTCTCAAATTATCTGTATACACTGAGAGTGAATCTAGTTTAATGTGCAGAAGAGGTACTTTTTTGTATGAATTTGTTTTGCCATTACACTTCTCATCTTGCGCGACACACTTGTGTGGTTGCAGTGTAATGTGACTTTCCCTTGAACTTGCCTTTACAGATAGTAGTAGAATATTTTATTTTCCTTTTCTTTTTCCCCTTGTATTAAAAATACCCTGCCTTTTTTCCCTGTCATGCTGCCCAGGAGGTTGAAAAACAGTGTCGCTGTGGAAAGCACACCAAGCGCATGCCATGCCATAAGCCATATCTGTGTGAAACAAAGTGTACTAAAATTCGTGATTGTCAAAAGCACCAGTGTCGGAGGAAGGTAAATGCCCAGAGATAATCTTTCTCAAATGTATTGTTTAGCTCACTTTTAAGAAAAATCTAGATAAAATCACATGAATTTGTTGCTCCACCTCATGTTATTGTATAGAAAGAGGAGTTTTCTTCCATGTCATTGAAACTAGTTTTCAGTGTACAGAATTCTCTGAAAAGGATGACATCAAGTAAAACTCACAGGCCTTATAAACAGGATTTTGACAGCTCTCCAGTTCCAGAAGCCAGTTTTGCTTCCAGATTCTTGAGCAGTCACTGATGCCTTATGCATTGTGCAGTAGTTAAACCCATTAATTTCCCTACTTTGTAGGAAGAGCTGGGAATCACTTACAACTTTGCCAGGGACACATTCTTTATTTTTGACAGCTCAGCATTCCATCCCACTTTCTAATAAGCACCAGTGCATGCAGCAGTGGTCTGACAATTGGGAATTGGAGTTTTGTTTCCCTTCTTACTTGAAGTCAAAAGGAATGATTGATATTCAGAAGTGTCTTTTCAATTTATTCATTCAAGAAGGCCTGAAAGTTGCCTGTTGTTTGTGAATTAATACATTGTGAAAGTTGGACTAATTGCCACAAAAAGGCATGAAAAAACCAGTTTTATTCTTAGGTATTTTAAAATATTATTGTTGTAGTGAATTTACTTTATGTGAAAAGATTACAAAACAACTAAATGCAGTCTTGACACCTCTATGATGAAAAATCCAGGTTTCTTGTTGGCAGAAGGGTACCTTTCAAGTTAATAGAAAAGCTGATGTTCACTCCTGACCTGGCATCACAAATGTGATGGTTTTGTGAAATATTCTCATTCTTTCACATTACTAATTTATATAAGAATAGAAAATAGATAATTGGTCCTGAAGTTATTTGACCTTTACTACAAAGGTGAAATGTTTATAAAAAAATGCTTAGCAACATTTTTGTCCTCAGGACAATATAGCATAAAAGTTGAAGAAATTGCACAGTAATGAGGTAAACTGTTGGATGTCCTATCTTCTGAAATTATTTTTAATTAAAATATTACAATAATTAGAACTTTTAAATGTTCTTATGCTTTTATGAAGCTCTCTGCCTTTTTAGTGTGTTGAAATGATGCATTCAAATGTATGTTTTCTTGTTATTTTATAATTTGAATTTTTTTTAAAACCATTTTACAGGTGGCTTTCTTTCTCAAATGAGTTTGAGGAAATTTGACTAAAGTACACTGACTTTTCTTAAAATAACTATTGAAAAAAATGAGGTAGTAAAAGAGGGAAAATGTATACTAGAAATTTTTGTTTCCAGTTATTAGAGTTTCTGGGGTTTTTTTTTGTACTAGTGCTGTTCTGGAAACTGTCCACCTTGTGATCAAGTCTGTGGGCGGACTCTGGGCTGCAGAAATCACAAATGTCCTTCAGGCTGCCACAGAGGTAAGAACAGGTGAAGAATCCCTGTCACGATGGAATATTGTTTATTTTTGCCAGATTTCATGCTTGTATGACTGTATGTGGTGCTTAATGAATTCTCTCCCTTGTTGCATGTGGGCTTTTTGTGGGGGCAGTGTGTTTGAAAGTGCTGGTTAGAATTTAAGAACTTACATAGTGGCAACCTGAGTTTTTACCTGGTGATTTTGCTTAATATTATTCCTCTGAAAATGCTTCTCTCCTTTCCAGGTGTGTAATTCAAAAGCCATGGCTTGACTTCCTTTTCCCAATAATTCTGTTCACTGAATATGCATAACAAAGTCCAAAGTCCAAATACTGCTGCTTATTGAGTCTGGATGGTTTTAAAAAAATCCTAGAATGCAACATATGGGCTTAAAAAAAAAAAAAAGTGTGATGAAATTTGAATGTATATTGGTATCCTACTGGTAAAAGAAAGTAAGAACTTGTTACTGCCTATAAGAAGGATAACAAATAAGTTTGCTTCTGAATCCAGTGACCTTGTTAAAAAGATGCCAGAAATGGGCAAAATTGCCTGGCAGATTACTTTGACATTTGTTTGGTAGGGGGTTGAATTGGAATGACTGAAAAATTGTCTGCCCTCTCAGCAATTTTCCCCACAGAAGCTGCTGCCCTGCTGAAACAGCAGCCAAGTAGCCTATGTAATTTCCCTTAGTTTTCTGAAGTATAAATTGCAGCAACTCAGGATATAATTCACAACTTGTTCAGCTGGTCTTCTTTCTGAGGCAGTGACTCTTAGGAGGAGAGGACACGTAAAGGTGCTAGTTGTACCAGTTAACTTGCTATTAAATCTGTCACCACAAACTAGTGGTTTGGTTTTTTCTCTGTATACTGCGCCCTTTTTTCTTTTTTCCTTTCTTCTCCATCTCCTGTACCTCTCTAGAATCTTGAAAATATGGGGTTTTTTTGTGTACTGTCAGAGGAAAACTGATAACATTCTTTTTCCACATTAGTTTGGTTGATAACTAAATCATAGAATAAAATTCTAATTGGAAAACTAGGGAGCTAATGCTGCATTATAGGATAAACTTTTATGTTGAATGACTGTTTATATTTGATGTTGCTTGCATTTTACAGCCTGGCTAAAAGTGACAAATATTTCTAATAATTAACATGAAAACAATAAAGCAGTATCTGTAAGAAAGCAAGAGTGATCTTTGAGTATGTAGATATCAAATATAGAGCATGATTTTCTATTTGCGAACTAAAGTTGCATATAATGAAGCTAGTGACTAATGATACCTGATGATAAATTTCTTTTCTAACTTCTCTGTGCTTTGACAAAATACAGTCTAGTACAGTTTGTAATATCTTGATGAATGTTTGAAAATATTCCTAATAAAGGGAATTGGTTTTATTTCAAAATACTTATATTCATGTGTTTCTCCCTATATACCAATATTTTAATAGGTACTGAAAGTTATGATTAATTATTTTATCTTCAGTAATGTAATGTAATGTAATGTAATACCAGGTCAGGTTAATTTTCCAATGAGCTGCCAGATCTCAGTGACCACTGATGTTAAAGGAAATAGATGCCTCCTAGAAAATAACTTCTCAGATGGGGTCCTTTAAAAGGTACTTAGTCTCAGTTAGAGGTTGCTGATAAAAAGCAGTTGGCCTTTAGCAGGTAGATAGATTAAGTTACCTTGAAACAAGGTAACTTAATCTATTCTGTTTGTGGTTTGGGTTTTCTTTTGCTTATCTTTTAGTCTTAAATATTTATCATGCTTACTGAAATTTACAATGTGTTGCCAGGGAATAAAAATGTCTTGCTTCCGCCTGTAGTACGTTATAACACTTGATTTGAGAGCACTGTGTTCTCACCTTATTTTCAGGCTTTTTGAATCTCTGATCTCTGCCTTTCTGTATTTTTGAGCATGTAGTCAGTTGTCTTTGTTTATAGGATATTTAAGTGAATTGTACACATATTAGCCACTCTGAGCAGTATAGCTTTAGACCTTCAATTTATTTTGCAAAAGTAGCTGGACAAGCTTGAGAAGTGGGCCATTGGGAATCTCATGAGTTTTTACAAGTCCAGGTGCAAGGTGGTGCACCTGGGTTGGGGCAACTCCCAGTATCAGCACAGGCTGGGGATGAACAGATCCAGAGCAGCCCTGCTGAGAGGGACTTGGGGGTGCTGGTGGGTGAGAGGCTGGACGTGACCCAGCCACGTGCACTCACAGCCCAGAAAGCCAAACGTGTCCTGGGCTGCATCCAAAGCCCCGTGGGCAGCAGGGCCAGGGAGGGGATTCTGCTCTGCTCTGCTCTGCTCTGGTGAGAGCTCACCTACAGTGCTGCATCAGCTCTGGGGTCCTCAGCACAGGAAGGACATGGACCTGCTGGAATGAGTCCCATGGAAGCCACCAAAATGATGAGAGGGATGGAGCACCTCTCCTATGAGGAAAGGCTGAGGGACTTGGGGTTGTTCAGCCTGGAGGAGACTCCAGGGTGACCTATTTGCAGCCTTCCAGTCCCTAAAGCAGCCTTCAAGAAAGATGAAAGGGGACTTTTTACAAGGGCATGAAGTGTCACGATGATGGTTAATGGCTTTAAATGAAAAGAGAGTAGGTTTAGGTTATATAATTAGGAAGAGATTTTTTACTGTATGGGTGTTTAGGCACTGGAACAAGTTGCCCAGAGAAATTTTAGATGCCCCATGCCTGGCAGTGTTAAAGGCCGGGTTGGATGGGGCTTTGAGCAGTATGTGGAAGGTATCCTGACCCATGGTAGGGGAGCTGGAACTAGATGCTCTTGAAGGTCTGTTCCAACCCAAACCATTCTATGATTCTATGTGTGCTGATCGTTACATTGTTATTTAATTGACTTTGCAGTATAAAGACAGTAGTGCTTCCATCCTTTTCTCTTCAGCAGCCTTTTGCCAGTGAGACATCTGCTTCTTGAAATGCTGCTTTTCAGATCCTGGTAACAAGTCACAATTGCTTAAAAAGTTTTGCTGTCAGTAACTCTTTCAGTTGCTTTCTTTAAAGTTTCAGAATGCAACATGTTTAGTAAGCTAAAATCCCATGTCTAAATTTGCTTTTTTAGAATATTCATATTCTCTGTGTTAATTACGCAATGATAAAACTTAGCAGTTGGCACTTGGTGAAGAAATTGTGTGGGAGAGTTACAAATTAAAACATAGATCTTTTACAGTTGCATTTTTTAAAATACATCAGATTAGTAACATGAGTTAACTATAGAGGTGGCAGGTACTTTCAAGGAAGCATTCGTTATACATAGGCTGAGCATTAATATAATACAAAGTCTGCAAAACTTTATTGTACCAGTTTTTCAGTGTCCCTTACCTCTTGGAATTTAGATGAAAGATGACATTTCTTCATACGTATGTAAGACTGAAATGCAAATAGAAAATACAGAAGTGTAGTGTGATCCAAATGACTGGGCTTCTTTTTAAAATGTGAGGCGGGTTTATTTCTAACTTGCTTATCATACTGCTAATATGTTTGTTTTTAGGTAGTTGTAATCCATGTCCAGAGACTGTAGATGTGAAATGCAATTGTGGAAAAACAGTCATTAAAGTGCCCTGTGGCAGAGAGCGTACCATCAGACCTCCCAAATGCAAGCAGCTGTGCAGGTCAGTATAGAAAGTGTTAGTGTTTCCGGTTCTTAAGTGGAGTTTAAAGTGTTCTTGAAGAAAGTAGTAAAATATACCTTGAAAGGCAAAAATTGTTCCTTATCTGATTACAGCTATTACTTCTCAGTCTTCTGTATCCTTGACTATGCAGATGGAGATTAGCAATAATCCTTCCTATCAGATACCTCTCTGACACCGAGGTTTCATGAGCAGCTTGCCTGCTTCATGGGGGAGGTTCTGTCTCACCAAGCTCTTCCAACTCTGTAGTCCAGCTCATTTCTTCAAGTCATCTCTGGTATGTTTTGAAGTACCTCAGTGAGGCAGTTTATCTAGAAAACTTTACTAGCAAAAGGAAAAAGAATATTTTCTGCTGGGGTGTAGCAAGATTACATAGTGCAGAATAGAATTAAGATTGAAACAGCTGTTTGAATATGTAAACCCAACTTTGATTTTTAATTTTATTTAGAACTCCTGTCTAATTTTATTGCAATGTTAATCATTGCTGAAGGTGAGAAGTAAACTAATTAAAAAAAAAAACCAACAACAACTGTTCATTTCAATTCTTTATATGTTGAACATAATTGTTCAGTGACTGTAACTTCACATTTCTTGCTGTCATATTGATTCATTCTTGGATTTTACTTCAGTCGGCCACCTACCTGTCACCATTCTACCCAGGAGAAACACTATTGTCACTTTGGGCGGTGTCCTCCATGTCGTCAGCCCTGCCAGAAAACCTTAACATGTGGCCACTTGTGCCCTGTTTCCTGCCATGATGAAGCACTTGTGAAGCAAACTGGCTTAGTAAGTAAACAGTGAAAATTGATGTATTATTTGTGTTTGGAGCAATGAGCATCAGTTTGACCTTAATCTTATGTTTCAAGGCTTTTGGAATTCAGAGTAAACACATAATCATGCACAGAGGTATTCATACCCCTCAGCATGATGCTATGTGGTTCTAATGTCTTCATTGCAATCTAAGTAATTTTTTAGTACATAATTGAATTGCTCAAAAATTCATAAGATTTTTGTTGGAATTGTATTAAAAATGTTTAATTTCAGCTGTAAGCAATTGCTTTTAACATAAGAACAAAAGGCAAGAACCACCTTGATATTTACAAAACCATCAAAATTTGTGCAAGTTAGAAGTCAGAAATAGTTTGGCGTTTTTTAACATGATCTGTGTATGCACTGCATGATGGTAATTGAACTAGCTTGCTAATTGAAAGATTTTTACCTCTATTAACTGGTTAGAATTGTTTTACTGGTCCTTTTCATTTAGCTTGGTGCTTAATTTTTAGCACTAGGGCCACAGGACCTAATTTTCCTTTCCCTAACCAGGCTAAGGATGAAACTGTAATGTTTCGTCTCCAGGCGGAGTGTGTGGAAATTTCCATTAGTAGAAAGCTAGTTACTAGAAAGTGAATTTGTTGGAACTGGAAACTTGTTAGATGATATATTCATTTATGGTCAAGCAGATAGTTCCATTTGTGTTTTGTATCCAACTCATGTCTTTTGCTCTCAGCATCAGTCTGCAGGGCCTTGGGAACAACCATCTGAGCCAGCTTTCATTCAGACCGCACTACCATGCCCTCCCTGTGAGGTTCCTATACCAGTGTAAGTATTGAAAAAAACCCCAAATTTAAAAAAGAGTTTTTATATGGAAAGAGATTTATTTCTTTTTGTACTGTTGTAGAGATGGACATGAATTAACCACATTTGCAGCTGAAAAAAGCCTATGAGAACACCAGTTTCATAAAGCTAGGTGCACTGTG
This sequence comes from Entomyzon cyanotis, assembly GCA_024500445.1. Lineage (NCBI taxonomy): Eukaryota > Metazoa > Chordata > Aves > Passeriformes > Meliphagidae > Entomyzon > Entomyzon cyanotis. The sequence continues at coordinate 20,624,471 of JAKEPQ010001009.1, read as the reverse complement.
ATAGACATTTCTGTAGTGTGTGCTCACTCTATGAAAGAACTGACTGTGTTAGTAAAGATAAGTTCTTTCTGATATATGTTGTGTGTAATGATCCTTTAAAATACAAGTATGAAAATTGCCAAGTTTGATAGTCATCAGTGACATGACTTTTTCTATGTAGTTTCCATCTTGTTTGGTTTACGGGATCATAATATTCTGCATAATGTGTTGTATTTTGTTTGATTATTATATGCTAGTGAATGACAGGTGGATACCTCTCATCCCATACCTTTTCTTTCTATTTTTGACTTGTCCAGGAGGTTTTGCTCCTTGAGTTGAGCTGAATCAATTCTTTCTATGATGATGCTGATGATATAAGGGAAGACATGATGATGACTTTTTTCACTCTTCTTTTCAATTTGATGGAACCTCTGTTTACATTATAAAATGAGGACTCAGAATTCAGTATTTATTTGAAAAATAAAGTGCTGATGTTTTTGGTCTGTTTTTCTGTTCTCCTACTATTTTTAACTCTGCATAGTTCACAGGTATTAGTGTCTTTTTGAAAGTTTTTAAACATCCCTCCTTCATTTTATGAAGTGGGAGCTAGATGGAGAAATATAAATAAAAGGATCTATTTAACTGTCTATGTAGATATATTTAGAACCTTGTATAGGATTGTGCTAGAATAGGTTTTACTTTTGTTCAAAGCTGTGACCACTTAGTACTTCTGCTACTTGGACTCAAAAGCCAGACTCAGGAAAGGTGAAAAAGTCAGATTGTCATGAGTAGTCTGGTTTCAGTGTTTGTGTAGATGCCAGCTGCAGAAGCTGTCTCCTGTAGGTATTCAGTAGAGGTCATTGTGTAGCATCGTGCATTATGTAAGGTGTATCTCCTTGTTCCTCTGAATTTCAAAACCAAAATCACCTCTGTTAGTCTGAAGACTGCTCACCAGAGCAGGTAAGTTCCCAAGTAAGAAGGAAATCGTACTGGAAAAGTGTGGCTAGCACAGGTTCTTCCCGTGGGAACATTTTGCTATATTTCATAAACAAGATAAAGTTTGGATGTTTTGCAAACAACTTCTCCGGATTGGGTCAGTTCGGGCTTGGCCAGTTGGGCCTAGGGGGAGGTCTCAGGCTGACCAATCTGGGGCACCTCTGTAAACTCTATATATATGGAAATCAAAACAATAAAGCTTCTCCTCTCTTTCCTTGTCTGAGAACTTGGGTCATTCCTCAGCTAGCCGCTCAACAGCGACAGAAAAGTACTTAATTTTCTAACTTCATATTGCTTGGGGCAAATTAAGGTTCTGTTAGCATTAGATCACATTAATTCTAGATTATCCCAACTCTCTTCATTGATCTTTGCAATTGTAATGTTCTTTTTTTAAGTGATATGAGGAAAGTTTCCTGAATTAACAAAATAATAAAAAGTATGTGTTGCTACAAAGCAAATGACCTGACAACTTCTTAAATTGCTGGCAGTGCTTTTGAAATTAATGCTAGAACAGTGGCATTTGCACAAATATGATAATGAAGAATACTTTAAATAATACTCTTCTGTATGGATGGGTGTTAGTGGAGATTCCATCCTTCACTGCTGAGGTTTTGCAGTACTTTCTGCCCTTTTTCCTAATGATTTGGTATCTTTGAGCATGAGCATGGCATCTTTGTGAGATTTGTTGTGGAATGTATTCAGTATCTATTTCTGTAAGTTGTTAAAAGGAAGATTTCCATTTGCTCTGCTAATTTTGCATAAGCTGGAAGTTACCTTGAGGTAGGGTCATCTAGTCCAGCCTCCTGCTTAAAGCAGGTCAACACTGAATTCAGGGAGTTTTTCTCTAGCTTTGTCCAGCTGGATGTTAAAGCCCCCCCGAGTACATAAATTCTACTTAGAACATGAATTCTACTTAGAACATTCCTTTTTTAAGAGTAGGATTGTTGTCTCTTGCATCCCTGCTGTGAGCCTCAGGAAGGAGCCTGGCTTCAACACCTTTGTAACTTCCTCTTATTGCCACTATTATATCCCCAGCCTAGGGCCTTCAGTATTGCTGGGATTTTAGTCAGTCACTAGATGTAGGACTTTCTTTGTCTTCTGCATTTCATGAAATTGCTCTCAGGCTATATCTTCAATCTGTCTGGATGCTGAATGGTACCCCTGCCCTTGAATGTGTTGATTGTACTGTCCTTTAGCATTATCTGCAAAATTGTTGCATTTTGTCTCTTCCAAGTCACCAGGGAAAAAATAATGAAACAAGATTGATCCCAAGCTGAAGAATCCATGTGTAACTGCTGTCCAAGCAGTATACAAAAACTAGCTACTACCAGTTAAGCCCAGTGATCCTGCTAATATTTTATGCATCTAGTAGTGCATCTGACACCATTACAGCTCAACTTGAATGCAAGTTTGCCATGGGGAATTGCTCATCTACAGGTCTAGAAGACAGTCAGGTTGGTTGAGCAGTTTATCCTTGCAGTGGAACAGAAGTATGCTCCACTGGAATGCAGAGGTTCTATCCAAATTAGCTGGATATAGGAAGATTATTATGGATATAAGGTGGTTGAGCTGTGTGGAGTGAAGAACAGGCTCCTGTGCTGCATCTCTGGGTTCTGAAACTACTATGTGGCTAATTGCACTTGTTAGTATCCTGCTGTCCTAAACATCATCCGTAGCTCTTGATTGTTATTTTGTGTCAGAGAAGTTATCAGGGATATTTTTTTTTTAAATACTCTTCTGGAAATTTTTAGGAACTGATTTACACACATTTTAGCTTGAATATTCATGATTTCATTGCTCTCTCATACAAGATTTTAGTAGAGAAATCAAAGATATGACAGGTATGAGATGAGAGGTAAAAAGAAAAAGATACTTTTCAAAATAACTTGAGCAAAAGATTGGTTTCAGTGTTTGAATGAGTCACCACATAATACCTTCACAATTCTGATCCAAGTACAGGTTTTCTTACCTAGGAACAGTAAACCATTCTAAAAGGGAGAAAACTATAAATGTAGGAGTAGACTAGATAGTTCTCTGAAATAACTGAAAAATACGATGTAATGTATTAGTAGAGACAAAGAAGATGATATTTGGAACCAAAGCAGGTTATTTTCTAAAAAGTAACTGATTTCATATACAACAACAGTTAATTTGCACATAAAACAGATTTTGAGATTTTCGTTATAAAACAAAGTGTTCCAAACAACTTTTGAAAAGGAGGAGGCATTGAGCTGCACAGATAGATGATTTTCTCTTAGTTTGCACTTTTAGATAATAGATTGCACTAATTTTTGTGTGAAAAGCACTGTTACTGATTTAAGTCTACTAAATAAATACATATTTTATAAATCTCTGTTTTTTTTTCTTTCCTTTAACAGGGAGTGTCTTGGACAGCACGAGGTGAGTAATGGAAACTGGCTTATAAAGTGAAATATGGCAAATACTTCATTTTGTCAGTCTGCAAAACAAAAAAACATTAAAAAGAAATACTAGATTTTTTAAATACATATTTTAAAATCAATGAAGTACCTTAATATAAGAGCTTACATATCAGAAGGTATTTCAGTTTCTTTCTGGAGAATATGTAACTGTTTGACTTTGTTGAATTAATGGACAGAAATTTTAACTCATGATTTATGTATTCTTGCAGTTGTTTAAATTGTGTTTAAATGCTTTTTGGTGGTATTGTTGTTAAATAATTCTGCTTCCCCCCCATTCTATAGTTAATATTCTCTCTCTGTCACACACTCTTGAGTTCTATGAACTGCTGTGTATATTTTAAAAGGATAAAGAACATAATGTCATACAGGAAAATTCTCATGTGACTTGGATCTAAGCACACATGGATGAAATCAGATAGTATAGTGGAAACTTCTTTAGTGTTAGTTACTAACTTGTCTTTTTGGTGTGTAGCCTTCTCTAGTTTTAGATGAAGTCACTATCTATTTGGACTTACATGAAAAGAGAATCTAATTGATGCTTAAGTAGCTATCATCATTATTCACAATAATTTCTAAACATTATGAAATTTAAGGTCAAGTAATTTTTCTTGATTTTGAAAGATGATAGCTAAACTAATTTTAAAAAAGCTATTGCTATTATGGCTTTGTCTACTGGTATGTCTGGCATAAATTCCCTGTCCAAGCCTGACTAACAATATTATAAAAAAACCTGGGATCATTTTAAGCTAGTAAAAAATTCTAGAAAACACTAAATACAAAGATATGGAAGATACCTCTCTTTTTTTTCTTTGACCTTTTTTAATAATCTCTTGGCGTGTGTTGTAATGGTGGCTTGATTATGTTGTGGCAACATCTTCAAATGTTGTTACCAACCTTAATGTATCTGCAGTCTGCTTGGGCGGAACATTCATTAACCCATCCAGGCTGTAAATGAAGCTCCCATAGAGCTACTTTGCAGCTTGCCACTTGCCAAAGGAAAACGTGCCAAAGAGAATGCATGAACAGAACAACAGTGCCTATCTATTTGTTGTTGAAACAGATGGGCTTTGTTTTGTGTTTCCACAGTAAAACTTACATGTGTATTAGTTAATTTTTTTTGAGTCAGTGACATGGTTTTTTATAGGACATACCGAATCTCACCCAAACTTTTATGAATTTTTGTATAAACAAAATACAAGCTGTGGTCAATAGAACCAATCTATAACTTGATGTAGACAGTGTAAAAGGATTTGGTCTGTTTAGATATACATGGTTGTGAAGTTTGTCCTTCCTTAGAATAGGTCAGTATCACTACTCTTACTAGAGAAAATAGTAACAATTACTACATATTTACTATTACTTGTTTCAGAATAATTGAAAAAAAATTCATTTCTGTTGTATACTAGTCTTAGCAGAATCATTCAGTGGCTTTGGGTCACGTTTTCTTTATGGATTTGTGTGAAAAATAAGGACAAATCCCTGGGAGTCTGTAGCTGACTTTAATTTAGATTTTTTGATGCTCCATGGTACCCCTAGATGAACTGTTACTTCTCTCAGCCAGCAGAGGGCGGTGCTGCCTTGCTGCTGAAGTGTAGTTCTGGAGTGGAATGAATTCTCCTAATCTTTGAGGTTTTGATGAAAGTCAAGGAAAAGAGTGATTTGTTAATGTGTGTGGGAAGCGTATTTTATTTGCAGTGTATTTTGTGCTCATTGTAGATTTTTGTGTTGTTCTGAGATCTCTGGAAAGAAAAAGAAATAATATGTAATGTCTGATCAGTGTTTTACAGCCACATTAGTTCTTAACAAATAATCTCAACTCAGATTAATTTATTTTTGTTAAAAAGAGCAAACATGAATGAATTTATGCATTTATCTATTCATGAATGCTGCCTTCCAGTAGAAGTTTCCAGCCCCTGAGGGGATTCTCACTGGGAAATGGAAACTGTTCACAAGTAACAAAAGCAGCAATTTTCTGAAGCAAAGTTTTGCTGTGAGTAGGTGCTTATTGCTGTGCTATGTTACTACTTATGTTGCACTGTTGTTATACCACCTATAATGGAAGCGATATAAAAAAGAAAGAAACTAGGAATGAAGCAAGTCATAAAGTCTTGTATTTTATCAGAATGCCTGCTGACAATGAGTGTATTAGAGAGTAAAAGCAAATACATCAGGACTCGTATAAAGAGCAAATCTACTGTCTAACTTTTTTATATTTGGACAGTAATTTTACTTTGTTTACTGGAGTTGTTGGGTTTTGTTGTGGTTGGGATTTTTTTTGTTGGATTGTTTGTTTGTTTTGTTTTTTGGGGATTTTTTTCTTTATTAGTTTGTTTTGCTTTTGGTGGGTTTTTTAGGTTTTTTTGTGTGGGTGGGTTTGTTGTTTCTTTTGTTTTTATTTCACTTTGGTGTTTAATTTAGAAAGTATTTTTAAGGGATTGATTTAGTTTGAGCGCGTACATGCCTTGGCATTTAGAACAAGGAATTTTAATTCCTTAAATTTACTTAAAATTACTTTTTAGATGTAGTTGTATAAAATCTGTGCTTAGTGGAAGTATGATTCTGCATGGTGTTTAAGCTAAAAGATTTCTTTTAGCTGAGGTTTACAGCCTTCTCTTAAATAATTCTACGTATATTTAGAAAAATAAGCAAGGCATCATTCTTCCATTTGTAGGTTCTCAAAAGTAGTTCTCAATTTTGTTTCAGGGTGTATGTTAGGAAAAGTACCTGTCTACAGTTGGAGCTATCCCAAAAGGAAATCTTGATGTTCTACCTTTTTTTAAACTGTTATATGCATTGGAATTTCGTAGCCGTAGTACGCATATGCTCTTTCAAAATCTTTCAAAAGCAAATTATTTTAATTCTCTTTTTATGAGAAACATTAATTAAAGCTGATACATGGTAAATGATGACAAAGAGGGAGGTCTTTACTGACTATGATAGCAATTTATCTGCTGTATATAATTCTGTTGTAGTTGCTTAATTTCATTAAATATTCTAGAGGGAGGAAAATGCTCTGGTTTTGTTTTCTTCATGAGTATTGTAAATACCCTGTAATATCAGGCTTTCTGTTCCTGGGCATGTCATTGAACTCTCTTTCTTCTTGGGTGTTTTGGTTTTTTTTTCTTTTGGTAGGAATTTAATGCTATGTTTTATTCTTCTGAGTAGATTTTATTTCTACTTCGTTAATAAAAGGAAGGCCATTACTCTGCCTCTAGGTAAAATTTTATGTAAAACTTGATGAGATTCATCTTTATAACTAAATGCCTTATAAAGTTTTCCAAAATTTCCTTGCCAAGTTGATTTTTATTTTCATATTCTAATTGATGAATCTGTTAATTGCTTTTATGCATTTGGGATATTTCCTGGAAAGCATCTGGAAATTGTCATGTCTTTTTCTTCCTTTCCCTCCTTTCCTTGTCCTGTGGATGACCTGTAGTCCAAAAATGATGATGCTTATTTTCTTTTTTTTTACCATTCAGCTTTCATAAAATACTTATGGTTCTCATCTGCCTTCTTCATTCTTCAGCTCATCAACCTCCTGGAGTTTGTGGCTACTTTGATATTTGTCTTTGTAGCAAGAGGTCCAACCCCCATTAAGCCATTTCAGAAATGCATTCCAACTGTAGAAAGTAAAACTTTACTTTGTCCTTTGGATTTACTACTTAGAGCCACAGCAGATTGACAGAATGACCTGGCAAGAGATGGAGGAAAAAGCCCTATAATGTAGGTTTAAATGAATTGAAATTTTTCAGGTTTTGGCTACTGTGTCAGTAGTTTCCAGAAGACTGTCTTACTGAGCTCAAGCTGAAGCTATGCTGGATGCAGCCAGAGGGCTGGGACATTCCCTCCAGTCAGCCATCTGAAAGCTGCCATTGTTGCCTGGCTGGCTTGTGTGCTTCACTGCCTCTGGCTTTGTTTGACAGTGCCTCTCATCTGTGTACTTGAGAGACGCCACTGGAAGGGATGCTCCGCTTCTGTCTAAGTGCTTGGCTCTAACTGGAGCTAGTGGTTGTGTCCTTATCTGGTGGAAGACTTTAATCCTGGTAAAAAGAAGTCTCATCAGCATTATGGAACAGTGCAGCCCTAGAGCTAATTGCTGTTCTTGCCTCGATCTGCTGTCACTGCCTGAGCCGCAGCAGAACCAGTGGTCATAAAAAACTGAGTGGCAAGGAAGGATAGAGAAGTGGGCAAAGTGGAATGTTTAGTACATCTTTTCTTTCATTCTTTTATCTTTCAAGATCCTTTGAGTACTTAACATTGCTACTGAAAGGATGTTGTGCTATGAGGACGGAGATGGAGTAGGATGTGAAGGGGTAGGCTATTAGGAACATTAAAAGCTTTGGTAATTGGTGTGTGCATTCTGGATACAGTACTATTCTCTGCTTTGGACACTCTTTCTATTAAGCCTGCTGCTTGCTGGCTCTTCTTCCTTCGGTCATCAGAAACATCCATCAGAGACGGAGCAGGATGTTGCTAGGGGCAGTAGGAACCAGGTGTTCAGACTACTTGATGTGATTGTTGTATTAGTGTTTTAGCCAACATTAGCTTCAGCTCTGACATAGGGATGTGAAAGTGGTTGGATGTGATAGCCTCAAGATTTTCTCCTGTGTGTGCCATGCTTGATTTTCAGTCTGCCACACAGACTTCTATTCAGTCTCAGTGAGTCAGGATGATAAGAGGAGTTCAGAAGTCGTGTGAATAAATTGGATTTTTCAGTGATTTGATGTGGAGTAGTATTTTTTTGGGTGAAGCGCAGAAAACATTTATATAGGCAAGTGGGTGTAAATCATACTTTGTGTGATTGGGGTAGGCCAACATGGACATTGCTGAAGGGAGGCTGTCCCTCACTCCGCCCTGTGGGACATCCTCTCTTCTCTCTTTTCACTTCTAGTGTTCACCTGTTTGTATGGCCACGCCACTGGCAAAAGACAAGCAACCTTTTCTATTAATTCCTTTTCTCCCATTTGATTATTTGAATTGTCTTGTTGTAAAAAGAGATGTGTGGTAGGACTTGTTCAAAGTAAGAGGTAGGAGTGTGCAGTGAGGACTGTGGAGTTGGAAGAGAGAAAAGGAAGGGTACCCTGCAAAGCTGTTCAGTCAACTGCAGTTGCAGTGTAACATCACGCCCTTAGTCTTGTCAAAATGAGTTATGTCACATTAGCCTCTTGTGTAATAACATCACAAATAGTTTGTTTTTCTCTGCAAAGTGATCATGAAGTAAGGAAAAAAATAAAATTTTTTGACAGCATCACAAAAAACTATTTTTTTTCATGTATTATATAATGGCTGGAAAGCGGGAACAGCGAGTTTCCTCTAATCTTTCTATACAGAGGGACTTGTACTATTCAACTTCACGCAAATAACCTAGTTAGGAGTTCACACTGTGTTTCAGTACCAGTGAAGAGTAGCTGCTTCTAAGTAGATGCTCTGAGGAGTATTACATAGCTCTGTTAGCTGGAGTGTTAACCTTGAAGCAGAAAGTACAAATGTATCATAAGACATTAAAATCTTAGTCCTGTTATGGAGCCATTTCTGCTTCTCCTTACCTCTCCTGGGAGTTATATTTGATATAGTCCATATTTGCTTTTTAGAATCTCTGGCTTGCAAGTTGTTTCCTGTTTTTCAAACTAAAATATTTTGTGTGTTTGGTGACCGTAACACAGTTAGCTCTGTGAAAGCAAACTATTTTCAGCAATAATAGTAAAGCAGTTTAGGAACCTTTAACGGAAAGCATGAGTGTAATTCGGAAAGATGGAACAAATGACAGTAAAAGATTTGATTGTATAATAGTCTTCCAAAAAAAAAAGGGAAACTATGCTGCAAAAGTTATCTTGTTTAATGAAGTGTAATTTTTTTCCTCTTATAATCAGTGTAAAACAAATTTGTGTGCTTACATGATTATGTGGACAGGAACCCAAATTATACCTAAAAAAAAATCAAATAGCATTTCACTGGTGGTTTTTTTGCAGTACAAAGATATTGCAGAACTAAAATTTTTCTATAATAATTCTGTGCCTCTATGTGTGTGTGCATATGTGTGTATCTCACACACTATATATGTGCAATGGATGTATATAAATTCCACCTGTATATTTATATTCTTTTGGTTTTTTTAACTTTTAGGTTAGTCCATTGCCATGTCACTCTGCAAATCCCTACTCATGTAAGAGATTTTGTGGGCGGCTTCTTGATTGTCAGAATCATACCTGTATGAAAGAGTGTCATCGTGTTACTAAATTGAACAGCAGTGGAGATGGAAATAAAGTAAGTTAATTTCCTTTTTGCTGTTGTTTTTGTGTATTTTATATGCATATGCATTGTCTTCAGTTTTACCTGGAAAATAAAGAATTTGCAGCTGGAAGGTACAGATCTATTCCAGATCCCACTGGGAGACTTGCATGTGTGCTCTTCATGCTGTGACAGTTAGCTAATCTGTATTTCCTTAGAGTATAAATCTGAGACAATATTATAGTTTTTGCAAATTCTATACCTTTTTGTTTTATGTTGATATGCATTACTTTGATTTCATCAGAACCTTATTTAACACCCTTGAGAAGTCTCTTCTAAAGTCACTTTCTGTAACTGTCAAGATCAAGAGAACTACTCTGCTGATAATCCTTATATACAAATGCACTTGCAATCTACTGGGGAAACTATTTACTGAGGAGAGCTTAAATGGCTTGAGGAGGCTGGGAGATCTTTAGGAGAGCACTGGAAATGTTGCAGAATTGCTGAAGACTTTTCTGAGTACTGGGGTGATATATTCATGTTTATCAGTGTCTGCTAGAAACTATGATTAATGCAGTTAAGAAGTTGTGGGTATTAACTGCTGAAGGTAACATGAAACAAAAATAAAAGTATAAAACCTAAAATTGTTAACATTATGAGCAATCAAAGCCATATATAAGTTTTGTGGTTTGAGAGTCAGGATTTGGAAGAAAACAGCTCAAATTTTTTTAAGCATTACTTCTGAAAAATTTGCAACATGGGCACTTTGGGCATTTAGAAAACAGAGAAGCATTCAGTTGGTTACAAAGCATAAAAATTTTAACTGGCTGTTATATTTAACTTAGATAGCATAATATCCCTGTGGATTCCAATCCTGGAAATGGTGTAGTTGTCATCTAATAACTGTATATTGTAGCTAACATATTAATCTATTAATGATTGTGGATATTTTGTCTGAGGAGTATGGGCTGTTAGTGCAACTGGAGGAACAGCAACTTGCAGCAATAGAGTGGCATCAGTAAATACTGAGAGTAACAGTTAAGCATCCCCAGTTGTGACTATAAGAGGCTGTCTGCCTGCTGCTTCAGTTATGCCAATTAAAATGTGAATGACTCAGGACTATTCCTAGCTCCATTTTGAATGAGGCAATACATTCTCAGAAAATGGGAGTCTGTGTACCTGCAAATTATGGGTAAATCTCATTTCTCAATTTTCTTCAATTCATATGAACTCAAGTTGGTGTTGACCTTTAGAGCTTTTGTTCTGTTGTTTTGGTAGACCAAATGTAGTCAGGGCTGATTAAATCTCTGGTTTATATGTCTGAGTAGTGATTTTTCTGTCTGGAATTTCAGTTTGTTCTGCAAGTTGTGTTAGAAAATTGTTGCAGGAAGGCCAGCTGTTTGCCTTTACCTACTGTGAAATGTTATATGACAGTTTTCTAAATGGTTTTAGTTGCTGTTGTTTTTCTTAGATTTGAATTTTTGTGAGTCAAGTTTTGTAAACAATCATTTTAGAAAGGTTTCTTTTTAAACTTCAGCAAAAATTGTTCAACTGTAGAAGCAGAAGGAAAAGGGGCTGGGGAAAAGCTAGTAAAAACTTAAAATTCTTACACTCTTATTTTGAACAGCGTAAAGTGGAATATTAGTGTGGAATACTCCTTTTGGGAAAGCTTAGTTTAGTTTCATTCTTGCGTAAATAGGCTTTACTTCAGCTGACTTCTTTGAACATTTGAATGTGATAGTAGGCTGTTAAATACTGTGCTGTGTAGGTTCAGTTGATAAATCATGTCAAATCATGTATATTTGATTGCAGACTGGGGTTCTGGATGTGTTGTTAAGAATATGAGTAGAAATGAAGCTTTATTTACTGTGCTGATGTTCATCACCTTGTGCAGATGATTGTATCACCTGGAATGAGAGTGACACCACAGATCTTGTAGACTTGTGTAGTCTGTGGAATAGAAGCAATGCCTTAGGCAGCTCCCAGGATACACATAAGTTAATAACCCTTTTTGGAAGATTATACAGAGTATCATATGTGTATGGAAATGAAATACTTAAAGTTTGCTTGTTAAAATCAAGGAAACCAACCCTTCCACCCCTGTATTAGAGAGTAGTATGTAATTACATGTGTAGTGTAACATGTAGTAACATGGTGAGTGGGATAAGTTTTGCATATGAAATGACTTATTTTTCTAACAGTTTTCCATAGAGAATTAACAGAGGTAATGGTAATTTTCCAAAGCACTAATATTAAGGAGGTTCTTTTATGCCCAGGAAGGAAAATAGAATTCTCTTTGACTGATAAACACTGGCATTTCTGCTTTCCTTTTAAAAAAACATATTTTAGTAATTACTTTTGCTTGTGAAATATCTTACCAAATAGCTTGTGTTTGATTCCCATAGCAAAACCACCCCGACTCTTTCTTCTATATAAAAGTTTGCCAATGACATCTTAGAAACAAATGTTTGGCACTTTCTTTAGTACTTTGTTTTTATTTTGTTAGGCAGGTCCAGAATGTTCACAGTGTGAAGAAGAGTGCACCAAGCCCCGGCCATCTGGCTGTCCTCATCGATGTGTTTTGCCCTGTCATCCTGGGGATTGCCCATCATGTCTCCAGATGCTTAAAATAAAGTGTCACTGCAAACTATCAGTACTGTATGTTGAATGCTTGTAAGTGTCAGAACACAACCCAGCTCTTCATTTCAATGCTATGAACTGGAAATCATTTGAAATGCCTGGGGATGGGAGCTACTCTTACAGCAATTTATAAGATTTCTCTTGATTATAATTTCTAAGATAATGTTTTCTTCTATTTAAATTTTTCCAGTATTTTATTTGGTATTACTGCTAAAATTGCTACAAATGCATGGAGTCTCATGAACAGAAATTATTTTTATTACGATTTTATAATACAGATAATAATTTGAATTATGCAAATATTTAGTAATCTACATAATATTTGTTCTATATGTACTTATTTTAGAGTATGTAAAGACCATTTTATACAAGTATTAGAGTATAATTTCTGTAAAAGGTCTTTGTCTTTGCAGTTAATGTTCTTCCATTTTTAGCTGTTTTAAATGAAAAACTCCTTAGTAATCATTTGTACGCTTTTTTAATCATTTGTGTGTGTGTGGGTAGAGGGTAAGATAGACTTTATGAAATATAAGATGGAACTTGGAGATTGTTCTGAAAATATTTATCATATGCAAGCATGTTTTTCTTTGTTCATTTCCTTTAAAGTACCTCAAGTCCTCTAAATTTATGTGGATTTGTGTGTAAAACAGGGCAGTTTATATTAGTACCACAGAATGTGGACAAATGAGTCCACTTTTCTTTACAGTGAAATATACTGAAAATATACCCCTAACTGTATTGACTTCTGTTATTTTTAAATTGGAATCTTTTTAACACAAATACACCTTTCCTTTTACAGAAAACTAACATGTGCTGATGTAAAAGAAAAGGAGCTTCTTACTTCCTGCAAAAATCAGTGTCCAAAAGAGGTAAGCCATTTTATCAAAGAAATACCTGATTTGATGGTTATGTAGAATTTTGTGAATATAATTCAAGGAAACTAGAGAAGCTTAGTCTAAATGAATATGCTGAATGATAGATGTGAAGGTGGTTAGTGAACTGTACTTGAAGGACATTTATTAATCTATTGCTGTCAACTAGAAGGGTTATATTAAATGAACAGAGGTTTGTCTCCAAAGCACTAATGACTTGAATGCGTAAGCATGCAGACAAGGTTGAATGTGGAAGAATATGTCCGCTCACATGGTTAAAAAGTGGTCATGAATTTATTTCTCAAAAATAATAGGATGCTGTTGGATTAAGAAAATTGCAGAGAATTGTGCTTGCTGTTGTCATCTAAGTGCAGGCTTAGCAATCCTTATTGGTGCAACAATTTGGGGGCTAAGAGATTTTATCCTTAATAAATGAGATGAGCTAGTAATGCCCTAGTGTGTTAGTGAAATATATGCTAAGTAGTGTAAAATAGAAGGCAAGCCTGTTAGTCTCTCTACTACATGCGGGTACATCTAAACGTTTGCTGTGAAGAAGAATAATATCCTTACTGCATGATGCTTAGACTATGAGCCCAATAGCATCAGTAAAGAAGATTCCTATTGAATACTATGTTTGAGTAACAAAGTTTGTGGAGCAGGGCAGGAACTGCTTGGAGAAGCTGCCAAATTTTCATTAGCAGCAGGTTAGACATATTTCAGGATTTCTCTTACAGCAGTGTTACCCACAACTGGACATGAGGGATGGGTTAAATGACCTTGTCCTTCTGCCTCCCAGTGCTGCACTTGTGTGCTGCTTGTGTGCTTTCAGAAATCTGTGCATTACTTACTGTTATATGTTTGTTCCTTGGTTGTCATTAATTGTGCTGAGTGACAGCTCTTTCTTTACTCCATTTCCCACTGGAGGGTTAGAAAATATGTGAAGTCAAAAAGCAGGAATTTCACTATTGTCCAGTGTTAGAAAATTAAACTCTGAATCCTTGTCTTTATGAGAAAAGTTTTTTTTTACATTTTGAGTAAATGCAAAAATTCACAAGATTCCTGATGCTTTCCCAACAGTCTCTGTTCCTCTGCTTTTCAGACAGGATTGTGTTAACCCCAACAGGAAGGCTATACTCTGTATATACTTGTATCTTCTGCTTCTTGCCCGTGTAGAAGCCTATCTGTTGTATTTTTTTCTGTAAATGAACGTGCCTGTCACAATTTTCTTATCTGAAATCTCTCTTCCTGGCGTGGGAACACTTTGGCATATTATTTCATTGTCCATTTACCTCTTAATTTTGTCCTTTCATGTCCCTCTCTGTTACTTTGGTTTTATTTGCTCCAATGCTTCCTTCTCTGTATTTTCATGAGTGCCTATAATCTCTTACCATGACCTATGTCCTCTGTATTGCAGCTTCTCTTCAAAGAATTTTTTTCCCCCATACCTCATCTTTGACTTTGATTAATGTAACTGTTGTGATTTTTCTGAACTTATTCTCCAGACCTAGTCTGGGATTTAAAATTCACCCAGTAGTGGTCCCAAACTCTAGCTTGTAGTTCAGAATTGCCCTGTTGCACAGATGATGTCTTTTTTACTTAATTTGGTGGGATGGAAAAGAAAAGTGTAGAACAACAGAATTTATGTTAGTTTTATAAAGCCTTAACTTAATTCTAAAATTCTTACCCCCATAAATGCTTTGGAAAATAAGGTTTTTTGCAGCTTCTGCTATCCAGAGAATCATTTTAGTGTAATTGATGATGTAAAAATGCATGTTCCTCCTTTCCTGTGATGCTTGCTCTAGCTCTTATGTCCTTCATGAAACATAGATGTTATTATTAGTTATTAGTATCTTCCTGCTTTAAGTAGTTCATCCTACTTTTTTCAGATCCTACTTTGGTAACTACATGTGTCCTGTATGGGGCTTTTACCATATTTTGTCAAAAAAATCTGTTCCCCTTTCTCTGAATACTGAGGGATGTTTTATCTGTTCCTCTTTTATAAACAAAATATATGCCTGCAGCTTTGAGAAAATTAGCTGGCTGTATCATAATACAAATTATACTGATAGTTCTCTTTTGAAGGAATCGTTGATAAACACAGTTTGAAGGAGCAGCCTTAACAGACATCACTCTGCTGCTCCTACCACCACCTCTCCCCAGCAAATATAGGTCAAGCCCATTTTGTTGTTTGAAAGATTTTTGTCTCATGAGACAAGAACTTACAAACAACTTGGCCACAGATAAGATGGATAAGACTACTGAATTTAGAGCAATTGAAGTTTGCAAATCTAATATGTCTGTCCCAAACTAATTTGGAAGTGTTTTTGTGTGTAGTTCTGGAAGCCTCAAGTAAATTTCAAATTAGCGTTTCATGAGAATTTTCTTCGGTGACATCGGGTTATTAGCAGAGATCAATGAAGCTGATATTTGCTATAAATCAGTGTGCACAATCACTCCCAGCTTATCATAATGCAGCTTTAAGTTCAGTAGAATGCAGTATTTTACTACAGTTGTCATTTTGAGATATTTTTGGTTCGTGGAAATTGCAATAGACAGTATGCTACCGTATTTATTTTACAGGTGCCATGTTACATTTGGTTATAAAGAAAACCAATTATATTGTCTGGTCCTTTGGAAAAATGGTACAGAAACTTGAAAAATTCAGAAGGTTTCATGCTTTTGTTTTGGCTATGGCAGTATAAAACTAAAAAAGTGACTTCTAGCATTATATAGTACAGCTCACATTTCCTTTCCGCTTCAGGGAGAAGCAGTGTCTTTAATGCTGCCACAGCTGTTATATATGAGATGCTGTAATTAAAAAGTTAATTCTCTTGTTTGGTAATAATAACAAGATATCCTGGTGAAGGAAATTTAACTTTTTCTTTTCTTAATCAGGGTGATTAAATTCTTATGATCATGCTTGCAGATGTTTTGAGACAATTCTTACATAGAAATTTTAAGTCTATCAGTTTTCATTGTTTGTGTTTTTCTGTCAGTAATTGTGAATCTGTATTTAACACTTTATTCCATGTAGTTTGTATTTTTTTACAAAATAGCCATACGTTGTAGTTTTATTGTGCATTCTGCTGTTGTCTTGATGTGAATTATGGGACCCCATTATGATAAATTTAATTTAACATAGTGCAATAGAGACAATGCCATTTTCCCCCCTGTACTCAGCACCTGCGAGGCCACACCCCAAATTGTGTTCAGTTTTGGGCCTCTCACTATGAGAAAGACATTGAGGTGCTGGAGCAAGTCCAGAGAAGGGCAGCATTGCTGGTGAAGGGTCTGGAGCACAAGTCTGACACGGAGGTGCTGAGGGAGCTGGGGGTGTTTAGCTTACAGAAAAGGAGGCTTGGGAGGGACCTGATTTCTCTCTACAACTCCCTGAAAGGAGGTTGTAGACAGATGGGAATTGGTTTCTTTTCACACAAGTGACAGTGCAAGAGGAAATGGCCTCTGGTTGTGCCTGTGGAGGTTTAGATTGGATATCAGGAAAAATGTCTTCACAGGTGGTCAAGCACTGGACTAGGGTGCCCATGGAAATGGGAAATGGTAGAGTCACCATCCTTGGAAGTGTTCCAAAAAGTGTGTGGATTTGGCACTTGGGGAGATGGTTCAGTGGTTAACTTGGTAGTGTCAGGTTAAGGGACCCAGTGATCTTAAAAGTATTTTGCAGCCTTAACTATTCTATGATTCTATAAATTTTAAAAGTATGCGTATCTTTTGGGTTTTTTTTAATACACTAATTAAGCTTTCTGGAAATAAAATATAATTCTGTAAACACACGTTGCAAATGTATCTGGATCACAAAAATTTAATTTTGTCTTTGGAAGTGATAAAATTCTCTTTTGTACTTAACTTTTGAGATCGCTGCTCAGAAGTGCTGTTTTCTTTAGTAACAGATTTCTTTATTATCAGATGTATGTTAACAGGTTGTGTTTATTACCTCCTGTTGGAGTTCACTTAAGCCTCCATAAGAGTTGATGGAGTTTATCATCATCAGGTATAATGTTAAGATTTAAATGCATTGCCTATGGGAAAAGTATTTGTAGGATATTTTTTGGTTTTCTTTTCAGAGCTGTGGATTAAATTCCTTCTTTTAATGTCCTTGCAATATCAAACATAAAGCTTGTTCAATCTGAGCTTTAGTCCTCAAGCTACTAACACAAGATCTTGTATGGCAGAAAAGGATCTAAATAGGGCACACACTTTCTGTTTTAGCACCAAGTCGTTTAGCACAGACACTTCAAAAGAAGCAAAAAAATCTTTTCCCATTGCATTTTTTTATCCAGCAGAAGTAGCGGAATGATTGCTTTTGTTTTCTGAGGTCATGAGGAAATGTTGTTTTGCCACTCATTCCACAGCTTCTCTTGATATTTTTTTAGTGTTGGTTTTGCAATGGAGGGAGTAAAAAGAAAGTTTCCCTGCCAGCTTGTTTCTTGTCCTACATCTCTGTGCAGGGAACTAAGTGTGTACATTTGCTTTTCAGTATTGTATTAAACACAATCTTGTGCTATAAATATTTTGGTCTAATGGTGTCTAAGAATTTTATTGCAGTAGCACTTAGAGGTCGATGTGAGGGTTACTGTCTTGAATTTCCAGCTTTGACATGTCAGTTATGACACAACTGTTTGGGCTTTGACCTAATTAATGCACATATGCTTAATTACTATGGAAGAGTAAGCTGGAAGTAATAGTTCTAGCCATGGCTTGTTCTGGCCAGCATGAGATGACTTGCAGGTGAGACTGGATTGAGTTACTGTGTATGATGCTCTTGTGTAGGGAGCCAGGAGATGGGCCCTCCTACTGCATAGTGTTCATGGAGTACCAACTTGGTTTTGCAAAAGTTGTGGTCAATTGTGAGGAGACTCAGCCATTAGACTCCATGTTCTGGGTGGTAGTTTGACCTCGGTAGCATACAAGGCTTAGACAAGTTTCTCCCCTCATATTTTCAAAATGAGGCAAAATAATTTTTTGATTTCAGGGAAAAATGTTTGCTGGTGATCTGTTGTGCCTGATAAAAACTAAATTCCTTCTTTGATAAGGTGAACAATTTATCTATTTTTCCCCCCAGATAAAGCAAATATATGAGATCTACTGCATAAGGCTTCAGCAGAGCGAGTGAGTCAATGCTACTTTGTGAAGATCTAGTTCAGATAGAGGAGAGGGTTAATGCAAGCATGAAGGTGGCTAAAGGAAACAACTGTCTGTGTTTGATTATCTTTTGAAAAAAACACCCAACTCCCCCCAAAACAACAACAAAACTAAAGAAGTTGGAGCAAGAGATATTAACAGTAAGGAACATTTCCCAAGGACTGAACTGACACTTGACTTTGCATTGTTTTCCGTGGTGACCTTGGCACCAAAAGCATTGGAATTTTCTGATGAAAAGAGTTGTGGGGTGTTGTCAGTGTATGAGAATTGAGGAAGTGCATCTGTTGAACACATGTATTGGGGCCATGTTATTAAATACAGAAAAAAACCCCCCAGTTAAGACCATACATGTGAAGCTAATAATAAACTCCCAGGAACCAGCAAAAATTCTTATTTTCACAGCATGATTAGCTGCAGAGAAGTGCAATGAGAGCTGAAGATGTTTTGGGGAAGATACTTTAGTAAGAATGAGGTGCAATTAAGGCATTGTACAAAGTCCTTCCTGCTGAGATGTCATTTGAAATACTACATGCAGTTCTGGCTATGTATTCAACAAACATTGATTTAAGATGTTTGAAATTCAGTGAAGGGAATGCTATGGTAATAAAAAGCCTTTTAAGAAAAGACAGAAATACTTCAATATGAGGATAAGAACTGCAGCTTAAACTAGCTAGAACAGACGTTGGAAACTTGAAAAAAGCTCTTGTGTCTTGTAGTGAGCTCGTGGAGCAGTTTCCTTAGTGAAACAGTAGAATAGAGTCAGAATGGGGACTGTTTTCATGGTAAACTTTCAGTCATCTAGTCCTGGAAGGATCATGGGAGCTACCTGCGTGTAGGAGGACTGAATTTCAGAACTGAACATGGTGAATTAAAGGAGAATTAATTAAAGTTCCTTCTAGTCCTGTATGAAATGTGTTGTAACAGAAACTAAAAAACTGAGCCAAAAGCATGAAGTATCCATAATAGCTTGTGACTGTCATGGACATTAAAATGTGTAGGTGTGTTTCATAATTTTTAATCAGAAAGATTTTCGTTCTCTTTCGGTGTGTGTTTTATGATACTAGCTCAGATGTTGAGCCAGTTTCAATGGATTTCTGAGAATCTGGGTTTACTAATCAAAGTGTGCCCACCTGGGTTTGATACTTACTTATTCTTGTGATAAGTAACTTTGATACTTACTTATTCTTATGATACTGTTCTCATTCTTGTGGATGAAGTGATGTAGTGTGCATTAATTTTGAATTTTTAATAAATGTGAAAAAATGTATCTTTAAATTGTATGTCTTAGAGCATGTTCCAATTTGTGTTAATCCCTTGATGACAGTGAAGAGGCGAAATTTTACTTTTAATAGAGAACACTGTCTAATGCTGTTTTAAATAGTTGGGGATTTTAACAGTCTCTGCAAGTAAATTGCTTAGATGTCTTCTGTGAGAGTCCACCTTCAGTTATTAACAGTATTGGGTTATGTATTTGAAAATTGTTATTGTGAAGACTTCTTACGGGCATATGTATGAGCAAGGGATATTTTTAGTTAAGTTCTTAACAATGCAAAAAATTGTTTACTTTCTTGACATATTTAATATCATGCTGGGAGCACTGCTTCATTCTTATCAGTATATTTAAATTAGTAACTCAATTCTTACACAGTAAATGAATGATAATATTTTCTTTGTAAGTTAAAAATTGCACTGGCAGTAAAAAAATGTTTTTATCTTTCAGATGGCAGAGATGGGATAATCTGCCAAATACAGAAATTTAGGATTTTGTGAAATTATTTTGGACATGATAAGAATTTTGGTGACCTTTATTTGACTTTTGCATAGTTCAGATGATTCTTGCATACAAGATTTCTTCTGCGGTATTTTTTCTTCTGATTCTTTCCTCTTTGTTTTATTACTCTGTCTAATCTACAAGTAGCTACAGTACACCTAATTTCAGTTTTCATGTTTTTTCTACCTTATCCATTTGTATTCCCCCAGCATGCAGACAGACAATAGCTAGGGTGATTGTTGTATACGTTACTGTGGAAATGACTGTTCTTGAAACATGTGAAAGGAGAAATTGTCTTCTAATTATCTGTGCCAATAAAAGCGAAATCATCCTACAGGAATTGAAAAGCAATAAATAAGCAGCAGACGTTTCTGCTCACCCCCATAAAAAGAAAAGAAAAATAATTATTTCACAAGTTGAAAGACTGATTAACTGAATGAGTTTTCTGTTGAACTGCTGTGTCTGAAATAAAACCACTTTATAGATTCTTTGCAATTTTACAATGCTTTATTGGTGTGAGAGTTTTATTTACATTTTTGTTCTTTACAGTTGCCCTGTGGTCACCGGTGTAAGGAGATTTGCCATTCAGGTAGCTGTCCTCTGAACTGCAGCCAGAAGGTTAAACTCCGATGTCTCTGTAAGAGACTGAAAAAGGTGAATTTATAAGTTGCAGTTTTTGAGGGTTGTATATTTTTTGCATTTTCCTGTGCTTGTATGGACGGATTGTATGGATCCTGCAGATTAGAATAGGATCGGTTACTATAGTAGAGCTATAACAATTCAGATCAGCTGAAGATCTGGGCTGCTGTATCAGAAGATTCATTGGAGAAATCAAATCTTGTTAATTCTAAAATGCGTTAGCTGCCTGACTTAGAATAGCTTTATCTTCATGGGCACTTAAATTTTTGTAGTTTTGTGGGAAGAATACTCAGATGACCTGGAGTGATTTGAGAATAAAAATGACATTTTTATGACGATATTAGGAAAATTTGTGTAAATTGGAATTAGCACAGATGTTGTGAAACCTGAGCTACTGTAATCAGTTAAGGTTCCTTGCAAATCTAAAAGCAAGTATGGACATCAGCATCCTTAGCTTCTAACAAATATAAGGACAAAGTAATATAACAAGTTTATTATAGCTATACACTATTATGAGGGGAACAGCAGAAATTGATATGAAGTCTTGACAAATAATAATGTCTTAAAAAAAACCATGATCTGTCTTAATGAAAATGTGTTTGAATTATTTTTCTGGACCAAGTTAATTTCCAAGCATTCCAAGCAGGTTGCAGTTCCCCAGAGTCCTCAGCTTCTTCAAAATATGTCTTGTGCATCTAGGAGTCTTGCAGATGGGGTGCTCAGCAGGAGAAAAGATGACGTATACAGAATAAGTGCTTAAAATTGATCAGTCTCTGCTTACAGATAACCACTTTGTTGTTTTTTTTTAATTTCTTCAATACTAGGAGAAGGGGAGAACATATGAGTGAGAATGACTTAATTTTTCCCCTTCCATGACCAGACCTTGTCCTGTAATCTGAGCCAGTTAAGGGAATGTATATGAAATTACTGAGACACTGAATGCAAATTCTTTCTGCCAGAGGTTCAGAAGGTTATCTTACTTGTCTAAGGCAAACAAATGAGAAAAGAGGAGAAAGCTTGAACTGGACTATTGATTTATTCTACCTTTCAGCTTAGTTTATTAAAAAGAAGGGGGAAAAAAAGGACAATTTAATACATAATTAAAGGTTCAAATAACATGCAGCCATTAGCTTTATTTTATGTGTGAAACCAGTGTTTTACTGAATAAGAAAGTTTTACTATTTTCATAAAGAAGTTGACATACCTAAAATCTTATATAGGGAAATGATTATAAAAGACAAATTATACTTAACAGGAAGTACAGTGCAGCAAGTTACAAGAAGGCCAAGTTTCACTGGAATGCGATGCATTGTGCAAGGAAATGAAGCGGAAAGCATATGAGGTAATGTATCCATTGTAGCTATAATTTCTTCTCAGAGCTTCAAGAAAAGTAGAAAAAAACAACACAATTTTTTTTCAAGGCAGTCCTGCAGAAATGCAACATAGGTGGATGTGCTGTTGAATAGTAGCTATTTTTTCAGACTCGAATTTATGAATAGTGTCAATTAACTCCATGAAATACTATTTTAAAACAGTATGATGTTATTTACCCTTTTTTTTCTTTAAATTGATTGGAACTGATTTTTTCCTCTTTCATTGAGAACAACTGATGATCAATGATGATAAAACAGTTGTTAGTGCTCTAAGATTAGAGTCAGGCTGCTTTACAAGGCGTTGTTAGACCTTTTTTTCCAATGAAGGTTTTGCCACCATCAGATGCTTAACTTGTCCAGTGTGGAGTGTAATCCTGCTACATGGTATTAGTTATTCTATACTGGAAGAATTGAGAATTCCCAGCAACTGAAGAATACTTCTTAGACTGCTGTAAACATGACTTCTCCCTAGCTCAGCTGTTTTATGAAGTAAAGGATTTGCTGTGTGCTGTCACACAGAGAATCAGGATATGATCCTTGCTCTTATAAGCCTTTTTTAAAAACATTAACAAAAAGAATTGATGCATAACTTGCTTGGGTTTTATCAGGTAAGTATTAGATATGATAAATGTACAACCCAAAAAGTCAATGGGTAAAGCTGACAAGTCAGCTTCTGCTCAGATTTTCAGGATTGACTGACAAGTTCTAACAAGTATCACACTGACCAAATGCCACAACTTTGCTATCGGGTTGAACGCTAAAACCCTTGGGATATGCGTTTAGAAAATCCCAACCATAACAGACAGTTCCAATGAGAATGTGAAGATAAGTTCATAGGCTATGGAGTCATTCCATAAAGCAGGGTGAACTCACAGTAGACTGCATGAGCTAAGACGGAGCAGCATGTCTGTGTGGTGCAGTGTCAGTGCTGTTGGACTGCAGCAGACAATACTACCAATTTCTCACCCCGATGTTGTAATCCACAGGGAGAAATGGTCTAATGCAGTGAACAAATGGCTACAAGTTTCTCCTGTAAGCAATACCACAGATATACTGTGTGGCATAACCTAGCTATGTGTACATTCCTCGCAGAAGAATGTGTATTTACTTGGTTTGGGATTTTTATATTAAGTAATAAAATTTTATTTAAATTATTTCTAGGCATCTTTTTGTAGCCTGTGTTGACTGAGCATGCCAATGACATACTAGAATGGTCTCCTATTATAGGCACTTGAGGAAAGTAGTTTATTTATGTCTATTACTGTTTAATGTGTCCAGACTGGAAAAAATTTTGAAAACTGCAGACATTTACAAAGATAAATTAGTTTGCACATTTGCAAAACAGCCATTAATTTCCAAAACCAGAGTGCATTAATTATTAATAAAACTTTTCATGTCTGGCCCCTAGTGATTAAGCACTTCTTACTCACTAGGTGCCTAGAAATTGAATGTGTCCTTTACTGTGCATTTTATTAAAGAAATAGTTCTAGAAATGTTTTTCCATGCTGTGATTATAATAGTTAGGGTTCCCTTTATCTGTGTACATTATACCTACATATATTGTACTAATATAACCACACCAGTGCAAAAAGATGCTTTTCCGTTGCTCTTTTCCACATTTGCATGTCACCTTTTGTAGCTGAAGTTTTGCCATTAGATGGCAGTGAAAAACAAGGAGGCTCGTTATGTAGTTTTTTGGACACCACACTTTCAGATTTCAGATGCGCATGGCTGAAAAAGTCCTGTACACACATTTCTAAACAGACTCTGCCATGAATTAATGATTAATAGATTAATGAAATTCTCAATAGTGTTTTTATTTGATATGATGTTTAATAATTTAAAAATTTGTCTGAAAAGCTGCAAATAGGACTGTGCTATTGATCCTGCCCTCAGTGCCTGCTGTTTGATCTACAGTGTGCTAAAGCATGAGCTAGTGTGCTTTCTCCTTAGTTATCAAAAACTCCTGAATTGAAAATTATTTGTAAACAATTCTACCTATGCAAACAATATTTAATAAACTATTTTCATTGTTAGTAACCAAATCATCCAGCTACTGGGACCAAGATTTGTTTCATTTCAAGTTAATAATAGGTTTTTACATCCAACTTTTTCTAAGCTAGTGATTCAGTGATGGCAATGCTAAAAGCCGAAATAATGTATTAGAAAAGGGAGATACATAAACTTTCCCCATATATTCTTTCTGTTACTGCTGTTACTTAGTGATTGCTGACTGTGGGAACTTAAGAGGGTGAGATGGTGTCTTTCTGTCTAATGGGCTTTGTTGGATTTACCTATTAGCATGCCTGGGTTTTTTTCAGTTGACATAAACTTTTGGCATCTACGAATGTCCTGTAGCACTGAAATACTAGATTTAGCCAAATACTCCGTGGGAGTAGAATACTTTCCTCTGTTGTGAGCCAACCTTCTGGTAAATTCATTTAATGCCTTTGCATTATGAAAAATAATTATTGATGTTTAATCCCTACTTGGCATCTGCTCATTTCAGGATTTGGTGTCTTGTTAGTCACCTGATGAATCTTAGTTATGTATCTCTTCAGATGGAAGCCTCTCCATCCTGTTGTCTTTTGTGTATGTTCAGACTTCATATTTATTTGTTATTGTAGGACCAAAATGGAATGCAGGTGCTAAGATTTAAGTATGTGGCATGTTTACATTTTGACAATTTTTTTCTGCACCATTTTTAAAAAAATTGAATTTGCCTTCTTGAATGCTGCAAAGTATTTCTATAGAATCATTATTTGTAACTCCCATGACTGTTTTTCATACGACTTTCTGATGGTGGAGCTCACATGATCGACCGTTTGCATACTTTTGCTGAGAACCATTCTATAGGAGTAATTGTGACTCCATAAGAAAACAGGTTTAGCTGCTGTTTACAGCAGTTGCTTATCACTTTGTATGTCTTGACAGATAAAAGAAGCAGAAGCTAAAGCTGCTCTTGAAGAAGAGAAGCGAAGACAACAGGTATTAACCTTTCTTCTTCCTCATCCACATCCTCCTCACCTTGTTCTTGTTAGTAAATTATGTATTTTGCATGCACTTAAAGATGTATAGTTTTTAATGTGATATGCACAGTCATTCCTGTCAGCTGTTACCATACTCTGTGTGCTGTAAATTATTTACAGTGGTTAAGAGGCCCCATTTTCCAAATAATTTTCAGTGGTAACCTTGTATTTCTGTAACTTTGTATAATGTAATTTATTTTTAAAATACTAAGTACTCTTTATTTATTCAAACACTTTATACAGTGTAAACATCAGAGAATACTGAATAGCCTCTGCAAGATTTAAATATTGGGTGAATCGCCCCTTCTCTCTCCCATCATGAAAGAACAAGGACAGCTAGATGAGTCTTTGTCCTTCAGGGTCTCTGAGGTGGGGGGGAAATGTGTATTTACTGTAATTGCTCTTGGTGGTGAGGGTATGTGGTCAGCATTGTAATCCACAAAGCTGCTGTGCCAGCTGCCTGGAGGTGCTGATACTAATCATATCCAGGCAAACACTGTAAGCTCAGCTGGTGATTACTAGGCTAGGTCAGGTTTGTCATCTGGAGTCTGCACGCCTTCCAGACAGTTCATGCCTGTGTGCCTGTTCCAGGGTGTGCTTTCTGACTCCTTTTACTCAATTATCACAGCATCTATGTGTTTAGGTTACACTTGTGTTTTCACCTGCATGTCATACTCCGTTTTTATCAGGGGTCAGTGGCTTGCTCCCTGCTTTGAAGGGGTAAGGGAGGCTTACAGGGCTGATCCACTTGTGCCATCTCCCTAGTCTTATTAAAATAGACAGTTTCTCTGTGGGTCACAACTTCTCTTACGCATGCTTTGTAAGTTCCCTAAGCAGTTAATGCAAATGTTACATCTACAGTGCTCTGGCAAAGCCTGCTTTTGTTTTTTAAAGGCAAGCCTTGTCTTCTCATCCTTCAAGAAAAACAAAGTTATGTGTCTGTTGTCCAGGGGACCAGGCACTGCTTTGTGGTCATCTTGCAATGTTTATTGCAACATTCATATCTCATCTGTTTACAGTATTGAGCACATATTCCTTCAAAGAACTCAGACACTTCATTGTTCTCTAAGCTGACCCTGAAAATGTTACTTCTGGCACATAGGTCAGGAAGTGTAACTTGCATACAGACGTCTGAAACATGTTATTGGGCAGAGGAAATCTGTAGGTGTTGGTTCTGCGAGCTAAGTACTGAGGTGTGCTAATGGGCATTAAATGTATAAAGAACACGCTTACAGTTCTAGAGCTAGAAGGTCAAAGTTGCTGATGTTTATCTTTTACAGAGTGTGTTTTCATGCATTCCAGAAGGCATCCTACCCAATTACTAACAGTTTCTGCTCAAAATCACCTAACTTACAGTCCCTTTAGTAAAGTCTCAGTAATGAGGCTCTTCTGGAACTGTAGCAGATTGACTCCACCAACAGAGTGTGCAACATCCTTTTGGCTGGATTCTTCAGCAGTGATTGTTTCTCTCAGCAGTCACACCACTATTGCTTTCTACTTGTACATTCTCTGAAGTTTCACAGTTCCAGCCCAACAGCAGTAACTTTATGCAATATATGGCAACTGCTCCTGCATATGTGTTTTGTGATGGATGCAATTTCAGGGATAGAAAACTTCACCTATACATAATGAAGCCTACTAAAGGTTAATTAAGAATTGCTAGTTATATAGCACATTAGGAGACAGTAGGACAAAACCAGTAAAAAAACCAGGACAAAACAATTTTTTTTTTAAAAAAGAGACAGCAGTAACTAATAAATAGGCTCTAGAACTGCACACAAATATTAACCTCAGCTACTGGAGCCTTTTTATATAACATTGGTTCCTGTCCAGTTTGAACTCGTAATCTGCCATCTGTTGATGGAAATTGGAGGCCATCA
This sequence comes from Entomyzon cyanotis, assembly GCA_024500445.1. Lineage (NCBI taxonomy): Eukaryota > Metazoa > Chordata > Aves > Passeriformes > Meliphagidae > Entomyzon > Entomyzon cyanotis. The sequence goes on along the minus strand of JAKEPQ010001009.1, from coordinate 20,597,463 downwards.
CTGTCGTAGAGGGTTAGATCACATTAAGAGCGTATTTTTGAGTATACTCCCATCTGACAAAAGTTTGTGTCTTGTACCACCTTCCTCAATGTCATTTGCACATTTTTACGGAGACTGTTCATCTGTTAGTCACAGTTCTTAAAACTATTTTGATTAATACTTCATTAAATGTTTTATATACAAATTAGTTACTGCTCTAGTAAGTCTGTGCATTAATATTTTGGTATTTGCTATCTTTGGTAGCAACTTTTGCTAATACCGTTTACAGATGGAATCACTTGTTTTTTAGTGGAAGAGACGGCTTGGCTAGGCTTCTTGTCATGGCCCTAGCAGCCAAACTTTTCCTCTGCTTCTAATTCAGAGGCACCCTGTGAGGCTAGGGTTTTCACAATTGCTAGAGGTGGAAAAAAGATCAGTGCTTTGGTTATTTAACAGCTCAGACCAAGCCCTCTTTACCTCTCCATTGTGAAAGATACGGTTAAATTTTCAAGCTAACTGTTAAGAGTTTCAGTACTGAAAGTTAGGGTCTCAAACCTGAAGTGTAATTTATTGATTTGTATGAAAGATTTTGTTTCCTTTTTTTTTTTTGGTACAAATAAAACTTTTTAATGGATCCTTTCAAGTTAAAAAGTCAAGTGTTGCCCTCCCCTGTAAATAAAAATATATCCTCACTTTGAGAAAATACACTTTGTGACTGTATAATCACTGTTACTTGCATTCATTTAGCTACGTTTTCCCATGGGAATGCTACTCCTTCCAGTGCAGGAAGACTACAGTGAATAACACGTGAAGGAACAAAATGCAGTGCCTGAGCAACACTAAACTAGACATCATCTGGCATCATATTGTTTTGAATATACAGTTTCAATAAATACATGTCATTTTACTTTTAATATGTTTATAAACAAAGAAGTTAGGTTCTTACTCTAAATAAATATCCTAAGCTTGTTAAGCTTGAAAAGGTAGTTTGAAGACTGGGCACAACCATTACTTCTGAGATCATTAAGGTGACACTTCGGGCATGTTGACAGTTACACAAAATCTGTTGGCAGCTTTTGAAGGATAGTGATGGCTTCTCGTATTCTGTGCCTATTAATCTTTTTTCATTGTGTGTTTTGGGTTTTTTATTATGTATTTATTTTTAGATGGGTTTTTATAGAGTTCACTAGGAAAGCAATTCAATAACTATTCTATCATTTTGCTTGAGCCACATATTTTAATTCAGATCATTGCAATTCATGAAGCTTTCTGCTTTTAAAATGTAGAGATCACAAGTGTGTAATAACTGTAGAAGCCCCAAATTTGACTAAGTGTCTGTATAAGATGAATACTGCCATGTTGTCTATAAAACCATAAGAGCTCTGCCCTTGCCTCCAGATTTTGGATTTGAAAAACTGTTTCATTAAAATTCTTTGCTTTTCTAAGGTAGGATTAGCTAGTTGAAAACAATCTTGTTTCAAACAGACTGTGTGACTTTGTCTGAACTCTTCTCTCATGTCATCAGAGAAGTGCCAACAATTTCTGCCTTTCTTAGGTACAAAGGAATAGACATCAAAATAGGTCCCTTTCTCTTGCTAACAGCGGTATCTGGCACAGGAAGGGAAGAGCTGCTTTCTGAAACTCTGACAAATATTTGCTGTCAGTGGAGGAAGACCAGACATCAGGCAACCTTACGTTCCAAGGGAAAATTTTATTTACTGAACTACTACTCTGTCCATTTCCCAAAACAGTCTTATTCTTGTTTCTTTAATGCACCTACTGTATTGTCTTAGTCCCTCTTCCTGGCAGCACTGCAGTAGTAGTCATGTAGATTTATTTCCCCTCCTGGCCAGGCTTTGTCTCTGTTCACTGTCCATGTTTCCTCTGCTTCAGCTCAGTGTTGCGCCTTTTGCCCAGCCAGTCCCGGCTTGCTGCGCTCTGCTACTCCCATCTCTTTTCCCTTTCACTCCATCGGATTTCCCTGCTCCCTAGTGCCTTGTCCCATGCTTTCTTAAGTAGCTGACAACTTGACTCAAAAATCCAGGTAATCATTGGACCTTTTCTGATTTTAGTCTGTCTCAGGTCTTTAGAGCATCTTTTCTAATTTTCCTAGCAATTAGATGGTTTCTCGTTGGAGCCTCATCCTATGCTTCACTCTTTATTCTAGGCTGCCTAGTTCCAGTTTTATTTCAGCTTTGTACCCTCAAATGAATTTTGTCTGTATTCTCTTGATGCCCTTTTAAAAAAATGTGGAGGGAGATGAGGGACAGCATCAGAGGATCCTATTGTTTGTTCCAGACAGGACCCTGAAACTGCCATTCTTTGTTGGAAGCCTGGCATTCTTACTATTGCAATTGCTTTGCTCCATTATTGGGCCTATGGGCATGTGTTTCCTATTGAAGGACATTATATACCTCCTACAGTCATATGAGTGATTGAATCTCAAGTTATAACACTTAACAAATGGAATATTTTCGTGCGTAGCTAAGATTATAGCAATAAATCTAAAATGTAGCTGAGCATGCAAATATAAAGAATTGAGGGAAATAGGATAGATTTTTAGTTATTTATGTTTTTATTAATTTATTTTTGGTAGAGTACATCTCTATTTTGAGAAGAGGTCTCTGAAGATTTCAGCCTATGCTCTTACATAAGTTAGTAAAATAGCTTAAATGCGAGTGTGTTTTGATAGGAAAAAATAATGTATTTTTGACATATTTCATGAAAATAACAATCTTACTTTATTATGTTCATCCTGAGTTGAAAATTGCATGTAAAACTTCAGTTGGCTGCATTTTTGACGATGTCTTTTAAAGGAAACTAAACAATGGTTTAATACTTGAAAACAAAGTGCTTTGTAGCTGTTGGATACACTATCTCATCTCTGAGATGTGTAACTTCCATTGGCTGATGATTACTTTTGTTAAATGTTATTTGGGAATGTTATTTAAAATCTTCACATTTCTTTGTTTTTAATTCTGACACAAATGTCAACTACTTGTGGTTCTCTTTATTTAGGCTGAACTGGAAGCTTTTGAAAACAGATTAAAAGGACGAAGAAAGAATAAGAGAAGAAAGGATGAGGTAGAAGTTGAACAATCATCGTGGCAAAAGTACAGGAACCTCATTATGCTGCCAGTGTTTGGAGTTGCTGTTGTGATGGTTGCATGGCTCATGGTCTACAATGACTGAAAACAACTCAATATTTAACATACCTCAGTTGGGCTTTAGGTAGCTATTACTCCTAGAATGTTAGTCTGTGTGTAACAGAACTTAATATGCATAGATTATGTATGTATACTATTTGCTAAGAAATTGCAGCAGAGGGAAGAAATGTCACCTTTGTTATTACATACATAGCACAAAACTGAACTCAGACACTTAAAGTAATAGTAGAGTCTAGTCTACACTGAAGTGCTGATAGTTTGACTGAGATCTGTTAACATCTCTTCCATTAATAATGCTATTTTTCCTTGTCTTCATTTAATAATACTAAGAATAGCTTAATATAAAATGCTTTATTGAAAATATGTTTCCTGTAAAATCAGCTTAATGGTTTATTGAAGGTTAGTGTTCTTATGCTAGTCTTTATGTTGTATCACACAATAATTTCTGTGCTTCATGTCAGTTTTAATTCTGATAACTAACAGGGAACCTTGGATCACTTTGGCTTGAATATTCTAGAACTTTGTTCAGAGAAAGGAAATGTGAACTGTCTTTTAATTCAGCTATATCACAAACAATACCGTGGCCCCCCTTCCAGACTGTGGGGGTTGCTTTTCTGCTGTTTCACCCCATCCCTTCCCACCCTCATTTCCTCAAAATCAAACTAACTGAAAAGTTCCTTTAGTGGACAGATACTTATGCTGAACATGGATGTGAAGTAATTTCAGGGTACCAGGGGTGCATTCTCACTGTTGCCCCAATTGCCAGCAGCAGAAAAACAATTTGAAATTAAACTTAAGAGTATCACTTGGCTATTTGTATAGGTAAGTGTCAGAGTTGGATATTTGCATAGGTGTGCAAAAATGTAATTGGATAGCGTAACAATACGGTTGTATGTTGTTCTGAAGCCATCTGGATGGTGCTTGGTAGTCACATTTAAACTATCTAGCTAAGCTTTTAAATACTTAAATATTTTCTTACTGACAATTTTGAATACCTTGGTTTAGGTTATCAGTATTGGGTGGTAGAACTGGAAGGTTTTCATCTGGCTTCAGGATTATCAAGGAAGCTCTGTGGTCTCAGCTGAGAGACTTTAAGTTAAATTTAGGAATGGAGAAATCAGAAAACTGAATTTTTAAACCTCTGCTGGAAAATTTTTGCTGATGCTTGAGCATTGCAGGTTACTGCAAAGTGATTACAAGCTCCTGCAAAAAATGGGGTGCAAAGCCAAAGGGCATTAGTAGTATGCACTTGTAATTCAGGCATATAATTTCATCACAAATCGTGCAAAAGCAGTGGGACCACTTGTGTGAGTTAGTAGAAAAGATTGCAGTTTGCTAGAAGGCTCTTCTGGTTGATTTTGTAAAGGGACCCAATATTTATTTGAACAGATAGCCAGTTGTAATTCTGATTCAGCAGCAGGAGAATAAAATAAAAAGCTGCAAAAAAGCAGAAGCTTTTGATTGCATAATTAACAAACCAGGAGGAAAATCAGTTTCTTTTCAATTTTTCATAGAAGTTTGGTGAATGAGGAAAGAGGTGAGAAAAAATTGACAATATTCAGCATGGATTGATGCTGTTTCGAAGTACTTTGGGATTTTTTTAATTTACATTTCAGAGATGCATATTAGTTATGTCAAACCATTACTATTTAAAGTTGTAGAATTAAGTGAAATTGCGCTATGCAAAGTTGCATCTCCATTGAATTTTCTTACTTTCTATATAAGAAATAAACAATTTTTCATATTTTTGCTTTAACCTTTTTCTATCATATTAATGCCTGGAAGATAATTCCATATGTAAGTGTGTTTTCTTTAACCGAGTGAGATGATGATGTTGTGTGACTGCATATGCCAGTAACTCTTCTGTCACTGAGAGAAAAAGGAGAGAGATTTTTGTTCAGATTAAGTAAGATGGGATGGGTTAACTGAAAGTACAAAAAGATACCTTTCTGAGTGAAATATGGAAATCAACATGAACATTGTGGAAATAGCTTTCATCTTGCATGACTATAACTAATTTTCCTCTTTACTGGTAGCTTTTTCTTCAAAACAAGTAAGATGGCAAGTTTATCCTAGCTTCTACAGCAAAGAGAAGAAATCTCTCTAGAGAGTTATAAAAAATAACTACACTTGTTACATATTTGAAGGAGTTCTTAGTATTCTTCTCTGCATATTTTGTAGTATTTGTGAGAAATACTGGAGAGGAAAAGACTTCTCATTGATCATCTTCATTATAATAAGAAAGCACAACAATCTTTAAAAATTCATTCTGTTCATACAAAGGTGTTTGTGAGTGGGCATATTCCCTTTCTAAAAGGACTTGTATCTCTTCTGAACCTTGCATATGCAAGACATACCTATTTTTGAAATTTTATTCAAAATAGTTCTGTGTATCTTATCCAACCATCTGAGTCATTTGCACTCTGTTGGTCTGCCTGCTGAACCAGATATTTATTTCTTGGCATAAGAAAGTGTGAGTGTTTGAGCAATCTGCAGTTTAATAAATCACTAGGGTTCTATTTGTTTCTTTAAATATTTTTATAGTTAATATTTTGCCTTTCTTTGGTTGGAGCTGCATGTTGTCAACAACCTGGGAAGTAAAAAGTATGGATAAAATCACCTTTTATTCAGTATTAATGAAAGATGGAATTCTAGAAAACGAATACTGAACTGAAGGTAGAGGTTTTTAGCAATTTATAAGTAATGTGCACTTACATAATTTAATGAGCAAATATTTTGAATGTTAACAGCTTACAAAAAAATGCATATTGATAAGTGTACGTTAAAACAAATTATATAATCTGACCTGCTCTTGAAAGGAAAACGTGGCATTAGAAGTCTGATGATGACTTAACATGAAGAATATTTACCTATGTGTAAAATTAAAAACTTGGGGCTTTTCCTGATTCTGGATGCATTTATCCTTCCACTGAACCAAGGTTGTCAGTATGTTTGGGACTGGAAACTCCTTGGGCAAGTTTGTTCCCTGTAACAATATCAAACCCATTGTGTGTGTTAATTTAATGTAAAAACTAAGTCAGACAATAAATGTATCAAAAACAACTGAAAAAATTGTTCTCAAGGACTGGTGTAGTGAAGCAGCAAACCTCCCAGGTAATGATGACTGACATACTGCGGTAGAAGTTTTAGGTATGCTTTTTGCTCCCTTCTCTGGCAGCGATAGTTCTTACTGCTCAGATTATTACTGGAATTATGTAATTGTGTTCCTTCATGTTACTGCTCTGACGAAATGGTGAGAATGGGTTGGGGAAGTCAATTAAGATGAAACAAATGGGAATGCACTTAGCAGCTGATTTCTTTAGCCTCACAGGGAGAAATATAGCTGATTTATTAGACATTTGTGCTGACCTTAACTACTAGAGAAGGAAATGTTACTAAGCAGATAACAACAAAATTTGTTCATAATAGCATCAATGTTTTGTTGTGGCTTTAAAGCAGTGAACTTTTTATCATCTCAGCAGTAGTTCAGGCAAAACATATCTGCTCTGGGCCAGTTTTCTCTGAGTGATGAGCTTGTGTGTTGTGAGGTTAGAGCACAGAAATGCTTGGTTTGAAGTGTGCCAGGCAGTGGAAGCTTGATGTGTGTGGCAGCTACTCTGGTGGGTGCTTTAGGGTGGAGCATTCTTGTTTGGACAGTTCATGAGTGACCCTGTCCTCACTTTCATTTAGTTTGGATATCCCTCCTCGGCTTTGGTTTCATCCCACTACCAGTTGTTATCTATGGGCATTTAAATTGCTCCCTTTTCATGTATCATGAATGTAAATTTGTATTCCTGTCTGCCCTTATTCAGGTAAGTTAGTCAGTTGCTCTAGAGAATTAGAAGACAACTTGTAGTGGTTTGTATTTACTAGGGAGAGAAATGCAACGTAAAAATTAGGGGAAAAAAACAAATTAAGTCAAATTAATTTTAAGATAGTGAGATATGGTTCTTTCCACAAGTGGTTAGATATTAATGAGTAATATATTTGAACACTGCATTAAAATTTCTATATACCATGGTACCAGAAAACAAGTCTGTGGTATGGATAGTTTATGAATATGAACTGTGATGCATCAAACTGAGTCGTAAGGTATGCTAAACAGCAGCTGTGTAGAAATAAGTCATACTCTGAGGGAACTGTGGCTCAATTCAACCAAGTATTACTTAAGCTAAATAATTGTTGCTCATGCAATGATTTCCATAAAATCACCAACAAAACCAGAACTCAGGCTTTCTCTGTGTGCTGAGTCTTGTTGTGAAACTCCCAATTTCAGTGGCTCTCCTATTGGAGGAAATTAGTACAAGATTAGGAGTCAAGATTGGCTTGGGGTTTGGATTTCACAGTTCTTCAGCTGAAGAGAAGCCATCCTCAGCCAAGGCCAAGCTGGCTTTGCAGTCTGAGCCATGTACTGCACCTCTAAATACAAGTTTTCAATTATTGTTATTAGAATTTTTTATAGGGCTACTTAATCTCTGTAATAACAAATTATGGTTTGGTTTCTTTTTTTAATCAGCATTACAGCACAAAATATTTGTTTTACATTAAGCAATATGATAATTTTGCATAAATGGTCTTGCTTCTCTCTCTTCCCATGCTTTTCCTATCTTTTGTGCAATTGTTTTAAAACCAACACCAGTGTTTTCCTCCAAATGTTTGAGGTTGGTTTGGAGAGATGTTTGGTGGTTGGGTAAAAAGTACTGGACTGAATGGCCATGAGCAGGAGCCTTTTAAGTACATTGGCACTCGAAGTACAGAGAATCCTGTCTGCACCATAAAGTTTGCACACAAGGTAACAGGGCCTAAATCTGAAGGTATGGAAATACATCTGGAAAAGAAACTGGGGGAAAAAAAAGCTAAGAAATGCTCATCTTACTTATTATTTATATATAAACATATATAATATCATCTGTTTATAGTTACAAGTATAAATGCTGTTATGAGGAGTATCACCATCACTGTCTGTCAAGAGTGGTGACACGGCTGGAACCCGTATTCACTGAGAGGTGGTCACATTTTCTTGGGGGTGTTCTGACTCACATTTTCAATGATAGCATTTCAGAAGCACTAAATCATGCACAGTAAAAACTGGAAGCCTTTCTGGTTTATAAATGTCCTCTCAGAACCCAGCTGCAGTGCCAGTGACATCTTTCTGTGACTCTTAGAAGGGTCCTGAACTGTTTCTATTCTGGTAGCAGCCACTTCTGCCCATTTTGTCCTCTTTGATTAGCCTTTTGTCCTGTTGGCTTTATCATTCTTGGATAGTGCTGGTAGCTCCGTTGTGTGCACAGACCAGGGCTTCAGTCAGACTCGACGTCTTTGAATGCAGGTACAGGGCAAAGGGGACAAATACATCAAATGCAGGTCTTAAAAGCAGATATTCCATGGGGGTGGGACATTTGCTCTGTCATTTGCAGCTTCAGGCGGCACTTGTCTCTTGGCCTGAGAGTTTTGTTTCAACAGATCTGCAACAACCAACACATCCCTCCATCTCCGGATCGCCGGGGCCGGTCAGGGCCGGGAGCAGCGCGGAGACAAGGGGTAACGGCGCCGAGTCGCCGCTGTCCTCCCGCGCAGCAGCGCTTCCTCGCAGGCGAGGGACGGGGCTCGAGAGGCTTGTCGCCAGGGGGCTGGGACCGGAGCCTTCCTGCGGGGAAAGGAGCTGGAGAAACCTGTCGTTGGCTCCGGGAGAGCTTCCTCCTGCTGGAGCTCCTTCCTCTCCGCTTCTGCGGTGCCAGCGCCGCTTTCAGCTCTCTTGGGAGCCTTAGAGGCTGGGCTGCGACAGGCCAGCCTGTGTGCTACAGAGGGAAGCGTTGCAGTGCCTGCAGGCGCGAAACTCTACGTCTCTGGGCTGAAAGGAAAGCCTTTGCCTGGCCGTAAAATAAAGCGCATCCAGAAGGCAGGCGCGTCCTCTGGCGTCCAGGGAAGTCCACCCGGGAACCGCGGATGAATGAAGGGACCTGGGAGTCTGGCCCACGCTTGCCAACCTCTGCTGTGAACTCTGCGCTTCGACTCGGCGGGCAGAGAGCGCCTGCAGGTCCATGCGCTGGGTTGGCTCCGGATCGCTTCCTCCGCAAGTGCGCGTCCGGGCGGCCCGCGGGCCAGGGCGCGGCGGAGACCCAGCGAGCCAAGGTAAGGCGGGCGAGGGGCGACCTCCGCGGCTTCTTGCTCCTCGCATCGTCGGTGACTCAGGCTTGTCTTGCCACCTGAAGCCCTTCGCAGCGTGACGAGGCGTCCCTTAACCGAGGGCTGGGGGGAGGGAGGGCGGACGCAAAAGGCTGTGCCCCCTTCATCCGCCCTCCCTGGGGGACGGCTTTAGGGAGAAATTAGCAAGTGGGCTGTCTCTCAGCTTGTCCCCAAGGGGTAGAGCCGTGTGTGCGAAAGGGGTGGGGATGTGGCTCTTTCTCGCGGAGGTTTGTTATTATTGGGTGGAGGAGCGGGGAGGGGGAGTCTGCAGAGCAGACAAAATGCGGAGCCCCCCGCTCCTCGCAAGTGTGTCTGTGCGGGAGGCGGGTGGACGTGGCTCGTCAGAGACCGAGGTAGAGAAGGGTGAGGGGGCGGCCGAAGTGGAGAGGGGTCAGCAGCAGCTAGAGCATGCTCTCCACGCAACAGTTCCCTGCCCTGCCTGCGGAGGAGGAGCGCTACCGGCAGGTCCTCTCCGCCAGCCGGGTAAGGCGAACCTCAGGGCGCTCCCCTCCGCTCGGGGGCCGCCTGGGGACAGCGGGCCGGGGGATTGAGAGGGCGGCTGGCTCCGCCGCTCGGCGACCCCCGGGCTGCGGGCGGGGATAGCTCGCTCAGCGGACATCCCCGGCCACCGCCGCCCCGGCGGGCAATTCCCGTGCGCGGCGCACAGGCTGCGCTACCGCCGCGGGGCTGAGCGGCAGGTTGTTCGAGCAAGCGGAGAAGGGGCGACCCCCTCTCGGAGCCTGCCGAGCTGTTGGAGCGAGAGCGAACCCGTGGCTCACAGGCAGGGACGGGGCCGTGTCCCCGGGAGGCGCGGTCCGGGGGGCGGCCGGGGACAAGTTGACCGCCCGCGCCCCACCTGCCGCCGTGGGCCGTCCGGGAGCGCTCCGGTGTCGAAACTTGCGGGGACGCGCTGGGGACGGCCGCGTTCAGAGGCGCGGGATGCAGGTGAGCCGCAGCCAACAAGCGCTCGTTGTTGGCGTCTGACGGAGAGCCGAGAGGCCCCCTGGCCCCGGTTTTCTCACCAAGTCAGCACGGAAAATCAGCGGGGCTGCTCCGCCCGTTAAATGCTCTGCCGCTGGACAGAGCGGGAAGGAGTTGGCTGAACCCGACGACAATGGGTCCGGCCAGGATTTGCACAGCAAAGTTTGGGCTTAACCTCTGGCAGGACTGTCACGGCAGCTCCATCGGCGGCCGGGCTCCCGGGGAGCCGATGCACCGTGAGCCCGGCGCGGTGGTTGTCCCCCGGCATCAGCGGGAGCTGGCTTTACCCTTGTGTCGGTGCACCCTGGGGTCGGGTGGAGGGACCCCCAGCCCCCTCCCACGGCTGTACTGCGGGGTGCTACCGCTGGCCGTCACCAGCCACGGGAAGAGGTTATCCCGTGCAGGGTCACAGAGGGGGTGGTTAGTCCTTGCAGGGAGGGCCAGCATGCCTGTGTGGTTGCAAGTGTCCGAAGGGAATGGCGCGGGTGTGGACAGTCTCCTAGCACACACATGGGAGGAGTGGTGGGGGGTCTGCCCTCGTGGGAGAGGCTGCATAGGAGAGGGCGAGAGGGAACTTGAAAAACGTGGTTGCCGCGCTAGTGCGAACTTGCAGGGTCAGTACTCCTAGCCTGCCCTTCCCTCCGCTAGCCGGGGCGCAGGTGTGTCCCCAGTGTCCCCGGCGCGGGTGGCGCTGTCAGAGGGGCAGGCGCGGCGGGGGCCGCAGCTGTATAGCGGAGCTGGTGTGGAGCCACGGCGAGCGAGCGGGAGCCTCCGCAGGGAGGGACCGGCTGCTCTCTCCCTCTCCGCCGCCGGGAGAGAGCGGCGAGTGCTGCGCAGGAGTGCTGAGCCCGATGCGTGGCACTTGGGAGAGGGCGATGGAGCTCCTCGCGCTGTCACACCCATCGTACGCGCCCGAAATGGCACAGCAGCGGGTTTCACAAGTTTAGAAACACGGCAATATACTTTAGTAGTATCGTTGCTCCCCTTGATTTAAAATGCAGAGTCCTTGGATGCATTTAATGGCAGGCGATTAATTAATTAACTTAAATTACTAGCAGTCTCGTTGAGATGGTGAAACTCTGAAATGAAATCAAATATCTAGAGCTTTTAGTACATTCACGGGATCTCTTGGGAAGTTTTGGCTTTCAGCAGTAAGAATATGGCAGTGGATTTTTCCATATGGCTACGTACACCCTTCCTGTGTTCCTAAAAGGTGGATCAGTCAGCATGACTAAATTCTTTAGTGTGTTTTTGTAATGGATGCACTAGTTGGAGATCTCAGTTATAAGCTTCTCGGGTAGTGTAACACAGAGATGAATTAGTGTGTCACTGAGATAATCCAAGCAACTAAAAAGCAATAATACAAGGAATTAGAGAACTGCTCTGCCTCTGTCTCCATAAAAGCTGGTGGCATCTCCAAAGCATCTTGAACATCAGGGTTCTGAAGAAAGGTGGGGGCTCCTCCAGGTGAACAAGGTATTATGATCTGATTATTAAGGTGTTAGAAATGTCTCTGCCCAAATTAAGGTGCAAATGAGACCACATGCCAGTCAATAGTATGGGTTTTATTTGATAGAAAATATGAGAGAGAGAGAGAATAAAAGAGAGAAAGGGAGAATTAGGAAAAGAGCTGGAGGGGACAGAACGAGAGTGACAGAGACAGAATAAAGAAAATATCACCATCCGTGGATCCCAGTAATGTTACATTGATCCTCTCCAGCTGGTCTTCTTGGTGGTGAAGGTCCCCCTGGAAAGCATGGAATCCCATGGGTTAATATACACTCAGGCCAGGTGGCAATGTCCAGGCATATTCCCCCAGTGGGACAGGGCAGACTCTTGAAACAGACTCTGCATGTGCATCATGTGCAGTTCCGTGGTGCAAGGCCTCTGGGGAGTGCTTTGGGGGGTCTTTGATGTGCCCTGTGGGGTTGGGGGTTCTACAGCTGGGCCAGTTTGTGTAAGGGAGGAGGGGTGTCCAGTGCCTCTGAGCAGTGGTCACACCCAAAGCCTCCTCCCCCTGCCTCCCATTTTGGGGGGAGTCTGTGTAAACCTGGCTTCTGTTGGCTGTGGTCTCCCCCACCCCAAATGTAGCCAGGGGAGAATCTCTGCTGCATTTGGCTCTCTTGTGTATGCATTCCTTTCCCTTAGCCTTGTTTGTTTCTCCCTAGGCTGAGATGATTGAAAAATAGGATCTTATCTCAACAGCTTAATCTACAGTCCAAAATCCCAGTCAGGTATCTTCTTGAAGGCTTCTTTGGTTGTAACTTCTTCATACAGTTTTTGTTATAATGGGCAAAACTTTCTATCAATGTTTGAGGCGTGAATTATTTCAGTCTCTGACACAAGGGAATCCTAAACAGTGTTCAAACCTCTTTTAGAAATGAAATTCTCATGACTTTTTTTCCTCCTTTAAAGGCCATTTATGGAGTACTCCAACAGGCAGATGGGTCTTTTTGCCTGTGGAGAAGCCCAGCTATTCAACCCCACATATAATCCTCACTCAGCATGTATTTTCAAGGAAGCCACCAGCACTCATTTTCCAGAGAAGGCTCTCGTGGTGGTGAGCCAGGCAGCACAGCGTGCTTTCCCATATTAGAGGAGTCTGCATGTGCCGTTAGTATCTCATGGGGCCATTAGGACAAAATACTGTTTTTCCTGAGTCTTTTGGAGCTGGAACTATAAAATACTGAAGAAAACATTCACTTCCTTTTGAGAAGTCTTAGCTGGCACTCGACTGCATGTAGATAACTTGAGTGTCTCGTGAATTAAAAGTATTGTATGTAGATGATTTGAAATGTGTCATGATTGGAGGTGTCCTACAAAATGTGCAGGGGGCAATTCAATATATCTGTATTATTGTTTGGCTGTTAGTTATGTATGAGATGATATCTGCAGATACAAGTGAAAGCCAAGAGTGTTAACAGTGCCAGTAATTATTTTAAAATGTGGGTTTACTTGAATGTAGGAGTTGCCCTTTTTTTTTTTTCTTTTCTCTTTTCCTGCTAAGCTGATATACATGTTTAGGTCTTAGCACTCAGCTCCCTTGAGAAACATTACTGTCCTGCCATTATACTAAGTCCACGTACTGCCAGACACATAATTTCTTGTCATTACTCGCATAGCCAGACAAGGAGTGTGTGCAGAGGCTGAGGTGGATAAGCACCTGGACAGAAATCTCATTTGTCAGAAGGAGAATGGTCCTTTCAAGAGAAGGTGGAACAGGCAAGGGGGTTTTGGGATGATTATATCTGGTGAAGAAATCCAGCAGCTCCTACTCTGTTGCTCTAACAAACAAATGCTGAACCATAAACCTTTTGAACACAAGCAGGAAGACAGCTCTTCAGTCAGTGTGATTAAGTGGCTGTTTGAGCTCTGTGAGTCTTTGCCATGCTGCAGCCCATCAGATTCAGGTCATCCTCATCCAGGAGGCACGATATAAGCACTACTGGCACTTTCTTAAGAGGTGGGAGCTGTGGCTTTGACCTCACCTGAATGAAGAGGCTCTGGGTACCAGGTCATCTGCTTTCAGGCTGAGCAGCACATGCTGTTAGGCAGTTACACACAACAGCTCTATCTCCTGGTGTTGTCAGGTTTTAAAAGACCATGGCTATGGCTGCATTGTGTGGGAAGAGTCTGAATCCTGTCAGCGTGTCAGGTATCCTCAGCAAGTGCTTACAAGGCCAGATGAATGTCTTGTTCCTGAATGCCAGCCAGGGTTTGGCAGGGGCGGATGTCAGGCCTCTTGCAGCTGGGCAGTTTTAGACTTGCACATGCAGCTTAGGCCCTTCCAAATGCAGCCACCAGACACCTGATTTTTAAATGCCTTCAGGATGAAGCAGCTAAGTAAGCAGCAGGGCTGGAGGGAGACAGACTGATTACAATTGAATTACAGTCTGATTGAAATACTAATGCTTGTAGTCCGTCCCAGTTTCTTTCCCTACCAAAAAGAAATGGACCTCATAAGTGACAGGCTGGGTACATGCAGTTCTCTAGTGCCAGGAGAGAAGGGTGGATGATAACCCACTGTGAAGTGATGGATTGTCACAGTAGGACAAAGAAAGCTTAAATCCTCCTTGTAAAGGTCTTCACACTCAGAACAGTGACTGAAGACAGTATCCAGACAGCTCCAGCCTGACTACTCTCATTGCCTCTGAATTTTTAATTCTCTTGGCCCCTCGCAGTGTGTTGTTTTCTTGTTAGAGTGTGCAGTTTCACCTAGAACTGTCCTGAGCCTCAGTCTGGGTGCCAGGGCACAAGAGCTGCCCCTCGACTTGCTGGGACCTGTAACTGCGGGTGCCAGTAAGTACCTGGGGTGCACCCTCACTCCCCGAGAGGCTGCAGGAGTTAAAGCCCGGGGAAAGAGGGCAGGCAGAGCGCCTGGGCTGTGCCCCTTTGGCTCTCGTGGCAGCAGTCCCCGTGTCCAGCGGGCTGTCCCCTCTCCCGGCCGGAGGCTGGGGCTCCCCCGCCACGGCCGCCTTGCCCGGCGTGCTTGGGGCGAAGCGGGGCTGCTCGGGGTGCCTCTCCCAGTCCGCAGCCCCGCGGCAGAAAAACACGATGCCGATCGCATCCTTTCCCTCAGTCCCCCGCCCTCTATAAATAACTCTGGCTGAGCTGACCTGTCAGATTCCCCCGGCAGAGAGGATCCCCTGACCCGGGCCGCCTGCAGTGGAAAGTCTGAATGCAAAACATACCGTAGTAAAAATAGAGCTGCCGGGGAGCCCCGCAGCCAGTCCCGGCGGCTCCGGGTGCCGCACCGGGCCGGGCTCCCGCTGTCCCTCGGGCGCTCCCGGCTGCCGTCAGCACCGAGGGCTCCCCCTGCTCCTAAATCTGCGACCACTTTAATGCCCCAATGGTGAATGCTTTTCTTGCTGGCAGATGGACGCGTAATCAATTTCTGCTGTGGAACACATAGTTCGCTTTCCAAGTAGTGTTTTTAATTTCGGCTTGTCTTTCTGACCAGCAAAGATGAAAGAAATAGGAATATGGTTTAATATCCTAAATGTAAAACTAATAATGAGACGACCATCAAGCAAGAGCTTCTCATTTCAAAAAGGGGTGAGAATGTTGCTACCTCTGAAGTCTGAATTAGATTCCATCCTGTGCTTACCTTGTGCAGACAACTGCCCCCCTGAGGGGATAGATGCTCCTTGGCTGTGGTTTCAAGCAATAATAATTTAAAGAAATGCTTGTAACTAAATTGTGTATATGCTGTTATTTCTGGTTATTTTACCTGCAAAATTTTAATACCTGGAAGTCAAAGCCAGCAACAGACACCAGAAAGTGCTGTCTGATGCTGCTTTGCCTTATCCTTCTGGTGCATCCATGTCACAGTTCTTGGTCCTCAGTGCTTGCCGGAGCACAGCCGACTCTGGGGGTGGTGTGGGGTGGCCTCGGCCCACAGCCAAGCACCAAATAGCCACTTGCTCTCTCCCTGCCCTCTCCTGCAGGATGGGGGAGAAAATAGAAAGAATGAGAAAGCTGATGGGTCAAGATAAAAGCTGGTAGATGGCTTCCTGATTACCATGATGGACAACACAGACTGGAGCAGAGTAAATACGTATTGACTGATCCAGATATTGTGAAACAAAAGCAAAAAAGAAGCATCTGCTTGCTTGGATGCCACGCAGTTTACAGTTCTCTGGTTTTGTTTGTCTTGTTTCCAGTATAAGATAGTTTTATAGCACGTTGTCCTGTAGAAAGTGAATAGAGGCTGACAGTTAGATACTGACAGAGCTGCTTTCAAATGGTGAAGTTTTTGCTGCGATGGTTCAAGCCTTGCCCCTGGGGGACAGCTCCTGTAAGTCTGTGAGAAAAAAGGCTGTCAACTTGCATCACTGCAGGTGCTCCTGTAAGCTACTGCTCTTCCAGAATTCCAAGGCTAACTTTTTCTTGCAAGAGAAATATTTTGTATATTGAACATTTAATTCATCTTCACCTAGTCCTTTAAGGGAAAGGAAGTGAAGGGAGAGTATCATTTTTTTAGGACTGCATCAGATTTCATCTGCTCCCGTTCATGTGTTGTAGTTCAGGGAAATTCCAATGCTCAGTGGATGGTGCCCTTGCTTTGGGACCGACTGGTGAGTGATTGGCAAAGTCTGTGTTTCTCTTGTTCTCTTCCTAAAACCTGTAATACTCAGGTCTGCCATATACAGAAACTGGTGTTTTAAAAACTAATGTGCTAGAATCTTCCACAACTGATCTGTTTGACGCCAGAGAAAACTTTGACTTAGCAGTGATTTAACAGTAGCAGCAACTGCCCAGAGCAATTCCTATTACTGTTCATCACCTCAAAGAACTCCTAGTTTCAAAATAGCCTATACTGTCACTCCAATATTACTGAAAGTTACTTGAGAACGTCACAGACTCAGAAAGCGATTCCTAAGGAAAGAGGCTCTCAATTCCCCCCTTTTCTGCCTCTGAATGAAGCAGTGAGAAATTGCTTATGTGCTCCTTGCATTGTTCATCTCATTTCACAAGCCAGTCAGGTTATATCTCATTTTATATATATCATCATATATATGTCATATAAATGAGTTATATCTCATTTCACAAGGCAGGCAGTTCACAAGGCACTCTTGGAAATAAAGCCACTGGTAGGTAGCATTAAGGAGTTTTCCATCCCACATCTCTCAGACCTGTAGCTCTGCATTCATGTATTAATACAGCATATAGCTGTAATACATGACTGCGTCTTCCCCATCTTCCATGGGACAGTGGAGCCACATGGAGATGTCTTCCATTGTGTCTGCTGCCAAGTTTTTTGCTGGGTGGATTATTTTGCCTGTGTTAAAGTTGTCCTGAAACCAGTGGGACCTGGAGATTATAGAAGCACATACTACAGGTCTCAGGCTTTTCCCATCCTCCTGCATTTTCACATATCCAAGAAGAAACACAGACAGCTGAGCCCACCCTGCCTTACCAACCTGTGCATTTTTGCCATGACACAGTCTTGAGGGACACACATTGCTGAGAGATACTTTATTGTTTGAAAAATGCTAGTTATCTGAATCTGCAAATACTGTCTAAATGGATAATATATCTGAAGGAATATTAGGAGCTGTAGAATAAGTAGCATTCTTCTTATCTTTTTATTTTTTTTCCTTACACTGCTTTTTGATATGTAGTAACTATGTAAAAAAATTATTAAGTAGTAAATGCCTTTTTTAAAGCTTCCTTTTGCCCCTGCTCAGCCATTTTATGGGTGTTAGTTTAAATATTTTGTTGTGCATTGTAGACAAGTCTGGAAAGGAAGACTGAAACGATGATTGAATGTGTTTAAAAGTTGTTAACAAATCTTTTTCCCTATAAAGTGAGAGATATGGAATAGTGTTGATGGTAGTCTGGATGGGTTGAGAACCCAGATGGTTTCCATTTGCTTTTTCCCTATCATACAGAGGATTATTCTATGATTCTTGGAGTTTTCTGAAGAAAATGTGAATGGAAAGAAACCTGGCATCTATTCTAGGGATGACAAATTGAATATTCCTAGCCATAAATACAGTAGGATTTTTCTTACTTGACAAAATAATTCACCAGATTGTTATTGTTTCAGTGACTTAGATGAACATTTTTATCCCATAAATCTTTCTGTGATCCATAGAACTTTAGTATTATGTCAAAGTCATAGTCAAATATATACACCAATGTAAGTACCTTGTCAACCTACTTAATCTCAAGTTTTCTGTATCAACTCATTTTTTTGTAAATTCAGCAATAGTGAATAGGTTTAATCTCTAGTCACCTCTCCAGTTATTTCTGTCACAATGTCCTGGTAGTTTCAAAAAATATGCTTCTCTTTTTTTATTTTCTTTTACTGAAGCAAAATGTTCAAAGATAACATGTTTCTGAACAAAGTGGTATCCTATTGGAAAATGAATGAGTCACCTCTGAATTTTTTAGATAGTAGGTTATCGACCTTGGAGACATTGTGTAAATCCATTTTCATCTTTGAGAGGAGGTCAAATAAAAATCCAGCTATGCTGAATGGATAAGGGTTTGCTTTGACACTAAATCATGTCCCTTTCCTTTGATTAGTATTGCTGCTGGTCTTATCTTTGGTCCAAGAGTTAGTATATTTTTATTTACAATACAGAAAAAAGTCAGTAAAATTAACATTACACATTCAAATACTAAATTTTAATTTCTTCTATGCAGGTGTTTATAGTTTAAGAATAATTATGCATTTTAGTGAAAAATTAATAAGAAATACATGAAACACGAAGACACCAATGCTTCTAAGAAGATTCCTGCCATTTTTTATCTTGCATTCTAGTTTAACATCCAATTCATGTAATTGAAAACTTCTGATTTTAAACAGGTTAAGCAGTTGTATAATCAGCAATCTGTGTGGCACATACATGATGTCACCCTCAAGTTCAGAGGACTAAGCCTACTGAAGAGACATTAACATCAAAAAAAGGTATATCCAGTTATGAGGTCTAATTGCCTTGTGTGGGATGGGCTTCTGATGGGATTTCTGCACAGGCCGTGGGTGACTGATACACTGAATGGGCCCTTTCTGCTTTTCCAGGCTTGAAATCTTCCTTTAAGAGGAGGTTTTCCTCTAACAGCATCCCTCTACCCCTTCAAAATGTTTTTGGTTTTTTTCCAAATCTTTTTATTGTCAGAAAATAGGCCACTAAATTTTTTGAGGGTTTTTTAATGGTTTCCAATTTTGCTTTCTGGTGCTAATGGCTCTTCTGCAGACATCTGCTCATTGAATTCCCAGCAAGGCAGGAACCTGAAGAGGGTACTGTGTTACTCCATGCCTGCTGGGTTGTGATTCTCAGCAGTGTGTAGCCAGAGGCTTGCCATTGCTGCTCAACATGCTTTCAGCTCAATGCAATGAACATCTGGGTAGTCAGGAAAGCATTAGAATAGTCTCTGTGTATGTTCAGAAAAACTGCATGGCACTGTGGAAACTTTCATGAGTAATTTTTGCAAGCCATAGCAACTTAAAGAAAACTAATAACCCCCTAGAGCATGAATTCTGCATTAGTTAAAGAGTACTTTCCCAGAATAATTTCTCACTGCTTGCTGAAGGGGGCTGAATGGGTGTTCGTGTTCTGGCATTGAGAAATACCAGATAATGCTAACCATAGTCTTAAAAATTATTGCCATTCATGCACACTTCAGCTTTTAAAAAATCTTTGCTATCTTCCATATGTTCACTGAACCTTGCTCATCTTATGAGGAGTGGCAACATCACATATCTTTGCCACCAGCTGCGAGTAATAAGGAAGAGAGAGCTGAGAATTGTAGTAAGTTTGCCATCAGCTCTACTATTTCCTAATCTGAACATTCTTGAAAATTCAACAAAGTTCCATTGTAAATGTGGGAAATATCCCCATATTAGTTGCAAGTTTACATCAGTGAAATTGTAAATAATTGTAAATATGTACAATATACAAGTAAATATGTAAACAATTAACATTTGTGCCACAGTGGAATCATTATTCAGCAGCTCTTCTTTTTAAAAATGAAGGGATAACAACATATTGGTATACTACTGTTCTCTAGTAATAAAAAATATCCTTTTTCCCCCCTGTATATGTTGGCTAATGGTGTGTCTAGTTCTTTTTTATAATGGGATGGAGAACAGTTGTACCAATGTACTGCACATGGAATCCAAGAAAATCCTTTATTTTGCTTTTCCATCTTTTGCATGAGATGTTAAGCATAGGTTACCTGTTGTGGAGATTCAAGGTCAATAGTTTTCTTGTCAATAACTTTCTGATTTCTAAATAAAATATTTTCAGGGAGACTATTTATTAAATTGTTTATGTATACTTATTTTGATATCAAATAAAAGCTTTGTCAAAGCGCCTTTATAATCCATTACATTTGCAGGATAGAACAGTGGATTCTTTCCCAAAAGAATTAGATGAGAATAAATTCAGAACTCCATATCGCCTGGCTGCAATGCCTATGTCTGTACTTTATTTCCACCTCCCTCAAAGCCTTCAGGAAGGGAAAAATGAACTATGAAAGAAAAGTTGCACCAGAAGCAGGCTCTCTTAATTAAACATTCTTTGTAAAGATAGTAACTTGGGCACTGCCGACACCACCGGCAGCACAGCATTCATCTGTCACCCAGATAAAAGCAGATTTGGAAGTGTGTGTTGGTGACTCTGATAGCTGGTCGTACCTCCTTGTCCCTTCTGAGCTTCTCCTGCGTATCTCCTCGGCTCCAGAATGGTCTCAGGGACTCACAAAACTGCTGAAATTGTTAGGAGTCAAGAGCCCCGAATTTGTGCAACAGAAATGAAGGAAGGAATATCACATAGTCATTTGTAAATCCGAATTAGTCACCGACTTCTCGTGATGCCCAATTTGGATTTTTGCAACACTGTGTCTCAAACTGGATTAAAAACAAGCTTGCAAAGTCACCAGAACAGAAGTGAGCAGTGGGTCTCTGTGGTAGTCTGAAAGGCAAAAAATCCCTTACTTTACACCTTGCATCTTGTTCAACACAGATGAAACATCACTGACACAGTTACACTGGATTTGAATGAAAATATATGTCAGGAAGATTAAATACGTTCCAGGTTTATGCTTCAACCAAAAGAATCTGGCTGTACAAGGCATCTACCACCAACCAAATATTTCTTTTGGAAAGATAAGCCCAGCTTCATATGACATCTCCCTCATGGAGATACTGTGTATTTCAGATTGATTAATTTCATGGAAGTGGAAGGAGGTCTGATCATCAAAATTAACTTCTAATGAATTATGTCAGCAATGTGTAATTTGTCTGAGGATATGGAATTCCCTGGGAGAAGTGAACGAGATTACAGTGAGTTTGAGCTATCAGGAAAATACTGCATTTCATTGTGCAAATAACAATCCATGTGATAATAACATGCTTTTCATGTTTGCTGATTCACTGTATGAAAGGGTTGTTTGTTTGGGGTTTTTTTTTCTGCCTTGCTGTATAAAAAGGTGTTTGGCTTTTTTTGCTGCTTTGCTGCATGAGAAGTTTTTTCCTCTAAATGGCACTATTTGCTTTTAGAATAACTATGACACTTCTGTTCTTCAATTTGTTTACCCTGGAATTTGGGTACTGCTTGTATTTGCAGACAAAAGCTGCTTAGTATTCAGTTTCTTATGCTGCCTTAACGTTCATTCTTCAGGGTCCTCTTCAGTTGGGCTCTCTAATTTCTGTAATATTGAAAATGAAATATTTCGCAACTTTTTGCATGTTTGTTGTTTTAGCATGTTACTTTTCACCTTTGGAGAATTTATCTTACACTTTCCACTTGTTACAACAACTGTTAAGGTATGGTGCTATATATTTTTTGACCAATAGGGGTGCATTTCTGACCACTAATATCCATGTAAACAGGACAGAACTGATAAAAATGTAGGCCATTTGCAGATTCTGTTACTCATTACCAGGAGCTTGAATATTATGAGTTGATTAGAAAAGGCTGTAAGAATGAGTATGGTTAAATTTTTGTATATATGCTGTTTTGTGCTTAAACATTGACACTTCACATGTTTAATTTTTGCTCTGTAGCCATTAGAAGTGGGAGCCATCTTCCTTCAATGGCAAAGGGAAAGTTATAATGGCTGGTATGGTCATGTCAGTGCAGTATCTAGAGATTTAAGAGCAGCATCACAAGAGCTGATAAAAGCGCAGGAGTTGGCAACTGAGCACCGCTTTGGTATTAGAAGAGGAACAATATCAAGGATATGGAAAAAACTGCAGATAGTTTCCATAATCTTACGTATTTTCCCTACATGAACAGTTGCTTGACTGGATAGCAGATTCCTCAGTGGCATTATGAGAACTTCTACAAGGCCACCTGTTTGCTGCCCCTAATGACATTCTTTCTGCATTCCGTGGTATTTGTCTTCTTTCCACTTCTTTCCAGTACAGACACTACATCGTGCTTTGGTGTATGGCTTGCTTGAGATATTTTAATGCTTCTGATCTAAGAGGTGTATCCTGCATTTCTGTGTAGAGACCCATCATGCACAGAAGATACTGACAGTAAGCAATTAGCCTTAATGATACTTCTTTATTGGGAGAACATCTGTTAGTTCTGTGGTGACAACAGCAGGAGATATTTTTATCGACTGCCTATAGTATGATTCAGGCTGTTTTATAGACTAGTAACTTAGATACTTTTAGTATCTAAAAGGAAAATTGCATGCTACCATAGGCTTTTCACCCATAAATCTTAATGTAATCTGTCATTTCTTTTTTATGACAGGCATGTTATTGAAATGACAGCCATGAGATCAGGTTCTTTCCACATCTTGCAGAAAATAAGCTGTGAATTTTGGTCCAATGAATTTTTAGTCTTTCTGTAGTCAAATGGGACTACACACTTTTTTCCATCTTACTTTTTTCTGTGTCTGTGGTTCCAGAAAATAAACTGAGCAGTCTCATCCAGCAGTCCTAGATAAACCTAGAATTTTTTGAAGATCTGCACTGAAATTAGCTTAGAATTTCTTTATAGTCTATTTCCTTTATTGCAGTCATTACTGAAAGAGTGACATTCAGATCAGCAGTGGTTAACGTAATTTCATTAGGGACAGAACTTTTTAGCTGTAAGAAGAAATTATCTGATGTTTTTAGACATCCTCTCTTCTGACTATATTTTTGTTAAATACAAAACCTGTTTGTATTAAAAGTAAATGACCTCTTGCCTTAAAAAACAAACAATCACATTTCCTAACTGTAGTGCATATAGTATTATTAAGTTAGGAAAATATTTTTAAAATTGAGTTTTCTAACAACAGTGGTAGGAAGAGAACTTGCACCAATATTCTTCAAGTATTGAGAATGTGTTTTGTCCAGTGCTGTAGATTTTTGGCTAAGTCTATTTTATGCTAAAATTTTCTGCATTTAGAGCTGATTTCTTTCATTGGGACCTTAAGGATTCTGCTTTTAAGTCTTCTGGTCCTTCATCTTGGAAAGGGAGATAAATATGTATCTAACAGGTACCTCAGTCTTATAGAGAATGAGTCGGAGAAACTATTAACTACACAGAGAGTTGAGGTAGACTCGTTTCTTATCTTGGCCACTAGCTTAGAAGCTTGAAGTGAGCCTTCATGATGAATATAAGCATTTTGCACCTCTCTTTCCTTCCAAAGGCCCATTTTTATCTGAAGATTCCAGTATTTATGTCTTTATTCTACTATTTGTGCCTCTATTCCATTATTTATTAGAACTGAGAGAACAGAGCATGTCAGAAGTTTATGCAGATACACTGTCATACCAGAGCACTTTAAGCTGGTGCATGTATTCTTGGTGTATTGCAATATTTGGTGGCAAGAGGAAAAGAAACACTATCAGGGAATATAGAAATAGTAGGTGTAATGCATTCATGTTTATCTATAGGACACATCATTACATTCTCATTGTTCATATAGGAACTAGTAGCACTATCTCTAGTTCATATTCATCAAAGAAATTGATGGAAAAAACCTCTTGTTGATGTTCAAGTGATGGAAAACTGGTAAAATTGGGGAATGGGAAAGATTAAGTTTATGCTTGCCTAGTCACTGATGTTGATTTAAACAGGTGTAGTGTTTTTCATGAGGTCTTTTCCTGTAGAAGGAAAAATACAACATGCTGTTTAGTTGCCTAAAAATACTTATTTTGCTGTTCTACAGAACAAGTAATTCATGGTTTTAGAGAAACATGTCTTTAACATTATAACATTCTTTTCTTGAGCAGTCACTGAAAGCAAATTTGGATACAACAGTCCATTTTAAAATCTGTGGCAGTAAGCTGTCAATACAAAGATTGAGATTTATTGCTCTCAGGAGTGGACAGGAAAGAAAATGTTTGATGTTCTCATTTAGTATTGAACATCTGTGTAAAGTAAGTAGTATTCACAATGCCAGTAGCCATTTCTCACAGAAGCAGAGGATCACAAGAAGCTCACTGTTTTAATTAGCACACATTTAATCTTTCTGCTAGGTTAACTCTAAGGCATATGTACAACAGTGGTGGTTACTCTGCTCAGTTATACACCTGTGTTTGAGATCATTAAGATCTCATGTACCTCCAGAGTACTCCATATCACCCCCTCCTCACAAAAAGAGTCAAAAAGTGATGATGAATATAATTTTTGTATGTTTTTTCAATTATTTGACAATACAATTTTGTTCTTTCTTGGTAAGTTTTTACTCCTAAGACAAACTCTTTGTCGAGTCATGGGTCAGAATTTACTTTGTATTACACTGGGTAGAGTTGGACACTTCTTCTTGGGACTTGCAAGAAGTGCATCTTGGTTGGGAGTCATTCCTTTAGGAAAATGAGCTGGATCTAAAATTTATTGATCTTGAAGAAACTAAGAATCAGCTCCTGAGTGCCCTGATGGCTGGGCTGTGTGGTGGTGGTCCTGCTCCTTGTTGTCTGGCCCAGAAGAACTCATTATTTTGAGGGATGGCATGCTCTGATTTAAGAGGACTCTGTGTTCATGTGGTTGTGATACTCTAAAGTTTATCTGTGTGTGGATGTTTTAGATGTCACTTGTGGATAAGGGCACTAATTAAGCTGAGATATCCTGAAATCCTGTTTTGAAAGATATGCAACTTCTGAATAAGCTGTTGATTAAGAAAAACACTTCTGACAACCACTTAACTCTCTCCAATATTATTTATATTTCTCTTCTTGTGGAAAATGAGGATCAGATTGCAGACCTTGTCATCTCATCCAGGCTGTTTCAATAGACAGAGCTACCACTTTGTATTCTCATCCTGAGCTGGCTCTTTCAGATGTTCAGATAAATCCAACATCTTTAAACTTACCATCCTGCTTGCTAGATAAACGTAGTGTTAGGACTGTGTTGAGACTGAATCACTGGAATCAGGAGGGAGATTATCAAGTGAGATACTGCTAGCAGCTCTCACCATACCAGTACCATTTGCATTTTCTATGTTAATGTGTTTACTTTGAACAGTGGAAGTAGGGAAAGAAGTCACATGGGACACTGCACTGGATGAGTGTCAGAGTTAGATGACATGATGCTTAGCAGTCAGAAAAGATGCATACAACTTCACAAATGCAGTTTTAGTTTCTGCTGTCTGTAGATGGTCTGCAGTGTCTAGTAACCATGGGTATCAGGAGAAGTTGATAATTCTAATATCAGCAAGGAAAGTTTCGTTCCAGATTGTCTTTGTACCATGCTGGGACAAGAGACATTGCAGAATGATGGAAAATTATTCTGCAAATGCCTACAGTCTTCTCAGTCAAGGCAGTAAATGGGCAGTGAGGTTGTGGGTGGTATAAATCCAGTCCTTTGCAGCAATTCCTTAATAAATAGTTCAGCTTCCTTTTGTGCCAGTCAGCCTAATAAGCTCCTCTCTACAGAAAGGCACGTTCAGCAGAGCCAGCCAAAGGGATAACACACAGAGAGTGGCATTTAAAAGACTGATATTTTTTATGTTGTAGACCTCAGTGTCTCAAGGTTCTTTGGGGAGAGGCTGTCAGGGTAATGGATGCATTTACTCTTGTGTCCTGTCATGAGCAACTTTGATGTGATTGATCTTCCTGACAAAGAGGATAAACTATTAGTCATCCTTTGGGAAGACACTGTCTGGAATTAATAATCCTATCATCTAGTTTCACCTTATCACAGGCAAATTTGGGTTTTTTTAGTCAATTTCAAATAAAGGGGCATTGACTTCATAACAGTTTCAGTCTTGCTCTTAAATATTAATTTGGAAGTTTGTTTTTGTTTCTCTTTAAAAAGTATGACATTTCTCCAGTATATGAGATCATAGTCGTAATGGAGTTAGGTTTAAAAAATATAAAATACATATTTAGGATTTTGCAAGGGTCTGAGTTTTTGTACTTTGTGCAGCTCAGTGGAATTCAGAAAATAGTTTTTCTCTGTTCTTTTGTATTTCTTTCATAGAACAGGAAATTTTATTTGCAAACTACAGAATACTGTACTAAGTTATAATTTTATAAAGTAATTAAGTCAGACAGCATTGTTGTGCACAATGTCTTCTACTGTCACTTAAAACAAAGATTATAATAGTGCCTTGATTCTGTAATAAAAGAAACAAGAACATGGAGTTCTTGAATAATGGATTTTTATAAATTATAAAATAATACGTATTTAGCCTTATTCCTTTAGTTTATTATGTATTTTACATTTTTTTCAAATGAAATGCCTATCCAACTTCCAGTTCATCAGAAATGTTTAGACATTTCAATGAAGCTGTAAGTCTGTGGATATTGAGTAAAGTTAATTAAATTATGTGGATGGCACTAGACTGTCCACCAGAAAGAAGGTTTACATACAGCTTGCTGCTGTTAGAAAAAAAGGGATTTATTAATGGTCACTAGAGTGATAAAACTGCTTTCTTGTTTTTCAGGTCTTGGGAACAGATGAGGATAATATGGGGGATGGTTGCTCTCAGAAACTGGCTTCTGCCAAGTTCCTTCGACTTTTGCTCCTGATACTGATTCCATGCATCTGTGCCCTTATCCTTTTGCTGGTGATCCTGCTTACCTTTGTAGGTGAGTGCTTTTTTAATTAAGGAGACACTTTTTAAATTAAGGAGACTAAAGCTAAGGCTACATTCTCAAGTGCTAATATAATTCTGGACATTAAACATATATCTTACTTAGCACACCTACCTAACAAACGAATCTACCTAGTGACTGTTGCAGAGAAATAAACATGTTATTTAGATTTATATCTCTCAGAAAAAATTAAAGTATTGATTTTCTCAAGGTAGACTTTTGAGGAACACACTATCTTGAACATGTAGGATGTAGATAATTTTCAGCAGTCATTTTTCAAGTACAAAATATATTTTTGTTATAACTTTAGATCACTTTATGTCACAAATTCATATGCAAATGTGATTAGGTGAAATTTAATTTATCAATAGCCACAAATTTTTGTGAACAGCATACAAAATATTCCTGTTTAGCTAAGGAAAATTATGTTCATTTCTTCTACATATGAAATATGTATCAATGCACAACCCCAAATACCTTTTGTGGAAACTGGTTCAAGGCATATTAGATTTCATAAAGGCTTAGTCTGTTAAGTAATTTTGTGCGTATGTTTTACATAATTAAAAGGTGCTCATTTATTATCAAAAATTTTTTATAAAGTCTTCCCTTTGTAACATTTAGAGAAGCTGACATATCATTAAATTGCTTCAACTACAACATGGAAAAGACAGTAATACTAGGTTAAACCATTATTTTTTTAGAAAAAAAAAAGACGAAAAAATTTGCTTTCAGTGCTGATTGGTTTTGGGATTTTTGTGTTTTTCTTTTCGTTAGTGAGAATATTTTCTAGTTGAGCTTCCTTAAGTACTTCAGAAGCACATTTGAAACAAGTGGGGTAGTGTATCCAGTATGCAGATATACAGATATAAATCTATTTTCCTGTTTTAAAGACTCCAATTTCAGTACACAACAGTCAGTCAAACAGCAAGCATAGGAAGAAACTAAACATGTCTCAAAAGCACTGTCAAAATCTGCACAACTTAGATCTGTTTTCTCAATTCAGTCTGTAAAGGATATGCAACAAGACATAGCAGGCCTGTTCTTTTCATTTAGTTTAAGTTAAGGAAGTAAAAAGACCCCAAAGCTAGTGAATGCTATGATTGACAAGTAAGTCTCAGGTTGTATCTCTGAGCTAAGAAAGATAGATTTCCTTGTTTTAAGATCAAGGAAATCTTGCAATTAGGAAATATGGAGCCATTAAATTTGCTTTCCTTATGTTTAGCATTCCATTTGTATCTTTCATATCCTCTGCCCTAGATTTTTGTTCTTTGGTGAGAAAGCAGATAAAAAAGCAGGTGTATTTACATCAGCTCTACTCAGTTGCCTCCTGAGGCATGTATTGACGTGTCATTAAAATGTATGAAACCCTCTGGGAAATGGGGTCTGTTCTGATCCTACCTACATTGCAAAAATAGTGACTGTCTCCTCTAAAGTCAATGTAATTACTGTAGGGTAAAGAATAAGGCTTGGTGTTATAACCCAAGTCTAAAACTGGTAAAGGTCCCTTCAGAAACATCTTTTGTATTAACCTATTGTAATTCGGTATTCTTCTCGGCAGCTTCTATTTTCTGTGCTTTGATAGTCTAGAAAAAAATATATTTGATGACCAGAATGAACTGAATGAATTTTGTGGCCATATTTAAATTGTGTGTAATATATTGTAGTCTGTTTTAGTTACTGAGAACACACTACATCAAGAATAGTATTTCATACGCATTTCAGGTTGATAACTGAATTCTAATATTGGAATGAAGTCTTACAGTGTAAGAAATAAGTTGATAGTAGTGACCGGCTAATAAAAATTGTTTAATATATAGGAAATTATGTTTTTACTTTTTTTCACAAAACAGAGCAGTTAGATTCTGTGGTTGTCATTCTAGTATCTTTCACTGGTGCATAAAACATAAATAGAAAGCTCCAGTATATAGTTTAGAACCTTACAAACTTATTTGATTTGACTTTGGTAATTAACTTATAAGGAAATTAGGCGTTTTATATTTTGCTAGAAAATACTTTATTTCCTGTGGTAAATTTTTAGGTCATTATTCTTTTCCTTCTGTAATATTTTTTAATTAAGGCATATACACATGAAAAAATGTGCATGCACCTGAGCACTTTTCTATGCATTTTCCTTACATCTCTTTTGTTGCCTGCACATCATTGCAAGCTCTGATGTTGGAGAAACGGAAAAGTTGGTGTGGGTGGAAGGAGACAGGAAGAGCAGTACAGTTATATTGTAGTAATGGGGAATATCCTACTTGAGGTGTCATGGAGCCTTGTTTTCAGAATATGACATTAATCAATCTTTGAAAAATTAGTTATTAGCCAAGTATTCAAGACCCAAAGCCTTGAAAAAGTAATTCTGTTAGAACTGTGTACAAAGGAAAGACAAAGCAAATTGTCAGTAGAGATGCACTTTATTTTGAATAAAGATACAAGATATGTGCTTATCAACCTGTAGAAGCAAACTTTGTAAGGAATAAACATTCTTTTTCTTTAAATAAACACAGAGAGAAAGTGTTACAAACCACTTGAAACACAGTCTTTAAAAAGTCCTTCCTATGCTAATAAGCATTATACCAAATTAAATTTTTTTTGATTGTATGATAATTGGTTCCCAATGCAGTTATTTTTCTGGGAAAGCAAAATGCTTTATAGTTACAGTTCCACAAAGGAAAAAAAAAGAAAGAAAGAAAGGAAGGAAAAGGAAAGAAAGAAGAAAAGAAAGAGATCAGGATAAAGTTTATTACTGCAGGTCAACTGATGTGCAATTGTTTGGTGTACTATGGGACTGTCCCAGTATCAGTGATGTGCCCATTTCTCCAGGTTGCAGAGTCACAGGTAGAGACCCTGCAGGAGAAATCTCAGTTTGTATGTTGTGGCCAGTTGTAGTAGTGAACCAGTGCTTTATTTCCTTTGCAACTGCCTCATCCATTACCAATGCCGTGGTAGGCTCCTTTGCTCTATTTCATTAGCTTTTAAACAGACTTGGTCTTTTTGAGCTTTCCTGCTCTGACCTGCTAAAAATCTGCCACAGTTTACACTGCCAAAATCTCAATTTAATAGTGTGGATAGTGTGACTGTTTCTTAGATCTCTTAACTGTCCATTTTTAAGTGAACTGTCCATTATTTAAAACCTGTCTGTATTTAAGCAAAATATTAATTCCCAAAAAATTAACAATAACTGGAAAACAATCAGTAAAACTGCTGGTAAAGCATTGGTTTGAACTGAATGAGTCTGGTCCCAGTTCCTCTGTTTTGTGCCGGGCACAATGAAGGCCAGCATACTGTATGTTTTTGTCATCTGGACATGTCCAGCTGTAGCTGGAGACACAAATGGTTACGTCTATTTCTCAACTAATTAACTATCTGGCTTATGATTTACTATCTACAGCTCTTACATTCTTCTTCTAAGTCTGAAGAATAGTTGAATATAGTGTGCCTGCATACATGAATAAAATGCATGTTCTGTATTTGTTGTATGGCTGTTAGCAAACATTGATAGAGAGTAATTAATTTCTCCTCACTGAAGAGATTAAAAAAGAACTGATTATTTTAAAGCATCACTCTGTTTTCTTAGGCATCTTGAAATTTAAATATAGATGCTATAAAAACATCTCCAGTAAGCTTAATTTAAGATTTAAGATACACAATAGTGTTTTTAGGGACGGAGGGGGAAGGATGAGAATCAAAGCAAGTGGGAGCCCAAGCCAGAGAGTGGACTCAGCGGCCCAGAATAAAGTGACTAAATTCACTATGTTGCATTGGTAAAAGGAGAGGATAGGAGGAAAATGTGGGGGAAGAACGAGGTGACTCAGGAAGGTGACCCAAAACTCTTTACATTCTAAGTGGAAACAGTTGTTATCTAGAGCTAGCCAAAGGGGAATGCCAGAGGTCTCCGCCTGCCTCCCTCATGTGTGTGTGTGCCTGAGCCAGGCTCACGTTATTTTGGAGGGAAAAAATGTTTAAAAGAATTTTAATACTACTCATTGTCAGCTGAGATGACTCCATTAGGATGTCCTTTTCGGTAGAAGAGGTTCATTGTGTGGTCCCCCTCTTAAGACGAGGAGCTCTTAACACTAGGAGACTGTGAAAAAAGAACAAAAAATGCTATTGTTGGAAAGATGGGTTGAAGAAGCAAACAAGTGTTTGAGGATTTCAGTGAAAGAAGTAAATGTGGCATTATGGCAGTGATAGACATAGCTATTATTTGTTGTTCCAGAAAAAGAATGATGTAAATCTGAATGAGAAGAGGATACAATCCAGAGAGTAACTTCAATATTTTGCTTCACAGTATTTATTTGACCACTGTATAAACTAAAGACAGTTTTCAAACATATTTCAAGGGTTTACCTGTCTTGTAATGTATTGCCTCCTATTCTGCTGAGTGATATATAAATAGCTAATAATTTTAACTTTAATTTTCAATCATTATTAATAGCTCTTTAGGACCAATGTTTCACAGACTTTTTCTATTTTTATGCTGAGTGGAGGAGAAGAGACAAGTCTAGGGAGGAGGAGAGACAATGTGAAAAAAAGCCTTAAGCTATTCTTGAATTATGGAAAAATACTATGCACTTTTCCAACGGAGTTAAAAAAGCTTGTATTAACTTTTTGAAAACTGTAAGAAAAACTAGTGAAGTTTGAAACTTGAAACAAAGTAGGCTTCTGAATTACAGAGATTTGGAACTTTATTTGGACGCAAATATCTGGCATCCAAATAAAGCTACATGTAAGTGTGCACAATTTCTGTGCACAACCACTCACTCTTCCTTAAACTTTAGCAAATCATATTAATACTGGTCCCTATTTGTGAAACTGCAGCAGATACATTCTTCTCATTTGGTCCGACCAGAGGACTCAAGCAAAAAAATTGCTACTTAAATGATTTGCAGGTGGGAGATTTTTAGTTGCTTCTGTAAAATACACGCAATAAATTCCTCCAAACCCCAGTGATATATATGAACATTTGCTGGTAGAAAACCAGAAGCCTTACCATTTATATTAAGTTTCCCTGGGTTTGTCCAGTAGAAGTTAGACATAAAGATTTACTCATGGCTAGTGACATTGAAGCCAAAACAATCCAGGCTGGATAAATGAGGATATAGTAAATCTCAAATGGTAACTGTTTCATTGAAACTCATTATCAGGAATTTCACAAGTTTTTCTTGCTGTTTGCATTTGCTATAAAGGTTACTCAGTGAAAAAGAAAATGCTGAGATTGCCTCTCCTCAGCTATTGTAGTTCTCTCTTCTTCCTACCTATAAAGCTTTCCAACCCAAAGTCACTTCAAACTGTAACTGGAAATTGGATTCTTCTGGCAGTTTTAGTTAGTTGTAGCTGTGATTAATAAACATTTCCTCCTGCCCAGTCTTCAAATTTCAGACCAGTCAGCTGATTTGTTCTAGCTGCTGAGTGCATGAAGTAGTGAGAAGAGGAATTCAGTAACAGGATCAGGCTCAGGATACCCTCTTGGGCTGTGTGTGGTGCCCGGGGCTGGCAGAGGGGTGGGTTTGTCTGGGGAAAGAGCCTGGGGTGATGGGAGATGTGCAAGGACTGACTGAGAGGTGATGGTGCAACCAGCTGTTTTGGTAAATGCAATAACAAACTGAAAACCAAGTCTAGGAGAGATGGTGGTGGGTGTGTGTGGACTTAGGAGTCTTAGAATCATAGAAAGATCATCTAATTCAAATCCCCCTGCCATGTGGGGTTCATCTGTACCAAGCAGCTAATGAAGGATCAAATTCATATGAAGAAAAGTTATTAACATTATCAGTTATTGCCAATGTCCTTAGAAACATTTGGGAGACTTGATGTTTTGAGGATTACTTTCATTTTTTTTATAATCAAGTCTAGATGAACTTTGTTTATTGTGACTGTTAAGCTCTTTTACATGACTAGTCAGTGGCAAAAATTGCTTTTGTTATTTACAAAAAACTTCTTACATTGTGATACATAGTGGTGCTTCTCTTCCTGCCCTAAGTATGACTCTAATATATTTGGTTAAAAAGATGAGATAAAATTCATAGTTTATATTATAGATAACTAAGTTACATGTTCTATATATGTTTAAGATATCTTCTTTATTATTTGGATTAATGGTTAAAGATTGATTCTCTTACTATGTAGTTTAAATTCCTGATGCTTGTGGGATACATACTGTTATGCAGCTGTTTTGATTTGTGAATTATTATTACTTGCAACTATTCAACACTTACAGTTAAGCAAAGTCTGGTTTTGTCTATAATATAAATAATAAATTATCAAAAAATAAAGCCAGCAAGAGATTAAAGTTTTAGATAACAAGTATATTTAAAATCCGGTATCAGAGAAGAATGACAAAGAACTCATGGGCCTGTATTTAACAGTGGTAGTTAAATTACATAATCCTCTATAGAAAAAAACAGTACCTCTTGCAATTTTACAAATTAGTGAATGTGAAATACATTAAAAATGTATTGGTTCCCTTGAAGCTTCAGAACTGGATTTCTGGAGATGGTGGTACTATGAAAACAAGAGATGGTGCAATTTAAAAGGAGAAAAAAGATAGTAGTATCTGTCTTGTTAACACAGTGAATAGAAAGAATGCATGTTAGAGCTCCTTGAAATTGCATTCTGTAGTTTTAAACATGTAAGTATTCAGTGACATACTATATATAAAATTAAAACCTTCTAAGCTCATGGAAAATTTGATTCTCTATTTATCCTACAGCAAACATAGCTTATATTTTATGTGCTACTGTTACTTTGTTGCTACATAAAATTCTTAAATTTAGTTATCTTTAATTTTAAGTTTGAAATAAAAATACTTTTTAAATCTGTGTCATTACTTTTATTATTAATTTTCCATGACAAATTGGCAACTCTTATTCTTCCAGGTGATGGTAATTTTGGTGGTTTTTTCCCCCCTCTCTTCCAGGAGTGCTAGAAAAAACATGCTTTTATTCAAATGGAAGTGAGAGCCTCACAGCTAATGGTGACTTTGATGATCTTTTGCCAAACATGGTTGAAAATAGTTCCAAGACTGTGGATCTCAGCACACAGCCCTCTTCCTGGACCAGCACGCCTTCATCCCACATTGACCAAATGAACAAGAACTCTAATACACTTAGAGAGTCTTTCCAGGAAAATTCTTTTGCTCTCGCAACACAAGCCACAGCGCTCAGTCATCAGCCTGCCAATGACACTGCTTTGTTTGCCACTGCAGAGGAGGTGACTTTGTGGTCTACAGATGCTTCTTTTAACAACACAGAGAGGATGACCACTCTGCCAATATTAAGTCCTACCCGTCCATCTGTGTCACAAAAAATGGATCATAAAAAAAGTAAGTTTATATTTTATTTGGCTCCATAATTCGGACTCAAAAACTACAGAGCATACTGTTGGCATGCTTCTCAGTGTGTTCCTGTGAGGTCCAAGGAATGTGTCCCTCTTGACAATTAATTTTGATTACATTCTGTTTACACTCCATGTTGTAATCAACTTGTTTCTTATCAGAACATTTGTTCAACCTGTTAAGGAAGATGCAGTAAATTCTCTCAGTAGGACAACTTACAATACATTCTTCAATTGTTGATAATCAGGCTTACCAAGGCTGGAAATGAGTTACTGCAGTTACTAAGTTTGTAGACTTTATATTCTGTGTTTCTTAAAACTATGTATGTGGCAAGTACACTCCTGATCTTGGGATGGAATCAAAGTTACAATTTTTTCTATCTTACTGGATAAATTCTTCTCGAATTTAAAGCAGTTTTTCTACGTAGCAATAAAGTTACAGTTGCATTTTTGAAAGAGAGTAACAACAATTAACTGGGATCAGGACTTTTTTAAAATTTGTTTGATTACGAAGGTAGGTGCATTTTATTAATGTCATAGCAAACATTATTGATTAACCATGTTGGTGGTAGTGAAGGATTCCCTGACACTGCTTTGCTAACAACTGGAACATAAGGGTACCATATTAAAATGAATCTGTTTCTCTGGAACTGCTTATCATTCATTTTTTCTTAATCCCACCAGAGCACAAAGCAAAAAGTATTCCAGGTCAGAGAAAAAACTTAATGTAAGTCATTGATTAATCAGTATTTTTTTCTCTCCCCTAGATGGTAGTGACTTCTCAGGGCATTTGAATGGTGCAGGCTTTTTGTAGGTTCTGTTTGCTAAATGATTCTTCTTATACAGATTTCTGTCTCCTTCTCCCCCTGTACCCGAAACTCAGAATAAATGTATATAAATGCACACTTGAATTCTATTAGTGGTTCATTTACTTACTTCTTTTGGCAGCTTGGCTAATTATCACTGTGCCAAGGCACAGAATGAAAGCATAGTGTGCTACAGTACAAATGCTTTCATCATTATATTTGAGATACCTGAAATTCCAGGAAATATAGATGCAAGAGTGTAGAGCCCTTTTGCCTTTTCTTATCACGTGTGAATAAACTCTTTTGAGATGCATATAATATGCATATGTAATATGCTGATGTGTGTGTGGGACATGATATTTTTCCCTACAACTGTGTTAATGCAGGGACAGCAGTACAGTGACTCAGGACAGCCTTGTATCTGGATTTCTAATCTTTTAAATATTTGAGGTTTGGTATTATACAGAGAGGCACTTTTAGGACTTCCCAAGTATGTGTTCTATTCCGGTAAGTGCAGTTCATTCCAACAGCAATATGACTGTGTGTACATTCGGTAGGTGTGACTATTTGGAATTCTATTGTGGCATCATTTTTTCTGTGTAAAGAGAAAAGGATAAAAGGTTTTCAAAGACAAATTTGAAATACCACCGGTTTCTATAAAAAACCTCCACAACTACAAAAGAAATCCCATCCCAAACTGAGGTACTTTGCTCATCAGAAACATGGGGATATAGTATGTTACTAATCAATTCCCTCACACTCTTTCATTCCACTTTCAAGTGTTTTGCTTATCTGTATTCATGGGGATATTGTCTTAATTCTGTGTGTAGGTACATTAAAAAAGAGCTTACATTTTAAGAATCCAGAAGAATTTGATCTCATAATAACTGTGTGTTCCCGTGGCTCCAAGGCATGGAGGACTAGAAAGCACAAAGTGCTACTCCCTTTCTTGTCCTGGCCTTTGCAAATTAACTCCTTATATTCGTCTTTAGCCTCTTTGATCTCTCTTTTTCCACCAAGCTTGCTTCTTGGAGAGAATCCTACGGTAACACAGAACATGGTCTGATGTTCACAGGAAGTTCTTATGTATTCTGATGTGGAGGATGATGATATATAACTGGGAGATGAGATATAAATTTTGGAACAGCAAAACTGAAATATTCTGTGGGAGTAAAAGTGATTTTTTTGAGGGACAAGTAAAACTTAAAGACCACATGGGATTGGTGGTAGTAGATCAAATTATTTCTCTCTTGCTTAGTGTCTGAATCCAACTGTGAACATTAGCACATGTCTGAAGAAAAATAAACTAGGGCTGGCATATTGAGACACTGGAACACTATGTGGTAGCAGATTCTAGTGACCTGCAGTGAGTCCTGGTGAGCGTTTGCTCATTCCCCCATGAATTGACATAATCACTTCTGAACCCATATAAAACGGAGGTTTGAGCTTTCCATGGTCATCAAGGCATGCTAGCAGATCATCCATCAGTACAAGTTTCATCTGGTTTAAACATGGGGACGTTGATGCATTTCTATTGATTTAGTAAGCATGCATAACTTGGAC
The DNA here is from genome assembly GCA_024500445.1 of Entomyzon cyanotis. NCBI lineage: Eukaryota > Metazoa > Chordata > Aves > Passeriformes > Meliphagidae > Entomyzon > Entomyzon cyanotis. Next base: position 20,560,951 of record JAKEPQ010001009.1, on the reverse strand, counting down.
TTTATGCTGATTTTATGCAGTATGTTAAAAGATGAATGATATGTCATTTAACATAGAGAGTGCCAGTTCAAAGCCAACCAGAGAAAATTGTCTGAACACATTTGGACTGGCATTCATGTAGCTGTTATGTTTTAGGTCTGATGCTAGTATCCCTAGCACCATATTTGCTTTACTAGTGGACCACAGCTTCAGTAAAAGACATTAGTAAGAGAAATGATAAATATTGTGACCATATGGTATTCAGTCAAGACTTTAAAATAACACAAGTCAGACATTGCTGAGTTACTAACTGGAGGGGAATGAAATTTGGCACATGTGACATCAATTATTTAAGAAGTCCTCAAAGCAGCAGCAAGTTCTTTGGCAAAAATTCTAGCAAAGAATAGATTAGTGGGTTAATGGGAATGAATGATACAATAAGGAAGAGATGAAGAAGTTTATTTCCATTTTACAAGGGGAAGCAACGCCTCACAAATTCTATCAGAAAGTTCTTTGAAGGAGACACTGAAAATGCTGGTTAATACAACACACTTGGCTTTTGAAAATGCTGTTAACAAGAGTCTTCACCAAGATGTCTTACAGACACACTTCTCACAGAATAAGTCTTCATTAAAAGACAGAAGGAAAGATGAGAATGAATGGCTAGGCTCCAGGGTGAAGAAGGCTGCTCATGGAGTCTTACAGACAGTGTTTTCTAATTGGGGAAACAGTGAATGGTCAAGTAATAACATTTCTGCTAATACAGATTTAACTGCCTAGAATTAATAGCTGGGGATCACATAAAGGTCTCATAGTGGAGGCAGTGGCTGATGAAATGTTTAAATGACTTTGTGCCAGTAGATGTGAAATAATTCTGGAGAGTGGGAAGCAATGCTAACTCTATCTAATACAATGCTGGACTCTCAGCAAGCATTGTCACCAAAAGAAGGACCAGATGGGCTGCTGCAGTCAGTGTGCTGGTCCCATGAGAGCCACCACCATGAAGTTTAAAAAGAACAAAATGGAAAATCTTGCTTCATCAGTGTGTAACTTCAGAAAGATAACGGTAGAATTGGAAAAGGCGAAGAGCAGGCAACTAGACCAGTAGAGACATGGAAGGACTTGGATGGAGGGAGGCGCTAAATAGAAGAGAGACACTGTTCTCCTTCTGGAAAACAGCTGGCTTATGAGTAAGTGCTTGTGGTCGATATGCAGACCATTTTGAATGTCTAGGAGAAATAGAACAGTTACTCCCTGTTTTTCATTATATGAGGAGTGGCTTTTTTTTTTTTTTTTTTTTTTTGCTTATCATGCAGTAAACTAACAAAAAACAAAAAAGGAGACTTCATGGAACTTATTGCCACAGGATGATGGGAAAACCAGAAAGTATGGAAATGCTTGGAGAACTCTGTGAGGGCTTCATCTGTTGGGGCTTGTAGAAGCAATAGTCCACTGGCAACTTCTGAAGGTTCAAGATTTTATGTTTTTATGTTGCCAGAAGTTGCTGTTACTGTCCTAGATGGTTGCTCCTTTTATTTGCCCAATATTATTAGAATTTTTCTTGACTATATAATTCTGCCCCCTGCTAAAGGCCACGTTCTGAGTTAAATGTATCCTGCGTTACCACTCTGTTGGAAAATAAGTGAAGGAATATGTTTTTCCTGTTGAGGGATTTGAATTTGTGTGACTTCATATTTAAGTGTTTTCTGGAGGCATGGGCCATGGTCCTTAGTCATGAGTGCAGCTCACTGGAGAGTTTTCTGATAGCAAAAACATCAGGATGGGAGTCTTAGGTGAACCAATAGGTTCACTACTGTTTATTCATGGAATTTAGAAGTATATGCAGTAATATTCTGTTCATGGGTCAATCAGTGCTTAACAGAAGAAGGACCACATATTAAACAGTAATTATTGTAAAGAATAAAGCATGGTTTTCCAAGAAAATATTAATACTATTTTATTGGTCCTTTTTTTCTCTTTGAAACAAAAGCAGACTCCACTTAGGCAGTAAAGTGAGAGACCTGATTCAAATGAAGCAGACTCCCTGTTTTATAATACTGATGATTTGGGGAGACAGGAAGGAGAGCAAGTGGGGGCTGATATTCTTCCAAGAAAAACATCCTGTAAATGAATGGAATATACACTGGGACAAGAGGTATTAGTATCTGATTTTGTTTCTTCCACTCACCGGTGTGTATGCATATTTAATATACCTTTTAGTATGTGATAAGTCTCCTAGTGGATCTCTCCTGGCAGACAGTCTAGTAAAGCAACCCCTCTGCCATTTCGCAAAAACCGTTTCAGTGGAGAACCGTGCCGGTGGCCAATCATAACGTGAAAAGGAACATGTCCAAGCTTGATCTTCAGCCATGCCCGGGTGTGCGGGCCGTGCTCTCGTGTGCGGGCCGTGCTCTCGTGTGCGCGCCGTGCCCTCGTGTGCGCGCCTTGCGCTCGTGTCCGCGCCGTGCCCTCGTGTGCGCGCCGTGCCCGGGTGTGCGCGCCGTGCGCTCGTCCGGCCGGCTGCGGGAGCTGGGAGCGCCGGGCGCTTCCTCCGCTAGTGCCCTCCGCCGCCACCAGAGGGCGCTGCGAACGCGGGCCCCGCGCGGCCGGAGAGGGACAGAGGAGAGGGGCAGGAGAGGGACAGGAGAGGGGCAGGAGAGGGACAGGAGAGGGGCTGGAGAGGGACAGGAGAGGGGCTGGAGAGGGGCTGGAGAGGGGCTGGAGAGGGACAGGAGAGGGACAGGAGAGGGGCTGGAGAGGGACAGGAGAGGGGCTGGAGAGGGACAGGAGAGGGACAGGAGAGGGGCTGGAGAGGGACGGGAGAGGGACAGGAGAGGGGCAGGAGAGGGACAGGAGAGGGACAGGAGAGGGGCTGGAGAGGGACAGGAGAGGGGCTGGAGAGGGACAGGAGAGGGGCTGGAGAGGGGCTGGAGAGGGACAGGAGAGGGGCTGGAGAGGGACAGGAGAGGGGCAGGAGAGGGACAGGAGAGGGACAGGAGAGGGGCTGGAGAGGGGCTGGAGAGGGGCTGGAGAGGGACAGGAGAGGGGCTGGAGAGGGACAGGAGAGGGGCTGGAGAGGGGCTGGAGAGGGACAGGAGAGGGACAGGAGAGGGGCTGGAGAGGGACAGGAGAGGGGCTGGAGAGGGACAGGAGAGGGACAGGAGAGGGGCTGGAGAGGGACAGGAGAGGGGCTGGAGAGGGACGGGAGAGGGACGGGAGAGGGACAGGAGAGGGGCTGGAGAGGGACAGGAGAGGGACAGGAGAGGGACAGGAGAGGGGCTGGAGAGGGACGGGAGAGGGGCTGGAGAGGGACGGGAGAGGGGCTGGAGAGGGACGGGAGAGGGACGGGAGAGGGACAGGAGAGGGACAAGAGAGGGACAGGAGAGGGACAGGAGAGTGACAGGAGAGGGGCTGGAGAGGGACGGGAGAGGGGCTGGAGAGGGACAAGAGAGGGACAGGAGAGGGGCTGGAGAGGGACAAGAGAGGGACAGGAGAGGGGCTGGAGAGGGACAGGAGAGGGACAGGAGAGGGGCTGGAGAGGGGCTGGAGAGGGACAGGAGAGGGGCTGGAGAGGGACAAGAGAGGGACAGGAGAGGGACGGGAGAGGGACGGGAGAGGGGCTGGAGAGGGGCGGGAGAGGGGCTGGAGAGGGACAGGAGAGGGGCTGGAGAGGGACAAGAGAGGGACAGGAGAGGGACGGGAGAGGGACGGGAGAGGGGCTGGAGAGGGGCAGGAGAGGGGCTGGAGAGGGACAGGAGAGGGGCTGGAGAGGGACAAGAGAGGGACAGGAGAGGGGCTGGAGAGGGGCTGGAGAGGGACAGGAGAGGGGCTGGAGAGGGACAGGAGAGGGACAGGAGAGGGGCTGGAGAGGGGCTGGAGAGGGGCTGGAGAGGGACAGGAGAGGGGCTGGAGAGGGACAGGAGAGGGGCTGGAGAGGGGCTGGAGAGGGACAGGAGAGGGACAGGAGAGGGGCTGGAGAGGGACAGGAGAGGGGCTGGAGAGGGACAGGAGAGGGACAGGAGAGGGGCTGGAGAGGGACAGGAGAGGGGCTGGAGAGGGACGGGAGAGGGACGGGAGAGGGACAGGAGAGGGGCTGGAGAGGGACAGGAGAGGGACAGGAGAGGGACAGGAGAGGGGCTGGAGAGGGACGGGAGAGGGGCTGGAGAGGGACGGGAGAGGGGCTGGAGAGGGACGGGAGAGGGACGGGAGAGGGACAGGAGAGGGACAGGAGAGGGACAAGAGAGGGACAGGAGAGGGACAGGAGAGTGACAGGAGAGGGGCTGGAGAGGGACGGGAGAGGGGCTGGAGAGGGACAAGAGAGGGACAGGAGAGGGGCTGGAGAGGGACAAGAGAGGGACAGGAGAGGGGCTGGAGAGGGACAGGAGAGGGACAGGAGAGGGGCTGGAGAGGGGCTGGAGAGGGACAGGAGAGGGGCTGGAGAGGGACAAGAGAGGGACAGGAGAGGGACGGGAGAGGGACGGGAGAGGGGCTGGAGAGGGGCGGGAGAGGGGCTGGAGAGGGACAGGAGAGGGGCTGGAGAGGGACAAGAGAGGGACAGGAGAGGGACGGGAGAGGGACGGGAGAGGGGCTGGAGAGGGGCGGGAGAGGGGCTGGAGAGGGACAGGAGAGGGGCTGGAGAGGGGCTGGAGAGGGACAGGAGAGGGACAGGAGAGGGACAGGAGAGGGACAGGAGAGGGGCTGGAGAAGGACAGGAGAGGGGCTGGAGAGGGACAAGAGAGGGACAGGAGAGGGGCTGGAGAGGGACAGGAGAGGGACAGGAGAGGGACAGGAGGGTGACAGGAGAGGGGCTGGAGAGGGACGGGAGAGGGGCGGGAGAGGGTCTGGAGAGGGACAGGAGAGGGGCAGGAGAGGGGCTGGAGAGGGGCTGGAGAGGGGCAGGAGAGGGGCTGGAGAGGGACAGGAGAGGGACGGGAGAGGGGCTGGGACAGTGCTGCGGGCGCTCCTGGGGAGTGAAATTCTGGCTCCGGCACAACTCTGCAGGAGGGCAAACATCCCCCCGAGCCCTGAACGATTGCTTTAAAGAATGAAGTGGAAAAGTGTCCTCGTAAAAGCGAATCACTCTATCAGAGTTTCAGAAAGCTCAGGGTTTATGTTTGCTTGCGTTTTTTACTCTCCCTAAATGCAGAGGACCCTTGGGTCTTTTAATATTTCTAGCACGTCTTTGAAACTGAGTGACTTAATTTCTTTGCAATCCTCCACTCAGCCTAGATGTTATACTAAGTCTATTATCACTTTATTCAATTTATACATGTAATAAATCTCTTTGTTGCTACCCAGCATTTCTTATTTTGTATTTGGTGGTCTGCTACTTCTAGAATTCCTCTACCCAGAATCTGTTGTTCTGCCACTGCTACTAGATAGGGTCTGGCCCACATTTCTATTTGGTGGGAAAGAGCAATATGAAAACCGCAGTGGGGATAGCTGGACACAATATGTCGTGAGTGGTGCAGAAACAAGAAATTCCATGTCTATCTCTGCCTTGTCCTGCTCATACTAAATTCTTTTTTCTACTGAAGCTAAGGTATTTCGTAACTGCATCCCAAATCAGTCCACAAGCTTGAGTTTCCCTAATCCCCAGTATTTCCAGCAGTGATCTAATAAATAATTTTGTCTTTTAGCTCAATTTATGTTTAATTATTCACACAAGTTGGAATAGACTCAATTATGTAAGGAATAATAGCAGCAATAGATGCATGGTAGATTTTTAGTGTGTTCTTTTCCTAAAAAAAAATTTAAAACGTTGTTAAAACATTATTTTCTCTTGAAGGGAAAATGGTTTTGGTTTTTCAGATTATCATAGAAGAACATAAGCAGTTTCCTAAATATCAGGCCAGGAGTTTAGCCACTGAACTGTATTTTTTTCATGCAAATGCAAGCATGAATAGACTAATATGGTAACCATTAATTTGTTGGTGCTTGAGTCCATGCTCAAGAGTATTTTCCAGCAGTGTCTTCTATTTCATTACCTCACTTACACCTACATTTTCTCTCAAAATTAAAAATAGTGAGAAAAGCTGCCCTAAAATTTTGACAATACAGTTCTCATTTAAAAATGCATTTTTTCACTTGTCAAAATAATCACTGGAACCATTCTGCTTCTCTTCTCTAGAAGAAATTTAAAATTATGTTTGCATTTCATAGGGCAAAATTAATGACCTAGAAGAGAAACATGGTGGATTTTCACTAAATTCAGTAGCAAGAACCCAGTTTTCATCAATTTCACCATTGTTGTTTCTTATGAGTGCATGGGCATAGCTTGGAAAGGAAACTGTGAAGTTTCTCACAAGTACAATGTATTTATTAGCTGAAATCCAAAAGTTTCTTAAAAGCCATTACTCACTATATAGAGTATACAGCAATTTTTTGTTACCATTTATAAGGGAAAAAAAGGTTACTAGCTTTTATCACATGCTGCATGACTGCTGTCAGGTAACTGCAAGTTTGTCAAAAACTTCAGATACTTGTGTGAAAATTGTAATGAGGTTGTTAACACTTACCTCTAGCTAAGCTTGTGATTTCAATTAATATTAATAAATTCATGGCTCATTATTGCAGTTCTTCTGTCAGTAGATCATTATCTCTTCAAATTCAGTCTGATGAAACAATATTCTGTATAAGATATCTAATAGACCTCAAATACTTGTTGGGATGAATAAGTAATAAGTACTGTGAATAGCTATCACACCCTCCTTGAAGTTCTGTTATCATTACTCTTCAATGGTGTGGTTTCCTTTAGAGTGAGAGATTCCCACTTCTACTCTAGATTGGAAATAACTACAAAGTCAGCTTTATTCTAGTGTTTAAATGACACGTGTGCATCTGGAGTTGTGGATGTGTGTACCTTTAAAGCTAAAGAATAGAAGACTTTCAGCTTTACTCCTGTTATGCATCTATCATGGGTTTTTAAACTTGTTGCTTACATTTTGAGCAGACATTTGTTGTCAGGTTGAACCATGAATTGACCAAGAGGCTAAGCAGGACATCAAATGCTTAGTGAAACTTTCAGGGATGGAACAACAAAGCAAAGCATATCCGAGGAGAATTGTTTGAGAATTGCAGGCATTGACTTTTGTTTCAGACCCATCACCCTGTCTGAAACTATTTTGAAAGTATTTGTGTGGTTATTTCAACAAAAAGATGATGTTAATACATGTTTTGTTCTATATTGTGATTGTTCACTTTGTTTCCATCTGGTAGCGGTATGTGATTTTGTGACTGTTGAAAGTTTATCTGTTTTGTGCTTCTGCATGGTCTGTTATGGATTATAACTGATAGAGTAAAGCCAGGTGTGGGTACAGAGCCATTTTTAATATAAAATGGTAAGCTCTAAACTCTTGTCCAAATATTGGAAAGTCAAAGAGTTGATACAACTAAGTGATTTACAGTCAGTGCCATATTTTGCAATCATGTGAAATTCAAGAAGAACATAATGAGTACCATGGTTTGAAATCATTGTAGGGATGGGAATCTGAGAAACTGATAAACAGCCAAATAAAGCTAAAGATTAATTTAGCTACTAATCCATGCACAAAATCTGTCTCTCTCACCTTTATTATTACTGATAATTAAAAACATTATGCTCTCCAATGAAATAAAATAGCAGAAGTTCATACCAGAAATTAGGAAAATCTTTTTCATTGGATGGGTAGTGCAGAACCCACTGCCTACAGAGGCTGTGGAATCCTATTCCTTGGGTGTTTCCAAGACTCAAAGTCATAGATGACAACATGCTGGCAGCAATCTCACTTGGAGCAGCAAATTGGGTAAAGACCTCCAAAGGACTCTTTCTACCAATAGTTCTGTGATTCTAGGGTATAAAAAAATTGGTAGTAGAACATAAGCATTTTGCATGGTAGAATAAAGTTTAACATTACAGCTGGTTTCATGGTATTTGAGATAATTTAATCCTGATTTTCTTGGGGAAACTTACAATTTCTCTCTAACTGACATAGGCAATTAAACAATGAGCTGCAAGAGAGAGCATTGAAGGAAGCTATTAGTATTTATTAGTGAATTTTTAAAAAGAAATAAATGGACTTTCCATTCTGTGAAGAGCAGTTGAAGTACAAGGATTTAAAAATCTCAGTTTGCACAAACAACTTGCAGGCATCATGTTCCTGAGATGTAAATGCAACCTGAACTGACATACGGTCGTAAAAAACTTAATTGTGTTAAGCTTTTAAACCCTGTCCTTTTACACACAAAAATAGAGTGGTATTTGTCTTTTGATTGCTCAGGCTGAGAAAGTTTGTCAGAATTCTTTGTTGTTCACACAACAAAAACACAGTATAACTGGAACATTAAATAATAACTCCATTAATGTAGCCAGCTAGGCTTGTCTGTGAACAGAAGCATTCAGACTCTACTGGTAGAAAAATAATTAGGCTGTCACTGAATATTTTGAAAATACAATGCTTAAAGTTCCAGTGATACAAACAAGAGAGTCAGTAGCAGTCAAATAAAGAAATGGCCAAGGAAATTGTATCTCATGTCCTGCAACATACATTTTGCCAAATGTGCTGTCAAATTCAGAAGATCCAGGCTGCAGTATTCCTGGGCAATGCAAATGATCTTGTAGAGACAATGGCAATGCTATAACAAAACAAGCACATAAATACCTCTGAAAAATATAGTTGTGGGAATTTCCCATAGGGGAAACAATTAATTTGTTAGACTGATCAGCCTTAGTTAACCAGGGCTTTGATAGTCAACACCCAGATCTTAAGCTTCCCCTGTGAACTTCCAAGTGGGAAACTGCAGGTTGCAAAGCATATGTTGTGTGTACTTGCAGTGTTCTGTTTTCAAGTGGGGTGCTGTGTTCTGCTCTTAGTTTCTGGACAGATTTCAGAGGGAGGGGTTTGCTGTGTTATTTTTATCTGAAACTGAGGTGGGTATAGTTGTCATTGTGAGATATACTTGGAAAAAAGGAGCCTAATTTCTTGTTAAATAGATCAGGAGAGTGGCTATTCTAAAAAGGTAGTGAACCAGAGAGAACTGGGACAGCTCAGGCACAGCCTATTTCTCTGCTGACCTATCCATAACCTCAACTGTTTTAAGTCTTTTACAAAGAAAGCAATGTGGTTTTTTATTTTGTTTTGAACGTAACAGTATTGGTACACAGTTAAATGTTGTCAATCACACTAGCATTCATTTTCACTGATTGAAAACATGTTTGTTAGAAAAACCCACAAAAAAACCCGACCAAAAACATCTGAATGCCCACCTGGTTCCAGTGGAAGCTACCATTTTTTATGCATTTTTTTAAAAAAGGCCTATTAAGAGTGGTAAAGTCATGTACATGTTTCAAAACAATAGCAAAATCCTGTCCAACCTAATGTGTTATGGAAAGTAGCCTCTAATGATATATCTAATCCTAAAATTAATTTCAGTATGTACCTTTTGTTTAAGGGCAGGCTCTTAGAAATAGGTCTCCAGTTTCACTAAAGAATCCTGTAATTAGGAAATGACTAATCAAAATACCATATCTGGAACACAGGCAGCTTGCACCTCGTGGGGGGTAAATGTTCAGTCTTAGCTTTCATTCTTGAGCTTACCTGCTCTCAGCTCTGCCTGCCCAAGAGGTTAAAGAAGAATGTGCTTCAGCCAAGAAATGCACCATCTGGAAGCAACTTGCTGAAAGAAGTGGGGCTCCAAAAGATGAGGTGACTTGATGAAGTGTCCAGCCTTTTGCAATATTCTTTAGTCAGGAGAATAGCTGAGTTAGAATTTATGACTTGCTGTGAGCAAGAAGTGACTGGGGCAGACTAGGTGTGGTGTTCCACTCTACAGCAGCTGGTACAGATTGCCTTAAAAAAATTAAGATAACACTTCAACTCTGATATAAAATATGAGTTACATTTCTCTCATGGCTAATCCACTGTCTGTGACTTGGGAGATAATGAATAGTTTTTCTCTCTACTGCAGGTGGTCAGTAGCCTTATCACCTTCCCCTTTGGTACCTGTGGAGCACAAGGGGAAGGTGATAATCACTCATTCCTTTCAAATTGTATAATTCATTAGCTGAATGAAATTAAATGCAGAGCAATTGTTTTCAGCTAGTTCTGGTGCCTGACTTTGTTTCAGATCCGCGGATGGAATTTGCCATTCAAAGGTTTGTTTTCCTCTTCCCCACATAAGCTATAATGAGTCAGCTGGGCTTCATTTAGAGGTTAGTGGTACTGAGAAGGTGTCCCCATTCCCTTTGCTCTGAGCCATACAGTGCTGCATGCTTTTTATGGCATTTGTTTGCTCAGTGAGCTGACTCAGCTCCAGCACTGGCTGAGCTAGCTCTTGGGTGGTTTGGCTCAAAAGTTGTTTCAAAGGAAATGGAAGCACACATGCTTGCGAGGAAGCAGTATTGCACCATTGCATCAGTTCAGTTGTCTTGTGAAATGTTTTTCTGACCATGTCAGCTGACTTAAGAAAAGTCATGACCTTTTGTTAGAAACTTACTTGGGCAGTATCTTGCTTATATCTTTAGGCTACTATCACTGTTACTGAAAAATGAGTGTGATCCCTCAGGAGACTCAAGCTTGTCAAATGTCTACCCACATGTAAATGTAGCAAAATTATACTACTTCTTTTCAGATTATGTCTTTTTGCTGTGCTAAAAGCTGTATAAATGCATTTCTCTTAAGCCTTTCTTTAGGGATCAAGACATTACATTTCATGTGTAAATTGCTTCTGATAATTTCCCAAAGTCTGCAGGATCATTTGTGCCCATTATCACCTAAAATAACAGCTATTAGTGCTTTTAGTTAAGTGCTTCTTAATCCATGTTTCCATTTTGCAGTATACTACAGAGGATCTCTTCTAGCAAAAGAGAAATGCTTATTATTCACACATCAAAGGGAGGCATCTTTTTACATTGTTTTCCATCCCTTCACCTTTTTTACATTTTGGTAATGGAGGTATTGCTGTTTACACACACTTTTGCTTTTGTATTGTCTACAGACATAGTATTTACCAAAAGTTTGTTGACTGTGGTAGCCCTCTTTAAAGAGAGATACTGGTCAACACCTCAAGGGTGTTTTCATCTTGTCAAGAGAGGCTATCAGAAATGGGGACCTTGCTGTTGACAGTTGTTTGTAATATTGTGCTTATACACCAGAGTATGGAGTTGTCTTTTTCTACCCTTTCTCAGTGTTTAAAGGATGGTTTTAGGTATGAGTGCTCTATTTCCATGGTACAACTACATAGTTTGTCAGTTGCACAGGAAACGAGAAGTGTCATGGTGATGCCTAAAATGCTGGTAAAAATGAGACGCAGGCACCGCAGTATAGGGAAAAGGGAATGACCTTGGTTTAATATGATCCCAGGTGCACCACTGTCAAAGGTGGTACCACGACGAAAAAAGGCCCCAGGTACAACGTGTATACAATTTTATGGACTTCACTAATTAGCATACCTATCTAAAATTCCCCAACAAGAAACCTAACAAATGAAGTAATTATCTCCCCCCAAATAAGGCTACAAGGCTACAACTTAGTTTATAAAAACGTTCCAGAGATGAGGCACCGTTCAAGGTTGGTGCCTCATGTTCTTGAGATTGTGGGGATTGTTTCGTCTTCCGGGCTAAGATACAGGGAGTGAAAAGTAGAGGGAACAGGAAAGGGTATGAGATGTATAAAAAGGGTATAAAAAGAGTATAAAAAGAGTATAAAGAGAAAGGACAAAAAGCCATCAGGCATCATCAGAAGTGGTGGTGCTATCAGCAATGGGTTTGTTGCTTTATGTGGATGATACAAAAATTGATTGTGATAGAGCAACCCCCTATAATTTTAGCGTTTTTTTTAACAGAGAGCAGATACAGTGGGAGACAGCAACAATGCTGGTCTCGTGATTCCTTTTGGCAAATAACTGTGTGGTACTAGTAGGCATCAGTTTAGAGAAAGGCAGCTATAGAACAGTTTACTCCTCAGTAAGTCTCCATCTTTAAAAATTAGAGATTAATTTTAATCTTGAAACTACAGCTTTTTATACTATTTTTTAGAAGGTACATGCATAATAAAGGAATGCTTCAGTTGTGTAAGAGTACCTGTGCTTTAGTTGTAAGACAATGGAGAATGTTGCCTGATGTACATCAGTAAAGAAACCTTAAGAAATCAATGCTTTTGAAACATGTGATTTGTATTTCATAAGCTTCTTACTGACTACAACTTCTTTTTTATTCATGGAATCATTATTGAAATTATTCCTATGCAGTGATCATACAATACTTACTTAATAGAATTGCAGAAGCGAATTGTGTCTATTATACTAGAAGTAGTTTTGAGCTAATCAGAGGCAGTTGACATGTATTATGTACATGATGTTCCCTTTTAAGTATCAGTTTGAGTGGAAGTTTGAAATGCTGTTTTGATTTTGTGCAAATGTACCTGAATAGATAACGAAGGAATATGTGCAATTGAAGAGAATCCTAGCAGGAACCACAGATGAGTAGACAGCATTCAGCTCTTCATTCACTGTGTTACTTTTATTTCTGTTGCACCACTTCCCTTGTCATGAAGAATTTGGAACTTGCTTCATTTACAGACGACTCTTTAGGAAATTTTTTATTTTTCCAGTACTATGGTGACAATGTATATTGGTTCACATTAAATCTCAAGGAGCTACATAAGTCAAGATTGGCATATTTAAAAGGGGAAGGCAACTATTTAGAACAACACTTGAGCATATGCTAGCTTCATTCCTATTCAGACAGCACTTCAGCATATGCTTGAAAGATGCTCTCAGTAGAGAAGCAGTCTAGCCTCAAGATTGAAATTCCAAATAAGCCAGAGTTTGTGCTTTAAAAAAAATCAGTTGGCATCTGTCCGCCCTGTTGATTTGAATACGGTCTGCTGGTGCTCAGTAGTTCTGAAAAAAATTGTCCATGTAGTCTATGGCTAACTTTTATTCCTACATGCAAGGATGTAAAAGTTTTAAGCAGTTCCTTCTATTAGGATCTTGAGAACAGTGCTAAACTTTAGAATTCCATTAATTACCCATGGTCTGACAGAGAGATTCTTCAACTTTTCCCAAAACTGTGACATCTGATGTGAGGCATCCAATTAATGCTTACTAGAATGGTTCACCTCTAATGAGATAAATGCCTTCTAGAACTGGATGTCTCATTTTGGATATCCAGTGGAAGATATTAAATCTTGGTACAGCAGTCTCAAATACTCAGTTAGTCATTCAAAATATATAGGAATAAAGTTAAGAACAGTCTTTGTAATGCTTTCATTAACATCTATTATTTTAACTGCATATAAAGCAGTGTGATTTTACCATTTAGGTAGACTGAATTTTGGAAGGATGACTAAGTAGTCTGGTTAAAACAAGTGTTTAATTTGTTGTTTTAGATAAAGGTACATTTGCAGCATTTGTGTTCTAAGTATTTCAGCATTCCATGATGGAAAAAAATGGAACTGAGTGTCAAGTGACATAAAAGTGTAATGGTTGTTTAGAACTGAGATATTAATCAAAGAAAAGCACCCCCAGTTTTAAAATAGGCTCAAATGATTTGTATCTGAATAGCTTACACTCTCATAAGTATTTTTAAAATTCTTGTGTAAATAATTATCCAAATCTGACATGGCTACATGGGATCTGGGCTAGCTAAGTGAAGTATTTAAAGAGACAGTACAGCAATGCATGAGTTGAAACTAACTTTGTAGAATTGTTTTAGTGTTCTCAGTTATATATTCATGTTACTTGAATTTGGAAAGGACGGACTTTTTTTTAGACTATGGTGGATTCCTCTTTATGGGCTTATCCACCCAGCTGCTCTCTCACTTTTTCCCCTCCACAGGACAATGGGAGGCAGGAAACAAGATGAACAATATCTTAGGTTGAGTGAAAGGCAGAGAGATTGCTTACCAATTGCTATCAGGTGCAAAACAGACCCCGGGAAGAATTAACTGAATATATTGCCAATTGAAACCAGAATTGGATGGTGAGGAATAAATACAAGAACTAAAACACCTTCCCTCATCCTGCCCTTCTTTCACAGGCTCAGCTTCACTCCTTCATTCCCAACTCCTCTAGCTCCTCCCTGCTGTGAGTGGCACAGGAGGATGGGAATGGGGTTGTGATCAGTCCATAGGAGTTCCACTATGCTGCTTCTTCCTCCTCACAATTTTCCCTTCTTCAGTGCTGGATTTCTGCGTGGGCTGCGGTCCTTCCAGAAGAGATCCTGTGTGGGCCCTCTGGATGGGTTGCAGTCCCACAGGATAAGCCTTCTTCAGCATTGTTCCTTCACAGGCTGCAGTACTCCCTGGATGTGGCCATCTGCTCCAGCACGGAGCCCTCAACAGGCTGCAGAATGGAAAACTGCTCCATCCCAGGTCCCTTCCATGGGCTGCAGGGGAAATCTCTGCTCTGGTCACTGAAGCACTATTTCTCTTTCTTCTCTCACCACGGCTAAACAGGGTTATTTCTCACACTTCTATTTTCCTCACTCACTCCCGTGTGCAGAATTTTGCTTTCCCAGAGGTGCTTACCCCATTCCCCTGGAAAGCTATTTTAGTATCACCAGATTTTGGTGTTACAGCCTAATGGGTAGATTTGATGATTGTCTTGATAGTATTTTTCAAAAATAACTTTACAACTTCAGAGCAGGAGTTGCACTGAGAATCACTGGCAGGCAGTGCTAACACATACAGTCACTTTTGAAAACTGCACTCTGCAGTTTTGAAAGTTCTCTTAATTTTGAGACTTAACACTTCTTTGCTGGTCTCACAGATTTACTTTTAATTCTGCATGGAGAATCTGTCCCAGAATTATATGGAAAAGTATGATTCCTGGATGATCAGATCCATTAGTTGCTGTGCTGTGGGAATGAGAAGAGTGAATTAGGTAAAAATGGGGGTATGCTGGCAGAAATGGGTGTAACCTGGCACAAAGATTTCTTGTTGGCAGTAGTGGGAGGCACAGAAATCTCAATCTGGGGCTTTATGGACATGAGTGGATAGACTTGCTCTTATTTCAGTGGAGCAAGATTCAATTCCTTAATTTTTGTTGAAATTTCTGGAGAGGGAGAAGACAAAGGGGTATACTCATCAGGCACTGGGAAAATTGGGACTGTTTTTTACCAGGTTTAGATAAAATCTGAAACCCATCTTCTTTGTCCATCCCTTCAGACATCGTGTCTAGACTGAAAGGCAAGTAAAAGGCAGACTTGCTGAACCCTAAGATCTGCATCCTGTTTGCTTTACATCCCTAGCTTTTATCAAGTTGGGAGGTCAGGTGTAAATAACGCACACAATTCTTGGGAGAAGTCAGTCCCAAAATGTTGCATGATGGAAAGGATCTACCTTATGGTAGTTTGCTACTTATGTCCAGTTTGCCCAGATAATAAGGAGTGCTAAGGGTGGAATGTGCTCAAGTTTTCCCCCTTCGGAAGGCTGGAGTTGGAACAATCACCTAGCATGAGTTTGATTTGTTTACAGCATGGCAGAGTCTGGTCTTGAGAATGGGCCAAGGCCCCTGCTTACTGCACAACGTGGAAATGCTCTGAGTGTGGAAAAAATGTTGCTGACTAGAAGGCCTGACTAGAAGGCTTAGAAAGGCCTTCATCAAAGTAGGGAGTTGTCATAAATACTATAATTTTAATAGTTCGTTTGTGATATGTTGGTAGGGAAGAGGAGAAAGACTGCAGAAGTAAAACCATCACCTTGGGAAAAATCTGTAAGCAAGTCTATGATTTTGTCAGGAGAGGCAGCTGCAAATAGAATGGTAGCAAAAAAGAGAAACTTTAAGGTAACGCCAAAGCCAGAGCAGCTTCAGAACCCAATTAGCCTTATTTTTTTTCTGTGTGACTTCCGTTCTCAGCTTCCTCTGAATTCAATTGTATCCAGGCTGTGTCAAAAAGAAATTATTTTTTTGTAATTTCTAGTCCAGTTTTGTACAAAGCCAGAGGATTGTGAAAGTATCTAAGAGCTTATTTGGTTTTCCAAGCTAAGTGTCTCTGGTTTAATTTTTTTTCTTATTTTTTGACAGTATTATGACAGCACTGTGGAATGTAATCTTGCCTGTGAGATACTGGCATTGCTTATATATTATAAATACTGAGTAGTCAATTCAATATATGCTTTGAACCAGATATTCAGTGGTGATACTGTTGTTCTAAATATATTGTTTTGATTTCACAGGTGCCTGCACAAATATCACCAACAGCCAGTGCCAAATGCTGCCATATAACTACACCACTGTCGCTTCAGTTCTTTCCACTGTCAAGAGTATTGAAATGGAAAAGTTCCTGAAGTTCTTCAGTTATCTCAATCGTCTCAACTGCTATCAACACATCATGCTGTTTGGCTGTAGTCTTGCTCTTCCTGAATGCATCAGTGACGGTGATGACAGGTATTTGGGAATGAAAATCATCACTGACTAGAGCCAATTGCGGTAAAATACTCTCTGTCAAATCAGACAAGGGAAGATCTAAACTAAGCCAATGACCTTCTCATTGCAAAATTCCTGTCTGTCAAAGCTATTGACAACATTTCTTGGCCATGATAAGCCAACCGTAATAGAGCTCTCTTAGAAAAAAATATTGCCACTGTATAGACTAAAACTGTGATATTTGGGCAGTCAGGCTTATTTTCCTAAAGAAGCCTGTCCAGAATTCTTCTCGTATCTGGCTATGCCAAAATGGAATGTTTTGTAACAACATTAATGCCTTGGATATGTATAGCACTGGCATAAAGTCGGGTGGCAGTTAGTTAAACTTCAGATTTGTTCAATCATTTCCTTCAGCAAAGTTAATATTTTAAATATATTTTTTGGTATTAAATTAGCAGGATGTGTTCAGGGTGACATAAACTATTCTGGAAGCTTAATGAGCATGTATTTTTTCTGCATTTACATAATTTCCCATCATTAGTATAATGTGCATGCACTTTTTGAGTTTGATTTGAAAAAGGATCAGTGAGTCTAGCAGAGCTAGAATCAAAAGGTTGCACAAAAAGGGAAAAAGGAATATTTTTTGATACCTGTACACAATCTTTGCTGTTTCTGGGGGAGGAAAGAAAGAGGATAGGTTTCTTTCTCCCTGTTTTCAATTTTTCCTTATTTCCACTTCCTCCACTGTGAAATTCAGTGGAAGAGAATATGACAATTGAGTAAGTGTTTCAAATAACATAACAAGAACCAGGAAGTCGAAAGCTGTGTAGTTTAGAAGGGAGAGGATACTTATGAAAGAAGTTCTGTGAGAACTGATGTAAAATTCAGTTGCCAGTGAAAGGTACAGTGTCACTCCAGGCAATATATGCCTGCCATTTCCAGTGCAACACAGTAATTCCTGGACTGGCTAATTAAGCTCACTAAAGTGACAGAAAATCAACCCAGAATAAAGGTGTACAAATGTATAGGATTCATGGGGAGGAAAGGCAGCACAGGTAACGGTGGAGTGAGACTGACGTTAAGACTGGCTGAGTGGTTTAATCCAAATACACCAGTGTACATATCTTTGTTAGCCTACGAAAAACTATTTTCAATTACTCCTGTTTAATTGTGTGCATTATTAGTTATTATACCGCTGCTCCAATTCAGTATTACAATTGTTCTACTTGACGAATCTGATAACAAACAGCCTTACACTACCTGCTTTCTCTAAAATTCATTGAACAATATAAGAAAAGTAGGTTCAGGTAATAGATGGATGCATTTAAATGTTTGACAACAGAATAGGCCATTTTTCTGTTGCTTCACTTGCTCTGCCTTATTTGGAATTTGACTTTGACAAACCTTTTGAGAGCAAGTTGTGTGTATCAAAAGTGCAAAGCTCTTAAATCAATCAAATAAGTAGAATGGTGGAAGGATAAATTTTGTACATTTTCTTTTCCATTTTTTTCCCGAAGACATGTTTTTGCTCTGTTTTTGGTGACAACCAAAATACTTTGAGGTTCAAGAGTCAGCATTTTCCTTTGTAGGGCTTTTTTTCTTTCTTTTTTCTTTTTTCTTTTTTTTTTTTCAATTTATTTCCATAGCAGCAGCCTTCTCCCATTGATTCATAATGTCAAAGCTGGAACTGGATTTCGATGTCCTGTTTTATGTCCTGGAAGTTACAGTGGTTCCTCTATTTGTATTTTAAAATCTTTTACTTTTTGGGTGGAATATATTCTGGCTCCTGCAGACTGGTGGGGAAGAAAGTCCAATGTGAGACTGCAAATGATGTAAGATTATGTTAGAATATTACTTCATTTTTAGTAATCATGTCTCCAGAATGTGCCATGGATGTCACTGAACATGCATTGACTGCAGTCAGAGTGGCAACCATGGGATCGACAATGTGCTGGTTAATTAAGTCTACTTTGCTAAACATGAGTTTTCCTAATCTAACTTCTGCTTTCTTCTTTAAACAAGAATACCTTTTTTTTTTTTTCCTGTAGGCAACTAAGTGATTTTTGTGATTACTGTCTTTCTTGTAGCATCCAATCATTGCAGGCAAGCACATACATATTTCAAAGCCCAGAATAACTTATTTTAAGGAGCATCAGATCTGCATAAAGTAATTATTTAACACCTTCCCTTCCCTTCTCACCCAGCCCCTTCCCTGCCTTCCCCCCATAACTCCTGTCAGAGAGATCTAGAGAAAAGCACATGACTTAGTAGGGGGAAGTTGCTTTGTGTATGCTGAGAGCAGATACCAAAAATGAAAGACAGACCTGTGTTAGGCCTGTTGAATAGGGGAATCTGGTAAGCAGAGCACACTGAAGTGGAAGAGTCACTGTGGAAGGCCCCTGGTGATAATGATGTCCATATGCTGTAGTGCTTTTTTGGGACTGTTGTTGCCTTTAACATACAGAATGACAAAACATACACTAATGTGGTTCATGTTGTGAACAGTTGTTACTGACATCATCATTGCTTCCTCCCGTCAGTTACAGCTGTTTCATTCTAACATCAGTGTACATGTATGAGCATAATTCTTCATCTGTTGATTCCTCTTTGTTTTGTGAAACAATTGTTGCTAATGTATGTAAAGCTTAATTTGACAAATGTTGTTTACACAGTACGGAGGAGATGAAACTCCTGTAATGCTTAGATGTCTATTCTTAGGCATTTTTGAGAGTCTGTTGGCAGCTTGCAGCCATGGGAGCAATAATTGTAACAGTGCATTACAAGAAGGAGTAAGAGGGAAAGTTACAAGCACTAACCTTTGGCATCCAGTGAGCTGTCATTACACAGCTTTTCTCTGATATTTAAACTTATGTCTGTTTCCCTTTTATCTTTCATGCATTTATAAACATTGTTTTCATTAACACTTGAAGGAGATTAAGTTTTTAGGCAGAGAGAATATTCAGTGTTTGTGTAGTTAGGCACAGGGGTTTCTGAATACTACCACAATACTGTTGCTCTTCAAAAATGTTCTTCTCTGTCTTACTGCAGTGAAACCATGCATGACGGTAAAAATATATTAATTTTGAATGCTGTATTTAATTTCAGCAACTGCATATAAAATCAGCTAGCCCTGCTCTTTTAAGAAAATACGTAACAGTGTCTTTATACTACTTTCCAGTACAGATAAAGATTGAGAGTACAACTAAAACATGTGTGAAAATGGAACATGGAAAGTTGAAGTGCAGTAAGTCTTTTTTGCTTGCTTACCCATAATTTGTGTAGTAAGGGACTGCTTATTTAAAGGTGTTATGCAACTTCCTGCTTCTTGAGTAGATGGTTGAGGTCTTTCCAATATAACTTCAAAATCAGCCTTAAAACCCCTGTCCTAACACAGTCAAGCAGCACTGCTAAGAAAACATGGCTCAGTCCTGAAAAGTAACACCAGTGGTGGAAGGACACCTTAAGCTAAATGTGCTGAGCTAATGACTTCTAAAACATTCCCAGTAGTAACTTTGTCCTTTTGGGTAGGGGTAGTCTGCATCCTCTGACCACCACATGCAACACTGGTACTTTATTTGTTGTAAGAAGGATCTGTCCTCAAAGCTGTTGGTTATGATTAATGATTTAGTCCAGTGAATTCTCCATTAGCACTGGAGAGTGGGCCAAAGGCCAGTTGCTACAATGCAGTGGATGTTTATTTATAGCACCTCACGTGCATTGGATTCCACAATTCAAGAAGATAAAAAAAAGTTAGTATGCAATGTTTTCAGATTTTCAAAAGGAAAAAAGGATGTATTTTAAAGCCAAAATTCATGTAAAATTTAAAGATTTAAAATCATTAGACAAGTTCATTTTAGGTCAGCCTATAACTGCATAATGCAAACAGACTCATTGGTTGATGCTTCCTAATATTTCCTGCAATCTGTGAAATACATTTCATCAAAAGTCTTGGAAAGATAGGCAGGCTATATAAGGTCCTGAAGGCCCATGTACATGACTTATTTTGACTTTTTATGCTGGGAATAAGTTTGAAGCTCATGGATTCTCATACGTCTTTGCTGTCATGCTGCCTTTAAAACATAAATAATAGCTTGAGTACTTACATTAATACTCTGTGTAGAAGTTTATTCCAGAAAGCTGAGGAAATGCCTTCCATTGATAGATCCCCAGAGTCTTAAATCTTTGGAGATAAAACTTAATTTAGGCTCTGCCAAGAAAATAATATTATGGCAATGCAAATTAGAAAGTGTAATATGCTCCCAAGGTAAAATTCTAATGTACATTGGATTTCTGTACCTTTTTAGTCACTGTGCTTTCTTTCATGTCAGATATCTTTGAAAATAGAGTTGTAAAGTGGCTTGTCTTCAGTTACAGCTCAAAGAGGCCATCTGAGATCATGGTTTTTTATGCTGGATGCTGTACAAATGTGCACTCAGGGGCAGCCTCCTGCCTCTGAAGGTTTATAACCCACATGAAGAAAACAAATGAAGGATAGGATAGGAAGAGAAAGTAATACTGTAACGTTAATGGCTAGGGAAGCTGAGACTGAGCAAGAAATTTGCGGTACAGCAGAGAACTAATATGTAAACTTATAGCCTGTGTCTTTAGCCACAACATTATACTTCATCTTGATTAAAGTCTGAAAATTAATTTCACTCATTTATTCATTTTACTTGTAATCTAATGCACAGTGAATGTATGGCAAAACTCTCTGCCATAATTCAACTTTTTCTTTTTTTCCCCTCAGATTAATTCTAAAGGGCAAAATAATACAATGAGGGGAAAACACTTTCTTTGATTTTCAGGCTTTGTCTTGCAAAGGAGTTTGTCATGCTAATCTCTATATGTAACAAATATTTTATTGTGCTGCAGTATCTATGCTACACACAACATAGCCAGGTAAAGACTTGTAGAAAACAAAAGAGGTCAGAATAGGTCAACATGTTATGTTTGGAATGGGAGAAACTGTACTCATTTTTCAATTAAAATTAGGTTAATACTAAATAGGGTCTGAGAAGCCGTGAATAGTTTCTGTGCAGTCAAATATTCTTTGAAGAGCTATGTTAGTTATGACATAGTTAATAACAAGAGTTATGACTCATAGTGGCAATTTCAATGCTGTGGTTTTTTTCTGATTGTCTTAATATTTTTTTCTGTAATTAATAAAAAGGAAAAAATTAGAAAGTGTCATTTTCATTGTGGATGTAAAGTAAGATGAAATATTAGGTCCAAAAATCCAAAGCCAGAAATATGTGTGGTGTCTTTTATTAAAAGCCTTCAACAGCTTAAAACAATTTCGTTGATGTTCTGTTAAAAATTGAAGAAAAATCAGTCTTCATAGAGTAAGAGATATCCGTCTATTATGTTTAGTGTAATCCATGTCTGAGACCAGGGATGTGGTTATTTCCCTTTTTGCTTTTCTGAACTTCGCTCAAAACTTACCCATGTTCTTTGTTTCTCCTGCAGATAGTGAAATTAATTTTTTATTATATTTTATCATAAACCCGTCAGAGTTGTTTTTGTTGAAATTGATGGTATTTATTTTTAAAAATTAATCTGCAGCACTGGTGACAATCACTTACCGGCTCTCCAAGGAATAAGGTGGGACAGTTTTCTCCTACCACCCCTTGTTGTCTGTCATGGATTTGAGACCGGACATTGCCAGGAGGACGCACGAAAAGAGGGCAACCAGGCTCCAAGCTTAAAGTTGCAAAAAGTGTTTAATTACCTAACAGAGTTGGAGGATAAATGCAGGCAAAAATAAACTTTTCATACAGTTTTTGCTCACTCCCCCCTCCCTCTTACGAACCTATAGTATTCACCCCCTTTCCTCCTTTACAGTCAACAAGCCGGGTGGTGGGGGGGCAGGGTGTGGGGTCTCTTTTCAGTCCACAGAGCAGATTCTCAAATTTACTCATCACCACAATTCTTCTACTACAAATACTCTTTATCTCTACTTGTTTCTCTCTCTCTTCAGTTTTTTTTCTGCTCTCAACCCCACTCTCTTAAGAAGCAGTCTCTGCACTCACCCCCCCCCCCCCGCCCCTTTCACTCTTTCCAAACCAGCAACACAGACAGGGGCAGGTTGAGGGGTCCTCTGGTCAGTCCAATCAGGAAAAGAGGTTCTCTACTTAGCCAGGGGGTCCTTCCCACGAGAGACAGTCCTTTGAGAACTTCTTTGGCGTGGGTCTAATCTCACGAGCAACATCCCGCCCGAATTCTGCTGCAACATGAGTTCTTTTGTCCATAAGGTGCTGTGCAGACTCTCCCAAGCCGAGGCCAGGCTGCTTCCATGCCAGGAGCAAGGCCTTTCTCTCCCAGTCAAGGCCTTTTGCAGTTTTAACTCTTAGATGAGACTCCCACTGGTTCACAGTCTTTTCCAGGCATCCACCTGCTCCTCTGGAGTGAGCTGTGGGTGGATTTCTGCATCTTTATGGACTCCATGGGCTGCAGGAGAAACTTCTTGCTCCCCCCATAGCTTCCACCACGGCTAGCAGAAAGTTATTCAGCTCTGGTGCCGGGAGCACTGGAACACCCCTTTCTCCCCACTTCTTCACTGACCTTGGTGTCTCCATGCTGTTCTCCCTCACGTATTTTTACCTCCACCTCCTCCTCCTCCAACTGCAAAGAAGTGAAAGAAGTGAGTGCCTGCGTTGTTTTGAATTTTTCTTAAATATGTTTTCACAGAGGCATAACCAGCACCTCCAGTTGGCCCAAACTTGGCTGGCAGCATGTCCATCACCTTCAGAGCCATCAGAGATTGGCTCTGCTGGACTTGATGTAAAAACTTCCAGAACTTGCACTCAGGACACACAGGAGCCATCTTTGTGCCACTCCCCACCCCTCAGACACCTCCTGAGGCCTACCACAACAGCTTCTGAGGGATCCAAATTTCTCCTAGATGTTAAAAACACCTCACTGATGTTTTGGGCCAATCAAAACCACCACATTGTCTCTTTATGTTCTTCTCATGATTCCATCCAGTGTAGTTCTTGCCATGACCCAGGCACATGGAGTGGAGGCTCCTTTCAGATGCTTGTAAAGTGGCTACCAGCTGTTTCCTGAGTTTGCAGTCCTGCCTTTCATACCCTGTGGGAATTGCTTTATCCTCCCAGTACACTTACTTTCTGATAGTTCTTCTTTAGCCTAAGCAATTTAACATGAGTCACAAAGGCTATTCCAGATGTATTTTTGGGCAATGGTTGTTTATGAAGGAGATACAGAAGATTAGAAATTTCAATTCTTTAATCATGCATAAAGCAGAGGTGATGTTCAACGGGTGAAGTGATTTTTGCTTAGAATGTTTGAAATCACATGTCTCTTGTTTTAAATGTTGCCACATCTTGGCATTCAGCCCTTTAGAATTCAGCAGACTGTTGTGTACAAAATCCCACACTGTTGTAAAATCTGGTTTTGGATATAAAGGAGTTATAATCCAGTCTTCAGTTTTTAAATCTGGGTGTGGTTCATTCAAGTGCAGTTGTGACTTCAATCACGCAACCTTGGAGATCCAGCTAATGAAAAACATGTATAGTCCAATCCTAAGGGAGCACAAAAATTAGAGAGCAAGAGAATGTGATAAAGTTGTGAATGCTTGCCCACACAAATAGTGTTCTCTGTCTGCCAGATTTTTTGGGTTTTTTTGTGTCTTGTCATTGTTGATTTAAAGCATTCTTCTAAGGAAATTGATGTAAATGTTTCTGTTCAGGAGAAAAACTGAGAAATACATAGGGTCTGTGTTATTTGAGAAAGCGCAGAACAGCAAAACAAATTAATACCTTTTATTTTGTCCTTCCTACCAGTTAATAATCTTCCGGTAGCTGTAATTTAACCAATAGCTATAGTAATAGTGATTTCAGGGTGTAATTTTTTGGTAAGTGAAATGAGGATAGAGTTTCTAATGGCAGATAGTCAACATGCCCTGACAAACATTGTGTAAATCTTTCCTATACAATGTAAATACTCAGTTTCAGCTCCAGTCTACCATTGAATTGGTAGCACACTAATTCAAGGTGGAATAGAACTGATTTGCAGCAACAAAAAAGTGAAATTGTTGCGCAGTGCAATACACTGGGTAGGGATTTGAACAAGCAAAACTGTCTGTTTAGGATATCTGTAAAATAACACTAGACAGTTCCTATGTACTTTTGAAAGTGTATATGTGCAGTAACAGATGTCATATGCAAAGTCACGATTGAAAACATGTTTCAGTGAATGTGCTGAACAGGCATGTATTTCTAAATATAAGGAGACAGTGAATAAAATCAGAGTGACTTGAAATTGAAGATTGAATGGGTAAGAGATATATGGATCAAAGAAAATCTACAATACACGGATTCAGAAAGTGATGAAATTCTAGCCCAGAGAAAGGAATGAGAAGAAAACAAATCCCCAAGCCCCAACTCCTGCTCTGAGGAAAGATAGATTTTCAAGAAAGAAAACTTTATTTCTGCTGTCCTATGAGTAAACTATGTTCTTCATGAGACGTAAGTGAGACCTTTAGTAAAGAAACAGCTGGTTTACATCTGACTTCAATGGAGGGAATGCTCACACTCTTCTGAAATATTGGAGTGGATCATCTTGCCAAGAAATAATGAAGAATCTTGAAGAAACAACAGTCACAAAGTAGCATTTCTGGACATACACCTTTCTTCTCAATGCAGCCTGTATTATTCATAAATAATTTAGCAGCTCATGAGTTATTTTATGAGTCTTTTCTAGCTGTTATTCATAAGGCAGAAAACAATGTGCTGATGAGAAGATTATAATTTGCATTGTCCCTCAGAACACAGATTGTGGAGTCAACATGTCATATTCATCACCTTAGGAGCTACTACTACTTGGTCCCAAGCTGAGACAGTATAAAGTTGACAAATATAAAGTTTGCTTTTGCAAGGAATGCTGAGGAGAGCATTGGCGATGATGTGGCATGGGCCAAAATGCCAGTATATAGTCGATGAACATATGTTAGAGGACCCTTTCTCCAGATGTGCAAAATTTTTGAGAGGGGGAAAAAAAGAAAAGCACCATTTAATTTTTCTTTTTTTAATGCCTAAAAAAATGCCCTGGACAAAACAGAAAGAAAAAAATGGGTTGCTTATGAAAAAGCAACTCTGTAATCACCAAGATTGCTCAAGCATTTGAGCACTGAAACTTGAAATTTGTTTGGAAAGTTGGTCTAATAAGCAGTAAACTCTTCCTCATCATGCTGTTGAAAGAGGGAGATAAGGGAAGGAGAAGATAAAATGTGTTTACCTAAGGGGAACTTCGGTTTGTAAAGTTTATGTACCCGTGGATATGCATGGAGAACTTAATCCCCAATTTCTAGCTTACACATCTGAAAAATTGTGGAGTCTCTGAGAGCATCTCTGTAACTCTCATGGCTCAGCTGCTGTGGGTGGACTTACAGGGTCCCAATAGCTAGGGGTGGCTCTGGATCTAGCTAAAGGCCCTTATAGGTACAGGGCCTGAAGTTAGCTCTGTGATGCCAACTCTTTTACACAGGTGCAGTGTAGGGAAGGACAAACCAGGGGCAAAATATAGGGGAGAAGGACAGAGAAATAGGATGCTGGAAAGAATGTGTTTTCCCCATTCAGAGAACTGTGCCTTCCCTGTTGACCACAAACAGAGGCTGTTTAGAATTACTGGTACATATAATTTGTAAATAAGTCAATGAAAAGAAAGAGGGGATTGCCCAAGAGATTAATTTAAATAATCAAGAGTTTGAACAGTAATAACAATGCAGGCAATGGCATGCTACATTGGCCAGAATGGGGTGTGGTCCAATGCGTGTGAAGCCAGCATTTGCCATAGCAGGCAGAATCAAAACTCCATGCAGTGTTTCACCCTCCCCACTGATCTAATTTCAAAGTGTTGGGGGGAATTATAACGGACCAGAGTTTAAAGAATTACAAAGAGAGAAGCATTTTTGAGAACATTCTGGACATGGGAATGTCTGCTGGAAAATGTGTTTCACAATGCTGCTTAGAGAAGTTAAGAGAAGGGAAGGAGGCAGAAAAGAAAATCAGAAGGACTGGTTATTTTATGAATGCATATTTTATTGATTAATTACCTTCAGTCCTGTTGTTGCAATGATTTGTTGTATGTATTATCTACTATAAGCTGTAATTTATGGTTTCTAAGTTGGCATGTTAACTACAGTTAGTAAGTCATTCTCCTGCATATGCAGTGTATTATTTCTTATAAATAAATAATGATCATTTATGTAGCTGAAATAATTATTTGCAACTACTCTTAAAAATTAGCATGGCTTTTTGTTAACGTTTGTTTGCTAATTGAATCTATCTGCTAGAAAAACACACTCTTTTCACAAAACATTTTCATAAAACTCTTTTCATAAAACATTTTATCTTCGTTTGGTAGATAGAACTCTTCTACTATATATGAGTACACCCTCTTGTGCAGAAATTAATAAACAAAATGGTTTTGATTGAAGCGTGGCTAAAAAATACTCCAATAATTCATATGCTTTTCAGCTCATATTTAGGTTCTTTTAGTGCCCACCTTATTGACAAATAACTTTTAAACCATCTGCACTAAAACCTAATGAGGATTCAGTTCCTGGGACATACTTTGGTTTGTCTCTTCTGTGGGAAGTTATTGTTGCCCTGTTGGAGACCCCAGTGGTAATCACCGGGCTTGCAGGTTGAGCAGGGCAGTGAAACTAGAATCGCCTGATTATGCTGATGGGGAGGAGAGAAACTTCTGGAACTCTTCTTGCTCAGATCAGGACCAGCATTAAAGATCAGTGGAACTCCTCAGGGCCATTTCCAGTTGAGTTTTGAGTATCTCTAAGGATGGAGGTTTCACAACCTTTCTGGAGAACATATTCCAGACCACTCTTTTATGATAGATAATGCCAGTGGTGGTGAAAGGATCTGTATTATCCTACCCCGCTGCTTGTTATTCCCCATCTCAGCAATACCTTTTCCATGTCCTGTCAGGAGTATTTGTTCAGCTCCATGACAGATTGGATTTGGAAACTGATCTGAATTAAAGTAGGAATGGCTGATATTATCCATTGTGTAACAGCATGAAGTGCCATGCTGGCACAAAGAAGTAGGGAAGAGAGGTGGGGAGAGGTTCTGGAGCAGGTTGATGGGGGATAGGACAGTTTCTTAAAAATGATGACATCTGCTCCTGCCAGATTTAAGTGTTTGTGAAACAACACTAATGTGAACTTGAAGTAGCATGATAATGCATTGCAATGGTTTTCTACTTGACAGAGAGGATTCTTGTATGTCAATGAGTGAGAGGTGTGTCTGTCTGTGATTCTTTAGGAATCCTGACAAGATGTGGCTCAGAAAGTTTTAACTTGGATTCATTCTTGAGGTCTTCCTTTTGGCAATCCTCTGAAGTGCACAGGGAAACATGAGTTACGGAAAGGTGCATTAAATAAAGGGTACCTCTCACAGTCATCTGTTGAAATAGGAGGCAGTCCTTTAGGTACAATAATTTCAGTGCTGTATGACAAAATTTATGCTTCTGCTGTATTGTGTATGCTTTGGGGCTTTCTGATTGTTATGGTATTAAAAGCTCAGTTGGTGATGTATTGTGCTGTCATAGAAAGTGACTGGGGAGTCAGAGTGGATTTCTGAATTTGTTTCTTGCTCATTCATAGAATCATACAATACCCTGGGCTGGAAGGGACCCACAAGGATCATCGAAGTCAACTCCTGGCCCTGCACAGGACCATCCCCAAGAGTCACACCATGTGCCTGAGAGCATTGACCAAATATGTCCTGAACTCTGTCAGGCTTGTGCTGTGACCACTTCTCCGAGGAGCCTGTTCCAGTGCCCAGCCACCCTCTGGGGCAAGAATCTTTTCCTGATATCCAACCTAAACCTCCCCTGACTCAGCTTCATGCTGTTCCCTCGAGTCCTGTCACTGGTCACAAGAGTGAAGAGATTGATGTCTGCCCCTCCGCTTCCCCTCACGAGGAAGCTGCAGACTGTAATGAGACCTCCCCTCAGTCTCCTCCATGCTGAGCAGCCCCCAGTTTCTCCTCAGATGGTTCCCTTCTAGACCCTTCACCATCCTTATTGCCCTCCTTTGGACTCTCTAGTGGATTTATCTCTTTCTTACGCTGTGATATCCAAAACTGCACACAAGACTCAAGGTGAGGCTGCTCCAGTGCAGAGCAGAGCAGGACAATCCCCTCCCTTGCCCAGCTGGCAATGCTGAGCCTGATGCCCCCCAGGACACAGCTGGCCCTCCTGGCTACCAGGGCACTGCTGGCTCAGATAGACTTGACTCCTTATTTTGGTCATAATAATTTATCTGGGTTTTGTCTACGAAATAAATTATTACACTGACTAAAAATCCTAACTTACATTGTAGAGACTCTACATGTCCATCCTTAAGGATATCAGCAGAGTTTGGCCATATTGTCTGAACAGCATTTTTAGGCCTGAAAGAGACATTAAATAACAGCAGTTGAAGTAGAAGATGTGAAATTCAACAGCAGCTGCTGCTGCCTTTACTCATTTTTGGATGGATAAGAAGAGTCTTTTTAATCTAATGGTATATTTGGGTTTGTTCCCAGTTCCACTTTCACTGGAATCAGGAATTTATATTTCCTCCTGCATGAACAGCCTTCAGAGTTCTGTGTGAGCTCTTAGTTAAGTATGGTACACTTGGATATCAGATCTGTTTACAGACTTCTGTGAGCATCACTCTTTAGCTGTCTCTCTTCTGTTGCCATAAAATATGGCAACTATTAAGGAATAGTTAATAGGACATGTAATTCTTAGAGGAAAAATACAAGGCATCTGTATAGACCCACAGAAGAGATTCCAGTCCATCTTTGTAATCTAATTTGGTTTTGAGGCTTTTCTGTTCTCATAGCCTTGAAACAGATTGTTTATCCATGCTGCAGCCAATCCATTCAGAATCTCCATCTTTTTCATTCTCTTTGTATAACCCAGTCAGTCTCTTGGAAAGGGCATTCCTCTTGTGGCTCATCTGTAATGGCCAGCTTCACGACAGCAGAGGGAGCATTCATGAATGTGTGAGTGAGAACTGGCTTTCTGCACTAGCTGTAAATCCTTATCCTGAGTCCCTGTAGGGCAGAGGAGTGGGCACCTACCTGCAGTTCAGCCAATTAATGCAAGGCCTTAATCTTGTCTAAACAGCTGCAACCATTCTTCAGGCTCCCACCCCAGGGAAACTGAGCTGCTATGCTTTTTGCCTGGTTCACCTCTGAGTCCTTTTTTCTCCTTTAAGATGTTAGGTGTTTCTCAGACTGTGAGTCCTATCCCTTTACAGGTTAATTGTGCATCTTTGTACTTACACAGGGACATGCTTCAAGAAAACATTACATACATTTGAGCTAAAAATAAGGTGGGAGGTAAGAAACATGCAGCTAGATATGCATTGAACATTACAAAGTGTTACATGGAATTGAGGTGCCATCTTGAAATGTTGCTGTATGGATTCAGTATAATTTTGTTACGTGAAATAACCACAAAAATGTGAATCTTGAGCTAACCGTAGAAGATGTGGTAAATTCAGCAGCAAGAGGAAAATACTTGCCATGAGCATCTTCCCTCTCCTTACTGCTTCTTGTAGTATCTTTCCTTGATAACTTTTAGTATGCAAAATAACCACCTAAGAAACAGAGTCTACTGATGAGCCCTGTGCATGGTAATGTGATTGCAAAGAAGAGAAGTTGCTGTTAGAGGAGGAGTAAATTCTGAAAAGAATTAGTCTAAAAATCTTTTCAATCTAAAAATGTAAAATATCTCTGAGTTATAAAGAGTAGATCCATGTAGGATTATAATCAGGCAATTTGAATTCCAATTTAAGTAAACGCTAGGTGATTGTCTTGAAGAGGAAGTCAGGTCATCTGATTTCAGGCAGAGTGTAACCTCTTTGGAAAGTTGAAGTCAGTTTGCAGAGTTTGTGCTGTATTGTATATACATGCTTCAATGAATATTTAATATACAAATCTTGATAAATAGCTTCTTCAAATATTCCTTATGCAAATTAAAACCCTATATATATTATCTTTACCCTTAATTTACTTTTAAATAAACTATAAAGAAGGTATTTATTTCTTTTGGTGCC
This sequence comes from Entomyzon cyanotis, assembly GCA_024500445.1. Lineage (NCBI taxonomy): Eukaryota > Metazoa > Chordata > Aves > Passeriformes > Meliphagidae > Entomyzon > Entomyzon cyanotis. Next base: position 20,530,536 of record JAKEPQ010001009.1, on the reverse strand, counting down.
TACAATTCTTAATGTTGGTATTTCTATGTAGCTGAATTTACTGAAGTTGAATTTTAACTGTGGGGAAATCAATCACAGAGGTAAAAATATGCCGCATATCTATTCTTTCATCAAAATCCATTTTCAAGAGTTTTTCCTTTAATATCCTGAACAGCAAAATCACACCCAAATATGTTAAAACCTGCTTCTGTGCCTGCCACTGGTGCCATATCAATTATGGTAAGATTGCGATAGTCCTACCGGTTTAAATGATTGGTCTCTGAGTAGCTGTAAATAAGACTAAGCAAGATAAAGATTTTTAATAAAGTTTTCATTCTTCAGAAGATTAAGCAACATGTCCATTCTAAACTTGATCATTATCCAGAAATATTTAATTTATGGAGCACACATGACTCAGCATTGAAACTGGGCCAACTATTGCAGTAATTGCTGGATAATCTCCGTGTTTTTTGATTTGTCAGAGCTTCTCTAGAGACTGCAAATTCTGCTTGGCTTAGTAGATCACCGTGCAGTTGTCTTTTAGAAGACTGGTAATTTGCAAATTATTACTGTTCTGTGCATGCTGTGGTAGGTTGACCCTGGCTGGTCACCAGGTGCCCTCCAAAGCTGCTCTGTTACTTCCCTCCGCAGCTTGACAAAGAAAATTGAACAAAAGACTCACGGATTGAGATATGGACAAGGAGAGATCACCCAGCAGCTACTGTCATAGGCAAAACAGACTCAGCTTGGGGAAAGTAATTTAATTCATTGACAATCAAATCAGAGCAGGGTAATGAGAAAAGAAACCCAAACCTTAAAACATCTTCCTCATACTCCTCTCTTCTTCCTGGTCTTGAATTTTGGTCATGAATTCTCTACCTCCTGCCCCCTCAGAGGTGCAGGGGGATGGGGGATGCGGGCTGAGGTCAGTACATCACACATTGTCACTTTCACTCCTTCCTTCTCAGCAAAGGACTCCTCACACCCTTCCCCTGCTCCAGAATGGGGTCCCTCCTGCGGGACACAGTCCTCCATGAAATTCTCCATTGTAGGTGTGTGAGTGCTTCCCATAGGCTGCTGTTTGTCATGAACTGCTCCTGTGTGGATCCCTCCCTCATGGTGCAGTCCTTCAGGCACAGGCTGCTCCAGCTTGGGTTCTCCACAGGGTCACAAGTTCTGCCAGCAAACCTGCTCCAATGTGGGCTCCTCTCTCTACTGGCCCATAGGTCCTGCCAGGTGCCTGCTCCAGTGAGGGCTTCCCACAGGGTCACAGCTTCCTTTGGGCATCCACCTGCTCCAGCATGGGGTCCTCCATGGGCTGCAGGGGGATCTCTGCTCCACCATGCACCTCCAGGGGCTGCAGGGCACAGCTCTCTCACCATGGTCTGCACCATGGGCTGCAGGGGAATCTCTGCTCCAGTGCCTGGACCACCTCCTGCCCCTCCTTATGCACTGAACTTGGTATCTGCAGAGTTGCCTCTCTGTCATATTCTCACTCCTTTCTCCTGGCTGCAGTTGCCTTTGCACAGGATTTTTTCCCTACCTCCTATTTTGAAAAAGTGGTTCCAACCAGAGTGTGTTGAATGTAGTAACAACACTGGCAGCACATTTGTCTTTTTACATACTAAGCAGAGAAAGGCAAGCATACCAACTTCAGAATACCTATACAAGTGAATATTTTGCTTTATACCAATCTCTTCGTTGCCACTGTAGTCAGGCAGCTGTGGCTGCTTTTTATTCCTTGCTTGTGGTGTTTGCTGCCATGTCCCACAGTTGCAAATAGTACCGTGTTATTCTGTTACTGTAAAATGAAACCATAAGTCACTTTTTTGGGTACTGAAGACTTCTTCAGTTCAGGCCACTTACTTGTGAATGCCACTGAATATGGCATTCTAGCCATGGTTTCGAGATGGGCAGGTACAACCGAGAGTCAGACATAAAGAGAAAGATACATGTGGTGTACTAGGAAAAAGATCTTTCTGTGGCATTACGAGTGGTTATGAATAAAGCAAAAGTGCATTTGCTAAAACCTAAGAGGTTCTGCAGTCATTTAGACATAAACTGCAAAAATTAAGTTGAAAATTTAATCAGTGTAAGGGAATGGGTATTGTTCTGTAGAATGCAAAATTTGTCAAAAGCATTTATTACTATTTTTTTCTCTTTTAAAAAGTTTTTGCAAGCTACTAAAGTAATAATAATTTTTAATTTTTTTCTCTGTTTCTTTTATTCAGTCGAGGCCTCTTGCCCTGCAGGACGTTTTGTGAGGCAGCAAAAGAAGGCTGTGAACCAGTCCTGGGTATGGTAAATGCTTCTTGGCCAGACTTCCTGAAGTGCTCTCAATTCCAAAACAAAACTGAGAATGATACCACTGCAAGGGTATGCTTCTCACCCCACCAAGAAAAAGGAAAGCAGTGTATGTTTTCATTCTTAACTGTTTCACTGTGTTTATGAGTTTTCATTTAATAGTGTATTTTCTTACTCTGTAGGAAAAGCTCTGGGTTCAAATGATTATTTCTTGTTCTGTTATCATGTTCCATCTTATTATTGTGATGAAGTCTGGTTGTCTGTCGATTGTAGTTTGCAGTCCTTTAAATATTTAGGCTGATTTTTTTCAGACTTGTGTTGATTTGAAGCCTTTTTATTTTACATCAAAAATTCTGAGCCATTTCAAGGAAAGAAGGTTGGAGAAAAGTAATATGACCTGCTGACTTTTTGTTTGCTAAGCTCTAGTAAATACAGGTTTGTTATTTGGAGTAGGAACTTGATACACAGGCCAAATTTCAAGTGTATCTCCTTTTTCTTGCTATAAAAATAAGCCCAAAACTGATCAAGAGGTAAACTTCTCAAAAAGCGTGGTCTTTATACACCCATACATAGTGTCATAGAATCATTTAGCTTGAAAAAGATAGCGAAGGTCATCCAGTCCAACTGTTAGCACTGTCAAGTCCACCACTAAACCACGTCACTAAGCGTCATGTCTGCACATCTTGTAGATACCTTCAGGGATGGTGACTACACTGCTTACATGAGAAGCCTGTTCTGATGACTGACCACCCTTCCCATGAAGCAATCTTTCTTAATATCCAATCTAAACCTTCCCTGGTGCACCTTGAGGCTGTTTCTTCCTGTCGTAATGCTTATTACTTGGGAGAAGAAACTGACCCCCACCTTTATACAACCTCCTTGCAGGTAGAGAACAGTAAGGTCTCCTCTGAGCCTTCCTTTCTCCAGGCTAAACAGCCTCAGCTCCCTCAGCACTCCTCAGAAGACTTGTGCTCCAGACCCTTCCCCACCCCTGTTGCCCTTCTCTGGACTCACTCCAGCACCTCAATGACTTTCTTGTACCACGAGGCCCAAACTAAACACAGCATTTGAGGTGGTGTCTCAGCAGTGCCTGGTGCAGGGGGATAGTCACTGCCCTGGTCCTGCTGGCCACACTATTGCTGATCCAGGCCAGGACGCCATTGGCCTTCTTGGCCACCTGGGCACAGCTGGCTCATGTTCAGCTGTTGTCACCAGTATTCCCAGGTCTTTTTCCGCTGGGCAGCCTTCCAGCCAGTCTCTAAAAGCCAGGCATTTCCATCTCCTCAGAGGTGCTGCTGTGTTCTCTAGATCCAAATCTGGAGGGGAGATCACACCTGAGAGCAGTAAGCTTGACTTTTTCTCACTGACCCCATTGCTGGGGTTCTCTTGCTGGCACCTGAGACTGCTGTTGATAAGCATTCTCCTGAGAGATGAAGAGACTGAGGCTTGTACAGTTTATCTGTGGGTTCTAACTTTTTTAATGACTTCTGTGTGACAATAAACAAGAAAAAATTATATGATGAAAACTGCTTCTCAGTTCTGAAATTTAAAAACCCAAGAAGTTACACTTTAAAACTACCTTAAAAGTTCAGGAAGGTCATTGTATCTTTGAAGGTTAATTAATGTTACAACTAAAATAGATTATTTATCCTGAGCTACCTCCTTCTAGTTCTTGAGTATGCATAATAATACAGCCTAAAATTATTAGACCAAGTCTTTTATCAGTTGGATTCTCTCCATCTCTAAAGGCATATTTTTGAGGAGTCATGAAGTAAAGAAGGCTGTCATCTGTACCTTCCTTCATCTGTGGGAACTTTTGTAATGGCTGAGGTAGGGAAAGATCGAAAAGATTGTTTCTTGTTAAAATTGAATGATTTCCAGGAAAACTGAACACTGTCCACAAATGTTAATTATAGAGTCCTATGGTATTTTGTGGAAGTTGCTGTTGTGAAAGCCACAGGGAGCCGTGTCTTAATTGTATGATAAAAATATATGCTAAGTTGGCTGAAAAAAGTAGGTCTAATGGATCTCTCCAAATGGGAACAGTAAGCAAGCAATTATAAAATGCTTATTTTTTTTCTGTGCCTCAAATTGCCTGTGTAAAATGGGACTAAAATTTTCCTTTTAGCTCGCAGTATTGTTGTAACCATATGTTTGTTGATGCCTTTGGTGTCATAGGGATAAACATTATATAAATAAGGAGTACAATAATTTTGTCTTCATGGTAGGTTCATAAAACAAGGTAAGAAGCTGTAGCATAAATAAATACATCAGTGTGGTAAATGCTTATACATTAAACAGTAAGGGTAACTAGCCATGAGCAATATCATTAACTGAATGATCACAGAACGAGATATAATTCTGAAAAAGCAGCAGAATATCAAATACCTGGATTTCATGCCTGCATGATACATAAAATGAATACAAGGTAGCATATAAATATGCCTGTTAAATTTTGACAAATTATAGCTGGTCAGAGTGTTTAAAAGGCCCACCAAATCTAGATAGCTGAACTTAGATTAAGCCAGCAGAGATTCATGACTTAATGAAACTTTCAAGTTTCAGAATATCTTGTGGTTAAAATAATATATTTAGCACTGCTAGAGAAGAAGATTTTTAGAGTAGTGTCAGGTAAATGATTATTGCATAATCTGTGTGGCAGGATTGGTATTTATCTGCTAGTAAACTGCAGAAATTACTGATGAGTACACAGTGGAAGCTTGCTTTTTCTCATCAGGGGAAGAAATGTAGAGCCAGTTGTGAGATTTTCTGCTCTTATCTGACAGACTGTGGTGACCCAGGCTACTTATTGTCAGTTCTGACATCCTGTTGTATAAAAAAAGGGTTTTTTAAAATTAAATTTTGCATTGTGTACTATTGTGTGTGATGATTGAAGATGAATGGTTTTCAGGTAGAATGAGAGATTATAATTGAATGGTGTTCTAGTACCTGCAGGGAACTTACAAGAAAGATGGAGAGAGACTATTTTCAAGAACATGTAGTGATAGGACAAGGGGGAGAGACTTCAAACTGAGAGTAGGTTTAGATTAGATATCAGGAAGATAGTATTTACTGTGACAGTGGTGAGGCACTGGTACAAGATGCCCAGGGAAGCTGTGAATGCCCCATCCCTGGAAGTGCTCAGGTTGGATGGAGCTTTGAGCAGCCTGGTCTAGTGGAAGATATGCTTGCCCTCATGCCAAGGGGGTTGGAGCGAGATGATGTTAAGATCCCTTCTAACCCAAGCTCTTCTTTGATTCTGTGATTCTTTGACAATGGAAAATATTTTGACTTCTATTTTTATTTGAAGGAATGGTTCTAATGTGATTCCTCTGTGACTGAAAAAGGTAAGAGTTCAGGTTCACTAGGCTGCTTCTCCTACAGAAATCAATTGTGCTGTTCTTGAATATTTATTTCTGCAGTTTATATATTTGAAAGAATTACTTCTTGGACCACAGTAGAATCAAACAGCTGAAGTTGATTCACTGTTCCAGTCCCTTTTTATCTAGTGCTCAGCACAAATTGATCTTCACACTCTTCTAAGGGTTCAGTTCCTGGAAATTTCAAGAGCATGTCCTTGGCATATTATGGCTTATTTCTCAACTTTGTGGTTCCTTTTTGGAGATTGGTTCCTACAGATTACATGCAGTGAATCCTTTCCTGACCACATACGTCTTGCATATAATTTGTTTTGTGTGATGTTGTAATTCTCTTTTGCATCTTTAGTTATATCTCATGTTTATCAAAATTAAGGTCTGGCTGCTATACCTGTTTGTTCGACAGATACTTGTACAGTGTCACCCAATCCCAAACAAACCTTTCTCTTGATTTCTCTTGCTTATTTTTGTCTGATTGTGGCTAAATACTCCATATCCTCCACATTTTCTGAAGATTATCACTCCTCTAAAAAGTCCTTGAGTGTCATACAGCTTTCCAAGCCCTGTTGGAGAAAACATGCTTGAGTCATGTTCTAGTTAGAATCCAGAGCAATTATCCTGGGGACAATTATCAGCTTTCCTGAAAAATGTTTATTACTTAAAAGAGGGATTATCAAGTGGATACATACTGGTTCATGTGTCATAGCTAATATTTATCTCTTAGTCTAAAAGTTTGCTCAAAAAGCATTGCAAATTGAGTGCAGAATACCACTATGGAGAATCTATTATGACATACATTCCTGATGTGATGTACTGATTGTCCTGGAAAATCCAAGACATGTGCCTTTATGGTAAAACCATCCAAACGTATAGAGTGAGTCACAGAGAAAAAGACGCAGGTCTGCAGGCTGATGTCCTTCAGATTGATATCCATTTACACAAATGACAAGGGAATACTCAGTAGATGAGAAAATCAGCTACTCTAAAAGCAGTTGTAAGAGTTTATCTTTTGAGATTTAAGATAGTTGGTTGAACTGGTTTCACAAGTCTAATGAGTTGTAAGCATGTAAGGGAGTGAGCAGGAGGCATCATCTGTCAGTCATTCCACATGAAACCAATAATGCATTCTGGGGGGAAGAAATCACAGAAATCTTCCTGAGGGCTGTTCATATCCCTGCTCACAGAAATATTTTGGCTCTGTTTTTCTCTCTCTTTCAACTGACACTGTGTTTACTGTTATTTTATCTGCTTTGACCAGCCAACATAACTGATACTGTTAAACCCATGGCGGAAAAAACCACAGTAGCTTGAATGGGAAGAAAAGCAACACAATACTCTGACTTTGATTAACATAGAGCTCTCAAAAGGGCCCTGAAGTTACTTTTTTGTTAATTTGAATTGTAAAATGCTTTCAAAAGCAGCAGTGAATATGGTGCTTCTACTGTTTATACAACAAAACTGTAAATCGCCGTATAGAATTGTCACACAATGTTCACTTTTGTATTTTTGCCAAAGAGGCATTATGAATTAATGTCTGTTTCTGTTAAAAAAGTGGTGCACAAGTGGCCTGAACTGCACTTCATTGCCATGAGATTTTGGGTTGGAAGTGACCATAAAAATCATCTCATTCTAACTCCCCTGCCATGGGCAGGCACATCTTCCACTAGACCAGGTTGCTCAGAGCCCAGTCCAACCTGGCCTTGAACACTGCCAGGAATGGCGCATCCACAGCTTCTCTGGGCAGCCTGTTCCAGTGCCTCACCACCCTCTCAGTAAAGATTTCCTTCCTAATATCTAATCTAAAACTACTCTCTTTCAGTTTGAAGCCATTTCCCTTGTCCTATCACTGCATGCTCTTGTAAAAAGTTCCTCTCCATCTTTCTTGTAGGCTCCTTTCAGGTACTGGAAGGCTGCAGTTAGATCACCCCTAGCTTCACACTGGTGTTTACTGAGAGAATTGTCTTTGAGGAATAACTTAGAGTAAAGAATTCAAATACCTGCTGGCAACAGGTATTTATTTTTCTGTAGGCAACGTAATTATATACATCCAATAGATAAATTTTTGGTGAAAATGCTCTTAAAATCAGGAAGACATTATCTTTCTTTTGTGCCCTTGCATTTACTTAATGCAGTGCAAACAAGAGTGAGATGATTTGTGTAACATTGATGCTGAGCAGCTGCAAAACCAGCAATAGTGGAATAATCTTTTGAGGGAGACAAAGTATCTTTCAGTATTGTTGTGTTTCATGGAAACACACACAGTTGAAAAAAGTATTTCCCCCACCAAATCACTCTTTAATTCTGTTGATCCTGCATTATATTTTGCTGTGTTCTCTGATTTTTATTCTCCTATTCTGCCTCCCACACTGTTTATCTCTGCCTGTTTCTCTGTATTCCTGTTCTTTGCCTGTTTCTTTTCCAGCTTGGAGTTTCTTATGTGGCCCTTTTAGGCCACATCACTTGAGTGAAAGAAAAAGGTTTTTTGTCTTCTTTCTCCCACAGGGTTTTGCATCCTAAGGAAATAGAGAAATGAACAATTACCTGGGGGTAAGGAGTCACCAGCTTTTCTAATTCCATGGTTGTGATTGTAGTATCAAAACTTTCTAGAATTGACAGCAACAAGATGCATACACAGTACTGCAGGGTACATACATGGTGTAGGGAGCAGGTGATGAAAATCTGAAGGTGAGAAAACACAGGGATTCCTCTGTGTTCCACCATGCTATTATGGCTATACTGGGTAAGGTAAAAAGTCCATCTGTTTTATAATTCTGACTCCAAAAGCTGATAAATCAAATACCCAGAATAGGAGAACAGGGCAACTATGTGGCAGTACTTTTCCAAAAACTCCTGCATTTTCCATCTGTTTGAGATTCAAGGATTTTTCTGTAATTTGTGACCTACCGTAGATTTTTATTCTATTATTGTGTCTCTTTGTTTCATGGATCTATATAAATTTTAGCATCCATAGTATCGTGTTCTAAAATTTTAGAGCTTATTAATGCATTGTATGAAGAGAACTGCCTTTTGGTTATTTTAATATCTCTTAGCTGTTCCATAGCATTAGATAGTAAATGTTTTCTCTGCTTTAAAAAAAAATTAGCATCACTTTCCATGATCATTTTCACAGTTATATAATGCTTTATCTGTTGCTATACCTTGAAATGCAAACAGATGTCAATCTTGAGGACAGTAAAATAACATGTTTATTTCAATGTGTGCTCTCTGCAGCTTTCCAGGGACCTTTCCACATAATCTTCTATAGATGACATTCCAGTAATCTAAGCTGGAAAGTACAGCACATAAATGGTCTCAAAGACACTTTTTTGATAGTACACCAGATACATGTAAAATAAAGCCAGTGGTATTTAGTCAGGGATTTTGGAAGCTATTCCAGATTGTAAACCTTTCTGGGTAAGGACTAAAACAAGCAAGCTTCTCTATCAACAAGGATTTTATTTTACTTTATTTTATTTGGGTTCAGTTTATTTTACTTTATTTTATTTGGGCTCATTTTACATAACATTTTTAATTATTCATGAGTTTGCCTGTGTGTACATTTGCATGATTTTATTAATAAATGTGTGAGTTATTTACAGAGGTATCAGTAATTAACATTTCCCAACAAACTTCTTTAGAATAACACCTTTTCCATGTTTAAAAATTTTGAATGGAATGGTCCATATTTTTCCTATTTTAGACATCTATTTCAGGCATTATTCCTTCTGCTATTGCTGCTTTGTTTCAAACAGTCCCAGCATTTCTGAGTATGCAACCTGTGTTCAAGAAAGTCTTATAAATGGTTGCATAACTAAATCCACCAGGTTCCAGATCAAATACCCAAATTTAATATTCAACAAAAGTGTTTGTTTTACAGCATTAGATAAGGCTTTTATGATTTCCATTAAAATCTGATCTTTGGAGGTATGATGGAATAGTCAGCCTACTGAAATCTTCTTGCACAAGCTTGGTAGAAAGCAGAAATTACATTAATTGGAGATACTGTTTGCAGTGTGTGTGCTCTCCTTGCCCTGCACTCTGCACTGACTGGACCAAACATATCCAGTCATTACCTATTAGAAGACTGCAAGAGGTGAGATGAAAGTTTCTAAAAGTTCCTTCTGATTGCTGCTGGAAGCTAAAACTGAGATAAAGAAAACTAATTTCACTCTTCCTCTTGGGTTTTTTTTTTTTTTGTATAACATACAAGATAAACAGGAAAATGCTCACTTTAGGGATGAAGAAATGGAGAAGGGGTTTGGGATAGGAACAGAACAGGATAGAGATGTATTAAGGAGGCAGTCAGAATGACTTATAAGTGCTTCAGCACACTTTTGTTCACAGTCCAGAAGTGAATGTGGGATCCCAGAATCTTTGCTCTTCTGATCTGTAAGAAAAATTATCAGAAATTCCTGCTGTTTACTTTTATCCTCTCAGGCCAAATTGGCATATTCACACAAAAGCTAGGAGTCCATTGCTCTTACTGTCCTAGTACCCAGCAGAGCTCTGTACTGATGGAGATCTCTAAGCAAATCAAGATGGTTCCTTTTGAGCTATTTATGCTGTTTTCCTTTCTTAACACGCAGGAAATTGTGTAAAAGCCAAGTTACAAGAATGTAAGATTACCAATCAGTTAAAGCTGCATTTCCAACCCCAAAGAGCCTTTCTTCTATGATGAATTACACAATTTTGATTATGTTATCATATTCTATTTTTACCTGACATCATCATCTGTGGGATAAACACTGGTCTCCAAGGAGCTAGTACTTCCATACCGAGGGAGTCTGTTGTTTCTAGGGGCTCCTGCAGAGCTTAGTGACTGCAGCATTTGGGATGTGCAGTGTATAGGGCAGTGAGCTGGAGAAATAAAAAGATCATGTTGAACAAGGCACTTGAATAAAAATTTTCTCTACTGCTCTTTGAATACTGCCAGCTAACTGGACTCTTCATTTGTATAACTGGAGTTTATTTGCAACTGAGACATGCTCTTGCAGCTACAGGTAAAGGCAACGAGAGCTATTCTTTGATCCTGTAAAATAATATCAGTCTTCACCCTCAAAAAAAAAAGAAAAAACCCCAAAAAACCACATGCTGATTTTTGTGTCTTAGATTGGTCAGTTGAAGTTATTATTCATTACTTCTTATAACTTCCACTTTAATATCTCATTGCATCATTTTTTCACCCTGTAAAATGAGACTGTGAATGTTATCTAATCTCATGTTTGTTTTGAGACAATCATATTTTGCAGTTTTAATGCCAGTTTTAATACCCTCCCAAAACTGGTAGAATACAGGTGAGGCTGTAACTCTTCAGTTAGAGGTTAGGAAACATGTCCAACCACACAATGTGAGGGAACCTGCTGAGGAGCACATCATAAGGGTGTGCAAAAGGATGATGCTGATAGTTTTGCCCTATCTTGTTTCTGATTGAGAGTCAGAAACATTAAATGGCATAAACTAGTTGAAAACTTTTGGTTTAAAGTCTCTTAGTATTTTGGGTGCCTTTCTGTAAAGTTAGAGATCTCCTTTAAAATACTTTGCATAAGCAGCTCTCACTGCAATAACCATGTCCCCATTACATAACTAGAAAATCATGTTTGTATTGCAAAATCAAAATTATTTGCTGTCCAAGTGGACAGTACACCTGGGAACGTAATAGAAAAGATTTTGAAATCATCCCTAAGATTTTATTACAAACAAATTTTCCATAAAGAGTGTGTGTTTCAGTTCACTAAGTCTGAGATTGCCCTGTTTCTTGGGGATAATAAAATAATAGTGAAGCTTGGAAAAGAATGTAAATATGTTGAAAGGAAATAATCTCCTGCTGACAAACTTGGAAACTAATAATGAGGGTGCTAAGAGTGTATATATTCATGTGTATATCCATTGCCATGGTACGATAGAAAGGACTGCTATTGTAGAACCACAAATAAAATTAAAAATCTAGCTAAATTGTTGAACTTGCAGCCAGTGCAAGCTGAAGCTATTTGTTGTTTTTGAAAAACACTTAGCATGTCCAGTGCTAAGTGATACCTCACAATATCCACTGTTTACCTATTGGTTTGGCAAATTGTGAAGAATTATCAAATGGCTATACAGTAAAATCAGTCTTAAGCAGAAATTATTGTATTTTTGTAGGCACATTAAAGGCCTCTTCCTTAGTCCCAGGGGCAGATTTAACAGCTGTAATAGTCTTTTCATGACTGCCTGTTGAGGTGTTTTAAAATGGGTCATTCACTGAGAGCAGTTTTAAATGGCTTTGTTCTGTCTGAAAAACGGGGATTTTTTTCTTTCAGGTTTTCCTCTTGACCTTCTTGCATTCAATAGTATTCCTCTGAGAGCCATCCTGGTGTTCTCCAAATTGGAAATATATTTCAATCCCTGTGGGAAACTTTGAATATCTATTTAACATTTGTAAGACTCCAGTAGCATTAACTTTATAGTGTTGATGCTAACGATTTTTCTCCTCATTCTGTCTCTTTTGCTCTCTTGCAGCACTGTGTGGTGGAGAGGAGAGTTTCTTGTGTGCCAGTGGGATCTGCATCCCAGGGAAACTGCAGTGTAATGGCTACAATGACTGTGATGATTGGAGTGATGAGGTCCACTGCAGTAAGTTTCTTAAACCTTGCAGTTTTCTGCTGAAGTACTGAATCGATCCAGGGGATCGAAGCCTGAAAACGAAAGCAGGCTATTGGCACAGAGCAGGAGCTTTGCATGGTGTTTGCATATATTGACATTTGGACTCTGTCATTTGTCGTAGACTCTATTTACCTTTGCTCACTCAGGCCACAGCATGTGCTTTTGATCTGTCAAATTTTATGCCTTGAGGCAGATATTCTGCAAGGAGCTATGTGGAAATTAGAAGTATTCGTGGGCTTTTTTTTTTTTTTTAACGGCTCAATGGTGTGCATCAGAAGGGAGCACTTCCGATAATCAGCTGAATACTCTTAGTTGTAGCTTTTTGCAGGTCCTTGGCATTGATTTTAGAATAGATGCAAGACCATCTGTTCAGAAAGTTCTCTTGGTCTCAGCCGTGGATGTGATTTATTTAAATTATTCCCAGTATGTGCTGCAGTAGCATACACATTTGTGATATCTTAAGTTTTTATTTATTTCTCTGTGGTAGTGCATATCTTTAGAGCTCCTATGTGTTTTTCTGTGTTAACAAAACACCTTGGACTACAAACACCTTTAGAAAAGCTGAGTAAATGTGCAGAAAGAAAATGGTGAGAAGGAAAAAAAAAAGAACAAAGGAAAATGTGGAAAAAATATTAAATAGGGACTATAGCAGGACATGATGCCACAAAACAGGATTTCGCACTCAGATTTTGGAAAATGTCAGACTGTAAAGTTTACACTCAACTCAAAAGATTTATTCATGTCAGTGATTTAAGAGCCTTGGCATTCCAAAACTCACAAAGCTGCTTCTAAGGAAGTTGTTGTTAGATTTTATCGGGGTTACTCCAAGGAATAAATGAGGACAGAAATTTCCTCCTGGTCTCAATATGAATGAGGCTAGAGATTGCTTTTTCTTTAATAGCTTACAATTCAATGAATGGAGGTTGAGATAATGTCTGTTATGTAAAAGTATTGTTTTTATTTTCCAATTTTTCCTGTCAGCGTTAGCTTTAGATATAAAACAAGCTCAAAAATTCAAAAATGCCTATGAAACTATGGTTCTCAAGTTCCATTAAAAATGGGAAAAGAAGAAATTTAATAAAAGAATAAATATATTACATGTCTTGAAAAAACAAGCATAAATTTCATTATCTAAGATTACCTTTGAAAGAACTCCTGTCTATTTAATGATGCAGGGTTTATGTGCAAAGGATGTCTTTCATTAGGATGCTTGGTAAGAGTTGAGGACAGGGTGTGGAGGTCAAAGAAGACTTTCTTGAATTACACAGCAGACAGAGCAAAACTCAAGGAGCACCTATTTGCCCGAAGGCTTGTCTGATAAAAGATGCTGTGTTTCTTGCAGCCCTTGCCCCTCTCAAAGTCTTAAATCACCTCATGAAGTTGTAGAATAGGTTGCTCAAAGTCCCATCCAACCTGACCTTGAATATTTTTAGTGATGAGGCTTCTAGCATTTCTCTGGGTAACCTCTTACAGTGTTTCACCACCCTCATTATAAAAAAATTATTCCTTATGTCTAGTCTAAATCTTACTGTCTTTTGAAACCATTACCCCTTGTCCTATCTCAACAGGCCCAGTCAAAAAATCTGTCCCCATCTTTCTTGTAAATCCCCTTTAAGTACTGAAAGGCCACTCTTTCTCCAGGATAAACAAGCCCAACTCTCTCAGCCTTTCATCAAAGGAGATCTGTTCTATCCCTATGGTTTTTGTAGCCTCATCTGGACCTCTTCCAACAGGTCTATATCTTTCCTGTGCTGAGGGACCCAGACCTGGATGCAGAACTCAAGGTGAGCTTTCAGAAGAGCAGAGGGACAGAATCACCTTCCTCAGCCTTCTGGCCACACTGCTTCTGATGCAGCCTAGCATACAATTGGTTTTCCGGGCTGCAAGTGCACATTGCTGAGTCATGTCCAGCTTTTCATCACCAGTTCTCCCGAGCTTTTCTTCACAGGGCTGCTTTCAACCCATTGATTCTCCAGCCTGTGTTGATACCGGGGTTTGCCCTGACCCAGCTGCTGCATTGTGCACTTGGTCTTGTTAGACCATGTGAGATTTCCATGTGCCCACCTCTTGAGCTTGTCCAGGTCCCTCTGGATGGCATCCTGTCCTTCAGGTGTGTCAACCACACCACTCAGCTTGGTGTCATCTGCAACTTTGCTTAGGGTCCACTTGATCTTTTCATCTATGTCTAAGACATTAAATAACCCTGGTCCCAGAACAGACCCCTGAGGGACACCTCTGGTCACTTATGTCCTTTGGGACTTTGAGCCGTTGACCCTTTGGATGCAATCATCCAACCAATTCCTTGTTCACCAAACAGTCCACCCATCAAATCCATCCCTCTTCAATGCAGAGAGCAGGATGTTGTGGGGGTTTGCCCAGACCCATGTACAGCAGGTCCTGCTGTACCCATACAGGGATCAAATGCACAATCTTGGCTTTCTTGTCACCCTGCTTTAACCAGCTGAGCTTCTCTACGGGGCCAAGATGTTGAATGCAAAAGATTCACCAGGCTTCATTTGTGTTTAGTAGAGTATAGAATAGGAATTTGTATTATTGAAATGGGGATTTTCCCATCATTAATACAATTTAAGTTGAGCCTTTCACAAGTGTCAACTGCCAAGTGCCCACCTTACTTGACAGAAGCAACCAGCTTCCCTACACTGTACATTATTGCCAGTATCTTGAAGAAAATTTATATTAAGGCTGCTAGATTTTCATCAAACAAATATTATTTCCCTGCAAGGAAGTTGGCATTCCTTTTTGTTTACCCTGTCTGTGTGGGTCTTTGATTTGTCTGCCCCAAAGGACACTGCAGCAGTGACAGAGGTATGAATGTAAACAGGAATGGGGATATGGATGGAAATTAAACAGTAAATTTATCCAGAGGAAATAACATAGAAAAAGACAGTTTTGTTTCATTTGCATGAGGAGCAGTGGAAGCATAGAAACTGTCAGAGTTACAAACTGGTAAGATTAAAGGTTGCCAGAATACTTCACGCTGTTACATATTTAAAACAAGCAATGTTTAGAATTTGCTCTCAGCTGGGTATTGGTCTGCTTACAAGAAAAAAGAACAAATATTTTCATTTAGTGTGGGGTTTTTGTTATTCCCTGTTTCATGAATAATGGTTCCTTTTGAAGCTAAATTAACTATTGACTATGTAGTTCATGGCTCAGCCATATTATTTTACTGCACTTCCTTCACACTATGTTATAAAATCTGTTTGGACTTTCTAAGATAATATGAAACTTGTAGAAAGCATAAATAAGAAAGTGATTCATGTTCAAGTTCCAGAGTTTTTTTTCACCTAGGATGTTAAACACTCAGTTGACATTGATCTGAAGGGGTAGAAACCCCATTGCACCTTCTGAAAGAGTTCTGCACCTTTCAGTGTGTAATATCCTTAGAAGGACATCCTGCTTTCAAAGTGGAACCACTGTGCAATCATGAACACAGGAATCACATGCCAAGAGGAGAGAAGCGAGTGGTAGCATGATTCTGTTGTTTAGTGGCTGATCATCTCAGGAGACAGGAGGCACTTGTGTTCCAGTCCCTGCTCTTCGAGCTCTGTCTGTCTCTGTTTTCCAGGAAAGAACTCATTTTAAATGCCCACATGTGCCACTAAGAACAGGCACAAAAGACTTCCTTGGTTCCAGTGGCATAGCTTCAACAGGAAGGAAGGATTGTCTGCCCAGCTGTTCTGTATCTTGGCATTCTCCCTGAAAAGCTAGAGGTCAAGGAAAAGCCTAGAAAAAGGCAGTGAAACTGAGTTACCCACTTCCCAACTGTGCGTTTGAAATCAAAAGTTAATTCTGATGGGACCATATATTACAAACCCCAACTTCTCTTCAACATGCTTAACTACAATGTAGATTCCATGTTTTTATTGAATCTGATTATTCTAGTATTATGCTTATTCTCAGAGAATATCTGTCAGGCTTTACTAATGCCTCCAGTCATGAAAAGAAAGGTTAAACGCACTTAGGGCTGACAGTGTGCATTAGCTTGAAAACAAGCTAATGCTCTAGTGGGAGATCCCAAGTCAGGATTATAATTTAATAGCAAAATTAAAAATAAATGCAATTATACAAGGAAAAACACTGACAGCGTCAGATACAACCTGACACCCTGTCAGTCAGGGTGGTGGTAGCAGTCCAAGTGAAGTAGCTCAGTTGAAGCGGTGATCCTGTGGAAGGTCTGGTCTCCTCCTGAAGGTCCAGTGGTAGCTCTTGTCCTCTGGGAATCCAGTAGACAGGGCTGACTTGGGCAGTTCCAAGGCCAGGTGGGAATGCTTGGCTCCTCCTTCCTGGGTGGAGCATCTCACAGTAGGAAGATGGAATTCCATGAGTCATGCTGTGGGTCCTTGATGGCCCATTGTCTGTTTTCAGGAGTGTCATAGACAGGAGATAACAACCAGTGCCCCACAGCTTGTGGTAGTAGAATACTAAATACATCTATATTGCAGCCTAGGACACAGTGATAAGAATTCCTTGGTGAGAAGGTACCAGGACAAGTCTGAGCTCCAAATTTTGTTAAGCATAAAGCTCATTTGGAACCATTGTAAGATCAAAGGCAGGCTCAAAAGCAGGGTCTAGGAATCTTGATTTTGCTGTTAGAATCTTCAGCTCCACTTAAGAGCCACATCAGGTGCTCAGGTTTGTTCTGGTAGTCTATATGGGACCTTTCTTGAGAATTTTATGTGTATAAATTGATTAAACATTTTGGTCCATATGTGTAACCAGAGCACTTTCTCCTCATGGTATTGATCAAAAAAACAGTTGGTAGGAACAGAGTAAAAATGTCTAAAAATGGCTTTTGATTTTCCATGTTCTTCCATATTAGATTCTCATAAACTGGTACACATGAGTATTATTGCAGACCTCTAAATTGTAAGGTATCTTTAGCTAATCTTGTGTGTAGTCAGCACATTCCAGTGTTCATAATTTATATGAATGTTCCAGTGTAACTTAAACATTTTACAAAAATTTGTTTTGTAGACTGCAGTAATGATGCATTTCGTTGCGACACGGGAAAATGCCTCAATCATACCTTTGTTTGTGATGGATACGATGACTGTGGAGACCTTAGCGATGAACAAAATTGTGGTAAATGAAAGTTTTGTGCTTTTCTAAAGTCTTTAAGATATCAGGACTGCCTAAGCTAGTCATCTTTTTCCTTAAACTGCTGAAAGAGTAAAATACTCTGCTCTTACTCATTTGAAAAAAGTGAAACCAGCTCACAGGTTCTATATGCAATTTGAAAAGGTTTAAAGGAGACTTCTGGGTAAATCCAGATCTTGGAAGGTTTAGTATTTATAAGAAATACTGCAATTTTCAATTTGCTTTAAACTGATTCCAAAAGATGTTATGGTTTCTTCACTGCTAGCTTGACTGGATTTAACGGGGAGTAAAGCAAATGATAAGAGGCTCCACACTGGTGGTACAAACTGCTTTACAGCTGAACTGGTTTTACATAAGCCTCATAGTGAACTTGTATGTTTTGATTCTCAAATTCTGTTTCTTTCAAATCCTGTTGTCAATCAAGTTTGCATGTTTTGGCTCATTATATTTATCTATCTATCTACCTACACTTAACTTCCATAGGAGAAACAATGAAGGTCTGCCATTAAAAAAGAATAATCTTCATATGTAAATATTGGAAAACTTAGAAAGCCTTATTTTAACTGACTCTTGGTCCTGTTACTACACCTTAGAAAAATTAAGTTTTCTAAAATAATTCTTTGAGTTAGAATATTATTTCTCACGTCTTTCGCTTTTCTAAGGAAAAACACAAGGAATTTAAAACCTGAAAATCAAGGTGCATTTCTTTTCCTGAGATTTGTTTTATATTTCTTCTCCAGATTAAGCACACTCTAAGATCTTTCAATACTTTCTTGTCAGTTTGGTTATTTAATGTTTTTGTTTTTTCAGAAATAATCTTTGTTTAAAGATGATTTAGATTTTCTAAACATTAATCTGTCTCCTCTTTTTCCTACCTTGACATAGTTTTTTTTCTACACAATTTTTAAAATCTAAGGTTTTGTACATGCTGTGATTTGTTTTCAAAGCAGATTTGGAGGACTGGACTGTGTCTATTCTCTCTGTTTATTTTGGTGTAAAGTCAGCCTGCTAAACAGAATGCTCTCCTTTTTTTGTGCATTCAGTAGGAAGAGTAAGATGAAGATAATAATTTCTTTGTAGATAATTCTTGTGGAAAATTCCAAGTACATGCAAAAAAATATCGTTTCTGAAGTTGAGAAACATTTTTTAAGATGTCTTAGTAAAAAGATAAATGTAGGAAATAATTTTTTCTGATGGTAACTGAGAATATTGGTTAACTGAAAATCATTCCGTGAGATGGTAAGCCAGAAGACCTTCTAATGTGCTTAACAAATCTTAGAAAGTTGTTTATTTGCAAATGGTCACGGCTGTGCACCTGAGAGAGGGAATGAGTGCATCACTATACAGGCAATACAATCAAGAGTATATGTAACTACCAGCTGCAAAAAAACCCCGCAGATACAGAAATTCTCTTAATGTAATTAATTAATTAAAAATGGCTCATTAATTAGAAGATTAGCTAATAAACATAGAACAGTTGATCAGTAATAAAAAATATACAAATGGTAACTGAGCACCTTTTTTATTTTTCTTCAATTTTCCATTCTATGTAGATTGTAATCCAGTTACACATCATCAATGTGGAGATGGGAGATGTATAACAGCTGGTTGGGTATGTGATGGTGACCATGACTGTATAGACAAATCAGATGAGATCAATTGCTGTAAGTTCCCTTAATCTATAAATTATTATTTTCTTTCTTTAAAAATAATAATAATAAAAAATTAAGATAACTGGTACGCTCACTAGTAAGGCAAAACTATACATTTATTTAATTTCAGAAGTTCACACTTGACAAATGTCTGTTCTTGGTAGACAGCTGCAGCAAATTAAACATTTGTTGCCTTTGTTGAGAATTAAAGTGTTGCTTTGTATTTCAGCTTCTTGTTAATTACAGAATTAGCTTTTTTTAAGTTGTAATGCTTCCACTATATCAGTAAAAATTATGAAGGTTTTTTTCTTGGAGAAGCTAAAACTTCATCTCAGCCTGTTGCTAATATCTGACATACATAGTTTCAATCTCTGTAGTTAAAGAACAGCACAGCTGTAGCTATTGAAAATTTAGCCAAGACATAATGAAAAATGCCTCATGATCTTCAATGCTAAGCAGTGTTACCAGCTCCTCCTAAAATAACTTCAAGATGATGTTCAGATGTAATGTAGACCTTCATTAAGCTAAGTTGATCAGAATATTCTCTTTTGAAATTTCTTTTTGTCTCTAGCGTGTCACAGTCAGGGTCTGGTGGAATGCAGAAATGGGCAGTGCATTCCTAGTGCATTCCAGTGTGATGGAGATAATGACTGTAAAGATGGAAGTGATGAAGAAAACTGCACTGAAAGTAAGGATATGCCTCCTTTTATTCTTCTTATTAAACCTACTATTGACTGCTGTGTTCTGCAGTGCCTTTAGCTAAAGCTATCTGACAAATGATTTTCTTTACCTTTCAAATAATTCTTGCTGAGGGTGGTTGGTGTGTGCTTTCACACAGGCATTTGTAAGCAGGCTTCTTTTAGTACTTGAAAACGCAAAAAATTTGAAGAAGTGGAGGTGATATTTAGCATAGCATTTAGTTATCTGCTTTATCAGCTGTTACTTGAAATACATTGTTTGGAGCAATGAGAATCTACTATTACAGGCATTGGTGTCATTTGAGGAGGAATTTTCTCATTAAAATCCCTTTCTTATCAGAAATTGGGAATCAGAGAAAGGATGTTTTCATGAGTAAACAAATGATTTAGCGTGACTAAAAGAAAATATATGAGAATGTAAGTTTTCACAGCTACTTGATAGCTGTTTTACGATGCACTGTATGCAAGAAGAGGAAACTATGCACTGTCTTGAGCCACAGAACATGGTTTCCCAAAGACACTCAGAAAGCAATGCTGTCATGTTGTAATGATTTCAACATTTGAAGGTATTTTTCAGATGTAATTCTCTTATTTCTGGTAAGGTGTAGGTTCAGAGTGCAGCCTTTTGTTCAGTGCAAGTATTTTTAATGTCTTTATCTTATTAATCTTATTTTAAAGAGACTAAAATAGTTAACCTTACATAGAAAGCTAGTGCTGACCGATGTAGTGGTAATAGGACAAGCTATTTAAAAGTTATTGGAGTAGGAAAGAGCTATTATTATAAGATAAATACACAGTGTCATTATATAAGCCTCATTTCTTTAGGAAACCAGTCTAGAAGAAATCCTTTCATAAGCATGATACTCAGTCCCTTCTGTTCATACTAGGTTCTTTGGATCTTCCTACTCCAATTTAAATACCTCAATTCCAAAAAATAGCTGAGGAGGTGAAATTATCATTGCTTTTCTTTGCTAATTTCACAGAAGTTATCATTACTTTTCTTTGCTATTGGTGTTGAAAATATAAAAAGGTCTTGCATGAAATATCTTCTAGTTCTGACTGTAGCTATCTGAAAACCCAGAAGCAAGTTTTTGTCCTCAGGTCTGACTGTGCACTTTCACAAAATGTTCAGTGTTTTTTCTTCTTTCTTGATGTCCAATCTCAGTCTTACTCTATGAATTCTTTTATCCTCCATTTCTGTTGCATGATGTGGGCTAGAAGTCAGTGAGGTATTTTGTTACCTGCTTTTTTTTCCCCTTTTGCTGTCAAAACAATGGTTAAATTTTTTTTTTTTGTATGTTGAACAGGTATAAGTTAAAATATTCAAGTGGTAGCATGGGGTGATAATTATATAGTCAATGTTCTCACTACATGCTAAAAGATCTTTCTGCTTGGCTTTAAACTGCAGAGCTTTTTCATACAAACAAGGTTATTAATTCATCAATATGCAAAAGTTCTATCCTGTATTTTGCCATATTGTGTAGAGCAAAATTCTTTCTTTAGGTAACCATATCCCACCCATCCTAATTTGCATGGGAATATGTTGGCAGAATTTGGACTTCATTCATCTTTAGTTTATTGCAAAGTCCATATAAAAGCAAGGCAGAATTCTTGTTTGTAACTTACTATTGTATTTCTTTTGTATTTTGTTGTTTCCAACAATTGCAAAAAATGTAGTAGGGTATTCACTTATTGCAAAGACTTCTCTGCTCTACAAATCAAATGAAAAAATGTGGGTATGTCTATTGGAGTCAGTGAAGTCAGGCCTAACACAGTCTGGGCTATTGGTTTTATTACCAACACAGTAAATGTGTGAAATCAGCATAAAAATTTGAGGTCAAGGTGAAGTGACTTCCACTTGCCTATAAAAGAATATGGGTACCTTGTGTCCTATTACAAGTATATACATTCAGAGATTACAGATGGCCATTGCTTCGTCTCTATCTGAATGAGAAAAGTGGTCTCTTTCACTACATACCTTAAGGAAACTTAAGATATGGCATCTGTGCTCTCATTCATTTTTTGACTATAGAAATCTCATATAGATGTACTCACAAATGCTTCTGTGACCTCTTCAAAAGACAGGGTAGAGTGTGTTTGTAGAAATTCAGCATTATTTGTGCTAGGATCAAAAGAACCTACACTGTAGCACAGGGATTTTTAAAGAGTTTATAAACTCTTCCATTGTGGGATAGGAAGGAGTTGGAGCAAACTTTAAAAATAATTTTAGTGTAAATATTTGGGATAGCTTTGGAAGTCAAAAGGCTTTCCCTATCTCTCAAGTTCCATTTTGCAATCAGGTGAAGCTGTAAGATGGTCAATTGCTCTAGCAGAGAAAATACTGCTATTGCTTCAATATATAACGTGTATGAACGGAAGTAAATCAATAATTACGGTAGATATGGCTAAATCATTGGTTCCTTTAGACAAGACTGTTGTCAAGGTCATTGCAACAAGATGTTTCTTCAGCACCTTCTGTATGCCCGAGGGAGGGATGAATGATTAGTGTTCATGGGCAGTAGTGCAATACAAACACTAAGCAGTTGGGGCAGTCAGCCATTTTAAACAGGATAAGATGATAAACTTCATCTCTTTCGTCTCTCTGTACAGAATAGTAAACTAAATGACTGATTTTGCACATGGAAGAGAGAATTTAATGGTTTGGGAAGGAGCTATCACAGCTGTGAGGAAGAGAGAAGTCCAGGGATTTGTCAGATGAAGTAACTACCCAGGCAGTATGCTTAGAAACTTTTGATGAAGTGCTGGTTTCATTTATTCTGAAGTCCATTATTAGGACTATAAGCATTTTTTAATTTCTTTCTGTTGTTGTTTGTTCTTTAACCAGTCAAAGAGGACAATAAAGTTTCAGCTCTGATGACCTTTCTTCAGGATGTCTTTTATTGTCAGCCAAAGCAACCATAAAATGAGAAGCAAATCAGCTGAATGGCACTGAAGAATAGTTCCCAGAGGGTGTTCTCTTTCAGCTAGGACCTATTGTTCTTTTAGAAATGTGGTTTACATGACTTTTCATACTCTGCTAGAGGTTTATGGTGAATGTCTTTCAGAGATCCATACCTCTCATTCAGCAACTGGGATATAAATTATTGTACTTAATGTAGGAGTAAGAAAAGTAGGATCTGGGCAGTGTCAGACACTTTTCTTCCTTACAGCACATCTTTACTGCACTTGAAATGAATGCTCTTGGGTACTTGCTGAACTATGTAAAGGAAATACTGCATTTCTGTGTAAACACTGTACTTTCTCATTACACTCCAATAATTTTTATTAGTTTGGCAAATAATTTGAAAAGTGCATTTCTAATTTCCCCCAGATCAAACCCTCTGTCAGGAGGGAGACCAGAGGTGCTCTTCTTGCCCTGATCCCTGTGGAACTTCTCTCTGTGAGATGACAAACAGCCAGGAAAACTGCAGTAAGTAGGTCACGTGCTTCATAGTGTCACTGTTTCAGATTATAATGAGGATGCGGGGTAAGACACAGTAAGCAATATTTTCATTTTCTAGCTAACGCACATGTCTAATGATTAAGCTTTGAAAATGGCAATGTTGAAACAAATGTATTATCAAAACTCTTGGTTATTGATGTACTAGGATTTATGAAATTTGACATTGGGGTATTTTAATTTTCTCTTCTGTGAATTTTTTATATTTTCTTCATGGGTGTTTACCGTTGCACTTTTTCTTAGCATTTAATGACATGTGGTGTCTATATAAAGAGTGTAGTGTAAGTGTAAAACAGAAGATACTGATTTATTTTCCAAGTATAAAAAACCCTATGTTACTGTATTTAGTAGTCAGGAGAAATTTTAGACCTTTATGAAGGAATAATTTTGGTATTCAAACTGGAAAAAACTAATTATTCTTCTGACTAATACATATTGTAGAAGATCAGGGTCTTCAACTCTGTGTATGCTCATATCTGTGTGCTGTACTATACCATTCCATGCAAGGTTCTTGTAGTAATTGTGCACTTGCTTCTGAATAGCTGTTTTTCTCACTTGTGCAATGCAGCAATGTGAACAGGTAATCAATAGAAATATATTTGTCTATGTTTGGAAAGTAGGGCAGAACTGTGCTAAAAATTACTCAGAATTAATTAAAACTTAGTGTTGTGTTAATGCAATCACATGAATTCAGGTCACCTTGGCACATGGGCAGGCTTGGCTTCATTTACAGACTATTTCTACACAATTCATATGCAATTGCTTTGTGCTGCAGTTATCTCTGCAGGGTATGGTTTGATACTATATGGGAGCTTGTGTGGATAATGTTATTCCATTTAGAAGGGAATGGACGTGGGAAGGTCAACTAGTCCAAATTCCATATTCTCTCTAGAGTTGAGACTATCATCTTCAAGTGTTTGTGACAGACATCACTCGTGCTGGGGCCTTTAGATGCTGCCAAAGTAAAGCTATAAGATACTTTATAAAGCATAAATGCTTTACATTTGCTTCTATCAATGCTTCGCCTAAGTTTTTGTAAAGCAATAATCTTATGTACCATGTTTAGCATTAGAAGGAAGTTAGGTTACTCCTTTGGTCAACAAGCCCAAACTCCTGATCAGATCAGTGTCAATTAAGATATGTCCCCCATGACCTCGTACAGCTGAGCGGCTCTGTCCTTCTGGACAGAGATTCCACAGACTTTCTGAGAGATGTGTTTCAGTGTTAGGGCATTTTCATCTTATATTCTTATAGAAGAATACTTATATTCTCCATATAAGTGTTTGGAATTGTCTGTGTAACAGCTCATGTCTTTTGCCTCTCATCCTATCCCTGCACCCTTCAAAGAGTCTGGTTCTGTCTGATTTACACCTTCCCCTTAACAGCTAAGGGCAGTAAGATCTCCTGTTAAAGATGATCTTCAAGGCATCTTCCAACCCAAACCACTCTATGATTTTATGATTTTTGACATGGAATATATGAATATTAAAGCAATGTTCCTATGCCATATCATGAGAAACCCAAGAGCTTTTTAGAGAAGATGTTTCCTTGATGTATTATGGGCAATCGAAGTTCTTAGCAGGAGTAACACATAATCTGAACTAGTCTTCTGGACCATCACTCTTTCTCCTTTTCTGGTCCAGTGAATATTTAATTGTTTATACACAATGGAACAGCAAGACAATTTGGGAGAGATTTTTCTTGCATAGCATCTGGAAGTACTATTTCTTTTTTTTTCATGTTATTTTCGTTCTTCATATTTTGACCAGAGTTGTTTTATCTTTGACAAGAAGTGAGAATTCTCATGGAAATTTTCATTTTTGACAAAGCAGTATTTTTTGGCCCACATAACTATGTGGTTGAAAAATCCCGAAGCGTAGGCCACATTTGCCAATATTGAATACAATGGATGTTCTCCATATGTGATAATATCAGATCAGTTTAGACTGGCATTATAATGTATTCACAACATTTTTAGGACAACAGAATCTGAAGGGAGAGTGTAAAGAAGATAGGGCTCAATGACAGGATCAGAGGCAATTGGCACAAAATAAAACACAAGAGCATAATGAAGCTCTGACCATGAGCACTTTTTTTCCTGCTAGTGTGACTGGACACAGATTGCACAGAGTGGTTATAGATACTCCAGTGAATAGAGCAAGCTAATAATAAACACAGGAAGATATTAAATCCAGGCATAGTCTGTGTGGTAGTGTCTTGGTTTGTGGGGTTTTTTTGTTGGCTTGGGGTTTTATTTGTTTGTTTTGGTTGTTTCTTCTAATTTAGGATAAAAGGTGCAATTAATTTTATTCCTTGTTCCCCACTCATCAGGTTGTAGTCACATGTGTTATAAATAAGGGAGTAGCAGGACCTCTTAAACTGTAGGACAGACTCAGAGGGAAAGAATAACACTTGGGTTATTTAGAATGAGTCAGATGTTCTCCTGAGGCATATATTCTATTTGTTACTCTCTGGATTGTCAGGAATTACATGTGAGAGTCAAAGTTATTATTTTCAAATGTGCAACAACAGTTTTGTGCATAATGTAATAGAAGCTTTCTAAACACAGGGTGAAAAGTGTAATTGTATCGAAAACTTGTAAAGACCTATCCTCCAGCAGTATTTCAATGGACTAGATTTTCTTCCAGAATTCACTTAAGCCCCTATAAATATGAGGCATAATAAAAGACAATGGTCTGTGTGCAAATCAACCCTTTAACCTTGAATAATGTTGTGTTATATAAACACTTAGAATATTGCATAAACTTTTGTGTTCATCACGAAATACTGATGAACATGTAATTTTCTGTACACATCAAAAAAAGATGTTTACTGGCCAAAATCAAAAGATGAGCCCAAACAGATCTAGGCATCTCAGGCAGGAGTGTGGAAGGACAAGGGATGGTTCATCATGAAGAAAAGGAAATGGCAGTAATGTGAGGAGAATTGTTACAGTCATTGAACCTCGTATACCCCAAAGACGTGACTAAGTTGTTTGAGATGACAGAAATAGTTCAGTATTGGTAGTATGCCAGGATTGAGCAGTGAGGAAAAGCTGGATATGAAAGGACCTTTGTTATCATCAGATTAGAGGTAAATAGTAAAAGAAGTTATAACAGTGAATGCCAGACCAAGACAGTGTTCCCAGATCTGCTGATCACCTGAATAATTGACTGTTGGGTCTTCTTTCAACTTTCTTTCAAAGATACAGCTATGGGATGACACAGTTGCCACGCTGTACTAGCAACTGATGCTAGCAACTGGCTAGAGGAGAATATTAACCACATTAAGGTATATTTGCTCCAGGAATAGGCAAATATATGATTTGGGGTTTTTTTACTTTTCAATAGTAGAGTTTTTCATGGAAAACCTTCTCATATATCCAGAGTAAGTAAGTTTAAATAATTTCACAATCATCTTATTGCTAAATAGAAAGTTGAATTTCAGTCTGAATTGAAGTGAAAATCTTTCTGTAGATTTCTGTTATGGTGGAAAATTGAAAAATAAATATTTCTGAAGACCAATTTGAGAAGAGGTAAAAAAGCTGTACAATTTTTAAAATCCCAAATAATTGGCTAGTTCAAAACTTGTTGTGATAAACCCCAACAAGTTGGACAATTTTTGTATGTAGCTATAATATCTATAATCATTTGGACTTAGAGCTGTTGCATCTGTTTTGTCTTTGCTTATCATTTTCCTTTATTTTTAGTTATGTCTTAACTGATTTAAATTATTGGCATGTAGACTGTCTCTTGCTCAATGCTTGTGGAATACATAACCTAATTGTCCCTATTGTCTCTCCTCCTTCAGATCTTGATAAGCAAAAAAAAAAAAAGAAATTAAAAGCAAATCCTGGCTTCTGTTTTCTATAGAGAGAAATTGTGCAGTCTCTCTCCCTAGAGATTTTTCTCAAGGCTGTACAAAGCCTTGAGAAAGCTAATCAGTCCTCAGAGTTGACCAAGCTTTGATCAGGGCATTGGAGTAGAGACTTCCTGAGATCCTTTCCAACCCAAAGTATCCAATGGTTCCTGTCTTCTTAATTTTGGCAATTGCTCTGTCAATGTGAGGTGTGTTATGGTAGCATGGTAAGTACACCAGTGGGAAGTGTGTTGCTGTACCGTACAGGAGTTCTTAAAAATCATCATAATCTTGATTTGAAATTAAGAAATCTGTTTTTAAAGGATGATTTATTTTACCATTGTAAAGTTAAGATGTCACTCAGGAAGTTAATGAATATTAATAAGGAAATAAAAGTCTCTTAATGGGTTATGAGGTAGGCAGAATTCAAATCCACCTTTACTGGTATGAATAGGCTTATAAGGGATCTCTGGCTCTGGAACTTTTAGTTTCTTGAGCCTGAGAAGATATCCCCTGATTGATGAATCCGTTAAATATGTATGTAATTATTTCTTCTCACACCATTTAATCTCACACCATTTGTGGTTCTGTTTGTTTTCTTTCTGTGAAAGGTCAGTGTGAACCAATTACTCTGGAACTTTGTATGAACTTGCCTTACAATTATACCTTTTACCCTAACTACCTGGGCCACAGGACACAGAAGGAAGCCTCTATCAGCTGGGAGTCTTCCCTTTTCCCAGCTTTGGTTCAGACCAACTGCTACAAGTACCTGATGTTTTTTGCCTGTACAATCTTAGTACCAAAATGTGACCCCCATACAAATCAGCGGATCCCACCTTGCAGGTACTATACTTAACCATATTTAATTTAATTCTTGACTGTGTCTGTCATAGTAGTTTTTCCCAATTTTATGCTTTCATTGAAAATGCTAGAAATTTTGTTTTGGAATTTCATAGCAAAAGGCTACTGCTGACCAGCATGCCCAGGTCACTCTCTGCAGGGCTTCTCTCCACTTTGTGCCTGGTGCTATTCCATCCTAGGAGCAGAATCAGGCATTGGTTCTTATTGAATTCCATGCCCTTGATGATTGCACAATGCAAAGGCCTCTTGAGAGTCACCATCTCTGTTTTGTATAATCAGCAAACTTGCTAATGATGCACTAAACAGCTGCATCCAGGCCGTTGACAAATGTCCCGAACAGGAGAGGCCCTGTACTGAACCAGAGGAACAGCACAGGTGACCTGTCACCAGCCTGATGGAGCTCTATTTGCCAGCACCCTTCAGCCAGTTTTTCACCCAGCGTGCTGCAAACCTGCTCACTCCACTGTTGAGCAAGTTGGCATGAAGGATGCTGTGAGCTTTGTATGAAGCATTTTCCATTTCTGTGTGTTTGATTAGAATTGCACCACTGTAAAGGGTGTTTAAACATAGAATAAATTAATTTAATTTGGAACATTAGCATTTTGTAATAGTTCCTTGCATTAGTACATTACTTGATGCAAAGCCCTCTCCAAATGCTCAAAAAACACTGAGATTTTAATGAATGTTTACTTTTCTAAATTAGGAGTGCCACATCTTTCTGAATTACAGGCTAACTTAGGTTTTCTGCTTGTCAGATAAGCTATTCTACCATCCTCATCAAGTAACATCACTGTGCTTTAAAAAGTTATGCCTATATTGTTTGAAAGAGACTGTGTCCTGTAGATCTCATGGCTTTATTAGCAGCAGTTCTTGCAGGTTAGGAGAGCTAATAAATTTGATCAACAGGCAGAGCCCTTTGAGCTACTGGCTGCTAGAGCCTTCTTATTCTGTATTTCTGCCTCTTTTGTTGGGCTTACCTTGACAATACTGATCAATTAACATCTGTATTGAAAGAAAAGTGCACTGAAAATTGCAGTACACATTCTAAAATTTCCTGCCATGTGATATTGTTGACAAATAGATAACATTTCTTTGCCTAGTGATGTGCTTCTTAGTGCAAGTTAAGAGTGAACAACAAGGAAGTTTATGAATATACTGTTAAATTCTTATATAGGAACCTAATGGGAAAGAAAATATTGCATGCAGGATAGCTGCAAAGTTACAGAAGTGTTTGTGTAAGCTCTGTGTCAGGCTTGCTAGTTTGAAAATAAAGGTGCTTCTTTTTTTAAAGAATCCAGTATAATAAATAAAAATTGGACTTCCTTATTCTAATGTAGAGGAACATAAATGATATGCTCTTTACTGTCACACCTAGCTAAGAGATTTTAGGGACTATCATGATACAGTTGAATATTCTTCAAATTTAAAGTATCATACAGATGAAGAGGAATTTATAGAAAGCGTAGAACAATTTAATTTGATTGGAACCCCTGGAAGTCATCTGGTCCAACTTCCTGCTCAAAGCAGGGTAGCATCAAATTTAGACCAAATTGAATATACAACATATAACTTCAAATTGTAAGATACTGAAGCTCTACTTTTATAATAGTTTTTAGGTTTCACTCTTATGTTAGGTCACAAATGGAGATCTGGTTTTATCTGGAAGGGATACCTTTGAAGGTCCCACTAGATCTGTAGTATTTTCTTAACAATATAATTTTAGGATGAATTTCAGATACATGTATGATGTAGGAACCTAAAAATGTTTTAGAAATTAAAACAAAAATCACCTCATGCCAATAAAAATTAAATAAATTTGATGTGTCAGTATAAACATAAATTTACTTTACAGTTTGAGGCTCCAAGAAGACAAAATGTTACATTGTCAGCAGAGAAATTATATTCTGAGAATCTGCTGCTGACTTTCAAAACAACTGCCCTTTTGTTCAAATATGTCAGTGGTTAGTTGAGCTTAACAGGATGTACATATTGTTTCACCTGTCTTTTCCTGGAAATGTGAAACTGAGTTCAGCTAATGCAGTTTTTCAGTGTTACACTTTATAAGTCAAAGTGTACTTTCCAACCATGAATTTACACATTAATGTTCTGATTCTGGATTTATTATAATATAAACTTTGATATCAGAGATGCATTAGTTTTTTTTTTTAAATACAGGCACGTGGGTCTCTTTGTTTCAGTCCAAGCGGTATAATTAAATTACTTTAATTCTACTCCCCTTGTATAAAACAACTGTCCATGCTTTGCAAGGCTTTTGTTGTCTTTATGTTAGTTCAGCTGTCATGCTTTATTTTTTAACTGTAACAGTCTTCATAAAGTTTTATTCAAGGTAAAGAACACAGGTAAAGAGATTTTTTGGAAAGAACTGAACTTACTGTTATTTATAACATTCATGATCTATCAAGTTTTCAGTTTCTGAACATTACTCTTCATCTCTGTTAAGGTGTTGATAATATTAGTCCAGACCTACTTTGAAGATTAAACAGATTCTAATTCTTTCACCACAGACAGACAACTAGATGGCTTGTAAAACCTTGGAAAAGGTCAGCTTTGACCAAATATCTGAGTGTGCAGAGAACACAGGACAGAAATGGCTTAGATGTCTCTGCTGTATTATCATATTTTTGTTGTGGGTTTTGTTTTTTGTCATTGGAAAATGAAAATTCTGGCATTCAGGAATGTGATGTTATAAAACAGTGTCAGTCAACCTTTTTGATATTGAGGAGGTTAACTAATGGCAATCCACTCATGGTTACTCAACTCAGTGGTGAATTGTTTGGTGTGGAAAAACACTGACTTTTATTAATGTAGTTAATAATTTGTGAATGTTAATGATGTATTGTTTTCTCAAAAGAGCATAAAAGAATTCATTCCATATGGCTTTGTTTTGTTGGTTTTGGTCACAGCATTTTCCAAAGTTCATTGCAGGAAAATAAAGAAGTTCCATTAGTCAAAAGATCTGAAAATGAGTGTAATAAAATGTTTTTCATGAAAGGAGGGTCTTTTCCATGAAAGGAATGTCTCTTTTTGAAGAAAGATTTATAAATATGAATCAAATCAAATAAAGGCAAGTTAAAAATGATATGAAGGAAATTGAAAAATAAAAAAGGGTGGGATCCTGTGGTTGAATACTTTTCAGTCTATAGAACAAAGGATAATTTTCTTTGAAACAGTAGAAAAAAGTCCAAGTCATCATAGATTTAGGAACTATAATCTGAAATGTGCAATGAGTTGCAGGGTCTGGAAAAGATGTAGGGTAATATCATAGCCTTCAAATAGGTAAAATTGAGCTTCTCTGCAAAAATAAATCAATTCTTCACCATATTCTCTTAGGTTAAATCATGAAGCAAAGGATTTAAAGTACATCAGGAGAGCTATAGGTCAGCTATAAGGAATATAATAGATACCTGTGTATGAGAAGTATATGAAATATACTTCTGTACACTTCCTGTGATAAGGAAGGAAGTATATGAAGTCTTGCTAAATGAAGAGTTTTTCAAAACCACTTAGACAAATACCTGTTAAGCATGATCCAATTTTCTCTTTGGAGAAAGAGATGAAAAGGATGTTGAGCTTCCTAATTCTGTAGTGCCTAGTTAACACGCCACAAAAAAAGATTAAAAAAAAGAGACAGTTGAAACAAGCAGAGATTCAAGGTTCCACAGATACAAGACAAGACTATTGTACTGAACAGTACATCAGCTAGGATTCCAGGCAAAAGTAGTGGCTAAAAGTTTAAAACATTAGGGGATTTTTCTATTATGCATTTTTCTCTTTGTGATTTTGATGCATTTGACAGTGGGTATTTTGAGAGACAGGATATTCTTCTCAATGGATTGAATGAATTTTGCGTAGTGAGTCCCATCTTTTATATGGTTTAAAAAAAAAATGCTGCAGGAGGAATATGTTCATGCCTTTTCCAGATGTGATATGAGCTTCTGTTTGTCTAACTAACAACAGCAGCAAGACTGGGTTGATCTGTGCTTTGCTTTTCCTAAAGTTGTAATTTTATTGAATTTCCTGGGGAGTTCTTCACTGTTTTGTTTGCAGATGTAAATATTTTGTCCCTCTGAAACCACATGGTTCCTGAGGCAGCATCATCAGAAGAGGTAGCATTTCACTAGTACAAAATGTGTTTGGTTTTTTTATCCCCTGAAGGACAGCAGTTAATGCTTCTTAAAAAACGTTCTCTGCCATCTCTTACAGAGGAGAGCATGTTTGTAAGCAGTTCTATTTGGTTATTATTAACCTATTTGTAACACAATGACTTATAACTGCATAACAGTAGCTTAAAATAATGTTTCAACAGTAGCATTCTTTGATATATGTATTATTTTTCATATTAAAACATCTGTTTAACTGATTTTTTTTCTTGATCTTCATCTTTAACTTTGGCTGGGATTAATAACTTCCAGTATCTGGGAATTTCTAAGTCATTCATTATTCATTACTTCGTGCAATTCTGCTTTGTTTTCTCAGGACATTATGTGTACAGTCTAAGGAACGCTGTGAGGCTGTGCTTGGGATTGTAGGTCTGCAGTGGCCAGAAGATACAGACTGCACTCAGTTTCCAGATGAGAACTCAGACAACCAAACTTGTCTAACGCCAGATGAAGGTGTAGAAGGTATCTCCTATACATATAACAGCAAAGAAAAGATTTAATTGCGTTCCCAAAGTCACTGGTGTTTGTTTTTTCATACCCAAAGTCACTGGTGTTTGTTTTTTCATACCTTGCCTTTAAAATATAATATTTAAACTATGGAAATTATTCTAGACTGAGTTTCCCTACTCAGCCATGCCGGTCTCTTGGCTTCTTTGCTGGATTTCTTACTCCTGGGTATTGCTAGCTATTGTGCTCAATGGAGGAGTTCCTTAAAGTTCTGCCAGCTCTTTAAGGATCTGTCAGTTCCTTAAAGATCAGCACTACTCCTTTGTCCCAAATGATACTGTAAGAGGCAGAAACAATGAAAGGGTTAATTAGTGGACATTTATTCCTGGTTTTATTAGTTCACATAGACATTATAGTCAATCTCTTTTTTTATCCTGGGGATTTCTTATACTCATTTCAACACAACACACAACAGCACAATGGTGAGGAGAGTAGCTAGGAAATTCATACCCACAGTCTAAACATTGTATGCCAGTGATCTGGCAAAGCAATGAAATTTGACAGAGGGCAGCATGTGAGGGAGAGCTCTGGAAAATATTGCTCCACCACATTCCCAGTGCAATTATCAAGAGTCTCACCTGATTCATAGCTTCAGTTGCACAAGTTTTCTGTCCCTGGCATTTACCCTTCTGAAACAGCCCTGGTGATAAGTGCATGCCCATGTCATGATTAAACTTGCAGCTTATGGAGTGCTGTTTCTCCCTGTTCCTTGTCACTGACAGAATGCTCACCCAGTCACTTCAAGTGCCGCTCTGGGAGGTGTGTCCTGGCATCCCGAAGATGTGATGGTCAAGCTGACTGTGAGGATGACAGTGACGAGGACAGCTGTGGTAAATAAATTCAATGAGTTGGAATGGAGGGTAGCTGCAGCATTAGAAAATGAGCTTTGTCTTTCATTCAGCTACTTGAATTGTACCAATGACGGTTCAGAGGATAAGCCCCATTTCTGTATTTTTTGTAAAAATACGTTGGAAAGTGTTGGGTTTTTTTAAGACAGTATCAGTAAAAATACTACAGCAAGAATCCTTCCTAATCAATGTAAATATAATTTATGATAATTGATCATTTTGATTCTGATAACCATCCTGTGGGATGTTTGAATATTCATTAAGTAATCAAGTTTAAAAAATCTGCAAATTTAGTATTTTTGATATTGCTGAAGGTTTTACTAAGCTAAAACATAATTCCCTGGCAGATTAAATCTTGAATCTGTAAATTTAGTTTTAAATTTATGCATGATAACATTCTCCTTATGATGTATAGACAAAAGATGTCATTATGATGTATTGTGTTGCTAAAGTGCATCCTGCATGTTTTTTCAGATTAATCAAACTCAAGTTACAAGTGCAAGCATAAACCCACAAAGTTTATTT
Source organism: Entomyzon cyanotis (assembly GCA_024500445.1). Taxonomy (NCBI): domain Eukaryota; kingdom Metazoa; phylum Chordata; class Aves; order Passeriformes; family Meliphagidae; genus Entomyzon; species Entomyzon cyanotis. Next base: position 20,496,526 of record JAKEPQ010001009.1, on the reverse strand, counting down.
TCCAACATGTTTCTGAGTTTACTTTTAGTATAGATGCTTTTGACTTTGAATTTAAGGGGAATTGTATCAAGTATTGAGCTTGAGAACAATCAAGAAATCTCTTGGTCACTATGTATCCTTGTATGTGCTGGCAGGAGAGTTTTCAGAGCGAGAAGGGAGTTCTAAATATTCTTAATTGACTAAGGTGTAGCCTTCAGGGAGGTCTGCATGCAGGCCTGGCATCCCTAGGGGCAACGAGAATAATTAATTATGTATCTCTGAGGGTTTAGAGAAGAGATGTGCATATGATCAAAGGACTGAGTAATATTCCAGCAGAGTAGGGCTATGGTGCACAACCTGTTTGTTTTTTTTAAACTGAGAACAGGTTAAGAAGGAAGCAGATTTACGTGAGCAACAAAACTGTGGCAATAATAAAACTGCTACTCAGGGGCACTAAAATAAAATAAATATAATAAAATGAAATAAAATCCAACACCAGAAAGCTAGAGCTAGGCTAAAATTCAAGCTTGGCAGCCCAATAAAATGCTCATTTTTAAAAGCAGATTGTTTTAATGATTGCAGTAACCAAGGGTTTATTTATCACTAATGTGTGATGTATTATCAGTCTCTGGGAGTTTCCAGATCATGCTTGTCTTCTCCCTCCTCTTCTTTTCTTTCTGCCCCTTCCCCTACCCCTGTAAAAAAGAAGGAAAGGAAAAGAGGGGTAAGCTCTCTGGAATACGATCTAATACTTGTCACTCTCTTGTTTGGGTTATAAAGGAAAGTCAGAGCTGATGATCACAGGAGCTCTTCCAGAGTCTTACATCTCTTTACTTTTGAATCAATTGTTTCAATTGTTCTTCCTGTCAGATATTATTTGTTGCCACCAATTTTGAACTCCTTAGAAAACTAACTGTTATGTGTCTTTTAGGATATTTTATTCTCCTAGACATTAGCATATCAAATGTTATTCTAATATGTAACATTCATTTCTCGAGTGGATCTCTCTTTCTCTAAAGTCTAGACAGAATGTCACAAGCAATCAGCAGAATTCTTATCAGTTTCTATAAATATGGAAGACTGTATCAGCTAGGAAATTACTGCTGTCAGAGTGACATTACATTGACCAGGGCTAATACTGTTACTGAAGAACAAAAAGTCCTTGTAGTGCTCCAGAAGTAACTGTCTCTGACTTATTCATATACCATGTCAGCAGGACAAAATCAAAACTTGATCTTTCCACGTGTAAATGGCTAGCTCAAATTTTATTAGTTTTATCCTTTGAAATTGGTTTTATAACATTAAGTGTTATAAACACAGAATGTTTAATTTGAAACCCTTCTATCTGAAGTGCTTTAAATGATAGACATGGAACAACTTCACAGTGCAGGGAGAAGGAGGCTGAAAAAAACTAGCTACAGCTTTCTTATGCTTAAACTACTCTGGCCAAAAAGTTTATGTTGGAACAGTCCAAAGGGGCTAAGGTGTACTCTATCCATGAAGAGTAGAGCTATATTCAGCACCCACTGCCCTTCTGTTAGGATTCCCTGTCAGACTTTCACATGGTCTTTGTGAGAGGAAATCTCACCCATGCAATTGCAGTGAAATCCTAAGATTTTAGTGCTGCTTAGACTAGGATTTGGGGAGAAACTTTGACTGAGATTACTGGAAGTGAGACTTCTGAGTGCAGTAAAGTGTAGGGAAGGTAATTTCAGAAAAATATTATGAGTGATGTCACCACATTCTGTGATATTAAATATATTTGGTTGTAATTGATTGTATTAACTTGCTGGCTGCTGAATAGTGTCTCTGGCAAGGAACAAAGAGGGTCCTACAACTACTAAAGAAATTGAAGGCATAACATTCAAAACCAATATTGTCTTTCCCTCTTTCCTGCAGTCTGACTTCTGGCCTGTAGTATTTTAGGTGAGAGAAAAATGTGGTGGTCTTAATGATTTAATGATAGTTGCATGGGAAATGTATATATGATCTACAAATGGTACCTTCTTTCATGTTATGAAGAAGGTAAGATCATATATGAAACTGCACCTCTTGTCAAAATGTATTTTTGAGATGAGGGTAATGTACATATAGACAAGTTTTCCTATCTCCATATTCACTTCCCTTTCATTGAATTAAAAATGCACATCACAAAAATAATTAGAGATGAAATATAAATACTACAAATGGTAGATGGTCTCTACTAACGAAACAGTGTGTTTGAACACTGAATTCAGCAAGTAGTGAAATTTTCATAGGGAATTGTCTCTGTATTTGTCTATGTGATTAGTTTTGGAGAGTCGTGATACACTTCACAGTGTAACACTAATGTGTGATGAAGAGGAAAGGCAAACGTATTTAATGAATTGTAAACACTCTGCTGAAAAATTGCAAGGTTCATAAATTATGGGGGGGGGGTTTAAGCTTTTTTTATTTTATATTCATATCAAGCTCCTAATACGACATTCCTTGATCTGTGTAAGAGTAGAGATTTTGTTTGGTTTCAATTAATTTTTCATTAATAGTTATCACAAATATTGTCAACAAGGAGACCTGGAAAGTGGTGATACCCAAGAGAGTTCTTTGATCTTGACGAATTAGTTTCAAGGGTTGAGGCTATTTATTTCTCTGTGCTTTAACGTTTATTTGCATGGTTTTTCAAATCTAAAGAAAATCAAGCACCTCACACATCCAGGTACAGTTAAAACCAGAAAGACTTTCCTAGTAATCTAGTAGAGATTCTCTGGTTCATATTTGTAAAATATGTACTTCTGAATTAAAACTTCTTGGAAACAATATATTTGCTTAGTAACTTACTGCTGATATACTTTCTTAGTTCCAGGTTCAGGCAAAGAGAGGTGCTGCTTTAAATGCTGTTTGTAAATTTATACCTGAACTATTTGCAGGTGTGAACATCAGGGCTATCCACTTGAATTTGCTCTTAGATGAAAATGAAAAGTATCATCTATAGAACAGGCCAAACAAGGCAATCAAGTAATCTGGTTTAGTCATGACAACACATCATTTTTATGGCTTCCTATAAAACCAGAGCATCAGACATGCAGGACATTAGTATGTCAAAGTATTTAAACTGGTATCAGAATGAAATACTTTATTAGTGGATGGAAATAAAAAGTGGAATAAAACAAGAGAAAACTCTTTTCTAAAATGTAGCTTGGGCTATTCTTAATGTCCTCTAGCTGACCAACAGGAATTTTTCTGTCAAAGCACTTTGACATAGTTTTGTAAGTATTTCTTCTCTTTCTGCCTTTCATTGTGATTCTGCGTTAGATTCTGTATCAGCACTGCCTGGAAAACAGTATGTATTTCTTCACTGTTTCATGGAGATTCCATGCTTTTATGGGGTTAGCTTTTGAAAGACCAAGGAATTTCTACAGACTTCAGGATTAGAAAAGTTCTTTTATTACTAGTAAATGTATTTCAAGGATAGTGGTGTATGGGTTTTGAGTTGATTGAACTAATACCTAAACCATTATTTATAGATATGTGCAGCATAATACAATTATTATATAAAAAGCACTGAAGTATTATGAAGTGTTATAATATCTATATCCATTTATCAAGTGTGCACTGTGCCAATCTTATTTCCATTTCTTCATTAATAACTATTCTTGGTATATTGTAAGTGAAAACATTTTGTGGTTTCAGGACATTTAAGGAAGAAAAGAGTTGATTTGATATTGCATGCAGCTATTTCAGAACTGTGCTTCTCTGCCTCCAGGTTGTAGAGAAAGGGGTCTTTGGGAGTGTCCTCTGAAGAAGCTGTGCATCAAACACACCATGATCTGTGATGGTTTCCCAGACTGCCCTGACATGATGGATGAAAAGAACTGCTGTAAGGACTCACGCAGTTTGGTACTCCCTTAAAAGGCTGATCACATTTTTGGGGTGTTGGCGTTCAAAATAAATGAAAGTAAAAACGCTTTATGTTTTTATAGGCAGAAAGATGTAGTCATTCCCTCCATTGCCTTTTCAGTTTTTCTGTGGCATCAATTTGTCTCTTTCCTCATCTTGTGTCCTTTTTTGTTCACATCCTTGGATTCTTCCTGTCTGTTTGGTCACTGTCATCCTCACTCTTTTTTTTTTTTTTTCCCTCTTTCTCCCTCTTTGTTCTTGTGTTTTTGTACTTATTTCCTTTATTCCTTGTAGGTTTTTTGACTTCTTTTCCCAAGTTTCCTCAACTTAATTTCATACAGGCATAGCTGCTGACTGCTCTTTTTTTCCCTTGATTTCTACTTGATTTTCCTTCTGATCTGGTTTTTTTTTTGGTAAATTTCATATTTCTCCCTTCTTTATTTGGTTTCTTTTTTGATTGACTTTTCTCAGATTCTGTCTCCCTACTTGGTTCCACAGATTTCTTTTACAATCCAAACAGTGAGAACAATCAAGAGACAAAACTTATTATGGTACACTGTTGGCATAGGCATACTGTCCATGTGCACAGTGTAAGTCTGCTCAAAGTGCTGGCAGTGGACAGCGGGCCCCTGGTCACCTGCAGGGGCTGCCCTCACTTCTGTTTGCACTGTTTCCATCTGCTGAATGGGATGGGAAGTGGTGGAACAGCTGCAAAGAGCAGCTGCTTTGCAGGCTCCCACCCTGCGTACGAAGCTGGGAGTGAGTGCCATGAGATGTTAGCTTCACTTTCATAAATATATTAGTGGTACTCTCAGTTGTCTTCTCTTGAGAAAACCTGGTGTGGACATGTTCCCAAGATAAGGAAGTAGAAAAGACATACTGGGAGACAGTCCTCACGAGAAAGAAGGGATCATTGGTAAAATAGTTGAAACCTGAAATTTTTCATTCTCTGGGTAAACCTGGTATTTTGCCATTTTTGCTGGGATGCTAGGATATAATTGAATGATTTAAAAGAAGTTACTCCTGAGTCCCTGGAGGTCTGTTGGTAGGAACTGGATGGTAGGCATATTTTATGTGCTAAGTGAAGCCTATGAATATGTTTGCCTATGAATGTGAAGCCTGTGAATATGTTTGCCAAAATGAACAGCAGCCTGCATATACCACTACATCAAACTTTGTTTCTTTTTGGGAAGCTGAAGCTCAGAAAACATTTCTTAATCTGATTTTCCTTGTAAAGATTATGCCACTTAACTTCCAAGCTGTGCACTGTAATCTAAAAAGCAGAGGTGGTATTAAAGTGATTTACTTGTGATCACATATGAAGATCATGGCAGAGAAAAGATTACCAAAGGGCTAAGGTTAATCTGGTTTATAATTACCAGGGCATGCTTCCTCTCTGCTTTTGAGCTGGGGCTTGAATATTCTAAAAAGGCAGCAAAGTTTTCCCAGCTGAGGGCTTCCAGTTTTTTAATTATGCTCTTTCTGGAAGGTGAAAAGGTAAAAGAGCTTTTTCTGGTTTTGTATGCTTTATTCCAGAGCTAGAAAGACCAGGGGTAGGCAGCACTACCTGCTCTATCTGTATGGTTTTCACTGTGGAGTACACTTTTCGTACTAGTGTTGCAAATAAATGCTTGGACTGGATGGCAGTATAAATGCTGTACATCAGCCAAACATGGGCACAGCTGAATGCAGCTCCCTTCCACTCATTTGCTCCCTCTCTGCCCTCCCCCAGGTCTCAGAATTCCCTAATGATGGGGTTTATAGAAGGTGGAAGTGTGTTAGTGAGGAAGGCACTGTACTGCTACACACCTGCCTTTTGGAAGGGAGGTTGTTGGGGGAAAGCTACAAGTCATTTGCAAATGGAAGCTCTTTGGCTCCCATAATGGAGGGGCTCTGGAAATCTGTATATAAAGATGCCAGCTGGCAACTGACTGTGAACTGGAACATCAGTACAGCAGTTCTCTTTCTCCAAAATGGTGATAAAAATAACTATATAATTTTCAAAAGCAAAGGTGAATCCGAAATTAATATAGTATTGCTGTGGATGAGAAGAAATAGATATTCCTTGTAGTAAAATAATTTTTCAGAAGCCATGAAGAATTAAACATATTTGGATCAGTTGGCTAAAAAGCACAGAACAGTATTTTCAATTATAGCTTCTGAGGGGCTTAGACAGGTTTCATGTGACAAGAACACAAATGATATTAAGTAATGACAGATCTTGCATTTCTAGCCACTCTTCCTTCCCTTTGAGTTGTGATGCTCTCTGCCACTGCATGGCAGCGACCACCTTCGGCCTCAGTGATACCCATGCTGAATTCTGTTGCAAATCTGCCTCACTTCCTTGTTCCATAAATCTGATCTGTGCCTACCTTCATCCTCCTCCTCATTTCTTTCATCTCAATGTGAATTTCACATTGATCATGTCTTTCTCAGGAGGAAGCATGTTTCTGTCTTTGCAGCACTTTGTGAAGAGAGTGAACTTGAATGTGCCAACCATGAATGTGTGCCACGTGAGCTCTGGTGTGATGGGCAGGCAGACTGCAGTGACAGCTCAGATGAATGGGACTGTGGTAAGTTTCTGCTGTGGGGTGCCTTGAAGTGGTGTTTGGGTGATGGCAGTAATCACTGGTGATTTAATTTAGAATACAGTAGAATAAAGAGGCGCTCCTACTTGTAGCAAAGAGAAGACTGGGGTGAGGTTGGGAAAGCGTGCAAGAAGTGGGCAACAGAGAAATCAAAAGCTCAGTGTGAAGTGTCACAGTGCAAAGATATAAGAAAAGAGATAAAGCAAGAAAATGTGTAGATGGTGTGTGAAATCTGGAAAGTATTGTGGATAGAGGAGAGATTAAGAAGATGCTGGGAGTGGGGAGGCCATTTTGAGAATCTTTTTTTAATGTGATAAAAGCAGTTCCTGAACTTTTATATACAGATTAAGAGAGAAGAAATGGTGATGATCTTTCTATCTAGATTATCTAGCTAGATTAGGGCTATAAAAACTAAGGTTATCCGCAACCCATGTGAATCTCTGCTTGTGAATTAGTAGTATTCAGGTTTATTCTTACCCTCAAGATGCCTTTGCTGTTCAGCATCTCACACTGTTCAATTGTAGCAGGTTCTGATAGCCCCACTTGCCTTGGTTTTAAATTGCATAGCTATTCTGCTTGAAAACTAGGAAATATGCCAGCAACTTGGAAAACTCTTGAATGTAGTTGTATGTTTCCAGCTTGCCATTTATAGAACTATTTGAAATAACTTCGACATTGTCTTCCTTTTTTCTTTCCAGTTACCCTGTCAAAAAACACAAATTCCGTGATGTTCCTGACCATTCACAGGTCAGCTGATGATAACCATGTTTGTGCTGATGAGTGGCAAGAAAACTTAAGCCAACTGGCCTGCAATCAAATGGGTTTAGGGTAAGGTCAGTAGTTTGTAGCTTTGATGAATTTCTTAGGACAATTGGAGTGCTGGAGTTGGATGTGAATGATCATTGATCACTGGAATGTTAGACCTAGTGTGGAAATGGTTCACAGAGAAAAGAGGTAATGAAATTTTGTGAACTATGTCAGGAACAGAATTTCATTAACATCTAGACACTTTCACCACTTTATGAACATTGCATGTTATTAAATAAGCGTTTTGAAAAGATAATGGTGTTTTGCCAAGTCTCAATATTTTAACTTGCAGTTATTTCTGAGGCTCTGAAGTGTTTGGCAATGTTATACTCTGTTTCTTTCTAAAGAATTAAAGCAGACTTAGGAAACAGGAAAAGATATCTTCATTTATTTTCATTCTGCAGTAAATACTGTGAGTTAGACAAGTGGTATATTTGACTTTTAACTGTAAAGCTCTCCAAACTAATTTTTCATAACTGTCTGGTGCTTTGCCAAATAAAAACTCCCAATTGCTATATGATGTGGTAATGTTTAAAATATAAAGGCAATGTCTTTTTAACAGCTTTTGGATATTATAGTTATTTTAAACTAACATATATTTTAATAATTAATCTGAAAAAAACAAATGAAGATCATTAAATGACAGTGGTTAAAGTTAGGTTAACTGAACTGATAGTGGTAACACATTTTACAGAATATGAGTCTGTCTGTTTGGAGCATATAAGCCTGGTGTCTGAAGCAACCTTAAAGTTAATTCTATTCTGCCCATTTCACAAAAGGCAAGCAATTTTTCTGGCTGTTTGCCAGTTCTACAGACAATATTGTTCTCCAGTTTTTCACATCACAACTCGTGGAATTTGTTCTGTGATGCATGATGCAACATCACATAAAACTGCGAGTTCCGAGCATTGTCTGAAATACTTTGGACTATTGATGACTGTTGCTCACCTAATCTGAATGCCTCTTCATGTCAGGACACAAGTTTATTCAGGGACCTCTTGACTGAGTCCCAGATTTCAATAGAGTGAATTTAAGTGCAGTCTCTGACAATTAGTTTTTCTGTCAACACAGGCAGAGAACAGAATAGCAGTCAGTCTCACATCTGTCCTGATGTTGGCTAGAGGCTATGCTGCTGAAGATGGGTGCACTGAGTAGGTTCAGAATATCAGGATGATATAGCAAATATAATGATGATAATCTTCAGCAGCTTGTACCCAGTTCTGGTGTATCAGAATCAGAGTAAAATCACAGCTGCCTACCAAGTTACTTGTTTTTAAAAATCTACTGTAAACTCTGTCATCTCTTCCTGTGACTGCTGCTCTCTTTCTTGGAGGCAGTGTCACTGGTGATCCACTGAAGCAGGTAGCTCCTTTTCCTTCTTTCTGCTGCTGTAGCATCTGCTGTGAGTGCATTTGTGAAAGGGAAGGGCCAGTCCCTCATTGCTGCATGGCTTTTTGAATTTCCTGGTATTTTTTCACTCTAAGTCCTTGGTATGAAGATCTTTAATATTTTACAACAGAGCAGTAAAGCTGCTGGACAAACAATCTCTTGTTTTTACATGTTCTATTATGGTTTTTTATTACTCTGTAACTATTTCTGCAACAGAATAATGGAAGCTTAATGTCTTATTTGCTTAAAAGCATAATAGAAAGAAGCCCCAAAATCCTTCTGTCTTGCCCACATAATGAATTTGAACTTCTGAATGAAAATTCATTTTCTCCAAGGATGAACATGACATTTAGTCAATCAAATTCCATGCCAAAGCTGAAGAATTTGAACTCATTAATTCAATCTGGATTTCTAGACCTACTCAACAAGAATGTAAAATACTCTTAACCTACCTTGAATCTATTCATATTGTCCATGGCCACAGTGTGTTCTATTACTCCTGTAGATGATGTAGAAAGATAGCAAATCTGATAGATTATGTCTTGTCTTTCATGTACATATGTAGTTTAAAATACAATTATTTGGATAAGGCTTTTTTCAAAGAAATGTCGACTTTATAATTCCGGGCAAAGCGTGACAATTTCTTCAAATAGTCATTAAGCATGTGGTCAGTTACCTCATATAACACTTGATTAGATTTTTTTTTTTAAAGTAAAATGATAATTCTTATTCATTATTTTAGTATCTCAAACAGCCTTGGAGTTGTCTGAATGTGTTCATGGATAATTGGCCATAGGTGGCCCTCCTTGGCATGCAGAGGTTCCTTCTAAGCCCAACCATTCTGTGAATGACTAAAAGAAAGATACATGAATACTACCAAACGAGAAAGTATTCTTATTCTACCTTGATACTACCAAATGAGGCAATGTTCTTATTCTAATGATTGATCATAAATCCTTTTTCAAACTATTGTGTCATAACTTGTACATTACAGGCCTACTGCCCCCTTTCTTCTTTTTTTTTTTCATTGGGGCTTTCAGATCAAATTTACTCTTTTTAACACTAAACAGATATTAAATCTCTCTGCATTGAAAATCTATTCTGAAATCTGAAAGTCATAGTGTTTGGGGGATTTTTTTCACTTACATATTTAAACTAAAAGAATGTAGATTTAGACTAGACATAAGGAATAATTTTTTTATAATGAGGGTGGTGAAACACTGTAAGAGGTTACCCAGAGAAATGCTAGAAGCCTCATCCCTAAAAATATTCAAGGTCAGGTTGGATGGGACTTTGAGCAACCTATTCTACAACTTCATGAGGTGATTTAAGACTTTGAGAGGGGCAAGGGCTGCAAGAAACACAGCATCTTTTATCAGACAAGCCTTCGGGCAAATAGGTGCTCCTTGAGTTTTGCTCTGTCTGCTGTGTAATTCAAGAAAGTCTTCTTTGACCTCCACACCCTGTCCTCAACTCTTACCAAGCATCCTAATGAAAGACATCCTTTGCACATAAACCCTGCATCATTAAATAGACAGGCGTTCTTTCAAAGGTAATCTTAGCTCATTAAATGATGTCAGTGTTAGCTTTAGATCTAAAGCAAGCTCAAAAATTTAAAAATGCCTATGAGACTATGGCTCTCAAATTCTGTTAGAAATGGGAAAAGAAGAAATTAGTAACAAAAGAATAAATATATATCTTGAGAAAACAAGCATAAATTTCACTATGGGAAAATTTCTTAGTTAATAAAGGAAAATGTTGAACAAAGAAACAAGTAAATTTTGTTCAAATTCAGTGAATAGTTTCACCACAGGGAAAAAATGTTGAAAAAATCAAGTTTTTTTCAAATTTTTGAAATTAAACAACTAAAATTTTATTTGAAAGCAACGTTTTTCTCTGAAATACATCCTTTGTATTTTTAAAATGAAAAGCTAGTTGAATTTAAATTAAGGACTTTACTATTTAATTTGAAGTTAAACTAATACTTCCAGCTAAGAAAATCTAGATTTTATTTGAAGCTTTTATTTGAGTCCTCATGCACCCCCAGCCCCATTGCTGCTTTAGTGGGGTGAGAGGCAGAAAAGGCTTTGACTCTGTGTGAGCCCTGCTCAGCAGGAGTGAAAACAGCCCTCTGTTATCAGCTGTGTTTTCACCACAAATCTGAAACTCAGCCCCATACTAGCTATGAAGAAAATTAACTCTATCCCAGCCAAAACCAGCACACAGAGATAAAACATGCAAGTAAATTTTTTTTCAGTATAGTTATGAGTTAACTCATTCTTCATAGGTTTGACTAGTTTATCAGGTAGGACACAGGACTTGAAGGATTTTGAAAGCTGAAAATATCACAGTGGCTGTGTACTTTCTACCAGAAAATTTTAAGAATTATTTAATCATACATGCTTTATTTTTCTATCAATGCAGTGAATACTTTTGATTTCTATTGTCTATTTTTCAATGTTTTCACATTAAAATTGCAGATATTTCTGATTTTAACACTGTTAAAATTAATATTTTGATTTTTTACTCCATATTCTATGGCACAGGTGTGGCTTTAGAGAATTCTGCTCAAGAACAAGAAACATCTTAACCAATACATAGAGACAGGAAACAGATGTGGTTCAAGCTTTGAAACAGGCCTAATTTGTTTCAAATTAGTGCCCATATGCGAGTAATTCATTGACTTCTGGCATAACTCAAGACTTCCTTTGTCAAGCCTGCTGTCACATGACGCTTACAAGAATGGAATTATAGAAAGTAAACTGATGTGTGTCACTGATACTGCGAAGCAAGAAGTAATCCAATTTATGGATTATACTTTATCCTAAACTTGCAATTTAATACGTTTGAAAGAGTTTTCCTCAATGGAATAGGGAGAATAAGGTATTGAAAACATTGCTGTGCAGAGCTATCCTAAATGCATTATGAACAAAATGATGAACTTCATAACCTAAAATTATGCCTTCTATTTTGTTTTCCTTATTTTTCATTACCATTTACTATGAAAGTCAGAATGCTTGTTTTTCACTGTAAACTTTGATTGTTGTGTACAGAGATCAGCAGGTAGCAGACTAGAATGCTTTGAAGACTTAAATATTTCCATTGTACAGCTTATCTAATGAAACGTTACTTTTCCCCACTGAGAGCACATTTATAATGTAGAACACAGACTGGGTTTTGTTTTTCTTTCTTATTGTAAAAATTCCTCTCTGAAACACACATGAGGGAATACGTAGCTTGAAATTAAATTTATTAAAGGAGTACTCTAATTTTTAAGTTGAAATGGAAAAATTAGTAAAATTTAAGTTAGAAATTCCCACTTGGGTTACGTAAGTGCTACTGCAAATTGAAATGTTTGGCCTTTCTGATTTTACAAGCAACTGATTTTATAGATTGTTATTTTTTTTTTAATTGACTTAGATTAAAGGAAAAAAATTAGATTAAAGGAATTAGATATGTCAGAATGTCGTGTGCCCTGTGATGTTCATTAGATCTAGCAGACATCTTTCTGTGAAGCAGCACAACTAACTTGGCTAAGGCATAAGCTGAACAGGGACCTGAAACTGGAAGTGGAATTCTAGAGAGAGTGAACATGTAGTTCAAACTTAAAATAACTGGTATAAAACCATAAGTATCTTCAGAAAGAATGAGAAAAGCTAGGAATATTATACAGGGGGAAAAAAAAAAGGCAAGCAAAGCAAGTGAAAAACCCCCAAACGAAACCACAAAGAAACCTTAGGAAATCATATGTGTCTAAAATGGCAAAGACTTAAGAAATAGGGCTAGAGTAAGAAATTAATAGTTAATACCCTGCTCTTCAAAGTAGCTACTTTTGTTGAAATCAACCAAGAGCATTTAAGATTTATGGCTCTAGTGGATCTCCATTATGGCTGACAACAGTGGTAGTCATAGGTTTGAGAAGTTGTAGAGAAAGGAGGAAATTGATATGCCATCTGTCATTAAAAAAGGTAAAAGGAGATGCAGAGATTTACTAACTCCTTGCCTAGCTTGAATTACCAAAAAATAATTACAGAAGTATAAGGTATTAATGACAGACAGAATTTATTTTTCAATAACAAATCATGTCAGATTCCCTTAATTTATTCCTTGAAATACCAGAGACACTGTGGATGGGGAAGAAACTGTAGATGTGATATACTTTTAACTTTCACACTGTGTGAAATGACTTTTGAAATAAGCTATGGACAGAGATGAAATGACATGGGAATGTTGATGAATCAATGTCAAACCATAAAGATGTATTGGTGGGGAGCAAGACACCTGCCAGTGTGTCTGGGAGGATACAGCAGTGTTGCGAGTGATTCAGATGATAGAGTGGAGAGCATGCTTGATAATTTCCCATTCAGCATCAAGCTGGGAGGATCTGAAAGCATTTTGGAAGACAGGATTGGAATTTTAAAATTTTTTGACAGGCTCTTGAAAGGACTAGAATTAACCAATAATGTTTATTACATTGAATCACTTCGCAGTAATTCACAGTTTGTGTTAAATTTTGACTAAATGAGAATTAGTCAACAGGAATGACCAGAGACCTAGAAAGCATGGTCTGTAAAGAAAGTTTGGAATCTCTGCATGATCAGTCATGGGGAAGGAGGTTTCAGAGCCTTGAAGTATGTAGGAGGTTAGGAATAAACTGCTCTCCATTTCCAGTGGACATAAGACAGAATAATGAGCTCAAACGACAAGTAGGAAGATAATAAAAAAAAATTGCTGATTATATTGACTGTAAATACTGATGATTCTTCATCATTAAAATTATGTGCAAAGAGGGCAGACAAAAATCTGTCAGAGAGAATTTAGATATGGTTGATCCTATTTTGAATTAGGGGAATGGATCAGATGGCTTCATAAGTTTTCTTTTAGCTCAATTTCTGACAGTTAACTTTTTAGTGAAAGAGAGTCTCGTGGAGGAATTTGGACCTTTTTCGTAGGTCCAAATCCCATTTCATTCTTGAAAGCAGTGCACAGGACCTAATGAAAATCTGTATGAAAGTCACACTTGTCTTTTACCACTAAACTTTGTATTTCTATCACCTCAAATATAGAGGAGAAAAAAGTCACAAAACGTTGCTGTTTGTCGTGCATCTATTGTAAATTTACTTTAATATGGAACTTTTCACAGTCTTGGAGAAGCCCATAGGCTGAGACTACAGGAAGCAAAAAAGGTATTCATTGAGCGTTATGTTTGAGCAGTTTGAGGTCAGAAGGTCTAGTGTAGCTCTTTTGGCTGTAAAGATTTACTGCTGATATTAAACACATGAGAAAATTAAACTTTTGTGGTCTGTTCAGATTTTTTGGAACCTCATGGGTTTTAAAATATTATTTCTGCATGGAAATAATTTCATCCAAATAGCACCATGAGATGTTATAAAGTCATGTAGTTGCAGGTAGGATTTATATTTTATTTTGAAAGCCTGGTGAGTGATCTCACCACTCAAAAGGTGTGAATTATTTTTACTGTGGTATGAATGTCTTAAATTTGCAGATATCATTAATAAACTTCCTGAAGTAATGTAGATATTGCAGATATCTGTGTGTAGATATTGGTTTGACTTTATGATCTCAGAGCTCTTTTCCAACCTAATTAATTATGTGAATCTGCAATTCAGTGACTGTTCTGTAATGTCAAAATATCCTCTGATGTGTGAAAAGTCTGTTCTAGTGACTGTTGGCCTTCTTTAGGATTCAGCTCTTCAGCATAGGCACTGGTCACTACAGTGTGTTTGTGCTGTACAGAAGAATTGTAAAATCCACACTCTTAACAGGCATCTGGAGAACATCTTGTCCAACTCCCACTTGAAGCAGAACTATTACCAAATGGGATCAGTTCAATCACTGCTTTCTTTAGCCAAGTCTGGAAAACCTTGATGGATAGGGCTCTCTGTTTCAGAGCTGCTTCACTCCTAGTATCTCCTTTTCATGTGCTATGGATCTCCAAAGCTGTAGGTCGAGGCCATCTCCCCATGTTTTACCATGCAGCACTATTGAGAAAAATTTGTTTCTGTCACGTTTTAACTCCTCTTCAAGTAATTGCAAGTTGCTATTCAATTGTCCCTTAGCTTCCTTTTTACAAGTGTAAGCAAGTTCAGTACCCTCAACCCCTCCCTATACATCAGTGCCAGAGGCCTTTAGGAAATTTGAAAGCCATTTGCGTGATCCTTTCCAGTTTCTGAATATTGTCTTAAACTGATATACTTCAAAACTGCACACTGTGTTCTAGTATGTAAGGTTTCAGTAAAAAAAACCACTGCTTCAATTTTGCCTTTGCTCCAGTACAGTAATAATTAAAAGCACTAATTTAAAATTCACACCAAGTTTCTGAGCAAAGCTGGTATGGTATATGCAAACCAAAGGGGAAAACAGAATATTACAGAGAAGTGAAAGAGTCTTCTGAAAGTGTTTCCTTAAAAAAGAGTCTTTATTTGGTTGGCTTGAAATTGTGGCAGATATTGGAACTTTAGCAGGCCACTAAACTATGAAACTGGCAAGAGAACTGGTTTTAAACTTGAAGATGTAGCTTGATGCCTAGAAGTAATCAACACTATAGCCTTGTTGCCTTAACTCAGGAAAGCCAAATATCCTAGTGAACTGTGAGTTGACGTGGCTCTGTCTATTGAAAATTCTTCTCTGCTTTTCTTTATTGTGTGTCTACTTTAAGAAGAAAAGGTATGCTACAGCTCCCAGAGGGAACAAGCCGAACCTGCTGCCTGCTGTGTTTCTGGAGCACAGGGTGGGGCTGGCTAAAATGAGTACCTGTTGCTCCACCTCCCTCCTTTTGTCTGAGTGATTTATGTTCCCTGGTGTTTTGTATACTCCTGGTCCAGTAGCCCCTCTGAAAGTCTCACAGTCAGAAGCTCTCACCAGCCTGAGTCTTTACTCCTAACATTTTTAGCTCATGTTCTCTCATTTTCTAGGAATTCTGAGTATGCTCTGGTCTCAACACAAATGCTAACCATTATCTCCAGCTTTCATTGTCTAGAAATGAGGCTCTTTGGTCCTGCCATTCTGGCTATTTCTCACTAAATAGATTAAAGGAGACAAGTGGTGGCCCTTGCCTATCTAAAAGAAAATATTTTATAAGCAGCATCAAGGGGGAACACAAGTGTTTATAGAAGGCATTACAAAGATATAAATTAAGGTATCCTGGTTTTGAGAGTTCTATATCAAGCTGTGATCAACAAGGGAAAAAGGCATAGCCATGATCTTACTTTTTCTAAGTAAAATAATTATAAAATTTCATGCAGGTGTGTTTTGTAGGTCGTTACCTTGGTTTAGAAGTACATATCTCCTTAATTATGATTATAGCTTCGCTGTAATCTGTAATTCAGAACTGCAGGTTTCATCAAAACAATCTGGTATTTGGTGTAATATAGATTTGGATCTATTGGATGGCGTGATATTTGCACCTTTTTGCATATTTTTGAGTTACATATTTTATGGATCAAACACTGTTTATAAAGTACATGAAATATCACTGTACACAGTTAAGAAATGGTGAACATCATTGTTCAGAGAAGATCATAAAGCAGAATGTCATTGTAAAGAAAAATGTTTGCATGTGTTTGGTGGGAAAAAGAGTCGGAAATATGGAAATGAAGAGAGGAGATCTCTATGTGTATGCTAAAAGCAGGCACTGAGAAATAAAACTTTTTGCAGCAAACTGTTAGTATATGCCTGCACATACTGGTTAGTAGATCATGGAATGATATTTGCTTAATATGCCCAGAGAACGTTCTGAAAAATAAATCATGTAACAGGCAGGATCCAGGGCTGTGACCTCAAAGCTTGGTTTAGTCTGCTAGCTGCACTGAAAATATTTCCATATGGTTACACTGACAACTTTACCATAAAACAGTATTATTTGATCTACGTTAGTTTGTGCAATCAAGTGGCTAAGAGTACTGGTGGTTTGTAAATTTTTTTAAAAAATAAATACAGTCAGTACTGAGACTTGGACTTAAAGACAAACTAATAACCTGGCTGGCATGACCAGGTACTGTCATGAGAGATTGGGTTCAAAGGCCAGATTAAGGACATATCACAGTTTTTCCAAACTTCTCTCGTTCTCTTTTCCATGAATTATGATTTAGAATTTGGCCTTCAACCAGTGTTTGGGAGAGCATTGCTTGAGACTCCTTGTCATTGGCAGGGATTGATGACTAATCATGAATGATTCTGTGCTGAAAAGCTGCATGACAAAATAATTTAGAAATGCACCATTTTTTTTTACATTTGGCAATCGAGGTTTAGTAAAATAGCAATTTCTTTAGTGGCTTGAGTCTATCAAGCAATAACTGTACTGAGATAGTGGATATATGAAAATACTTCCTGGTGAACCATTCTAACTCTCACATCCTTGTTAGTTTACAGCAGAACGAGTTTGACATCATCACCTGTGATTTGTCCTGTTTCACAAGGCAGGCAGCTTGGACTTAGACATACTCTCAAGTCTTATTAACAAGACCCAGATTGCTCCTTACTGTTAAATTTTAATGGTTTTCCAGTGACAGGAATGTAAGAAAATATGTTTTTCTGTTACCTCTTTTACATATGAAAATCTTTTTTTTTTTTACATTTTTGGAGCCCAAGAAACTGTTGAAACAGTATCAGTGTGTGCATTACAGTAAATGCCACCAGAAGGTTCTTCTGTTCCTGATTCCAATTCTGTTTCTTGTCAGAAAATACATGACAGTCGTATGTTGGCTGGCCTGGCTTCTCAGGGTGATTTCATTCTCCTAACTATGAGTCTGCCACTCATGGCTTTGCCACAGCATTCAGATGTGTATCTTTGGAGTAAACAGGAGATGTTAGGGCCTCTTCACCTTCATAACTGTAACAAAGAAACCTACCAGAAGTTCTATCAATGTCTTTCATTTGTTTCAGAGGACCATCCAAAACACAAATTGTAATAGAGAATGAGGAAATGCAGGACCAAAAATGGCTGAATCTGCACTCAGACTGGAAGAATAAGAATGCATCCACTTTACATGCACTTCTAGTGAATGGGTAAGTAAGAGGTAAATAGGACGTATTTTGCTGGTCTGGCTAGTTACTTATTAATGCAGGATGACAAGCTCTTTGGTAAGCTCTTTCTCATCAAGGTATCTGTGTATAAACCCCAGCACACACTTGTGTAAGTTGTTAAGATACAGTCTACAATGATTTTAGTCTACAACCACTGTAGTGTCTTTTGAGACCAACTTTTGAATCCTCAGGGGCTCGTTCTGGTAGAATAAGAGCATTTAAGTGATACGGAGGTGATGCCCTTGAAGCACCTGGACCAGACAACTTCATTAAATCTCTGCTGAGCAAGAAAGTCCAGCAAGAACTGTGTAGCACAATCTGCACAACACCTTACCGTCCTCTGCAGCCCATGTACTCTGGATTCATTCATTTGGAGCAACCACAGCTTCTTCAGTAGAGGCTATATCCACTTACAGTAGTTTCCTTAGCAGCTCCTCTGGCTTCAGATGATGGTATATTCCTTTAAATTAACCCAACTAAACAGTTACTAATGAGAAGCCAGGATCTCATGATTGAGACATTAAAAGTGTGGCTTTGAAGAGCCAATGACCTTAGAAATCCAGGGCAAAACTGGGAGAGCCACCTAACTGCCATCGGAAACTGGATCCTTCAAAAAACAGATTCATGGTTTCTCTTTCATATGCCCAGGAGCTTTCAGAACATCCTTCTTCCATAGAAAGTCCTTCTGTTTCACAAGGAAAGATTGTCTTGGGTAATTGCAGAGATATAATATATGTGAAGACACCAATCTGAGGAAGAAATCTACTTTTCTTTTGCTTGGCTCCATTATTTTCTGTACTCAAAGTTTTCCCTACTTGCAGAATACAAAAAAGATTATGCCTGCAAAGACCTCATTTTGCTTTCTTACATCTCAATTTTGTATCTTTTTTGTTCTGCATTAATATTTCCCCCATTCATTCAAGTTAATTCATAGTTCTTCATCTAGAAGGGCCATTAGTGAACAGTGCCTGACACTTAAAAGTTGTTTTAACTCTATGATTTTCCTTTCTCACTGTCTTTTTCCTCTAGCCTAACAGTATCTAAATGCTTTTCTCCAGAGTAATACAAGAATAAACACCTTGAGTTGTGACCAGATGCAAAGGCAGATCCACAATCATAGTCTGTTCAGTCACTAAAGTGCAAAGCAGAAATTTCAAGGTACTTTTTGACATTTTTGAAAGAGGTCTGCTAGGAAATGTATGAAGTAATGCATCTGGAGCCTCTGAGTTACAAATTCTAGTAGCAAAAGGTTTAGTTTTGCCCAAAGTACAAGTTACAGGAAGAAAAACGTCAATAATGAGGATTATTGTTAAATCTATTGCATAAATGAAAGTAACGTGTAGGAAACAGATGTTCCACTCCCCCTGAATCCAGAAAATGGATAATGAGAAATGAGAACCTAAGAAGGAAGGGTACATGAAGAGTGAGGCTGGTTTTGGTTTGGCTGCATCAGGCACCCAGTCCAGAGGACTGGGAAGTGCTCCTGAGCCCTGCAGTCTAGGTGTATTCAGCTGGATCAAATGCAGCATGTAAAATGTTTGTGCTGTCAAGTATGTTTAAAGGAGTTGCCAGGCTTCTGAACTAATGGGAACTTGGGCGAGAACTAACAAATACACCGCTAATCCATAAAGTTTTGATAGGAGGGAATGGCACAGTGCAGCCCATGCACACATAAAAGCTTAAAGTCTTCTCTTTAGAGCTGGCTGTTTGGGAAGTCAAAGAAAAAAGTGTAAAACATGAGCATGGCTGGTCTCAGTTATATTCTGAATATTTTCTTTGCCTCTCAGAATTGTGCACAAAATTTTATTTCCTCAAATTAGTTGTCTATCTCTACTAACTCTAGAAAATATAATTTTATGGTCTGTGTTTTCAGGAAGAGAAATAGACTGATTGGCCCAGTATATGAATGAGGTATATGCAATGTAAGGGACAAATATAAGGGACAAAGGTAATCTGGTGAGCTGGCTGACACTGTTGTTTTGCCCATATTAGTATCTATGACTTCACATCAAATGCACCCTCTTTCTAGGTGGTTGCAGTTTTAAAGTTACTACCTAACTATTGGGATTAAAGTCTGCAAAGAATGGGGGACCCAGGGAGCAGATGACCTCTGTATCCAGTCCAGTGAAGCTCTGCACTTGCCTCAGAAATCACATACACAGTAGGAAAGAAAAAGTTGTGGAAATAAAAAGGCAGTCAGCTAGTTGTGCAAAAGTGCTTGCTGATTTAAATGTGATTTCTCCTCCCTTGACAAAAAAGAAATCAATTCTTCCCTCTCTCATCTGAAGATTTTCAACAGAAATTAAATTTTTTTTGTTTTTTAATACCTACTTATGCAAACTTCCTGGATTTTGTCAAAACATACAAACTTCTGGGCACAAAAGATCATCTGTTATCAAAGGCATTTCAAAGAAAATCATGTCCTTTGACTGTAAGGAAGAGGAGACTGGCAGTCTGTGCTTTCAGGTGTCATAAATAAGAACTTGACAGACTGTGCCTCCCATCTGACCTTAGAGCTGGATCCATGCCCAGGAGCAAGGTAGTCTGCAAAATATGTAGCACCCACTCATGAAATGAATTGTAAAGCTGAACTAATATTTTGAATTATCTTCAGGCAGATTCTGGAAACCATGGATGATCTGGCATAAAAATCTCCTTGAGTTTCTTTTTATGATTTGGGGGGATTTTTGACAGACAGATTACAGCAATGAATACAATACCTGTGCTGATTTTCTAATTTTCAAAGTTAATTAATTAATGAGATTTCCACCATGTTTTTTTTCAATATTTAGACAGACGTGTCAAAGCAGAAGCAAAGTGGCTCTCTTTTGCACTAAAGAAGGTAAGAAAGAAGTGCATATAAAATAGATATTTTTCAAAACTTGTTAAATCACTTTAACACATGCAGATGTTTCGTGTGGATTAATTCTGAAATTTTTACTAGACCTCTGCAACATCCAGTTTTGCACTGTGTTTGTTTTTCGCTACTCTCCTCAGTTTAATCAGCGTTTCTTATATTTTGACTAGGATGCTGTACATTGAGGTAGCTCATTCCTGATACCACAAAAAGAATTTTGTC
The DNA here is from genome assembly GCA_024500445.1 of Entomyzon cyanotis. NCBI lineage: Eukaryota > Metazoa > Chordata > Aves > Passeriformes > Meliphagidae > Entomyzon > Entomyzon cyanotis. Next base: position 20,475,763 of record JAKEPQ010001009.1, on the reverse strand, counting down.
AGCGGTCAGGTTCCAAAAATTATTTTGATAAAACTCCCTGCTGAAAATACTGTTAAACACCAGAGTGGTTAGCAGACTATCTGTCTGGGAGTTGAAGCTGTGATCTGTACAATTGTTAAGCTCAAGGGAACAGAATAACCTGAAATAGAAAGTTATGGACCAAGTCTGTTGGCACAGAAGGTTGTGCAATTTTAAGTGGTTTGAAAATGCAGAAATTCTTCATCTGTGATGAAACTGTGTTCTACAGAGAAGGACAGCTTTGCTGAAGAACACTTGAACTATGAATTAGCTTGGCTCAGGGAACTGTAATTACAAGACAGCACCTAAATTTGGGAAACGAATCAAAACTTTTGCTACTCATCAAAAAAAGGAAAAAGCTCAAAGGAACTTGTTGAAGGTGTTTTCTTCTGATGTTTCTTCTGTATGTTGCTTTAAGTACACTGAAAATCCCTTACTCTATGAAGTTAAGTGAACACGGTAAGAATTATAAGTTACAAATAACCATTACTCCAATTTATTTCTTCACTACTAAATTCTCAGATACTTGCAATAGAAGCATACCCTCTCTTGAGATGCAGATGGCAGAAACTGGTGGTGTTTTTTTGTTCTCTAAATCTGACTGAGCATAAACAGGATAAATAACAAGTCTGACATCTTTCAAATCCAGACTCTAAAGTGACACAAAAGGGAAGGATTATTTCAGAATAATAACTGGCAGGTGAGAATCTGATGTAATTTCTAGTGCAAGTGGCTTGTAAAGTGTAATGGGCAAAGTACTAGAATATCTTCAGACCTTTAAATACTCTCCCTTAGTAATTTCTACAGGCAAAGCAAGTTTGCTGCTGTGTAGCTGAGTAAATGGCATGACATTAACCTCACACCTGACTTAAGAAAAACCTTATTATTGTTGAGCAGATTTTCCAGAAACAAATCTTCTGGACAGTACAAAGTAGGCCAAACATGTTGCCAGCTGTTAAAGACATAAACCCAGGTAACCACCTAAGGAAGTCAGGATCCCAAACATAGCTTGGTTAATATTTCAGGCTGATCCAGTAGAGATTAATAACCAGAAGGCATATCCTTTGATACAAAGGAAGTCTAAAACTGGCTCAGTGTGTTTGCTACTGATGTGTGGTTGGTGATTGCCTCGTTTACTGTATTGTTCAGTGTAGCTTCATGACTGTTCACACCATTCTGTGCCCAGTTTTCCCGCAGAAGGTGCTGCTGTGCCTCTGTGTGACGAGTGATGCTCTCTGTTCCCGCAGACTGCGGCCGCCGTCCCGCTGCCCGCATGAGCAAGAGGATCCTGGGCGGCAGGACCAGCCGGCCGGGCCGATGGCCATGGCAGTGCTCCCTGCAGAGCGAGCCCAGCGGACACATCTGCGGCTGCGTTCTCATCGCCAAGAGATGGGTCCTGACGGTAGCACACTGCTTCGAAGGGTGAGAGGGCTCCAGCGTTTTGCTGCTCATAGGAGCTTGCATGTGAGAATTTTATGGTCTGTGGTTTTTTGGTGCTTCCTCCTTTACCAAGCGCTGGGGGTAGGAGAAGACCTTTGCAGAACGGCCGATCACAGACACCTGGTTTTAGGATACTAAAAAAGAAAGTAAAAAGGTACAAACCAGCATCAGCTTAGGTTTTTCACATGTTTTATTATTCCTTGCTGGCATCTCTGCTGATGAAAGCTCCATAAAGATGCCCTGACTTTCAGCAGGAAACAGGAGAAGGAAGAAGACCAAAAACTAATTCTGTAGTTCTCATACAACTGCCATGAGTTTCAAAAAACATCCCCTGTACCAGGGTAGAAAAGACCCTGAAAAAATGCTGTGGCCACCAGTAAAAAGCAAAACTGAATATTTACTCACAATGCAAATGACGTATTGAAGTCACTGCCTTTTCTTTTTATACAGTCCACACTTTTATTAGGATTGCAATCATTAACAAGTCAGTACTAACAACTGCTTAGTGCCTCGTGGTATCAGAGGCCGTGGTGGAGGCAGTCTGGAGTGCAAAGGATGTTTACTTGTCTTAGGAATTGTTTTGATCATTGACAACTTTACGGTGCTAACCAGTATTTCTTTTTGATGAACCACAGATTTTAGAGGGACGTTTATTACCTCCTTTTCTTTTGTCCTGTACCAAAGTTTTTAAATTTGGCTTCTAAAGAAAATTTAAACAAGTGTTTTCTGCTGTAGTTAGCAAGTATTTCTCTGGCACATGGTTGCTTAATCCTGCTTCAAACTGGTGCTTGCTCATTGGAAATTATTTTAGACTACACTAAACACCTTTCTTTGTGTTCAAGGCAGCAGAAATTCTATGTTAAGCAAGATGCTCTTGAACTGATATTTCTTTATAATGGTTGTCATTCCCCTTTTCAGTAAAAATTTACATTTTTTCTTTTTATTTCTGAAACACTGAGTTCTTTGGTGTTTGTCCTTCTAAACTAACAATGTGCTAAACCTGTATACTACAAACAAGAATACTGCATTTTATCTTGGGTCCAGAAGGAATTTCTCTTCTTTCTCCATGTATTTCTAAATATACTGCTGGAATATTTCCTGTCCTTTAGAAGAACACTTCCTGGTGATCTAAAATAAAGGGTGGGAGAGGGGTTGATCCTTCAGCAATACTGGACAGCTATTGAATTTCCTGGATAAGAGATTTCTCTCATTAGTGAAAGATAAGCAAAGCAGCTGTCACGTTATAAAGTAAAAACTCTCCCAGTTTTGTTAAATGCAGAAAAAGTACCACTACATTTTGGAGCTCTTCATTTACTCCTAATGTAGAGCTACATAATATCCCTGTGAGCTCAGACTATAGCTTGTTAAAAATTTATTTTACATTTGTATTCTAAAGACCTTAAAGTACTAAGACATTCTGGTCAAATAATTGATTGAGAAGTTATATGAACTTTTTTCTTTTCTGCTTTTCTGAATACACTTGGGGGTATGATTTCAGAAATGTGAAATCTTGAAATTCTTTGTTTATAAGAAGCCTTTTGTAAACTTAATATATCATCAGCAAGACCATTCTTGATGTAACAAAATATTTGATATATAAAGTATTGAAAAATTTCCCAAACCAACCAGAAAAGACAGCATTATGAAGAGGTTTTAAAGTGCTCTGGTCCTTCATATAAAATGCTCCATTTTGTGAAACTCATGTGAACTTTGGAATACAAAACATGAGAACCATATAACAATAATGCAGTATTAATACAAATAGCCATTAACACTTGTAGAAGGCATAAATAGAAAGAGCTGCATGAAACATTATGTCCTTTGCTAGTTTTATTATTACAACTCCCAGACTTGTCAAGATCACTTTGAAACGCATTACGTTAAAGCATTCAAGACATTAAGGATTTTTTCTTAACTGTAGGACAATGCATTCTGGCTGTGACCACTCATTTCTCTAGACAATGTTTTTTTTACAGTAGTCATAATCACCATAGAATATGAATATTTGCAGCACTTAATCCCTGTAACTTCATGGAACAGCTCTCAAATTTATCATGGTTGTAAAATGATCATTGTAGGCTGAAATGTCAGAATTTTCATCCAACTCTTAAGATAGAAGTATCCTTGATTTAACAACCAAATCTCTTTACAAATTACAATCCTGTTGAATAGAATGAAAAAGCTGAAATTTTGCATGCTTAGATTTACACTGCTTTGAATAAGCTTCAGTCCAGTCAAAGGTGCTTAGATTCATGGAAATGTCTTTCAGCAGTTGTGAAAAATGGCAACTTGTTGGAGGGCTTTTAGAATCACAGGCTAATTAGAAACCCACAAACCTGCAACTTATCCTGTGACCAGTTAGGATCAAGAGATTACACTCCTGAAGCCTTTCATAAAATCTATGTTTTTCTCTTGTGTCTCAACAGACAACAGTTCAGTGTTCCCCCTTGTATCATATGTATCATTGCTTTGTGGTGTGTTTACCAAAAGAGTCTTAAACAATTTAAAGAGTCAAAGTAACCTTTGATCTTAGGCTTAGAAAGTATACTTGGCACAGATTGAATGCTGAATAAATAAAGGATTTTTCCCATGGCTATCATAAAATATTTAATTTACATAATATAATTGCTTCTTTGAGATTCCTTAGGGATTTCAGCAAGGCTTAACTGCTGGCAGCAGCAGACTACTGAACAATATTCTCACCCCAGTGACGCTTAAAAGAAAGATCTTGACTGAAATGTCACTTTTTTTTTTTTTTTGTTTGTTTGTTTGTTTGGTTTGGTTTTTGACAAAGGAGAGAAAATGCAGCTGTCTGGAAGGTAGTGTTTGGGATTAGCAATCTTGATCATCCATCAGGTTTCATGCAGACCCGACTAGTGAGGACCATCATCCTCCACCCACGCTACAACAGAGCAGTTGTGGACTATGATATCAGCATCGTGGAACTGGATGAGGATATCAATGAGACCAGCTATGTGAGACCTGTCTGCTTGCCCAGCAAGGGCCAGTTGGTTCAGCCAGACACCTACTGCTACATCACAGGCTGGGGACACATGGGCAACAAAAGTAAGATGAATATTTCTGGGACTCATGAAAAACTTGTGAAGCTTCTACTGAGTTAATCAAATAAGTGATCCTGCAGCAAACTTTTATCCATTTATACTATTGCTGCATCTTAGTAAATACCAGGGAAGTGTAACTACTCTTGAAGGGCGCAAGCTGTGACTAGAGCCTGGCTTTTTCAAAGAAGCAGCCTCCATTTATGCTCCTTGATACTTAGTTACTTTCTTACTTAACACTCTGGCTTGATTTTTAAAAATGTTGAAGATCTGGCAACTTCTATCAGAAAGTCACCTGAAATAGTTATGATTTTACCCATCTAAGTTGCATTCAGAATGGTATTGCAAAGGTATCATGTCATCAGTGTGGGAGAAACACTCAGTGAAAGCTGGAGACACTGGAATCATTGGCATACAAGCTGAGTGAACAGGGTCATGAATCAGCACTCTGTGCCACCCTTTGTACTTGTGACACAATTTATTCCATAATCACAAGTGTTTCTGTATCTCTGAACAGAACATTAGTGTGTTTTCTTCTTTTGGGGCTACCGCAATCCTTGGGTCCCATGACAAGAATTGTTGCATTGTGTCAATCTTTGTTCAGGCAAAATGACTCTGCATGAATGGTATTAGCCAAATTAGCCTGGGCACAAGACTTTTAGTGCACTAGCCATTGTGTTTCTCCTTTTGCTATTGTTATAGTAATTACTAGGGATGGCTTTTTTGTGCACTGGATATGGAAATTTTCCTTTCTGTATTGCCTCAGGTGGAACTTCAGCTGTAGTGGCCAGGTCAGATGTGGTAAAAATCAAATTGCCCACATGAGGGGTAAGCTGTTTACTAGCAGCTGTACATCTATATGATGTCAGGAAAAAAACTACAGAATGCTTTTGCAGCACTGGTAAATGGAAAATGGTTCTTTGTTCTCTAATGTGGTCAATGTTGATTTTAAAGTTTTTATGCTAGGAAGCATCCAAAAACACTGTGCTACATAACATTTAGTACTGCATACCCTAGGCTGAACAACTGATCAGAATTTGAGCTCAGTCAGCTCTTTAGACTAGGAAAAAGTCTTTATTGTCTCTTGAACATATTACAATAATTTCGTAAGGTTTGAATTCTGATTCCCTGGTGCATTCTGTAAGTCAAATTTACCCAAACATAACCAAAAAGGCTGCGATTATTACCAAGTCTTACCATGAGAGGCACCAAGAAACAGGGAGATCCTGCCCTGGAACGGTGAATCAAACCTCTCTTCCACTTCCCTCACATGACTGTTTTCCAGCCACTACTGCCCCCATCTTAAAAGTCACACACTGCATCATGTCAAGGTGCCAGTGCTCAATAAACAACAAATGTCACATCAATCTCCACATGCTTAGTCCTTCTGCAGAATGCAACACCTAATGTTTCTGGCTCAGAAGCACGACAGTCATAAATACTGTGCTGCAGCAGTGCAAATACCCACTGGCTTTCATCTTAGCTTTGTGCTAAAGGGAGGTTCTTCTTTCCTTACATTTAATACATATATAGAGAGCAATATTTATAATTTATCCCAATGGAAATGTTTGTTGTATCTCAAAGAGTCATAATAGGTAAGTATTTGTGTGTAGTTAACACTTAATTCTGTTTTTCAGTGCCGTTCAAGCTTCAAGAAGGAGAGGTTCGTATCATTTCCTTAGAACAATGCCAGTCATATTTTGACATGAAAATCATCACCAGCAGGATGCTATGTGCTGGCTACGAATCTGGCACTGTGGACTCTTGCATGGTAGGCTTCTCTCTAAGGAGAAACAGCCAAAATTGCTTTTAGAAATCAAAGTACTGCGATGTTTTTAGACCTAGCATACTTTATCTATTCTAGGAATGACAGCTGTCTATTTACATACTTTAAACCAACTTTTGTTACTATTATTATTGTTAATATTGGTGTAAACAACTTACCTTCATGAAAATGAAATGCTGCTTGAAGACTCTAAGGCTTATCTGTATTAGTTAACCTTTTAATTTGTATGAGCCTTTTGCAGGTAATTTTTTGTACAAATGTAATGGGTAATGAATACTGGTAATACTGTGTGTGGCTACACAGTTCAGCAGAGAAGCTGGTTTTTACAGCTGAGTTATTTGCTAAAGATAAATGGCTGTAGGAACTGTGATACAGCTTTAACCATGAGTGCTGGCCGTGAGTGTAATAGACTGTTTTTAATTTTGCTGTTGCAGGGTGACAGTGGAGGACCGCTTGTGTGCGAGCATACTGCCGGGCGCTGGACTTTGTTTGGTTTAACATCTTGGGGCTCTGTTTGCTTTTCCAAGGTTTTGGGACCTGGAGTTTACAGTAACGTGTCACATTTTATTGACTGGATTGAAAGACAAATATACATCCACACCTTTCTGCTAAACTAACTCCAGATGGTAAGAATTGTGCTGACAGACAGAAGAAAAAAAGAATCAGCACTTCAACACTGAAGCTTTTGCAGTCCAGAAAAGGAGCTTCATGTTCTATCTATTCTTGTGGAGCTATGGAATATGCAGTGTATGTTACCAGTAAACCCTCTGCTCATGAATATACTTTGGGGTAAAATTAATAACCCTTTTGACTTTTCTTTTAACTGCGTTGTGGTGCTATTCCAAACACCGCAAAAAGCTTAAAAGAAAAGAATGAACCACTCTCTGCCTTTCAGCTATTAAAACTAAGCAGTAGCACAGACTAGAAAAACCTTTTTAAATAACCTATTTTAATACTACTCAATTAGTAGCACATGCGTTTTCACTCACTTCTTGTGATGAAGAAGGAACTTTGTGCATTAAAATGGCATTGCAGGACATAATTTCACAAGAACACCTCTCGACAGGGCCACACCACAGGGCTGGAGGGTGTGGAAGAGATAGAGGGGTTTGTACATCCATGTGGCACAGGACACGTCAAAGCACATGTGCAGGACTCCAAAGGTGTGTAGCCATATGCTCCTGGTGTGCCTGAGCTAATGCATTTTGTCTCTCAGGATGGCTAATTTGCATGGGCATAACCCTGTACTGCCCTGACTCCACAGCTTCTGTTCCCAGAGCCAGTTGGGCATCTGCAGGGTGATGGAGCAACCAGTGGGCCAACAGACCCATAACTATCACTGGAGGCACCTGAGACCAAAACATTATTGTTCAGACTCTTCAGATAGCTTCTGCCACTTCATTTTCTGAAGCTTCCAATGTCCTAATGTGTCTAGGAAACACCCATGTCTCAGCAGCACTACACTGATCAGTGCATTTATCAAACCTGTGCCCCACTGGCTTTCTTCCTCCCTTTGTATACTGTGTTCAGCATTCAAAGCATGTACTGACCATCTCCAGCCCTCTAAAAACATAAGAGGGTTAGCAATACTACTGCAGTAGTTTCCCCCCTAGAGTCAACTAGTTTGGACAGCTTGTGAGAGATGGAAAATGCAGATTTAAAATGCTAAAGATGCAGTGTGGGCACTGTCCCAAATATTGGGAAACTGGATAATTTTTATAGGTTTCTTCTTGTACCTTGCATATAAAGTTTTATTTTTATTAGCAAGATAAAATATTTGGAAAAAGAAAAAGCAGAAGGAAAATCTGAGTGATAGAAGGCTTGGGATTCAAGCTTCAGTTCAAATGAGTATTAAAAATATGGGAAGGAAAGTACAACAGCTTTACCAGCAAAGGCTCAAAGAGCCCAGCTCATGGCTTTCTAGCCAGATGTGGAATGCTCTGTGCAGTGGTAAGAGACGAAGCCTTAACTCCAAGAGAGTCTGGCTGAAAAAGATTATGATGGAGCTTGGCATCTTTTTATGGTGCTAGAGGGGAAGTGAGTCTTATCAACGGCTATAGGTGATGTCCTGCACAGCTTTCAGCTTTTGGGAGGCAAGAATAGGACAAGTCAGGAATCTAAGGATTACAGGATAAATTCCACTGGGGAACGATGCATTTAAAATTTCTGTTTTCAATGCTGTGCCTAGTCCCCTGCAATCCAGCCTAAGGCACACAGATACCCTCTCTGCTACCTCTGGCATGGCCCCATGGCCCCCACAACAGGGCCTTGTCAATAGCATGACTGCCGTTTGTGGAAACATGCATTACAAGACCTAACACATGGACATGTCAGGTACTATTAATCATGTTGCAACTCATCTACATAGATCTATTGCTTTAACAAAGGTTTATCTCTGTCTCCGTATCTTCTCCTTTAACATCACTAACATTAGAACACTAGTCATACTAGAGCGCACTGCAGACATTAATATTAATACTCATTATTTATGTTACGGATTCTGAAACTGTTTAAGTGATTATTGAGTCACTGTTTCATGCACCAGAAAGAAAACTCTTTGAGGCTTTCCTAAGTTTGATTGTTGCATATTTTTTATTTTTAATATCTTAAGGATTTTTTGTTTTGCTATAACACTTAAATATTCTTCTTCCCCCAGCTATAAATAAGAGAAAGCAGCTGTGACCATGTTTTTCTAGTGCAAGTAGATTACAGCTGAACCAGGTTATTGATGCCATGGCCTCAAGGATATGGAGGCTGGAACTCTTGAGTCCTCACTTCAGCTTTCCTCTGGGGCTGGGATCTGTGTGGCTGTAGGGCAGAACAGCTCTGAGTCCTGGAGCAGGTCATCAAGAGTTCCCTGAGGAGAAGGTGGCCCAGTGGCTGCTAGAGCCAGCTGGCTGGTGTCAGACAGGTTATGGCCAGGTCTGTTTTCCAAAGAGGTGCTGTTGCAGAATGAACAGCCCAGCCTGACTTCTCTCCACCAGATGCAGTGGATAGCAGCTTTGAATTTTGTGAAGAATTGGAGTACATCTAACCATTCATGTAGATACTAGCATTACCAAATGATAACATGTAATTAATTACACATTTTAATTAAGTGGATTTGGCCTACCACCAGTTTCCAAGCAATCTGTCCCAGGAAATGAGGGAGAGTCCTGCTTAAACATATGGTCCAGCCCCATCGTGTATGGGATCAGTCTAAAGAAATTACAGGCTGAACCCCATCCCAAATGGCTTTAGAAGGGTGCCTTCTAAATCCTTCTTATCCTTTCCCACAACTGTGTCTGACACAACATTCCATGTAAAGAGGAAATTTGTAATTTTATAAATGTATTTTTATACTGCTTTTTTATGTGTGCACATGAAATAGGCAAACATGCTCCTTCTTCCACTGTATCAAGCCTTTCCCCATGTAATGACATAATGGCTGTGATCACAATTATGCTGTTTGTCTCACAGGCACAGACTCATTGTAAGGTAACATTTGTCGGTTTTGCTTCTACCACAGCTGTATCTCCAAATGGCAGCAATGCCACACAGTCAAGCCAATGCATTTCTTTCTAGTTGTACTAATAAAAAATTACAATCATTTTCCAAATAACTTCTCTGTTAAAAATGCGTTTTAATCTTTAGAGAGACTAAATGATAATACAGAGGTGTTAAGTTACAACTTCAGCAATAATGCCTAAAAATAGCCTTCAAAAGTAATTTCGGAACCCTTAGGTGGCTTTTTTTAAGCAGCCGTGTTAGCACTGCAATACTTGTGGAGATTCTGGCACTTCTACTGCTGTACAACTTTTAGTTTCTTTTGTGTGTGTGATTCCAATACAGATATTACTGTGAATACTGCTGCCAACAACTACTCTGGACTGAGAAATCTGAAAAACTAAAGCTGCAATCAAATCTGCAGTCTGAACACATTTTGTTCTGTGGCTTTGCTCTGGAATAGAACTAGTTTTAAATAACAAATCTCTTTTTTTGTACACAGAATTTCAACAACATGTACACATGTTGAAATTAAAATAATAAGCACATAGAAACTTAAAACAGTTAAAATTTACCTTTCCACTGCAGTAAGGAAGCCAGGACCATGAGGGCAAGAGTAACACAACCAAAATAAAACAGGAACAAATAATACACCACTCACACTGAAATCCACCTATGGGAACGTTGATAACACAATCACATTCAGAACTTGCCCGTTAGCCTTGGCAGAGCCAGGGCTGGTGGGAGCAGTGGGTGCTCTGTGTTGGCTGGTCCTCAGCCTTGTGCTGCAGCCAGTGGGGCGGTGGGAAAAACACAGCTTGGGCTAAACATCAGCTCAAACTGTGCCCCAGGAACAGACCAAAGCTCACTGTGCTGCCAAAGCACTTACTCAGTAAAGGCTGTAGCTGACTGCCACCTGTAAATGCTTCGCACAGGTGCAGCTTCTGTGAAAGAAAATTTTTTAAAACATTTTTTCCTGTAAATCAAATATTGCACATCAGAAACAGAGTTAAGGCTGTTCTAGGTGTAGCTACAAAGTTTGGGGCAGTTGAAGGTGTTTGTTTTTGTTTATTTTAAAATTACAGAAGTGTAAATGCTGTGGTTCCCTTCATGACATGTGGAAGGCACCTGTAAGATGCTCTTAAAAAGCTTATTTTCAAAATGGAAAAGTCAGGTCATGCTGTGCCTAAGTACAGGAGTGCAGAAGCAAGCAGGGGATTGTGACATTTTCAGTGCTGAAAAAAATAACAATGGGAACACTGAACTGTTGAGAAGCACAGGGAGAGCAATTTGTTTCCACCCTTCATTTGGCACTACTTAAGGCCGATTAATATTTCGAAGCTTTTATTGAAGACCCACTACCCTCATCTTTGCTTCAGTAAAAGCAAGTAATCACAGCAAGCAACCTCAGGTATTTCTTCTGTTTGTCCACCACAAAAAAAACCCCCAAACCACCGCATCAAAAAACTAACAATCAAACAAAACAAAACAAATAAAAAAAAACCAACCCCCAAAGCAAGTTTTACCCAACAGATAATTTAGATTATTTTATCACCCAGAATTTTATCACTGCTTGTTGAACTTCTCTAATAGAACACAGCTTACAGAGGACAATTTTAAGCAACACGCACCATCAGTATGCAATACACAAAATAAAATAAGTCTGTTATTTTGCACCACTTCAAGTGGTACAAAAGCACTTACAATCTCAGCAGAGAGGAACAGCGTCCTGAAATCCTCACCACACTAAGCTGTGAGTAATGGAGCGACCAGGCTTATAAAGAGTCACATAATAGCAATTTCAGCATTCCAGAGGCATTATGCATCTGGTCTCAGGTCTAACAGATGATTCCCACTCACATTTCTTCATGTAGTTATTTTGATGACATTGCTTAGTCTGAAGGTTTTGGAAGATCTCACTCTGAATACTTTCAGCTTTTGTATGAAAAAAATGCAAACTCCTGACACCTAATGATCACCTACCTGTCAAATCTGCTGGTAGGTTCTGCTTCTGCAGCAGAGGCATCAAGAGGGCCCGTCACAGGCTGGTGTTGTCCCCAAACTCTTGTTCACAGTGACAGAAGACAGAGCTGAGCTCTGCACTCTCTCAGGTCACTGGAAATTCCAGAGCTCCTCCATGGAAGTTCAACCTACCTCAGTCATTGAGTTACAAACTTGCAAAACATGGACCAATCTCCTCTCAGTGGCAACAAGTGAAGAGAGGCCATGAATTTAAAGAGCACAGTAAACATTCGGGTTAGACAATAGAAACAAAAACAATACTCGAGTTTGAGGACAGGAAAGCACTGCCTGTTTCTCTGGAGCTCTTTACACCAGGACAACATCTGCTACAAGGAAGGACAAAGGCAGAGCTGAGCCTGCCTTGGGGCTGTGGAGCACAGTCAATGATTTCACTGCATCCCAGTAATTCTCTTCCCCTACGATTCTGCCCCAGTACCAGCTTGTCTCCCTGCACAACCTGCTGTTTTGCATCTCAGACACCTTGCAGCTCCCATTTCTTGTAGAGAAAGCTGAGATGTTTCACTGGGGACACCTGGAGTGCACTCCTGGCAAGGTGCCCCCCACTGCAAGAAGGATGTCACAGAAAAACATCTGAAAATGTAACTCAAACCAACATACCTGATGTGATCTCTTAGATTTTTAATGTCTGCCATCACTTCAAAGGTCCCCACTAACTTTATGTCAGAACTTACCAAAAACATTTTGTCATATGTTGAACTGAATTAAAAAAAGGAAAAAGAAAAAAAAAAAGAAAAGGAAAAAGAAGAAAAAAAAAAAGAGAAGGGTGAAAAAAAAAAAAAGGCTGTCATCACTTTCTCCTTCCACTACTTTTCTTCTACAGGCTAAACAAAAAGTGTATTTTTCTCTTTTTCTCCTCACTAACACCAGGGATAGAGTCAGCCCTAATTGCATTCTACCTTTTGAACACAGAACTGTTTTAAACATTTGGTAACATGTGGTGACCAGCATTTGAATGAACTCAGCATGCCCTCAATATCTGCCCTGTGCAGCCGCAGCTGTCCAAACCTCACAGCATTTGTTTAAATTCTTTCACAGATCTTAAAAGTTGTGGAATATGTAATGTTGGTCATTGATGTGGAAAGCTCATGGTTCAATTAAAAAGCAGAGCCCTTGCCCCAAACGTGCTTTAAAGTAAACATACAAGTCTTTGCAATTTGAAATTATTTTTTTTTTAGAAAAAAAACTTTTAGAAAGTAACAGAACCAAAAAATGGGCTTAATACTAATAATTCATTAGCAGCTACAGTTTGAGGAAACTGTTTATTTCAACAGGTGCTAGTGAATACAAACAGATTTCTCAGGTTCCTATCTAAATTGTCCATGTAACGTTTTGGGAAGGGAAGTAAAAAGGAGGCAATATTTTAGAGAGTCTGGAATCTAGAAGTTCCCATATGCACCTCAGCCACTTTTTGTGCTGTGCATGAGCAGTGGGAAACTGGCAGAGGGCAGGGCTCATCTATCTTGGAGACAGATGAGCAACAGGACTCAAATGTGGGGCATGCAATGCACTGTACCTTCTTTTGAGCAGCCTTAGAGACACTTAAGCTGAATATAAAAGCCTGGAGGAATGTAAAAACACCTGAGAGTGAAGAAGAGTGATATTATCAGCTAGAAGCTGCTATTTGTAAGAGAAGACTTGAAGACAGACAGGAGGTCCTCACTGCTGCTGCCAAATTTTGCAGTACAGGCATGAGGTAGTTTAGAGAAATGACAGACAGCCAACATCTGAATTGGGTGAGGAGTGAAAGAAGTGCATTTGGTGGCAGATAACATCAAATGCCACATGGAGTCAAAATGGAGGGAAGCAGCACAAGGATGAACTATCCTGGAAAACAAAAGGCCGCACTAGGATCTGCTTCACACAAAGTGAAAAGGAAGGTGAGGGAGACACGTTACATGTGTCTCATTTGGGCTTCTCTCCTGATGGTTAAAATGGTGTTTGTGCATTAGCAAGATGGCCCATGCAATAGCCTGGTGAACAAACTGGACCATAGTGGTTATTTGCATTACTGTCTACACACACTACAAGGAAGTCTTGAAACAAGCCAGCCAGTAACACAACATCCCAGCCCTGTTGCTTACATCATGCTTCAGCAAGTGGTAAATCCCAAGGAATGCTAGGCTTCTAGGGCAGCAGTGTAAGGGAGCAGGCTCACTTACCTAAACTGAATTCTGCAAATCCACATTCATGCAGTGTCCTGGCCTTAACACCACGAGGTGTTATGCAAGGTTGCATACAAGAAATAAGCAGCATGCAAAGTCTACTGTATGAAGAAATATAAAATCAATCCAGACATAGAGACCTTGAATGTCTTAATAAATTATTAAAAAAAGTTTTACAAACAAAAAAAGCTTTTAAGGAAATGTGTGCATCATCTACCTTGGCTGAAGAAAACAAAACCACAGCATAGTATAAATCAGCAGTAACTACTCGTGTTTAACCAGTTAGCATTCCAACTCTGTAAAATACAGTAAAGCATCTTCTTCACACAAAACAGAACTCAAAACTGCTTTGTGTCCTAGAGATACAGCACTGCTACCCTTTTCAGAAGCTCAAACAGAGACTTTGGCACATGAATTATTACCACCAAATGTAACTGTATTAGTTTCCCTTGATAAATTCAGTCTTTTCAGAGTTCAAGCTATTTGTACTCGCAGACTCATCCTGAATGTCTGGTAAGAAGGAGGTGTCCTCTACTAACCCATTTCTTGAACAGGTCTGAAAAGGTGTTTTAGATGTTGGCAAAACACTGTCAGTGCTTTCTTCCCGTGATACAGCACCTGCAGCTGAGCTGGAAGGCACAGAAGTAGGTTGGAGATCCACTCTGTCATTCACACTGCACTCATCTTTCACTCTCTTAATTGCTTCCCTCTGCTCCTTGGGGGTCAGTCTGTCAAGGTACTTGGCTCTCAACACCGGAGATGGAAATAATGTTCCTTGGAGAACTCTTATCAAGTATCTACAAAAATAAACAGAGTTACAAATAAGCTGTTTAAAATAAAACTCAAAAAACCTCCTTTTGTTTCCAGTGACTAAAGGAAACCAAACACCATTCAAGTAACCCTGAAGCTGAAACCTAGTTCCTGGACTGGAACTAGATGATCTTTAAGGTCTCTTCCAACCCAGGCCATTCTATGATTCTATCATATTAGAACTGACTTAACTGGCAACTTAGGCTGGGTTTAATCATAGATTTTTGCAGTGAATTTTCAGCCAACAGGGCATCTGTTGTCTGTCCCTCTGTAAGAGAACTGCTCCTTAAAACCTCCAGTGAAGGCCCCAGTCTCACTCCCTCATGCTAGAAGCTGCAGAGGACCCCCTGGCTTCACAATGCCCCTGAGTGGGAGGTTTTCAGCACCATACAAAGGATCAAATCAGAAATAAGCATGGAGAAAAACATACATGTGACAGCAGTAGTTTCGTAATAGGCACTTCTGCTTCAAATCACTGAAGCAGAAAAGTTTCAGTAAGCCACAATGGCTATAAAACTTCTGAGGTATTGACACAGGGAGAGCACATATGACTTAAAGAATTTCACTGGTAAGTCTAAATACTTTGCCTTTAATTCACCATGAAAACCACTGTCTTCTTCAAAATTGAACAGCCTCGCAATGTAGTCACCAAGCCGAAACCTTTATCCTACCCTGGCTCTCTACAGCCCTACCAGAACAGCCTTTATCTGTTTATTTGTCATGTAAGGGAGATTTACTGCATGTGAAAGAAAAGGTTCTATTGTCACCACCTGAACCAAGCTGAGAGCAGGGATGGAAAGAGAACAGCCCACGTGTTTCTTGCTCCTCACGGTTTGTCAGCCTGCTGAAGTGTGAACCAAAGCCATCAGACAGATCTGTCATGATACCCAGTGAGTGCACCAAAACTCTTGATTACATCCTCAAGACACAGACCAGACCTTCCCAAAGGGGACTTAATACTTCGTGGCCACTGCAGGCACCTACAGCATGTCAGTTTTCCTGCTGGCAGGACTGATAACTTACGCAGCCAGTACTGCAGCATTTGATCCAGGAAGTGTGCTCAGATTGTGTCTAATGATATAAAATTACATCAGGTGAGGAGGAAGCAGCACTTATTCTCAACACTTCTCAGTATCTGTCTGTGCAATTCAATGGCAAGTCTCATTCTTTTTGAAATAAGAGGGAAAGGAAGAGACTTAACATGTAAGACTGAATAATTAGTACTGAAGGAACTCCGCTAGTAGGCTGCAGACTTGCTCAGCCAGTGAAAGGAAGATTGCTGGGGCTACTGAAGAAAGCTAAACAGAGAGTTTGATGAAGTCTCACTGGTTTTCACATGGTTTGTTTTGCTCTGTTGGCTCGCTCAGGTGTCTCCCTGATCAGCATGCTGGAGCCTGGGACCTCCATCCAACACTACTGCCCTTCCAGGGTGAATGAATTATTGAACTTGAACTTCTTCTGTGAGACAAAAAAATATCAAAACCCCTTGTAATCTAGTCAGCATGTTTCCACAAAGAAGCCTGTACATGCATTCTTCATTCTAAATACTCATGACATAAATTTCAAACAGAAAATTGTTTCTCAAATAAACACATACTAAGCTCAGTACTTCTTTATCTATACATAGTACATGTCCAACTTTGGTCACTAATTTAACTTATATGTATGTAAATTATGAACTCTGTGGTTACAAAAATTACTGTTTCTTTACCCTCCAAAGACAATGTTTAATATTATATAAATCACAAAAGAAATTTTTTATTTCTGAAATTTAATTTACTTGGAGAATTAAATGGCACTAAAAAGTTGTCCTCACATAGCTTGGACTGGTAGAGTAATGAAATTTTCATTTTTATTGGGGGATGGTAGGGGGGAATGACCTCTAGCCAGGTATTTATAACACCACTGACTCACAGAAAACTAATTTTGGTAACAGCAGCAACCTGCAATTATAAAACAGAAACATACCTGGGTAGCAAAGCAACGCAAGTAGTCAGGAGGCAAACTAAGTAAAATACTGGGTCTGTCATGTGCTTTTCCATGATCCAGTAAAAATCTGATTGTAGGCTGTGTTTGCAGGTTGCTCCAAAAGCCAGAGTGAATATAAAGTAAAGCAGGATGCTGCCAACTATAACTACTGTATGTATCCAAGTCTGTAATTCAGAAAAGGAAAGAAGTAAGCTGCAAAGGAAAGATTGAAGCTGCAAAACAGAAAGACCTGTTACATCTGGATGTGCATGAACATGCAGACTTTTCCTCCAAGGGCAGCTGTTGAATGTAACAGAGGATAAATCTGTCCAGATAATATTCCTAATTTCATACAAAACCATGCAGAAGGAACAGAGCCTTCTGTCTACAGTACATAGGTATTCCAGACATTTGATTTTTTAAAATTCTCATAAATTCATAGCTTTTTATTCTTTTGTGAAAGACATTTGCCTCAGATTACTACTTCATCCAGTGGGAGAAAAGAAAGCTTTCTCAAGCAAATGGAGGGGAGAGCTTCCCATGATACCACCCTTATATATATCTTCCTTGAGATGTTGGTTACCTTTCTACACTGAAATTTTCTGAAATTTCACACCTAGATGGCTAGAACTATGAAAACAACATTGTCACTGGTCTGACAGGTTGCCAACATTTGAAAATGTCAAACAAAACACATTTAAGAAAAACTGTCTATTTGGAGCGTGAATATACTCAAGCTATACATATATTGTATATATGTATAAAGACATTTTAATTATGGCTGTCATACTTCCAAAAGGACAATGAAAAGTCTGAATCACACCTTGAAATTTCATCCATTATAAAACAATCCTAAAAAATATATTTAAAAAGTCAAAGAAAAAATAAAACCCATTAATCTGTGTCCTTCTACTGTAAACATTATTGTATTTTTTTTTAATTAAGCCAAAAAAGAGCCCCTTGTAAGGGCTCTAAATTTATCCAAGCTAATGCAGATGGCTTTAGCTTATGCAGACTTAACTGAAATAATGTTTCTGCAACATATTGATTTTCCAGTTCTGGCACCAAAATACACTTCTGAATTATCTATCCTGGCCACAGAGCAGATCATCAGTTCCAAGCATTCAAAATCAACAATTTATACTGTTGTCTCTGAGATGCAATCTAAGGACGTTTCAGCAGATCACTGGTGGATTTTATCATTTGCAAAACTGAACCAACATCCCAAACCACCCTACCTTAATGAAGCAGAATCCTTTCACTATTTACAAATAATTCTGAGGCCAAATTTTGTTCATTTTAATTATGATTAATCCTATTAGTTCAAATGACAGATGCATTAGGAGAGCTCATGTAGTCACATAAATATAATATTTTGTGTTTGACCCTTTTATATTTATTCTGTTTTTTATATGAAGACCTTTCTTCCATTTAATTTTACTGAAAGCTGTATGCACATACTCTGTTAAGAATATATTCTTTGGGAAACAAAGTACTCACCACAGACTTGCACTCAATGAGAAGGTGAAACAGCATTATGAAGAGTGCTGCTGTGTTTATGGGGTTTCCAAAAGAAAAAATGTCTATGTCTGAGCCACAGTAAGTCTGCAAAGGAAGACAGTGGTCAATGTAAAATATTCTTTACGTCCTAATACAAGGTAGCATGAATAATTTCAATACCATACATATATGCACACACAGAGTTTGGCTCTGTTCCAATGATGATCTTCTAAGTATAAATTCATATAGAAGGAAGTAAAAATCAAATACTTCATCTATTCTCTAATTTGCTTAGGTTTTAAGTATGTCAAAATGTATAAATGTATTTTGTGGCCAGCACTTACAAAGTAAGGCACAAAAAAGCAAACGAGACTTTGGTAAAAAGCATCCAGCAAGGTTATCCAGAAAGCTGAAGGCAAGTAAGTCTGTAAGAAAAAAAAACATAATGGCATTGAAACAAATTGAACAAATTGCTGCATCCTTAATTAGCATTAATTTGGATATGGGGAAAGATTATTTGCATAAGTAATTCCAGTCAGTTTCCCAGTGAAAAAGGCATCATTTGTGTTACAGTTATTAGAACAAAGATCTCCCTCCACACATACAGCTAACTGTAAGTATTTAAATCAGCAGCCAGCACTGGGAACTCTGATCTTGCAGCTGTTCTTGTCAGAATGGATGTATCAGAGCCTTAGCTGAGTACTAAGGAAGGGAGGGGGCTGGTGGACAGGCAAGTACCCTGCAGCTTACCGTCACTGAATGCCAAGTCCCACTTTCTTCTATCTCCATCCCTTTTTATTATGTGTGCTGTTTGACTCCTCTGTGAGGATGGGACTCCACTGTGAGCTAACTAAACTCATTAGATGTGAGCAATCAACTCACTTTTCTGGTGGAGTAACACATTGCTGTTTTGGTGAGTTAAATCAGATCCTGGAAGGACCTGATGGGATAACTGAGCTGGCACAAGGAAGATAGTTTAACTATATGGATGAAGAGGTAACAGGAAGAAAAGAAGGAAGAGAATAAGCCTTCCTCCCTCAGTAGCAGCAAACTGCTATGACACATCAACCACCTATGAAACCATAGTTGCCTGTGCTCTGGCTCAGATATATCCCATTCCTTCAGGCACTAAATTGAGACAAATAGATGAGAAGTCTAATCATGTAGGATGTCCTCTATAATTAGTGGAGAGAAGTTCTTCCAAAAAGCCATTCAACCCTTTCAAGAACTGAACTGCTGTCTGGAGGTGATGTGAGAAACTTACTTGCCTTTCAGGAAAGTGCTTTAAACTACTGAAGATGAATCCCATTCATCATCTTCATGGTGCAATATTACTTTATTGATAAATATTGATACTGATAAAATACATTGCATCTTTTAAAGCATTTCTCTTACTGCATTTGATTCCAAGCAATTATTTCCCTGTGCTTCCATGCAAGAAAGGAAATTGTAACAACTCCAACTACAGAACAAGGAATACTGCGATGGACAGAAAAGAAAAACACTAACGGAAGATAAGGGAATAAAAAGGGAAAAAAATCCACTATGTAATGCAGTAATTCTGATTATGTTGCTTCAAAACCTTCATCTCAGATCACTGTACTGCACATATCCTGATGATCAAAACAAATCATGAAGCCTTGCAACATTTACTTAATCAAAATTCTCTATGACTGACAAAGCACAGATCTGCTCAAGCCAATCTGCTGAGGTTCAGACTGGTACCAAAAGAGTACTTTGTTTCTCAAAAACACTGTAAGCCAAGCAACATAAAATATTTAAGGATATATGAAAAGAAATGTAGCAGTCCACAACCAAGCAAAACATATTGTCCATTCACTGTATATCCTTCTTTCCCTTCTAGACCAGACCTAAACTTCTGCCAGGTTGTAACAGACAAGACAACCTAGTATACCACATGTTGTGGCACTTTTTTTTTAGTAGTATTTGTTAGAATAGAGTAGAACAGAACAGAAATGTTTTTTCCAGTTGGAAGGGATTATCTGGTTCAACTGCCTGACCACTTCAGGTCTGACCAAAAGCTCAAGCCTGCTTTAAGGGCATTGTCCAAATGCCTCCTTAACACTGACAGACTTAGGGCATTGACCACACCCCTAAGAAGTCTGTTCCAGTGTATGACCATCCTCTTAGTAAAGAAATGCTTTCTAATGTCCTGTCTGATATTGTAAGGATCTGATCATAAAGAAAATGCTGAGGTTTTGGTGACTCATATAGTCAATGTTTCCCGTCTCTGGGCTGAATACAGTATGTATTTTGTCTCAGGCTCAGTATGCCACTGCCTTTAATTGTTATAATAAAGATTTTAATTATTAAATTTTTTAAAATCTGAAGTTAAAATTACACTAGAAATCATGCTAAGCAAAGTAGAAACCAGGAAAACCCCCACTGATTTATATAATTCTGACTTAGAACCTACTACCCCACTCCCTGTGGTTTTCTGTGTTAAGTGTTTGGACAGAATTTACTTATAGACCAGGTAAGATGTATAGTGTTTTCAGGTGGGAAGGCAAATTCCAGGATATACCTCTAAGGAGAAAAGTACCCTGACTGACAGAACTTCTTTGAGGATTATTTAAAATTAATCTGCTGTGGTCCTTTGGCAGCTGAGACCCTTGTATGACAAAGAAAAAAACATGGAGTATATAGAATGCTCTTATCTTGCTCAAAAAAATCCAAGTTTGAGGAAGCATGTTGACAGCTGACACAGTGAATGAAATAAATGTGCTGGTAACAGTGTTTATCTAATACACTGCTTTACCTGAAGTCCTTAATTTCTTTTATCATCCAAATGTCTGGTAAGGTTGGATCTACGGCTAAAAAGAACCTACAAAATCTTTAGAAAAACAATTTTTTATTTGTGCACATATTGCACAGGCCTAGATACTTTTCTAATAAAGTAATTTAAAACAATGCTTGCCTGGGGTGAAACATGAAAGAAAGACAGAAATGGCTTAAATGCTGAGCCCATTTCAATTTGCTTCCTTGCTCTGTAACCTACCACAGATTTCTGGCTCATTGTGTACAGCTGTGGGAGTTCCATGAGTATCTCTGCAGATACATCTTTGTCCAAGACACCATAAATGATGGGTGGCACCGATGTAAAAAGGAGATTGAAAAGAATCAAGATCCAGTAGTCAGTCATTGATGTGCCTGAAAACCCACAGAAAAACTGGTACCAAAACAGGAGGTTCACGTAGGTCTGAAAAGCCAAAGATGACATGATGAAACTTTAGCCAGTGACAAACACTTTAAAAACAAGTGAAAAACCAGTATGTCTTAGGTCTGGTTAAAGTAATCTGTGGAAACCTTTCAAAATCAGACATGACTTGTTTAAACAGTCATGCTGCCACCATATTAGTAATGCCTGTTACCCACTGTTTAATCAAATCAAACAATGCCTTTGAGCGGGAAATTTAGTCCAAGAAATAAGAGCCTCTGGTCTCTGCAGGCAAATGGGAAACTGAATTGTTTGACATACGCTCTTTGAAACCATTCACAATAGGAAGAGAAGAAATAAAATAAAGTCTCACTAAACCCTTGTATTTGTATGCTCACAAATACATAAACTGTGATTTCCCTGGAATGGGACAGCTACATACCACATTCTTGTAGAAGTAGTAAAGCACCATGTTGGTAAGTCTGGTATAACACCAGTGACCATGGACAAGCAGCAGCTTCCTGAGGTGTCTAAACTGAGAGATTGCAAAGTCACTTGCCATCACAGCCTGCAACACAGACAAAGAAAATTATATACTATATCCAAACTGTTAAAGATAAGCTTCAGATACTGCCAACCAAGCAACTTACCCACAGACGAAAATTCTTTTTTTATGTTTTTTTATACATAGTGCTTGCCAGGTTATCCTCACTCAGATATCGCCTTCCACACAAGACTTTACAACTAACACACAGAGCTCAGCCCAACACAGCACAGGCAGGAATATGGCTGTCATCATTATTACCACACAAGTGCATGGAAATCACTGACACTCAGGCTGCTCATTTCCCTGCAGGACATGAGTAATATGGAGCTCACTGACAGGCAGCAACAAACTCTGTTGTTTGGAGCTTGACCTGCAGCATTCAGCTTCTGACTGCTCCTGGCAGAATACTGAGGCCTCGGTGTGAGCACAGGCTGCAAAGTCTTGCCCTTCAAGGGAATGGACTGTGCAGCTATTGGTCTCCAGGGTACACTCTGAACCAATTTAAAATGGAACCTGACATAATTTGCAGCTGTGTCTGGACACACTACCTGCATGCCTTCTTGGCCTGATATTCCCACACCAATGTCAGCCACCTGAATCATACTGACATCATTGGCACCATCACCTATAAAGAAAAGAGGAAAAATCAAAACAAGCTTTGCTGGCTATCATATTGCTATGGAGGTGGCAGGAAAGAACAAATATCAAACACCAGATGGTCCAGAGAAATACATTTTTATGGCCAACACTGCAGCCTATGGAAAACCCTAAGGAAAAGAGGATTAGTAAGTTGAAGGCCGGCTTGAACTGAGCTGAGCTATGTTCTCCAAATAGACAATAGCTGTTCCTTTTGTCAGAATTTAGATGGCATGCTGCAACAGAAAATATGGTGCTTTAAATCACAGCCAGTCATCTCCCCTCTGCCTCCTTATATTGGGGGGTTGCGATGGAAAGAAAAATGCTCTTACTTGCTGCTTTGCACGTTACATAACACTGTATGACTGATGCTGTTCTTACTGCTTTAGACTGACATCGTTTTATGGACTAAATTTGCTACTTCAGAAGGTAAGCAGCATCTTATGCCAGAGACAACTACAATTCAAAGGATTATCTTGCTCATAAAATAAATTTTGTGACAGACAGTAACAAAATATACGAGAGAAGAAACTGGCTTCTACTCTTCAGAGAAAGGAGGATAACCACAGGACTCACCTACAGCTAAAGTCATTGCCTTTAGCTTACTTCGCACCAGTCTGACCAGGACACTCTTCTGCAGAGGTGTGGCTTGGCAACAGACTACAGCCCGACATTTTCCTGTGAGCTCCAAGAAAATATTCTGTAGGCTGTCATGAAGGACATGTTCTAAAGTCCTTCCATCAATAACCAGGCCTGCACTGAACCCTGGAGCTTGGGTGGAGTGCCTCGCAGAGACATTTCCAAGTTTCTGACTGGCTTTTTTTTTGACAGAAGCATTCTTCTGTATGCCTTCTAAAATTTTGCTCATTACCAAGGCACAGGCATCCTAATTAAAGACAAGAGAAAGGCATTTTATTAAATATTGTTCGTATTCTGGCTCCCTTTTCAATTAATAAAATACATATGGGGAAAAGGTCAAATGCTGTCCTTGTACAGTATTTATCTTGAAAGGCTCAGACATGAGGCCAAATAACCCTTTAAAATCACAAAGGACGCAGTGTGTTGTTAACAAAAAAGTCTGTGATAAACTTTGTTTAAACAAATTGGCTTGGGTATTTCATTAGGAGAAGGGAAAAAAGCCCTATGCAAGTCAGAAAACCTTCACAGACTAGCAGGAATAGCAACCATTAAAGATTATGTAATATAAATACAGCTTTAATAGAAAACTTTTGCTCTCTGTGTTTTTTTTGTCTGGCATTCAAAGCCAGAAGTGCACTTCATATCACATTACAGGTGAGCTGCAATGAATTACTGGGGAACTGGCCGTGTGGAGTTTTTTTACCTTATCAGAATCAATATAAGATGCTCAAAAAATTTGTGATTTCAATATATGTAAAGCACATGCAATATGGAAGAAAATATATCTTCCTAAATATTTTCATAATTTTATTTTGAAATGCAACAGTATCAAATCCTAGTTTTTATTTCTAAACCAAGCTAGAGGGAGGAAAAGCACTTGCAAAAGGGGCTTAGTTCTCACTGTCAAGACACTAATCTCTTAGTAAAATAAAAGTGTTGGCACAGATCTACTCCAAGCTTTCCTCAAACACAACTGAACTAAAAATCCTTTCTTTTTCAATTTATTTTCCCAACAGTTATTTCTTGCCACACTATCTTTTATGGCATATAAAACTTGTATTTCTTAAGATACATATAACCAGAGAAAAAAAGAAAAATGAAAGCTCCTAGAACAATACTTTAATCCTTTACAGAGTCTCAGATTTCATGTCTCTGCTCTGAGGAGAGATATGTCATATGTTGGCTTTACCAGTAATTCCTCTCTTAAGCAATCTAAAATTGATAAAAATCAATTGAAAACCAGCTGGTTTTAAGCATCCACAAGAGGACACAGAGATCCAGTAGGATTAAACTTGCCATCCAAACCAGCATTTTTAAACACCTTTTATCAGGAGTCAACTGGGCTGTGCGGAGAAGAAAATTATTGACAGGTTAGTTTTTTTAATTGTGTGCATTCTCCTTCATGTCTCCTTCAGAGACAGTTCCTTGTATATTTATACAAGACAATTATGGTTGAAGGAAGATATTACAGAAGGTAACATAAAGCTCAATGCAATAGAATTTGCATGAAATAATTCTTACATTGATTATTGCTGTAACTCATAGACATTGGAAATCCCAGAAACATACAATTATTTGGGTTGAAAAAGACTTTCAAGATCATCCAGTCCAACCATAAACCTCACGCTGCCAAGTCTGCCACTAAACCATTTCTTCAACACCACATCTACGTATCTTTCGAACACCTCCAGGCATGGTGACTCAACCACTCCCCTGGGAAGCTGGTTCCAAAAACTGAGAACCATTTTGGTGAAGAAACTTTTCCTAATATCCAATCTAAATCTCCCCTGGCACAACCTGAGGCCATGTCAAATCCTTAACTTACCACAGACAGAAATTAAGAAGTCTATTCAATTAAAATAATTAATCATAATGTAGGGACTGTATATAAATAAACAGATGTTACAGACATAGAAAGGATTTCATATTTAACCCACAAGGAAGGGAACAGTCAGTTTTCCAATATTTTCATCTTCTAAGAAATAATGCTTTGTTTGGTTGGGAAACCAAAGAACATTTGCTTTTCTGTACTGTCCTCTGACTGAACTTTTCAGCAGAGAAGAAAATCTACTTTTCTACTCACCCTACTCTGTGATTTAAGAGTGAAGATTCTGTCCTCTGGTTCCAGCAGTTTGCAAGCATAGGCAATGTTGACAGCTGTCTCTCTCTTGTCACCTGTCAACATCCATATTTTTATTCCAGCTTTCCGTAACGCCTGTATTGTGTCTGGAACACCCTCCTGCAGGCGATCTTCAATGCCAGTGGCACCTTCATTTAGACAAGCAGAAGGATTAGTGCTGCTGTATTTCCAAAAACAAAATGCTCCAAGAGTGACAGAACAAGCTGGTTCTCTGTCGGTACCCACATCCCAAAAGACACGCTACCATGACATGCTTGGAAATTTCTGAAAACAAGCATCTTGGCAGTATGAAGTCATTTAAGCTCCTTATTTTCACTTCCATTTAATGTTAGGGCCAACACATATTGCTTATTGTCACACCAGAGACACGAGCCTGCAGGACAGCAGGTCTCCAAAGCAGCTTGACTTCTCTCTGCTGGCTGTAGTGGCCAAGGGCACCTGCATATCCCTAAAACAACATCCGTTTGCAGCACTGCTCTGGTTTCTCTCCAGAAATTGAAGCCAGCAATCCCAGAATTCCTTTTAGTATCAAGGTTTATGGCATTTGCACTAAGCAGATATGACACAAAATGAGAGAATTAGCACCCTTTTACACAATAGGATCTGATTCTTTTCAGCTTCTAGCATGAGCTGCCTTTAGCGCCACAGTCAGATCTTTGCACTTTGTTTTCCAAATGTTATTTGCTGGGCAGTTCTCTGCATGCAGTTTACCTTCCACACACCTACACCAAACATTTTTTGTTTCATTTCTGCACAGCTGAATGACCTTCAGAGGAATGGTTCCTACAGAAGCATACCTGACTTCTTATCTCCATTTTATTACAGGAGAACACAGCACAAGTACACCTGCTGTGTCATGAATGCAACAGTGATGGAAAATACGCCCAGAAATGGGGTATCTCTGAATACTTGCACAGGCAGGCCTGTGACTTGTTACTATCATTTCATTTGCTGGCATTTAAAAACTCTAGTGAAGACAGAAAAATACCCAATAATAAAAATAAAATTAAATAAAATAAAAAATCAGTAAATTTTTACAAACAACAGGAGAGCACCACCTGTCTTCAGTGTGCTTTACAACTAATAAAAACTTGCCAGTGAGATTTATAAAAATTCAGGAATGACAACAAATTCTAGGTCTGTAGAAAGCCGTGTGTTACACAGATTAACACAGTTCTCTGCAAGCAAATTCCAATTATGAACATCATATGTAATTTCCTGGGAGTTACAGTATTTTCTACCTACCGAGCAAAGTTAGTTCAGTCTCAAGCCTCATGGCAGATTCAAGCAGCAGGTCCTCCCTATTGTCAATACTGGTTTCTGCTAAAAACCGATGATTTAACCACTCTGCATATTCTGCATCACTCATCACCTACACAGGGAGAGAAAACATATGGCATGTATCTATATTGGATTTTCAGTGATGCATCAAAAGTGTTCTCGTGGTTACTTCTGCTGTCCACACCCTGAACCTGCAAGTGCAGCCCCTGGCAGTGAATTACTTACAGCTTCAGGATGTTTATGGATTTAGCACAATGCTCAGAGTGTTACATTACTTTACTGTGCTACTCATTGGCACCCTGTGAGCTCCAGGAGCTGCCAGACAGATTTCCCTTTAGACAGAAGGCAGGCAGACCAATTGGCACAGCACACTCTCCCTACTGCTCCTCACCTGCAGCACTGCCACAGAACCACTGCCCAGCTAGGTACAGCTTGATGGCTGTCCAGCTACACAGCCTGTACTTTCACTTGGCATAAGGCTTTGTAAAGAGACTTCTTGCCTGCTTCAATCCCCATGGAATTTTCCTTCCGAGCATCTTTGAATTTAAAATGGAATCTCAAAACATCACTTCAGTTGTACATCTAGAGCACTTGTAATACTGAAAACACTGTTTGTAAAACCCAATAAAACAGGTGTGACTTAATCTGTTTTCTGTGTCTGGAATTCCAACCAGGGACAGATTCACACAAGGAGAACTGCTTATGACTCCTAAAGAAAAATCTGGCTATTTGACAATACCCATTTTAAAATTATGATGTTAAGTTGCTGGGCATTCTAAACTGACAACAATGTCAATCTAACAGATATCAGGGATAGATCTGGGTTTTCTTACAAATTCCTCCTGAAAGCATGTAAGGGTAAACAAAATGTGGCAACAGAAGAATCTGTTTAGATATAGATATGTTTGCCCCACTGGTGATACCAATCAGGCTGGTCACAGACTGCAAACATTCTTTAAAATATATATTAAAAGGAATACCTTCTTAGCAATACACAGAGTGCGCAGTCCTCTTCTGGCATAGTCATCCAAATGGTGCTGAGTTCTCTCTTTAATCTTCTCTTCAATTTCAGAATTAGTAGGTACTATCAAACAAAAAGAAGTTAAAGCAAATTAAAGGTGCATGTTTAGGCTACATTTAGCAGAAAATTTTGAAGGTCTAAACACATTCTTAAAATTGCAAAACGTTAAAAATTTTTATTTTGACACTGAATCTATCTTCATGCTTGCCCAGTGTGCTGTCTCTGTATCTACACTGAGCATTCAGAGCACCAGTCTGTACAAGCAGTGAGGAGGAACCCACCTGGCACTGATGTCTTTGGTTGCCAGAGACATCAAAATCTTCTAATTAAAAATTGTTTCCTAAAATGAACTGGGGACAAATACTCAAGAAGCTTTACTGTGACTGGTCTAGTGGGAAGAAGCTAAAAGGGCAGTTACAGAAAAGCTTCAATAAAAATAACTGTTAAGGAGTGGACAATTTGGACAGGCAGTCAACTCATCTAACTTTGGACATGCAAAAGTTAGGCTCCAAGTTTACTTTGAGAATCAAAGCAAAGAGAGGTACCTCCACAATGAAATCACCTTCCTTGTAAGATGACAGATTTTGGAGGCGCTATATATGTCCCATGGCCTACAGAGGCTTTTTGTCTAGAGTTTAGATGGCTGTATTAATGTTGGACAAGTTAAAATCCACCCTTGAACCTGGAAACATCCCTCTTCCTTTTTCAGAAAGCAAGGCTTTAAATAGAATTCCTTTATTTTTCTTTCCAAATTATAAAAACAAATAAACAAAACAAACCCTTTGGAACATCTTCTACACTTAAATATAATTAGGTATCTATTTCTAACATACACAGGTGATATTTTCTCTTTATTAGCTTCAGTTAAAAATCAATGACTGTTTGCTAGAGTGTATGAATAAACCAGTTAGTGCTTAAACAACATGAAGGTGCATCCCTTCTGTGGCCCATTCAGAAACATTTACACCTACACAGCAGGGCTCAGCAGGATGTACCAAATGACTCTACAGATATTATTATTATTATTATTACACTTAGAAACACAGAAATAATTGGTAGCCAAGAGAAAAAACCTCAAAAAGCACTGAGAGCTGACATCTGCCCCTGATACTCCTAGCCTTTACCTATGTTAGTCTTTCTCAGCTTTTGGAGAGAGGTATCTCATTCTACTAAACACCACTCACTGTGTAGCAGAAGCCAACTCTTACGCAGATGACCTTACTTCATAACTGGAAATACTTCAGTTGGCTCCAATGGGTCTGCCTAAGACACCACTAAATCCTTTGAATTACAGCTGCTTCTCTTTGCAGTTCCCACATCAGCGCCAAGCACAGGCACATCCAGGTGACATGCAGTACTACCTTTCTGGGCTCCCTAAAAGGAACTATTCAAAGATAACAGTTCTGCTGTCTGGTCTCACGAATCATGCCATTTTTCACCTGTACCAAAGAATGATAAAGGTAAGCAAAGAATTACAAGTTCTACATATACCTTCAGATGCAGTTCTTAACAAATCCATCATGACTGAGTCTGCACCTTTGGTGTACACCACCACTTTGTTGGACACTGGATGCCGAGCCACCACTGACATCCTTTTCCGCACTGAATCAAAAGGCAGGATATGCAAAAGCTGAAATGTTAAGGATCCCAGACCTGCAAAGTCCACAGTTACTTGATCTGGAGTTCTAGACTGTAAAACACATTTATAAGCCCTAGCAGCATGAACCAAGGCAGCTTCATCTGGACTCTCAGCTTCGTAACACAGTTTTGGTAAGGGAGATAATTCAATAGATGACACAGCACTGCTGGGTTCACCACCAGCAGCTACATTCACCAGAGGTATTTCTTCAGGCACATGAGACTTTTCTGGGCTGTCAGTATTGTGAGGCTCAGCAGCCTTTTGAGCAGCTCCATCCAAAGAAGGTGAAGCCAGTTTCATTCTGAAAATAGACAGTTTTCTCACAAAACTATTGGGGCTTTCAGACGATGACTCCTTTACACTTGGAAGTGGGGAAGAACTTAGTCTCCAGACTGAAAACCTCTGGAACATTTGCCTGATTTCCTCAAGTGATTTAACAGGCATCCTACCCAGCGAAGAAAGCCTCATCTGGAACAGAAAGGTTAGAGAAAATATTTATGTTAAATTCTTCATATTTTATTATATTAAGGAAGGACATCTTACAAAGCAGGTATGTTTCATAATGAAAGTAGTATTTAAATATTTACCACTAATCTGACTGCTTGTATTGAAGATGGCCAGCTCAAGTAAACATGTAATCATGCGAGTACAGTAAACAGCCTCTATAAACTGTAGAAGTACTTCAGGTCTGAAAACTGGATGTGTTCCAAGTTTGATTCATGACTCCAAGCCATACTTCTTTTCAGAACTTTCAGTAATGAACAGAGTTAGTATGACAGTGTAACTTTTAGAAATTGTGGAAAATTGAACTAAACACTTTATTCCTTGCTCTGAATCAGCAAAATATTTGTGAAGAATAAACCAACTCCACCCCCTCACACTAACTAGCTATAAGAACTGCTGAATATACAGTACCTTATCAATAGCTTTAAGTGTTTTAAATTAAAAGACAGTTCCCCTGTGATCAACATTATAAAATAATTGGCTTCCTGTCACTCAGAACAGCTAGGGAGGTAACAGCTTACAAAACCAAGGCACACAAGGCTGACATTCCTTTCTCATTGCTGGTGAGGAGCTAAGAACGAGTTACCAGGAAGCATGTTCTCTTTTGTGACTGAAAAGCACAAAGTAGGGATAGAATCTGGCTTCAGCTCCTCCAAGCAAGTTGCAATGTGTCTCCATTGAACATCATGGAAACAGAAACGAGGAATAGCCTTTCACTGTCTCTCCCTAAGGCAACACTGGCATCTCCTGTTGCCTTGAGTTCTTTTCTGTGACTCACTAATCATGAACTCAGAAACCTCATTCTGCATTGCCCCTCCCAATCTACCTACCAGTGACCTGTATATCTTCTACCCTGCTGACAATTTATATAGAACTATTATTCTCAAAAAAACACTGTGCACTGAAAACAAGTGGTCACTCCAGACTACTAAACCAGGGTAGCCTAGTAAATATGCTGTTAATTCATGTTTAACAACTTTATGTCATACTTCAAAGCAATTTTTTTTACTCAGACTAATACACATATAAAACTTCATCTTCCACACTCTTGCTGAATCTCTATTTGAATAGTCATGGAACAGGTAAGAGCATTCTCAGTTTTAGTATTCTGGGAATCTTCAGAGATTATTCTTATTTTTCAGCCAAAAATAACATATTTGTAAAGGTAACCTGAGAGTTAGTGTATTCTTAAAGGAAGTTGAGCCCATATCTAAAAAACCCCATGATTATAATATGGCAAAAATTACAATTGCAATTTAATCTCAAAATTTGTCTTGTAAAAGTTACAAATGGTCACAGAAACAAAAAGATTGAAGCCAATTTATCAGCATTATTTTATACATTAACTCATTGCACTCCATGGGTTTACAGTAATTCCCTTGTAACAGGACAAACCAGCAAGGTGAAAAGGATAATTTAAAAAATGTTAGGTAATTGTGGTTTTTTTGGTTTTTTTTGCTTTTATTTTTTTTGTAATGGAACCAAAGGGAGTTGAATTATTTGCAAATATGGCCAAAAAGCCAAAAGAAAGGCCTTCTTACCTTCTGACGTGGCTGATTGGGGCCTGAAACTACAACAGTATTGCAGATTGCCAGAGCAAGAAAGAAGTCAATGATATACATTGTCTCCAAAGGTAACTTGCTGCTACCTTCTTCTGATTGTTGATAGGAATGAAAAGAAATTTGACTGAACTTCTCCAGCAGCTGTGTGTCTGGGACAATATCTGTTTCCTATTATGAAATGAACAAAACTGTCCATCAGGTTATAAACTTAGTCTCTGGAGGTTAAATCAGTTACAGAAGAACGAAGTGTAGAAGCTCATACAACTTCCCTCCTGTGCTGAGTTGGTTATATGGGGAAACAGAGAACACTCTAGCACCTTCGCTGCCTTGAGCTAGTCCATTGAGGATGGCAAACTTCATGCCCAAAGAGGTAAACACTAAAGTCTTAGCTCATAGACACTTGAATAGAGATTAAGTATGATGAATGCTTTTTAGACACCTTCACGTACAGAAGCAGAGATTTTTCCTCTCATAACCTCAAATAAATATTGGCTATCTAGCTATTTCCTCTTAAAATAAAAGAACAAACTTTATTAAGATGAAGTTGGTAATTTCATTTGAAATGGATGCAGAGCAGCAGAGCAGCAAGAGCCAAACTATACACGTTTCATGAACCAACATGTACCTGCAATGTCAGTTGCAAATAGGATGCAACCAAGCCATCATGAGACCTCTGATTTTGGTGGAAGAAAGAAAGGATTTCTTAAATAACAAGCAATCTCATCAAATGGGGGTAAAAAGAGATTCCCTCACGAGTTACTTCAGAAGTTTAGCCTCAAACCCAAAAGGTTCTACTTACAATGGGACTGCTGAAAGCCATGCATCCTGCATGGGGAATATCACCTGCTTCATCTTGCCTTTTGAATGAAGGGTAACTACCAGACAACCGATTCAAAGACTTTCTGTTCAAAGGTTCACACACAGCTCTGCAGCTGAGCCCCT
Organism: Entomyzon cyanotis; assembly: GCA_024500445.1. Taxonomy (NCBI): domain Eukaryota; kingdom Metazoa; phylum Chordata; class Aves; order Passeriformes; family Meliphagidae; genus Entomyzon; species Entomyzon cyanotis. The sequence goes on along the minus strand of JAKEPQ010001009.1, from coordinate 20,443,402 downwards.
GACATTTTGACAAGTGGGTTGAAGAGCCACACTGACAATCAGCTGAATCCTCATCCTCTGAATCCATCTCTTGATAGGATTCCAACCTCTTTGCTAAGGAAAGGGAAACAAAATTAGTCATTCCATGAGCAAAAAGAAACATGTCCAAAATACTGCCAAAAGTAAGGAGTTTGTTATATAGCGAAGAATAATCCACCATTTATTAAAAATTAAACTTGTAACAAGCCACCATGCTGACTTCCTGTTTGAGCAGCATTCTGCTGGAGTGAATCCAGAAGAAGGAACAAGAATGATCAGAAAATGATCCGGAATATTCTAAAAAACACAGCCACATGGATACAGTAAAATGAGCTGGAGTCACACACTCTAGAAGAGCATACTGATGGGAGACAAGTGAGTGCTCAAGTGAAGGGAAATTGCACAGAGATAGGAAACAGCCTGTTTTCTGTGCACACTGTGGCTATTGGAAGACACAAGGGCCCCATATTGTGACAAGACAAACTCAGGCTAGGTATGAACAAAACCTTTGCAGAGACAATGTGACAGACTAGAATAGAATGCCTGAGAAAGCAGTGAATTGGATCTTACTGGAGGTCTTGAAGAAATAAAGCAAAAAATAACATAAAGGTTGATAGCAACAATTCTGCTTTAGACCAGAAAAATGGGACCAAACTTCCTGATGTGTTTTCTAGCCTAGTTATGTTATGATGGATCAGGATTGTATGTCAGAGGTTTGACAAATACAGCTGCTAGCAGGAACTCGTTGAAACTGTGTTTACCGTTTCGGTATTGGACACCCCCTCACAAGCAGATAAACATTTTCGGAGTTTTTAATTGAAAAGCAAGTTTCAATAATAAAACTTTGTCCAGACATGTGTAACATCTTTGTGCCACAGATATAAACGCAGTTCTGTTCCTCCCCACAAATCAGTGGTGTAAAGAACCTCTGAAGCAAATGGCAACACTCCTATGCTATCCTGTGCTTGATTAAGAACATATCCAAGTGTTTGAACTGGAGTTCTGAGAGTGTTTGACCACATGCCAGAAGGTGAAATCTCAATCTGGAAAGCACTGGAACTATGTACACTATTCCGCTTTCAAGTTTTACCTCTCACTGTGAAAACAGCATTCCATGAGAATACACTAGCAGTTCAGTGCCTAAAATCACAGAGAGCATGGAAAAACCATTCTGAGAGCTGTGCGTTGCCTATTTATTTCATTAAAGTGTGAATACAAACAATGGCATCCTAGGAAAAAAACAACATTAACACAGAGACATGTCCAGCAATACTTCTAATTCCCTATTTCTTTCTCATTTCATGTGGTACCTACTGTACAGGAAAGAAGTGAAAAGCAGGATATCATTCTGTTTTATGCAAACAGAAAACCTATCCACAAGTCAGTCCCCAGCTCTGTTGCTCTAAATGAGAAGGAAATATTGCCATCTTGCCATTCTGATGAGTCCAAGGAAACAGAGAGACCAGAGCTTACACCTTCCTTGGCAGGCCAGCTTCCTGATATCAACATGTAATTAGTAACACAGCTCTTTTAAAAAACAGTTAAGTGGGAACATAAACTGTGGCTCTCCATAGCTACCAAATACAATATACCAAATGAGGCATTGACACCTTTTACCAGAAAGCAGCACCAGTGACTCAGTATGTGTTTGCAGAGGCAGGTTTGGACAACACATGCCCATTCTATGCTTCCAGGCAGCTGAGAAGCTGCATGCTCTGTCTGAAGTGACATGTGGGACCTCTGACAACACCACACTGCTCTGCTGCCAGGTTCAAGAGGCACACGTTACTTTAGACAGACCACTGCATGCGGGCACGTATGTGGAGGATTATACTGAATCACAGGCATCCCTTTACCCTGGGCAATACCGATATAAACACAGAAATATATGTTCAGATTAGGCAAAAGACTCTACTGTGTTGCACTGCAACTGTTACCATATGTAGCAGAAGCCTTGGAAATAGCAGCTCTATGCTTCTGAACAAGTATATATCAAGGCTAAAAACCAGGACCTCCAATGTTTTTCAAACTGATTTTCAGGGCTCATATAATTTCTAATTTGTTAGCAAGAAACGTGTGCTTACTCTCCAGGGAAAAGACAGGGCACAGGAGAAAATAATTACGTACATAATTAACACACTAATAATTCTGGAAGATGGCTTTATGTGGACTACTAGCAGAAGCATGTGTAGACATACTTTCCCTGGCACACTGAGACCTGAATTAGCCACAACTGCATCATTCACACTAGTCTTTTGCTTCTTTTCTGAAAATTTTCCTTGCTTTAGGAAATGCCCTGAAAATATAATCTGCTTTTCATTTAAGTTGTTCACTCACCAAGTTCAAAACATACAAATATTTTTTCCCACTTTGCTGTTGTCATCCTTCCCAGTATAATTATGCAAAGCCAAAGCAGCATCTGGAAACCCACACCATAACACTTCCAAAGTATGTGCAGAAATTGCTGTAAAATTTGTTTGTAAAATCTGGTCCTGCGACACATCAAAAGAAGGGCTGAATTGATTCATTGCTGTGGCCACCAGGGTGTGCCTTTTGCTTGCAGTTCTGAGCAGTTCTATCTGGCAGCAAACCCATGAGAACCACAAAGGGGGTTTACTACACAGCTGCAACTCACATGTCAACCCATGAGCACTGCCCCTTTGATCTCATATGGAATATTTGCATTGCCCACCAGCAAAAGAGCAAATGTCTGCAGCCACTAGTATATACACATGGTAACTGTAATAAATACTTTGTGGTTTTATATAATTAATAAAATAGGTAATTAATCATTCATGTCACTGCCCAGTTTTCTCTTGTGTCTAGAGTTGTATCTTCTCCAGGCTCCCAGAAGACTTCAAGTTGGCTGTCATGAAATATATACAGAAAGATACACTTTTAGACAATAAGACAGCAGCTATTCATTAACACTGCTTGTTGACTTTTTGGCTAATAATAATCAGCTGTGTAAGACATAAGACTACAACAGTCATTTTTGATGAAGGTTTTTTGCACCATTAACACACATGTGGACACACACCTAATTGACTTGTACTTCAAAGTTACTGTTAAGTAATATATTAACACTGTCAAGCATGTATTTAATTTGGGTTACTTTATCCTCAAGGGCAAAAGTATGTCAAATTGAAGCCTTAATATGTACTACATAAAGGTGGTACACTGCTAGGACAGTCAACAGGATGCTTAAACCTTAAAATGTTAGGTAAGCATTGGCACTGTTTGAGGGAAAAAAGCGGGGGAAAGACTAGATGGGTAATTTTCCAGTGTTCTGGGTTCTGAATATTCCAGGAAGAGAAACAAAACATAGTAGGCATGACTTCTTCTGTAAGGAGTAAAGAATATTTAGTACATGGTATCAAATATGTTGGAAAAATGACCCAGGTGAACAAAGGTTTAGCATCTTACCATTTTCCTCATGACAATACTCCCGTCCTGCAATGCTGCATCTCCGAAAAACCATCTTATTTTCAGTGAGGGTTCCAGTCTTGTCAGAGAAGATATACTGAATCTGGCCAAGGTCTTCAGCAATATTTAGTGCTCGACACTGAATAGTTGAGTCTGTTTTCTCATGGTAAAAATCAATGTCATTCTGTATTAAATAAATTTGTCCCAGTTTGACAATTTCAATTGAAACATAGAGAGAAACTGGGATCAAGACCTACCAAAATAAAACATGGGGATTAAATAAAACCAAAGTCTTTGGCCAGTTACAAACATGAAGTAGCTCTACTACAGCCAAAGAGTTACTTCAAGGGTACAAATGAGATCAGAATATGACCCATGTTCAAGGCAGACCAGTTACCTGTAATAAAATTATCATTGTCCAGAATATATAGAAGCCTGCTAATGTTGGAGAACTCAATTTCCCATCTGGCTTGGGGATGTTAAAAAAAGGTATTTCTGAATAGCTACTTAACCAAATTCCATGACCTTGAAAACAAGAACAAGAGAAAGTGAGTCAGTTTTATGTAAAATACATCACAGTTCAGGGTTATTGTGTTAGCTGTTATACTCTGCTGTTCTTTCTAAGCTTTTGAACTACAGTTTTATCTCTTGGGTTTCTCCTCAGCAGGAGTCTCAAGTATCAATACACATGAATAAACACACTACATGCATTCTATCAACAGCATATCTATACAGCATATCTCAGAAATAAAGAAATATTAACTACACTTCACAGACAGTCCTTCCTAAAACCTGGCAGCACTCCCAATTTTCAGGGAATTACACATGGATAAAGACTGACAAATGAATCAGCCCCAAGATAAAACACTAAACATTGTAGGCTTAGAGAGAAAAATAGCAAGAGTCTCAGTGATTCTCACTTACCTATTGCACCTGTTAAACACATCAAAACTAGAAGCAGAACACACCAAAGAATATCAGTGTTCACTTTTCTTTCCAATTTACTGCGCTTGTAATGAGGGCCACTGTTATTCAGCATGGCTTTGGTTTCATGACCTAAAACCAAAAAGGTTGAAATTCTATAATAACAGGCACCAGAACTGCAAGTGCTTTATATTTCTTAAGCGCTGGAAAACAAAATATTTCTATTAACTAATATTTGAACAGAGATTAGAAATATGAGCAAATTAATTTCTCTTACAATACATAAATTCTGTCCCAAAGAAAACTGAACAAGTTAAATCAAAATCTGTTATGTACACTTTAACTTTTATACTGTCACTAATATTCTTTCCTATAGGAACAACCTCGTTCTTGACCCTTCAAAATGATTTCTAATATTTTCTACAAAATCCTACACTTCTGTTACAACTATCTGGCTAGATACATCATATTGATTAGTGTAAAAACCTTGGCCCTTTCTACAAACTGTAGAAGTGAGATAGAAGAACAGCACTAGCTTCAGTTTTGGGTAAGACAAAGTCCTAAGTGAACCATGCATTTCCATGTCCATTTCCAAACCTGGGTTTACCATTGCAACTAACAAGTTGAGGACAAGGATCTGTTCACACACAACAGATCTGTCTTTCCAGGAATAATCGGCGGTATCAGTTTTTTACATTGTTACAACAGAAACAAACTTAACCCAGACGTACATTCTTAATATTTCTAGCTACAGCTGTCTTTCAAGCCTTTATTCTCCCAATTCCTCTTTGTACTGTTTCTTAGGGCATGTAACTATCTTGTTTGCAAGGCGATCTGTGAAAGCCAGGGCAGTTCACTAACCTGCATATACCACTATGCCTACAACAGCTTCTGTGTTTCTTACTGTGCATCCTCGAAGCAGTAAATTTTCCTTGCTGAGACCCACTCGATCCATGTTTGAATGCTCACTGAAAAAAAAAAAAAAAAAAGCACATCCTGTCAGCCACAGGACTCCAGCAGTTACCAGTCAGGCTTTGCAAAACCATTAGGAACAGATTTCAGATTTCCCAAGACGTTGCAAGTCACTGACTGCCATCCTGACATTTCTGATCAGACATTTCAAGTGGAGTAACACAAAAGCAGATCACCCTTAAAAATCTGAGCATTTAGGCACTGCATTACAATTTTTTTTGCATTTACAAGCCTAGCATTTGCCATCTGGCATCACAGAAGTTGGCAACACTACTGAAAAGAGATCCAAGACGAACACTGGAAATCTGAAATCCTATTCTATTTGGATTATCAGCATCAGAAAATATTTGAAAAAAAAAAAATCTCATCTTAAATACACTGTGAGTACTGTCACTCCTGTGGTACAATTTCAGTGCAGGTAGGCTCACTGTTTCCTGAGGTGCATACTCAGAGACTAAGATTTATATACATTTATTTTTATTCTCAAATATCTAATGTGTCAGTGTGCAATGGGAAGAATATAGACATTCTAACTCTCAAAACCTGGAAATCAGTCATGCCTTAAAACAGTATTTGTTTTCCTACTGTCTATAGAAAATCATTAATCTGTAAGAACCACAGAATCATAGGATGGCTGGGGTTGGAAGGGATCTTAAAGATCATCTAGTCCCTTAAGGTCCCTTCTAACCCTAACCATGAAGAAAATCCCTAACCCTAATATGAACACAGCCTGAAAAAAAGATACAGACAGATAGGCACACTGGTAAAGTAGAGTTTGATTAAGTGACTGATGGTTACACAAAACAAATCGGACTAGGAATGGAAGCCAGTCCTTCTGATTTCCAGGAATGTGGTGCAGACCAAATACTGTAGATACAACGTGGTATGAAAAGCAGATTTAAACCAGCTATTTCAAGTATGAAATACACAATTGCAAAACAGCCTGAACTAAGATGTTAACAATACAGAGTACAAAATAAAAAACAATGCCCAATCTGCTGCTCAGAAAACACTTCGGGAGCTCTGTCTGTTGGGCTGCATTCAGAAATGTAGTGGTGCAAATTGACCTTTATCCATATTGTTATTCTTCATGCAACCATTACAAGATCTCTGAAAATTAATACGAATGTCAAAGCAAATGACAATAGTTTAAAGAGCCACCAAGCTTACTTACACAAAGCCTTGGAAACAACTGAGGTCATTGTTAGGACTTTCACACTCTATTCTACTGGAAAATTGTTCTGGATCAATTTCAGAGACCTAAAGCCATGGGAAGCAAAAAAAACCCAGAGAACTCAGACAAAATGTAATAACTTTAAAATATCATAAATTCAGAGGTTCAGATATTACTACCTAACAATTTAGCTTCTAAACTGTAGGTTGTTCATGGTGTTGATGGTGTCCTACACAGAATAAATCAGACTTACACATCATAGGACTTCCCAGTAAATATCAAACCCTGTCTAGTGCCAGTTGAATTGCTGACAGCTTGAGAGCACTGGAGAGGAAAGAAATGGGTGGAAGGATGAGGATGAAGGAAAAAAACCAAAAACAGTCAGAACATCTGAAAGGCTGAAATTTCCCATAGGTTTGTTAATTATATGAAATTAAAATACAAGAGGCACTGTCTTCCCTGCAAGCATAATTTCTTGCAAACGCTTTTTTTTCCCAATACCATGACCAGGATGGTTTCTGTGCTAACACAAAGCAAGCAGGTAGAACTTTGCCATGATGTTTGAGACTTACAAGTACCAAAGAAAGGGTTGTTATGAAAGACCGAAGTACATGTTGCAAATGAAGAGCAGGTGAGCTCTTCAGTGAAAAGTCAAGTGAAATGAATATCCTATAGTAATAAGAATGATACATGACAAGAAGTAAGAGAAAAGGCAAAGGGCTTTATCTTTGGAATTACTGGCTACTGCAATTTAATTTCAATTAATGGCACATGAGTATGCCTCTAGTCCCTAGTATTTGCCTCTGATACAACTTCGAAGCTCCCTGCTGTTGTTTTCAGCATGGTGTTTCAGCAGCAGAACTGAAAGCTGCAGAAATGTCAGGAGTCTTTAATCTTTGAATATTGTCTCTTTTGTGCCAGCCTCCAGCATTTTGGCTGCTAGGTATAATATTAAAGTATTGTATGGGAGCAACAATGAGTTTGCAATATGAAGAAACAGTGAAAAGGACAGCATCTGCTCTTCTCTCTTGATCTTTATACATCACAGAAGTCCCTTCAAAAAAACTCTAATTTCTCACCCATGATGTGTTATGCACCATAAGTAACTTCTTGATGTTTACCTGAATTGTTAATTTCTCTGGTTTTCATTAATTGAAATAGATCTGTCTTTCTCTGGATTATGTGAACATGCAAAGATTTGCTCCAAAACAACTCAAGCAACAAAGTGAAACTGTGTTACCGAACACCTTGATTTTCAGGTGGGGATTGTTGAGCTACTATGAATTAGGCAGTCTAGAGGGGTGAGTTGTTTGGGTTTTTTCAGTTCATCATCTGTCATATCAACTTTCTTACACCACTAAAAATGCACAATTATCACCTGCTCTGAATATCCTCTCACCACCTGTCTCTGCTTTAGATTGGTTTCTCCATCAAGGCCTGCTGTTTCAATGTAACAGATCCCATCCAGGTCACTAGAATATAGTAGCACCATGTCAGCAGGAATGATTTCATTGCGTGAAAGCCGGACAAAGTCCCCAACATTGACATTTTTCCAGCACTCATCTATGTATTTCTTCTCCTTCCTGAAATATGTAGAAGAACAGTGATTTTATACAAAAGCATAAACTGAAACTCAGAAAAACCTACCAAGATGCTATTTGTGATGGTTACTACAACACATTGAAAGTGACATTTTCCAAAATATTTGTTTCCCCACATGGAAACAGAGTATGCAAGAAAGAAAAGGGGTTCACTATACTTCCTTTATCTTTGCATTTGAGGAGCTTGGAATATCCTTTTATGACAGTTACAAGAGAAAAATAATTATGTGGGCAGCACTGATATATACTTACGGAAGTTTTCTGACAGTTAATGAAGAATATAATCAGTTTGTATTCCTAACTTTTTATTGTCCATGATAATATCTGCCAAGCAGACTCGTCACTAGCAGACTTCATGCCTGACTTGCACCTACAGTCTGTAATATTGCAGTCCTGCACCGTGGAACAGATGCTAACATTTGTACCAAACTCTGTGACGTGCTCAAGTAGAAAACTATCTTGTTCTGACTGGGGAAATGTCATTACATTATGCGTACAACATGATGCCACTAATGAGCAATAAACTAGTAGCCTTTCAACTTCCGTGAAGCCATTTTAGAGGAACTAAAAATACACCTTTCACAACAATACTATGTACAAAAATGCTTAACTAGTCCAAGTACCTTGGTTAACGCTGTAAAAACACATGCATGAATTCACTTGCCTTAAAGCAGAACTTTTTTTGGCAAATTTTACACAAATCTGATAGCCATTTAACAAAACTGGTGATCAAGTCTCAATTAGTCCCTGAGTGAACTGATCTAAACAGCCCTGCTTGGAGCACGATGTTAAGACTAGATGACTTTCAGAGACCTTTCCCAAATTACATTATTTTATGATTCTATAAGTATCCAGAAAGCAACCAAAAGAATTACCACCAACTTTTTCACATAAAAGTCATCATCAAATAATAACAATAAACCACAATGATTGTTGACTCTTACCTGCTATATACTTTGGTTACTAAGTTGTTTATCTGTTTATCCATTTTGTACCTTGAGTAATCTTCCAGACCATCCTTCACTGCAATAATTGCCAGAACCCCTATCAGAGGTAGCATTGTAATTTCTTTTTGGAAAGCTTCCACCAGAGGAACCCAATTTAGGACAACTAAAAATAGGAAATACAAATTGGCAACTCTGGAACAAAGAGAAAACACAGGATTTAGCTGTGCTAGCAGACAATGATCCTTATTTCCCCACTCCATGCTATACAGACATTTAAGTTATCAGTGATTTATCTTTTCTTCACCTGCAATTTAAGAATTAACTATCCAGAATTCTGTTTTCACTGTCAATGGATTACTTAGCTACACAGTTGCTTAACATACACAATCATGCAATGCAGAAACCAAGAATCTTCCTGTATTTTCAAAACTGTCCTTCAGGCACATGTTTTCCAGTGAGGCACTGAGGAATCTGCATTCTCAAATTTCCATGTCCTTTAAACTGAATTTTATAATTTCTTAAGGAAGATGACGTTTTTCAAAAAGGAAGCCATCCTTTAACCCCCCAGTGTAGCTTGACAAATCAGCAGTTCTCCAAGCATAAGGAAGATGAAAAAAATTGGCAAGAAAGACACAAGGGAAGAGGAAAAGGACACTTACAGGAAATAAGCTGAAAATCCTAGCAGATTGGTGGGTGGCAGTGCTCCAAGAGCAAGGAATAGTTTAATCGTCCAAAGAAAAGAGTAAGTGGAAAGTACATAAACTAAGGAGAAAAGGATTAGTCCAACAATGATGATAATCAAGAAAACTTGACCAAATAACATGTATCTTTTCAGAAGTGATAGGTCAGGAGGAAGAATAATTTTTTAATATATAGTAACACACACAACCATTTAAATAGAACGCTTCAGCTTTAGAAGAATTACCACAATCAAAAACTGAGTTCCTTACCTGTGAAATTGTTCAAATAAATTCCGTGGTAAAAAATTCAATGAAGTATACCTAGTAGTTCGTATTTTGTTGTTCATGTACTGTTTTGATACTTTTTCATACTCTTCTTTAAAACGTCCCAAACAGGGTATCACTATCCTATGTTTGCCAGCAGTTTTTGATGGTTGATAGGACTTGCTTCTTGAACTGTTGCTGCTGCATTCTCTGCCCTCTGCTGATATCAGTCGCTGCCAGCGGTATCGGGCCCAGCGGATGGGATCTGCCATTGTGCCTGGAGCACTTTATAATCCAAGGAGTGTCCTCTATCTGGAAACGTTTGAAAATACAGCAAGTTACACAACAATTCTGTAAAGGCTTTTCAACAAAAGTTATAGTTTTGAATAAGCCTAAGAAAAAAAGTAATTTTCATAATGAACCCAACCCAGACAGTTTAATAGGTTATGTAAGATCAGGAACTTCTGCTTCAACAATTGAATTTATCTGAATTTCATCAACCCTTTCAGGATCCTATAATTTGATTACTCTGTTTAAAATGCACAATATTTTTGTAATAGCAGTCCACCCACCAGTTTCTCATGCTGTAGTACAGTGAAAAAAGCAGACAAGCTGCTAATTCTGCACAGAATAGCATTTTGAAAGGAACGCTCATCTCAGACACTGCAGTCCGTCCTGATGGTTAACAAACCTTATCAAACTCAGAAGTCAACAATTTAGCAATATGCACCTGAATACAGCCTTAGACACAAGGAATTGCCAGTGAAAGACACTAAGCAGCCAGCATGAACAAAAAACTTCTTCCACTGAATTAGAGAAGGGTTTGAGAATTGTTAACAACTCACAGAAGAAGAATAAATTTTATGCCAATGCTTCTCCTCTATCCACCTAGCTAAGCTCTAGCATTCTACCTAGGCGTTTGTTTTCCTGAAAAAAGCCAAAGTTCATAGTGATAGGAGATACTCACAACTACTGCTGATACTCACTTTATCAAATCACCCAATGCAGTCAGAAAAGGCCTCTTGTACAAAGCATTCTTTAGTAGAAGCTCAAAAATGCTGGTTTTTTATAATGAAGTTTTCTACTATTTGCATGTTTTAACTAATGGTTGCTACATTTCTTGTATTATTTCTTCCATAGAACAGCTCATAGTATATTTGTTTAAAACTATAAATTGCATGAGCCCAAAAGCATCAGTACTTCTTGCTGCAGGTTACTTTCCTTCCAACTGGTATCTTACTACCTGCACAGATTCTAGCAAAATTTTTGACTAAATTCTCTTCCTAAATTCCCACAGAAAAGGTGCTTCTAAAACTTGCTGGATCTTCCTAAATTAGATCTCTTTACAATAGACTATCCTGTGTGGTTATCAAACTAATCCTGATTTTGGCTTCAATCAATTCAAGCTTCTATTAATGTGGTGTCTTTCTCTGCTATTGACAAATGCCACTCTATCCTGCCCAGATTCCTCCAAAATGCTGCTTTAAATAGTAATTTTCCCAACTATCAATTTGGCTATTTTATCCAAACTATCTTCTCTTACATATCTTCCTTGATTCTTCTGTCACAATTCCAGAATTCTTGACACAGGGGCACAATGTCCTCATCAGGTCCTCTAGCATTCATATCTCTGTATCAACCCATTCTGTTCTCAAAAAGAAGATTCTCCAACCTTCCTAAAAAGCCTTGATGTCTGTGTCACCACCCTACAGCTCAAAAGCTTTTCTCTAATGTCCCTCTGGCTTCTTCATCTCATCAAATTAAGATAGGACATTTTTGTCCTATAGCCATTAGATGTGGATAGCTATTGACTGTCACTATGTCTCAGAAGATTGATATCATGTACAGAAAAATCATGTTCTTCTTTAGAAACCATGACCTGCACATGAAGGAGAGAAAAAAAATAAAACCCCCTAGACAGCATTTCCTCTCAGCATTCCCTGGCAGTACCGTACTTCCGTTCTTCCAAGGACCTTCTGCTGTGCTCCCACAGACAACATGAGGGACCAGTCTGAAGAAAAGGCTTTCCTTTTTTCTCAGTCCTAAACCTTGTGGTCCCAGTAATCATCAGACTACCAAAGGCTGCACAGGAAGGCAGCTGTGTCTGGGACTTCTTAGAGAAGCAAGAAAGAGATTGTGAAGATTTTCTGAAATACACAGTACCCTCTTATTTTCACAGAATGTGGCATCTTCTATCTTTGCCTCTTCTAATCCTACCACCTGGGAGACAGTTCCCAGAGGGACTGCCATCTGCTTAGAGGTTACTATCCCATTTTAGTCAGAGTCAGCCTTTCCTTCAGAAATGGTAAATGACATTTAGAAGAAGTTACCTCTCACCAGTGAACTGCTTTTAAAGTATGGCTACCATATAGTCATACATACAAACACTGATTTGTACACATGTCAAGGAGATGCTTCAGTTAATTTACACTGAGCCTGAGAACAAGTCTAAAGCTTGAAAAGTCTTCAGAAATGTTTAGGGACTGTAGAACGTGCTGCTAGTGGAGTCCATACATGACTATGCAGATTTCAATACACCTAGAGCTCCCAGACTCCCAAATTAACAAAGACCCATCTAAAAAAGGATGAAGAATGAAGTATTGAAATTAAACAACAAAGTATTGAAAATTAAATAATTAAAAAATATGACTGGATGAAAAGAGGTACTTTTTTTTTTCCCTGCAATCACAAATTTTGGCAGTTCAACTATTAAAAAACCCCCAAACTTCTGGATTTTGGATGGCAACCTAAAGGCTTGACCATTTTGAGGAAAACAACAATTCTCCTTAACTGTGTCTGCCGTGACAAATCAGTAATTGTACAAACAGAGTCTATGCAAAGGGGGGGGGGGCTTTTCAAATAAATGTTTGCTTTAATTAAAAATGTGCTGGATGATCAGGAAGAATTTTAACACTTCTTCTGTTTAAATTTATCAGACTCTTTCAGGCTTTCATCTTTAGCATGAATCATACAGGGTGTGTCAATTAACCACACTTTTGCCCAATAATCTGACATATCTCTGCACATCGTTACAATGTACAATGACCTTGCAGCAAACTTATGTAAGTAAATGCTAGGAAATTTCTCATTATGCACCAGCCAGATATGTGAGAGCAGGTTAGATTTGTAGTGAAAATCATGTTTGTCTTCGTAAGACCAAGCAAACAAACATCTGATACTGATGAAGAAGTAGTAAAAGCAAAGTAAGGAACTCTTTCTCAATCTCCCAAGGCTAATGGGAATGCAAAAGCTTTAAACAGCAGATCCTGTTCATTCAGCGAAAATTATACTGGCAAAATAACCCGTACAGCTAGAATACACCTTACAAATTTCAAAATCTCCTAAATTCTAGGTCTTTTCGGTTTACATAATCTATTATCTTTTGAAGCATTTGATACTCAGGGACCACTATTTACTAAAAAAAAAAAACAAACGGTGGGGAGAAGCAGGGAGGAAGACTACTGGGCATTTTAACATTTTAACATGTTAAGATGGAATTCCTCACCACTGGTGGTGGAGATAATGGTTTAAACTGCATATGCAATGTTGCTGAAGAGCAGTCAGCCCATACCACATACACATCCCTGACTTTTGACACAGCTCCAAAACCTCTGCCCCACCCCATCTCATCCTTCTTCAGAGAAGCAGCGTTTAAAAAGGAACAGGAAACATCAGATTCAGTTCAGTGCACTGCATATTTTTGCCAGTATCTCCAGTATTCTAATATAACTATTTTAAAGAAAACCCTGAAGACTGTAGGGATGACAAATAACTAGCACACACCACACTGGAAACACTGTATGAGAAACAAAAGGTAATCTCCTATGATCAGAGAAGTGAATCAGACAATTGACAGACATCTTAGGAAAAAACCTTTCTTGATCTTATACTCTGCCACAATACCTTCTGACTCATCTGGGATTTGACTAAGCTACTACTTTGCAAAAGATTTTTAAAAAAATCATTTGCATCACCATTTTAAAATAGCACCTTTGACGTTTCAAACTTCAGAAACCTCTTTCACATTTTTTAACTCTTCTGAGTAATTTTATTCTTCTTCCTCATTAAATTTGGTTCATAAAGTACTGAACACATTTTCTGCCAGGAATTTCATCTACTTGATGTTAGATATTTTAAAGGATTAAGGCACCAAACATCAAATAAAAGCTACTTGAAATTATTTTTCTAAGAAATCTTTTCCATTAAAACATTATTTGACCCTCTTGTCATGTTATTTTTCATAGTAAAGTCTTGAGTTTCCCAGCTAATTTAAATTTAAAGTAGTAATGCAAACCAGCAGATATTTATTTAAACACTGGCAAACAATCCACAAGATGAGTTATTCTGAAGCATTGTTTTTAGACGTTTATTTCTAAAAAATATGTTTATGTTTAAAACCCCCCAAGAATAATGTTCATGTATTTGAAAACAGGAAGCCTAAAGGATCACATGCTACCTTTTGCAGACAGCCTCATGCAAGCTAGCCTGTCTTCATTTTTCAATATATATATATGAAGATATATATATGATCTTGCTAAATATATATATAAATAGCTGATACAGAGTCAATTCAGGTATGTCTTACACTCAAAAAGGGAAGCTCTTGCAGTAAGCTTAGTAATGTCACATGGTAATGATGAAATGTGGAAGGGAATTATATGACACAATTTATTTGCTTCCTTGCTTTTTTTCTACACCAGTCTCCTCATGTATTCTGATTATTTCCTGGAAGGACGAGATATGGTTAACAGGAAATAGCTGGTTGACATATCTTTATTAAATCAAGGCACAGCAGCATCATTTTTACCACAGCACAGATCAACACTATACACTCTCCATGTTTGACTACCCTATATCACAATAAAAACAGGCTTTGAGAACTCTCTTCTAGTGGTAATGCTGAGAAAACTCCTACTTTTAAATGCTCTATACCTGGAAGAAGGGCCATTCACCATAAAGTCCTGTGTAAGCATTCTCTTGTATGGGTATTTCATGTCCATAAGTTGTTTTCCCATTGCTTCCCTTCCATTGTCTCTTGTAAATTCTGTCAGCTTCCAATTCTGTGAAGTATCATCTGCATGCAAGCCTTTGCTCCTAGCTTTCCTGTGGGAGGATGGAGCTGACACTAATAGTTCCTTAGTTCCAGCTATATTACTGGTAGCCTTTGGCAAATCACTTAGCAATCACTGATCTCTGCCATACTAAATAATTTCTTAAGATTATTAGCAAAACAGATGTGTCGATAATTTAGCCTATGTTTATCCTGCCCTGGAACTGCACCTTACTATTATGTTGTGGTTGTTTGCTCACATGTCACATAAAGTGCCTTACCATTTACCCTGGCTTCCCCTGACCACTTCCTCCCTTCTGACAACATCCTTCTCTTTTGCTGTGACCTCCAAATAGCTAGACCTCATTCTTCTTTCAGAAAATTCTTTGTTAAATGCATTTGGTAAATGACATTATTTAACAAGAATGTTCCCCAGACCTATGTGTGTTTAAGGTGTGTGTGTCTCTATCCTGCTCCTTCTCAGGCAGTGTGCAGTACGCCTTCATCTGGCCTATTTTCCAGTAGGAAATAATAAATCAATTCTTGGCAAACAGAAATGCAATCAATAAAATTGCATTATCTTACTTGAAAAATGTCTAGAACACCTAACAGGGAAACAATTCAGACAATGTATCTCCCCAGCAACATCCCTTTTTCTTTCCTCCCCACATGAATATACCAGGATGTCCTGCAGGCCTGAGGTTCTGGGTGACCAGGGAATATAAAAAATGCTAACCTAGATGGAGGTCACACTACACAATCCTGTGGAAGGATGGATCATCCCCAATCCACACAAAAGTCCCAATTAAACCTCTTAGCAAGTGTTACTGCACAGGTTCACTAGCACTTTTGTCACTCCACTGACAGGCTAAATGTTAAAAACTCCTCCTAATCATCTTTTAAAACTCAGAAGCTAGTAGACAATGGCGAAGCTTCAGGGAACTAGGGCCTGAAGATTAATTTACACTCTGAAGAACAAATATTTTCTCCTAAAGTTTGCTACTTTCTCTGTAATATGCAATTTCACAAATTTGTCACACCTCTTTGTGGCAAGGCAATATGAAATCTGCCAAGACATTCTAATATTCCAAATAGATCTGCACTGTCTATTTATGGGACAAACAGCCAAAAACCTGCAGGAATCAAAATTCAATTTGAGAAAATGATGTGGTTATTTCCAACCATATATTCTGAGATCTATTTATAAAAGGGATGTAAGAATTCTTGAATTAAGAGTGGTAGATGGTAATATGAAAAGTCAATTGTTGTGTCAATTTCGCCATGCACTCCTACCTACGAAGCCTAATTTAGCAGGGGCAACACTGAAAACTTGCAAGCCTTGAAATGCCTTGGATCTTAGAAAGGAATTTTCTTGGTTCTGAGTATGTCAAGCCAGCCATCAACAGCCCTTCACAACTGAAAAACAATCAGCAGGATGCATTAAAACCCAGGAAGTGCCAAGTCCCTGACTCAAGGATGGAGGTAAGGCAATGTAATAGTAAACCATACATACAGTAATACTGGTTAATGTACTACAGTGTGGGAGCAGTACACAAAAGCAGAAAATCTCCTTCACCTTGGGTAAAGTCATTTAGGATACCAATCAGATCTTGTACTATAAACACAATCAAACTGTACACTAGCAAATTTTAGGTTTAAATTTCAGATAAACCCTTTATTTCCGCTACAGGTAACCATTTTCAAAACAGAACTGATGTCTGCTGGAGAATGATCATATGTGAAAATATTTTACATCTTTTTCTCCATTCATCAGAAAAGTTCTGCTTTACGCCCTGTTCTCATGTGCCACATTGCTCCCAAAACGGTAAACCGTAACCTTCCGGATTAAGTCTTACTCTTTTATGACTGTCTTTTCACACAGGTCATGCTTATGGTCATGCAGCATTTAGTCACTACAAATGCCTTAGTGCGTGTGAAATTCACATTAATTTCACTGTACGACTAAGGTGTGGACGGTGTTAAAAACTTTATACTAGTGTTCATGTGATGCAGAAGGATGCGGGTTTTTTTTTTTGTAGCAGTGTACACTCCCTATGCTACTGTAAATAATTTTAAAGGAAATGGATCCATATTGATAGTATTGATGTTTTTTAACTATGCTGATTTATTTAAAGGGCCAAAATTCTATTGTGTAGATAAGGTCCAGGGTACTCATAGAAATTAATACTGAAAATACCTGTTACAGCAAGAAACTGTACTTGATTTCCTAAAATCCTAGATTAGGTCTTTGACTAGTTTTTTTCATTCTTCTGGTTTTCCAAGACACCTACATTTATAAGCTGCTCAAGAGTTCCCAAAGCATCCACTGAGGTTTTCAGGTCTAATGCTCTAGGGTTAGTGAATTTTTGTCGAAACCAACTCTTGTACAACCTCAGGAAGACAATCAGATTTGTCACAGAGCAATAAAATCTGCCTACTGCTTGGGGATATATTGAGAGGAATAACCTGTGAATCCACTTTAACCACTAGAGAATTCCCGTAAGACTATAAAACATGACTCTTGAGATGGTATTTCAGATCTGAAAGTGAGAAGTAATCTAGAGCAATTGAGGGCTCAACTACAAATGTGTATCTTTAAAAGTGTTATCCATAAAAATGAAGTCAAAATATATAGAAGCAAAAAAAAAAAAAAAATACAAGGACTTAAAAATGCCCAAATTCTAACCTTAGTAATCCCAAAAGTATTTAAGACACTAGAAAATCAGTGCTGTGAGTAGCTGAACTGAGTTAAAAGTTAACACTGAACAGAATTATTCTTGCTTCTAACTCCCATTCCTGGCTTTGTCAACTCCTTCAGAATCAATCAGGTACTTACTGAACCTGGTTGTCACTGATCTGCCAGACTTTTTCCTAACTCAAAGACAGTAATATTACTGGATTTCCCAATTCATCATTGCAGCTGTGAAAGTACTCATGTTGGCACAAGTAAAGTGGGACAGGAATATGTGAATAGGGAGTATGTTTGAGTACTTACATAGAGCACATGTCTCAGTTTTAGTCTAGTTTTCATTGAAAACATGTATCAGCTCTGGCTCTTGCCTCTGAAATTCAGATCATCCAGAGTAGTGGCAATGAACAAAAGAATGTGATCCTCATCTGTCAATCCTACCTTTTCTTCTGTAAACACTAAGTGCCCACACGCTAACTGAAAAGAATTAGTCCACACCAATGGCTTCAGACCAGCTTTGGAGTCACACAGAAGAGTCAAGTGAATTAAATTCCACTCTGATCTGAGGTAAAACCACTTAGGGGCTCTCTGCTGGAAACCACCACTAATGAAAACATGAATAATGGCAATTTTCTCATTTCTTGGTGATGACAGGAAAACAAATATGGTTTTAAGTAAGAGGTTTCTCAAAACTGTGGCCATTGGTGAGATGTGAACACCCTGTAAATACTGCTTTATAAGTATTAAAATAATAGTAATTTCGATATTAAAAGTACATTTTTCTTCAGTAGCTGTATTTCTGGCACGAGCTTGGATTGTTCTTTCCCATCTTTGTGAACACTTTTCATAATTCAGTGCAGTAACTATTGCTGTGGTCCAATGGTGTGAGCGACCCTGAGCACTCTGCACCCCTCTGCACTTTCTGAGCTTTCAGCAATTCCCCTGTGACCTACACGGACTGAAGTCTACTTCCTTGCCAAGAATCTGTAAAGTAGCAAAAAGCTGACTCCTCAGTCAGCGCCGTGAACCACTAAAACAAAAGCTTTTGTTTCTGGGAAGTCGACGAGAGTAACAAATGCAATGGCGGGGGGGCTCGAGGCCGGGGGGCCACTTAACAAACATAAACACACAAACCGTGCTTCTCCACCGCCCACGACGCTGCAGCCCGCCGAGCTCCGCAGGGCCGTTCGAGTCCCGGCCGCGCTGCCGAGCGAGCCGCCGGCCAGGCGCCACCCGGGACGGGCTGAGGGAGCTCCCCCGCGGCCGCTGTTCCGCGTGTACCGCCACGGCTGGTCCGGAGCCCTACACCGCCGGCCTCCCGCGCCCCCATACACACACCCGACCCCCCGAACCCGCTCCGAGCTTACCGCCGGATCCGCGCACATCCCCGGGGAATGGCCGCGCTCCCGCCCCGCCCCGCCCCGCCCGTGCTGCCCGGCCCCCCGGCCGTCTCCGCCCCGCCGCCCCTCACCTGCCCCGACCTACTCTTTCCCTTCTCGTCTTTCCCGCTCTGATCCTTCACCCCCCAGGAGTGACAGGCGGGACCCGAGCTGCGGCCGGCGACCTTTCCTACAGCGGCTCCTCCGCACGCCCAGGGCTCCGGGTGAGGGAGCTTTGCTCGCTATAGAGTCCGTGACGGTCCCCCATCTCAAGGTTAGTTATTGATTAAAGGTTTGTTTTTACCTCGGGGCGTCCGCAGATGGAGGCTGTGGTAGGAGTGCGGCAGTCACACAACCTGACGCCCTTGACAGCTCGTCAGGGAAATTGATTTTCTTAATCCTTTACAGTCATTTACAGCACTGAAGGCAGCTTGGCCAGTCTAAACATCAAGTTTGCTAGCCACTGGACTGATCAAGGTTAACAAATACTTTCTCTTGTTTTCTAGGAAGTGAGCCTCCGGCTACTGAGAAACTGCCCAAATTGCCTTAAACAAATCACAGCCACCAGGAACCTCAGTGAGGTGTTTCATCAACAGCCCTTGTGAATCTCACACTGTCCTTTATTTTATTGCCTTCTCGGGCACTTTTGAAGGCTGCCTCTTACAACGAAATCACATGGTCTTTTACATGAAAATGAGAGCATCAAGACGATCTTCTGCTGAAAAAGCAAGAAGAAGAAAAAAACCAGCAGGAAACATCAATTGCAGATCTCTTGGTCCCTATTGAAATAGACTGGGGTTACCAGTACTTGTCCAGTGTCAACAATGAATTCCTAACAGAGACCTGAGAGGGCTGTGCTGAGCAGCAGTACTTGATTGTGTTCTCCCCATGTACATGGTGTTGTTTTCCTCTGTTTTACTGCATTCTAGTATGCCCTGCACTCCTGACCATATGCTGAAAACATTTTTGGTATGTTCAATGAACAGCTGCTGATGGTCTGTTCTTTGGAGTGCTCATGTGGCTAGCAGGAATTTCAAAACATATTGGCATGTCAGATGGAATAAAAATTCTACATGAAGGAAGTCTGTAACTACTGCCTTGAAATTATGCAGTTTCTTCTTGGCTGGAAAATATGTGGAGTTCTGTTTCCTTGCAGGATCTAGCACCTTTGCTGGCTCAAGTGCTGTAGGAAAGAGGAATCAGCTCTGGGGAGAGCAGAGCAAGCTGCTGCAAGACACAAGGTGGTAGTAGGCTTTGCCAAAACCCAGTTACTTCAAAGTGATTTAATTGGTTAACATTGATTTGTTGGAATTTTCAAGTTGGCAGAGATGTTTGAGAAAGAAGAGAACATCACACAGCTTATAACCAACCACAGCTACTGTAATCACATTGCAGCTGTAAATAATTCATATCCAGAGTCTCACATTTCCCATTCATGTTTTTTCATTCATGAAAGTCCATTCTGTAAGCCTACAACTATGAAAGGCATTATTTTGTTTCCCTTGTTTGTCCAGCAATAACAATTGCCTAGTTAGGCCTGCACATCAGTGCACTGCAAAAATACCTCTCCAAACCATAAATGAGCTACCCTGGCTGCCAGAAAAAGCACAGCTACCTTAGTGCAGCACTCTGTGCAGTTCAATTAGATGTGTTGAAGAAGAGCATATGAGCTGTTTGGAGAGGTAAGGCTGATCAGGGGAGTGAGAGGTATTGCTGACTCCTGACTTGGCCATTACATACATGTTTTCACTTTGTCCTTCTGCACACCTGTCCAGTAGTGTGAATAGTCTTGATTCCAAGCATGCAGAGCAACCATCCAGCATGTCTGAAGTGTAATTAAACTGTCTTCTCCCACATACCTTAGGGAAAGTAACTACAAAGTAGTTACAAACTACATCATCACCAGAGATGATGCTTGATTGAGAAATTTCACTGATAGCTTTTCTGCATGGAGGTAATAACACTGAATATCCTCCATACAGATATATCCCATTTTTTTCCCCAGAGAGATCTGCAGGTGTCTATTATCATCTCCTGAACTGCCACATGAAAAAGGAAAAGTTTGAAATTCAGATCATCCAGAGTAGTGGCAATTAACAAAAGAATGTGATCCTCATCTGTCAGTCCTACCTTTCCTTCTGTAAACAGTAAGTGTCCACACACTAACTGGAAAGAATCAGTCCAAACCAATGGCTTCAGACCAGCTTTGGAGTCACACAGAAGAGTCAAGTGAATTAAATTCCACTCTGATCTTAGGTAAAACTACTTAGGGGCTCTCTGCTGGAAACCACCACTAATGAAAACATGAATAATGGCAATTTTCTTATTTCTTGGTGATGACAGGAAGACAAATATGGTTTTAAGTAAGAGGTTTCTCAACACTATGGCCATTGGTGAGACATAAATTCCCCATAGCAGTAACATAATAGTAATTTTGACATTAAAAGTACATTTTTCTTCAGTATCTGTATTTCTGACACAAACTTGGGTTTTTCTTTCCCCTCTTTGTGAATACTTTTCATAATTAAATCCAGTAACTATTATTGTGGTCCAACCCTGTAAGTGAAACTGTGGGCTCTGCACCCCTCTGTACTTTCCTGAAGCTTCAGCAATTTCCCTGTGACTTAAATGGACTTAAGTCCAATGACACAAAAGCCGTTGATGATGCCAAAACTGTTGGAGAGCTCTTTTTTTTGTGTATTTCAAAATGTCTATCCATTCATGGCTGCAATAGCTCTGCAAGTACAAGCATGGACAACTCATCCAGCTGTGCCCATACTGGCACTGTCTGGGACACATGAAAGAGAGGAACTCGTGTGACCTGCCAACTAAACCTGTTGGCAGACTGAAAACTTTCCCATGAAGATCTGAAAGGAAGAGGGAAATTTGTCACAGAGTGCTATCATTTCCCAGAGCACCTCAAATTAATGGAATGTGAAAACCTGAGTATGACTGTTCTCTGAGAAAATCTCTTCCCCAGAGGAGTATCATATCCAGTGATGATTCCAGTGCCAAATCCACATAAATAGCAGCGCCAGTGAGGATTTGGGGTTGTAGACATAGCTGGTTATCATTACTGCAATGTAGATGCTCCCAGATCAGCTTAGTTCATTCATATCATGTCAGTGGACGTACTTTAGAGATCCAGCATGTATTTACAGTGTAAATAGGGACATATTATAATACCCACTCTAGTTCAAATACATTTGAAAATGTGGTGGCATATGAAGAATAAATTATAGCCAGAAAGGGAATTGATTATTACCCAGTAATCTCATCATGTTTTACTTTCTTATCTCTGCAGTAAACTCAAATAATTTAACTGTAGCAGAGATATCACAAAATAACTCTTGAATTTTAAAATACATTGAATTATTGATTACGAGATCATTGGCTAAATGATGTGTTTAGAGTGCTAAGCAATGTTGCCAGTGCAAATTAAGGTAATTTCTTATTACAAGACTAACAGATACAGTAAGATCTTCAGATATATTTCCTGGCAGGACCCCTGGAGGACATATACACAGTGAACAAAACAGCTGTTCATCTGCTCTAGTCTGTGTGTGGCTATAGCCTTTATTTACCATACACTTTACTGGTTTATTGATTTCCTCATGAAGAGATTGTTTTTATCGCTGGAGTAAGCATATTATAAATAGTCACAAATTTTCCTTCACTGCTCCCTGTGAGACAAGATGGCATTACTACTTTCAGGTTACAAATTAAAATTGAAACAAGGAAGAATAAGCATCTCAACATGAAAGTGTTTTTTAGTGAATCTGAGCCTACATGCTCAGTTTGAAAGATTGAACATTTAATATTTTTACAGTGCAAGGTATCTATGTATATTCTGTATGTTTTGCAAATCTTGAGAGAGGTAGAGTTGTGTGTAAATATTGTCGTGGGAACTTTCCTGAAAGGCAGGACCCTGACCTTCAGGGTCATTAAATCCTCATTATTGCAAGCATGCCATACAATCTGGTTCATAAACTGACTGAACTTTATCGAAAACTTGTTAGGTATTTTGCTCATATTACTGTACTAAAAATCTGCCCCAGAGTTTGGGTTCTGTGAGGGTTAAGAATTATCTTCTAGCTTCTAAACTCAGTTTCATACCCAATTGCTCTTATTTTAGCAGTGACCACTGCTTCCATTAAATAATTCTTTTTGATCCTGGTGTTTATCAATCCACCTTTGTTTTGCTAAAGTAAACCAGATAAGAATGAATCCCATCAAACTGACTGAAGGCTAACTAAATTTCAAATAAAAGTGTCCAGCCAAAGGTGTAATTCAGTTTAATAAATCCATTCAGACCTTAGCTAATGTTGTAAAATTGTAACGTTGTAATAATGTAATAATAAAAATAATGTTGTAAATTGCTGTGATATAGCTTGTCAAATTTTAAGGGAATAACTGATGATGTGATAAAAAAGAAACCTATAGAAGCTGTAATAGTAGCTCTGAGCTTAGGATTATATAATAAATACAGTCCATGAACTCCTTGTGTAGATGACGTGTATGTAGTGGGGTGTTTATTATTTTTTAGGAATACTTTCTCCCCACTGCTATTATGATGTGTTGGTACAACTTGCTGTGCAGCATATTCCAGCACTACTAATTGTTGTTTACTACTAGGGTTAAGAGTCACCATAATCTACCTGCTGGGCATTTTATTTTCTGTTTTATGATATCCAAAGATTTTTGAAAAGCACCAACACACTCTTGCAATTCATTATTAACACTGAAATCTTAAGGTTAGGCTTGGAGAAGCAAGGGAATATCTAGCTTATAGTTTTACTACATCTGCCCTAAAAGGGATTACTAATTTTCTGGTTTTGTCATCTTGTATTCCAGACATAACAATCATTAGACCTGAACACTGTGAGTAAAATTCCAGTCCTGATGAGTACCTGGTGTTCAGTTCACCTAGAATTTTTAAGCATGCAGAAAGGAACATAGAAAGATAGAAATGGTGACAATAGATTTCATTCAGCCTCACTATGAATTTCACTGGCTCATCAGAGTGTAAAAACTAAATAGAGATATGCTATTTTCAATCTCCTTCAGCTGTAGCACATCACTATGGCCATGATTTTATGTAAGCTTCTACAAAAACTTTAAAGATTCCTGGTTTAATAATTAAAGTGGTTCACTGATTGATATTCATGTATCAACCACCTTCATCTAAGAATGGGCTGCCGGAAGGGGTAGTTTTGTCTTCCCCCTCAGTCCCAACCACAAAGGTCACTTCTGTCAGAAGTGCTGCTCTGTTCCTGGTGGAAATCTAACCCATGAAAAAAAACAAATGGGTGTAAAAAAATTACTTTTCATCCACATCATCTGCAGTTTCATCCTGCAGCCCCTTGCACCCTAGTACTGGCATGAGGGTTGGGGAGAGAAAGCAGAGCTGGCAACAGGGACTAGGGGACCAGTGGGACCTCTCTTTCCACAGCAACCCACATTTAGCTCAGCATAATCTCAACTGCAATCTCAACGTTTCCACTAAATTTAAAAAATGCGTTTACTGTCCCCTCTATGATGGTAAAGTACACAGTTATCTATTTATTTCTGTTGACATACCTGTTTAATAGTTCCTTGTGGGATACTTATACTGGTGCTTGGATCAACAATGTGGATAAAATAATGCAAAGTTCATTCTACACCTTTCTCTCATAAAATCGCTTCTTTCCTTGCTGCTCTGGAATCTCTTGCCTATGTAATTACTGTTCTAGAAGTTTCCCTCCCTGATTTTGCGATTATTTGAGAGCTTAGCTTTAAGGGGCGGGGTGGGTTGTCACTCCTGTGGTACAGAAGCATGAAAAGCAGGTATTTTTAAAGGTTAAGACTTGATGGCAGATCCCAATCAGGTCCAAACTGCCAAATACCAGCTTTGTATCCCCTACTTTGTTGCAGTTGAAGATGGGCTCTGAAACATGGATTTAGCTAACCTATCTGTGGTTTCCCTGAGCAGTCTGACTTTGGTCCTCATAGGCCAATAGGCTGAATCAAAAATATTACTTTTAAACGACATATATGTGAAAAATGAAAAGTGAAATTCTTTATTCTTCAAACCTGCAAAAAATCAGCTGCTTTGAAAATGTTTACTGGGATAGTGTCACATGGGATGGTAGTTTCCTATCCTATCTGTTCCTGTCTTCATGCGTTACATCTTTGCCCTCTTGCATTTTTCACGTGTTTGATCTCTTTCAACTGAGTGGCACACTCGCTACCTTTCTCTTCGTAAATTATTTCATTCTAAATCTGGATCGCCTTCGTATTTCTCCTGTTGTCTCTCGGTCTATGTTGCTTGGAGCAGACGCTCCCCCTGGTGCTCTGTTTTGTAGTGTGCAACATAGTACAGTCGAAGTGGATAGGTTTCCAGTTACCTAACAAAGCAAATACTAGGGGAATAAAGGAAATTATTATAGATTTTTTTTAACTTGAAATTTAATCTACTCTTAATTTTACAGCACTTTTGAGTAGTTTCCGCATAATAAAATTGAATAAATTTTCAAGAAACCTTTCTTAACAGTCTAATCTACAAGCAGTAGCAAACCCTGAGGAAAATTGGGGGAATTTCAAAGTTTTCAGTCAGCAAAACATGAAATCGGTTCTTCCCCATGTGTCTCTTCTCCAAAACTCCCAGGCACCACATCATTCCTACAAGGCCACATGCGTGTCTTTGAAGAAGTTGTGCTGCAGACTGACTTAACCAGCCTGGGTTTTTTGAAAGAGCTTCTATCCACCAGTACAGACTTGTAGCTGCTTTGGTATTCTTATGGCCCAGTGTTATACCTACATATGCATAACTGTTTGACTGTAAATTAGCCCAGTGACTTCAGTGAAATAAAGTCTGCTTACAGGTATAACAGTCTCTGTGCAGTTTTGTGTCTTGCTGGGACTTGAATTCTTATAGGTTCTCTTATATCAGGGCAATTTTGCTCCTTTGCATTCACATGCAATCAGTTCAACCCATGAACTGCTAATGCGAAAACCTGTTCCATAAACCTCCTCCACTGGCTGGCTAGGATTGAATTCACACTTTGATAAAGCATAAAAAACCCCGAGCTCTTCGTGGTAAACACTACCAGCAGCACGGACCTCTGCAGTTAGCGTTCCTCCAAACTTCCTCAGTTTGATTCAGTATCACAGAAGATGCGGTGTCTGCTTTAAGTCTTGAGCTTCCTCTCCTGCCACCAGTTGGAAAGTTAACCTCTTAAAAGTCAAAAAGCAAAGCTGCCAGCCAGGCAGAATGCGAAAATAGTTATTAAATGTAATTGCATATAAAAGCTTGTAAAAATTGGGGTGATGGGGAAGATGCGTGCTAATGTCTTTGCAAACAATCCGATGGGTGAGGGTGTGGGTGTTAACGCACTTGGAATGGGTCTTAATGTCTCTCCTAACTGCAAGCAGCAGGTTTGTTACAGAGCCCGGGCAGCCTGACTCCTGAGGCAGGCAAGTGGGTCTGTACAAGCCTGAGTTTCTGAACTTTGGGGTAAAATGACAGGTTCAAATGGCATATGTGTGAGGCGGTTCGGGAAGGCTGTAGCTTCCTAGTACCTCAGACAATGGAGAAGGGAAGTGGGCAACATGCCGGCAGTTCAGGCTGAAAGGGGCATTGCCCTCCGAAACCTCCAGAGAGAGAAAAGCCCGCGGGCGTGTGCCCCAGTGGACTCTCTCCCTTTATTCGAATAAACTTGCAGGACTCCTCTGTCGCCTCTGTGGACACTGGCTTTTCATAGCGTGATTTTTTTCGTACAGGGGAGGTTCCGGCTTCATTTGCCGTCTGACCGAAGGTCGCACACAGCCCCGCTGGTCCCCTAAACACACCGGACGATCGCGGTGCCGGGACAGGGACTCGAACCCGCGACACGGGGCAGAGCAGGGCGGGTGTTTGCTCGTGCGCCTGCGCAGCGGCGGCGGGCGGTCACGTGTCGGCGGCAGGGCTGGGCGATGCTGCGGCTGCTGGAGAAGCTCCCGCCGGGCCGGGCGCTCCAGGTGAGCTCCCCGCGGCCCCGGGCGGGCGGGCGGCAGCGCGGGGATCGCCGCGGGCAGCCCGGGCTGCCGCTGTCCGGAGCCTGCGACAGAGGCAGGGCCCGCCGGAGCGCGGGGCTGCGGAGCGGGGCCGCCCCTCCCGCCAGGCCGCAGTGCCGGAGGACAGTGCTTTGGGAGAGTAGAGAGGCCCGCGGGCTCGGAAATCAGCAGCTGGGGTTGTGCTGCGATCCCAGTGCACAGATCACTGAGGCGCCCTTGGTCGCGACACCTCAGCAGGGCTGTGTAGTTGTGCACACAACTGTTCAGTCCGCGTGTAAACCCGAGCTGAATCTGAGTCGCGTTGTGATTTCTGTGGCCAGAGCTCGTGAACTGGCTTTGAGGGGAGAAGGGAGGACAGTGCATATTCAGGGGGTGGTTAGTGTTCGTGGCTTTCTGAACGGTGGCTGGGCTGCAGTCTGGAAGCATTGAGGCAGCTCCCAGCGGAGAGAGGGATGATAACTGAACTGCTTGATCGGTCTCAGGTGTAGATTAACCACGAGAGAATTATATGTGTCACGTCGTTGCAGTTCCTTCATAAGATAGTTGATGGCATCTGTGGCCGTGCATATCCTCGATACCAGGATTATGGCAGTGTTTGGAGCTTGTCAGAGTGGCTGGAGGTTTTAGAAGAAACAATGACGTATTTCAAAACTGCAGTTGGCAAGAACATATCTGACGAAGAGGTAAGGGCTCATCACTGGTTAGCCTGGACTTTGAGAGATCATCAGTGGAGTGATTAGTCTTGTAGTTTTTGTAATCCTAAAGTATTTTTATAGTGAAGCATTTGAATAGCAGTGAATTAAGCCTATATAGGTAGAAAGTAAGCGGTGTTTAGAGGTACACTGCCAAGACTTCTAAAACAA
This sequence comes from Entomyzon cyanotis, assembly GCA_024500445.1. Lineage (NCBI taxonomy): Eukaryota > Metazoa > Chordata > Aves > Passeriformes > Meliphagidae > Entomyzon > Entomyzon cyanotis. The sequence continues at coordinate 20,415,381 of JAKEPQ010001009.1, read as the reverse complement.
AAAGTGAAATTGATGGTGATTTTTGAATATTTTTTTGGTATCATAGCATAGTTGTTAAAATATTGATTTAATCACTCAAATTGGTGTTTTGAGTGCCACCAGATTAAATCTGTTTACATAATCTGTACATAGTAGTGTTTATTAGCAGTAAAACCAATTCACCTTCTTGTTTGGCTTTCTTTGTTCATTAGTACTGCATTGAAGTGGTTTAAAATACTGACTGTATGTAAATAAATCTTGTAAAAAATTTGGCTGTGAATGGAGGACCATGTGGTGCGGGGACTGTAATTCAGGACATTCCAATATGTATGAACATTGCAAAATCTTAATCCTCATCTCTTGCACATTGCTTGTATTTTGACCACCTGCTAGTAGGTCAGTCAAAGAAAGACACCTGTGTAGCCATGGGGATGTCCCTGCATCATCATTTCTGCTTCAGCTGACCTGATGTATTTGGCCTCTGCCCTGATGCTGAGAAACTTACAGACCTAAACCTGAGTTGTTTGGGTGTGTGATTTTCTTTCGATTTTAGGGTGGCATCTAAGAAGGCCAATAAGGCTCCATTCTCTGGTGTCTTTTAATTTAAATGATGATTTTTTTTTTCTCTGTATGTTGCTGTGGTAAACACTTACTCTTAACTATCAAAGACAGAGTACAGCCACAAAAGGCAGTATAAGAATGAAGTCCAGTATTACAGCTATTGGCTTAGATATATACAGGGCACAGTTGTTGCAGGTGGTACATGTTACTTCTGTGGTTCATACTTTAAGCAATCACAGTTTTTGTTTTTATTTTTGTAGGCTGCTCAGCAGATAATTGAGTTAAATTCAGACTATCAAGATGCAATCACAAAATGTCTGAAAGGTAGAAAGGAAGAAATCAGGAATGCCCTAGTAGAAAGAGTAAACGCGATCTCTTCTGCCCAGCTGCAGGATTTTGACTGGCAGTTAAAGGTGAGAGTGTTGCCTTAATGTTGTTTGAAAGAAATGTTCTACAACAGAGAAGTAACTATTGATACAGTCCCGTTAGGCCTGCTCACTCTGCAGAATGGTTCAATTTTTATAGGTATTGTAAAAGTACCTTAATGATGACACATCAAAGATAGAAATTTTGCCAGAAATTTGTATAAACTGCAAAAGTAAATTTTTAAGATTTCTTTTATTTTGTTTTTCCCCTCTTTTCTTTTAAAGCTGCTCAGGAAGACTTAGTGCTATTCAGGAACACCTGAAAGTTTTGTATGCTGTTATGATTTTGAGGCCTGAATAAACAGTATTTTTTCCTGAAGAAGTATATACTTAAGATTAGTTTACTGGTTCAGGATAAGTTTTCTTGACTTTTTTCAAATGTTTATATCTTTGCAATAAACGTTTATTTAATAATTAGTTTGAAATAATTTATCTTTAGACTTCCTGTTTTGGTAATAAGCCAATGATAATGGTGTTGCCTAAAGTAGGATGGTGGTTTGAGGTTGCGAAGACATCTGGTTTAAATTAAGTTCTATCAAAGACTTAAAAACATTATGTACACTGTTTATCATTTTACTTAGGCCATGAGATCTGTTAAAGAGAGTTGTAGAGCTGTTAAGTAGTTTTCCATGTTAACAAGAGTCCCGAATAATTTCTGCAGCAAACAGCTTTGGAAATCAAAGAGCAATGCCCAAAACATACAAGCTTTTGCAAGAGCAGGTGTGACTTTATAATGTGCTTTAGATTAACTGTTGTTGGGCTTGATATCTTGTTAACTGCATTTACTGCTGACAAAAATATAAACTGGTCTTACGTGAACTCTCATTTTTTGTTTGTGGCTTCTTTAAAATTTTCCTTCTGGAGGATTTCTTGAGTTTCTTTCTATTTTGTGATACAAATTTCTGGTACCTGTCTGAGCTATTATTTTTCTTAAAACCACTTTCTTCCCCCCTTGAGCTGGTTATCTTTTTTTTCACTTGCCATCATTGAACCCTGCCACATTCTGTTCTCTAAATAAAGAAGATAGATCTGTACTGATCTATAATATTATCAACTGACCTTTGATTTTAATACATTTTAAAAGCCTTATCTATGTTGGAGGGAGTATAGCAATCAACAAAATAGAAAGCACAGTTGGCATGTAATCTTCATCAGTGTTTGTCAAATAGGATATCTGACAATGTTTGAGCAGCTGCAGAGTGTTGAAAAATGCATGAAGGTGTTCTCTTTCTCCCAACAACCCCATTCTGTAAGACCCTTCTTGCTGAATTTGAATAGGGTGATTTCAGAATTCATATACTTCATTAAAGAGCCATGATCAAATGTGTCCTTTCTTTTCAGCTAGAATACTAACATGTGCCAGCCCAGTAATTTTAACAAATTGTTTTTGACAAGTGTATTGCTGTGAAGGGAGGCCCTTATTATTTCAATATATTGTTGGTATTAACAAACAAATAAAAATCCCAAAAAGAGAGAGGAAAAATCCCTCAAAACTGCAGAGATTACTTGTGAGAAGTTAATTTTGTCATGTTGATGTTTGTTCTGGTATTACAAGTTCAATGACAGTACAGATGTAATATTATGGAAGACTAAAAATTTAATGGCTTGTCCTTCCACTTTGTTCTTGTTTTGTCAATCTGCATAGCTTGCTCTCTCCAGTGATAAGATCTCCATGCTGCAAATGCCACTCCTCAATCTTGATTTGGATGTGAGAGAAAATGGTGAAATTAAGCCAATTTCTATAGAGATGAATAAGGAAGAGTTGCAGAATCTAATAAATGCACTTGAAGCTGCGAATAAGGTAACTTTTACTGATTTAATCTTTTGTTCCTGACTTTTCACATACTGATTTATTTTAAGCAAAATTTGTAGAATCATAGACTAGTTTGGGTTGGAAAGGACCTGTAAAGGTTGTCTAGTCTCAGCTCCCTGCAATGGGCAGGGACATTGTTGACTAGATCGGGTTGCTCAGAGCCCTGTCCAGCCTGACCTTCAGTGTTTCCAGGGGTGGGGCATTTGCGTCCAATGTTTCACCACACTCACTGTAAAAAGTATCTTCCTAAGATCTAGACTAAATCTACATTCTTTAATGTAATACAATTACTCCTTTCTTATGCCTTAAAGATTGGTGAAAACTCCCATGTTCCCTCAGCTTGGAAAAATGTCTGGGTCCGGGGGAGTTACTTGGTTCATAAGAAGTCCTTTAATTTCCATGGCTTAGTAAGTCAGGAAGAAAGTTACAAAGATTGCAATACAGTAACCCAAGAAGAGAATTTCAAGTGAAACAATAAGGTGTCACTTGAACTGATCTGAGACACTAGAGAGTCTCAGATTTCTTAATAGAAAAGGCTAAGGGAAATGAGGATTTTAAGAAAATGGTGTTCTCATGAAATTACAGCTCTAACAGCTTTCACGGCTTGCTTTCTTACGGATTTTCTTCTCTGCAAAACTAAATTAAAACAGTGAGTGAGCAAGGATTCTTCTGGGACAGACTTAGTATTCACACACCCTTTGTTCTGCTTGAGGGTCTGTGTGGAAGCTGTGGGATGTGGTCATCTCCTTACTTAGTTCTGGGGGCACACGAGGAGGAATTCACTTCAGAATTGGTCCCTTGGCTTTACTTAGTGCAGAAGGAATGTCACTGGACCTGGACTTGTTATTCTACTTTTTGATTGTAGGCAGCTGAAGAATGGTTTGAGTACAGTGAAGGGTAAAGCAAGTTACTGAAAGTGATGGTTGTGTGAGGTTGTAGAAGAGCTGAGAGAGGGATGGCGTGCTTTCCAGAGGAAAGAAATGCTTATTCAGTTGCATATTATACCAAAACAAAGCAAAATGCTTAATTTCATAGACTGTTTAAGTTTTGGTCTTCACCAAAATTAATCTCATCCCTTTTCTCTTTTTCGAAGGTTGTCTTACAACTGAAATGATGGGATTCAGTTCATCAAAGTATCTGCTGGTGATGGCTTCCCAAATGATTTGGGGAAGAAATGTGTTTACTGCAAAATGAAAAGTTTTTGGTGCTGTAAAATACTGAAGTGAGAAGACCGTTATGACTTGTGACCAAATGAATATTAATCCTTCAATAAAATATAAAATCCTGTATCTGTTTGACCAAAAATATGAAAATCTAATGTACAGTTGCTTTTAGTGCTGAAGGCTTACAGACATTTGGAAGAGAATCACATGCAACATGTGCCATATTTGTTTTGGCAGTGACTACACAGGTGCCTATTAAACTAAATCATACTTGCATTGTATGTTATCTAAAGTGCCATGATAATAAAGAACATGAGAGAGTGTTTGTAGTACTAATGTATTTATACTTGTAAATATGGTAAATAAACACCTGACTTTGCGTGTGAATAATTGCAGTAAGTTATTTTTTGATTTATGAATCACTAAACTCAATATTTTTAGATGCTGGGGAAAATCAGCTTTACAAAAAAAACAGTGTAGAACCACAAAATAGTTGAGGTTGGATGTGACCTCTGGAGATTACCTTGTCCAACTTGGCTGCTTCAAGCAGGGTAACCTAGAGCCAGCTTCACAGAACTGGGTCCAGATGTCTTGAGTATTTCCCAACCATTGAGACACCACAACCTCTCTAGGCACCCTGTTCAGTGCTCAGTTGTAAAAAAAGCACTGGAGCTTTATTCAGAGTAGAGTTGAAGTTCTTAGCTTTGTTTTTGTTTCATAGTTGATGGCTTTTTAATCAAATTATTTATGTTTTCAGAAGGAGGTGCAGTGCTGGAGAGGAGCTGACTTACGTGGAGAGTGAAAAAGATATTCCCAGCCCACTTAGTACAGGAGATAATTGGTGAATTCTACTCCAAACTTTGCTGAAACAGATGGGATTTTGATTGTAATATGTAACAAAAGTTAAAAGCTATAACACTAGAAGAGTATGCCAGAAATCTTGCGGTTTCTACTATTAGGCCATTTTTCTATATGTAAAGAGCAAATTATTTGTAATGCTTATATAAATACTAATGTGTGATTCTCCTGTGTGTGTGTGTGGGTTTATTAGGCAAGTTGTGTATAAATAAGGCAAAGTATTGATGAGTTAACTTTTTTTGTAGTTTCAGATTCAGGGTCTTGAGTTTCTTCTACTATATTTTGTTGTGCCATAGGTTTTAATATATGCAAAGTTTAAAGCAATACATTTAAAAAATAGACTTCAGAGTACTGGTCACAGAAGAGGAGGACAAGAAGCTCTCTTGCAGAAATATTTCTATGAAAAGGATTTTAATATGTTCCATGGACAGGTAACATAAATATATATTACAACTATCACAGAAGTTTTGTGGATCAGAAAATGTTTTTTAAACATATGTTTGCGTGTAAAAGGTATTGTTTTTCTTTTATTTGGTGCTACAACATTTAATCAGATATACATGTTCAGTGTCAGCAATTGAAAAAAGTAAAAGTGTGGAGAAGTGTAAGGAGTTGTAGAGATGAAAGACTGGAAAATGTATCTCACAGTGAAAGGACTGTTACCTCTAACATATGGCTTGATCATAGTCTTGAATTTCTGTAAGCAAAAAATTTTGTAATGGATCAGATAACAGATAAAGGCCTTGTATAAATGGTACAAAATTCAAGCTGAAAATCAGATTTGAATTGATTAGTTTTATTAGAAGTCTGGAAGGAGTTATTGCAGGTTGAGCACTAGCATGTTTGGGAGGATGCTGTTTTTAAATTGTGAGTGTAGGGAATAAATTCACCAGGTCTGTTTATTTTGTTTATAGGTAGTTGTTGACTATGCTTTTTCCTTTACTTCTAGTTGCTTTACAGGAGAAAAATATTCATAGAATATTTCTTATTCAAAGAATATGAGAGGTGGATATTTAAAATTAATTTTTAGTGTGTTGCTGAAGTTCTATGTTGCTGCTTCTTAGTTTTCAAGATCAACTGTTCAAAAATGCAGTAAATTCTTCAAAACAGTTTCATTTTCTTAACAATAACATAATAATTTCTTAACTAATAATAACTTCCATTTTTGTATACAATCAGTGGAATTTCTATTGCAGAATCTGCCACATCTCTCACTGACAAAAAGCAGTTGTTTAAAATGTAGATGCTATTTTAAGTGTTTCTGAGTTTTTCTTAGTAGTAGAGACTTAAAGTGTTTACACAGTTTCGTTTTAAATTCTATAGCAAGTTCTGTAATAATGGATTTTTAATTAAGGTTATGTAGTGGTGTTTAGTCTTTAGTATCATCCTTTATTTTTCTGTCCGTTACTGCAGCACTGAACAGAAAAGGCTGAAAACCCTTTTTTTCAATGATTTTTTGCTTTTACAAGAAGACAGCTTTCTGATACTGCTGTTGTTGACAGAAATAAAAATGCAGTGAGATGCTGTTTTTAATAGGTGTTAGACTTTATTGAAAATCAGAGTATTTTTTTATATAAGCATCAAAATTATGTTTCTAATAGGGGGCATAACAACACGGTGTGAGTGGCTAGAGGGGGACAGGAGCACCAGTTGATGAGCAGTTGAGAACTAGCAGCTAAAACACAGCACTGCATTTGAAACGTGCATCCTGACCTTACATCTCTGCAGAGAAATGAAAGGCATGTAATGGCCTCTAGTAGATGGCAAGGAAAGGGACCAAAAAGAATGCAGAAGAGAGCTTGCTCTTTATACCATCTGTTGGAAAATGGCTTCTTTTCTATCTTTGCTCAGACAATTAGGTACTTCTGGAACAAGCAAGTCTTCTGTTGTGACAGATAAGGCATTTGTGGAGACTGTACCAGACCAAATGAATGCAAAAAACTGGAGCTTTCACAAGACCAATTACACTGGTGTCACCTTCAGCAGACACCTTGCTGAATGCAGGTAGACATGAACAGGTAGCAAATTGGACAAACCTACACAGGACCGAAAACAAGCTTGTGGCCAGGAGCACGTCTGTCAGGTGTGGCCAGCCATGCTCCCTCCCGGCTGAGGAACAGAAGGATGGGTAAAGATGTTGGCATTGCATTTCCACACAGAGGTTTTCATGACATGTGAAGCTCATGCATGTCACAGCCCCTGGAGGAACTGTATGCTGGGACACAGTTAAATAAAACTGCACCAGTAACAAAAGCCGAGGAGAATTTGTGGTGTGAGGAGCCCCACACACAAAGAAGTTTGGGCCTTGACTAAGAATTAGGCCAAAGGTGTGGGAGCTTAGAGAGACCCCGTTAGCATTAAGTAACTTCATTTTGTCTGTGCTTATCCGCTCACTTTGCCTGTATCTGTATTTTCCTATGTTCTTTCAGGTGTGAGCTCATTCTAATTAACTGGCTACACCACGTGGAATAGCTTTGGAGTTTGCACATCCCACCACACTAACTTGTAAATATTGTTCCCAAAAGATGTTCCCCCTTTGGCCCAATTCAAGAACATGGGTTTATATTCTCCCTGCAGCTCACTTCTGGGTCCTGCAGTCACACGAGCAAAGAACTTCCCAACCAACCATCATAAATATGTTCAAGAAATCTCTCTGGTTTTGCAGGCAGTAAGGAGAGACCTCTTGAGTATGTAGTTTATACAAGAAACAAAACTTTGCACAGAAGGCTTTTTGAACCAAAAGCTAATGAATATAGTGCCTACAATATAATGGACATGCTGTATGAAGTTTTAATTTCACCATGTAAAAAGCACCTATAGGAATTCACATTGCATAAACAGACCTGCATTTTGAATCAGAAAATGCGGCATATCTTGAGACAAAATATAAAAGTGAATTATAAAAATAATGTTACTTGCCCTTCACTGGCATTCGTTGCACTTTTCTCTGTTTCACAGAAATCTCCCCTTGATTTCAGAGAAAACACCTTTTCCGCATCAGCTATGTCAGCTTTGATCTTGGTATGCTAAAGGAAACCAGAACTGCATCTGAACAGCAAACTGTCAGTATGGAATTGACTATTGTAATAAAACTGCTTTTGCAATAAAGCAATTATATATGCCAAGAAGCTGTGTTTTTAAAAGATCTAAATAAACATGTAGAACATTTCTGAGTTCTGAAGCAAGCCTTTCTGATGGGAAACATGTTATGACATAATTGTGCTTTCTTCTGAAAGGGGGTTTTTAGAACCAGTAACACCCTGTCCTGAAGTATGCATATTTTGCTATCATTTTGAGTAGTGAATTAATATTTATAATGCAATATCAGCAGTAAAGGCATTTTTACTCTTCTAGTACTAAAGAATGCTGTCATAAGTGCATGAGGTAGTCCATAATTTTTTTTTTTACTTCTTTAAATCAACCTGAATTACATTTGGTGGTATACTACTCTTTCCTATGCAAAATTGTAGTTCATGCTTGCTTCAGGACCTCTCCAGAAAGACCATAAGACCCCTACCAAAACCTAAAAAAGGAGGCAAACATCACAAAAATTCATTCTTTGGACTTTCGCGGGCCTGTGTGAAGAGTCCTACATAGGGAAGGCTCAGGCTATTTTTAAGCATTGGATTAGTCAGCTAATTTAGCTAATAGAGTAATGAAAGGCACTGGAAGGTATGGAGATTTTTTAACTAGGAACTACTACAGGTCCACAGAGACTGCTTTGGTGATGGACTATCTGTGGGGAAGGACTCCTAGCATCATATAGATTAAATATTTTTTTATGGCTACAGTAAAAGATTATTCAACTTTTGGGGGAATGCAGAGGTTTCAGATCTGCCATATTTCTATTGATATTGATTTGAATGGGAGCCAGAGCTTCCATTTAACATTGGGTGATCTAATGAGAACAGCGATTAACTTCCTTTGTAAAACCCAATCCTGAATTCTTTACCTATGCCAAAGTCTCATGCAGGTCTTTCTTGAAACAATGATTTGCCAGCTTTGTTTCAGAAATGTTTGCTCCAGCAGACAATGTTCAAAGTTTCCTCTGAAAAAAATAATGTAATATGTTGTCAGCTAGATCAAAACAGCAAATGACATTTCAGAGATCGGAACAAGGAAACTGGTAAGTTCACAGATGTGAATGAGATAGCTATTTTCACCGAAATGCATGATCCGCTAAAGGAAACTGTCTTTATGAACATTTTTGGCAGTGTGATTGATTTTATACTTTTGCATGAGACTGTGCAGGTACAGAGAATGAGGGATGAGTTAAAAGGAATTGATCAGAAACCATCTCTAGAGATATGATGTGCTTCTGCTGCCATGTAATTATTTTAGGTCCTCATTGGTATCGATACTCAAATGAAATTGGATTTTGCAAAAAAAAAGGTATGAGAGTGAGTACCAGGCCATTTCTTAGACTGGCACCAGCATGAGACAAGAAGTGATGTTGTCATAATTCTTGGAGACTCAAGATTGCCCACAAAATACATGTCAAGGAGCAAACAACATAGGCAGAGTTAACTCTGCACTCCAAGACAGTAAGTAGAGCAAAGTCACCTGGTCTTCCTTTACGAAATGCCAGATTTTTTATTTGTCACTTAATTATTTCACCTGTGTATACATATTTCAGTATTATCACATGCTGAAATTCAATATTCTTGTGCGATCTCCTACCTTCCTTGGGCTGCAGGGTAGTTGGTTGCCCATTGGTGTAGGAAGAAACATACTTGTACAATCACTGACATGGGGGGGTTATGCTTTGTAATACAGAAATGATTGAAAAGTATTTCTTTACAGAACAGCTATAATCCAGCCTTTTTTAAACTAATACTCCCAAGCACATATTAGCAATGCATCCTCATTCATGAGAGAATTCATGAGAATAGGCAGAAGCTCATTGGTGAAGGGAAACGGCTGGTGGAACATAGCCTCCGGGCCCTGGGTGACTTTCCTCATGACTTATGTCAAGAAATCCTCCACTCGCAGTACAAAGGGATGGAACATTTCCTGTAAGGGTGAACAAGGTGAACCAGCAGATATTCTGAAATAGCAACCTCTGTGCTGTTCAGTGGTAGCATAAAGCAATGTGACATCAAAAGTATTCCTGTTTCATTGAAAAGACTATCTTTCTGTCTAACAAGGTTGAGGTTTATCCAACTTCTCTCTGCCAGAGAAGAGGGGTAGCTCACTGTGAGCTTTGTCCTCTGCTAAGCTAGCTGCTTTGCTGGAATGTAGTTATCTCACAGATCCTTAGTGTTCTGTTATCTTTGGTCAAAATTATCAATGCATTCAAACATTGTTAGGAGACTCCTGGGCAGGCACACAAAAAGTGTGGCTCAGGGACAGTAGAAACTCAATGCCTTGGGAAACTGAGCCAAAAATGACTTCCAGTAGAAATTGCCTGAGAGCAGAACAAACTGTATGGGAGTTTAGCTGAAACATAATTAGCAAAAGAAATGTATCTATGCTGATCTTGAAGTCTGGCTCCTAAAAGCAGGAAACTACTGAAGTACAACAGCGAGGGAACTCAGCATTACAGCATTATTCACCTTTATTGCTTAGAGCCAGCCAAATTACGCCATCCTGTTGATGGGAAGAGATTGTGTTTCTTTTGTACTCCTTAATTTCTAGCTCCAGATGGCAATGTACCTGGGTAACCCATAAAGAGACTCATTTTGCCATGCTGATAACCACTGGCTTTTCCTTGCTGCCAAGAGGAAAACGAGAAATGTTTTCTTCTGCTTTTACCTCTAGAAGTAGTTGTAGCTACAGTTAGTGGCTCTTGCCTCTGTATGTGGTGAGGTTATTAGTCCCTGCTGCCAAACTTTGCCCCAAGAGCTGGCAGTTGTTTCCTGACTCAAGGTCATGGCTTTCAGCTCTTGATGCAGACAGGCCTTGGTGTGTGCTGTTCAAGACGGGCTGCAGGGCTGGGATTTGTATTGGTGGCATGTGTTGAACATCTCCTAGGGCAGAAGGGCAGACCCCTCCTATTTTGGAACATGCTGTTCTTAAGGAGTTTTGCCTTTGCACTGCTCTTGTTTTGTTAATGGTTTTTACTCTGCTCCATACCTTTTTGTTGTTGTTTCGAACTGTACAATGCAATTGCTTTTGGTCCATGTGCTTATTATCTATGCCAGAAACATCTGGCTGAAACATAAACTAGAAAAATATGTGTAAGCAGATGTTAGGAGCCTACAAGAACAAATGCTGAAAACCAGTAAAGCTGATCTTTGCTCTTGTAATCAAAGATAAAGGATCCTTTTTTTTAACCTAAAGTTTTCTTTTGATGTCATTTTGGATGTTGGCTCTTCCAAAATGTTCACTGCAGCTATAAGGAGACATTGTAGTATCTCTTCACCATGGGATTGGCTGAGCTTAATTACTGACCTGTGGTCTGTCTGTGAATATCTTTGAGAAATCAGGTAATGCAAAAATATGGGTCACTGACGGTTGTTGTATTTTACACCACAAATCTGCATAATATATTACTTTCTTTGAATTAATTTTTGTGTATGACCACAAAGTAGGCAATGCAATGGCTCATGGACTTACTCTGTAAAGTCTGGTGCTGGTTCCAAAAATTCAAAGCTATTTAATGGGATATGTGTTTAGAATGGACAGCATATATAGTCCTACTACTGTCTCCCTCCTGGGGCTATTTTTTGCAGTTATGGAACATTCTGTTTGCAAGACTTCCTTATGTTCTCTGTATTCTTTATTTTACAGTACCAAAATAATTTTTGTTTCCACTGAAATATTCTTGTTATAAACATTGCTTAAATATTACTAAAAACTTCTAAAAAATGCCCCATGTGGGATTCTTGTCTAAAAATTATTTGGAGTTGTTTCAGGGTGGGGATAGGCACACATAGCCTATTCAGAAGAGACATTTGACTGAATTATTATTTGTCTCGAATCACCTCAAGTTGTACCCAGAGGCTGATTGATATTGTAAAATTGTGCAACTCATTAGTAGACTGGGGGTTAAGGGTTGTGGCAGCAGAGAGAAGGCATCTGAGGAGACCACACTGTGCTCCATTGAATTTGGGATGAGACTGGGACTTTGGAGCCCACAGACAAACTGACAGTTTCAAAGACCCCCTTAGATTAGAAATGTCACATGCCTGGTTTGCAGCTTTATAATTTTTGTAGTGAGTAAATTAAACCTACTCTCTTTCTTGTTTGGTGATTATATGATTCCAGACTCTTTCTGCAGAAGCCTGTTTGAAAAAAAAAAGGGAAAGGGCAGGAGGTCCTGGTCTGTGAGAAGGTTCAGGTCCTGCAGAATATGATTAACTGTAACATGTAGGATGGTTTCATTCATTATTATGTTCGGATTAGAGAGATTACAATGTCAGTTGGCAATAAGGTCATCAGCTGACCCTACTGCCAGGCAATGAACAGCTGCTGAAGAAGCTTTCCACGTCACTTTTTTGTTCATATCTTGACCAATGCTTCTTTCTGTACCAGCTTCCACTGATGACAATCACCTTGGTACCCACATAGACTCTCTTGGCTTGTATATCTTGACTCTCCTAAAAGTATGAAACACTTTCAACATAAAAAAAACCCAACAAAGTGATAATAGTTTCAACAGAATGCTATGTTAGGCAATGTAGTGTCAGAGCTGTTAGGAAGCAATTGGCAATAGAGAACAGAAATGGATTTAATACATATAGAAGACGACTGACCTACTTCTTCTCAGTTGCATGGACATTGCCAGCCCTGCCTGTGGCTCCTTGGCTGGAGTTGTGTCAGGCAGTAGGCAGCCAGGTAAGAAGAGGCAACTCCTCAGGAGGAGTGCACCCAGCATCTCCAGTGTGCCGCAAGATGCAGCTGCATCTCCTGGGCCTCTGTGGAATAAAGAACTCTGAAGGAAACCATGTGCAGAAACTTCCTCATATCTGTTCCCAGACATCTACCAGCTTTTGGGAGAATGTTGCAATTACCAGCCACAGGAGACCTGCACATCAAGAAAAATCTTGGCCTGCGGTATACTTCAGAGAGTTGCTTCAAGGACTGAACATGTGTTTGTTTTCTACCTTTTATTACAAAATTACATATGGCACAATTGTTCTCATAAATATCCTCTTTGCTACTTTGTGGAAATAAAATTCTACGGAGATAAAATAATCTGATTTTCCTTGCTTGGAAACTCTGGGATTTCTCTCTGAAAAGAAAAATTTTCTTTTTTTCTTTTGAACATTTTCTCTGCCTCTGAAAATGTGACTTGACTTCTCCTTGAGTGATACCTCTCACACACACTATGGAAATACTTCCCAGTATAACTATTAATTTGAAATGATGCATAGTGTAATAGTTATAATCCTTTATCTGTATTTTCTTCAGATTTCTCTACACTCTAAATGGTGAAAGACAGTGACATAGATACTACTAGTAGTTTGACAGTGCTGTTTGGAAGCATGCTGCTGTGAGCTGCCAATATGTGATAAGAAATACAGTGGGACTAATTTTTATTCCATTTAAAAAAAAATTAAATTAGGCACAGAAAGCTCATGGGTGATGCATTAACATTTTAAAAATCAAGGCAGTGTGATTTTTCTCAAGATGCTCCTTAAGAGCCAATCTGTACTATTCTGATCTAAATCTTGTGAGCCTTGGATTTGGGTTGGGTTGTTTTTTTTTTTAAAGCTTAAATCTAGAAGTGTTCCACTACTGAGTATTTTACATTGAGCATGGAACATTATAGCTACTTCAGTTCTTCACAGTTAACAAAATTGAGAAGGAAAAGAAACAAGTCTACTTACGTTAGTCTGTGATAACATTATTGGCTACATTAGTGGACATAATACAGCCAATAAACAACATTGAAAAGAATAAACATGATGGGAAAGACCATTCTGGACCACTTGTCTATCAGGTTAACATCAGTCAAATCAGGGATTTTGACTTTGATCTGGGATGCTCTTCTTCGTAAGTGTCCTTTTTTGTGGAGCCTGTGCCTGTCCAGAGCACTCCTGCTGTAGAGGTCTCTGCTGGACGTGGCTCTTCTGTACTGCAGGTTGGCACTGTCATACGTGTACGTGGTGGCTCGGGGGTCGTGGAGGCTCGTGAACACATCTGAGCTGCCAACGTCATTCCGCATTTCAAGTGGTCTGAGAAGCATGTTTCCATGGGGATCAACCTGTGTCAAGGAAGGAATGTGGATTAGACAAGTTGCTCAGCCAGCCCAAGGTGTTCCCCAGGTGGACCTTGTGGCTCTTGTGTCCAGGTGCTCCTGGGGCTGCAATGACAGTCACCTCTGGTACAGCATTCATACAAGTGAAAAAATACCGATACACTTCCCTGACTGGTGTGAAACTGGCTATTAGACATCTAAGAACCTTCCATCCTGATTCAGCTTCTTGGTCTGGGACCTTGCAATTCAGTTAATTGTCTCATCCCCTCTGAAGTAAGACTTTTCTAATTTTATGTTTTACTTGGATCATGGCCTTTATGAAATACTGATTTTTAAAGTCTGGTGACTGGGCGCCTGAAGCTTTCATGTACTCAAGGAGGAAAGAAAATGTTGCTGTCTTTGCCCATTTTAAGCAGTTTTTGATTGTTTTAGTGCTGCGGATTAGTTTCTAAAAGTTTTGTACAATGGGTTCATTGTACAACAATGCGTTCATCATAGGAAAAGCACCTAGATACACATGTATTTTATCAGTTATTGCAAAATACTGATGATGAGAATTGATGTTGGGCTATTATTATATTATAGAGATGGAGATTATAGCATACCATTAACTTGTTCATGTGTGTATAGAATAATCCATTTTATTTCATGGAACCTTACATTCAGTTGCATTTTTATCTTTGGGTACCAGAAGCTGTTGTTTCAAATATGTTTGTCACTTTATTTGTGCTGTTAGTCAGAGCACTGTTTTAAGTACTTCAGCAAAGAACTGAAAACTGCAACCAGTATGTACACTTCTGTCACTAACAATTATATATATATAAAATATTTTTGTATCATTGTCTTTATTATGTATGAATGTAATTAATAATGAATTACTGCATTGCTACAAAGTATTTACCTTTTCACAGATCTTTAGTTTTCTACGTGTTTGTAGTGAAACCTCTTTTGAAATTTTTTTTGGTTGACTTCTGACTTCTCCATAAGACTTACTAGGTGTTTCAAATTCACAGATATTTAAACATCCACTGTAGCTCATAAGAGGGAAACATACATCAGAACACAGGCCTCTTAAATGAACCTTCAAGGTCTTCACCTCAAGGCTTGAATATTAATGTTGGTTTTGGTAAACTGTGGTATTGGACCTATCCCAAATTTATAACAAACTAGACCATGTCTGTGGATGCCTTTATGTCAGGGAATAAGATATTAATTATAGACAATATCTAGTCTTGTGAAGCACCATTGATATGCAATGCTTTGTTTACACTCTGAGCTTTACATTTTTAGTAAGACATACCAGAGCTAGGAAATTATATAATAATCTACAGCAGATTTGAAGTATGTTCAAGAAAAAATTCCAAGCAAAACACACAGGAAAACCCAGTCTCTGTGGGTTGCTGCAAAGGAAAGCTGGGACCAAAGGAAGTTTCAGTTCCACCTGGCAATGCAAGAAGGTGTTCCTTCCCATCACCAGGAGAAATCTTTAGATCATAACTGCTGGCATATTTGCACTGTGCCAGACTAAGCACTTACTAACGGAAAGCAACCCAGTGAAGTGACTATTTGTACAAAAGCCACACAAGAGAACTGTGGGGTAAAAAAGTCTTCTAAGTGAAGTAATAAGTCATCACAGATAGAAAATGCACTAGTCTGGTTTAGAAATTGATTCTGTATGTGCTGAAATGAGCATTCAGTGGGAACACCCCAGTCCCCACCACTGTTTTGGTGAGAAAAACTCACATCTTCTGAGTTAGAAAGGTCAGCTTGTCACAAATCAGCATGGTGTTTGCTTGAGATATGGGCTACCCAGTTCATACTTTTTAGGTCAAGTCTTCAAATTTAAGAAGAGGGAAGATTTAAGCTAGGGTTTCCTACTCTCCAGAGGACTGCCATAACTATGGGACTATTCATTTGCTCTGAAGATCTGACAGTCTTTCTGTGGAAAAAACAGTGATCTCAGAGTTGTCTCTGTGTTAAAAGAGTTATTAATTCTCAGTTTTGACAGGTCAATCTTTTCTTCCCAGTTTTATGAAATAGCTCTTTGAGCTGTCTTTGATTACATAATCTAATGTGTAAGCTGATTGACTTTAGTGTTATAATAATAGTAACAATAATGCAAGCATCATTAAGCAGTTATTATGACTTTTCTTTTGGGAAGACAACTCGTAACTGCCTACAATCTGAAGTGATTCACAGGGATCTTACTTAAACTAATATGCCCTGACAATTTATTATGAACCAAGCAGTGTCTGAGCTCCTGCTCTAAGTGTTCTGAATGAACCTGGTATTTTTAAAATGAATTTAATTTATACCATTTTACGCGAGATGATTTGTATACGCCATGAAGTAATTCAGTCTTTGAATGGCAGTCTTTGCAATTCAGAGCAAAGAGCCTTACACTGATCTTGTCTAAATTAGCTCATGGAGGTATACAAGATGTTCTTATGTACCTGGTCAAGTTCTCTGTGCAGTCTCCCACATCGCTAAAAACCTTTTCAGTATATTTTGAAGTTCACTCCAAAGTATTGTGCAGCTGATCTCCTGCTGCTGAGACAACAACTGTGGTGAAATCATTCTCCTCAGATGAACTTGTTTCATTATAACCTAATTGTAATACTAACTTACACCTCCATCCAAGGTACAACCACCCTTCACTGGGCATGTGCTCTATGTAAGAGTGAAGCAAGGGAATTTTACACCAATCAGTAACAAAGGTATGCATGACTAGAGTCACTCAAGTTTTACCTAAACATAAAGAAATAGGATACAAACAAGCTGAGAAAGGGGAAAAATTCGGGAAGACGCTGTTGTAACTACTAGCATCAGTCGATGGGTTGAACATGTCTTCTACCCCACAGGGATACCTACTGGGGAAGAATCACTCTCTGTGTGCTTAGTACTTTCATTGGGGATTAGAGCTTCTCTGTGTATTGTGCTAAGTATGTTTTTGCAGTCAGATACTATCACTGGCAATCCTTAAACCTTAACCTGTTGTAACTTTTTATTAACAGTGATATTCCATAAGCTGTTAGTGTGAAGGCTTCACAGGTGCTGGCAGTTGCAGGCAGTGGGTAACATACTCAAATAAAGAACAAGACCCACTAAGGGGTCATAAACTGGGGAGACCTGCTGGGGGGTCTCTCTTAGGCTGCCCATGTGTGTCTGTCCTTGACTAAGTCAGTCAAACCACCCTCTCCGGGCAGTGAAGGGTCCCCCTAACAGGACCCTGACAGACTAGGGCATTGACAGACAAATCAAACTCTAAGGGTTGAATAAATGTCACTACACTAAGGGTCGAGGAAACCTCCTTTTTTCACATGACACTTAGAAAATCAGTTTCCTGCTTCGGATCATCAAATGATATTGTAAGTGTAAAACAGTTAAAGTAATAAAAAGAAAACAACCCCAAACCTTTTGCTGACCACATAAAAAGTATTTAGACAGCTCTATGGGAAGAGCATGTTGGCATTCCTTGACAGAGAATGTGTCTCAAAGTTTAATGCTGTCTGGAATTAATTTTTACCTATGTATTTTTTTCCCCTAAAAGCTGGGAGGCAAAAGGTAAGAACTTCTGTTTAATCTCAGTACAAACCCATGGTTTCTTCCTCTTAGGATGAAAGACTCAGGGCCATGTTACGCATACAAACTGTCTTACTAGAACTATTGCAGTATGTGATCTGCAATCAAAAGAAACAGCTTATGATGAACAGGGCTATACTAATTCACAAAGAGATTTACTTGAAGGTTAAGGTAGTTGCATGGTTATGTGCTTCTCTTCTTTTTCTCCTTCCAGTAGCCACTGTGTTGGAAAATTGCATGTTTTCCTTGGAGCCTGTGTCTGGTCTCTGGCTTTCTATCCCAAATGTTTAATGTTTCACAGAACATTTGAAAGGAAAGGGTGATGCTGTGCAGGACTGGGGAGACAATCTATCACTTGCCTTGTGTTGTCATTTATGAACCTTTTGATGGCTCAGCCCCTTTCCCACTCACATTATATAATAGTATTATTGCATCCTACCTTTTTCTCATACTTAAGAGGTATCTTCTGTGTAATTACTATTCCCACTATAATTATGTGGGGAAACAGAAGCAGTTGCATGCATGGACTATAAATATCTTCTTGCTGGGTTGTTCGTCCTATTTATCTATAATTATGGTGGTGTCCTCAGCGACATCTAGCTTTGACAAATGAACAAGGAGATATAAATAGTCTTTATGCTTTATTTAGAGAAACAGAAAGATTGTTTACTACAAATTAATATTTTTTGAATACTAAAAATAAAAATGGCATAAACTGTGAAACTGGAGAGACTTTATTTTCACCTTCTTCAGTCTGTAGAGCAAGGAATAGCCACCTATGAAACAGCACTTCAGTTTCATTTTTCATCTGGTCTTCTCTATACTGTCAATATTGTGGTCAGTTTGCTGAGTGTTGCTCACACATCTAAAGCTTGTGTTATCTGGTGAAGGAGGTTGAACTCCTTTAGTCTTTGGAGTTGTATGTCAGATGGGAATGATCGATATCTTCACCTGGCACAAAGAGATGAAGCACTGTTACATATCTTCTATTAGTTACAGGCCACTGTATGGATGAGTGGTGTGGGTCAAGAGTAAAAGGGAAAAAATATCCTATAGCTATATATACTTACAGCTGAATTTTTAAGTTCAAAAAAAACTTTCCCCTGCTCTGGTGCAGGCATCATAACACCAGTGAAAAATCTCAAAACATGATGGAGAGGGGCTGGGAGCTGTTTCACTGGAGGTCACATAACCTCACTGCATCCCACTGCTCTGGTCATGTGCACTCTTCCTGCCAAAGACAGAAATACAAGTGTCAGACATCAGCATTTCTATGCTGAGTAAAATTATTGTTCAAAACCTCCCACATGTGTGGGATACAAAATTCACCACTATCCATTCACGTGTGTGTTTATGTGTATGTCTGTATTTATATGTATTTAAAATCACAAACCTGCACTGTACAGGCAGAAAGCAGTCTGTTCACTTAAAGCACTCTCAGCCTGAGAATGGAATTGCTGTCTGAAGTGTGAGCACTTACAAATCCTGGTAAAAAGCATGTATGACTTCCTTTCTCTATCAAAAAAATTCTGGTGTATGCATGCAGTGCTTTAAAAACTTTCCATCTCATTCTGAGTATGGCATTTTGTTAGTTAAACAAACTCCAAATATGTAGGAAAAGAACTTACCTGCACTCTTATCCTTTACTCAGTTCAGTGCACTGGGGCACATGTAGCCAAAGCTGACCTCTGAAGTCTTGATTTCCTCTTTGTTGTGGATCCTTGGTGTGCTGCTTCTCACCTAGGCTGGGTTATCTCAGGAGCTGTTGGGGTAGCTGGTCAGAGATTGTGGGTTATGGTGGTTTTTTCCCTTCCTTATTTTCCATAGAAATGGATAGAGAGTGTCTGTGCACAACAATCCATACCGAGGTGGCTTATCTCCTCTGCTCTGTGGAAGACAGCACTTTGTGGATCTTGGAAACTGCTGATTGCCTGAAATGAATTTGTGCCCTCACTGTAATAAAGCACCTCCTACACAATAGGACAGAAGGCAAATGTAAAGAACTTTTAATGGGCCCATGAGCTCACTGAGACTGAGATGGCTTTGTTAATGATGCACAGCTGTAGTGGTGGGACACCAAACACACAGCTCTGGAATTAGTAAGATATCACAGAGTTTCTGAAATGCACTTCCTGACATGGATGTGACATTGCAACCATCTATCAAGATAAAGTCTTACTTGTTAGAATTTCATGTGTAAGTCTCATTCTTCAAACTGAGCAGAGAGCTCAAATACAGTTTTGTCCAAATGTTATCACCTAAGGCCACGACAGTACACAGGTTTATAGGACAGCCTGGGCAAGATCTCATTAATACTTGGATATAATATATTGCAAGTAAAGCAGAGGAAGGAAGAAAATTTTTGGCTTGTTAGGATATGTATT
Organism: Entomyzon cyanotis; assembly: GCA_024500445.1. Lineage (NCBI taxonomy): Eukaryota > Metazoa > Chordata > Aves > Passeriformes > Meliphagidae > Entomyzon > Entomyzon cyanotis. The sequence goes on along the minus strand of JAKEPQ010001009.1, from coordinate 20,395,471 downwards.
TTCCTCTGAGTCTGACTGGGCCAAATACACCTGAGACTTCAAAGAGTTTACTTCTGAAAAAGTGGGAAAAAATGAAATAGGTTTACAGACATTTGCAAGTGCTTGGCCATGTATTGCAAAATTAAACTTGTCCTCATTTAAAATATGTCCATAGTATTACTTCCTGGAGCTTTTCTGGCTTTTTTTTTTTTTTTTTTTTTAAGGAAGGGATAGTTGTGGTGTGTCTGAGTTAGCTGAGGGAAAAATCGTGACATCTATGAAAACTGTTAGAACCTAGTAGCAGCATCCTTGTGTTTCTTGAAGCTCAGTGCTACAGGTGTCATTCAGGGCACACTAAAGCAACAGGGCCTGTCTTTTTTTGTATTTTTGGTGAAGTTTCTGTGTGCAAAGAGGAACTTAATTATAAACATTTCTTCTATACCACCTTCTAAAGCAAAAAAAACATACAGTTGATAAGGTAAATATTTAGCTTCCTTGTACCCCCTGTATTTCTTCTCTGCTGCAAAGAAATGTGCGTCCTGAATATTCATTTGCATTTTCTGTATTTTCTTACTCTGTTTTCAGTTGAAGATGGAACAGACCATACATTGCTGTAATCTTCTTAAAATACAATTTTTCTCTAGGCAATCTTAATTGCTTTTGTGCATGTGTTCAACTTGTATTTATCTTTATCATGATATACATGAACATTGTCACAGTAAAAATAATGCTTGAAAAGATAGCTTGAACATTTTACCTGGACTCTATTTGTTTCCACTCTGCTCTTCTCGCCTGTAGCATGTCCTGCCCTGCCTGCAGTCTTTTTTTGACGTTGAGGTCCTTTCCCAAAGAATATGTAGTTTACAAAGGCATATTCCAGCAAGGCCAGGAACACAAACACAAAGCATCCCATCAGGTAAATATCTATTGCCTTGACATAGGGAATCTTCGGCAAGGTCTCCCTGAGGTGGGTGCTGATGGTGGTCATGGTCAGCACAGTTGTGATTCCTGTGAAAGGAAGAAATAGACATAGTAAGACAAGGAAGGAGATTTGAGCATGAAAGGCATAATGGCAGCATTGCTCTTTTCATGCAGATGGATTAATTATGCAATCAGATTCTTAACAGCCAAGGGAATGTATTTTGCAGAACCAGAAAGGAAAATATCCTTGCAAGTCTGCTGATAGCACTTTCCTTGGCTTTTCATGCAACAGAGGGTGAATGAAATAACCTTCAATAGCCAAGGCCACGTTGGGACATCTTGCCTTAATTTTTGCAATAACTGTGCTAGGGAATGTGGTGTTAGCTCACCTGGAGAGCAAAGAGTTGATTGCTGTTCTTTCTATGTGAGAAAATGCTTCTCACTTTATTTTCAGCAGTAGCTCTGCTTGACCCCATGGGGTGACTTGCATTGCTGTGGGGATCTGGAATAAGTAGCTAGCTCTTGTTTGAAAACGGAGGATTGAAAGGAGAAAGGGAAGCCTTTCAATAAAGTGATGGTCTTTGATGAAGAGAAAGTGATATATCTACTTGTACCAAAACAACTCTTCCTGTTAACTAGGTGCTTGCAAGTAAAGCATTTCCATCTCATTGTGTTATCCACCACTGAATGACTTTTCTTCTCACATACATTTTTTCTTTAGCTGGATGAAATTACTTTTTAGTCTGCTTTAATCACAGGTCATTAACGCACGTAGATAATAGCTCTAGGTACAGGTGTAACAAGGTTAATTTGGAGAGATGGGACAAAATAGAGGTGGAACAAAATGGCTTTCTGGCATTCGAGTTGAAAAACATATATGCTTAAAGCACAGATAGTGGCAGAAGATCTTCATTCTTATGGAAAGTTGTAGGAAGGAGCATGGTAAGGGAAAGAACCAACTCTTATAGGTAGAACAGACTTATGTGGTGTAAACTGGTATACCTCCACTGGTGTCAGTAGGATCTTGTGTATTCATTCCAGTCACAGATCTGGCCTGAGAGAACCCTGTTTAACATCAACAGGGATTGTTCATGCAGCACAGTGTAGATATCTGTAGATACCTGAGTTAGACACTTATGCTCCACTTTGGAAGCAACATACTTTTGGCCATTATGACAACTGGAAGTCAGTCAGGATCCCAACCTAACTGTGGAGTAAGAGCTTCAGATGTAGGCAAGGTCACATCTGCCTGCCTTCCTGACAACCAAGGCCCTATGCTGCCTGTGTAAGATCACAATTAATGATGCTGCAATCAGCAGTATGGATTTGGTGCCACTCTTTTCAAAGGCAGCAAGTGTCTATGTAGTTCAGTCATTTTGAGAAGAAATTACCTAGAGCAACTCTGGCTGCGGAGGCATCGTAATTGATCCAAAAAGACACCCAGGACAGAATTGTGATCAGCGTGGAAGGCATATAGGTTTGCAAAATGAAGTATCCGATGTTTCTTTTAAGCCGGAAGCTAAGCGATAATCGAGGATATGCTCCTGAAAGAAAGAAATCATATAATGACTAATGCCTAATGAAAGGTAGGCACTGATATTTCTGTGTTGGAGGAAGAGGGGACAATTTTTTAAAGTTGCTGGTGCTTACCTGTTGTAAATTCCACTCTCTTTGATATCATCTTGTAATCCACGATAGAAAACTGCGGGAGCTCGATGTTATTAACTCCTGTTACTGCTGACTCTCCTCCATTCCAGTAAAATTCAATATCATCAGTAGTGTATCCATCTGAAACAGAAGCACAGTTTGATTATTGGCTTTTCTTTTTGATTTATTACTTTGCTTAAATAGTTTCAGTTCAAAGGGAAGGAGCTACTGTTAATCAGGAATTCAGCCTTCTGTTGTGTGACATTTCTGTTATACAGAAGCCTACTCTATACCCTGAGGAAGCTTCTAGGTGTAGAAAAGGAGAAGACAGAAAACAAGGAGAGAATTCATGATTAAAGTTTGTTTTTTAACTAGCTCTAATAAAACTACTTTTCATTCAGGCTTGAGTTGTTTATTGGCTTGCCAACAGACAGATACACCATCAGCAAAACTTTTAAACTCTCTTTGGAGGAGCTCTGACAGTAGAACCAGGTTCAGTTCCCAGCTTTTCATTTGATTTCCTATGCAGGATGTGGAGGCAAAGATGATTCTAGAAGAATTAAGGTGCCTGTAATATTACCTGACAATGTCTGTCAGAGCTGTAGGTAACCCTTTGATATTCATGAAGGATTTTATATTTTAATTAGACCATGCCATCTTTGATCTTCTGTTATCACAGAACTATTTCTTTTTTACTCTAAAACTAGCACCTTTCTTCTGTTTCCTTTTAACAGTGATGTTAATTATTTATAATTTAATTAAAATTAATTTGCCATTCTCTCACTGGAAATGTTAACATTATTGTTACCATTTTCAGAAATATTTTGATTGATCTCAGAAGTGACTGAGTTTCAAAAAAATCTCACACTTGACAACATTTTTGAACTAATATTTAAACTGGTTCCACTTTATTGCATTTTTCTACTTTCCCCAGATATCTACCAAAGAATAGAACATCTCATCTATTTTTAAATTTTTGCTTCAGGTGTTAGATTTAATCAGGTTTAAATTATATAACACATATAATCCAATAAAAACATGTGTTTGAACTCAAAACTTTAGAAAACTTGACAGTATACTTTTGCCAGGTGAACCAACCATAGCATCAGAAGCCTCCACAGAGTTAGGAACCTATTCGTTCACTATGGACAAGTAATGCAATATCAAGCTAAGGAAATTAGACTTGAGATGTCTTTTCCTGTGATGGTGCCTAGTAATAGCCTCATCCCTGGAAGGCTGACCACATGCAGAACAGATCTGTGGTTTCCCTGGTGACAATCAGAGAAGCTCTTACGACTTGCTGCCAGGCTCCAGAGATTGCTTGGAAAGTCTGCAGCTATTGAACAGCTATCTTTTGATGCAAACACATAGTGATGGGCTGAACTAGGTTAAATGTTCACATATTTTATTTCTGAAGTGCTCAGTGCCATGGTGTTCCAACTATCTGAATTGCTCTGAAAACCACACTAACCTATATAATATGGATTGCTGCTGTAAGCTTAAAACTGTGCTTCCCATTACTTACGCTATTTCATTTTTTTTTCAAATGAACCATCTCATGGCTGTGCCACAGAGCTCTGCATGCCTGGTTTTCGTTCCTTTTCATTGCAAAAGGTCAAGATAGCTGCTTGGTACTAGGACTTCAGCAGCTGCTTTAAAGGCTTTGCATCATGACCTAGATGCTGAGCAAGTACTTGCTGCAAAGTCACAGGTGAAGGTTTAGATGTGAGAATCCTGAATTCTGGCTCAGAGTTTGGAGGAAAACCATGAAAATGATTCTTCTGTTCTGTGCCATCAGCACCTGTTGCCCTTTTCACATCCTGCCCTCCAATTTTGCTCTATTTGTGCTGCTTCCTTGGACAGTGCATGCTGGGACCCAGGGCAGAGGGAGGAACTTGACTTGCCTCTTAAGGCAGCCACAGCAAGCCTCTCTGCAATTTCTCTGACATTTTGACAAAACAGGAAATAGTTTGACTACCTTATTGTGGCTAAAATTCCCTTCCCTGAAGGTGAATTATTAGTGATTTAGTTGTTAAAACCCACAATGGTGCCAAATAAACACCTGGGATACCAGAAAGCATATCTCAAAAAGAAAATCAGCACAACCTCCTACAAAAAGATTGCACCATGCTATTGATACACTGTGTGGTGATGTTGGATCTTTGCAAAAGGAAATTATGCAAGTTTTGTAATATAGACAAATGTGCTTTTCCCTAGTCTTGCTTTCTATGACTTTGTCTGCTAAATGAAAAGTAGAACTGGTAGGTTATAAAGCCAACTTGACCAAAACCAAGAACCTTGCATGTAAGGTATCAGCTAGTGACAAGCTGTTGCTGCTGACAGGCCAGGTTTTTAATCTCTACTTAAAAGAGACTTCCAAATACAACAAAAGAATGGGTCTAATGTGAGATACCACTTTTCCTAAATATACTAATTTCTTTCTTAAATTAAAACTTCCTTAAAACTGAAGGAAATTATGAGAAAGGGATAGTGATGTTTTTCACTCAGGAGCATTCACATTTTTTAGCTCTCTTCTTAGAAAAGTAATTGAGCAAAGACACCTTCCTGTGGTTTTAGGTACTGTGAACTTCAGTACATTCATTATTTTCTTGGCAGTCATTGTAATATCTCTGCTAGACACTAACAAGGTGAAAATTCTCCTTGGGCAGTTCATTCCATGACATGATACGATTGTTGCTGTGTGATGCCCTTTCCTCATGAGCTTTGCACATAGTTCTAGGTGTGTGAGAGGCATTGCTTTTATGGCTGACAATAGCTCACAGGTGTAGGAATTGGAGGCTCTCATGTTTCCTACGCCTCAACATGGCCTTTTCCTAACACACTTGGGAGGAAGACAGTTGGCTGCAGTTTAAAGACAGGAACTGATCTCAGCTCTGAACAATTAGCAGAAGACAGATTACTCCTTCTCTTTTTTCAAGGGGACAGTGCCTTTAAGTGAGGAGCTGTACTGATGTAAACTGAGAAACCTTCAAGTGTGGAGCAGTACTGACTTCTGGATAGCAGGCAATGAAAAACCCTTATTTCAGGCAGCAAATGCCTTAGCGCTTGCAATGGGAGAAAAGCTATTTCAGTGATAGGAAAAGTTGGTCTTGCCAGTGTAGTGGCCAGTGTTAATGCTGGTTTGTTCACTGAACTTATCTATACAGAACAGGTATTCCCTCGGCAGCTCTTTTCCCATGTAATCCTTTTCCCTCCGCGTACGTCTCCATGTCACCCATTTAAATGCACACCTCTGCTTTTGCGCCAGAGAGAGCAGAGCTCTCAACCGGACGGGGATGTCTGATCAAATTGCACAGCAGTCAGATACCCGCAGTGTTTCAGTGCTGTTGACAGAGCTGTCACGGGGCGGGAGCGACACGGACGGGCGAGACCAGGAGTTCCCTCCGAGCCACTCCGCACCGCGCGGGGGCGCCCGTGCTCCGCCGCCGGGACCGAGGGGCCTCGCCTTGGCCCGGAGGTGTTTTGTCCCGAAGGGGCCGTGCCTTGTCCCGAAGGTGCCGTGCCTTGTCCCGGCCGTGCATTGCCTTGTCCCGAAGGGGCCGTGCCTCGTCCCGAAGGTGTCGTGCCTGGTCCCGGCCGTGCCTTGCCTGGTCCCGGCCGTGCCTTGCCTTCTCCAGGCCGTGCCTTGTCCTGGCGGTTCTTTGTCCCGGCCGTGCCTTGTCCCGGGCGGCCCCTCGATCCCACCTCGGCTTGCTCCCTATTTCCCGAGCCAGCCTGCCCTCATTTCTGGGCTCACACCCCGAGGACTCTAGCTCACTTAATCAAACAGTTTTCCCAGGCATTCTGCGTCTGGTTTTGTTGACCTAAATAAGAAGTGACCGCTACCATTTCATTTATTGTATAATTAACAAGGGTCCCTGAAAAATATTTGTTCTACGTAAGCCTTTTTTTTTTTTTTGCTTGCTAGATTCTTTTCCACCTTCAAAGTCATTAAAAAAACACGTTTAATTTTCCAGCTCGATAGATAAAACTTTTGCTTCCTAGAAAATATTGTCTGGAAATTAAAATAGAGCCCTTAATGTGCCAACACTTTTTTTTTTTCTTTTACTTCTAGAGCAGCAGCTGAGATTTCAAGTGAGAACACTTGGTCAGAAATACCACAGATCTAAAAAGTATCTATATACATACACGGCAAGAAATAGGTTATGTATAAATCTTGCTGTTCACAGAAAAAATATTTTAGAAATGTTGCTGACATTGTGATATAGCCAAGTTTAACAATGCATGGGATGTCACCAGGCTATTTTATTTTCCACTGCAGCACTTATCTTCTCAAATACCTCTGAGATAAAGGAGGATCTGTGTTACATTCACAAATACAAGTCATGGTTCCACTATCATTACCAACTCAACAGAGATGTCCAAACAGAATCCCTTTTTCCTTCTGATTCTCCAGGGTAGGTAGCTCTGAAACACCCAGCAGCTGAGTCTCAGGATCTGAGTCTAATGAGGGCTTTTCAAAAGAGTACATCAATTCTGTGTGCACAAATTACTTGGTGCTGGGTAAGGACATGAAGTTGGACTGCAACATTCTTCAATTCCTCCCTGATTGTCCCTTTCGTAACAACTGAAGTCTGTTGCTAAACGTATTATATTTTTCTAGCTATTATTCTTATGATTGTATTCAAACAGGAAGATAATGCATTTCTTCTACACACCACCAAGGTGGTCCATACACTGGTAAATATATTGTGCTATTTCAACTTAAACCCGACATGTAAATGGGGTACCACACATCTGAAGATGTGTTTTGGAAATCTGTGTAGCTGGTTAACATTAAGGTGATAGACTTGCTAGAAAAGGCTCCTTGCCACTTAAGTTTGAGTGGGTGTTTGTATCTGTAATTACTTTTTTTTTTTTTGTCACTGAAAAATATTTTCTGTTTTCACTGGAGATAAAAGTTAGAATTTAGCCTTAGCAACACTGGCCCAAATCAAAACTTGGTTAGACTGCTGGAGTACTACACATTGTCAGTTATTTAAGAAGGTTTCTCATATAAAAATAAATTTTATGTGTGGGGCAACCTGTTCCATCCCAGTTGGAAACATAACTTCCTATCCATTAGAAGCAGAAAATGTTATTGCAGCATAAAGTCACTCTTGCAAGATCCTAATCTAGTACACAGAGTGAATTATAACCTTAGCTAATTTGCAAATATGTTTAATATTGGTTCACTGTTACTTGTTATCATTTTTTGCCAACGAGACTTGATACAAACCTGGAAGTCCTTTGGGAGAGAAATTGTTTGGTTTTGCTTAATATCTGTTTAATGGCTAACACAGCAGGACTTCTCTGTATCACTGTGTCCCAACAGAGGGAAATGAAGGATTCTAAATTAGTCAAACTTGTATTGAAAATGCCTTGCCAGTTAATTTGTCTCCTTCTGCTGGATTATGCCAATGATGGCAAAGAACCTAAAAGCCTAAAATAAAGATAATGCAATGCACTATCAGAAACACACATTAGTATGTTTTAGCATCGCTTTCACGTGCAAGAGTACCTCATGTAAAGCATGTTGGTATTTTTATTTTGTGTCCTGTTCACTAGTAAGAATTTAATTCCCATTAGCTATGAAAACCCCACAAACTAAGGAATTATTAGGTAAGGAAAGCAAATGCAAAATTATTTGTTTGCATTTCCATACGCATTCCAATTCACATTGCTCTATTTCACACAGTTTCCTTTCTTTCCCTGAAATAACAGTCCTATGTTGGCTAGAAAGAAGGGCTATGGAGATGATGAACGACACCTTTGATTCCAGTGAAGAACGGACCTGTCTGAGTCATGATTCTTTAGCCTGGAGGTAAGGTGGCTGATGAAAGAAGTCTGTCAAATCCCAAGTTAGCATGGTGAACTTGAAGAGTGCATGATTATTTACAGACCATCAGAGTTTCAGACCAAGAAAGCAACAAATCATATGTCTAGTGGCTAGTTTGAAATAAAGGAAAATACAGCACACAGATAAACTGCAGAACTCACAGTGTTCACTCACTGATGTGAGTGTCCTGAGCTTATGCATGTTCAAAAGCTTCCACAGAGTCACAGAATAAAAATCTATCCAGGTTGTTAAATACAATGATACTATTTCTGCCTTGATGTAGCAAAGTGCAGAACACTTCCTGGAGGTGTTTACAGAGGAAATATCAGCACATGTACCCTATTCTGTGTTCTAGCTTTATTGATATGTTCTGCTGGCCACTCTCAGAGATGAGATGATGGGAAAGATGGACATTGGATCTAAGACAGTACAACAGTTAGGGGTCTGACACGCTCCAATGCAGCCTGATTTACTCATCTCATTTTTGTCACCTTTACAACACTTTACTTTCATCACCGCAGTGATGATTTTTAGCCTGGTGTTAAAAGCCTCTGACTCTCCACATCTCTGTGTAGTTCCTGTAAATCAAACAAAGGCTAAAATGTCACTGAAAACTCTGAAGTCCCTTATATGAAAATGTTTAGTGAACAGTGCCAGTGATTCAACTTTGGACTTGAATAATTTTTATTACCTAACCTGTTTGCAATGCTGTCAGGAGCACATTTTAGATAGAGTTTATAAGTCCGATGCAAATCACTCTTTTCACCCCTACTAGTTGCTTCCTTCCTCTTTCTTTCTCATTTGAGCTGCTGTACAATAGATGATTCTCACAGTCTGAGCCATAATCCTGAAGTTTTTTTTTACTTGAGTTGCTTTGCAAAGTTAAAAAGGGAACAACACTATTTATAAGCACATTATGTAAACATTAGCAACAGAGGTCCAGCTGCTTAGCATTCAATTAATTTAGTTCAGTCAATATTGTACGGTACACTGTTTTGTCTGCTCATATTGTAAACACATCTTGCCCTTGAGCACTTATTTCATTTGACTAATTAAGATCTACGTCTAAGTGCTCTCATTTTGTTGCCAGGCAGACTCGCCCAATTTTAGATACAGCTGTTGTACTTGGTGAAAAAGACATTTGAAATCCAGGTCCATCTGGCTGGTGCTTCAGTGTGACAGGCCAAAACCTGCTCTTCTTTAAGGCAGTAGGGTCTCTGCCATCCACAGGACTCAGACTGGAGATGAATCAGGACATCGTGTGTTCCTTACTTATCCCAGCATGTCCTATAAAGTGCACATATTTCTGTGCAATATTGTGTTCCCATCTGAGACAGTGAAAAGCCTTTTAAAATTTTAATTACTTAATTCAGGCACATAAATTTTTTCAGAGAGGTAAATGTGGAGGCAAGTACGAGTCCTCTGTACTTGGGCTTTTTATATAAATAATGAGTATAAAGTTTTCATGGTGGTCTGTGCTTTCTTTTCTGATTCTCCTCCTCTCTGGGGGAAGATGGGAGTGAGTGAGTGGCTGTTTGGTACTTAGTTGCCAGCACGGTCTCACTATTCTGACTTTATAAGTAGCTGAATTTTCAATTTATGAACAATTGTAGAAAGATTTAAAGTTATATTGAGCTACATTAAAATTTTCATTCAGACAAAATTAAGAATAATTGAGAGGAATTTGGCAATGCAAATGAATTGTATATGCACTCCACATTTTCTGGGTGCATATTTTGCCAAAATATTTACACATTACTGAACTTAAATACTGCGCTGTGAAAAACCTCTTGCCTGAAAAATACCATGTTCCCTTGGGCAAAACCAGGCTGAGCTCAGAGAGGAGTGCAGTCCTACACCAAGGAGAGGAATGCCTTCTTGGACAGCAAGGTGTCAGTGCTATGGTTGCCATTTTCCCTTAAGCACTAAAGAATGAGTAGGGGGTTTTTGTGTCTAAAAGCATAGGCTAAAATCAAGGAATAAGCTTTTTGGGTGGTTAATGTACAATGTCTCCTTAGTATCTGCAGATACTAAGAGGGAGCCAGACATGCAGCACACACTCCTTAGTGGACTAATGTAAGGTGCAATATAGGGACAGGTGCTCCATGGAGGGAGAAGATCCAAGGTCTTATAATCAAAAGATGCTGAATGGTTTCCTGTCTTCCTACTCCTGTTGATACATATTCTTGGCCACAGTAGATGTGTGAAATATTTGAATTACAGCATCTGTTGCTTTGACCCTAAATGTGAATACAAATAAGGCAGTCATGGTGTGTGTGGTTTGGATTAGAAATGGTAAAAGTTTAAATGACAGGGTTTTTTTCCTCACAAAGAAACCTCCATAGGTAATTTAGTGATCACAGAATCATAGAATCACAGACGCACAGAAAGGTTTGAGTTGGAAGGAACTTAAAGTCCCAACCCTCCTGTCATGGGCAGGGATACCTTTCACTAGATCAGGCTGCTCAAAGCTCCATCCAACCTGGTCTTGAACACTTCCAGGGATGAGGCATCGTCACTTTCCCTGCGCAACCTGTTCCAGTGCCTCACCGGTTCCAGTGCCTCACCATCCTCACAGTAAAGAATTTGTTCCTAATATCCAAACTAAACCTACTCTCTTTCAATTTGAAGCCATTACCCCTTGTCCTGTCAATACACACCCTTGAAAAAAGTTCCTCTCCAGCTCTCTTGCAGGCCCCCTTTAGATACTGGAAGCTGCTGTAAGGTCTCCCTGGTCTCCTTGTGGCTAGCACAGGTCCTTCCTGTGGGAACATTTTGCTATATTTCATAAACAAGATAAAGTTTGGATGTTTTGCAAACAACTTCTCCGGATTGGGTCAGTTCGGGCTTGGCCATTTGTGCCTAGGGGGAGGTCTCGGGCTGACCAATCTGGGGCACCTCTGTAAACTCTATCTATATGGAATTCAAAACAATAAAGTTCTCTTCTCTCTTTCCTTGTCTGAGACCTTGGGTCATTCCTCAGCTAGCCACTCAACAGCGACAGTCTCCTCATCTTCAGGCTGAACACCTCCAATTCCCTCAGTCTGTCTTTATACTGGAGGTGCTCTGTCTGTCTTGGTGGCCTCCTCTGGACTTGCTCCAGCAGGTCCATGTCCTTCTTATGCTGGGCACCCCAGAGCTGGACACAGAACTACAGGTGGGGTATCACAGGAGCAGAGCAGAGGGACAGAACCACATCCCTCCACCTGCTGGACATGCAGCCTTTGATGCAGCCCAGGAAGTGGTTGGCTTCCTGGGCTGGAAGTGCACATTGCTGGGTCATGTTGAACTTTCATCAACCAAAGCCCCCAAGTCCTTCTCCTAAGGGCTGCTCCCAATCCACTCCTTAACCAGCCTGTATTTGTGCTTATAAGCACTTACAGAATATACGAGTAAGAATGGAAATAGATTGCTGAGAAGATCAGCCACATATTCTGAGCTAAGTCACTGAGAGTATTAGCCAAAACTGCACCTCACCAGGAAGTTGCAGGAAGAGATGGCAATACTGGGTAGCAATCAAGTAACCTTTAGGTGCTGCTTCAATAGCTCAGATCTGTAATTAGAATTATCATGCAGCCTTTCAATTTTCCCTGGACATCAGCACTATGGCTATGCAGCCCCAATCCTGGGGTCCAACGCCTCGTGTGAAATGAGTCATTATTAATTCAGTTTCCATCTACATGCTGATGGACAGTTGTCCATTTTACAAACCAGGCTTGCACTCCAATCGTAACAGGTATTTGGAAGACTGAGGGAGACGAATATGCACCTCTCTGCACAGATGTTTCCTGCATGGGTAGGGAGATCTGAGCTGGCTGTCTGGGAAACTTGGTGCTGCTGTTTCCATGGGAGCCTAATGAATTGAGGGCTCCCAATCACCAGAAAAGATAAATTAAATGAAAAATTGTATCAGTATGAATGAAGTCTTCAAACAAAACTGTAACACTCAATGTTTTCTTCTTGAAGTTTTCCACACACTGTGGTTTCTTCATAACAACCTAAGGCCCTTTATACAGTCTACTCCAGCTCTTAATGCTTGCTGCTGTAAGTTTATGAGGAAGGTGAATAAATAAATGAAGCTGTAAGAAGTGGTAGCAGAAAGCTAATGGAGAAAGCATTAAGAGTTTTATCTGAAGGGCTCAATTCTGTTCTCGGTTCTGCAGAGTAGCTTCCTGAGGGTGGAGGACTTGCATGTGAGTGTACTGCCCACTTAATAAAAGTACTTCAAATTAATATTGTCCCAGGTCAGATAAGCTGTCTACCCACACTGAGATTTAAGGCATTGTGTTTTGTTATTTGTATTACTGCAGTGTCAAAAAGCCATTGATATAGATCAAGACACGGACAGGATAGGCACTGAGTACATAATTTCTCAAGATTTATAATATCTGTAAATCTAGGTGCATTGGGGACAAGGCTTCATTTTCACAAATTGAAGTAAATCCATGAGTACCAGAATTTTCCAGTTTGTTCTGGGTTTTTTTGCTTTTATACAGCAATTCATACCTTGACAAAATGATACATGAATGATACTTATGGCTCTAACATTCTAGGATAACTGTATTGTCTCTAAGCACAGTATACCAGCTCTTCCAAGATTGTGGTATGACCAGGTAGAGAGACTATTTTTTCTTCAGCTCTGACTGCAGAAATACAGACTCATCGAAGAGCACAGCTGCTTCTGGAGAAGTCAGCCCCTCCTCTAAATGAATCCTTAATTTGTTTTAAAGCAAGCCAAGCTCTTCCTTTTGCTGTTACCCTGGCCTGGGGGACTCTCAGAGGCTGAAGACTGAGACTTGATGAGGCTGTGCTGGGAAGTGACTCAGCTCCAGCTTTCCTGTCCTCTGTGGTCACCAGGGGATACCCTGGGTCCCATACTGGTACCTCTGAGGTTACTAAGATGACACTCAACAAGAACAACAATTGGTGAAAATAACTCTGCATTTCCCTGTGTGCAACAGAAAAGTGCTTAAGATATACCAGGCTTTGCTAATTTCATATGTTCCTGTCCTGGAATTGTTGAACGTCAAATATTTGCTACTAAAATCTCTGCACCCATATAAAGACAAGCTATCCATCTTTTTAAAAATCAAAAGGGAAAGTAATATAGACTAAACTATCAGCATCTGAGTAATCTGTAAATTTGTGTGCAGTGTAAAAATACATTGTGAAAGTAACATAACTGATTTATAGTCCTCTGGGGAAAGAAATCTTTCCAAAGTGTGGAAACAGAGCAGTCACTGTGGCTTAACACTAGTGTGCTGTGAAGAATTAATTATTTTAGCTCAGTGGCTGACTTAAAAGATGAGTGGTAAGGAATGACATAAACTGAGCCAAAAATACATTTTAAATTCTGATGTGGAAAGAAAAGGAAACATGCAGTCCTACTTGGCTAATTTCTCAGTTTCAGTATCAGCAAGCTACTTGCAAATCTGCCTCTCAGAGTATCTAAAAAACAACTTGCTCAGCTTCACAGCTCCGTGCTAGTCTTTCTGTTCCTGTGATGTTTAAATCTGCTGCTGTGGATGCTCACGCTGTAACTTTAAAGCCCCTTGTTTTGCTGCCAGCATGTTCTCTGCAGCTCAGAAGGATGGCATGTCAGAAGTTAATGTGGATCTCCAGATTGTTGTGTGCGTGCAGAGTCTCCACGGGTGATCCTTCTGAGGGTGTGTTTGCAATGATACAAACTCAGTGTGTGCATTCTGCAGAGGGTATACGGAATAACCTAGGGTCTATTGTCTGAATGTCTTCAGAAATTATAAAGTGAGTTTCAAATTGCAAAATGTGCTGCCCAGAGAGTAGTCACTTTGCTATCCCAGTGGGCAATGTATGGGATAAACTTGGCAGCCTTTGGCGCTGATCTCCATTCCTGCTCTTGATGCGGTGTACCGTATGTTACTGTCTTGCTTGTTTTATGAGTGTGCTGTGAGAAAGTGTGCTTTCCTGTGTCCTGCTGCTGCCTCTTCTTTTGTTAGGTTTTGTGGGAGCTGGAATATGGCATTTGATCCAGTGGCAGAGTCTTTGTGAAATAAGGTGTTTTGTGCATGTCCTAGCACAGGCAGCATTGGGAGTACAGCAGGCATGGATGGAGACACACCTACACCCTAGTGAATTGTGACTGCTGCAAAAGGGATGAGACACTAAGAATATCCAATCACTTATAGCTGGCAGATTAAGTCAAGATGGGCAGGCAGGAACCCTTCTGACTTTTTGTTTCAGATAGTTTGCTTTGCATCAGATCTCAGAAAGATGCACTGTTTGAGTGATATGAGGTTTGGAACCTCTCTCTCTCAGTCCACCAAGTTTGAAAGAAATTCAAGGCTGAGTATGTATTTTAGAACAGTTAAAGGAATTGGCCAGAATAAGAGGAGAGTTTTTATTCCCAGTGCTATGCTGTAACAACCAGAAACAAGTCAAAGTGGAGAAAACGAGGGTTTTTTCCCCCCAGGGTTTGCAGGGCCCACGAGAAACAACACATTCCAGAGAACGGGTTTATGGCTCACAGGTCTCATGGGAGAGCAGGGGCAGTCTGGCAGGAGAGTGACTGAGAGAAGCTCTTCATTCATGTGGCAAAACCCAAGCAACTAGTGGGGGGATGCCCTCTTTAGGAACATCAGAAATGGAGGCTCTTAAAAAAGGCATTGGGTTCATCATCCTTCCAGCCTTTTTTTTTTTTTTTTAAATTGGGAAGGGGCCTTGCAAGTGGCTTTTAGAATACTCTGCGCAACAAGCTCCTTTGAGAAGGGAGAAATGATGCTTTCTGTGGAAGCAATTTGATATGCTTGGTGAGAAGCAGGATGAGACCAGATGCCCTTTTAGTGGTTTTGGATACTTTAGGGAAAATACATAAGTGGATCCAGCTCAAAGCTCTTGCTGCCTCAGGTACCAGAACAGCAATATTCATTAGTGAATTTTTATTGCCAGGCATGAATAAAGTACTAGATATCTGGTGCCTGCAGACAGGGAAAGGAAAAGCTGTATGGGAAAGCTTGGATTTAAGACAGGTTTTTCATCTCTAAAAAAATATCCCTATTTCTTTGAGGTGTAGGTTCTTACATCCTTGGTAGTTCAAGTGCAACCATACCCTGGATCAATGCAACCTTGTCTCAAGCAGAGAGCTGCGATAAATCTGTTCAAATCTCATTCTGTCAGATGGCTCTGTGCCAACAAAGGTGATAATGAATGTTTAGGTATGAACTCAGTTGTTTTTTTCTGGCAACAAACTATGTAGAGATTCAAGTGGAGCAGTTCATTGATTGACCGTAATATCACTCTTGGTTGTGCTTTCATAGAAGCATTACATATATTTAGTGTTAGATCTATTTCTAAATGAAGAAGAGACAGCCACAAAAACAGTGGAATGAAAACAGAATTGCCATTTTTTATACTGTAGCCAAGTGAATAAATCTTCCTCTTTTCCCCAAGTATCTCTGTTCAGGTTTCTGTGGGCTTGTTCAGCTCACCCATAAAAGTGGTTTCTAAGGGCACTGCTGACAAGGCTAATGCATGGTTCAGTGTTGCAGTGTTGATCCCTGAATCATCCTGCAGCATTACTGTTGTCATAGAGACACAGATTTTTGAGTCCAAAGGGACAGTTTTGATAATCAGCTCAGACCTGTTGTAAAACATGTATCAGCTTGCCAAAAAGTAAATAACTTTGCCCAGCTAGAGTACAGCTGGGCCTTTTCTCTCCTGTGACAGTGAAACACATTTCACTGAAGTCTGTGAGATGCTGTAAGTAAAACCAAAATGGGGATTTAATTTATTGTCAGAGTGATGCTGTGGGCAAACATTTTGTCTCATGAGTGAAATCTAGGTGCAAGCTTAGTCCACAAGGTCACACTGTGACTGTGATACTAGACACCTCAGATGGACAAAGAGTATCAGATTAATAACAGTATTCTGTCTTATCTTCTAGGCAGAGCATTGAGGTCAGCACTTGTAAAGAAGGATGCTAGAGTGGGGCAGCTGTGTGCAGTCAGATGTCTCTGACAGACGATCTCTGGACGATATAACTGTAGCATTTTGATGCTACTGTCCCTGGTTGTTTGCCTCCTCCTTCTGCTTGCTCCTTTATCAGCTGAGATGTGTGTCTGCACCCATGCCAGTCCAGAGCCTGTCGTGGGTGCTGCCAGGGACAGTGGACTTGTGCCAAGGCACTGGGTTCTGAACTGCCATAGCAGTTGTAGCCCTTGCCAAAGGCTACCTGATACAGCAGAACTAGCAGCTGGGGGATTTAACATCTTAAATTGCCAAGCTGACATCCATCGGAACTCATGTGAGAGTGCCAAGCAGTCTGTGTAGCCTCCAGCCAAGTATTAAGTCTCCTCTTTCCCAGTATATGCTAATCTGTGAGAAATGGATTGTTACAGATCCCAGCTCTGCTGATGAAGCAGTTCCAGTTATAAAATCCCTTGATTCTGTGCACAGAAGTTTCCAGTGGCCATCATAACATTAGGCACTGGAACAGGTGTAAAACGTCTGATAGAGTCTTCCAGTCTTCCACTGCAGAATTTGGAATAAGGTGAACTGGTTGGGTAAAGCTGTGAAAAACCTGTGTGAAGGAATATGTGCAGCCAAAATGCTCTTCTCCTAAATGTATACATTTCTTTCATTGTCAACCATGCATACATGGCTTCAGCAGTCCTGTAAGATAGCTTCAGGGAAGCTGGAAATGCAATTTTTTAATGAAAATAATCTGCTGGCTCAATATAGGCATGCATTATCCATTCCTTTGCTGTGCTGCTGGAGAGGTTTGATAATAGTGCAGCGCTTGATTCCTTGTGCTCTTTTCCATTTCTGTGTCACACAGCTGTTTTGCTGGTATTTGCAATGCCTGAAATTACTCACTGTTAAGTATTATTAAGGAACAATTCTTATCACTTCAGATTTTCAGGGACTGTCTTTGGCTAATTACCACAGCATCCCTATGAGGTGAAATGACTCACTGCCTTTCTGCTTCAAGGAGTGTGATGTTCATCTATTGTTTGATAAATTAATCTGTGGGACTTCCTGGCTCCTCTGGAACATGGTCTTTCTGCAGCAGGAGTAAGTCACCCTTGAAAACACATGGGAACTCAAAAGAGAGCCAGGTTATGTGTGCTTCAGCATTGCTGCTCTGTGGCACTGCTGCACAGCTGCACAGCTCTTGCGGATGCCCTGGGGAGTACTCAGCTTTTGGAGGGGAAAACATATCTCCAGCTTGCTTGTTTTAGAAATGGGGAAGCACCCTGGGACTCGTTTAGAAGCCACATGCCTGCCAACCTTTAGGAATGAAGGAAACACTGCAGCTCTCACAGTACAACAGTATTGCTCTGGAAGCTGGTGCCACATGGATTAAATCATATAACTGTCCACAGTATAAAAATGAACAAAACCACTTTGAAAATGGCCTGACAGTGCACATACTGCACAGTATCTGTCTAGTGGTGAGAAATGCTGCTTTCTATTGCACAGACTGGCTTAGTGATTTACAGACTTGCTTAGTGATTATAGCCCACCTTCCTTGGCCCTTTTATTTAAGGAACAGTTCTGTCCTGGGGTTTATTTAATTTTTGTCTGTTCCAAAATTGAGGTAGATAAGCCTTTCTATCAAAGTGATTTTTTCTTAACCAAAAAAATGTTAGCAGTTTTATTTTCATCCTAGCTCTGTGAACATTTGTATACTGGTACAACAGAAACAGAACAGAAGTACAATAGCTGAAGGGTGATGCAGGAGCTGGAAGAAGAGCTTGAGGGTGGGAGTGTTATAAACTGCTTCTGTCATGGAAGCAAATACCATGTGCCTAATACATGTGGCATGACCAGAGAAACCATGGTGCTGGATGTCACCTCTTTACTCACCCTCCCCTGTCTGTCCCCTCCTTACTTTCAAAGGGATTAGTGGGTACTACTAAGTGCAGAGTACTCTGGACAAATGGCTTACATGTACTCAAATGCCTAAGAAGCAGGCAGCTTGTGCTTCAGAACTCTATTCTTCCAAGTATGATCAATAATTTTCAAGGGTTTAGACATGCAGATGAGAAGAACTCTGATGCATTAGAAGGCATATTTTAGGTGGAGAACTGTCAAAGACACCAGTGCCCCTGACACATCTACTACCCATGGGCTTCCAGAAGCAGGTCAGCACATCTGTGCTTTTGGAAAATCATTCAGTTGTTAGTAGAATTCACCTAAAAACTCTTGAGAAGTAATTCACTCTCCAATTTTGACCTGTTGCAAATTGTTAGCAGCTCAACAAGTCTTAACGTATCAACATATGTATCTCTGGAGACATGCATTATTTATACAAGTGTTCAAAAGGTCTGAAAAGCAATTTTCTTTTGGACATGTGTGACTGGCCACATGAGCGACATGGTATTCTCTCATCCCTGATTGTGTTAACATTTTAATTGCTTATTCCATCTGATGCTTATTTTGATTCTTGATGAGGTCTCAGTGGTAGTACTAAGTCCTTTCTCACTAAACATTTATCCCTACAAAGCTTCATTTATGTGAAAGCTTGTGAAAAAAGAGGTATAAACCAGTAAAGTGTCAGTCTAGTTTCTTTATTCGGGCTGCTAGCTGATAAATATTTATGTACTTTCATCATCTTCAGTCATGATTGAGCTGGGCACTTCAAATCAACTACCTCCCAACAAATAAACTAAGGTATGAATTCAATATGAAGGCAATTTCAGTATCGTCATCCCTTTTGGTTGCTGTGGTACTGTGTATATCCATTTCCTCTGCTAATCAGGTAGAAAAGTGACTGAGAAGTGTTATGCACTTCATTTTGAAAATCAAGATATGACCCATTCTCCAAAAGCATCCATTACATGATGAGACAAGCAGCAGCAAGCAACATCAAGAAAACTGTTTTGTACTGAAAAAAGTCAGGCAACTGCAAAGCCCAAGTATAGGATGACAACCATGCATCTTACCAAGCAACTTCTTAGGTCCTGTAAAGTGGTGGATTGGGACACTTGGACTGAGTTTTAAACTAGCAGAAAGTGACTGGGGAGATCAGTAGCATGATGGGAAGCACTGGAAAGGGAAGCTACAATGGCCAGCATAATAAAGATTGTTTTCAAAAACCTTCACAGGCACTTCTGTAAAAGCCACCATCATAAAATATAGAGAGACGATGTTAATAACAAAGATTTCTAATTGCACACCTTGCTCCTATGCTCATGGAAGACAATGACAAAGCTCTCATTAACCTTGGTGCTGAAGGATCAAGTTGTTTCCTTTTATAACCTCCAAATGATTTGGTAACAGCAATTGATCAATCCTGCCACCACCACGTGGGAAAGATGTCAATCTTCATGTTAGGAATGAATGTGCTGAGGTGAAGTAATTAATCCAGGTTCAGCAGTGATTAGGTGCTGAAGAGGGACATTACTTGATTGCTGTCCTCTGAACAAATCTTCAAAAAATACTCTCCTCCCTTCCTTGGCAAGAGATTTTGAAAGACTTCTTACAAGCTCAGATCAACCAATGTTGTGAATGAAACATATTTTGGCTTATGTATTACAGAAACACATTTAGCATGTTCAGTGTTCAAGCTCACTGAACACATAGTATTTGAACAACTTGCTCCTGTTTTGCCTAACCTGTGAATGTTGTTCAATTCTCAGCTGTCATTTGGCCAACCCTTTCCCTCCAGTAACTTACAACTTTCAATTTCTAGTGTGCAGTTCTGTTCATCCAGAGGATATCTGCGTAGATCCATCATGCAAGCAGCTGTTGTTGTGATCCTGTAAGAGGAGGGTGAAAAAAATGAGACTTGAAACCACATTTTACTTATTCAAGATGGCAAGATTTTCTATAATGGGTTTTCTGTTTGTTTAAATATGGGATGGTATGCACATGGATTCCTGGCATGCAGTCTTTATAGAGCTTGTAAAGAATGATTAATTTATGCAGCGCAGTGTAGTGATTACAGCATAAAGCATGAGACCATATGCTGAATATTGCAGAGAAGGATTTTGACTCAAAAGTTTATGTGCAAAAGTGCACAGTGTTTTGAGGAGCATGCAGTGAGATTTCTACTTGGTTGGCTTATTTTTGTTATTAAGGTTCTTAATTCAGACATCTTCAAATGGTTTAGCAAATTGTTTTATTTACAACTCATACTGCTGGTATCTTTCTTTTTCCATCTTGTCACTTACTGCTGTTTTAATTTTGTCTGATAGGTATGTGCATTTTCATCCATGCTGTGGAATACCTGGTAATACCTTATTCGTTATTTTTATGGTTTCATAATCAGTTTATCATTAACTATGATAATTGTACATCACCTCTTAAAAATGGCATGAGGCAACAAAACACTACTGAAATGTAACATCGTACGGTGGTTACTTCATGAACATTGAGAGTTACTGTGATTGCAGGCTGGATGTTTCAGATCCTTGCTCCTTCTAGAGGGCATGTGAGTTGATATTTGGTTCCTAAAGGTATTCTCCATAGCCTAAGACTTTTTGCAAGGCAGTGGCTCTCCCTCTGTTGGACCATAAAACACAGAGCATCTGAGAAAATACTTGCTGATAAGCCTGTGACTGTGTGGGAGGAAGGTTAAATGACTTCATTAGGATGGGGGGTCAAATTTTAGCTCATTTTAAAGGTCCCTTTGACAAAGACAATTATATTGGTGTTTTTAAATTCACAAAAGGGAGTTATCACCTTTGGGGGTTTTTGTTGGTTTTTTTTTTGTTTGTTTTGTTTTTTGTTTTTTGCTTTTTTTTTGTGATAGATGGATTCTTAAATCCTTATAAAACTTTTGAAGCTGTGAATGGGAAAACTTGGCTTGTAATTTTATTGGTCTCTCTCGCCTTCTCTCTCCAATGATTTCTACTAAAGGCAAATAACCTCTTTTCTTGATCTGGATTTGGTCCTGTTGTTCCAGTTCCATGTTAATGAATACCAGAGGAACACATCTTGAGATTTCACTTTTGATGTGCTGAAAGTCAAGCACACTTACATGCTGTATTGGGGTGATAATCCTTGCTGTCACTGAAATGACACAATTTAAAAGGGAAAAAATGCCACATACTTTATTACTGTGACATGCTTCAAAGTTTCCTAAGTCTACAAAATCCATCTGTCATATCAAGTGTAAGGAACATCTAGCAAGGGCTGTAATGAGAACCAGTCCACGAAACTGCTCTGGAATACTCTGTAAAGTACCATGAAAATGGTACATTTATACTTTTTTTCCAGGCTGATTTTGCCACATTTAGTAGAAATTCATGGGTCTTAACAGGTTTCTATTCACCATAAAAAAGGTCAAGGGCTTCAGCTGCGGTAGGACCTCATTTAGATAAGCCATGTACCACTATGCCTCACTGACAGGCAGTGAGAAGACACGCAGCACTCATTTGTCAGACACCTGCTTAATAATGCTTAAGATCACACATAACAATATACTAACATTAGTCACAGTTAAATTCTTTTTAATGAAGGTTTCATAAGGAAATGTTTTGTTCCCAATTAATATATCGGCCTTCACGGTAATTTAGTTCACCTATATTAACCCGAGTGTTTTCTAAACCACTGTGGTGATGTAGCACTCCCCCTGCTCCCTCCTCAGGCTGCTCTGTGATCTCAGGAACTCCCATTAGGCCTTGGCTTTTGAACAATGAGTTGAGTGGTGAAGTGTGACTTGACCGTGCCAGAAACTCTAGCGTGGCTAAGGTGGGGGTGGCACTGTTTGTACCAGGGACTTCTGTTTCCTCACCAAGGAGGGGAACAAGAGACAATCAATCATCCTCTGACAGCCTTGTAACATTATTTACCTGAACTGGAGCCTGAGTGGCACAGTACCACTGTTACTGAACTTTTTAAGAACTCCAGTAATTACCAGCTTGGATTACAGCCAGGATAGAAACTCACTAATGACTAAAGCCATGTATTTTATGACCCTCTAAGCAGCTGTTCTAAGAGAGGTCCTTTGAGCAATTCTAGACCACAGTGGATGCACCTCTGTCTTAGAGGGGTACCTCAGAGCTTTGCTATACGTGCAGAACTGTCACTGAAAACTCATGGTGTGACCTGGACTGACACCCCCACTCCCTTCTCAAGGCTCAAGTCTCACCCATGGAGAAATGACAAGGCATTTATCATAAGTATTCCATTGGAATTGAGGGAAATTTTAACAGGTGTATCTTTGTAAATTTACATAAAGAGCCATTGTGTCTGTACATATTTGTGTGTGTGAAGTGATTGAGACACACTACAAGTATAGCATGAATGTTGCCAACTTGGATCTATAATTAAGTCACTGTTGTAGCTGTAGTAAATTCTACTGAATCCTTTTATAGAGGTTAAATTAGTTAATTATTAAATGCTGCTAAATCCTTTAGACTAAACTGTATGGGACTGAGATTGGACTTAGCCTCACCTAGGCTCTCAGGAGTTTAGAAAGCAAGGGGGCTCCCTCTGAACCTTATACTCAACAGGAGTCATGCACTCTCTTTTGCACCCTCACATTTCTGTGTTCCTGCTCTCTGTGTAAATCATTCTAAATTGATTCTAATCCAATTTTCCTTTGAATGCTTCATCTATGTAGCAAGTAACAGAGTAAACCTTTCCATTGCACTTTGTGAAGTTGTACTTTCACAAATTTATATTAAATCTGCTTTTGCTAACATATTTGATAGTGATTTTTTGTGTCAGCTTAACCACTCATTTGTGATAATCAGAGTTCAAGTGGCCAGTTATTCCTAATGGCTGTGTATCCATACTACTGATTTCTGCAGTTTTGCATATTTTACATAAGTTACATAAGCAACAGCAATTAGCTATTCTTTATATCATCAATGCAAATTGATAGTGCAGTATTAAATACTGTAATTGCTTATACCTGAAATTTAAATGTTCTACATAATTTTTTACCCTGACATTTTAATTCTGACAACTGCACTGTTGTCTCCACCAGTCTGCCAACACAATACGGTCCCTCCTAAAGCTGGAGGTGCTTAAAATTTATTTGGAATCTCAGGCTTCCTTGAAAATAGCTACTTGTAATTGCAGGAGTGCTTCGGGATTCAGCAACATTCATTAGCTGCAGTTCATAAATCTGCCTTTCAATAACCTTCTTCACTCTTGATAGAGCTCAGCTCTGTAAAATTGTTAATGGCATTATGCTCTGAATAACCACAAAACTTATTTAGGCAGATAAATTAAACCCAGATGCAATCATAGCAATTGTTGTCTTGATGGGAAAAAAATCAAATATTTTATTATAAATAGAGTAAAATCCCAGACCTGTTAGTGGTTGCACTCTCTCTGGGTGGAGAGAGTAACTGATGTCTTGCACATGCACCAGAAGATTAAAAATAAAGACATTCAAATGCAGAATACAGGGGTGTAATGGCAGGAAGGGGAATGCAATACTCTGAAGATAGGGCAAAGCTGCAATAAATCTGTGTTCAAGAGGATTAGACCTGAAAATCCCTCAGCACAAGCAGTTTGTGGCAATGGCAGAATATCATGAGCCTCTGCAAATGTTTAAGTGGAGGATTAATCCTACACTTGAAGCAGAACTATTTATATCTCAAAGTAGGGTATGTTTCTTCAGGCTTTCCATTCTTAAAATACATTTTAAGTTCAGGTGTTGGGGCTAATTTATTTTGTTTGTACAGTGTCTTTTATTCTACTGTCCTTACATTCTTTAGGTTTGTTTGGATAGAAATGCTAAAAATGGGATTATGCAAAGAAGACAAGCAGCTAGGTGGAGGTATATCATTATGCTACTTAATTTTGCTCATGTCAGTATTCAGACATTCTGGGATGGAATGAAGTCTGAACTGCCAACAGGCAAGATAAATAGCATTTGCAGATAAAAGCAAAATTAACTGATTTTTTTTTTAAATTTTGGCTTGGGGTTCAAGTTATTTGATCCACTGCTTAGCTTTTACTTTGATGCCTTACTCTCTGAATATCATCTTCTTACTGTATAGTCAAGTTACTTTTTGCTAAAAATAAAATTATATGAAAAAACCTCACTGATGTCCATTATTTATGAAACTGACTTTCTTAAGTAATACTGTCAGAGATTTCCCTACAGGGCAACAGGTTTTGTAGGAAGAAATTGTAAAGCTTAATATTTTGGGTTAAATCATCAATGAGCAGTTCAAGTAAGTCCAGAATGAATACAGGAAGTGGATTTATGGCTCAGCACTTAGATAATTTCTTCAATATGCTGTCAAAAAGCTGATCCCTGATTCCTGGACAAGAAATAGAAGCGATATATTTAAGACAGCAATAAAAACTAAATGTGACGATGATCAGAGCTGAACAATGCAAACTGTTGTGAAATGTTTCCCTCATTTGGAGGGCAGGTATCAAATTTTAATATGTTTGTTCTTTTCCTGTCAGTCAACAGAGCATAAATTATAGAAGTACATGAAGATGTGAACTGGGATGGACTAATTTTTTTTTCCTTAAAAGCTAAATAAAATCTTCAAATCAAATAAGGAATAACCACTATGGAGCTAGGGCTCTAGTACATGCTGAAGTACACTTTCATATTCCAGGTAAAAAATTGCTTTCATTAAATCAGTGTTAATTTAACTTCAGTGGTATCAGGGAACTTAGTCCCCTAGCAACATCAGAACGCAGACCCATATCCCTGGTCTAATTGGCCTAATTTTTCTGGAACCTGGAATAATCTTGATGTTTAAGTTTTAGCGGGATGTCTTGTAGGGAGAGTTATTGAAGGAATAGAGGAAGGCAGAAAAAAAAATGTACACTTAATTTGCAAATTTTTTCTCTGTCCAGGCCATGTACAAGGTTTACAGTTGTCATACATGCTGACACCATAAATTTCCAAGCATAGCCTGAGTACCTGACTCTGGGAGAAATGTCATCCCTGAACCTGCAAACATGCCCAACTTCTAGTGCCTGGAGCAGCCTACTTGCAGGGTGTTCAGAGCATCACCATTATTGGTTTGGTATTCTGTATTTTATACAATGTA
Source organism: Entomyzon cyanotis (assembly GCA_024500445.1). NCBI lineage: Eukaryota > Metazoa > Chordata > Aves > Passeriformes > Meliphagidae > Entomyzon > Entomyzon cyanotis. The sequence goes on along the minus strand of JAKEPQ010001009.1, from coordinate 20,370,127 downwards.
GTGTGTATGTGGGAAATCTGTGTTCAACAATCTGTGTATTGCTTGTCTGGTTAATTTCCATTAAAGCCTATTAAATTCTATTAAAAAAAGAAGTTATGAGTATTAATAAAATTGAGAAGGGCCCATAGGTGATTAAATAGTAACTCTTTCACAGATCTCACTAGAAGCTGAGAGAAAATTGGCAATATTGGGTCCTTAGTTCTAGATATGAGTCCATTAGCATGTGGAAACTTTTTTTTTTTTTTTTTTTAATTGGATAAATATTATAGTTTAGCTAATTGTACCAGTAGGACATGTGTTTGTGACTCTAGGGTGATAAGCTGTCAACTGCTAGGTCACTGCTGTAAACGGCATACTTTGAGAAACACTCAAGTTTACAATGGAAGTTTCTGTTTGGATTTAGGTTAGCAACTACAACACACATTTCCTTTTAATCTTGCTCACAGAAATAGTAGAGTTGAATAATCATGATAAAATAAAAAGGACAATTAAAAAGGAGGAAGATGTGCAAAGAGAAATATGCAGCTCAAAGGGTTAAAGCTGTACACAGCTGAGAACAAGATCTAACATGAGAAGAGTCCAACAACTTTTATAATACTGGGTAAAGTGACCTGTTCTACTTAAGTCACACAAAGATAAGACCAGGAAAAATGGGTCAGACCATGGACTTTCTATTGTGTTTCATCAATACCCTGAACTTGTCAGTGTTTGTTTGATTCGCTTCTCCTTCATCTTTGGTTTTCTTTGAGAAAAAAACAAAATCAGAAATTGATTAAAATTCACAAAGAGGTTAAAATGCTTTTAAATATGGGATCCTGTGGTGTGCCTTTCTGAAAAAGGTGTGTATCTACATATGTATGTATGCATATGTTTATGTGTGTGTATAAATAAAGATGCTATGTATATTTTGGATTAAGCAGAGTGAATTTAACACACTGTAGATAAATAAACATTAGGTCAATTCTTTCTCCCAAGACTTTATTAGAACTTTATTGTGATTATTCTAGGCAGAAGTGCCCAGCCAGCCAGTGGTGCTACAGTTGTTGGTCACCATAACCTACAGTACCTGTGGTCATGCACTGACCAACCTTTTCTCAATGCAATAACCCAGTGTGCCTCCAGAAGCATCTCTTCCACTGCTAGAGGATAGTGGTGGTGGGGAAAGGTGTCTCAAGGATAGCCTGAATGTTCTGGCTATAGCTCCCACTGGCCTGCAGTGCTACAGCCTCCTCCTCCCCTGACATCCTGTTTCTTTCCTCCCAGTCTGCCCATTTAGCTGCCCACATTGAACCATGAATGAAACGTGAGCAGCTCAGCAATAACTCTGGTTGCCATGGGTATCAAGGTCTTGAGCTAGTATAGCTGCAGCCAGAAGGGGACACATGGTGAACTTCTGCAATGTCTTTCAAGGCCTGAAACATTGCTTTTAAGATAAAAAGAGCTGCAGTGATCAGCAACTCCTCCTCCCTCCCCTCCTCAACAAAACCCCAACAAACTATTGAAAAAAATTAGAAGAAATAACTAGCATAGTAACAGTCATGGATTTGTGCCGAGACCTGGAGGAGTCATTCTGAGTTTGTCTATCCCTGTGTAGCTAGTAACATTCCTGAGAGTGAATAGACTTGTCAAATGTAGAGGAGGAATATTTAGTTTTCTCAGAGGTGTAAATACAAATGTCTATTTTGAAGCAAAAGACAGGCATGAAAAGTTAATCTGCAGGGTGTCAAATCAATCGACTGCATTGGCTTGAAATAAGAATGTTAAAGAAAAGAACAGCTTAATGGAAACATGACTGTTTCTATTGCTCCTTCCATTCACATATGTTCTTCTCCCCAGAAGCTACTGAGTTGCCTCCCTGGGTTGCTGTGTTGTCCTGTAAGTCCCCTGAGACACTCCTTATCCAATTCCTATTTCCCCCTGGTCATATCACCTTAACAGCTGCAAAGACAAATGAAGCAGAGTTTGCCTGAATTGACTATTGTTCTTGAATCAGCTCATACGTTGAGCTGACTGTTGGGCACCATCAGTTGGGCACCATCTCTGAAGAGAGTAATGATGATGAACTGATGAAGGCAGTACTCCCACACAGTGTATTTTGTCAAGTTACTCCCATGTCAGTGGGAATATCCACCATCAGTAAACTGCCATGGTCAGCTCATTGCTGGTAAGCTGCCTGAGCTTTGTCTCAGACAGAAGTCCTGGAAGAGTCAAAACTCTATTCTTGAATAATGTTCTTTGTCTAACTCAGCGGCAGAGCCTAATCCTGTGGTATATATTCAGTGTCAGGCAGGGGCAAGCCACTGAGCACAGTGTGACATTCATCAAAGAGAGAAAGAATGGTTTGTGTGTCTTTATATACCTAAACAGTTACTGGGTCTGATGCAGAATGTGTTGATAGCAGTAAGCATGTGTCTAGTCCTGCTGTTGTGGTTACTTCAGTTTGCTCCAGTTGGTATTCTTTAACATAACCCAGGCACTCGTTTATTACATGTTTTGTGCCGACAAAGCTATGCAATGGTCAAATACTCTTCTGCTGCACTGAACTGACTGTAACTTTGAAACCTATTATCCATTTGCTGTTTATGCTTCCTTTGCTGGTATTTTTTTGTTGTTGTTGTTGTTTGTTTGTTTGATGATGAAGGGTTGTTTACTGGAAAAGGTCACTGCTGATCTTCCTTTAAGTATTTCAGGTTCAGAAATCTCTTGAAGCACTTAAAAGCTTATGGGGTTTGTGATGCAGGCTTGCAGATGCAGTGCCTTGTGATAATGGTGTTGTGATCTATGGGACAACACTGCCTAAGAACTGCCTGCGGCAAGTGATGTCCTCAAGCAGAATTCTCTGTCCCTAACTCTGATCTCTGTTGCAGAATGCAAGCTGATGGCATCATTCTCACCTTTAACCTCTCTTCTGAATGCAACTACATGTTATCAGGAGAGTTAAGCAACTTAGGGGAACACCGTGCTTTGGTACTTTATGTCCTGCTTGGCAGTTGTTGAAAAGGCGTGCTGCCGGAGCTGTAGATCACTTTATTTCTGTATTTTTTTCACAGAGAACCTTGACTTCTACAGTCAGTGCAAAGTCTGAGTGTCTCAAATCTACGTAATTTTCAATTAGAGTGCTCTAGGCATGAAAATATTTTGGAAAAGGGGACATCACATTTAATTTGTCTTGGGAGATTTACCTTGGCACTCAAAGTAATTGTCAGTAAATTAATCACCATTATTTTGCTAAAGAAACAAACCACTGATGAATAGTCTGACTTTCAGGTGTCAGAACTCTGCTTCAGAGAACAATTACATAGTTAGTTACACAGTACTATCACAAAGTAGGGATGGGGTGAGGAAATTACCTCAAATGCAGACAAATAGACTTGCTAGCTTCTGCCTTTTGCCAGGGGAGAGTCTGAAGCTCCAGCACAGCGGTGGGAATAGGAAGCAAGGGGAAAGGGAGAGCTCACATGGAAGAGATGAGATGGTGAGAAAAAAGGTCTCTGAGAAAACTTGTTGCTTTGACTGAATTAGAACTTTCTAAAATGAAAACCTCAAGCCAGATATGTACTTTTAAAAGATAATGTCAGACCTTTTTTCCTGTTCAATGCACTGCATCAGAAATAATTCAGAGTAGAGTGGAAATGAATGGTGGAAGAATGAAGATGCTTGTAAATATCAAGAAACAATAATATCACTAAAATTTTACAGTGTAACCTTTGAAATATTAAAAAAAAGCTCTGTATCTGATGCTTGCAAGCTAAATTTCAGTGCAATGAGAATTTTTACTGCATTGCTATAAACCCATGAAAAGAAATTTTATAATATAAATCCCAAAAGCATATAACCATACCAGGGCAAACAAGATACTTCAATAAAAAGTGTCTTAAAGTTGGAGCTGAAATTTACTGCAAATAGTAACTTAAGCTGACAGTGCAAGTATGCTGCAAGATAAAAAGAAAAAGAGTGAGCTGGATGGGAAGTGCTTAGCATAAAGGAAGGTCCAAGAGAGAAATAAAGTCAGATCAGATCACTGGTTTTCAGCCTGGTTTGTATTTAAAAAAAAAAAAAAGGTGATAAATCTGTAACCTTTTCAATGTCTCTATACAAACCTTCTAAAAGTGACTAAATGCAAGAATGGTGCTGGTAATATCTGCTGACTGAAACATCCTGCTCAGGAGAGAATAGCGGTCTGCTAGATGGCAGCAATGAATGTTAGTGCCACCTGGTATCTTCACCTTTTGGGTCGCTTGTTTTGTTTTTTTAAAAATAAAACAAAATTAGACACCAGCATACTTATTGTGTGAGAAAGAAAGACATGCACATCCTCCACATGCAGCCTGGTCTGGAAGGCTTCAGGATGTGCTTGGTCAAAATAACAGGTTGCTTCAGGGACCAGACCTACTTCTGGGGTTGGTTTGGGGTGTTTTGGCTTTTTTTTTTTTTTGGGTTTTTTTTTTGGTTTTTGTTTTGTTTTGTTTGTTTGTTTTTGGTTTGTTTTTGTTTGTTTTTTGTGGAAACAGATGCCTGATCAGGCTAGCATCTGTTTAGGATGTGAACTACTAGTTTTGTTGATGGTAGGTGAGCCTTGTGTCTTTTTTCAGCTATACAGAAGAGGAAATTAGTACCTAATCAATTACTGAAAATTTTGACTCGAGATTTTTAGTACTTTATGTTGAGTATCATTTGAAACTACACTCCTTGCTCCTAGGAGAGTGCAAGAGAGAGGGAAGGGAAGGCAGCATTTTCTATAGGGGTCGTGTAAAGAGAAAGAAAAGTACAAGGCAGAAAGAACTCTGAGGCAAAGGAAAAAGGGCTTCCACTTGTATCTGTGGTTATTTATACAGATATGTTTATTTATAATGAGCTCACCTATGAAATCTATTAATGACATGGATCACCTAGGAAAGAAAGCAACAGCAGCAGTAAGTGGCATCTTATGGCATGACACTGCCTTGTTTATAACTGACTCTAAGACCTATTACTCATTAAAATACGCTTTTGTCACTTAAAGAGTGCTTAGATTATCAAGCCTTTACAGACCACTCAAGCAATTCTTAATACAAAGTGTGATTGATTTCTGAGGGTTTTCCTCAGGTCTTTGGTATTCACTGTTTACCCATGTTCTCCCACCCTGTCCAGACAGTAAGTACACCTCATTTGTTCCAGATTGGTAGTTGAATATGACAATTAATAATTCCAGTCAGCAAAGCTGGCAGCGCAATTATGTCTTGATACAGATAACGTGAGGAAACTTGAGTGCAACTGAAGAAGCTGAGCTGCTCCAGTTAACCTACCATGTGTAGTTACTAATTCCTTTGGAGAACCGAAAGTGAAATGAAAACCTTGCACTGGGACATCAGTGAGAGGATTTTTGGTTCTGTGAAAATATTGATTTTGCTGGCAGTATAAAGTGTGAACAAAGATATTAGACTGTTTTTTTTGCACACCTTTGACCTGGGAGGAATGATGATGTCATTTTTGTGTAGAAAACTGATTGATGATCATGCCCAGTCAATGGATTATAATGAGCAAATAAGATAAATCAGAGAAGAAATCATGTTTTCATTGCATTTTTCCCAACACTGATTCTGTGAGAATAAATCAGTCTAAAGCATGTCTTACTGCAAAGATATTTCTAGTTGCAACATTTTATTAATCCTCATAACTTTCTGAATAAGCATAAATTAACTGTAATCTTACAACAAACCTGGTGTGTTTCTGTTACTCTAGTACAGCTTTTTTTGTTGTTCTTATGCCATATTTTTTTCTGTGAATTGTGCCATTGAGTCAGTTAAAACATTATAGAAATAAAAATTGTACCCAGGCATTCATTTTAATTAGAAAACAGGAGTCGAGATCCAGTGGAAAGCAAAGGCCCTTGGAGTTGTCATTCACACTACTGCAAGTACTGCTTTGTGACATTTCCTTCACAACCTGATTGTGTGTCTTGGGAGTAGTAAGGCAAATTAATAAACGGGAATTTTTTTGGGAGCCATGTTTTTCTGAGAATTCACACTCTGATTTGGAGCATGGATTGATTTATGGATGGTGTGTACCCCTTTGCCCTTGGAAAATACTGTCCCATGACTTACACAGCAATTTTTGCTATCGTTGTTTACTCCTTTCTGGACAAAAAGTACACCTCCTGCCAGTTCTTCTTTTCACTGCTGGGTGAAAAAAACTCTCTGTCTTTGTTAAGCAGACATATGTCCCTTCCCAGGTGCAACAGGTGAAGAGGCTCCCATCCTGTAATTTTCTCCTTCCATGGAAACTAAAATCCATTATTGTCTACCAGCAGAGCTACTGATGTGCAAACACCTTGAATAGTCTTTGTGAATCTGTTTTTGTTGATTGGAAGTTAAACTGGGTAAGGCAGTAACTATTTCATAGCGACTGAAATAGATTAGGAAGTATTCACCAAAGCAACCTTCATTATCATCCACAAGAGAGCTGTAATCTCTAGCAGGGAAATGGTGATGGTTAATGTGGAGGAGTCTGGAAGAGACTTTCTTAGACCAGCACAGTATGGATTAGGAGATAATATATGTATACACATGCGGGCTTCTCTGTGTGAATTATTTACATGAGCTTGTCCTTTTCACCCAGTTCTTCAGCTGGGCCTGCGTAAGATAGAGAGTGAGCTCCTGAGTGTGAGCTGCTCATTTGTACTTAGAGCATTCAGCTTCTCCTGACTGCCAACACTGATGAGTCAGATTTCATCTGTGTTGCTCACAACTTAGAAAATCATTGTTTGTGCAAATGAGATATTTTTATCCTAAAATGTCTGTTAACTAAAGCAGTACTGAGAACTTTGAAGGGTTAGGGGGTAGATATTTTGTAATTGGATATTTTGAGGGGGGAATATTTTCACTGTTTTTGTCTTTCAGTAGTGGTAGCTGTTTTACAAGGTGGATAGCAGCTCTGTATACCAAAAATATCTTATGGGGAAGGTACAAAAATTTTAAGTGATTCTAGAGTAGAATATGCTTAATTATTTGTTTAACTTTATTTACAGAGGTAAGAAAAACTTACTCCAATGTTGATGCTGCATACAGTTTTATCTGGTTTTAGATATTCTTTATATCAAAAATATAATTTCTCTTTACTTTTACTCAATAATATTTGGTGCTCTTTTATATTCATTGAGTGCTGTGTGCACCAGTGATCCAGCAGACTGATATATGGTTGAGTAGCATCTTGAATGCACAATATCTGTCATTACTCCTCTGCAGCCTGAATATCCCTCATAAACAGAGCATGCAGACTTGTTATAAACAGTGTGATTTCAGGAATTAAATACACATTTTTCAGGGATTAAAATATATAGTTCCCAATATAAAGAAGGTGTGTATGTTCTATAGAAAATATTCATGTAAAAATTCTTTCCTTGTGATATCTCGGAGGATCTTACATTGTTTGTTTGCTTTTTTGTTTGCTTTTTTTAAATTTCATTTTCAAAACATGTACATTGGTTTAAAAGTTTCATAAAAGGATTGCCTGGTTCTATTCAAAATCCACTAGCCATTCTAGTTTCTTCTTGAGACAAAATGTTTTTCAAATGGATGGAATACAGGACAGCCAGAAAAGTGGGTCTGTTAAAGCAGGAGAGTAAGTGGTCCAGCTAGGTACTTAAATTATTTCAGGTAGCCCACTCCATGTCTCATTATGCAGTACAGTCATACTTTTTAATACTTAGCAACTTGAAGAGCTGGCAGGTTGTAATATCTGAAATCCAAGAAAAGGCACAAATGGAATCTCTTGATACTTTTTCACACATTAATTTTTCACACATTAATTAGAGCTGCATTTAGAGTACTGTCAGAGAAAGGCTAGATACAGAACACTTTGATTTTTCACTAAGATCATGAAGGTTAGCTGTGTTCCAATGGTGGTGCCAGCACATTTGGCAAGATTGCATGGACTGGTGAAAAGTGAGGAAGCTGGATGTTCTGTGAATGTGAGGATGGCTCTTCTATTGGCTCTTTGAGCAGAGAGGATAAAAGCCTTGAGGAAGGAAGGCAGGAAGGAAGGAAGGAAGGAAGGAAGGAAGGAAGGAAGGAAGGAAGGAAAGGTTTTATATACCAAAGCCATGAGTAGAACGAGGACAAGGCTTGTTTTCCTAAGCTACTTAAGTATCAGAACAGGTATTTATGTATTTTTGAGAGTTTCCTGGCTCAGGCTTTGGTGCTGACCTACATCAGCTCTTCTTTTCACCTCTTTCCTCCCGTCTTGAGTAACCGCAGAGCACCAAGCCTGACAGAGTTCAAGAAACACCTGGATAGGGCTCTCAGGCACATGGTGTAATTCTTTGGAATGTCCTGTGCAGGGCCAGGAGTTGGACTTTGATCATTGTGGGCCCCTTCCAATTCAGAATATTCTGTGATTCTAAGATCTTTAATATTCTGCAGGCTCGGACTCTGCAGGCTTTTGTTCTCTCCTAGCAACACATCTGCATTTGATTTCTAGAAGTACCTGACATGCAATTCCTCACAGTCAGTATCTGTTGTTGTGCCTGTTTCTTCTGTCTTTAGCTTTAAAAGACTTGCAATAGACTCTTTCTAATGCTACTGTGCCTTAGCTATTGATCAGTTGCTCCTGAGTCCGGAACAAGTAAAAATCTCCTTAGATGACACAGATGCTCTTTACCATCATGTTAAAATACTGAATTAAGACCGAAGCTTATAAAACAGACAAACTTTTCTGCTTATGTTGTCTGAGTAGTTAAGGGGAATTTTCAGATAAAATCAGGTTGTATATGGTGTTCAATTCTCACTTTGTGTTGTTTCATCATAACCTTTCTACGTTGCATGGCTTCTTGAGACCCATGAGGAAGTTCGGTAGTTTTATTTATTTGTTTTTCTTTCCACAGGACAAGAGGGAAATACAGTAAGGCATTGCTACTTGACCACTGCGTTGTATTTTCTCTTGGATTTCATAGTTCAGAAGTTCTTCCCTGAACTGTTTTGATGATGCAAGTAATAATAAACTACATGGGCATTCTTTCATAAAAATAAGCTAATAAAAATGTAGAAAAGTATTAAAGCCATTGTGTTTTTTTTTCCAAAACCTTTAGGGTTTTGAAACTCTCTTCTTTCCACCTTCCATCCTATACATTTTTTTGCTATTATTCTCATGTCTAGTAGCTAAATAACATATTCCTAAGGTTTAGCGTCCAGTGGTTTCACAGAATAATTTCTTTTCCTTTAATGGACACCTTATTTCTTTATTGAAGGATGGCATTTGAAATCCTTTGAGGAAAAGGGTTTAAAAACAGGTTTGGAAATGTTATATTTTCAAGTTCATATATTGCAGCTTCCACTAGTTTCATACATTCTTCCTGCATCTAATTTAAAGTTGCTTTGGAAGGAAAAATATTTACATATACATTTTACTTCTTGTTACCTTTACACAAAGTAAGTGCATACCTGGCATAGTGAGAAGAACTGCGATAAGTTTTTTCCTTTGATCTTTAAACTCCTCTTGCTATGGCCAGGACTGTCTCTTTGAGTATGCTAATAGCTCTTCAATTTAGCAAATAATTTGCTTATTCTGATAAATTTTCCTACAGGTGACTGAGTATAGCAGAAGATTGAGTTATTCCCCATGAAAGCAGAAAGTCCTGAACAGTGCTGTGCAGTATTCAGGCAGATTTACTTATAATCTTGTGAGCATGCAGGCCTTTGATTTTTTTCAAGAAAATGCTTTGATATTTTCACTGGCACCTTAAACATAAGCCCGACATTTTGCCATTAGGAAATAATAGAAAAAGAGGAATTAAAAATGGAATAAAAGATCACTAGTGAGTGGAAGCTCATACATATATATCAAACAGCCATCACCTCAACACTCATAAAAGACAGAAACTTCCATTGCCATTGAGAAAACATTTCCAGCTTATAGGGAGACCTACAAAATATCCTCAAAGATTAATCTGGAAACTAAGCTTTATGTCAGTAGCATTGATAACCAGAAGAATGAAATAATACGGGTACAAAATACTTGTGGAAGTATTTTGCTGTTTATAAACTGCTGTTTATAACCCAGGCAGTTTAATTGCACAGAGCTATGAATGGCCATACCCGGCAGAATGAAGAAGGTAGTGACTACAGTACAAGCTGAAATATTTAAGATGAGATTTTCAGAAAAGAAAATACTGATCATCTGTGAGTTAAGTGCAATTGTTCTAACATGTACTTAGCCTGAAATCTTTTAGTTTGTTTAGACCTTAAGAAGAGCTTGTGTGCCTGAAAACGTTTCTGTATTTTTTCAGTTAAATCAAGTGGTGCAATGAAAATACTATTCCACTATTTTTCCATGAAAGACAATGATTGTTTTTAGTATTGTACTTTGTACTTTTCTCACAGCCCTGAAATCCTTCAATGCCTGAGTTATTTGGCTTGCTTTTTTTTGGTATACGTGTTAAACTGAATAAACCCAATTCTGTTTTTATATCTTCTTTAATGATAACCACACAGATCATCCATCAGTTTAGATCCTTAATATTTAGCATATGGGCTGTCCATTTGAATCACCTTCATGCATTTCCCAGTATAAGGAATATTTTAAAGTATTTGAAGTATTTAACTAATACTAAGCATATGCATCTGTTATGCAGAGCTCTCCTTTTTAGTGATTTGCTTATAGAAATTAAATACTCAGTGACTCTGAGGTTGCATTAATATACCACATATAGCATAATTAAATACTACTGAAACATCTGAGACACACTTTCAAAACAAAACCCTTCTCTTTTCTTGTTTTCTCATGACAGAGTCCCAGCAGGGGGCTCCCAGGTAACACAAAAATCTGTAGCAGTCTTAATGCACACGGTGCCCACACTTGGATGATAGCACAGATTTTAAAACTTTCTAGAATTTGAGTTAAATTACTCCTTAGAGTAGTCTTTTTCTTTTTCCTTTATTTTTTTAAAGCCTTTTACTTAAAGCAGGTTTTAGCTGCTGAACTCTTTGGCTCATCTTGAAGTATTTCAGTGGGAACTGCTTTTCCTTGCATCCGAAGGTAGATTGTGAAAAGTTGAAATTTTTGCCTTAAGTCTTTTAAAAATCTGGCTGATACAAGTCTTTTGCCAGTTAAGGCTTAACTCTACCTAATATCCCAGAGAGATATCTTGGAATCTGTATTCACTTTAGTAATTCTCTGTAGATGGATTAAATGTATACCCTGTATTATAAAACTGGGTTAGGAGCAGAATCATCTGTCTCATATAAAGAAATAACTTAAAAAATTAAATATTGCTATACCTTTCTAGAATCCTGCCAAAAAAAATAAAAGTGCTAGTTTTATAGCTTTTTCATTTACTTCTTTCAGTGAAAGACTCAACAATTGGAGACCTTGTAACAAGACAAGTAAGCCAGTAGCCAACCTTATTTGATATTATGCCAGCTAGGGTCAATAGAATATTTCTTAGGAAATAATCTGACAACCTTTTATTCTCTCCCTTCCCTCCATGTGAAAAAAGTCTGACTAGAGATTTGTCAGAAGTATTTGTTCAGAAACATTTGTTCAGGTACGGAAAAATTTCTCGCAGAATAGTTCAGGTCTAATAAAACAGAAATTGAGATTTTTTTTTTTTATTGAACTACAGAGGTGTGTTCCACAGATGTCTTCTGGCAGAAGAAAATAATGGGAAATGGGCTAAGACATTGTTTGAACTAAATCCTTACAAATAAAATCTGTGCAACTTTTTTCTTTCTGCCCCTTGACCAGGAGATATTAAAACTAATAAATACAGCATTGAAGATGTTAAATTGCAGTGGTTTAAAAAATGTTTTTGCCTTTTTCTTTCAAAAATACAAGTAACTATTGTAACTTTTTATGTCCAGTTGTTGTTCCTTGCAATCTATGTGGCAATAAATGTGTTAAAAATCTAGCAGTTTAGGGAAAAAGCAAATATTACAACATTATGCAAACTTAAGCACTAACTTCTCGAGTATGCAAATTAAAGATGTTCTGCTTCAATGGTGTGTATGTTACTGGCCACAATGAAACAACAGGCATTTTGTGGCTCAGTTGTGAAAAGCTTATGAGGATTTTCTTTCTGGTTACTCAATTATATCTCCGCATCTGAGCTCTAATGGTGTGTAGAGAAGAAAACTGAGCTAGCAAATACACAGAAGTTCCTTTCTCATTTAATGCCTACCCCCTAAAAGCAAGTAAAGAAGGAAATACTTGTAAAAACTTGCCTATACTATTATTGGATGAAGTGAGTCTTAGAGTGTGTGTATAAATTTATCTGAAATACCTCTTGATCAAAATTACCTCAGTGCTACTCTCTGGCATTAAATTATTTTTTTACTTGATTTTTATCCCCCAATATGTTTGAGCCAAATATAATAGTGTTATTTATACACACTAGAGAGAAGTTTTGGTGTGATAAGAGTTCTTTTAAAAGTAAGACATAGTAAAAGAAAAATTGAAGACCATTTTATTTAGAAGTGCAATTTTGATGCAGATCAGGTTGATAGTGAAAGAGCAATAATTTCAAAGTACTGGAAGATAGTTGCACTTCTGATATGGAAGCAAAGGAGGACTTGCTCAGATTCAGTAGGCAGAACACAGTCTGTAAAATAGAGGATAAAAAAAAAATCCAAAATCTACTTATACCAAGATGGGAGGAGATTATGCGCTACCTAGAAAATACGTAACCCATACTCTGCAGTGTCTTTAAACTTTAAAATTAAAAATTAGTTAAATATTGTCAAATTATTTTTTCATTCTTCTTTGGATAGTATTAATGACCTTAAATAGTTATTAAAAATATTAATATACTTAAATAGTTGACATATCATTTCAGTAATCTGTATTTGATCTAGAATCTGCTTGAATTAAGTGGTCTTTGAAAAAAGCTTAGTGGACTTTGCTCTACAAAATGCTTATTTAGTTCTTCAAACTGCTGTACTTGATAGCTGCAATCAATTACAACATCTAAAGCTTGTGTTCAAATGCAAGCCTGGGAAGCCAGTGGTGACTCCACCAGACTGCTTATGTACTTAGCCACTGAGTGTTTCTGCTGCTTTTTTTTTTAATATATTCTCTACAGAGACCTAGTCAACCTGAAGTGTTTCCTTGTCTTCTCTATATTGCATATTAAAAACACTATGTTATGTGGAATAAAAACCAAGTTGGGTGAAATTGGAGGAAAAAGTTCTAAATCAAATACAGATTATTTGATAAGTCAGTATATGGAGCTTATGAATAGCTGCTCCCCACAGAGCTGTGTTTCTGCCATGTCTGCTGTACCCTGGGGGCACAAGGGGGCAGATTTGCTCCATGTGCCACTGGAGGGAATTCAGTTTCCCCCTCCTCAGGGATGAGGAAAGCACCCCTTTCCGGGACGGACTGCTGCTGGATTCACCCTGGCTGTTTCGGAGGCTATCTGTGCTAAAAGAAGACGGCAATGTTGTCTCTGAGTTACATCTGGGACTTAGCTGGCCTGGTGGCCAGAGAGTACCTTAGCTTTCTTCCTTTTTCTTGTCATTTTCAGCCTTCCTTTTCCATTTGTGCTATTTATTAACTACAAATTTGCCACTTAAATTTACTGAGCCTGCCAGCTCCATTTTGTGTTTGATGCTGAATAAAACATTGGTGTTTTGGAAGAAGTATTTTTGGTTTGCACATAGAAGCCCATCAGCAGCTGGAGGTTTTCTGATTTACCTGCAGTAGTAAAGGTCTACATAAATGATGCCCCATAAGTTTAGGTGTTGTACTCACTTTTGTCTTAGATTTCCTCAGTTTCAGCTGTGAGCTTTCAGTTATATAGTACTACAATGATATCTGTCTCAGGTATTCTTAATCACATGATGTTAAAGAATTATAAAATCCTGTGTCGATTGATATGTTTCATTTTGCATAATAAACATGTGAGTAAACTAGTAGTGAGATTGCATGGAGGTATTTAAAAGATATGCAGATATGGCATTTAGGGACATGGTTTGGTGGCAGACTTGGCAGTGTGAGGTAAATGTTTGGATGTGATGATCTTAAAGGACCTTTCCAACCTAAACAATGCCATACTTCTGTGATCATCTTGTAAGAGCCACGGCCAAGACTGGGTTATAGACCAGGAAGAGGAGATGACAACAGGATTGACAGTGACACAGACAATTCAAACAGTCTGCAAGCAGCTGAAGGGACAAAGACAACAATCTTTCTGCCTCAGGATCAATTTGCCATGTCCTTTTCTTCCCTTTTTATCCTTCTGAGTTAAAGGAATGCTCCTAGCGGTGCATTGCCTGTCAAAAGGGGTCATGCTGACTGCCCAGCAGGCACATATGCTTGTTTAAAGGTCTGACAGGAAGAAAGCTTGCAGCAGGTGCAGTGTGACCTGTGGCAGGCTGAACAGGCATCCACAGTGTGCATCTGAACTGCCCCCCTCATCCCTACCCCTTCCTAACAGCTGTACACTGAGGAATGTCTCCATGTGCCTGTGAATCCTGAAAACTAACCCTCCCAGACTGAAATGTTTTGGGAAGCAGAAGAAATGATAAATAATTTCTTGAGTTATTTTTGCAAAGTTCTTGCATGTTTTAAGGGTTTAAAAATATAAAGAGAGTCCCAAATTGGTTCTTGTGAGTCTTAAAATGCTCACTGCTAGATCTTTTGCCATTAATACATGGAAGAAATATTTTTTCTACTATTTTCAAAATTACAATCTAATAAAATACTACCTTGTAATTTGCTCTGTACTTTTTCTGTAGTGGAACAAAGTGTAGCTTTTTATTGTTATTTTTATTATTACATGGGTTTTTATACATTAGAATAGCTGTGGTCTTTTTTTTTGGCTGGAACTGTTTAGTAACACAAGTAAGACAATCTACTGAGTACCAGCATAAATAGGCTACTTGTTGCCATGATGGATTGTCCTCAAAAGAACTCAACAACTGACTCTTTAAGGAAATCCATGAAGGTGTTTAGAGGAAAACCAAAACTCCATAGTCTCAAATCATGGCAATGCAAAAGCAATCCACAAACCATTACAATTTCACTGCAATGGAAGACGTAAATAACTGTCTAGCAAATTTCTTTAGTAACACTCTCAGCTATATTGCCAAAATTGAGTTAGTAAAAAGGGAAGTTTGCACAAAAACTTACTAAAAACCTAAACATTCTGTATTTAAATACAGCTTTTCTTGCATTCCACCTCTAGGATATGCTTCCATGGATATTGCATGAATAAGTGGTTAGCAAATCCAATGTTTAATTGGTCAATTCTCATTTGTAAATTGGTTGGAGGTAGGTGAATTTGTCTGCCAGTGTTTGCATCATAAAACACTTTCTTTGTGTAAGAAGTGGTGAAATAAATCTTTATGTTGAAAGCAAATATTATTCTTCCCCTTGTTCTCTTGCAGTTGTAGCAGTGCCTAGCAAAGTGTCATCCTCTGCGGTAGCAGTATAAAAATGTGTGGTATCACTGAAACCACAACCAGATCTTCACATCTTGTCATGATATGCTCAGTTCCCCTTGCCTTGAAATAAAGAATTGTTCCAATGAAAGGTGGGTTTGTGTCTGAACATCAGAAGGGAGAGAATCTGTGTAAAGGTGTCGCTGAAGGTATGTTATGCTTCTGAACAACTAACACTTCTGAAGGATATGCTCCTTCCAACGTATGAAATTCTGCTGCTGGTTATTGTGAGACAATGTCATGATAAAAGAACAGATGTCTCCAAAGCAACAAGGTGTCATTGTTCTGCTAGTGAAAATCTGAGAAGAATTAAGAGGTGGCATAAAATACTAGGAAAGGATGATTTAAATCTGAGCTTCCATTCCTGACATCATGACATAAGAATTTGAATACAGAATGCAGTACAATAAATTATTAATGGTTCCTTAAATATCTCAAACACACATTATATGTCTAGCATCTTACTTGGGAAAGGGGGAGAACATAGAAAGAAAAGAAGCAACAGTATGTACTGGTTTAAGAATCTAGAGCTTTAGAAGAGATTTCTACAGAGTCTTTCCTGAACAGGCAGTAAAAGCAATGAGAGACACTGCTAGTGCCAGAAGGGTTAGAGCTAATGGGATCCAATCACTTGTTAAAAATGGAGAGAAAAAAAGAATAATCCAGTATTTTACCAGCTGTATTGGCACCAGGATGGAACTCATACACCAGCCTCATAGTGCTGCAGGTTTGCTCATTGACTCAGAGGGATTTTTTTCGTTCTCTTAGGAAGCAGGGTTTTATACCACAGAAAATAATAGCTGCTGGTGGGGAATACTTCACAGAAACTGAAGAAACACAATCTTCAGCTACATAATAATTAATGATGACACTCAACTTCCTTGGTACATTTGAAATGAAATTCAGTGGAAATATTACCATGGAGTTAAATGTGTTTGTGTGTGTAGTTCCTGGGTGAAAGGATGAAAAAGTTATTTAGTAAATAATGTTACACATTTTTCACTACTGTGAACAATTAACTGAACTGGCTTTTGAAGCGAGAGACATAACAGCAATACAGTTTTAGAGGTCAGAAGGCTTACGAGTATTCTGTGTCTGCACAGATTTATAGCACATATTGTTCTTTAACCTGTGGGGACTTAGCACCTGAAAGTTACTGGAAAAAATAGCTAAAGGGATGTTGAGTTCATCATAGAAATAATACAATAATGGAGACATACTGCAGTGATAATGCTTTGTTACATGATTGAAAACCAGTGTATTATGTGCTTGTTTCCCTTGTTTATTCATCTGTAAAGCCAAATGGTTAACCTTGGTTTATTTTTCCTCAGCTCTGTTGATGCTGAACATTGCATCAATGACAAACTGCTGTGAACATGGGTGCAAGCAAAGAGGTTATTTAGAGCTGTTATGATTGTTCCAACTTCTGTTTAAAGAAGCCAGTAAAATTTAATAACTGAGGCTGAACAGAAACATTAACTCTGTACTGAAAATAGAAAAGCTGTTTGGGGAACAGGGGGCATGAGAGAAAGGAAGCATTTAAACCATCCTCAAGATATAGTTTAAGGCCCTGACTGATTGGTGAGGAACTCAGATTCTGTTTGCAGCATAATTGGTGTTGTCTTTCTTGTTCAAGTTATGCCAGGCAAATATTCTGTCTTCAGCAAGGAAAATGAAACTCGCAGGTCACAACCCACGTGAGAGGTTTGGTGATACTGTCTTCATGCTCGCTACTGCACAGAAGCTAAATCAAGGTATTACACTGAAAAGTTTCTAACAGGCAATGCTGAATTTTACCTAAAAACATTTTCTGCAGTGTTTTGTTTCTTATGAGAAACATATATATATATATATATGTATGTGTGTGTGTGTGTGTGTGTTTCTGGAATATGAAAAAATGGATGCTTGTAAGAGCTAAAGGTAAACTACAGGCTGACAGAAGCATATTTATTAGCATGAGGAAAGTAACCACTCATAACAGATGCAAGTTTAGTGCAATAACTGCCATATGTTGTATGAAATTTTTTTAATGTATCTTAACTTCATTTTTTCTTCTGCTCATTTGTTATTTTTGTCTTTGGTTAGATCTTCCTTGTGGGATGGGGACATTACATGTGTTTTCACTGGCAACTACAGGCCAACGTCTCTTCACCAGATGTGTCTAAACAGCTGCCTTACCCTTGGAGAAAACATGGTGCATCAGCTTGAGCTGTGAAAAAGACCTGACAGCTCAGCATCTCTTTCTGCATGGGGCTGGTGATGGCAACACTTTCAGTGTATATGGGCACATCTGGCAGTACCTGGCCCTGCTGTACCCTGAGACCCTGCTGCCTTCTCTGGGGTGAGAAGGTGGGGAAGCCCAGAAACCTGGGAGAGTCAGAAGTTGCTCCTGTGGCACCAAGGGCATGAGGCAGGGATAAGGGAGGAGAAGGAAATTGCACAGTACCAGACTGCAAGGGTATGGAATATAGAGTGCCCTTTATATCAGTATGTGACTTTCTGCTGTTTTTTGTTTGCTTGTTTGCCTACACAAGCAGTGAGGAGGTATTGAATGGGATATTAACTTGCAGAGCTGCTGAACTGCTGTTTAACTATTCATATATGAATAGCTATTCAATCATATGAATGAATAAACTCGTTATGCAAAGGTGACCATCTTTGCTGCTGCACTGGAGGTTTGCCTCGAGTACCTCTGAGAGAAAGAGCATGGGCAGTATGCACAGGCAAGGTCACAGCTTCTCAGCCTGCTGCTGTTCTGTGGATGAAACACATGGCAGGGCTTGTAGCAGGTTCACCAGATGTGTCACAGCTTTTTCTGGTATTTCTGCAGAAGGCTGTTATTGATACCTGATGCAGAGCATGTGTGTGGAAGCACATCCATGGTATACATTTCAAGGCAATTTATACTGTGTATGCAACTGCTTGTGAGGGAGTGCTTGGCTCTAACACACATTCTTGCCACTGCGCAAATTCTGGCATAGAAATAAATTTAGTTCCTGGCCTTAAAAGGAAAAAAAAAGGAGAAATATTCTGAAAATTTGTCCGACCAGACCAAACAGTCCTCTCCTAAAAACTGTCCTGCAGGAGTCAGTTTCATTGAAAGGAACTGCAGGAGGTCTGAAGGTAATGAGGAAGATGTATTCTTCAAATGCTCAAGTTTAGCAGATGATAATGTCAGCCTTTGGTCTAACAGCTAATTCCTAATGGGTCTCTCATGTTCTTCTTTACAACTGAAGTAGCAGTTTTTCTGCACCAGAACAGATCTGGCTGCATTAAAGTTGGTAGCGACTGATGCACTGCCTGGGAACCAGACAGGTTCAAAAGCAAAACCACAATCAGCCAAAACAATAATTTTTAAATATTTTTTTTCTTGAGAAGCTTGAACTGATGGGTAGGAAGGCTTTCTTTGCACGGTTCGTGCTGTATTTTAAAAGGTTATGTTTTTATAGGCTAAGAGGTAATTTTAAAATTATATATTCACTAAGCTCTAAGTTATACTTTCCCAAATATTGTTTTCATTGGATTGCTGCAGCGGCTTGCTTTTGGTTTTTTTTTTCCTAATTCTTTCTTAGGTACAATTTTGAGGTATTTCAGCTAGGTTTTATGCTTTATGACTTTTTTTCTGATTAACTGAACTGTGCTTTCAGGTTTATATTCTCCAAACATTATTCCCACTGTTGAATGATAACAATGATCAAAGGTTGTTTCAGACAGGCAATTTTCCAAGCAAAGCTACCTTAACTTCAAAAATAATACAATAAAGGCCCACTCAGGCTCTGCAGCAATCTGAACATAAATAAATTGGCTTAGTTTTAATTTTACAGTTATGAACCTTATCATTAGATCATGCCAGTTCAAACTTTAAGATACATTTTTTATCTACAAGGGTGAATATGGTTTGCACTTTATGAAGCAGCAGTTGTAGTGTGAAGAAGTAGTTATAAACCAAGTTAGATTAAAAAAAACCTATACTCAGTTATACTGATAATATTTAAATAATTTATGTAAATTTACAAATATCTCCTTTGTATTCCCTACCAAATGTTCGTCACATTTCTTCAAATAACTCGTAGTTTTAATTTCCCATTGTCCTAAAGAGTTCCTGGAGAAATTTTAGAAGGAAGGAAGGAAGTGTTTGTCTTTGATTGATTACCAGGTGAAAACCATAATAAAAAACCCTTCAATAGTTTTAACATACTAAGAAGAGCTGAAAGAAAGGGGCATTAGGGTTTGTTAGCTATGGCTATAGCTATTAAAGGTAGTGCTGCTGCTCTGTGTGAAATCCTTGGGTGTGCTGTGGTTGACTAAATGAAGTATGTGCTAAGTCATACAGTGGCACAGAGAAACCAGCAAAAAAGGAGAGGAAAGCGGCATTGGTTCTACCTGCACTTCTGCCAGCACAGACATAGAGCTGATTAAAACACCCAACATACCGTAGGCCATAAAGGACTGTCCCATCTGGATGGAGCCGAATCATTCGGTTTTTCACCGTCACCCCATGGACAAATGACTTCTTGTCATTTAGGAAATACGTGTCCGGCACCCAGAGCTGGTCAGCCACTCTGTTGTCCAGAGTTAGGTTCAAAGGTATCCCAGAATAAGAAAGCCTTTTATCCCTCCAGGACTGCTGAAAGTACATGGTCAGGGTGTAGTCCTAGGGAAGAAACAAGACGGTCTTTTTGTATTTTCACACTGATTAACTGACCAGAAGTTTATTTTCAGGTGAGTCTCAGCAACTGAATATCAGTAGCAACAGGAAATTTAAGGATCATTAAGGTGCTGTTGCCATTAGGCAGGATCATGATTCTTGGCTTGGTCATATTAGTGTCAAACTTGACACTACTCTCCAGTGGCAATGACTGCTACAGGCTTTCAAACTCTCTTGACCCAGAGGGAACAGCGTCACATTTGGGTCTCCAGTCTGTGGATCAAGCTTAGTTTCTGATTTTTTTTTTTTTAATGTGAAAAGAGCAGGGTTTAGCTGACCTCAGCCAAATAGCAGTGCTTAGCACTGAGGATATTCTTCTGCTATTCCTTCCCTTCATACTGAAAGCTTCCCCCACAATCCAGAAGGCTTAGCCCTCCTCAGAAAGAGCAAATACAACCTCAGAAAACAATGAATAACTTCCATTTCACATCTGCTGGAGGGGCCAGATACAATGTCTTTAGATAGCCAGGCACATCTCCTCTCAGCCTGGGAAATGTGGTGCTCTCTGTCCTTGCCAATTGAATTTTACTGTATAGAAAATCAACACCTTTTCTTGGCTATCATGCTATAACTTAGGTGAAATACCATTTATGCAGCCTTTCAGCTTTCACTTTGTCTGAAAAGAAAATGTTTCAAAGGCTTGTGGTTGGATTTACTCTCTTGTATATGTCTTTCTGGGAATTTGGTGATTTTAAAGGTAGTCAATTTTTTTCAAGTGGAAAAGCCCATGTATTTTGTAGCTCATAGAGTTCTTAAAAGATTATTAAAACAGCAGTATGTGGACTATTAGTTTTCTCTTCCTCATCTCTTCCCCCAGCCCTGTTTTCAAGTGACAGGTCACTTTGTCACATATTTTTTTATGGGAGAAGTGCATCAAAATCATAGCTATTATTGAAAAAAATTGGTCAGGAGTAAGATTTTCTTTTACGTGATAGAAAACCTTACCTCTGTCATTGTCACAAATCCTAGCCTGCACTCTAATTTTTGAAGAAACAGCGTAAAAGCTGTCTGATACAATTTGTGCTCTTCATCTTTAGTAGTTTCTTAAGACTGTATCATTGCCATGAAATCAAAGCAGAGTTGTTACCTTTCAAAAATACTTTCTACCCGAAATGTTGCATCCAACAGAGCGATAAACTACAGACTTACCAGTAAAAGTTGCTAATAAAAATACTGTTCTTTTTTGCCCTGGTCCTGTAGGTTGTTTTCTTTATGGATGAAATACCATAACTGATGAGCAGCAGTTATATACAATAGGCCAATTACATCCACTGTGAGCACAGACCCCAGATTTGCAAGGACTTCATAGATATGCCCTTTTTCAGGCCTGTGCGATGGTTGCTACCCACAACAGAGACAAGAGGCTGTATGCAGAAGGTTTGTTCATTTTTTTCGCTGGCCTGGGGCCCTAGGAGGAGGTCAGGACATCTTCTTTGCTTTTCAGACCTTGGTGGTCAAGCCTGGAACTACAAAGGAATGCAGTGAGGTATATGCTGTGCTTTGCTGAGTAGGTGATTTATTTTAAATAGTGGTACAGATGAGCATGAACACCAAGGAGGCAAGTTTTTGAATGTGCAACTTAAATGGAGGTAGGTTAGAAGCATCATTTAAAGAGAAGTTTGCCCTTAGTTCCCTTTACATATATACAATCACCAGTTGGGAATTGGATGAGAGAAAATGAAAATTAAAAAACAAAACAAAAAACAACCAAACAAAAGAAAATAAAATCCTGCCACCCAACACCACAAATACCCCTAAAGCCCCCACCACTATTCTGGTGCAGTTTTCTTATGTTGTACCTGTTTCCTAACCTGTCCTATTTCAAGCTTCTTTAGGTAGAAAAGCTTTCATGGATGACTGATAAAATTTGAATCCTCAGTGCTTCACCTGGTATCAACATCTTCTGCCTCATCCAGCAGAGTCTCTGCAGCCTGCAGCATAGATGGAACAGAAATTCCAATTCTACATAATTATCTTTTTTCCTTCTTGCTTCTATTTATGTTTTCACAGGGCGTTAAGGCTGCTTTTGTGGAATTGTTCATGCTGTCCTACAAAAAAGCGAACAATTGAGAGTGGTGCCTATGTGATGGTTCTCAAAGTTCAACCAAGAGAAAAACAGCCATAGTAAGCTACATGAGATCTTAAAATTATGTGATCAAGTGAAAGAAAAAGAATTTCTGTCTCTTGGCTATGCCCACTAGAAGAATTTGAGTTGCTATCTTTAGCATCATAGTCTGTTAAGAAATTTTGTTTCATCCTGCTGTGCTTCATACAAAATACTGCTGTTTGCAACACCACAGTAGAGAGAGTGACCCTCTGGTCTGCAGTTGTGCTATACTATGGAGAAGTATGTGGCAAGCCAGCGAGTGTTAATGAGGAAGGACAAAATCTGAGCTTCATCCTAAAGGAATCTCCTAAAGTGTTTAACTGAGCAAATTATCTTTTTTTTTCCCCCATTCCTCAGTACATGGGGGCATTACTCATTCAATATTTTAATGAGAAAAATAGTCTGATGTCATGATTGTGAGAGTTCCTGTTGCTGTAAGCTCATATTTTAAAAAGCATAGTTAAAGATTGTTTTTATGAAAAGCAAATTACATCTGTGCTATAATAATCCAAATTCTATAGTTATAAACTTTCTAATTGTTTTCTAATGGAATAATACAGCCTTACCTTTCTCATCTCTCATCAGCAAAGCATAAAATGCTGGCAAACCATATAGCTAGCTACATCTTGGAGGGTTTTGTACTTTTTTTTTTTATTATACAGTGGTGTGAGAGAACTGGGGATTTAATGACTATTTGTCTTCAACCCTGTAAAATTTGCTGGGGATTTTGTGCTTTCAAGCTCTAGAGCATATGAATAATTTCTGGATATGTCACATCTGTAGTGGTAATTGGCTGTGGAATTATTTTAGCTTTTTATGAAAGCTTCCCAAGATCTCAAGCATCAGTCTAGATATGAAAATAAATCACACCATTTTTAATTTTCATATTTAAGAATTTCTATTAATGAGTTAAAAAAAGACCCAATGTAAAATTAAAAAAGAGAATCTGTTTCTGCAGCTAATTGTTCTTTCAAATGATCTGTTTTTAAAAATAATTAGCTTTTATAGAAACACATCAAACTTTTTTTTGCGGAACTGTACTTTCCATAATTTAAAAAAATCTGTAATTCTGCTGAAAAATCATGATACTTCAGTAGATTTAATAGTGCTCTTTATGCTTTCCAAAAGTGCCTCCTTACTTTTTCAGGGCACAGTGAACCTTGAGAGAGGTGAATATTTGAGCACCAATGATGAAGCTGTTTTGACGTGCATCTAGTTTCCATTTTCTTATGTGATAAATTTTGGTTGATTAGAATGAGGGATTTTCCCCCCTTCTCAGTAATTGTGCAAATTTCTTATTTCTTTGTATCAAACCAGGAGTTTGTAACTGCGTATGTACAGATGTGTACTATAACTTTTAAGTAAATCTGTACCAGTGCTTTAATAAGGTGCATTAGGTTGCTAAGATAAGTAGTTACATGCTAGTCCTAGGTAGGAGAGGTTCTGTGAAAATGTGAGTAAGAGAAGTTAGTCTATTTTACTTAAAATTGCAAGTTATTTTATAATCTGAATTTAAGCAGCCTCAAAAATAAACACTGGCACCAAGCCTCACAGTTCATTTGAGGAATATAAATTTCTCATAGTAAAGAAAATTAATGGACCACTGAAGCATATCGTACTTGAAGTTAGATGAACAATTTACAGTTCCAGTAAGAAACAGACTGAAGAATTACCATACAATAATAATTTCTTTTTTTTATTTCTATTTTTTTTTTGTTCCCTATTCCTTTTTTGGTGCAATATGCATAGATGATGTAAGGGCAATAATGGATTTTTTTTCCTGTTGAATCTCTGTAGCTCTCTGAAATCAGAAGAGATACATTAAAATAGCTGAAGAATCTGGATTTTCTGGTAATTTCTACTCTGTGATTTACCAGTTCAACACAGTAGAATATAATGTAGAACACATTGCTATATTATAATCTACTCTTCTGGGAGATATAGAACTAGTACCTCACCATGTTCATCAGTTGAATTATGGATTCTGGTGGAATAAAAGATGAGTTGACATGTCTGCTGTACTGGTAGTTGTTTTATCTTTTACAAATTCCATATTTTAAGGAGAAAATAGGGGATCTTTTAACTTGCAATGTTCAGCTTCATGGTTAAAACCACCTTTTGTTTTTCCTTTTTCCAAAGTGGCCTTAATCTAAGTTCTGTTATCACTTCATGTACTGAAAAGCAGTTTGGCACATTGTGACATATTTAAGTAATACCTGAATATCAAAGCACACTAAATATAATGTGGACGCCGTTATTAGCAAAAGAAATAATATTTTGTGAATATTTAGCTATTCTAGGTTAGCATCAGCTTTTAGCTCTACATGAGTTTGCACATGAAGGCACTGTGCAGCAAAATGAATACATGAAGCACACCAATGTCATACTTCTAATAGACAGCAGTGTATATTGGTAGTTGTGGGATGCATACTGTACACCCAAACAATCTTAAATTTAAATTTTATCCTTGGGAACCATCCACTAATCAAGTATCTGGCAGCCTCACAGAAAATGAGATGCAATGAAATTCAGATACATTATAACTTAATCAAGACAAAGATAAGTGAAATTGCAATTTAAAATTAAATTTGGAGTAATGATCAGAGTATTAATATTGACTGAAATCATGCCATAAATATAGAAAAGCGATATATGTAAATCCTGTTGTGGCTGCAACCTCTTATTAATTGGGAAAGAGTATTTTCCGTGTTTATCCGATACAAGAATAGGAAAGGCAGAGTTTTGAAAGAATGGTGAATGCTAAATTTGCAAATTGTTCAAAATTATACTCATTCCTATGTTGCAAGCATGCTAATGTACTGGAAGCAGCTGCTAGCATTCATTCAGCAGCAGTTAGCTGTCCTACCTTGGAACTCCAAGGGAAGATCTATGTCCTCACCTGCAAAAGAGCTATTTTAAGATAAGAGGATACAAATGGTGATGTGGGGTTTTGGGTGTGGAATTTTATGTTTATGTCTGGAGCTTCTGTGTGTGTGTATGTGTGTGTGCTTTGTGTTGGGGTTTATTTGCTTGTTTCTTTGTGGGGTTTTTGGTTCTTTCCCACCTCTTGCCAGCCCCTGATGCTCAGTTCCAGATCCTGCACAGAAAATAGGGGCAAAAAATTATCTGCAATTATGAAGGAAGAATATACTCGTTCTACTCATGTTCTTTTCTAAAAATGTCAGGGGAGCTGCATCTCTTCATTAAGTCTGCAGTCCAGCCAAGCAAGGAAGCCAGGGAATTAGGGGGCACAGTACTGGACCAATTGTACTTGCCTTACCTTCTAAGGACACGGTTCAGTGTTCCTGTAGCTGTTTTCAATGAAGACTGATGCAGCATATGCTATCCAATTCTTCTCCTATCTATCCTCTTCTATCCATAACAGTGGGAAGAGGGGAAAAGGCGCATGTAGTCAAATATTCAGTGCACTGGCGTTGTTCACAGGAGACCATGGCTCTTGTGAACTACACTTCTGACAGGGAAAATGGGATAGAAAGCTACACTGAGAAATGGCTTCAAGCTATACCAGGGAGGCTCAGGTTGGACATCAGGAAAAATTTCCTCATGGGAAGAGTTGAAGATTGGAAAGGACTGCACAGTAAGGTGGTGGGTTCACTATCCCTGGAGGTGCTCAACAAGCAGCTGGATATGGCATTCAATGCCATGGTCTAGTTGACAAGGCAGTGATCAGTTAAAGGTTGAACTCCATGATCTCAGAGGTCCCTTTCAACCTAAATGATTCTGTGATTTTTTAAAAATTTTGTTTGATCCAGTTGGTAGTTCCACTTGCTAGTAAACTGCCTTGCATTTTTTGTTGTTCAAATGTGCTGATAATTCTTCAGGAAAGTGTTTCATAAACTTGTTGGCATTAATAACTTCACAATTATGGATGTGGCATCACAGCTGTGTCTTACAGAAAGAAGTAAAGATCTAGCAGGAATCCATACAGCTGTAATTATGATGTTCCTTATTGCTTAAAGCACAGCTAAGAACAAGACTAGACCCATAATAATGTTGGAAGTGAAGGCATTACATTATTGGGATCCAGTATTACTCCTTGCAGTGAAAGCAGAAGTCCCCTGAATGGCAATGGGATAAGAATTACATCCAATTACATCAATCATTACTGGAAAAGCAAAGCAAAAGCAAAAGATTTCTCAATTGCAACTGCAAAATATGTACTTTCTTGCATTTTGTTCAATGTTTTAGTAACAATACTTAGCAGAAGCAGTAATAAATGCTTCTCACATTTAAATGGGTTGTTATGACAGTTGTGTTCCGCTGGTTTGGCATTATTTAACATTGAGGAGGGTAAATTCCCAATTTTATCCTGTGTGTTCTATTTTCCCTCTTGGGGAGAAGAGTAAGGACTTCTGCACTTTAAAACAATAACCCACTGACTTGCTCTTTGCCATCTTTTTTTCCCTCTAATTTGAACTTTGCTAACCTGAAAGGCTTGAATGTGTCATTTGCTCTTCACACAGGAAGAAGAGAGATGATGTTACTGAACACTAATATGGATCACTTTGATTAGAACTGGACTTGCCAAAATATAGCACTAAGGTAAGGTAGAGGGTAAGGTAGGCCTACAATTGCATTACTGTTACCTCACTGCTGCTGGAAGCTCTGTTAAGAAAGGTGGAAAACTACTGTTCTCAGCTGCACTTCAAACTTTCAGCTGCATAACAACCCACTGCCAGGGATAGCAGTGAGATACACCAGTATAACATTTTTCACAGTTCAAATTTAATACCATGTCTGTCTTAAGTGGCTATGTTAATTGCCAACATAAGAACCAGAACATGTCCATGGTACAATTCATATTCCTGGAAAGATCAATTAACTGTTTTTAGTACCTGTAGGAAACTAGCAATGGTATCTATTCCAATAGTATTTGATTTTGCTCTTGAAACTGGTAGTCTTTTTTTTTTTTTTTTTTATAGAGGGTAATACTGTCATAAAGAAGCATGAGGAGAGGGGTGGAAAACAGGAAAAATATGGCACAGGAGATATATCTGCTCAAGTAAGATGTCATTGTAATGAATGCTGGAGTAAAGAAATACAAGCACAGTGGCATATACAGTAACTATATTCAATGTATTCATGCATTTTTACAGGCAGCAAATAACAGTGTCCTTGATACTTTGGCTCCAGTGAAGGCACTTGGTGTTTCAGAAAGAGCAACTGAAGAGAAAACACAGGAACAGAAAAGTTTCTTACTACCAAGTAGCCCATAGACCAACATATGCTAATAAAAGCCCAGATACATCTTTTAAGAGCAAATGTAACGTAGACAACAGTAAGAGAAAAATATGTTTTCTCATAGACATTTCTCTCTGTGACACAGCTAAAAACAAGTTTTCATTAAAACCCCCCAAACAAACCCAACTTGTCCAAGTGGTCCATACCTGTCTATCTGTGTCTGAGGACTCCAGTTAATGCTCAAGACCAGGTATTGACAAGTACAGCGGAAAGTTATTCCAGGTATGATATGCTGCTTGGTGCTGAAGTCCAGGATGTTTTAGCATCCTTCCCTGAGTTTTACAAAAACATGTCTGTTCATATGCAGGCATGAAAGGGAATGGTGGAATGACATTTGAGGACTGTGACCTTGTGCTCAGGAAGTGCTGTCCTCATCCTCTCTGCGAACAGGTGGAGAAAGCACTCCCAAGGAAAAGACATTCAAGCTTTAACTGACATTCCAAAATATTTTATCCAGCTTGGAGATGAAGCATCCATACAAAGGCGTAGGACTGAGCATTTGGGTGAAAACTCTACTTGAGTGGACTATATGGAGATAGCTCCTTACTGATGGGAGGATTGACTCATGAGTTGGGCATAGATCAGCTCTGAGGGTCTATCACATGCAATGTGATTTGAGGACTACGCAAACTAAGCCAAAGATATTTGGAAGGGTGCAGCACTTTCAAGTTCCCATTAAGGGAAAACATTGTGGAAGAGTGAAGAATTAATTAAACCACACTTCCCTTGCTACCCATAAGCAAGGTAATTGGAAAGCAGCCTGTTTTCTAACAATGGCTGTTGCTGAAGCACTTGATTATTTTTCCTTTGTCATTTCCACCTAGCTCAGCAGGGGTGAACTATGAGACCATTACAAAGTGCACTGAATGTCTAAGGAGGAAAATACAGTGCTAAGAGCTCAGAATTCCTTGTGTCAGTGCACAGTGGTGCAGGCGAAGATGAACTGATCGTGATCTTAGGAGCAGATGGGAGAAGTTTGTTGAATTTTGCCTTGAACCCTATTGTATAAGCAGTAACAGTTCCAGAAATCTTATAGGAACTGGACAGAAAGTTAAAGGAAACACAAGAAAGTGAGTATTAGCAATGTAAAAATGAATTGGTGTCACAGGATGAACTAGTTGATCATCTGAAGTAAATTCTGTGTTGTGAAGGGCCTTATCTTAAGCCAAACTTGTCAGAAATCAGAAGTGAAAACAGTCAGCCATGGCTAGACTCTTTGGCTCCTATGTTTAACAACATAGGGGAGAAGATGCATCCATCTTAGTATGAGGTTGGGCCAACATTATAAAAACAGCAACTGACTTTTTCTTTTTAATGCCTTAATATATATATAAAATTTTTTTTTTACCCATTTAGGAGTAGGAGTTATATCTATTTCTATGGGTCTGGTGATTGAAATCCATTTGGTTCCTCCTGCCTGGTTCTCAGCTGTCATTCTACTATATCAATTTTCTTTTGTTTTGAGAGAAGCAGATGGAGGTCAAAGTGACATGCGATGAGTCAGTGGCTCTACCTGGAATAGAAACAGTAATTTCATAGCTGCTGCCAGATCTTTAGACTTACTTGTATACCTTACTGCGTTTTTTTTGGTGTGTGTGGGTATTTTTGGTTTGTGGGGTTTTTTTAAAATTTGTTGGTTGCTTTGTAACTTTATATGTAACTACAACTTGGGATTTTTTTTTCTAAGTTGTTCAGGACAACTTTGTTTCATTGTTCATTATGCTTATGATAGAACTGTGTTCTATAAAATGGTCCTGATTATGACTTACACTTCCAGAGGTATTTTTTTCTGTATGTTTTTGGCACCCTGACTGCTTTACAGAATTCTAACCTATAAATCATAGGTCAGGCTCATACTTACATTTTGTACTGTATTTGGAAACCAGGGACTGAAGAACATCACGACATTTCTCCTTTATAATGACTGTCAAAGTGGAGGTATTTTGCTCTTGGGGTGGATAACACTAAGGGTATTAGTGACACTGTAAAAATGCTAGAAGACTACTGACATACTGGTTGCAAAATCCTCTGGGAATTTTTAGTCCATTCTCTTGTTTGAAGCAGGACTGTCACCAACCCTGTCTCAGATGAGACATTGCTTCCTCTAGCAAATCTTGAAGACCCTCAAGAATGGGAATTCCACAACATCTGTGGGCAGACTCTTTTGGTGCTGCACTACCTTCTTGGTGAGAAATCCTTCCTGACATTTACTCTGACCCTCCCTATGTGCAATTAGTAGTTGCTGCCCTTCATTATTTCATCTGCCACTACTGCTAGTGGTTTTACTGCAATCTTCCCTTCAGGCAGTTGTAGGCTGCCTTGAGGTTTTCCTTTGGCTCTTTGCCTGGCCAACCAAAGCAAGGCAGGCTCCTATGTCTAGCCTGTTAAGTTATGTGCTCAAGGCTCTGGCCACAGTGATAGCTCTTCACTGGATCCTTTCCAGTTTCTCAGTATCAGGAAAGAAATGGGAGACACTGTTGTAAGTGCAGCCTTACCCTTACAGAGTATAGGAGTGTAGTAATTTCCTTCTGTGCTGACCATACTCTGCCTGTGTCAGCATACAGTTTACATGATGACAATGCACTTTGTGCATTGCTTAACCTTAAGTGCTACTGCTTGATCCATCAGTTTTCCATCTGATCCAGGGGCTGTAGCTCTTGCTGAACTCTGAGTTTCCTGGCTGGACAGCTGGGCCCAGAGATGGGTATAATGTTTGTTGTTTTACGTATCACCTGATGACATACATTTTTCACCAGGGCAGGCAGCAGTTTCAAATTTATCAGTGAACTCCTAATTACCTTCTCACCCACGTTGTATGTACCTTCTTTTTACAATAAATGTAATTACAGAAGACTTTCTTGTTGCACTCTCTCTTTTTACTCTCAGGTGCAACAAGGATTTGAAGCAATGTTTTTATGCTTCACAGAATCAAAGACTCATCTAGGTTGGAAGGGACTCATTGAGACTGAGAGAGAAATTGAGACATGAAAGTCAGAGGCAGCCTTAGCTGCTCTCCTGAAATCCAGGGCTGTGATCCTGCTTTTTGTCATTTTTCTCTCCTCTCAGATTCCTGAATTCTACCATCTCATAGTCATTGCAGCTAAGGCTGCCTCTGACTTTCTTATCTCAGACAGATTTTTTCTTCTTGTAACTGTAAGGTCTAGCAGATCATGTTTTCTTGTTAGCTTCTCAGTTACCAGGAAGTTGTCATCAGTGCATTCAAGATGTCTTCTAGATGACCTGAGTCCTCCTGTATCATCCTTCTGGCAGATACCACAGCGGTTAGTCTCCCATGAGGAACAGGACCTGTGCATATGAGACTTCTTCCAGTTGTTGGAAGAAAGTCTCATCTGCATTTTCCTCCTGGTCAGGAGGTCTGCAGTAGATATCCCCTACAAGAAGGCCAAACAATGTTGGTTTGGCCTCTAATCTTGATTCGTAAACTGTTGTTTGGCTCCTGATCCATCCCAAGGCAGAGCTCCAAGTATTCCAGCTGTTTTCTCACATAGAGGGCAGCTCCATTTCCTCTCCTTTCCAGCCAGTTGAACAATAACTCTTGTTTCTCGTTTCCTTGCCAGTTCTGTTGCCTTGTTTCCTCCTCCTGCATGCTACCTTCTGTGTTTTACTTCATTGAGAAGCTTCTGTCTTACCCTGGCAGTTCTGCTGGTAAAATTCTGGCCTTCTTGCATGACAGGGTAGACTGTTCCTGGTTTTCTTTAAAATTTGGCCTCCACTCTTTCTGCTTGATGATGGCTTGTGGGGGAATTTTATTTAGCAATTACCTAAATAAGCCAAATTCTGCTGTCTTGATGTCCTAAGTCAACTGCTCACTGTCTCAGCTATCCTGCATATCCTGAATTCTGTCATCTTGGGGTCACTGCAAACCAAATGTGTTGTAAATACTTGGTTTTCATCTGGGATGTTTTCAAAAAAAGGCAGCTTGAGAACAAGCTCTTCATGCGATTTCTCATGAGCTGCATAGTTTAAATATTATTAAGCTGCTTACATGATAATCTAACATCATAGCCGACGAGTTTACAACACTGATGCAGACTTTCTGTGGAAAATTTGCTTTTGGCTTTTGCAAGCAATCAGTTTGCCTTTAAATGCATGTATTGCTGACACGAAATCCTCAGAGCAAAATGCAGAGTATTTTTAGAGTGTTGATAATAAAGGACTTTGTTTTATTTTTATTTTACTAACAGCATAATCAATTGGATAACTAATGGCGCTGGCCAATTTAATATGATTAATTTGATTAAAACCATACAAATCCGGTGCTGTTGCCAGTATCATGGGAACCAACATTTCAAAATATTGTATAGTATGTGTAGACATTTTAGCAAAAGAAAAAAAACCAACGCAAGAGAAAATAATTCATCAGTCAGTTGGAAACCAACTGATTAATACTCTTGAGTACTGATTAGGATACAGAGATGCAGGATCTCTCCTGCAAAATATGTAACTAGGGAGAACACGGGATTAGTAATTATTTGAAGAATTGAGTAGCTTAGAGCAGAAAATTTGGATTGGTGCCAATATACTGAAAATCTGGAAAAGTGTTTTCATGCAAATGACTGTAAATAAAGCAAACCTCAAAATCAGTTTTATTTAATGCTTAGGGCAGTAAAACCTCTCTCTGAGACTGAAGTTTCAGAAGGCTTTCACCTCACTGAAGCCCAAGACAACTGCTACTTCCATCCTTTCCTGAGTGACACATTTGAGTAACTAGTTTGGAAGTGGAAGGAATTGATCCAGGTTAGAGGTGAACCTGTCATTGCTACTATTGCATGGTGTGTTTTATGTAGGTAAATTCCTCTATCCTGTCTCCACCACCAATGGCTATCCAAGCATTGGTTCTGGGGCAGAAAAGGACAATTAAGAGTGAAGGCGGCAGACAAAGAAGCTTTGCAGAGCAGCTCAGAGCAGCTATGTAGACCCTTAAATGTGTCAACTAGAAGTCCTCATTAATATTTTTCCATTTAGAAACAAGCAAATAGCTGTTTTTCACTGGTAAGTTTTCACTGTTTACCATATGATTTGTTTGCAAATTAGACAATTTCAATCCAAGAGAAGAATGGAAATTCAGTGTGTTTTCAGAAGTGAAACAGGCATTTCAAATTGTTCCTATGCATTTATTCCTCCTTCTACAAATATGACTGCTTTTCTGTTTCTTTTCCTTAATGCCTCTACTGAGTAGTAAGACTAATTTCCCACTAAAATAGTCTTGTATTCAGCCAGAGAAGCTCTACATGCAGCTGGGCAATGTGAAACCGAGCTCTGTGACACTCTTGTTCAAAGCTAAAATGTAGTATTTTTTCACCTACAGCTTTTTGTAGGACTGGCTTAACTTCTTGCAGAGCTAATCATACATGCTGTTATCAGAGTAGTATGAAGCGTAGAGGTCCAGAAGGTTTGGCTTTTCTGAAGACAGTGGTGATAAATGAGATGTTTGTGGACACAAATGCAAACAAATCTTCAGTATGATAAAATAGCTCTGGCTGGTGACTTCTAATCAGATGTAAGGCCTTCAAAAGTAATCAGATAAGTGAACCTAAAGCACAAAATAGGATGCAGTGCTATGTCATGCAGCAAGAAAATCTTTGAAGCAATATGGCAAGTGTCTTCAGTTAAGGTTCCTGATGATACGGTGTAGGTGAAGTCAAGTATAGGTTCGGCAAAAAGGAACCTTTTCCATATATTGCCTGTTATTTGCCTAACTTAATCACATAAACCTTGATTAAATCGTTACAGAACCAGTGGGCTTGCATCAGTAGACGCTGAATGCTTAGAAATAAACATGTCGGCTAACCACAGGACTCTCCAGATTGATATGTTGTATCCAAACAGATGTGTAGTTTTTCACTTAATTATAGCAGAAATGGCTTTTATATCTGTTAGGGTATAGTAATAAATCTACTGAACTACAAAACAGTTTATCCTCCTGTTTGCTTTCAGCTGATTACAACATCTTAAGGTATCTCAGGATAGTATGAACATCTGTTCCCTGAAGATTGACTCTTCTCAGACAATAATTATAGAGCTAATGAATGGAGTGGAGAATGGAGTTTAGGGAAAAACAAGGGACAACTCTGCCTTTCTTTGCTAACTCTCACCTTAGTACATTCCTTTCATTAGACTGACTTTCTAACATACCCTACAGCAAACTTGCCAGATGCAATAGTCCATTTTCTTCAGAAAAGGATAGAAAATCAGATAGTGGCTCTGGGACTTGAACACCTTTCTCTAAAAATTGGTGTTAGCAGATCATCAGAAGCAGATAGTCCTGCCTCTTTTCCAACCATTCCGAACCCTAGAGCTCAAGGCCAGAAACAGATCTCACTCCAGCATTCACCAGTGTTGTCATGTGGTGATCTCCTATAATTTCTCATAATTTGAGTGAAATAGATTACTCTTCTGATATGCTTTTCAGTCTGCTATTTTTAGTCATAGAAGTGACACCTAATTTGCACTTGTTAAAACAGGCTTATGAAAGTGTGTTGTAAATAAATCTTGGGAGGAATATAAATTAGCATGGTGCAGGGTAAAATAGCTTCCCTTTTGTGGGTCAGAATGAAAATAATGTTGGGGGGAGATTGTTCCACTTCTATGTGTTGGAGAATTCTTGTACATTTTTATATAGTATTGCATGTTGGCCACAGTGGAGACAGGAGAGTGGAGTCTTAAACAGCACGACAGCCCTCTTGTCCTAAGATAGACAGATGAATGTTAACTCTTGGGTCTCTCCTAGGTTACAGATGTGATAAAATAGACAAACTCATGCTGGTATATTCAGCAGTGAAATAGCTGCAGATGAGTTAGAGCTTTGTGGCTTCTGCAAGAAACATGAATATAGGTAATGTAATCCTACTGAGAATGTGTAGAGGACAGGATGGGAGAATAGCATAGTTTTGACTGTAGCAAAATGAAATTCAGTGGGCTTAGTAGGTATTGTATGTGGTCTGCTGCAGTGGTAGCCGCCAGAGTTTTATGACATGGATAATACTCTTATGTCTCCACTCCAGGGGATCAACTAAGACAACTTAGTCTCTGCCCAGCACTTGTTTTTTATCATATATCCTCTTCTATATCACCAACCTGATGTTTGGGAAAAGCCTTTCTGTCATGGGGACATCTGTTAGGTGGAAGATTAGTGTTCTATGTGAGAACAGTGTTTTTATTTCTCCCTTTTTGTATTTAGAGGAAGAATTCTTGTTCTTTAATCCTGATTTCAGTCAGTTTTTAATCGTATTCCGTCTTCAAATTCTGTCTGCAAAAATTGCTTGTCATAAAGATACCTATTTTCTACAGTATCAACATAGATTCAGCAGTAGGTGTCAGTTCAATATTGGGTGAACTGCTTAAATCGCTCCCCAAGCCTTTTCCTTCTTCATTTCATGGCAAGTCAAAGTCTAGCAACTGAAAGGTAATCACTATGGTTACAGCATCCAGTTCTAGCAACAAATCCAAGATTTAAGTCTTAACGCTTGTAGCAAAATATATATATTTGAGACACCCCCAGACATTTGGGATCGTGTTTGCAAGTGTTAAAACAGACATTGACAGTTTGAGATAATTCCATTGCAATGCTTTGCTTGCAAGACAGTGGTCTGCTATTATAAGTGGATTGCTTACATAAGAGGTGAAAGAATACTTACTAGTTTAAAATGCAGCTCAAAGAAATATTGAGTTTTTAAAGTCAGAAATCTAAGATTTAATCACTGCCTGGTTTGAAGTCTGTGTCAACACTGTCAGCTGAAAGGAAGATTGAAACTTGGATCCTTCCCAGCTGCAAATATTACCAAGACATCACTATGAGCCATTTTTAGGCTTTACGAGAGCTATGGACATTATGAAGTACCAGGGTTTCACAAACCTACAGCAGATCACTTTACGGCCCAGGTGGTTGATATTTCATGTGTTGAGGTCTCTCACCCCAATTAGTAACTAATTTCAATCCATCTGTTTACAGATGGCAGAAAATCACTGA
This sequence comes from Entomyzon cyanotis, assembly GCA_024500445.1. Lineage (NCBI taxonomy): Eukaryota > Metazoa > Chordata > Aves > Passeriformes > Meliphagidae > Entomyzon > Entomyzon cyanotis. The sequence goes on along the minus strand of JAKEPQ010001009.1, from coordinate 20,334,647 downwards.
TCTACCACAGTTTTCTCACAGGTATCCATCCGTCCATAAGCCAAATTAACAACCCAGAATCGCCCAGGGAGATTTGCTGAGATGGTATCAGTGCCTGAGAAGTGTTAGTGCAGTACTGTCAGCTCTTCTCAGAGACAAGCCTAATGGGAAAATCTAGACAAATAATGCTTTTAAGCTGGCAAATGCCTCTTCTGGCTGTGGCTCAGGCATAGGAATGAATTTGGATAGGGAATGTCTGATCTGGCCATACTATACTTCAGGTCAATGCAGGGGTGTCTTTATGCTTCATGAATGGGAAAAAAGGTCTCAAGTTCCCTGAGAACTGAATTTCGAACTTATCTGCTAACTAGTGTAATTCAAGAGCTTCTACATCCCATGTCATGACAATGTGGGTTTTGTTACTGCATTCTTAGAATGGCATTACTCGCTAACCTCAAAGCGCTGTTTACCCTATATCTTTTCATCATATCTTATATTTGTTCATTCTGGAGAAAAGAAGACGTTGGGATGATGTGATTGCAGCCTTTGGTACCTGAAGGGAGCCTACAAGGAAGATGGAGAGAGAGGCTTTTTATAAGGACATGTAGTGACAGGACAAGAAGGAATGCATTCAAACTGAAACAAAGTAAGTTTAGATTATCTATTAGGAAAAATTTTTTTCTGTGAGGGTGGTGAGGTACTGGAACAAGTTGCCCAGAGAAAGTGTGGATGCGCCATTCCTGGCAGTGTTCAAGGCAAGGCTGGACGGGACTTTGAGCAACCTGTACTAGCGAAAGGTGTTCCCACCCAATTCAGGGGGAACTAGATTGTCTTTGAGGCTCCTTCCAACCCAAGCCATTCTATGATTCAATGATTTATTCTCTAGATAATTTTTGATAATGAAGTGCAAAACTAATTAGAATTTTAAATCAAATCTTTAAGCAAGTCCCATTCAGTTGTAAATAGCACACCATTTTTTCCATTTGATACATGACTTTTTAAACTTTTTAATACTGGTTTTTGAGGCTTTGAGGAAACTGAATTCTTATATAATGTTTTACTGCAAGTAACTTTTATATCTAGTGACTCATCTTAATTGTGGTTTATTTTTGTCCTGAATCTATTAAACATAATATTAGATGTAGAATATTCTCCAGCAAGTCTTGGAACTTTATACCTAAGTCAACTGTATCACAAGCAGCTAGTACATATTTACCATATGATTTGTTTGTTTGTTTCTTTTGCTATATGGATTAGGAGATAGCAGCTGCTTCTCCTAAGCAGCTGCTTCACTCGACTTTTAGACTGAGGACATTTAAAAGGATGTATTGTTTTGGATTAAGTTTCATTTGTATCTGAGGCCTCAAATTAATTGATAACTCCTTTTACCCTGGAGTTTTTTTGTTTTGTTTTGCTTAGAGGAATCTCAAGAATTATGTAAATTGTGTGGTGTTTTTTTTTTGTTTGGTTGTTGTTTTAACACCATAAGGGACGAAATGAGAAACAGCTGGTGATGAAATAAAATGCAACATATGCTTAGCAAGTGTAGATCAACGTCACTTCTTCTTTATTCTCTGATTGATTCCCTAGATAAAAGAAATCTGGTGGACCTCAGCTATCTAATGTTCAGTAAACATCTTTGATTACATGATGTAAATTGAATAAGATGGGAATTAGAACAAAAGTGTCATGGTGTAACCCCAGCTGGCAACTTAACACCATGCAGCCACTTGCTTGTTCTCCCACCCCTCCCAGCACGATGGGGGCAAGAGAATTGAAAGTGTAAAAGTGAGAAAATTCCTGGGATGAGATAAGAACAGTTTTATAATAGAAATAAAATAGTATTAGTAATAAATTGTAGTGAAAATCAAAATCACGAAGACAGAGAGAGATTAAACACAAGGAAGACAAGTGATGAAAATGAAAGCAATTTCCCAGTGCTAGTTGACCAGTGCTCATCCAGGGCCTCAGCAGTGGCACCCTGCCCCTCCTGCCCTAGTTTATCACTGAGCATGACACTACATGGGATGGAACATTCCTTGGATAAGTTGGGGTCTGCTGTCCTGCCTGTGCCCCTCCCAGCTCCCTGTGCATCGCCAGCCTCCTCACTGGTGGTGTAGTGTGAGGAGCAGAGGTGGCCTTGCCTCTCTGTAAGCACTACTCAGCACGAATTATAACATCCCTGTGTGAGCAGCACTGTTGCCAGCACAAATCCAAAACACAGCCCCATACTGTGCAACTGTGAAGAGAATTAACTCTACTCCAGCCAAAACCAGAAAAAACAGTAGAATGGTTAAGATTCTGGATAAAAGGTGCTGTGCCAGTAGTGTATGGTGAACACAGAAGTAACATGCTAAGGGAGATTACAGGTGGAAATACTCAAAGGATGAGATTTGGGACTAATTTTTATATTTTATTTTTTCTGCCACTAGAAAAATCAAAATATATCAATGAATTTGCAGGTGATATTAAAGGAAGGAGCTACTGTTACGATCAGCAAGTATCAGAATATCACAATGATCATCCTGAATGCTTGGGCACCAGAAGTGGAATTATGTTCAATAGTGAAAAGTCATAGACTAGGAAACTAATTATAAGGATTTATTTTATAAGATGAGACCTTGATGGGGAATGGGATGAAAAACAAAGATGAAAGAGCTGAATACTTATCTATCTGATATGTCACTTGTGCATCAGGGAACAGCAGCATCAGAAGGAAGCATGAAGTATTTGGGATTTGATGTCTTGGCGGGGGAGGGGTGGCTTTTTTTTTTTTTTTAGGTCAGAAGACTAATGGAAAATGAAAAGAATTTTGGATCACCCTAAAGTAAATACTTTTTTTTGTAAAGAAAGTTCCTCTAAAATGTTTTTAATCAAATGACGTCTCATATTTGTTTTGTTTTGCTTTTTTTAAACTACTTTATTAAATAATTAAGTATAGATGAATATATGACAAAAATATAATCTTAAAAATCAATCTATCAGACTGTTGACACAGTATTTTTTAATACTGGAGACATCAAAAGACTTCATAAATTGTGAGAAGAATTAATGAATAATTTTTTAAAAAGTATTTCTGTACTGAAAGCTCTCCCCAAAGTTCCACTTAAATGATTCAAAGTGTGTGGGTGTTCAGCCTCTTTCTAAGCTACACCTACCAGATTTTATATGAATTACAGAATCATGCAAGTTGGAGGGAAGCTCCAGAAATATTCCTCCAGCTCACAGCATATGCAATGAGATCAGGCTTCTTGGGGCCTCATGCACTTGATTTTTGAGTATCTCCAAGGATGGAAACTCCACAACCTCCCTGGGCAACCTGCTCTGGTGTTTCATCATCCTAACAGGAAAAATATCCATTCTTATGTTCAGTCACAATTTCTAACATTCCAACTTTTGCCCCTTGTCTCTCATCTAATCCCTATGATATGTGTAAGTTACATACAAAAATGCTCATGTACTAAACTCAAAATTTCATTAGAGCTCATTATGATTATTAATGATATTGCATGATGATACTGACTTTTAAATTCTTCTTATATATTTCTGCATGATGTTTTTACATTCGTTTTTGAACAAGAAATTTTTCCTTGTTTAAAAGCATGTTAAAGTAGAATTATGTGTGACAACGTAAGAAAACATATGGTTAAAAGTTTCAACTGTATTGTAATTACCTGTAAAATAATTTTTGCTCCACTGAGTTTATATTTGAAATTTTGGCTAAAATTCTTAGCTTTAAACATGTACACAAGAAAATCAAGTAGATCAAAGGGCTTCTGTAATTTGCTAAATCTTCTTCACTTACAGGTGAAGGAAAAGTTCTCGCAGACATGTGTTGGGTTGGTGATTTTAAACCCTGAACTGTTGGGGAACATCTGTCTCTCATTCAGATGTAGCTAATCCAGCAAAATTACTTTCATTCACATATGATATTTTTCTGAGGTAATCTCCTGCATTATTTCACGCTGTAATACTCCAGTAATAGTACGTGTGTACTTCTACGTTATTTTTTTTTAACTTAAGGTGTTTCGGAAAAATACTGAGGATTAATTTTTTTTTAGCCATGAAATGCTCTCATGTCTCAGCAGAAAAATGACAGAAATGGAGCTCATGAAGAATTAATCTAGAACATTTTACTGTGATTGAATTCTTATTAATAAGGAAGAAAATAATAGTGAGAGCTTTGAGTCACTTTGAGTAACAGCTATTAGAAGTCAGATAGTTATACTTTGTTTTAGATTCTTGTTGTATTCCCAAGTGTGAAGAAAACTAAGGGATGAGGAGGGGAGGACAGAAAAGCAACCTTTGTAGTATACTTCTACCAAAAAAATGTTGGGAATCAAATTGTGTATTTGCATGCTTATAGAGATGCACAGGTGATTTGCAAATATATCGAGCATTTTCTTTAGCTGATCTTTGCAAATAATATTTCTTTCTGGCCAAGGTGCATTGTATAAAGGAATAAGAGCGTAGCTCAAATAGTAAGTCTATAGGAATGCTTCAGTGTGTATCTTGGCATAAGAACTGGCTTCCAGCTAAGCCTTTTGTAATCATCTGCAGGCTTAGATAAAGGTAGATCTGACATTTGATTTTAGAATACTAGCTCATTTCCCTTTCTTTTCTCTAAGGTATATTGTATTTCTTTAATAAAAAAGAAACACTTCCCTAACAGAAGACACTGATATTACGAGTAAGAAACTTAATAGAAGCCACAGAGACTAAGACAATGTTTGCATTAATTTCTCATCTGTTTGCGAGTATTATTTAATACCAATGTTTGTGGCTAGCACAGGTTCTGCCCGTGGGAACATTTTGCTATATTTCATAAACAAGATAAAGTTTGGATGTTTTGCAAACAGTTTCTCCGGATTGAGTCAGTTCGAGCCTGGTCAATTGTGCCTAGGGGGAGGTCTCGGGCTGCCCAATCTGGGGCACTTCTGTAGACTCTATATATATGGAATTCAAAACAATAAAGTTCCTTTTCTCCTCTCTTTCCTTGTCTGAGAACTTGGGTCAGTCCTCAGCTAGCCGCTCACAGCGACAAATGTTTAATTTGATGTGGCTGTTTTGTGGGGCCATGACAAATAAGATACTTCCTATTCAAGCCAGGGTGCTCCTCGCTCTCTTGATCTCCTGAGCATATGCTGTAAAGTCACTGAGGAATCAAAAAAACCCTGAAGCCTGTACAAATTCTAATGCAGTGCATCTTGCCTCTTGAATTTGCCTATAAACAATGCTTTGGTCAGGTCAACAGACAGCCCGACTTTTGCACAGGCTTACAGAGCTTCTACAGTTAGACTGCAAAGAAAGGCTACAGAACGGTGTGGTGGTTAAGGCAACACAACATTTGTATGGGGACAAAGAGAAAGTAAAATTACCAGTGGAGTTGCTGGGAAAGACTATTGCAGAAAAAAGGAATATCTTATTTCAGCTCTGGGAAAATCTGGAAGAAGAAGTTAAATGAGAAAATCTGAAGCTTTACTGTAAATTTATCAAGGTGTTAGTGTCATACAAGAATTGTCTCTGAGCCTCTTGATTTTTATGCATCGTTAAGTTTAAAATACTGGATTTCTCTGTTAGAACTTTAGTTAGAACTTCTTATATATACTTCAGAGATGTATGAACACACAATTCAATCATCTGAACTTTGACACTAGTTTTCTCAGGTACTTTCTGTAACTTTTTGATCTTTTTAACTTTATGAACTTAGCCACACTCAGCACAATGGGGCTAGAGGTCTATCTAACACACTCGATTAAAGTTTGTAACATTCTAAAGTGGGAAGACATAGGTAATATAGCCAGTGGCAAACCCAGAAAATTATTGTTATAAGAAACTAACATGGGATTCACAGAGCTCCCAAAGCAATGAAAAGCAGCATACCAGCGTTCCACAGAAAAATTGGCAGGGGCAGGTGTTGACTGCCTTTGGAAATCAATGCTCTTTTCTGACAAATGCGTTAATTTATAATGGCTGGTAGTGTCAGCTGTAGGCAACCTCCCTGCTCTAATAAAGACAACTATTACATTTCACAGATGCTGAAATCTAAATCTGTTTTTTGATGCCAGTCTGAGTCAATGCTTTAATGAAAGACACGTGTAATCCTTCTTTTACCTGCTGCTTTCCATTGTGAGTGGCCATGCGTAATTTTGTCTACTACAATGATGAAGTAATTTTGAAAATGCTTGTCGAGAAAGACAAAACAGGTACACTTTTTTTGGGACACTGATGAAGAATTCAACACTAAATTCTGTGATTATACACACTAGCCACTTGAGCATTCTTGTTTTTTTTAATGTGCTTCTATTTCTCTAGCAAGTTAAGTAAATTTAGCATTTAATTGCTATTTCTGTTTGTATGTATCAAACTTTCAAACCCCTACTTTGCAGCTGAAGCAGGGTTAATTAGCCCACCCTAAAGTTCAAATACCCTCATTAGTATGAGTTCAGGTTCACTAGCTACCAAGTATTACTGAATAATGATCCCATCAAGAAAATATGTAATATTACGAAGTGAAAGAAGCAGAATTTTCTGAATATTTTGTTTACAAGAACTTACATGTGAACGAGCACAGACTTATGTCTGACAAGGACATTTAAAGGAAATAGAATAATTGTAATAAATTCAGAGATATGCTTTTGATGTCTGTTTTGCTTTATTTCTGGTAAATTAAACTCTGTGCATACCACTTTGACTATTGCAATAACCTGAATTTTGAAGCAATTGGCCTGAATTTCTGCAATTGTTTCCATTTTTGTTATTTGCTTACTGTGTACCGCATAATTGGTTTTCATTTCTTTGTAAAACTGATGTCTTCTATGTAATGAAGTTCACTTTTGAACTGACTAGTTTTGAACATACTAGAGGAATATGCCCATTATCTTACAGAGGAAAGTTTCAAATTACCTTCAATCATGGGAATGTGTTTACAAAGACAGTTTTTAGAGGGGATTTGTTTTGGAATAAAATGGTGTTTCACCCCCTACACTAGCCACCCTTATCAGTTCCACCATGGTTTAGGATTCTAACCTAAAACATGCTTCACATACTAAAAATGTGGCTTTTAATGAGTGCATCATACATGAAAAAAAAAGAAAATTCTCAATGTTTTCTCAGTATATTAAAACCATAGTTGCCAGAGATATTAATGCAATGATGTGTATGAGAACTACTACCAAGAGGAAGATTTTTTTAAAATCCTTTTTGATCCTAAGATTTTTATTTTGTCTGAATTCCTTTTCTTTCATTTTTGTTTCTAAATTCCTCTCTTATAGGCTAGTGTGTTTTTCCATTTTAGCCTGTTACTATGCAAATATAAAAACATTCCTTTATCATAGGAATATCTAGTATCTGTCTACTCATCACAGAAATGACTACTATGAAAGGCTGTGTCACATTCATTTATACAATTTGTTCTGTAACAGACTTGATATAAGGTGTTTTAGAAGATGAAAGAAGTAACCCTACAGAGAAGTGATAGGTCAAGGTTAATTAAATTTAAAGCAACATGATCTCTTTCCATAGACAAGAAAGGCAAGTTATTCACTACTCCGTTAATCCTTTTCTGTTGAAAGCATCACTGATCCTGAAAAGTCACAGATCACCTTGCCAAAGGATTTCTTTTCTCCATCAGTGACAGAAGGCTGGGCTTTTAAAGCACAAAAAATTTTTTCCTTAGTTTCCTAACATTATGATATACTTTTCAGCTCATAGCTAGCACGTCTGGTTTGGGCTTTTTTTCCCCTCTCTAAGGAAAGTCTAAAGCCCACAATCTGTTAAGTATTTTAAAGCTCAGCTTTCTCATACGAGCATCATACTTTTCACAGAAGTTGGAAGATGCTGCATGAAAAGGGTGCCTGTAGCAGTTATTTTCCACTTATATTTCCACAAGAATCTACAATAGACTATGGAATTCAAGAGAATGAGGTTTCTCTCATATGTTCCTAACTCACTTTTCTTCACTGTATTCAATGCATTTCAGCAGTCCGTGTTAACTTTAGAGGATATTTAATTTATTTAGTGGATATTTAGTGGAATTCCTCTTGAATATGAAAGTAGAAAATAATTTCTGTTAGTTTTACGGTAAGTCAGATTTATGTGATGTGTGCTCAGACATCTAGTCTTTCCTGCTTCTTATGTCTTCTTACTTCCAGCATCATCTTAATGGGAAACATTATTATGTGTATGTGTGATGGAGTCCACAACCTGGCACATGGTTGACTTCCAGGTGACACTGAAGGAACAAGTATTAATCTCCAGAGCTCTAACAGGCAGGGGTTGAAATTTTGCCTTCTTGTGTCCTACTGCCACTGGTTCAATCCATGTTGAGCAGATGTTCCCTGCTGTACCCTCGTAAGACCTCGTGCATCAGTCATCCCTGCCAGAGGACCTATTCAAACAGCCAGCAGCTTTCATTTACCCACATCCACAAGCCTTCTTTGGGAGGAAGCCCAGGTGAACCGTGGAAACATTGGTTCAGTGGTCTGGAAAGCAGGGTGAGCAATAGGGTGCCCATGTCCGTCAGGCAGGTCTGTGCAGCTCTGCTGTTGACAGTGGATACACCAGGACATCTGTGGTCTGTCGGAAGGGGTGCTGTAGTGTTACTCTGTGAAAAGTCCTTGGTACAGGGGCATGACCTCAGCCTGTTTTTCTAGCCTTCTAGATCACCTCAAAACATTTTTCCACCTAATCATGGTGAGGGCAGTGGATTCAGGCTTGGAGTTCATTTTTGTGAGTAGACTTGAGTACTTTCACATTTTGATCAGCAGAGGATAGGAAAACATATTTATATTTGATGAACACCATAAATAATGGAAGCAGATTATTTGAACTGAACAGTTTTGTGGTTTTCCTAGAGCAAGTGAATCACTGCTTTCATGTTTTTAGGTCCTCATATGGCATTTGAGGAGTGGCAATCACGTTTGTTTTACAACATTTCAGAGCTTTTGTTAAGGGTTCTAACTGTTCTTTCCCAACACACAAATTATGTGGTGAGTAATATTTTCTTCTGGTTTATAACTAGACTAAGTCTTAAATAATAATGCTTAAAATAAAGTATTAAATGTCTGCTTTTTGTTTTCTTCTCTTGTGTTTTTGCTGCTTTGGCATCTCCCACATTTCTTCTTCCTCCTCTGTTATTTCTAGCTGGATTTAATTAATAAATACATGCCCAATAAATCTATCTCTACATGTTTTTTTCACCTGGCCTTGCTGAGTTTGTATCAAGCTATTTCTTGATGTGCTTCTTCAGGGATTTCTTGGTCAGCTGTCTGAGAGTCACAGAAATTGTATGGGGACTTCACTTTTATCCTAACAAATGGCAGGGTGGTGCTGGGAGAGAAATGCTTTCTGAAACTCAGGAACAGGAATATACACTTCTCCTAGAAGTTCAGAACATTAAGACCATCTGGTGTTGACACTGGTCAATACAGAAGTAGCTGTCATTTAATTATTTTTAATGTTAAAGCATAACAGTGTAATTATATTTGCCATGCTGAACTGTTCTTTCTTTTGTGTCCAGTACTTACAAGTTTGCTTTATTGTTTTTAGTTTGCATTTAATTATCATCAGCCTCTGATGCTGGTAGGACAAATTGTCTCTCCAACTACATGGCAGAAGAGTTCTGTGTTTCTATGTTTTCCTGTCTCATGTATCTTCAGCAACTCACCAAGGAAAGACCAATTTTGTTCACTTGTTTGTCCACTGTAAGTAGACCACAAACAGTCTGATGAAAATCCTGTGTCTGTGTAGGTAGGGAAAGGAGGTTTGAAACAGAAGAGTTATGTAGCCAGCTGAGAATAAGCATTCATGTAAACAGACAAGTAAGTAAAAAGAAGCTCTGTTATGTCTGTTTGAGAATAATTCTTATTATTGAAACTGTGTGAGATTCAGCAAATTAGCCCTACTTGTAGGTTCTGGTCCAAGGACCAGTACAGAAGGAGAAACTTATAATATGGACAAGAACTGGAAAGATGTTTTGTACCTTCTTCTCTTCCACATGCCTGTAGCAGGGACAGGTACTATCTGGTCCATTGTGGGAAACTACAATGTAGTTCCATCAGAACCTTGAGTGAGCACATGGTTCACTTCATGGTGAGAACACACGTCTACTAGAAGGGAAACTAGACATGCCAAATACTTCATTAGTGAGGTGTCAATGAGCGTTAATTGATTTAGGGCATGTTTCTCTTAACTAAGTGTTGGGTTTATACATGTGCTGACTAAACTCTCAGTAGCTTCCTTGAAAGTATAAACTTCAACCGAATGAACAAGTACACAACAAAGAAGGAGTTCAGAAAGGAGGACCCTTAGAACCAGATCATGAAGTCTAAAGGATTACATGGCACTGTAAGACTTTTACAAAAGCCTTATGTAAAATAGGTCACCTGTCCCACCCAGTGGTGGCAGATGTTAAAACAACTGCTCTGTAAATGAACTCTGCTCTGTGCTAAAGAGCTACCTACAGAAATTTGAGTCAAAACCCTGTGATAAACATCTTCAAAATGGGCTCATAAATACTGCGCCATGCAAATGGAAAAATAATTTTTAAAAATGAAAAAGATGCACAAAATTAAATTTGCACAAGTTAAAGAATGCTATTAATTTGTCTATTTTACAGAATATCATATTGCTAATTGTTTGATTAGGATTTTAAGTTTAGACTGCCAGCCCAGTTATACTAAGGGTATTATTTTTTTTTTCTCCAGAGGACAGTTTTCTGAGCAAAACCTCCTGGGCAATCACTTTGGGAATCTGACATGTGATGCCAACGGTCTGTTTTGGGACAAATTCTTCAAGGCTTCTGTGGTTTGGAAAGGAAAAAGTCAAAAAACAATCCCTGAAAAATGTCCTGACAGAGATTTGTTTTCTTTAAGTGTCTTTTCTGTGACCCACTATGGAGCTTCAAGCAGACTTTTACCCAGGTGTCAACTATTTCTGCCTTAACTCCCTAGACCATTAACAGCTCTACAGTTACATTCTACAATTACACCCAGGACTGTAAAAGCCAGGCAGGAATCCCAGATATGTGCCAGGTGCTGAAACACTCCCAAAGAGCAGATCTGTGGGTTCTAGCAGTTTTTTAAAAATCAGGTCACTTATTTCAAGACATAACTAAGAAGAATTTGGAAACAAGGAGAAATTAAAACCATTCTAGCCCTAGAATGTTGTCAGAATTTAAAAAACATACTTTATTGGCAGCTATATCCACCATGCCATGCTTTACTCTTGCGATTTATATATGTTGTTCAGCCAGTATTTGCTGTTTTACCCATTTACAACATAATGATTCAGTGCTTGTTTTGTAAGGCATAGAAAGACTACACATAGTACAGATTTATTGCTGCTAAAATATGTTATGATAATGCTCTGATCTACTGTGCAAGTGACAGGTAAGACTGATTAATCCATCATCCTCTACCATAACCAGTCTCAGAAATTTATTATTTTTATTTTTTTAATGACCTTCATAAGTCATCTATGTGTGGTGTCCTCAGATGCTGAAAATATGCTATATGCCAAACTCTGAAGGAAGGAGAAATCTCTCTGATGGGGAGAGCTTAAGAGACTATTCAAAACCAGCCCCAATTCCCAATTAACAAACGATTTTGAATGTCTTCTCGCAAATTAATAAGCTGCTAGTATCAAGTAATGTAAACTTAACAGCATTTGAGCAGGAATGATTATGGTGAGTTTGCACTGAGTACTTCCTTTGTTTTTTCTTGGTCCTATCATCTCTGTGCCTCAGCTCACTCACCTGTAAAGTAATAAATCTTGGCTATTTCACAGGGATGTTCTGAGACTTAATTAATTACACTCATTAAAGGACTGCAGTTATTATATTGTGATATAGAAAATGTCACACTTTAATTGGTATGAAATTAAATGTCTAAATAGCTATACATGGGAAGAGATATGTCTCTTCAAGGCACTTTTACCTTTCATTGCAGGAGTAATTTGAAAAGCAGAAAGGAATAGAAATGAAAAATAAATCAGTATAACATTTCCTTTGCTGCTAATTTTGGAAGACTTGTTTAAAGTGGGAATGTGTAGACTTTGGGAACAGGAGACAAAACACAGAACAGCATGTCTTCAGCGCAGAAAGAGGGTCTGGAACTCAACTATTGAAGGCATCCTGTTAATCTACCACCTACTATGATGTAACAGCTGAATCCTTTGGAAAGCTATAGCTCTGGCACTAGAAATAGTGTCTTTGTACCGAGCATACTTTTTGAGACCTTTTTTTCATTCAGAACCAAGGCAAAGTATATTTGTCATTGCCTGAGGAACTGCAAGCATGTGGCTCCTCTGAAGGCTTTTAGTACATTTCTGCTCGAAATTTTGGTAGACTTGCAATCCCAAGCGATTTTTGGATTGCTTAGGAGGGAAACTGCCTTTTCATCCTTTCAAGTAGTTTGGATATAGCAGCTACTCTCAACTCAATTAGTGTTTATTACTTAAAACACTCCCTGCAGCTACTCTACAGGAGAAAATTAACATTTGGTTAAGAAATTTGCAATTCCTTGATGCAAATCAGAGGGAAAGATATATATCTACACAGATACACTCACACACACATATATATACAAGCATATATATACACATATATTTGAAGAAATGTAAGTTCCTGCCTCTGGGGAGGAACAACTCTGTTCACTGGCCTGTACTGGTGGACGCTCACCAGGAAAACAGCTTGAACACCAGCCAGAAATGTGCCCCTGTCACAATGAAAGTTAATGGTATCTTGGGCTGTGTTTGGCAGATGTGCTGCCAGCCAGTTGGTGAAGGTGATCATTCCACTCTACTCAGCCCTAGCAAGACCAAAGCTGGACACTGTGTCTGGTTCTGGGCTCCTCAGAACAATACACACATGGAACTACTGGAGAGAGTTAAAGTGCCACAAAGGTGTTTAAGGGACAGGAGCACCTCTCCTACAAGGAACGGCTTCTGTTTAGCCTGGAGAAAAGAAGACTCAGGGGCAATATCATTACTGTCTGTAAATGCCTGAAGGAAGTGTGCAAAAAGGACAGAGCCAGGCTATCTCCAGTGATGCCCAGGGACAGGACAACAGTGAGCAGGCAAAAACTGAAACAGGAAGTTTGCCCTGGATTTCAGGAAACTTTTTTTTTTATGGTGAGGGATGACTGAGCACTGGTACGGGTTACCAAGAGAGGTCATGCTGTCTCAATTCTTGGAGATATTCAAGCTGTCTGGGAATGGCTCTGCTTGGCACACAGAGGCCATGCTTGAGCAGAGGGGTTGGACCAGATTACCTCTAGGGGTGCCTCCCAACCTCAGCAATTCTGTGATTTTTATCAATGCAGAGTTTAAGAAAAGTTTGCAGTTTTTAGGTGGTTTTAAATCCTGGATGTTTATGCAGCCACAATGTCTACTGAGGAGAATCTGGCTTTTCTGACTTATGCTATCACCCTTCACCAATACACGTTTATTCAGTAGATGGAAATGTTTACTGAGATCACCCAAAAGGTGAATTAGACTCAAATGGGTTTATCTAAGCTCTAGTGCTTCACACATTCTGCTAGCACACTGCATGCTGTATTAGCTGCTTCCTGCCTTATTACTTTATAAAGTTCTGTATGTTTTGGGAGAGAATTGACTTTCCACATCTGATACCTCTGCTGCTGCAATTAGTGTTAATGGGTGAACTAACACCCAGTTTTAAAAGAGAGTGGATGAAGTAGAAACATCTCATGAACAGTAATATACCTTTTCCCTTCCTGTCACAGCAAGCTAGGAAGCGAGAAATGCAGGCAAATGAACAAGAATGTGACATGCTCTGGGGACTTTGAGTGGACATATGGTATTAACAGGTATCTGTTATAAGCAAGGGAACTTTCCAGGCAACCTTCTTCGGAAAAAAATAGAAAATCTTGTAAACATTTTTTGCAAGTGTTTTGTTTGTTTAACTTCTCAGTGAAATGTCTGCGTACCTGACTTGTCAAGTGCTTCACATTTTTGCACTTTATGAACACTTCAGCTCAGAAGTTCTGTGGCAGAGACATTCACTGAAGGGGTGCACTGGGCATGTGGTGAGCTCAACTAGCTAAAACAGTTCCTGGACTCCCAGACATTTTGCTTTGGCCTCTACGTATAATTTCTGCGGCTCAGGTAGGATTATGGTAATCAGCACTGTCATTTTGTTTCTGATGTTGATGTCTGTTGAAAATGATGTTGTGCCATGCAACACAGGCAGTCAAAAGCAAGCATTCATGTACATGTCTAGGAAGCATTTAGATGATCCATTCTGAAGTGGATCTGATATAGAGACAAGCAGCTCCAAACACAAGTAGGATGTGAACTAAACTCACGCCTCATACTGAAAGGGAGCTGAATTATATTTTTTTATTTACTGTAAAAATTGTAGACATACTTATTTCCAAGCAGTTTAAAAATGAGTGGAGTTTTTCATGTGGACTATGCTCACACACATGGCAGCTGGATTATATTGTGAAGTGTTCTTTTTATGGCGCTTTCTAGCAAGGTTAATGGGTAAAGATCTGTGGTAATGAAGAACTGTACTGACTAGTTTGTCATTGAAATGACTGAAAGGAAGAACAAGTCTAGTGCTAACCAGGTAACAAATATCAAAAATATATCCTTAATCACTTGCTGTGCTATGAAGAGAGAATCTTTGAGAAGCCAGCAGTAGTCACTGAAAAACACTTTAATGTGTAACATTCAGCCAACAGTAGGAAATTAGGGCTTTAGGATTTGAAGTGTCTGCAAAACTATTTATAAAAGAGAAATGGGGAGTTGCATAGTACAGTGTGCAGCTGTGATAAGTGAATTCCTGGTCACAAACAAAATATTTCAAGACTAGTGTTCCAAACAGCTCACAGCTGAACCTAACCCCAGACTGGCAGCTGATGCAGACCACGTAATACAATAATGAAAAAAGAGCACTACGGCAGCAGAGAGAATCAGAGGAAATCTACAGCTCTGATACGTGTAAGAGAATTCTCTGTTTTCTTTGAACTCTTCCTTTTGTGTCCAGTATCACTCCTACCAAAGCTTCAGATTGAAAAAAGAAATCTATTGAGTCTTTTTTTCAGTTACAACAGAAGCTTTTGTAGATAGAAGGAAGAGATTCATACATACACTGGGGACAGGAGATTTCTAAACTATATAAAAGCAACTTTTAAAAAAAACCTGTGTTTCCTCAAGGAGTAAAAGTGTGGTTGGGTGCAAATGCCCTGTGGGCAGCTGGCTAAGGCGTTGCACCTAGAATGGGGGATGTGTTGTAGTGGCACAACAATGTGGTGAAGGCATACCCCAGCATGTCCTGAAAACTCTGAGAGCTACTTGTTATAAAAGCTGCAACATCTAAGGAAGCATTGGAACATTTGGTAAAAGTTGAAAACTCATGGGTACTCTGAAGAACTGAAAAGATCCCAGGGCAAACAGATTATTTCTGGAAGTATTATGTGCTGGGAAAGATACTAAAATTAGCTGCATTGTGCACTGAAAAAGGACTTTGCAAGAGGTAAAGAGCTGAAGTCAGTGCCCAAATCCATTTTGAGGCTGAAGAAGTTAACAAAAATTTCAAGGAAAATACTATGGTTTAGTAGTGGTCAGATGTGCCATTGCCCTTTACTTAATATACTATGTACCTATGTTATGAAGAAATTTTAATGTATTAGGTCCCCAAACAGCAAACACCATCAGCAGCAAGATCTAACAAATTACTCAAGCAGGATAATCCTGGCAGAGCTGCGAGGCTCTGCCTTCAGAAGCACACTGTGTGTCCTGGGTGGAGGAGTGCTTCTGCCAAGGGTGTAGTCTACAGCCTAGCCTGAAGTCATGGCGCCTTAATAACTGCAAAGCTTTAGTTGGCCAAAAAGTAAGTCCCTGGCCTACTTGGGAAGTGTCTATAACATGGATGAGGGGGGGGTTTCAGATGCACTGTGGAATTTGTTGGAAAGGGTGTAAGGCAACCTTAAAAACTCTTGTTTGCCTCCACAGAGTCTTTAATATGGAGCCATTACTTCTAGATAGTATAAAGAATGCTTAGAGCAATACACTGAAAAATTAGAAACCCAGTAGAAGAATGTGATGATTCCTTCCAAAAAGCTGTTTTGGAGGATATTCGGCTTCTGGCTGAATAGAATTTATTAAGCTAATAACTCTTCTCCGACTGGAACTGATTGAAACTGCCAGAAGCATGACACCACTGTTGGGCAGTTTGGGATCACTTGAAGTATCAGCTGGAGCTATAATGGATCTGGCCAAAGATACATGGCCTTAGAGAGCTTTCTGCATAGTAAAGTGAGTTTGCTTCTTTTCCTTGGCTCTTGAAGCCAGGTTTTCATGGCTTTTGCCTGCCCTGCTGGGGAGTAAAGCATCACAATGAACAGATGGGGCAGCTAAACTGTTCCTTTAGAGGCCTTGTGCTCACCTCAGACCCGAGGCCCCAGGGAGCTGCTGTACCAGCTCACTACTCAGAGAGTGACCTCTGAGCTTTGAATTTCTAACTTGGGATGATAATGATCTATGATGTATTGCTTACTCTGCTTTTAAAAAACAACAGGAAGGACAAAATGCCACAGTGAAATGAAGCAAGGGAATGGGTGCTTGGAAAAAAACAAAGTCCAAGCAAAGCCACTGTCAGTGTCAGAGTTCCTTGGCTGTCACATTCAATCATTCAAATCCCAGTGATGTTATGTCTGCAGCAGATGTGTTTTATTATTTATGATGGGCTGTGGGGAACGTGCCTTTTTGTTGGATTTGTTTTGGTGTTACCATCTTTTTTCCCCTAGGCTGTTTCAGGTCTTCTGAGAGTCCTGGTACAGAGCTAGTCTTTTCTCAGACGTCCTTAAACTTCCAAAGGCACTTTCCTGTATGTGCTGCTGGAACACTTTGTTTTGAGCTGACACCATACTGAATGTACTTTGAATAAAATATTGTGTGTCATGTATTCTCTTAATAAAATCAGGCAGAGGGGTGCGCTTTCTGCTGTAAAATTTCCTCATTGGTCTTTTAGAGAGTGAGCATTCAGGACCAGGCAGTAATTTCCCAGCAATATGACTTTTAGAAGGTTGGCAAAGGAAACATTTTGTAAATTAGAGTGATCATCTCAGATCTACTTTGATTTAAAAATCTGTATACACCCAAATTTTAAGCAGGGACAAGAGGATGCAGCAGAGCGTCGTGAGAACAGCTGATCAGCACTCAGCAGTTGTGAGGACAAGACACCGTTACCTAGCAACTTCTCAGAGCTGTCTTTTATAAATCCATCCTGTCATGGATGTCATGTATACACCACAGTTGGTCTTCACAGATTTTGCACTATTTAGTACTGCAAAATATATCTTCTGAGCAGTAGCATCTTTGGCAGGTATTAAATCATGCCAGTCCAGGTTGTTCTTGCCCCACCTGCTCCCACAGTAAGGTGAAGGCTGTGGATTTGTTTTTTGCATAAGTTATTGTAAGGTGCTTGAGTTCAGATATGGGGTACTGTCTGTGGGAGCTGCTGCTCAACCTCCTTCCTTCTTTCTTGTACAGATTGAGAAAGAACAGAGAACGATCTGTGTTGATTTCTGTGCCTATAAGCTGCTCCCCATCTTTTGCAGTGGAAGGTGAGTATGATCTGTAATTTTTTTCTTCATGAGGTGAAGAATCCTTACTCTGGCTCAGTATTAAAATACAAAATGAGTAAGTGGCACTATTCTCAATTTCGATAAGTGCTGCTTTCCTATACCTCTATACGGTTCTCCGACACAGATGATTTGATTCTAGATAGACACTTTGGATGTTACAGGATTACAGATATTCAGCAAGACTAACTTAAGGCCTTTTCTCTAATCTTTACCTACTAACCACGTTTATTTTGAGATAGTGCAAGTACACTATTGTTTCCAATTGCATACAGAGTTGGAATTTGGAAATTCCAATCTTTATTCTATGTTTCACTCGTCGCAGTATTTTGATGCATATGTTCTAATACTGTAAAAAGGGAGTTGCACACATCATCCTAAATATTACATGGAAAAAAGACTGTGCTGATTCCTGCACTACCCTTTGTAATTACTTTCCATTTTTTGTTATAAGCAGATGGAGTGCAGCATCTCTTGCTTCAATAAGTAATTTTTTTTTTTTTTTTGATGTGCTGGGAGCTAGACTATTTCTCTTGGATTCTGTTATAGTACAAGTAGTTCAACAAGCTGAGCTTTCTCTACAGCTCCTAGAAGCTGACAGATGTCACATCTCAAAAAAAAAAGATGTTATTAAAAAAGAATTTCATGTTTTGAAGTGACCAAATGCAGCAGTAATATATTGTGACTTGTGACTTCCTCATGGTTACTTTAAGTGACTTGATATTAACTCGTAAACTATCAGAGACACTGAGAGGACTGAGTTCCCATTCTGGCTTTATTTTACATATTTTCAGCATTCTTTCTCTGCGAGAGAATGTCACTGGAAATTGTCACTATCTGTAAGGACAGTGATACAAGGATAAGATACAAGTCTGTCACAATAGTGGTGAATTCAACCTTAAACATGTTTACTGACAAGGAATTGGGTTTTTTTTTTCTTTCTTTTCCTGTAATAGAAAAAGCAATGACTGTAATGATAGAGAAGACTCTGCTCTATCTTTTCTGTCTTGTCTTTGTGTCAAGATTTTGATAAACTCAAAAAACAGCCTGAAAAAAAGTGTGACGTGATTCAGTTAAAGATGCATTCAAGTTCTATATTCAACAGTAATATCAAATGTGTAAATACAGGACAGGGAATAAGAAGCAGCTTTGAGCAAAAGGATCTGTAGCTCACAAAATGAATGTGGACCAATGTCAAGCTGTTGCAGAAGGAAAAGAGGCATATGCTGTAGTGGGATGTGTAAAGAGAAGGAGAATCTGCAACATCTTGTATTTAACACAGTACAGAGAAGACACATAGGGGATAAGATATATCAGTCTTCAAATACATGGAAGATTGCTGCTGACTTGACCTGTTGCTGACTTTTTGACCTGCTAAGTCAAGACACCATGGGCTTAGAATGCAACAAAATAGATGTCAGTTAACAAGGAAAAACTTTATAATACTGAGGATAAGTTTTACATCAGTGACTTCAGGATATTACCTGTAATCAGTCACTGTCAGTTTCTAAGTACCTGTTAACAACATGTGTTGTGCTGGTACTATAGCACCACTAACCCTTGTCTTGAAACTTTAAAAGAAATGGACTGTGTGACGTTTCCAGGCTTCTCTAGGATTATACCAATATGTATAACTGTATTATTTCATTATCAGTATTTGGTAAGAGGCAGGATAAAAGGTAACATAATTTTGAAGTACATTCATTTATTTTACAATTACTCAAATATCTATTCATGCTAATTCCTAACATCCCAGTAGCGAATGTTAATAACATCTGAAGAAGGTGTCCTAACTACACACAGAGTGATCGCTATGATACAGATTATCCTGCTACCAGAGCTGCAGATCATCCTCCGCTCAAGTCATGTTTTTGAGGTTCCCTACACCCCTAAAACCTTTATTCTCTATTAACTCTCTTAACTGTGGAAAAGTTCCTACAGACAACTCTTTCAACCCCCTTTACCCATGACACAGAGTCTTTCAATCCGACTATGTCAGGTGGTAAACTGTAATCAGGACCACCCTTTCTAAATTGTGTACTCAGGACAATAGGCACAGGAGAAGAAAAAACTTGCTCTTTCATACCAGCTGTATTCCTACATGCTTTTGTTTTGGCTCACTTGTTTCCTTTATCAAAGTATTAAGTCTTGTAACTTAGATGATAGAGTCTTTTGAGTCAGAGCTTCCACCTACTGTTTGATTAACATCTTGCACATGGGTTTTCCCTGTATGTAAAGATGTCTGTGCTTGTCTTTGGCACTTGCTCTCTTGCCCTTCACTGGCTCAGAGTGCCTAAGGCAGTGGATCAGCCTAATAATTGAAACAATTTCAGGTCAAACCCCTGGCAAGACATGTGAGTAGAGCACTTATTCTGGAAATGGCTCTAAACAGCAGAGCCTGGTCATTCGATTAGTGCCTGATTTCCAGTTAAACATTTAATAAATCTTATCTATTATGGTATGCTATGCACAATATGTGGCATATGAAAGCAGACAGCTGTTAAGATGCCCACTGCACTGCTCAGCATATTGGCCAGCCAGCCAGAGTGTAAATGAAGCAAGCTGTCAAGTGCTGTGTGAGGATTGGACATCACAGGGAGAAAAAAGAGGGCATGGTAGAAAAGGAAGGTAGAGGGGTAGCAGCAATGATGGAAGAGAAAGGAAGTGTTTTAGGACCTATGGGAGGGGGCGGCAGCTGCTGCTTATCAGGTGAAGCATGGGTATTGAACTTACTTGTTTCAAGTTGATTACTCATTGTTTACCATCTGGTTTGTTTTGGTTTGGTTGTGTTTTTTTTTTTTTAACTGCATTTTATATCAGCTCCACACGAAGACAGAGGCTGGAGCCAACATAAAAGTTTTGCAGCCAGTTAGTTGCTGAGTAAAGTGAACTGAACACAAGCTAAGGGTTAGATCACAGCATAAGACCACCTCAGGGAAGCTGCTCTCATTCACAGGTTAATTAATTGGAAATGCTGCTTTTAGCCCAGTGAACTATACTGGAAGACAGTAAAAATTTTAAAAAGTGTTTCAGAAACACTTGTCATTGAGCAACCAGAGGATCTTGACAGGAAAAGGCACAAAACCTGCCAGAAGTATGGACTTGGAATACTCTTACTCCTAGTAAAATCTTTGATGAAGTACTTGGTAACATAAAAGAAAGTAAGCTTAGAGAAATGGCATGTTTCTAAGGTGGAACTTGCCCTATTGTTCTCTTCTAGCAAATGCTTCATTCATTATCAAACTACTTTAAAGAAACTCCTTGTGGTACCACATCTGTACACAGTCTATTTGGTCCAGACAGGATGTGAACTCAGGGAACCTGGCTTTTTCAAGCAGAAATGAACATACCTCCCTGTTTTGAAATTTTATCAACAAAAAACTAAGTGCTGCCGCTCGCAACATTAACATTTAAACAAGTACAGAGGGCAGTAAGATGCAGCATTTTTTCCTATCAAATGTAACCTGACTAGTATAGTCCTTTTTATATTTTTATGTTTATTTGACATACCTTTTTTTACAGAAAGTTATATAGTTTCTGCCTTTTTATAATTTGAATGTTATGATAAGTCTCTTAACTGCCACCATGCCATCAAACTTCAGCCCCAGAAGGCTTCAATGATGAAGTTTTCTTCAGCTGAAAGCAATTTTAAATTTGAAATGCACACAGAAAGGGTACCTTATTTTTTTTAACCCAGCAGTGCAAGTCTGACAGCATCAGATGCCCCTAAGACCTACTGCTTCTATGATTTAATTACAAAAAATTAGGTCTACAAATTAAGCCTGACAACATTTGAAATTAGTGTGATTTGTCCTATCTTCCCTTGACTCCATTTCCAAGCTTGAGAAATCAAGTGCATGGGCAGGAGAAGCATTACTGTGCTCCTGTTTATTCCCTGGCTGCAGTGTTGGGACCAAAGGGACTTGAAGCCACAGCATGAAATGCCTCCTCCCAGCACAGGAATAGGTCTGGCCACAACAACGCTATGGTAGTTAAGAAGGACTGAATGGAAGAGGGAGGAGGCATGAAATTAGCTGCAATAAAGAACATTATTTCTTTCCAGGAGGCTCTAATTGCTTTATACTCTTACGTAACTGGGACTACCAAGTGTGTGGGTGTGTGTTTAAATGCACATCAGTGTGTTTCTGTCACGCCATTTCCAGATGGCAAATATGGAACTGGGAAGTATCTCCAAATGGAGCTTTGCTACAGCCACTCACTCTGCTTCAGATTAGGAATGGAGAAAAATGTCTAATAACATGTGACTGATTCAATTACCCTGATTTATTGAATTATTTTATTGTTGATTCTTGATTTTATTTTTTCCCCTTGCTCACTATCTCTCATGAATTGTCCCCCTCATTTAATAAGTCGTGTTTTCTCTCTATGCGAAATGTTGTTTTACTTAACTGTAGAAGGATTTTTCACTACACCCTTGACGACATTTTATGCATCCTAAAATGACAATGAATTGATTGACTGGTAACTTGCTGGGCAGACATTTCTTTCTCTTATCACAGTAAAAATGAGCTTAGATTATGACTTGGACCAGATTCCTAATACCTATGAGGCTGTGCTTTGACCTGAAAATTTCTACATTGGTAGAACACAAACAAGGCTCACAGTAGGTGAGCAGTTTAGTTTGTATGTCTTAGGTCTTCATAATTTTCCTTCAATAATCTGAAAAGGTTTTGCCAGGTAGCAGAAAAAATGAGAGAGCTAATGTAAAAAACAGAACTGTTTTAAAATCATTAACAGGTGCAGCGAATTCTCTATTTGAATTCAAGCCTAACCCTCTCAACAGACGCTGCTTTCCTGGGATTGCAGATAGAAAGATCAATTCAGGCTCTAAATCTTTTGCAAATTTCTCTTTTGGAAACTGAAGTAATTCTTTTGGGATGAATTTGAGAGTATTCTTGTTCCTTCAGAGTTAACCCTTACACTAGCTAAAAACAGTGAGTGAGAAGACCTCTGGAGTTAGAGGGTAGGATGTATGGAAATTCAAGCATAGGAAACTTAAGCTTATTTGATATGTAAGTGCTCCTTGGTCCTTATGGATTCAGCACAGTGAAATCACATCTTGCTAATTGTGGAGGACATGTGAAATGACAGCAAGCGGATTCTCCTTGTGGCAAAGCATGCTGTGTCAAGATCTGTAGCCTTCTGCTGGGAAAAGTACATGGAAGATGCAGCATGAGCTGGTTAGTATGCACCCACGTACTCAGCTGGCTGCAGGTTTCGTATCAGTGCAAACACAATTAATATTACTGCCTTGAGGATAAGTTAAAATAACTCTCTAATTCTAACAAAATTCAGTTTCACAGCCGCAAGAGTGTGGCACTGTCAGGCACCATCTACCTGCGTGGGTTGGAAGCAAAGGCTGCATGAGCTCCCTCTCCTGACACTTGTGTCTGTTTGTGTATTCAGTTACATCTAAAGCAGCTGCTTTCCCTGCCAATACCGAGCGCATGTAGCCACACCGTGCCCTGCTGTCTGGAGGAATGGGAGGAGAAGGTTGCCAGCTGTTTCCCCCTGCCCACCAAAGCAGCTTTAACCGCGCAGTCCTTTCCTTCAGTGTCAGCAGTGGCAAGCACAGCAGAGCCAGGGGTGCATTGCAAGAGGAAATTGCATTCAGGGATGCATGGGGAGAGGACACTTGAATGAGCTGTTTTGGGGAGAGGGCTTGAACCTGGAGTAGAGCTGGGGTCACTGCTCTGAGAACGACAGGACTTCCCTCCTGTGCTTACCCCTACAAATTTTCTGTGTCCAGCGCTCGCTTAGTTTAGGTAACCGCTTATTTTGCTTGAGCCTTTGCCATCACTAACCACAGCTTTCAGAACTCTTTTTAAACCTGCATTGTCTGGGAAACACAAGCCAATAAGGAATAACTGTTTTGTTCCCATGCACTGCACCAGGGAATCGTTTGGTGATACAGTGAGAACTACTGACTTCCTGCCTTCTACCCTTTTTTAGCAGTCACAAAGGAGCAGGATGCTGCATGTGCTCCAGTCTGTAATCCCTGGTACAACCACTCATGCAGAGCTGTTGGGTGTGTATTTCAGTTAGAATTACACACACCATGTATTTTGATGATGAATTTGCAACAAGACCAGAGAAAGGCAACAAATTATTTATGACTAGACAGATTCCTGTTTATAATCCTTGTGGCTACTGCTGTACTGCTGCTAGATTTTAGTACCTTTGAGAAGGAACTTCATATTAAGAAATTTGTCATCTGAAAAATAAAGCCTGTCTGTGCACATTTGGAACAGAGGGACTTCAAATAGCCAAATAATCTGCTAAGCAGGCTTCTTTTATCTTTCTAGGGAAGTTTTACAACTTCACCATAGAAAATCCTAAAAAAATATATTGCTTCTCATAATAAAAATTATTCTTATGATTTATCTTCCTTGTTATTTTACCTCTGCTGAAAATGTGGTCGTGTACAATGTGGTTGTGTACTGAAAATCTGTAACGTATGTTCTTGCACAGACCTACACAGGTTTCTAGATGGGGAAGAAGCACCCCCTTGACAGGGGAATATGTCCAGTACTTATTCCTTGCCAAGGCAAAGAAAGAACATTTTAATTGTGAATTTTGATACATTCCTACTTTGTAAGTTTGCTGGATTTCTGCCTAACTCCTGGGGAAAAAGAATTCCCACCAGAACTGCATAAGCAAACATTTTAACCTGGTATTAGTGTGGCTTTAATACTACGCATTTAGGGAGCTAAGCCAGGACGTAGCTAGGGCAGGTATGTTACACCTCATGTTTTCTTACTCAAAAACATGCCACTGCTTCTACAGGAGCAACTTAACACTGCACCAGGATAACTTTGTTCAGACCATTCCTTAAGGAGGCATTAAATCAGTTATTCTAGAACACAGAAATTGTGTTTTGTGCAGCTGCTCAAGCCCAACGGCAGCCAAGTGAAAGGACAACAGTACTGCATCTTACTCCTCTGTGAAGAACATCTGGTTTGCATGGCCACAGCACGAGCATTCAGTTAGGAAGAAAACTTCTGTCTGGCTAGGTTAGGCTGAGTGAGCTGACCCCATGCTTTAATTTTGTGTATGTGAGTCTTTTGCTGCAAGTCTTGGTACAGGCAACCTAAACCGCTTCTGATCCGTGTCTGTACCGAAGGAGAAATGATACAGCTGTATTTCTAGATGCCAAGGCAAAATTAATAATCCCTGATGAGCCTGGACTAATTATCTTGGGCATTAGTGCTGCAAGGTCTGGCTTCCCTGCTTCCAGACTAAAACCAGTATCTTCATGTTATCCTGCATGATGTAAAAGTACAAGCCTGGGAAGGGATTAGCTTGATGATTACCTTAACACTCCATCACAGGGTGACCCATCATTGTCTTGGACACCCACCATTCTCCAGGTGTGCTGCAGAGTTTGTAATTCAAGGTGCCATTCCACCTACTTAATCGCACCACTGCAAACCTGACACAAAGTGATTGCCATTCAGATTTGGTCACATGAAACAGAGTGGAAAGAGCTGGGAACAATGCTCTAAATTTAGTCTGTTTAGAATGCCACACCAGTGAGTATTCCCATCTATTTTCAAAGCTGCAATAAAGCAGCATGGCAATACTAGTAAATGTCATTAGTTCTTTGAATTAAAAGAATTACTGTTGCCAGCCAACAGTAATAGATTAGAGCAATTCTCATCTACTACATTAGAGTAATTCTTGGCAGTGTGAACATAATGAATCTGAGGAGTTTACAATACAACCATCCAACTAAAACTTGGAATATAAATTCTCAGCATGTAATCACTTCCTTTTTTGCCTCTCTTCTCTTTAGTCAAGGCAGTACGATTTTTTTTGCAGAGAGTCATAAAGTTTCCATTTGAAGTTTTTCTTGGCTTTCAAAAATGTAGTTGATTGGTTTATGCAATTTTTAAAAAATAATCCTTGTCTTTTCAACACAGGTTATTTTCAAGCTTTAAGAAATTTACCTGAAATCACTTTTTTTTCCCAGTTAATAGATTATAAATTTTCATTACCCAAATATATTGTCGTACTGTCTTAACTGGGCTATGATTATTAAAGTACTGACCCTGTTCTATTTGCTTTAGAAACCTTTTCAGGAAAAGAATATTTCAAGCATACCAAGTGTGTATTCTCTTTTCTCCCTTGTGTTTAAGAGCTGTTTTGATAAAACCAGCATCATCAAGTAGCATCAGCACTATGTAAGCCTTTGAAATACTACAGAAGCTAGTATTTTGTTACTATAGTTTTGAAGCTTGATACCAATTTCTCTGTTGTTGGTACAACCCCCTGATTTAAGTGGAATTATTATTGATTTATGTCGGAGAATTAAGTCCTGCTGAGGATGAGAATGGGATTGGGAATTTGATTACAGCTCCTTCTATTTGTGAATTGGTCTTTGCTGTTCCTAGTTTCTGTCTGGACAACAGTCCAAACACAACATGAGTGACGGAGCTACATCTAAAGAGGTTTAGAGACTTCAAATTAGTTGAGAAAACAGCGTGCTTTAATTCTTCAATTTTTTGTGCTAAATTTTGAATTATTTTTGCACAGTCATGCTGAAAAGAAAGAAGAGAGTAACTCCTTCTACTTGCTCCAAAGAGATGCTAGTTAGACGGTGTGCAAATGCTCTCTGACGCCTTTTAACAAATTACTTTGAATTCTCTCTGACACGTTTAGCAAATTACTTCGGTACCTTTAAAAGGCACCTTATAATAATCACATCTTTGGTCATCAAAGGTACTGAAAGATGCTGATGGCTGTAATGTAGAAAAGCGTGCTGGAAGACTTATCTGTGTCACAGATTTTGAGAAGATCTGTACAGATACTGAATAATGCCATTTGTTCTTTTTAACCAATGGCAGATTTACAGACAGCTAGAAAATTCCTCAGATTTGAATACAAATGAAATGTTGAATCTAATGTCTGCACTCTGAAATGACTACTGGCAGCCAATATCCTGCACAGCAAAGGGGAGCCACCAGTCATATGGTTTTATTTATTTATTTAATATTCCTTTATTAACTATTTGTGTTTGTTTCTATGATACTTCACCTTGCTGGCAGTCACTAAAGGAATGCCCCTGAAAACCTGAAGAGTTAAATGTTCCTTCTGTTTCTTCTTCACAGCTAACCTTCCAATACCACTGTAATGGAGAAGCAGAGTTTTTTGCAGGCTCAGCAAAAGGAGTGGATGAACCTACTGTTTGAACAAGAACAACATAGTGGGGAAAGGAACAAAAAACTTTGCAACAATGTAGAGACAGGGAAGCCCAGTATTACTGAAATATCAAAATTTACAAAAATGATACGCAATTCTGAATCTCTTTCATGCCCTTCCCTCCAGTCTTCATCATTATACTATCTCCTGTATTTTCAGATATTCTGAACCAAATAGTAGTCTACACTGGGAGAACTTCCCAGAAAAGTTCCCAGAGGAACTAAAAGCAAATGCAAGACAACACTGTGATTAAATGCTGTACCAACAGATCTTGCCCTTCTCTGTCCACGTCGGCCAGCCTCCCCTTGGTTTAATTCAGGAAGGATTTTTACTCTGATATTGCTTCTGTTGTTTTCATTCCAGAATGGATGAATAATGGAAAAGAAAGTAAAAAATAGCTGTCTCTCTGCAGCCCAGCACAGAAAAAAATTATACCCCTAGTCTGACAAACATGTCAGACTCACTCAGTGAAAACAAAACTGCTTTTTTTTTCTTGCAGTTCTGTAATTGGTTTACAGATTACAGGAAATTATAGAAAAGACAAAACAGTCAAAGACTTGGAGACTCCATAAAAACCGTTTTGTGGTTTTTTTGCGAATGTGTTTAAGTCCAGTAGATACTGTTAGTTTAAGTCTCAGGCTTATAACCAACAGGATAGAAGAAAGTTTTTATGAAAAATCCATTTTAGTAGGCATCTTCTTTCATAAAATAATCCTCTTAACCACCTTTTCCCCTCAACTGAGCAAAAATTAATTCTCAAGTGATTATGAACTTGAATTATGAGCATTCAAAGAAACTCCTCCATGATCTGAAAACGTTGGAAGCAAATCATAGTCACCTAATAAAACATGAAAATACAGATGCCAAAATATAGAATACAGAGAAATAAATCCTTCTTTGTGACTCTAATTCTTATCCTGTGAAATTATTTTAGGTAATTCTTCTTTTAAAATGAAATAAGAAGTATCATAAAGTATCATGCAGTATTTTAGCAATAAATCTGATGGATGTTGCTATAACTGGTCATGTTGGAAAGCTTAGACCTTCAGCAAAGGAAAATAATATCGCTACATAAAATACAACTGCAACTCTACAGCTGATTTAGGAACTGAATCAGGCTATCTAGAATCATAGCCAAAGAACAGCTTTCCTTTCTAGTCCTGGTTCAAGGAAGAACACCACTGCCTTTTACATGATCCTGTCGCTGTTGAGCCGCTAGCAGAGAAGAAAACCCGAATTCTCAGCGTGGCATAGAAAAAAAAGCTTTATTGTTTTGATTACAACTTATATAGACTTTTCAGAGGTCACCCAGATTGGTCAGTCAGAAACCTCCCCCTGGGCCTGACTGGCCAGGCCTGAACTGTCCAAATCTCGAGACACTGTTTTTAATAACATCCAAACTTTATGTTTGTTTATAAAACACAGGAGAAAAATTCTCATGGGAAAGACCTGTGCTAGCCACATGATCCCTAACAACTCCGTATATGATGTCCTTGATCACATCCCGTGCAGGTTCTTGTTACCAGGTAGTATTTCTCTGCCTGATTCACAATTTTGACTAAGTAAATGTTTAAATAACTGTGGCCAGACATTCATACCTTTTTTGGAAGTTACTCTTTCCAAATATCTTATTTTGAAAGGCTGTTTCACTTGGAGAGTGCAGTATACACACAGTTCTCCTCCTGCTGGCCAACTATTGTATTCCAAGAGATGCAAATAGTTGTACTGGAAGGCAAGTGATAGATTAATGGGTTTTGAAGTATTTTTTGCAACAGACTTATGTACACTGACAATTTGTTAGCAACAAATGCCAAGTGAAGAAGACTCCAAAGGATCCTACAGGAAAACCAATAATATCCATTTGAAAACATGGGAAACATAAAGGGCTGCCGTAAGTACAGGAAGAATGGTTTATAAAATCTTGAGAGTAAAATTTGGATTTCTGCACTGCATTGTGTTTTCACAGATGGTGAACTAAATAGAATTGATATTTTCCATGGAACACTGCAAAGGGAGACAGAAACTGAGTCATACTATTTTGATTATATAGAAACTGATCACAGTATTTTGATTACATTTTAAAAATTTTATATCTGTATGTAGAAATAGCAGGAAAGCTAGGAGTAAATTTCACGACACTGATTAATATCATACTCAGTTGTTGGTACTATCTGGTTTACAAAACATTTTCTGAAGCAAGGAGGCTATAGAGTAGAGTCGGGAATTTGCTTCAGTACCAAAAATAGTAACATCTGTTCAAAATCATGGTAGTGCTCTACAGGATTGGTTCTCATCTTTGGGAACGTTTCTGTGAATTTTGCTTTTGCTCTGTCTACATAGCAATGAAGAGTAAAGTGATGCTTTAGATTATTCCATTTAATTTTCCAGTGTTAATGCCAAGTCCATATCAAAACCTAAGCCTTTTGTCGACCTTTATGTTAATGATAAACACTAAATAAATAAACTAATTTAGGAAGGATTCCTCAGGACAGCGTCTTCCTCATCATACTTCTGCCAAAATCCTCCTGCTCAAATCCCTAGTTATGCAGCTACCTGAGCAAACACCTCTAAAGCATTGGTTACTGCAGTACCGGTACTGGCTTTTTATCATTTGAGATACAGCAAGGGATGAGGACAAGAGATGGGAGCCACAGGACAACAGAACACAGAGAGCTCTCTTTTAAAGGGAAATTTTCTTGGCCATCTTTTCACATCCAGCCTAAATACAGACAATAAAACATTTCACAAAATTAAATTAAATTTTAAAAAGATAAAGTGAAAAAAAATTAAGTTACATTTTGTATTTCTCTTAGATTATATTAGGCTTACAGGTATCTTGATAGTAGAGATTTAAACTATTAACCGAGATGGACAAAAACCCGACTGTTGTGTATTTAGTTTTTAATGTTTAATCTCTTCTGAGAGATTTTGTTGCTCAGAAACTGTCTTACTTTAATGAAAAATGTAGTTATTTTAAAAAATGTGATTATATTATGATAATTATACACAACACACCATCTAGTATTTGTATTTCAGTCTGGCATGCTCTAGGTACATTATTATCATATCTACATGTTTTCTGCTGATCCTTTCTGAAATACATTTCACTGATCCTCTGATACACTTTAATCACTTGACTCTGTGAACTCATATTGTTGGTAAGACTGGGTGTATCATGACTACAAAGAAACTGAGAAATTACCTGTGTGTGCTATCAAGGTATTGTATCAGTCCCTGCCAAGGTGAGAAGCGTAATTCTTGTGTGATGTTTATCATCCACTTCAGGGAAACATTCTGCCTACCCGCACCAAACTCAGAAACATGCTGGAAAGAAGACAAATGTTTTGTTTTGGTTTCTTTTTAAGCACTGTTCTTGACCTTGGCCTAAGGTATGCCTCACTGTCTGGACTGAAGGCTCACACACTATTTGCTTTTCTTGCTTCCAGTGCCATTTTAAAATGCCAGTGTTCTCCCTGGAACCAGGTAAAAACCATCAAATGCCATCCAAATGACACTCAAAGTGCAGGCTAATTTCAGCAAGTCCATAACTAAACTCCAGCTGGGTATCTTTCTAGAGGATACCGGATGTCCCCCTTCACATCTGCCATGCAGATGTTCTGTCTGCTCACCTCCATGACAATGCATCAGACACCCTGTGGGCTTTCAGCTTGGCTGCCCCATTGTGCATATCTCATGTGTCACAAGAGAATGAATCTGGAAAAAAAAAATCATTTGATGATTGCCTACTTCTGCATATTCAATGGAAAACCCAACCCCTGAGAAAATGAGTTGGATTGCTGACACTAAAAAATGTGTTTACATATCTTATTTTAACATATTTTCACTCAGCCTTGCATGAAAATTCATTCTTGGCAATGATGTGGAAAGCAATATAGAAGTTGCCTATCTACTAGAATTCATACTGTGGAAAAAATACTCTCTCCAGGAATTTGATTGTTTCAGGTCTGTAATAATGCGCAGGCTGAGTGGTCAAAGCCTTTCATCTACATCCTTATCTCAAAGATGTTGGTTCCAAACTTAGTTCAGTTAGAGTACCTGACTTGCTGAGAAATAATTTATGCCAGTAAAGCATCTTGTGTGATAACAAGGTAAACAGGTAAACAGGTATCTTGAACATGTTTACTCTTAGCTCTTTTCACAAACAAATGTAATATATATCATTTTCCAGGATGACAACCAGAAAGTTGAACAAATGCAGGAAGTCATGTTTTAAAATAAACAGGGTGCAGGTACATTTAGGTATGATTGTTTAGATGTAAGAACAGGCACAAAACCAGAATAAATAAAATATTATTTATGGTATAAAAAACCTGTGCTGTGCTGTAAGGAACTAATATTACAGGGAAATGAGGAGATTTGGGAATAATACACTGAACTGCAATTACTTTCCACCCAACATCTGAAAGATGCTTTGTTCTGGAATGCATGCATATGCAGAAGTTGGCTTTTGAAAATACACTTTGTCTACTTGTCCTCCTTCTTTCATCTGAGTATGGTTCATTTCAGACTAGTCACTGCCAACTTATAATAGTGTTGGTGAGCAAGGGTTCTGATCCAACATCAATGTGTAGTGAAAAGTATTACACCAAAATGGACTACTCCTATGAGGTGTAATGGCTTTACACATCAGTTGTCAAGTTTTCTCAGCAACATCTGAAAATACACCTAGGAAGCAGCAACATAGCCAAGCATGCATTTCCGGACTGCCTGAGGCAGATCCTTGCACAGGCTGGTACTTGCAATGGCATACAATGTGCTATTTTATTAATTTGAAAATAAGTAAAATGGTCATTTATTTTAAAGATATCAGAGAAAAACCTGAGGGAAAAAAAGTGCTATGGAATGTAAAACAAATACCCTTTTGCGAGAGGAGCAGGTATTGGGATATGTGATACAAAAGTCATAAAATGAATAGGTGAAAAAATAATGTCTTGGAGTCAAGGGCAAACCCCTGACTGAGATAGGGAAGGACTACTCAACAATGTTCTGATTTTAGCTCCTGGAATCTTTCAGACTGGCTTGGAGTAAGAACAGTAAATACACAATGAAGAGCAGGATTCTCTTCAATTAGTGGATGGACTAGGTAAGATAACTTCTCTCATTTCACACTTTACTCCTAACAAATGCAGCAGGTTTTGACATGGATCTAAGTATCTTGTCATTCTCAGGTCCTGTTACTTATTCAGTATCTTTAAGCAGCCATAATACCAGTTCACTCAGTTATTGGGACTTCTTGTCAAGTGCATGAAAATTTCCAGCTGGCACACACCAGCCATATTACCTCATGCTGCCTTTGACTGGTCTTTCTGGTAAAGACATGGACAAAAGAATGAGTCCAAGAAGTGATTTTATACACCAAACCACACTAATATCCATACAGTTTTTAGATGTCTTTAAATTACTTGTGCAACTGGTCTGGTAATGTGGTAATGCTTGAGTCATGAGACTAAGAATTGTCGGGTGAAAAAGTGCTCCTGGCTTTGAATTAAAGGAGTAACATATTATAAAGCAGGGGAAAAAAAAATTTGTCAAGGTCTTCATACTGCCTAACTTAAGGCTCCTAACCTTGAAAAGTGTCAGCATAGACTTTGTATCATAGGATTAATAGAGAGATGAAGATACTTCAAACAAATTATTTAGAGGAGGGAGGAAAACTTTCCTCTTTGTCACTTTAAGTAACCTGCACTACCTCTCTGGTGATTAGACCGATAGCAACTTAAGATATTTCGCACTAACACCCCCAGCTCTCATTCCAGCACATCAGCAGTGTTTCGGAATTGAAGTACTTGACCTCCTCATCTACCCAGGAACTGAGTATCCACCTTCTTGAACCCCTCCGGGATGGCTGACTTTTAAAGTGCTCCTTGCTCCCGGCATAAGACACAACTTACCAAGATGCCAAAGGGCTGAAACTGAAATGCAGAGTTGCTACAGACACATTTTTTTGTCTAGAGCACACTGGATCTGGCACTAAGAGAGCACCCAGTGAAGTAAGTGCTCACTCTAGAAATAAGAATGGCAGGCCGGGGAAGACTGTTTTCATTTATCAGCCACACACTTTGCATGGAGGCTATTGTTCATTAGGGTGCACTAAAACTCTCCCACAAACACCTGAAGAAAAACATCTTTTCCACAGAGGGGAATTTCTACTCATGCTAACTGCCCTTGTAAGTGTGTCAGACAAAAAGCAGAATTTGTGCCAGTCTTTATTGTTTCTTCCTCCCCACATGCGAGCCTTGTGATATCTTGCAAAAGACAATGTGATCACTGAGGGATAAAGGGGAAAATCTGCCCACCTCTTCAATGATTACTACAGCCTTCTGCTTCTGCATGTTGTTATCATGTTCCAAAAACTAGGAACATGATGATCTGAAATCTAGTAAGGTTAAATGGCCCTCCTAACAGAATAGTCATTCATGTTGCTTACCTGTTCTGTTAATCACAAGTAACAGGCATTTAGTGACATCAAACACTAAACAGAAAGAGAAAACTTAGTATTTCAACATCTGATTCTTCTGACAAATGACTATCATTATTCTCTTCTCCTGTGAAACCATTTGCAAACAATATATTCTTAAATACTAGAGTGAATACGTAAGCTAAATAAATAATGAATACATGAAGACTTCCCAAGCTGGTGCAGAATCATATGTGCTTTTGAAATCTAATGCTGACGAAGTATGCATGATGCTGTATCGTATTCAGAAATTTCTCTTTATTCTTACATTCACACTATGTTCATCTGGAAACCTACTGTACTGGGCAAAGTCTACTGCGCTGACCCAAGTTAAATTCACAGTTGCCTCTTGATATATCACAATATGTCATTCAGCAATACCACTGAGGAAAATGTAATTGCCATGCAACATCTTGTGGTTTCTTGGGACTTCTCACTAGGTACGTAAGAAATAAATTCTTGTCAGGACTGCAGGAGTACTGTTGTAGAGATGTAGGAACAGACCAGCTAGGTCATAAGTCACGACACTGTGTTGAAATTACTGGTCACAGGGGATATGTACTTTTTTAGCTGCAGGCTGTATGCCTTTTCTTTCCACCCAAGTGTGCAGAAACTTGCTCACTGTCCAAAGGAATGCCCATACAATGCATTTAATTCCCATAATATCCCTGTAAGGTAGAAATCTTAGAGAAGCAACTGAGGGCCAGAGAAATTGTTGTGTTTCCACAGTCCTGTAGAAGAAACAAACCAATAAAAAACAAAATCTATGTAAGGACAGAAATTTACACTTTGGTTCCACTTAATCTCTCTCCCCTGAGACTAGTTTTCCTTCCATAAAGCAAACAACATATAACCCTGCAGGCACTGATCTCCTGCTGCACACAAGAGTGAAATCTAAGACACTGGCCTCCGAAACACTTTCTGAGCATAACCCAGGCCACCTGAATCACTGCCTTCTCCTCTGGAATCAGGACCGCCACTCACAGCTTTGTTCTGCCGCTACAATAACTGTTGTGACTACCAGGAGGAAGAGGCATTAACACCCACATGCTTCCCCAGTTTTAGTACAAAATTCAGAGCTCCTATTCTGAATCTATTTTGATTTCTTTATTTTAAAGTCAATTATACAAATAAAATCAAAGGTAGTTGATTGCTACCTACACAGAACAGAAGAGATTCCCACTTCTGACTTTTAAAATTTATATGCCATTCTGATAATGTGGTTGTGGGTGTAAATAACAAAAAAAGATGATGCATAGGTAGTTGTTCGTTTTCATTTTGTTTCCACTGGAGATGGCTCAGCATAGACTAAGGAGACTGAAGTCTCAGATTACTGTCAGAAAGACTGATAGCTTCTTATGCCAACATTTAAATTACATAATTGTAGAATGGTTATGGCTGGAAGGGACAAGATCATGTAGTTCCAACCCCCCTGCCATGGTCAGGGACACCTTCACTAGACCAGGTTGCTCAGAGCCCCATCCAACTCAGCCTTGAACACTTCAAGGGATGGGGCATCCGCAACTTCTCTGGACATCCTGTTCCAGTGCCTCACCACCTTCACACATAAGAACATTTTCCTAACATCTAATCTAAAGCTATTCTCTTTTTGTTTAAAGCCATTAACCATTGCCCTGACACTACACGCCCTTGTAAAAAATCTCCCCTCCATCTTTCTTGAAGGCTGCTTTCAGGTACTGGAAGGCTGCAATTAGGGCACCCTGGAGTCTCCTCCAGGCTGAACAACCCCAAGTCCCTCAGCCTTTCCTCATAGGAGAGGTGCTCCATCCCTCTCATCATCTTGGTGGCCTCCATGGGACTCACTCCAGCAGGTCCATGTCCTTCCTGTGCTGAAGACCCCACAGCTGATGCAGCACTGCAGGTGAGCTCTCACCAGAGCAGAGCAGAGCAGAGCAGAGCAGAGGGACAGAATCCCCTCCCTGGCCCTGCTGCCCACGGGGCTTTGGATGCAGCCCAGGACATGTTTGGCTTTCTGGGCTGTGAGTGCACATGGCTGGGTCATGTCCAGCCTTTCACCCACCGGCACCCCCAAATCCTCCTCAGCAGGGATGCTCTGGATCTATTCATCCCCCAGCCTGTGTTGGTATCGGGGGTTGCCCCAACCCGTAATTTAAACATTAGGCTAGGATGCACGTATATAGCAGTAGGAAAATTGTATAAAAGCTGCAAGGAAAACCAAGCTGTCTGCAAGCCAAGACTCTGCAATGTCAGAGAATATATTCCTGTGAAGGTAACAGACTTCTTCATTTTTCTCACTTGCACATTTTCATTCTTTCACATTTTGCTTCTCTTAGGCATTACCATAACAATAACTTTTAAAAGTTTTTTCTTGATGTCTGTGTGTGTTCAGAATAGTTCATTTTGTCTTAAGTTTACAAATGTCACAGGTAGAATTTTTTCAAGAACATGCAGTTACTGCAAAAAAATATTATCAGCTTGAGTAAGGTTTGTTTGATTCATTACTGATGCAACTTCACTGATTTCAGAGAAACCTAACTGAACAACAATGTGAGCTGAGCACTTCAATGCTCCACATACTCCAGAGGAGCCCTTTGGAGCTGATACTCAGTGGCAGAACAGCTAGTAAATGGGAATAACCTTTTCCGCTACCAAAAAGTCAAATATATTTTTCTTCTATAGAATTTCTGTAAAAAATTACTCAAGAGCACATGGATATAGCTAAATCTTAGCTAATTAAAGTATGTCAACCAAAGTGTATTGGTTCAAAATTGGGTATGGCTTACTGTTGCATAAGCTTTGTCCAGCTTCTTGCTCCAGAGCTCTTGCATATTGCAATGTGATCTGCTGATAATTTCTGTTTACTGGAAGTCACATGAAATACTGACTTACCATTAGTTTGGACTAAAAATTGCAAATTTAGGCATACTAATGAATTTAATAAATTCATACTGTTTTAAGTACAGGGCTCCATATTTTTTAATTCCATTCTGTAACACTGTGCTGAATTCTTCATTACAGTAATCACTTGGATGAGAAAAAACCAGAACAACAATAGCTTTATTTCAAGCTTCTTCTAGCCCCACAACCATCCTTGGAAAAAAGACAAATACAAAATTCATAAAAAATACTGACTACATTGTAAAAGGTTCTGTATAGTACTATAAAAATAATCTAAACCACAGTATTGCTGTTTCGGATCTGTTGAAAAGCATTAGCCATCTGTCAGGACAGCAGCTTGACCTGATGGGTCCTGCAGAGCAGCAGTGAGATCAGCAGGGTCCCTGCTGAGCCAGCAGTCCTTTCCTGCCGAGTCAGGTCCTGACGCTATTCTCTGGCACAACAGGTTGTCCTCAGCAGCACCTCTTCCACTTACTTATTCTCTAGGATCTCGAGCACCACTGTTGCCTGGATTTCCAAATAGAAGCTGAGCAAAAGTCATTCAAACCATCAGGTTCCACAGTAAACCCAGGTAACAAGCTTGCCTGAGTAATATGTCTGAATCATCTGCAGATTAATATTTAACTTCTTTTCTTTTTTTTTAAAGTATTTGTTTCCAATAAGATAGTGGCTTAATAGCTACCCTGCTGTGGGAGGAGAGCAGGGATAAGCATGACTATAACTTCAAGAGAAAAAGTGACTTGTAAATAAATTGGAAAAAAAAAAGGGAAGTTATTTTTCTCTGTCCTTTTGAGAAAGCAAACCAACTTTTAAATTGGACTGCTTAATGAGCAGTGTTGCTGGATGGACCTCTGCTCTGTGTTACCTTCTGAGAGAAGGAAGCAGCTCAGGAGACGAGCTCTCATTTTAAATGCTTCTGGCTTCAGCAGATGTGAAATGAGAACACCAGACACTGAGGGCACTCCTGGCTAGTCAGCTACTCTTTGCCAGCGCGGCACTCGCTCCAAATGATGAGTTGGCGAGTTAATGTAAATACCCTTTAAAAAGTAATCCACAGTAGGTATTTAATGTCTGTTCTTTGACTAACTGGAGTGCTTACAGGTACTTTGAAGACACTAAAAGAAAATAAATTCAAATCCATTGTGTTTCATAGTGGACAGACAGTACAACAATATTGCACACATGTCACACTCCAAAACGTCCAGAGACCAAGGGTGACAGTGCAGTATCAGATTATTCATGAGAATACTCTCGATTCCTCTTGTGTCTCCTCTTGCTTATTCCTCTTCTAGCGGCTAGAGCAGTATTACTTAAAAAGCATGCCTGCTCCAGTGAGAAACTGAGGAGATCAAACCCAGAGAAGTACACTGGTCAGATATGGGCCACATTTTCCTATTTTGGCTCTGTCAGTGGTATTTCCCTGGTGTTATCTAAAGGTCAGAACTGTGTAACTGCATTTAGGATTATAGGGTTTTGGGAATAGAACAGTGAAAGATTTGTGTTATGGTAAACTTTCAGCATTGCAGGGATGAAATGGCCATTGGGATAAGACACTCCACAAAGAGGAAGAATTTTTAGCTTCATATTTGAAATTGGTTCACTGAATTGATCCAATGTAAAAATTTCCAAAGATCAACTTTCTCTGATAGAGCATGTCACATTGGTGAGAAGAGTCAGGATAATGGCTGTGAGTTGAATGGTTACTACTTTGTTACGTTTTGTCTTTATATTTTCCTGTTATATGCTAGTCCTCATCATCTGCTTAGTACTTACTCTGAACTTCTACCAGGAATAAATAAAAAGAAATAATGTATTACCTGGAATGTAAATAATCTTTAACGTATCAAAAATTCACACCCTTAGTGTGCTTTGGTAAAAAATCTCATTTCTTTTGACAGTGGGTGTGGCTAGCACAGGTTCTTCCCGTGGGAACATTTTGCTATATTTCATAAACAAGATAAAGTTTGGATGTTTTGCAAACAGTTTCTCCGGATTGAGTGAGTTCGGGCTTGGCCAATTGTGCCTAGGGGGAGGTCTCGGGCTGACCAATCTGGGGCACTTCTGTAGACTCTATATATATGGAATTCAAAACAATAAAGCTTCTTTTCTCCTCTCTTTCCTTGTCTGAGAACTTGGGTCAGTCCTCAGCTAGCCGCTCAACAGCGACAAGTGGGAACTGAAAAGATCTATATTCAGGATTCATTTCCAGTTGACACCACAATGACAGTCTATTTGGTCCCTATTAGTTTAGGAATGCATGGAACATTGAACAAGTTGCGAAGACTGTCAATCATTTCAGATTTGACTCCCAATATGTAACTGATGTTCTGCAACTTTCCCCCTTTAGTTGGTCCTGGTGCAGTAGTTAACATAAACTCAGAATTTACAGGTGGCTGTTAATTCCATGTTCTGTTTCCTTCATAGGACACCAGTGACAAAGCTGCACTACCAGTGAAATGTGCTAATATGTATGAAGCCTTTGAACCTCATCCATTTCCCTCCTTGACCAGTGCATTATTTTGATCAGTTAATGGTTTACAAAAAAAAAAAAAAAAAAAAAAAAAAAAAGTTAAAGAAAGGACAAATTATAATGGAATAACACAGGATGGGAGGATTATCCTTCCAGGCTTGGTTATTCTCTCATGCTGTTGAAGAGCAACAACATAGAAAATTACAAAGAAATGAAGGTTTAAAGATGATGGTAACTGGAGAGCTGAACTGCTTCTGCAAGCTGCTAAGTAAACTGCTGAACTGGTGGAGCTAACATGTACTTCATTTTAGTGGTGTAAGAAATTTTATCTGTGAGCATATTCATTGAAAACATGGGACTACCAGCATCTAGTCCACTCAGATGGGACAGGAGTCATTGGTGAAATGTAACAATTAGCGCCTAGAGAAGCTTCTGAGCTACGCAACTATGAACGTATCTACCACTTCTACTCATATTGCTTTGGTTACACTTACAAGTCTCTTCAGGTTAAAAATATGCTGAGAAATTATCTGCACTCCTCTTTTAATATGATTAAGATCCTGCATAATATTTAGACACCTTTTATCTGTTTCAACAGTTTTAGCTTTGCTAACTCTTTAGTTCTTTCTATAGCAATTAAAAAAGACATGACTGAAATTCTTCCATCTCAGTCAAATGGATTGATGAGTTTTAATGAAGAACATTTATTCCAACCTTTAATTAAGTTTGGCAGCCTGAAATCATTAATCTTTGCTTTGAAACTATGTACTGTAACATAAGGATTTAAAACCATACTTATAACAAGTCAATCTTGTTTTAAGGTGGATATCTGAGTGATAATGCAGCTTTCTAGAAGCTGTCTTTGAAACTTTTAAATTACCTTTCCTTGGTTCACGACATAAAACAAACCATTAAGGATTTGCCCCAGCAGAGTATGAAACAAACTTCTGTGTGACACTGCTTTGGCCAAGAGCAAACAAAGCAACCTTTTTATCTTGAAAGGTTACTGTAAAAGTTGATAGGCAAAAAATCCGATCTATATTCTCCATCCCATGTAAATCTTAATACAGTTTTTGCTTAAAGAAAGAATCAAACACACTGCATTATCTGGTGTTATTCTGCTTGATTATTCAATGACTCCTGCAACCAATTTCCTTGTGAACATATTTGTAGCCTTTGAGTGGAAATAATTTCATTTTAATATGTTTTTTGGAGCACTGCCAGAGTTACAGGCATTTTTTAATGTAAGAGAATTCTACAAGCACTAAAATGCATACCTTGAGATCCTTGGTTCTCTTTCTAGAAGCAAATAAGGAGTCTCAAAGAGCACTGAAGTGTGAAATCTTTCTGGTAGCCATCTTTGACATTTTCATCACATGTCAGAAGACCTTACAGCTGTTTTTCCAGCCTTTACTGATGCTTTAAAGTACAGCACACTTAAGATGGATGGAAGATGAGAAACCACAGAGAATTTTCCTAAGCAGCTGTTGTTTAGAATACAGTGATTAAAAAAACCACATCAGCTGGGGATACTTCTGAATGAAGGCAATCTCTGGGTTTGATTTGACAGTTTCAGCTGCTGTCACAAAGTAGTTGGCATCCTGTGAACAGGAACAAGTCTTTTGGGTAATAGCTTTGAAGCTTGTTACTGTTCCTCCACTGAAGCTGGTATCTTTTCCCACCTCAGGGTGAACGGGTGGTGTGAGTGTTCCCTCTCTTGGTTGCACAGCTTCAGCTCCAGGTCAGTACTGACAGGTACAGGTCTAACTGCACAGGTCTAACTGTAATTAATAATTTATTAATACAGCCTAGAGGAGGTATGGAACTTTTCAATCAATAGAGTGAAAAGGAAAGCTGATTAAAAAAAAAAATCGCTAAGTTTTGCAGACACTTGAAATGCATGCTTTGAATTTCCTTATGAAGAAAAATGCTTAGTTTGGGAGATTCTGATACTCTCTTTCAGAAGTCAGATGTAAAATCCAAAATCAGAAGTAAAAGGGAAATGCAATTGTGGAAAATGTGAAAGCTTTTAATTAAGCACTTGCCCTGTCCTGCACACAAGAAAAGAAACATGAAATTTAATTTTATGGATTTCTTTTTCTTTTTTTAGAAAGAAGTTAATTTTGAGGAATGACTCTTTTTGTGTTAATCATTGACTTCCATTATTAAAGAACCATTTGGGACAGTGAATGTTTCAAAAGGCTTGTGCTACTGAACTGTAGGACTTGTGCACATTAACAGATCGCCAGCTGGATGTTTCCAGTGGTCACAGCACAGCCATGCTGTTTGATGCAGGTGCACAGAACAGGCAGTGCTGGGGAAATCCTTGCATTTTTCCCTTCCTCACAACTAAAAAGCCTATGTCTTTGCAGGTATACCCCTTATTTAGTGAAATCCTAGACACCTCAAACCGGGTGCTAAAGCTTCCACTACAAAAGGGGAGGGTATCACCCCTCTAATTTCATAGGCACCACTGTGATATGATTGATTAACTGTAGATTGTGGGAGTCAGGAGAGTTGCACTTGTGGGGCAAGTCTATTGTGCCTGTCAGCCTAAAAACAAAATTTAGACTGCTTATACCAACCCTGAAGCTTGTCTCAAGTTTGTTCAACTATTAAAAAATTAAGATACATCCAATTTCTGGATCATATGAAACATTTACACAATTGCTTTACATTTTTTGCCTGTTTATCAATTTTGTTGAAGAAATGTTTATTCTTGTCAAATGAAAAATGATCCAACAAAGCATCCACTAACAGTGACCCACTCATTTAGCCTCAAGTTTCTACATTCATTCCATGTTTCACTCTTCAGTATAATTACTCCTGTTTGGAATAGACAGTGA
Organism: Entomyzon cyanotis; assembly: GCA_024500445.1. Lineage (NCBI taxonomy): Eukaryota > Metazoa > Chordata > Aves > Passeriformes > Meliphagidae > Entomyzon > Entomyzon cyanotis. The sequence continues at coordinate 20,293,160 of JAKEPQ010001009.1, read as the reverse complement.
TTAAATGATTTGGCCTTTATGTATTACTACTTGATCAGTTTTTCTGCATTTGCTGGAAAAAAATAAAATCAGCTGCTGAACATTCTTATTAATATTAATTTGAAGTGCCTTTGCATGTCCTTCATGCTCTTTAGGATAGTTACTATGTAACAGAAAAGTAGTTTTCCTTTCTTCTGCTAAGTAAATTTTCATTAATAATTATTAAGCTTTATGGCCTGAAAAAAAATAATCAGTTTAATTTGCATGAACATCTTCAGGTAAATATATTTAGACCAAGGACCATTTATTATCATTTGTGTTGCCATACGGGCTGAGGCTCAAGGAATTTTTAAATTTTTTTGGTTCCCTAGGATTTATTTCCTACGTTGAGACTCACAACAGCCACCATGCTATATTCTCAGACACTTTATCAAGACACGAAGGAGGACTAAGATGTGTGAAAGTCTGGCTACATCAGTAAACACACCTTAAGTCTTTCTCAATCTGCAAAAAGTGTCTTAACACAGCCTGCATCCATACATGAAAGTTCTCCTACCATTCCTAAAATTGGGGTCTAAGGCATGAGCACTGGCCTGACAGGACTAATGGTTGAACTTTCAGTGCCTTGGCTCTAAGCATTACCCAGCACAAGTGTTTAAGCCCACACACTCAGCTTCTCTTGGCTAAACATCTACCCCTGTAGGGTGCCACTGCCACCTGGGCTGACAGCACCCCTAAAAGGGAAGGCCTCCCGCTCTTTTAGGCCCTGAAGTCTTCCATATCCTTGCTGTGGATTTACAGGCAAATTTGAAAACTTAGTTGCCCTCCCCCTGCCCCATTACACATACATACATGCTTATGCAGTTGGCTTATTTAATTATTAACTTTACCAAAAGGATACAGAAAGTAAGTGGTTTAAGCTAAATTAAATTCTTTCTGGGGCAAAAAGATGTTACCCAACAGACTGGGATGTTGACAACATAAAAGATAAACTAATTTTCTGCGAGATTTTGGGAGATCAGATAAATGTAAAAGCCTTGAGTACAAGTTTAGAGAAGCTAAAGAATTACATATTCTGTCCATGTTTTCTTTAACCTCTTTTTGCCAGGACACGAAACTTTCAGCGTGAGATTACAGAAACTACATCATTATCAGTGTCAAATCACTAGGGTAGATCAGGACAGTGTTCCCAATACAAAATAAAGGACTTTTTTCTTTTTTCTTATTTTGTTTATTTTTTGGCGTCTTCTTTAACTGCTGTACGAAAGGTTCTTTATCATATGCATTGTTTTTTTAAACTTTATGACATGTACAGCTATCTTCTGCCCATTATAAAGGTTGGACTATCTATATTCAGTAAAGAACACATTTCAAAGAAAATTACATCATATACTGCATGTGAATTTTTTTAGAGTCCAGATACTTCTCTCCACTGTTTCTTAGAAGATATAGCAACACATTATTTGTTTGCCTGCCCTGAAGCATGACAGTAATTACTGCCAATCATTCTATCCATGTTTATTCCTGATGAATAAGCAGCACCTTCTGCTAGCTACGTAAAGGCATCAGAGTAAACCAGACATCACAGCAGCTTAATAGATCTAGTCACAGCACGGTTCTTAATGAAATCTATATTCATGTAAATGTCTGTTATACTTCTTAAGGAACTCTGTCATGAATTGAAGTTAGCTGAACAGTTATTAACTGAGACAAGAAGGGTCACCTTGTGCCTTTGGAAGGGAATGCTTGCAGTTACTATAGCAAGGATGTGAAAATCTGATGGAAAACTAAACTAAAACTTATCTCATGGTATATTAGGGAGAAAGCATGGTTAGAACCAGGCAATGGTCACTAGGATGTTTACATTCTACTTCTCCTGCTTGTTCGTTGCATGACAGGGTCTTCAAATTATTACCTGCCAAAATCAATGTAAGACAACATATGTGATGTCAAATGACAGAGTCATGAGTGCTTCAATTAATCGTTCTGTAAAGTTGGTATGGCAGCTCACCACAGTATGACTGAACTACCAAGCAGCTATAAAACAATGCTGTTTATTGAGCTGAACAGATGAGGACTGAGTACTAAGGGAGAAAAACCAGAAGGTTTGACTTCAAGACTGAGCAAGTCTCGATTCATTACCTGAGTAAAGTATTTCACAATAGTCTAGCAGATTAGAACAAGCCACTGTAACTAGCCAAGCTGCTTGAACAGACAGTAACTACTACTGGTGCTCACAGAATTCAAAATAATTCTGTTGTCTGTATCTCAACTTTTTACCCAAGGACTGCATTTACTTGGACATACAAATCAGCCTGCTGCAGTGGCAGTCAGTCTACAGCCATGACCATGTCTCAGCCAACACACCAAAGGAGAACACCTCCTTCGTAGCATATTTATTTATTTATTTATTTATTTTATCTTTACTCTTATTTAAGCACTGAGACTGGAATACAAAACATACTTCTGTGGGCACCATGATTTGGAATCATGTCTGTGTCACTCTGGATATAAGTTTTCACAATAGTGAGGAAAAGCCAAGGGATAAAACAACTCCCTTCAATACTGCTGACTGAACTGTGGTGGATCCAACCAGACTCTCTTGCCAGGAGGACTTCACATGATTAGGGTGTTGCTCTCCCAGCTCCTATTACTGGTTTCCTTCAGCAACAAAACCACCTTATGGCCAAAGGAAACTATAAATTAAGATCTTCTGAGAAACATTTCTGGCTCTGAAGCCACAGAACAGTAGCTCTTACTGACCAAATTTAAAAAATTCTGTAAGACAACAGTTTAAAAGCAAAGAAGATGACTGCAACATTACACGTGACTGCAACATTAAGCGTCTCAAGGCTGAGATTTCTCAGAAATAAAAGAAACACTAGAACAAAGCATTATTTTACTAGGTAAAAAAACCTTTTCTTAAGACAAGATATCAACCCCCTTGTTTTTGCAATGAAATTACTGAACATTGTCCCAAACCAGGCAGTATCTAGCAACACAATAACGACCTTGCAACACACAACATTCTAGACTTGGGTGTGTACAGGTGATATGGGAAAGCCCTTTCAAACTGATTCAGAATGCAGAATCCATATTTTGCCTTCAGGAATGGACTATTGGCTGCAACTGGGACTGGTTGCTTCCTTCTGCCGTGAGGTGTAACATTTCATAAAATGAAAACATTTTCTTAATTTTTAATCAGTTTTTGTCAAGCTGCTCCCTTACACACAGAGAGTAATCAAAGAATCCATCTAGCATATAACTTCTCTTTCCATGGGGCTGTGCAAGTGTTAGAATGGAGAAGAAAGCTTTGACAGGTACAGGATGCAACTAAGAAATGCTGTGAGCTGGTGCAATGCAATTAATGCCCTGTGAGATTGCCACTGGGCAATCCACTCCCCTACAGATCAACAGTATTTCAGGTGTTGAGAGTTTGCAAATACTAGACCTTTCATAGGTATTTTGGTGTTTGCTCTGGCTTTTTCCAGGTGTACTGCTTTGTGAAAGCACCAATCCCATTACAGGGTCATAGAAATAGTTTGGAGTTGGAGTAGATTTGTTCTTTGACTATTTTGGTAAGGTCTGTGTTCTGTTTACTCTGCCTTATCTGCAAGGTCTGTACCATGTTCCTCCCTTGAAAGTACAATACAGCAACAGGAATACCAAAAGCTGGAACTTGCAAAACACTATCTTTGTGTAGCATTAACAGTCTGCAGAGCTTGGTATGCTACACACAACCTGACAAATTTTGTCTCCTCCCTACTCTACCGTGCATATTCATAAGCAAATACAACAGTTATACACAAACAGAAGCTGTGATATATGTAACAAACAACTGAAAAAAACTAAGTATGAAAACAAAATCTACAAAGACGCTGTGGCTAGCACAGGTCTTTCTCGTGAGAACATTTTGCTACGTTTCATAAACAAAGATAAAGTTTGGCAGTTCAGACCTGGCCAATTAGGCCTAGGGGGAGGTTTCTGGCTGACCAATCTGGGTGACCTCTGAAAACTCTATATATATGGAAATCAAAATAATAAACGCACTTTTCTCTTTCCTTGCCTGAGAACCTGGGTTTTCCTTTCAGCTAGTGGCTCAACAGTGACATCGACACTGTTTTAATGACAGCTATTACCTAATATACCAAGGAAAAAATCCCCACCCTTGGGCAAATTACTTCAAACGGGCAAATATCACCCAGTGAAATAAACTGCTGATCAGGATGGAAATGCAATGTTTCTAAGCTTCTTTTAACTAAGCAGATGTTCCCTATGTACAGAAAGCATCTTAGATTTTCATTTAAGATCAAACATAAAAAAAGAGAGTGAGAGCAAAATGCCCATGACGCTGACTAACTCAGCATGATTTTGTATAATGTTCAAACTTACAACTGTTTTGTTTTCTTCTGGGAAGAGGCTGTCAAACGAGGCAGGCACTAAACAGTCACACTTATGCTTTAAGCCTGCTTGTCTGTTAGCATTCCTTCCTGCAAGAGAACTGAAATCAAATGCAGTATATTTCACACCTGTAGCTACGAGACTTCTGATTTTGATAGTGGGAAACATTCTTATGCACTTATTCTGCAGTGTTGTTATTTTTTTCCTTCTGCATTTTCTAGAACTTATTATTTTCTCTTTACACCTTTTACTCAAGGCTACTAGTGTGCAAAGGGAATTCTTTAAATAATTTAACATGAAAACACGCACATCTGGCCATCTGCTGCTACAGCTCAAGAAACTCAGGCATTTCCGACGGCAGCTGTTGACTACGCAAAAGGCAAACCAGGGCAAGTGCGACCCAGAATCTCAGACCTGCAGCAGGTACTCTGACCAAGGCAGGGAGCTCTCCTGAAGTGCCACCGCAGGCACGCCAACATCATCTCAAAAACATCAGTAACTTTTCCTAGCAACTGCGAGGCGCTCGGTTGTTTTTAGCACTCGGTGTGGCTCGGTGGCGCATCCCCGCGCAGCCGGGCTCCCGGCCGGTAGCACTGCGGGCCCCGGGGCGCCGGCAGCCCCCGCCCCGGCCCGAGGGTCACTCACCATGTTGACTTCCGAGACCACGTCGATGCTGGCGATCTCTATCCGCATGCCCACGTCCACGGGCGGACCTGCGGGGGGAGCGGGAGGCGGCGTTAGCGGAGCTGGGGGGGCCGGGGCGCGGGTCGGGGGGCGCGGGCGCCTCACCTCCGAAGTCGGGTCGGAGGCGGATGTCGTAGCCTTGGAGCAGCCTATCCACGGTCTCCTTCACGTAGGACATGTTGCTGGGCCCGTCGGCGCTGCGGGAAGAAGCACCAGCGGGTTAGGGAGGCGGCCGAGCGGCCCCGCGCCCGCCTCCCTCCCGCCGTCCGCATCCCGGCGGCGCTCACCTGCGCGCCGCGCACGCCACGGCCAGCGCCAGCGGCAGCAGCAGCGCCCGCGGGCCGGCCCGCCTCGCCGCCGCCCCCATCCCGGCCGCCACCTCGCGGGGGACGAGCCGCGGACTGGAACTTGGTGCGGAGCGGCGAAGAGAAACAATTCCCGAGAGCGGGACGCATGCGCGGAGCGCCACGGCCCCTGGGCGCCCCTCTGCCCGCCCCGGCCGGACCGCGCCCCGCCGCGGGGGCTGAGGGGTCGGGGGATGGAGGCCGCGGGCTTGAGGGCGCGGGGGCTGAGGGCGCGGAGGGCTGAGGGCGCGGGGCCGAGGCCGCGTCGCCGCAACAGGTGCCGCGGGAGCGCTGAGGGCGGCGGAGCCCCGCGGCTGGCGGAGCGCACCGGGACCGAGAGCCCTGGGCTGCCGTGGGGAAAGGCTGAGCCCTGGGCGCGCCCCCCGCCGCTGCAGCGCCCGGTTTTCCGTCAAGAGACAGTGAATAATCGTTCAGGGCGCGTCGGTGTGAAAATTCCCCTCGATGGGGTGTTAGCTATGACGTGAACGGGGAATGACAAATTCGGCGGAGATGGCACGTTCTGGTGCAGGTAGCGTTTTGCCCAGCGCGGAGGCTGGAGGACGCTCGGCCGCGGGCTGGTATCCCGCGCCTCGGGAGCTCGACACTGATTTTTAGCTGCAGTTTTTTAACCAATGTAATTGATCTTGCGTCTAAAACGCGATTTTCTTCTTTTTTTAAAGACTCTCGGAATGGATGCTCTAACGTAACCCGCCCTCTCGTGCGTTATTACAGACTGACCGGAGCCCTGTGAACAGTTCATGACTTGGCCCGTGTCCGTCGCGTTCACCGCACCGTAGCTCAGCAGAAATGACATTTATCCCGTTCAGGTTCAACCCGTCTCGTCTGTGCGCTGCACAGTCCTGAGTGCAGTGCCTTTGGGATACGGATTGGATGCTGTTGAGGCTACTACAGCGTCATGGAGACTTGTTTCTGAGAAATGGCAGACTTTGGTGATTTTTTTTTTGTAGCTGAATTATGCCACGATGTTTGAAAAATGCTGGAATATTGATATAGTTTGTGACACACATTCTAATGACAATTTTGAGCATTTTTTAAAACAAATTTTTGAACAAATTTTCTAGGAAAATTTGTCACTGTTGGAGAAGGAGCACAACATGCTTCCTGAGAGATTACTGTAGGAGTCTTTCTTCTCACATCTGCTTCCTCTAACCGTAACAGTACAAGTTTATGAAAGTAATTATTTTATTGATTCTTTGTAACAATATATAATAAATATTTTCAATTTTTATTGAGGAGTTTTGTGTGTTTTTCTTTTCCTCCTGGTTCAGTAATTAGCTGCTGAAAAATGTGACCTCCCAGCTCAACTTTATGGTACTTTAGCATTGCTGTTCAGAAAGAGTTTTGTTCAATTACAAGTGGTGTGGCTTGGGTAGAGCACTTAAAAAAATATCCTGCATATAGTCGTCTACCAAAAAGTATCTTTTTATTTAGAGTTGTACCTCACATAGCCATAATAAAGTTACCTGGTTTTTCTGAAGCACTGCGTTACGATTTACCATAGAACTAGAGTCCCATTTACTCTCGATGGTATGTGGCATTAATATTTAGCTTTGTTGTAAGCCATATGAAAGCCACATACGCCTGTATTTAAGGGAGACCACTGTTCTCCATGGCTTGCCAAAATCTGTCTTAAGGCATAAGTGCAGGGGTTTATTCTATTAGAATTCTTAATCTGCTCTACATTTCGGGACAGCTTTAGTTTAGACGAGCTGTAGTCTGGCCCCCTGGACTGAATGCCCATTAATGGTTGAACTGTTTTAGGTGAATTTCTGAGCTTATCATCCGGTCTGAGAAGGCATGAGCAAAGCCTGTCCTGCAGGTCTCCTGCCTATCAGGATTGTCTCAGCCCAGCAAGTATACTTCAGGAAGGATGAGGATGTTCTTCTTGGCAAGCTGGTTCCTCTGACAGCTCTCCCAAACAAGCTGGCCTGGTTTCTGGAGACCAGCCTCAAGCTTCGTCCACTGAACATGCCAAAAATAAGACCCAAACTGTCAAAATGCAACTCTATTTTGTACAGCTTGACTACTGGGGACATCTGGGCTCTAAACTTGGGTCTTGAAACAGCTGCAAATATCCTGCTGTGTGGAGACAATACTGAGAAGATCCCTCAGTAATGGGGGCTTGGGAACAAAGTGGTTTATATGTACTTTTAATAACCATACAAAGGATGCGCTGCATGGTGTTATACTGCTACAGCAGAGGTGGTGAGAAGGATTTCTTTTGCCCCATGAGGAGGATGATGGAAACATGTCTGGGACCTGTTTTCCATTGCTTTCAGGTAAATTATTACAGCAGAAAAAGGTAAATTATTCTGTAAAGGTAAATTATTACAGCAGAGAAAGGTAAATTTTTCTGTAAATTATTACAGAAAAAGGTAACTTACTATTACAGCACGACTTCCACTCTCACATGTGTTGCCAGCTGAAGTAGTCAATTAATTAAGAATTTGAAGTTTTGCTTTCTTTTCAGATGATCTGTTTCTAGGAGTATATAGTATGCTTGTCCAGGCCACCAATGTGGAAGAATTTTGACGGAATTTTGATGAAAACCCTCCATGTGACATAGTTCTTGCTTTCAGGATCTCTTTAACAAAGAACAAGTGACATCCAAAACGAATGACTATGGGGAAGAGACTAACTCTCAAAGCCCAGGTATTATCACTACTGTTTACAAATATGTTCTAAAAACTTATACAGGTGATGAGATGTCTGGGGATCTGATTTTGATGTGTGCTTCAAATGGCAGCTGCTTCTGCAGTCAATAAATTCAGTTCAAAACACAGCAGTGTGTCTTTCCATCCACTCCAATAGGGTTTGCTCAATCACTCAGGCTGAGTGAAACCCAGTGGGTACCCAACATGGCTTTTGGGCATCTTGGAATTTGCTGATCACCCCAGAATGTAGGCACCTAAGTAGATGGCTAACTTGCAATTTTGAAAATCAGGCTGCTAAGTGCCCAAAGTTCTAGGAGGTTAACCTGGAGAGTTTTGCCACTAGTTTTCAATATTTTTATCTCTCTGAGATATGCAGTTGTAAATCTGTGGTTTTTTAATGACATTGGAGATAACACAGCTGCTATACCAAGAAAAGTGTACCTCCTCTGCATGGAAGCATCTACCTTGACAGAAACCATTACATATTTCTATTGCTACTGCCTTTCCTGTCCACTCTGTCAGTGAAATGAGCTCCCATGGCAGAGAGCTGCCATCCTGACCCATGTGAGCTATCTAGTGACACCAGCAGCATACTGAGGAGGGATGCCACCAGCTCACAGCCTGTTTGAGCTGTAACCCAGTTGTACCAAACCCAGTTTGGTTTTCTAACACCTGTGGTGGCTTCAGTTTCTGCTCTTATGGTCTTATGGTTATTTTCTCATACTTGTTCAATAAGTTTTCTTGAAATCATTGCAAATGCATACTAGAAGCAAGACAAATCATATAATCATAAAGGATGATGCAGAAACTATCTGGAGCCAAATGCATGTTCATTTTTTACCTTCACTAAGTTTAAACTTTCAGGAGGGAGTCTTTTTACTTACACACATGAGCATTTCCAGTTTATTAAATACGGGGTTTTTTGCACTGCTCATTTTAATTTGGCATTAGAAAGTGCACACCATTCAAAGATAATGCCCTACTCAGATAATGTTGGCTAATTAAAAAAAAAAAAAAAAAAAAAAGCAAGATCACTGAAAAAAAGGAAAATTCTTTCTGTGTCCCACTGCGTAAGATCGGTAGTCAGGAGGACCACAAGTGTTAAAGAAACAAGGGGGGAAAATGCAAAAAAAAAAGATCGAGAAGAGCTCTGTACTGACACGTTGAACCTGTGCTTTATCCTGGCACCTGTAGTCAGCAGGATGCTGCCACACACTGAGACCACCTTGCCCTCACACCCATTTCCCTTTCCTTTGGGTCCTTCAGTAAACCCTCACCCTTACCTCAGGAAAAAAGGTACATATCCTCTTTGCGCTCCATTTTCATCCCTCTTTTCGTATACTGTAAAGAACAGTTGAGATCTTTCTAGTTCTTATCTTTCTGTAAAGAACAATTGAGATCTTGTTTTAAAAGACTGTAAAATGCTTAGGACAGTGCTTTTAAGGAATTAATAATAAATATCAAAACTGAAGCAAAGTTACTCACCTTTAATAGTCAAAATGAGAAGAGAATATATGAGCTATAGGATTTTGTCCTGTAGCATCTATAGCCAGAATAATTTAGGGAGTCTTTAATCATGTCAGATAAACATCTGTACCACTCATTTAAAACCCATTTTTAGATTTCCCAGCCTTGTGTCTAGACCACCATCCAGCATCCATTCTTAACGTTACAGAATTTCCTTCTTCTCAAGATGTGCATGCCCAGCACTGCATCCCTAATGACAAAAAACCCTACAGCAGTACATTTTCTTTGCCCTCCCTCCTCACTACCTATGGGAAGAAACTTTGCTGACCTTCCAAGTCCTTCATCCCACGTGTGAGAGATTCAGAATCTCCTGCCTCTGATGCTGGCTCAAGAGAAGTAGTAGGGGCTAAAGACTGAGGCCTTTGTGCCAGTTGCTATAGAGATTATCAAAGAAGACAATCTTGGCTTCAGAGAACAGACCATTCAGGATAAATTAGGAAGACAAGACACAAGTGTTCAGACAGACATGAAGAAGGTGTTAGTCTGTATGCACTTGTATAGTTTAGCAGTTAGTCTGTATGCACTTGTGTAGTTTAATGGACACATTAATTACAAGGAGCCAATGAAGTGGTGTTGGAGAAAGGAAGGCATTTGATAGCAGCATTGCAGAAGCTGGTTTTAAGGAGGTATTTAGAGAACAGGGACATACAAAGTATGATACTGTTTTGATTTCTCTTAAAAGGTACTTCAGGTGCTTCCTTTTATATAGCTCCTAAAATCTGAGGTTTGTCAGTAGTGGCACTATGTGAGAAGCAGGACAGAAAGAGTTAACACCTGATGTTCTAGCCTGTAGAAATTGAGAACATGTATACCTTTTGATTACAAGCAGCTCCCTTGATTTTAAGAGACTGATGTGTACTGCGGCAAGGTGATCATAAATGTGTAGGATTGAGAGCTTTGCTTCCATGCTTTTTAGGCCTGGTCCTGTCTTGATTTGTACAGGATTGTTTTTTTGGTTTTTTTAGCCTAAGAAATGAAACACTGTTAGTGGAGTAGCTCAGAAATATTTTTTTCTGATAAATGGATTCATTTTACCCAGCTTTGCCTTTTCATTGTTTTCTGAAGCAGCTTGCTGCAAATCCCTATTTAAATTATCAGGTTTTATGAGTAGTATTCTCATACTCACAAGTATTTTACCACACAGAGCCACTAGAATGCAATGTGTCTCTTTGTCCCATTTCAGTGATGAGATGCACTCACTATTTACACTTGTGAATGTGAGTCATCTAAATAGGAGCTTAGCTAGTTTGCTTCTAGCAATAAAGAGATAGCATGGCTGAATTTAGTCACATATGCAATTTCTCTGGAGATATCTTCCATAAGTATGTACCTCAGAGAGTTCCTTCCTCAGGAGGAACAAAGTAAAAACTGAATAAAAATGAAATTATCTTTGAGAAAATATACATTATTGCATTATATACTCTCCAGAAATTTTGAATTAAAAGATACTCCTGAGCAACCTGGTGTGTCTTTGAGCTTAGTGCATCTCAAACAGAAGATGAGCTTGGCTCTGCAGTTTAGCAGGAGGTAGGCTTCACAACTTCCCATTCCAATTCCAAGTATTTTGTGATCTTGTAGATCTAGAGGGTGCTAACTTTGCTTTCAGCCTCTACTTTACAATTCTTCCATAGAAACTGTAGTTCCAGTTCCTTTGTTAAACTCCAGTAGCTCCTGCTTATTTGGTGTGTCACATTGCTAATATTGAAGATCCCAAGTAGTTTTTCCTCAAAACTAGTTTTACATTAGAAGTTTTGGGGTTTTGATGTAAGTCTGATTTGTGATGAAAACTGGTGCTGAACATGGGCCTTTTCTATTGGCCACCACTTCCAGTTTTAAAATTAAATCTACCCAAAAGTATTCTTAGTGCACTGAAACTCAGCCTCCAAATCACATACTCCTCAAACAGCTAAGGTCAGTAAGAAAAGAAACAGACATTTTGGTTGAGATTTTATAGTACTTGTTTTTTAAGAGGTTGTGCCTGTATATGATAAAACCCTAAAAAGTCAAAGCTAGAACAGAGCCAAGAATGGGGTCACAAATAGAAATAGTTCTTCTTGCTGTTGCACCTGCCTCATGAAAGGTAGGTATTTTGTATTTCCACTCATTATCAAGCTTGTTGGCTGCTTCCAAAGATGGAGATGACAATAAGAAAAATTTGCATTGTATTTCAAGAATATGTTTACAAAATATTTCGCCACTCACATTTAACAGTGAGTTTTATGGCGAGAGCAAAATACAACAATAAAACCTGCCAGACTGAAAACTTACAGGCTGTTTTCTTTGACGATGGCAAATTCCCCTGGAATTCTGTTGTCGAATTACAGCCATGAAAATGACAGCATTAGATATGTATCACCATGCATAGTCATACCTACGCTAGTAGAAAACAAAGTGGGCATAATTTTAACAAATGCAATAGTCCTACACAACAGCTGCTTGCACACTCCTTTCTTGTCTCAGCAGCACATTTGAAAAGCAAGATAGATGCTTCTGGCTTGCTGAAATAAAGAGCACATGTGAATTTCTTCTGCTGGGAGTCACTTGTCATCTGGGAAGTGTAAGACAACAAGTCATTTTACTTATCTCTTTAAGTGATGTAGGGGTGCAGGTCTAAAATCCATGATTTATATTATGTTGTGTGGGCTGGCAGCAGTCACTGGAAGTGGTCCATAAACTGAAAAATGGATTGCGCCCTGTCATTTTTGCTGTTTTTAGCTAGTTGAAAAAGAACCTTAAAATAAAGGCTAAAAGAAGTGCAAAGTTAAGAATTTGAAGAAAAAAGAAATTGAACACAAAGACAGAGAACTGGCAAAGATGCTCCTCAGCCAGATCACAGAACTGGGATGCTACTAGTTTTTTAAGCCCCTGTTGGTATCTCTTCCCACTGCAATGGTGGGTACAGGGCCACAAGGGTACTCCCATGGATAACTTCTCTAAGAAGAGGTGCTCAGGAGAGATGGTTCAACAATGTGGGGTATTGTTTTATTCACTGTGCATTTTGGAAAAGACTGAACACTTTATGGCTGCCTTCAAACCCACCTCAGAGGGTAAAATCATCGTGAATTCTCTTTTAGGACAATCAGCAGAATGTTAAAAATCAGGAAGAGCAGTAAAAGGTGAGATAAGGGGTGTGGGAGCATCCCCTTGTTCCCTTGAGCTTCTCTTGAGCAGCATCAAGCATTTGTGTGATGTCAATATTAACTTTAGAGAGTTTTTAGTACCATTTTGGGACAGAAGTGAAAGAGATTGAAGGAAGATTTAGTTTTGTGTGCTGAAGAGGCCAAAAGAACAAATATCAATATATTAATTTTATAATTTGGAAGCCTTTCTCTTTCGTATCTTCCTACTGTAAAGGACGATTTTGGAATCCTTCTCATGAGTTGACTTCCCATATTCTCAGCCTCTTTGTTGTGTCTTCTTTTGTCTTGCTAAGTTTTCCTTAAGTGACTAGTTCTTTGACTCAGAGCATTTCTCTCCCTTCACCTGGTATATTAAGGCTTAATTTTTACTTCAGCTCTGGACATTACCTTTTTTAATTTCAGAGAATTTTAAAAAGGTGTTTCAGTGAGAGGTGCTAGGCCATGTAAGTGACAAACAAGTCAAATTCCTTTTCCCCCCTGTTTCAGAAAGCAAAATGTTGCTTGCCTGTAGTCAGATAGGGAACTGAAGAATTAGAAAATTTGTATAAGGGGATGAAAACAACAATAATAGAGCTATAAGAAAACAAAGTATTTTAAATATGCAGACAAACCCAACACTAGTGTAAATTAGGACCTGAGAATGAAATATGCTCTCTGGTTCTGATCCAGAATCGCCAGCGTGAGTGGCAGGGTTTTTGTTTACTTCAATGAGTTTTGGAACAGGACCTAAATGACCCTAGTATCTAAATCATACATAAGTCAGGGTAGATTTTTACTTCTTCATTTTGGGTAGGGAAAAGGTCATGTATTGCTTTGGGTTAATAGGACAGGGAAAGCACCTTATCTGTCCTCTTAAAACCATTTATCTTGTAAAGTCTGCCTTCTGGAATTTTGTATTTGTCTCTGTTAAATATTCAGCTTCCTTTTTGTCCCTTGGATTTTCCACCCACTCATTTTCACCATCAGCAGTGGACGTCTTAATTTCTCATTTCTAAGTGGGCTAAGAGATGAGGGAGGTGATGGTGGAGGCCTGCTCACGAAGACAGGGTATTTCTCAGATAGTGTTAATCTCATGTATTCTGATATCTGTGTCCAGCAGAGAAATATTTAGAAAGCTGATTATGTATAAACATCTGAAATGAGACACAAAGGTGACAAAATGTCTAAACTGCTAAGTACATGAGTATTGGTTAAATACTGACCTGTTTGAAATTAATACTTATTATTTCTGTACTTTACATTTTTAAGACATGGTGTGCATTTGGACTAATTAATGCCTTCAAATATCCCTGCAATATATGGAAGTCTTTTCTAAAATTTAAAGAATGGGAAATTCAGACACAGAGGTCTGGAGATCGAAATTTTAAATGCAGATTTTGGTATTTGACCTCCAGAAGGTCTGTGTCACTCTTATGTATAAATTGATGCACTTAGAATGAGATACATTTGTTTAGAAGATTTGGCCTAAATGACTTATCCAAGGTCACAGAAATCAGTGGCAGAGCTGGGAAAGGATCTGAAGAGTGCATTTTTAAAGGTAAAAAGCAACTGAGGTATAAAACTATTTCTGTTTTTAAGTGTATTTTGCCTTCTGAATTTTATAATTATAATAATTAATTTTTTCATGCTATTCTTGAAAAATTCAGTCTAGTACAGAAACCATGAAATGCTGCAGCTGCCCTGGATCAACCCCATGGTGTACATGCTTTGTGACTGTGTCCAGGAGTTTATATTTGTACTGTTGCAATCTACTTAGAGTGGACTTGTCACTGCACATGAATTATCTGTTGATCCATACACTCAGGTAAAAGCAAAAGTGTACTGCACTTTGTCAATTATTGTAATTCTTTTACTCTGCATAAGAGCAGACCACCCTCCCTTCATAAGAAATACTCCAAGGATAAGAAATACTCCAGGAAGATTGAAAAGGGTGAGGATCTTCAGAGGCCCTGGAGCTACCTGATCTAACTTTGAGGCTGGCTGTGCTTTGAGCAGTTTGGACCAATGACTTCTAGAAGTCACTTACAAGCTGAATCACACTGCAATTTCTCTTCAGTGGAACCATTGTGTGGGAAGGCCAAGAGGTAGAGACTATACAGTGGGTAGATATGGAGACTATTCACTGTGCAAGAGCTGATCTAGCTCCCCATATAGCTGTAGAATGGGATTAGTTTCCTCTTGCTTACCACTGAAGACATAGGGCTCCTGCTAGGCTGCCACTGTAAAATACCTCTCTGGGTGAGTAGTGAAGATCTGGGAACCAGTTATGGAAAGTGGCTAACAAATATCTTATCTTGTCAAATGGTCTCAGCTGCTCTTGCTGTCAGCAGGAGAGAACAGCACACTATGCTTCTCAAGCAGTTCTCAGCTCTTTGCAAATGATACTCAGGTACACCTCAAATTACTTAAGAGAAGTACTTCTTAATTTTTTCTTTTTTCTACCTGCTCATCTTCACAGTGTTTTCTTAGTCTGATGCCTTTGTATTGATGCCTATAGGAGAAAACCAACCCCCTTGTGCTGCCCACTCCTGCTACAGTGCCCTCCTCCTTTCTGAGGATATGAAATTTTCCTGCAGTAACTTTGAGATGTGAGTAATGCCACTCCATGCAACAGCCACCAGATGGTAATGAAGAGCAGACTAGTTGAGTGCCTTTCATAGATTTAGTGTATTACCACAGTGGCAATTTTTGCTTTTACAATGAGAGCTTACAGGTCTAAACACCAATTTGTTCAGCTGTTTACCTCTGGGCCAGTCTTCTTGGCGGCTCTATTTGCATAAACCCCCCAATCATTCTGTTTGCTGCTATACTAAAACGTGTTAAAGGGAATATTCTCTACCCAATGCACAAATGCTGATACTATTTTTTAGTACAAAAATGTTCTCGTTATAAGGAAGGTTTTGACTATACTTTGTGTACCACTATATGAGCTATCTCTTGTAAGAGATAAATGCAAAACACCTTTAAGTGACTGTACGCCTTGCTTCTGCTGCTGCCATTATATTTCTCCAAATGTCATGAAGGATGTACCTCTTTCAAGGTAGAAAAGAAAGTCTCTGTTACTGTGTGTGCTTGACATCAGCAAAGGGAGCAGTGTTGAGAAGTGAACCAAATGAAAGCAAAGTTCTTGGTTGAACATTACTGTCAGTGAAGAGGTGGTGTTGAGCACAGCTCACCAAGCCCCCAGCATGGCAACGTGAGGGAAGAGCAGCATAAACAGAGCCTCTTAAGTACTGTTAGCCCCAGAATTCTGAGAACCAGAAGTCAGCCCCACAGGGCTCATGAGATTCAGAAGTCTCAGTTTTACTTACCTGCCTTACCTTTGGGTTCTTCAGGCAGTACCTTGTAAAACATCTAGGTCAAATTTTCAGGGTTTTCCCTGCATTGTACAATCCAGAGACTTTGCAACCCTTTCCCTCTTTTAAAGAAAAATAAGGCTCCTCCTCCTTTGGTGCAAGCCAAGCACCAGTAAGGCAGGAAGAAAATGACTAGAGCTGTTGCCAGTGGCTTCACTGTGAGTCAGGGGCCAGACCTGTGGCTTTCATGGCATATTTAAGTCATTCCCCAGGTATCTGCCCATGACTCATATACTTCTGGGATTAATAGGCATGTAATGACTAGTGACAATGAAGCCTGCTATGAAGGCAGTTTGTAGGTGCTTCTCTCTTATTCCCTCTGGGAGCAGTTGCCAGCAGCAGGATGCAGCTGTCTTAAAACCAGTAGGCAGAGAAGCAGGCTCTGCCTGGAAGCAGGAATCTGAAGGAGACTGCAAGTGGGAGCACCCAGCCTTCCTCCCCTCTCCTTCTGAGCTGTGGCAGCCCCCACAAACTCCCCCTGCCTCAGCCCCCTGCCCCTCTCTGTCCTGCTTGTCACTTGGGAATGCTACAGAAAGTTTGCAACTGTTGCTCAAGGCAACCAGGATTTTTGACACATTTTGAATTTTACGTGGGAGGTCTGAAAGGCAGGATACAGGGCATTGACTTCCCAGATTCCTCCCCACAACCCTGGCTGCCATGTCCTTCACCTCAGGAAAGAGAGACAGATTTGTATTACTTTTAGAAAAATCTACATTCCCCCCTACATGAAAAGGTTTTTCTTATTTTTCTGGGGATACTCATTTTAGAGATAGAAATTAGGAGATCTGCTTGATTCCCCACTTTGCCACTGAGGACGTGACTATGACTCTTCCTGATGGCCCTGGTTGCAGATGTGACATGGGTCAGTGATGAGCCAAATCATATGACTATGTGTGCCAGGGATGTATTAGGGGCAGAGGAGAAAGAAGAGATGAAGCAACACGGATCTTCTAGTGCTTTCTTGTTGACAACACTTTTTGCCCCAAATTGCAGCTCCTGCAGTGAGTGCTTCCACAAACACATTTCCATTGCAGTGTGTAGAGCAGAGGTCCCCTTAAATATGAAGCTCACAGTTTACCTCCTTAAACATCCATGTGTCAATCACTAGAATCCATATAAATCCTCTTGCAATCAGTAATAGCAATATATGCATGTGTGTGTGTATGTATATATATATATTTGGTACTCAAAGGATTTTCTAGTCTTATTCCAAGCAATCAAGGACATGTGTGTTAAAATAACCATGGTACTGTAGAGCAGTCTTGTAAATACCATATGTCAGAGGAAAAAATACACAGCTAAATGCATGTCGGCATCAGTTCCTGCAGTTTCGTAGGAGTTCTGCCCATGGAAGTGAAGCAAAGCTGGGCCAGCTGAAGGTTCCATTTTACACAGAGCTTATGCTCTGCTCTGAAAAGACAAATGAGGAGGTGACTAGAAAACTGACCTGGGACACAGCAGACTGGAATTGAGCTCCTGTTCTGCTGCAAATTTCTTATATGGGAAGCAGTTACATTTCATACATGGTGTTGCATTGCCACGTAAGCTTTTTGCATCTCTGCTCCCTGCAAAACAGAAATAATGGTACTTTCCTGTATCCAGTCCTTACTTAGTCTTATTTATCTAGACTGTAAGCTTTTTAGAGAGAGAAGTGCATAGGTAAAAGCTTTGTGATCCAATACTGAAATAAAGACCTGGAAAGAAAACCTCTAAAACTATGTCTGGAAAGGGAATTACAGGGAAACCTGGAACTGGAAGAACAGCCAGAAAGAGTTATACATCTATCTTTCTCTTCCCAGAGCAGAACTTAAGTTTCAATCAATAGATGCAAAATCCACACTCCTTAAACACAGGTGCATCATTAGAGGTGCAGTCAAGGCAGGTGTCTTGGTACCCTCACTGACTGAAAACTCTTCCCTGAACAGGTAGTACAGGCTTTCCCTGAACTCCAGATCAAAGTTTTGATAAAGCCAAGACACGCAGGTTTCCATGATCTCTCCAATCAGTGTGGATGTTGAAGAAGAAGGAAATGAAAGACACTTTAGTTAGTACAGTAAAGGTATCCATATATTCTCTTGGTCATCTACCAAAAATGGGATTGGGGTGTGCATTTTCCAAAGAATGGATACCCAACCTCTGATTTTTTAAAAAGGATGTATGTGAAGACAAGTTGTTTGATCAAGATTTTAAAAAACTCTATTGATATGGACAGAAACTGTAAAAAATTCAAGAACTCAATGACTTAGCTGTTTAGATAAAGAAACATTGAGATACTTGGCAGTGATCCCAGTTTTATCTTCTGTTTTCTAAGAGTTAGAGGTTTTTAAGTATGCAACATGTAGCTGGACATTAAAGATTTTCACAGTCTATTCAATATTAGCTTGTCTTCATGGATTTGATGCCAAAACTAAATCAGGTAAAAATCAGCTAAATAATTAAATCTGCTGGGGAAAAGGATGTAACCTATAATTTACCTGTATAACCTTTAGTGTTGGTAGAGCCTATAGTTTACAAAAGGATAAATAAAACCTAACAAAAAAAAATACAAACCCATAATGGTTAGATAATTACTACCACAAGACAAGAACCAACTTCATTTTCCTTTCTCCTTAATCTGATGGTAGAAGAGAAATGGAAAGAGAGATGAGAAAATTTTCTGCTTCTCTGTGTTGTGACAAATAAAAAATAATTATGCTATAGTTGAAGATCCATAGCTTTGGGTAAACCTGCTTTTGAGGCTTGGCCAGAATGCCTGTTTCATCAAAAATCATTAGTAGGATACATCAGTACAGGGACAGTAAAAAAAAAAAAATCTATTTAAGAAATTTAAGTGCTTTCTGAGCATATGGAGCCTGGCAAAAATAGCCCCCTTCTTACAATAGTCCCTGATGGGTGAGATTTCTTCAGAGAAATCTTGGAAGAATTGGTGGTAAAAGGTGGAGAAGCTGAAAAAATGCTGAATTCAGCAAATACTTCTGGGGACCCTCAATCTAGCCCGTGACCACTAAATCCTTATTGGAGTCATCAAATTCTTTTAGAGAGATGATGTAACCCAGATATTCTGTGAAGAGATCAAAGACCATTTGAAGCAGTACTTTTCAAAACAGCATACATCTGTGGGTGACAAAGAAGTACCTTCGGAGTCTCTGTGTGTCTGTGCTACAAATACATTACCAAATAAACCCTAGAATAGCTCTTAAGTGGTAATTCAGAAAACATTGAAATTAAGCAGGGCAATGCATACATCAGAAGTAATAAACAAATACTCAGAGGTCCTATATGTGCCTTACAGGACTGTTTACTGTTATTTTGAAGTGGTTTATGTTGTCTTCAAGTCTAGTGTTGTAAAAGCTACAGCAATCTACAAATGACACAGTTTTTCACATATCAAGGAAACCCACCTGGTTTTAGTGTTAATCCTTTGGAGATCTTGATAGTCATTGCTGGACGTAAGGGAGATTTTAACCATTGATGAATTTGAGGAGTGCTAGAATTAATTTTCTAGATTTAGAAAAAGTGAATTTTTATTTAGCACTTGTAGGGAGTAAATGCACTCACATGGCACCTGGATACTACATCAGTACAACCTGAGGCAGGCTTGGTGAGACAGAAGAGCACTATATCTACTTTTTTCTTAGAAAAAACAACATGAGCATCGTTTTAGAAGCCGTGAGTACTTCTTGCCCTTACATGGCATGTCCACAAGTCTTGTAACCTGATGTTACCTTTATTGAATGATACTTCAGTTACTTTGCTGAAATACCTGTACTGAAGAGACAAAAGGTATCAATAATATTGTTCTTTGTTCTAAAGAATTTGAAAACTATTCAAAGACCAGCTCAGTTCCTAGATTTGATGAAAGGGGGAGCTTCTTTGATTTCTAGCTGTAGCATAACTACTGACTCCAGGCACCGGATTTGGGAGGGGGTTGTGTGATAGCATTTCTCACGACATTCATGTGGAAATCATTACCGGTGAATACCGCTCGACTTTCCTGTTTCAGTTCACGCAGGTGCCTATACATATGCAGAAGGTATTAAAACAATCCAAACCCAACAGTGTCCCCAGCTCTGCCTGAGTGTTTGTTTTCTTCCTATGCAGCTGCAATAAGTGACAGTGCTGTAGAGCCACATTTTGCTCCATGTTTGTGACTAGCCAGCAGGATTCTCCCCAGTTCTCAATTACCCCCTATTGCCCTCACTTTAGTTTTTTGAGTTTTGCTTCTGCCAGGAAATTTTACTGAGGTATCCCTATATGAGGTAATCTCAGTAAGAAATATTTCCAATATTCTGCAATAAGGGACTACTTTTTATTGCAAGGGAGAAAAGCTAGACACTGTCTTTACTGGAGGCCAGTTCTAAGTATCCCTGGCACAGTCCATGCTACAGCAGAAGACTGGTTCAGAGAAACAAATCACAACACTTTATAGAAGATCCCAAGTGGCTGATCAACCCAGAGAAACTTATCTGACTGGTGAAATTAGACTTCTGAAGAGCTGTGCATCCATCCTTCTGTTGTTCCTGATCAGATTGCTAATGGAGCCAGAGCAGTGGACTCTGGCTGTCATGCTGGTTTTCACCTGTGTGTGGAGTTAAACAAGCTGCTCCCAGAGCCTCATCACAAGAGCTGAAGTGACCTTGGCATGACATCCTACCGTCTGTGTTGTCCAGGTTTGTAAATACCGCATGGAACGTGTGTGCCATCCATAGGCAGGCTGCCCCACTCGGTGAGGGTTTGGCAGCACATTTGTCATTCCACTAAGGCAGTCAGATCAGGATGCTGTAAAGCAGTCAGGAGATGAGGATCCTTGTCAAAATCTCAGGAAGCAGACTAGTAATCTGCAGAGGCCTAAATAGGGCTTTTAAAATTGGAAGCAGAACTGACTGCCTAGACAGAGTTTTTTGAAAGATAAACAGCGTCAGCAAGCTAAATGGATTTCAAGCACAGCTTTAATTGTTTTTCAAACGAATCAGCAAAGGGCACCCTATCTGGAACAAGCTCTGAAGTACAATCAGGAAGATTTCAAGTGTACAGTAGTTTTGAAGATAATCAGGCATTTCAGTGCTAAAAGATAGATACTATAGGAAGTAATGAAAAAAGACTTTTTACTGTTGGCATTGACAGTACAACCTGAGGCAGGCTTTGAGTCAATTACAATACCTGCCCTACGTGCATGATGAATTTCACTATCCTCATTAAAACTGACATGCACACTGATTTCCAAACCCAAACAATTGTCTCTGCAGCACACTTGATCAGAAGAGTAAGTTGTTTACTGCCAATACTTACCGTGTGGGGAACAGCCCACAGTTCTCCTCCTTTCCCCATCTTCCCCTCTCCACCCAGCCATCCCAATAGCCTGTCACAGACTAACAACACTTCTGAGTGGATTTTACTGTAATTCTTCAGAATCCCTTGGACCTTGCCTAATGGAATTTTTTTTGGGTCACCAAATCATGTTTCCTAATTTTAGGAATGATAAGAAAAGAAAAAAGAAAAAAACCCACCAGATATAAAGTCAAACGATTCCCTTATTCTGGCATTTTTTGCGTTTAGAAACCTGGGATAACCCACTCGCTCCCATCTGTTTTGGGTGCGCTCTGTTTTAACCTTGAAGTCAAAGCTTTCCTTCGCCTCCTCTTCTTGCCTCTCTCGTGCCAGCTCCTCTCCTACCGGAGCGGAGAGACCCTCCCGCTCCCAAACCCTCCCCGCCGGGGAATTAACGGCCCCCGCCCGCCCCCGCGCTCGGTTTTGTTCTCCCCGTGGGGAGCAGAGGCGATCGGGACGAGCGAACACTCCGCCGCCGCGGTCACCCCCGCGACGCCCCCAGCCTCCCCCGCCGCCCGCCACCCCACCTCCGCACCGGCACCGGAGGCAGCGGCGGCCGGCCGGGCCGGGAGGGGAGCGCGGGGCGGAGCGCGGGGCCGCGGGCGGGGCGGGGCGGGGGCGGGAGCGGGGGGAGCGGCGGGGACCGGCGCCTGTTGCCCCGAGAGAGTTAACGGTGCGGGGAAACTCGCTCGCCGCTCCTCCGCCCGTGCCGGGCGCTTGGCAACCGGGGCGCCGCGCATGTGGGACCGCCGGGGACCGCCGCCCCCCCGCCGGGCCCCGCGTCCCCCTTCCCGCCCCGGACAAGGCGTTTAACGTGCCCAGGCGTGAAGTATGGCATGCAAAGATGGTTTCTGCCAAGGAGCCAGCCATCGCCATGTCCTCGGGTCTCTCCATCGCCCTCCTGCACTGCCTGTGCCTGGCGACCTGGTGAGTACCCCCGGCGGCCGGTCCGGTGCCGCTGCTCCCCGCGGGCTCCCGGCGGCTCCGCTCACCCGCTCCTTCTCTGCCTCGCAGTCTCACCAACCCGCCGGGGCAGATCAAAAAAGAGGAGAAATTGTGGCCGGAGAATTTCACCAGCATCCTGAACAGCCTCCTGGATGGCTATGACAACCGGCTGCGACCGGGATTCGGGGGTACGGTGGCGGCGCGGTGCCGGCGGCGGGCGGGGGTCGCCGGGCAGGGGCGAGGGGCGCGGCGCTGACCGCTCGGACCGACCCGTTAGTAACCCAAAAGGTGGGGGTGTGTCCCCAGTGCCCGCCCCGGGGTCCGGACCCTCCGGGAAGGGCCGGCATGGTGGCAGTGGCTGGCCCGCAAGCCCGCGGGGTGCTGCGCATCCCGGCCGTGGGGACCCGCTGGGGCGGTCCCGGGCTCAGCCCCCGCTGGGCTGCTCTGCCCACACCGCGGGCTCGGGCTGCTGCTGCCGCGCGGGGGGAGAAATAAGCCGTGAAGCCGGTGTGGCTTGGCTTGTTGGGGATGGAGAGACCTCTGTAACATCCAGATTCTTCTCGTTCTTGGCAGTTTTTGACGCGTAAATGCCGCGATCGGTTCCTAACAGAAACAAGTGTACTTTTACCAGCCTAGGAGGTTAGGTCTGATGGATTCTGTTCCGCTAGTTTGGGAAAATCAGAGCTCAGGTGCCTGAGCATGCCAGTTCTTTACCACAGTTGTTGAAATTCCAGCTTTGATTTAGAACTAGTAGACTTAATTGCTGTATAGGAATTAGATGTGGAGGAGCTTCAAATCTGCTTTCACCTGTACTCTGCCTGCGGGGGTTTTGGGCCTCTTTCTTTCCCCCAGCTGTTAAGATGCAGTTTTGTGATGCTGAAGAAGCAGCCAGACTTGCTGTTCTTTATGATTTTGACGCTTTTGTGTAGGCATTTGAAACGAAAAATCATTAAGATCTAGGCAAAATAAAAGTTTTTTTTTTTTTTGTAGCCTAGAATGAAGATGTTGAAAATGCAGAATTGAAAGTAAAAATAATACTAAAAAATACTTACAAAGGAATGCTACAGCCCTTTTTATGGTGCTCAAAGCTATAACGAGGTTTTTATAGGCTGCTTCCAATACAGGATTGAATGAGATCCTTGCGTAGGTTTCTGTTGAGAAATACTTTCTTCCTCCTCTGAAAGTACCTTCATACATGTGATCCATCCACACTGACATGCCAGCATCTTCCCCACATGGCATATGCAGTGCTCACATGCATGACCGTAATTGTTAAAGGACAGCCCCTGGCACCATGGACCAATCTTTTATTATTTTGAGTGTATGGAATAAATGAGGCCTTCTTGAGTTAGCTTACACGTTAAGTGAGAAGGAAGCTAAATTTATTAACACCCGGAGGAGTCATTGGGAACTGATAGCTTTTTGCAATTTAGTCTTTGCGGAGAGGTTACAGACACTTCTGCACGCGTACAAGAGATGTGCTATGTTTGGCATCATTTTAGGTTGAATGCCAACTAATTAGTCATCTAGCAAAGATGCTTTATGAGCATTATCAGATTTCCAAAATTAAACAACTACTAAATATGTAATATACATTGATTTTTATTTCAATACAGTTGTCCTTTGCAGGATGTTTTGCAAGAGTAGATATTTTTCCCCTGTGTGGCAGACTTTCAGCAAAATGCAATCAAGGCGAAAAAGTTCATTGTGTCTTCTTGAACTTTCATATTGGCAATTTTGAAGTAAATGAGAGAGGGAGGGAAAAAACTCTCAGATTTCAGCCTGGGGAAAACACTTCTGGGTCAATATTTCATAACTGGATATTATTTTGCTTCTTCCTTCCTCATAACCATGTCTTTGGTTTATATTTAAACCATTCATCTTTGAGTTTTGAACTTTTAAGTATGACATGGGGTGAAAATGCTTACTTTTTAAAAATGATGCTTGCCTCCCTAGGTCCTTACAGTGAAAATTACCTATACCTGATTTGAGAACAACTTTGAATAAAAAAAATTAAACAACAAAACCAACCAAAGAAAGAAATTTCTGTAATTTATCAGGTTTCACTTTTTGACATTGCTCAGTTTAATAACTACAGACTATTTATTGAAATATAGAACATAAAAATCAACTTTTATCTATATTTTGGATTTTTTTCTGATAAATCTTTAGGACAAATGGGATTTGTGTCTTAAAAGTGGGTCACTCACTAGTTTGTAGCATTGCAAACAAAATGTCAGAGGGGATGGGAATATTTAGAGATGGAAAGTATAGTGTGTTTTGGTAAAATTAAAGATACATCACTTTCTGATGAACAGCAGAAACTTATTTTTGTTTTCTTCTTGAAGCTGATTCACCATCTAGTTTTCACATGGCCTGAAATGAAATGAAGGTTTTATTTTAAGAACAAAAGGCCTTGCAGAGGACTAGCTGATGCTGATTTTAAACTTCAAATTGATGAAAATATTTCTAATTCTGGCACAAATTATGTTTAAAATCAGACTTGGGGTGGTAGCCAAATTCTGAATTTTGTTGGCATATTCCAGAGTTACCACAAATAAAATACATGAGGATTATTCACATGCAGAGCAAAGTAGAAAATGTTAGATTTTGGATATTGCCTACAACAGGATCTAAATTCTCCATACTATCATTAATTTGCACAATTTTTGGTAGTTATAGAGGAGAAGTTGAATTGCCTCAGCATGCTTACAAATGCAGACGTGGTCTCCCAGGAGATTTGTGAGCCCCAGTGGACTATATGGAAGCTCCTCTTGGTGGTACTTCTGAGCATGGTGTATGTTAAGAGTTAATAGAGCTGAGGAGCATGGCGTATGTTAAAGATTAATAGAAGAATGAACACCCTCTTGTCATTGGATTGACACCTTGCATTATTAATTCACTTTATTAAAAAAATTTAATGAACTTAAAAAGTTTCTGTCACCTTACTAGGCACGGTGAGGTTTGGTAGTGTGATAAACAAAAGCAGAAGCGTTTATTAAAATGGTTACTAAAGACCATTTAAGTGAACGTTCCCATTAAGTTGGGGTGGGGTGGGGGGAGATTCTAAAGGGAGAAGCAAAGAAATGTCACCTAGAAATTGAATGAAGTAAAGCAGAATAGGCAGTTTCATGTAGGGGAAAAAAAAACTGGCAAGTGCTGTCAGGAAGACTTTAAATGCATAAGAGTTTTGAATTCAACTAGAGGGAAGATATTTAGGGACTAATGAGTAAAGTAATGCTGTATGATGTTTGAAAATGGTGTGGTGGAAATGAAGTTAGTTCATTCCCTCCACTGTATGCTCTGTTATATTGTTATCCTGAATTTCAGCGTGCAATTTATAATCCAAGAGGGTTTCCTGGTCAACACCCCTCTATAAAAAAACCAGTGTTTTAACAGAAGGTGCTTGTAGTGTCATTAATTAAAATCATCATCTGCTGGAAAACTTCAAGAGTACTGTCATAGTACTATTTTGATTCAGCCGCAGAAGTTTGAAGTAAAAGCATTTCTAGCTAAACCCTGTCTCCAGTTTTCATCTGATTTTAAAAATTTTGTTTATTACATGAAGAAAACTATAGAAAGTTACAAAAGTTGTATTTTCTCTGAAAATCACCTTATTGCCTTTCTGGGGATTAATTTCAAAGTGACAGGAGAAGTCCAAAGTCTTTGAATGGAGCATTATTCACTTGAAGTAAAAGGCCTGTGTCTGATTTGCCACTTTAAACCCTTGCATGGTTTCAGACTTCACCTGAGCAACTCTTGATGTGAGAAAAGGGCCTGCAAGAGCCAATTCAAACCTGTATTGGATGGTAACTGTAAAAAATGTAGTGGTGTCTTTGAAATTTTCATGATACAGTAACTAATCACACTTCAGCCTGGACTTAGGGGTATAGGAAGGAGTAAGGAGACTGAAGCTGATGAGGGTGTCAGCGCCCTGTGCTGCCATGTATCTGCTAATTTTAATGAATTGCACCTTTCAGCAGTTGGAGAGTTGTGTGATCGGACCAGAGAAACAAAGTGGTGTGTGACTTGCCTCCTGCCCAGGGTTCTTAGGTTGACCATGAAACCTGCTGACCACAAGCTGCCAGCATCACCCACAGCACGTCACTGGTGCGTTGTGGTGTGCTTGCCCAGTTGGTGAAAGCTGGAGTCCTCTCCCTTCCTGAGTTCTGCTCGTTTGTGTGAGGTAGAATCTGGCATCAGTTTTGAATCTCACTGTCAGCTACTGGTGCTAGCTCTGTGGCTTTCTGTCTGGAAATTGCCATGTACACTGACTCATGAACAGAAGGAACAGGACTGTTTTCATTCATTTACCTTTTTTATTTTCTTCCTCCTTTTGTATTCTTTCTCATGATCTTGTAACTGGGAGAGTGCAGCTGAGTACTTGGTGGAATTAAATATGTTGGCCATTGTCTCCCCTAGGAAGGGTAGGAGAAGGATTCTCTGCCCCATCTAGACAGTGTGTTGTTCAGCTGATGAGCAGCATTTCTGAAGAGTTTCATTTCCTGTCTATGCAGGACTTTAGTCAGAAAATAAACACAGCATACATTTGAAGAGCAAAGGAAATTTTCTGTTTTTAGAGAAAATAAAAATATCTACATGATTATCTGCTCTTACTAGGAACTCATGCATACCTTCAAGGTCCCATTGCTCAGCATAATAGATACTGTAATTTGTTTTTACTATTTAGATTGCAAATGGTCTTGAAGTGAGCATTGGAAAGTGAAGCTGGTAATTTTTTTTTCCGGCAGTTGTCCATTCTTTCTCAGCTGGTGAGAGATGATGACTCAAAGCTTAACAGGATATGGTGTTAGATACCTGTAGGTGACAGATTTGAATTTGGCCTCAGTTAGTAATGCTTGAAGTCATTACCATCTGTCTGTTGTTCAGTGATCTGCATAAAATAAGCTGATATTCTTAGTCCAGTTCTTAGTAGACAGGTGTCCACATCATGGAAACTGGCAGCAGTGTCAGATTTATTGGCTTTCTCAGCAGAGATGATTTGCTGATAAATAGGCAAAGAAACAGTAATCTCCTAATTTCTGGAGGTGTATTTTTTCCTTTTCAGGTTCAGACATGCTGATAAATGAACATGCATAGAGACAAAGGTTATCATGTGCTGCTGTATTTGTCGTCTTGTCTTTTGGTAGAGAATGTAGCCCATGTGTTGAGTTCTGCATTAATTTTTTAAAAATGCCCTGCCTAGTTCTGGCTTATGAACAGAATTCTTATATATACCAGGTGTCCTTAGCTGTTCTTTCTGATAGAATGAAACAAGAGAACATGTTTCATATGATGGGTTTTTCTTTTCTTTTTTTGCCTCACTTAAAAAATGTCAGCCCTATTCAGGCAGCTAGAATTTGGAAAGAGAAAGCACCAAATCTTTCACATGTAGTTATATTTAAAAAAAATCTGTAGCGCTACTTTTTTTTTTTTTTAAAAGTGTAGCTGTAGGAACTGATGTAATATGATTTTATGTGGTTTATATATCCTGGCATTGATCTCATAATACCACCAATAACTGCACAGCATTTAAATTGTACTTCGTATATTGAAATCTTTGTACAGACTCTGTTTGTTAATGTTTCCGATTACTTGTGGGACTCTTGATGGCAGAATTTGCAATATACAGAAAACCTGTGCTGGATTTGACTGTTTACATCCAGCGGAGATCTCTGCAGTGACAGTTGCCTATGGAGACGCAGGGATAATGGAGCCCGAAGTCTTTCACTGGGAGCTGTGCTGCAGTTCAACACATATGTTGACACAAAAGATATGGGAGAGCTCTCTTGTCTTCCTCTTCCCAGGGTTAGGGCCTGGCATCACATCTTCAGCCCACATGTGACATCTATAACACTGAACTATTCTGGCTTTTTGCAGGGTTTGCTTTTAATCCTGCCTGAGCTTCTTTAAAGTATATTATCTTGCAAGCAGTGATTCAGACTTAACTGTTCCCACTGCAGTGTGTAGGACTCTCCTCCTATTTCATTGACATAAAAATACACACCAGGATGATATAAATAGTTCTTCAGCATTCCTGAAGATTTATGGAAGATAGATACTTTGTGAAGATCCACTGAGGGGTAAGCCCAAATGGTCATATTTAAAGTTAATTGGCCTTCTTACAACTCTCTGCGTTTTATTGCCAGTAATAGAGCGTTAAGGATTCTAATAGGATCTTCTGCTTGCAGAGCCTGGGTTGATTAAGTGTTGCAACATCTTCGTTTTGGAGGGCTGCTTAAATCACCAGTAAAAGTAGGTTAGGTGACTACAGATCACCTCCTCGTTGACAGGAATTCCCACGATTAATAATAGTTTAAAAAAGAAGCAGCAGCATGACTCACTATTTATACCCCCGCTATGGTTACCAACTGGAGTTATGTTTTCTTTTAGAACAAGAAGAATAGGAGATAGGTATTGGTGTCACCATAGATACTCCTGGGCTGTCATTAAGTACTGGGATGTGCTAGAAAATCCAAGATTTGTCATTTCACAACTGTTAAGGCCTAGGTAGGTGGAAGATGTGGAGCATGAAAGGGCTGCAAGTGGAGAGAAAGCATTAAGGAGATAATCAGCTTCCCTCTCTTTGCTCCTACCACATGCTGAACTGTTGGACCAAGGTTTTGGCTGCAAAGCAAGGATTTGTATGTCAGTACTAGCTGGATAACTGTTATGATGCTTAAAGTATTTCTAGATCCTCATTCATCTGCCATTTTCTAGTGGAACAAGATGTGATTTTAACATCTGTTTTGTCACTCTTCTACCATCACGTTGAGCAAGCAACCAAAAGTAAACACTATTTTGTGGCCTTGTTATTGTCTGAGACTTCCTGCTTCCTTCTTTCGCATGGGTCATACTAATAAGTATTTGAGAAAAGAATAGCAGTTACTGGAGAGTGAACTCAAACATAGTTTTCATTTTGTGCTGCTGCTATAGTATTTCTGATAGCATTAAGTCGTAGGCTTGCTGACTTGGAGATTAGCTTCTTGATCTTAGCTTTCCCCTTCTTTCTGAGAAACTCCAAAAAACTAAGTTTCAAAAGCCTCTGAATGCCTATTGCCCATGAAGCTGTAATCATTTAATAAAAGGAATCAGTGTCTGAGGACAAGCAGTTCATGCCCGTGGGAAAAAATCTGTCCCTTTGCTCAATTTGGTATGATTCTGAAATTACAGTGTTCTGTGAGCTAAAGAAAAGAATTTACCATCAGAGGCAAAACTCTTAAAGGTTCAGGGTTTATTTGAGGACTATTCCTGTTTAGTTTCTTAGAACTAGCAAGTAAAGCAGTTCCTGAAAGTAATCCAGGGACTTGTCTCTGTTACTCAATAATAAAAGAATACTGGATATTGAACTTGGTTCCTGAGAGGGATTCCTTCAGGAACTGAGTGAAGTATTGAGTATTCTCTTGTTATTGAGTAACTAAGACTAATCCCTGTATTTCTTATTAAAGCTATGTGGGAAAATTAATTTTGAATTTCTATAGAACTGATTTCAGAAATATTTAAAGTTCAAATGAAATAAATATTTATATATTTAAACCAATCCTGGATAAATCGTCATAGTTTATGGGAGATCAGTTGTAATTGAATCTCTTCTGTTTCTACATATGACTGGGCTTTTTTCTCCTATTTTCTAGCACTGTAGAGAAATGTCTTCACTTCTAATCTCTTTGAGCTCTTCTGCTCTCTGGAAATAAATATATTCGGGAAATGTTCATTGGACTGCATTGTCAGTAAGATGAGTGATCTCAACACTCATGGATTTCCCTGACCAACAAACACTTTGTTATTTGTAGAGAAGGGAGCAGCTTCCACTTGGCACGGAACCCATTGCAAAACAAATGGCGTGGTATGAAAGTGTGCTATCTGAAACTTTGGAGTTACTTCTTAAAACATCTTCGAAACAGACATGCCAAACTATCCAACTTTCCAGGGACCTCTGAGCTACCAACTGTTGTACAGTGAAATTTCTTTAGAGCTGTTTTGAAGAAATGGCCTTCTGTGAAACTTAGCTTCCAGCAAAGTAATCTTTTTGACATTTAGCTGAAAAATTCTTAGCTGTTCTTCTCTAACTAATTTGCAAATTCTGTAGTAAAATAATTTTACATGGTTTTCTTTTACTTTTTGTTCACAGCTTGAGACTCAAAGTGCAAAAAGTACAGGTTCCCTGTTTTCCCATTGCTTATTTATTTTTTATCTTTTACCATTTGATTCAAAGTGACATCTGTGAAGAATGATTTAAAAAAAAAAATTCCTTTCAAGTGGGACATATTCTGCTAACTGTGTTGAGTCTTTCCTCCTTTCATTTTTAGATTGCAAATACTATGATAAAGCTTGAATTAGCAGACTTGAGCCACTTATCCTCTTTAATAATTTGAGTTGTAGGGGTTTAGAAGCTGGTTGTGAATTTGTAGATCATGCATGTTTTTCAAACAGATACTGTTTGGGAGGACCTTCAATAGATTTAAATTTTTTTTTAATTTTAAATTTATGATGTGAATTAATTACCTGAATTAAACTGTTAACAAATGCTTTGATGACAAAATCATCAGAACAGCTGGTAATGATTAGCAGCTTTCTACCTTTTTACATTGGGAACAGACCTAAATCCCAGTGAAATTAGTGTGTATGTTCTTTGGTTTAAGGGGAAGTGTAGAGTTTACTGTAGAGTGAATGCTCATTTAAAATTTCAAGGTAGTAAAGGAAATAATATAAAATGAAACTGCTTTCTCTGGTGGTTGATTTGCTGTGTGCAGCTGTGAGAATGCATGACCTTTGTTCAGTGCCTGTTTTTAGCGATGTCCTAAGTATCATTAGTTCTCTCAAGACAGGCTTTGTAGCAGAATATGGATTCTAGTTCAAAACCTCAAAAATGCTTAGACCTCCAACTTTTATTTAGGATATTAGTATTAAAGCTCTTAAGTATGTCTCAGGATATGGACGCAGTTCTTGATCCTACAATACTAAATTGCTTGGTGCGTGGCATGCTAATGTCTGTAGTCCAGTTATTACCAGTAGGTCCAAATATTAGTAAAACATGCTTTGAGGTATGTGGATTTCCTGGATTCACTGCTTGTCGTTAAGTAGAATGGTGTTTTTAGTGAGCCTTTTAATTTTTGGCATCAGTTTTCTCAGCTGTTGAGTCAACATTGATTTTCTGAATGGGGATTTGCATGGGAATGCTGCTTTTGATTTACTATGTGGTAAAGGTAATTGAGCAGTGCTTCTTTCTTGAGACTTATCTGAATTGACCTCTGTTTGCATTTTGCTCTTGCTCATCCACAGAACCTTGAAAGCGGTAACTGTTCACACGCCAGGATCATTTATGGGAATTGTTGACCTGCAAAATTCAAATTTTCTTGCTCACTTCCTTTTCATACATTAGGTCCTGTTACTGAAGTCAAAACAGATATATATGTCACCAGTTTTGGACCTGTTTCTGATGTAGAAATGGTATGTATTTCTGGGATTAAAATGCCATTTCCTGGTTCTGAGAAACCATTAACTGCAGTAGGAGTGGATGCTTCATCTGTACTGTTCTGTCAATCATGCAAATTAGGCAAGATTAGTAACAGCTTAATTTACAGGTTATAATTAGATACATCAGGCCTGATTCTGGTCACAGTTTCAGTGGGTTTTGGCTGGCTTAAGAAATTCACTTCATAGGATTTAAAAGAGATTTTCACGGCATAGAGGCAGAATCTGGCCTTGCAGGGAGTATCTAAGTCAGTCTGCTGTGGGGAAAATATATAACATTTTTGAAATTGCTTTTTGTTTCTGAGACTTGTGTTATTCTCAGGTGAATAATAATGACATTACAAATACTTGTTGATGTTTTCATTTCAGATGAATGCCTTTTGCTGATCGGTGTGCTCCTTTTAGCATCACTTTCAGCTAATATTTATCTGATAAAAGTTTTCATATCTGCAGAAATTAAATGTCCAAGTTACATGCATGAAATAATAGCAGAGGAGAAATATTACATTTGCATGTTCTGTCGTTTGTGCCTGAATGGCTTTTGCTTTCAAGGTCAAATCCAGCAAAACTCTCATCAATTTCTAAAATACAGTGATATACCCTTAAATCATACTCCTGTTGATCTTTTTATAACATATTCAAGAAATCCCATGAAAATAACACAGCCATATGTGCTGAACTGAACTTCCTCATGGAAAAATCAGTTTCAGGGTTGTAATTTTCTTCTCATATAGTGCTGTTGTTTGCTTTGTGGTGCACCTGATTTACTTCTAGTATGTGGAAAGGTATGTGATAGTGAGGTATTTTTTCAAGGGCTACATTCATGCCAGCAGTCTCATGTTGAAATGCATCTTACCCCTTCATTGGTTATCATGTGCAGTGTGATGCTTTTTAGAGTGACAAGGGGGACAAGAATGTGGTTCCAAGGAAATCTAGTAATATGTGCTTCAAATCTACAATGAGGGCTGCACAGCAGCTCTCAGGTTTCATTTTCATGGGAAGTTATTTAGTTATATTGGAACAGGCAGAAGTGAGAGCATGGACTGAAGATAGGTAAGGAACTTGCAGAAGGAGAGTTTTACAGCAGATATTTCCCACTTCTTCATTAGGGATTAATTAGGGTATTTAGGAATACAGGAATTGCTTCTGGAATACTTTTTAGTTAATGTATCCATTAATGACCCAATGAAATCTGAATGTGGCTGCACTTACAAAACTTGCTGCAACAGTCAAGTGTGATATGGTCTCAGTACAGGGGATGATCAGAAGGTCTTTTTAGTTGCTTTTGTACCCGTTTTCATTTTGTAATGGAAATGGTTGAAATCTTATGTTACAAAATCTGCCATATAGAAGCTAATAACAGAAACTGCTACTTATGTGCTATGAAGTTGCCAGCAAGAAATGACACTAGAGGAGACACTTTTCATGGATTAACTATAAACCACGGTGGAGGATACAGTCATGGAAAAGAAGACAGATATAATCCTAAAATGCATTACACTAGTAGACATGCCTCCTTGCCAATGCAAATAGATATGGCCTTACAAGGAATTTCAATGGAAGCATTATGCAGAAGAATTTGAAATGAAGTCAAAAAACATTGTTTGGCTTAACAACACAATCAAAACTGTAAGTTAGAAAGGACTTAAAGCTTCACATGTTGCCTTTTCCAATGACACATGATAGTTTTTTTGTGAAATGCTTTAGCTTCCTGAGGTGAGAAATGCATTCTTTCATTCATTCATTCACGTATGATTTCTCATGATGTGCCTGTGTCTGCAGTTCTGCTGTTGTTTGCATGTTTTTCAGGAGCATCTGAGTAGCTTTTCTGAGGAAGTTAATGGGATAGTTACATACTTAAAAAATATGTACATATATGCAAATCTGTATATAATTTGTGATTTATGGGCATGGCAAAGGACTAGCTTAGCTTTTCTCAGTTAAAAGCTTATTTTCCATGAGATGAGGTTAAGTTTTCTTTCCTAACTTTAAAGTGGAACTAATCACTTGTCCTGGTATTTTCAATCTAGCTAGCAGCAGCCAATCTATTTTCTTTAAAAATCTGTTGACAATTCTTGTCAGAGATCATTTTGTTTTCAGTTATATGCTTGACTTCAAATTCAGTTGCCTGCTTCCTTCAATGTAATTAGGTTAATTATTCCTTAATGATTAAATGTGTAGTGGTTTATTGATATGACTAATGTAAGAAATTAAGCTGTTAAGAAGTACACAAGACACTTTAATTGGTGGAAAGATGTTTGTGTAGTGGACTTAGGATTTTCTTTTCTTATGATTTCTTTGCTCCTGAGGGATTTCTTCTTTTACAGGAAACACACATGCAAATGTGATCTTTGTTTTTCTGCAATTTAATACAGGAATATACAATGGATGTCTTCTTTCGTCAGACATGGGTAGATAAAAGATTAAAATATGATGGTCCTATTGAAATTTTAAGACTTAACAACTTGATGGTTTCAAAGGTATGGACTCCTGACACTTTCTTCAGGAATGGGAAAAAGTCTGTTGCACATAATATGACAGCTCCAAATAAACTCTTCAGAATAATGAGAAATGGCACCATCCTGTACACAATGAGGTATCTAATGTGTTTGTTTGACTTCTTACAATTACTGTATGCAAAAGTTGTACTTTCTAGACAAAATTGCAACCAGAGACTATTTAATTTGTTCCATTATAGGCTTACAATAAGTGCAGAGTGTCCCATGAGATTAGTGGATTTTCCCATGGATGGTCATGCTTGTCCGCTCAAATTCGGGAGTTGTAAGTTGCAATTATGAAATTTCTTGTAACTACAGAATTTAAATGGTAGAAGTAAATTTTGAGCAATTACTAAATGGTCTGAATATATACAGATATGTCTTGATATGCAATCCCTATGCAGACAAAACTCCTGTTAAGTTCTTTGGGACTTCTATTTAGGACCTCAAAAATTAAACCCAGAGAACTAAATAGTGGACAGTGATTCAGCTATTACATTAAACCCCCCTATTCTGGCTGCAAAGTTGCTTGAAACACATAGTTTTTCTTGGTTCTTGGGGAGGAATTGGATACTCAGTGAAGTGAAATACTCTCTTGAGCAGACAAGCTCAGATTAAAACAGCAGGTAAAAGACACCTAGTGGAGCAGGTTAGCTGAATTTTTCTACAGGTAGTGGAAGCACATTGCCATCCTAAGATAGAGGTGTAGGTTGTGTGCAGAGATTTGACCTTTAGCTGTAATTGTCTGTCTCCTGGCCTATAATAGGAGTCTAAATTACAAGTTTAGACTAGATAACTAATGTTTTTAAGTGGAGAGAAGAATCTTAGTGCAGATGACTTTTCTGCTTTGAAGTCAGATATAGATTTTGAAAAATGTCCAAACTTTAGAAGGAACATTTTAGGACATCTTCATAACAAGCAAGAGAGGTAGTTGTGGTTCCCTGATGTGAATCCAAAGCAGAGAGCTCTGAGATCCCCTGGAGACCTAGTTGGTGTGCTCCATTAACTATCTAGTTATTCTTTTAAGCCTTCTTGGTCACTGACTTCTCTGCTTTAGACCCTCTGATGGCTGGACAATAATCTGTTTTCCTTGGCCCCAGAGCTTTGAAGTCAGAAATGGCTGGAGAACACTCAGAGTTTTTCCATAGCATAAATTTAGCTTATACAGCTAGGTAGTCAACCTGAATGGGGGTATTAAAGACACTGCTCTGAAATGATTTTTTTCTGCCATGGTGACACTGGAGACCAGGTACTGCAAGATTTTTCTTTGGTATCAGCTGTATGATAGGGTGCTTCAGTAGTGGGGGCTCATCCACAGTCACAGCTCTTCAGACAGAATCACCAGTCAGCAGAAATTGTGCTGAACACTAGTCTGATATTTACCACAGTGAAACTTGAAATAACGTGTAGCCATTTCAAATGTGAGACTGATTTGATTCAATTTTAACAGGAGTTTGCGCTGCATAGGGATTGAATGCTAGCCCTAAGATATGTCTTTTGCAGTAAATGTAAAATGTTTCTTTGTGTGTGCTTATTTTGGGGTTTATGTGAACTTTTTACTGACATATGGTTTCTGGCAAATATTTTAAACAGAGGTTTAAAATATTGTAGTTTTTAGTATAATCATTCTTTTCTGTAAAGGAATATGCACCCAATCTTCAAAATATATCCTCCTTGTACATACTCTTTTTTTTTTTTTTTGGTAGATTAGTATATTTTAGCAGCAAAATTTTAGTTAGAAATTGCTAAAATAAACTTTGCATGCCCAGTAAGGGCTGATGTGGAAAGGATTTGCATTTAGTCTTCACATTGATGTGCAAAGTAAATTTATGTGTGGCACTTGATATATAACTTGAGTGCTTATTTATTTTCCTCTGAGGGTGGCTTTTTGGGGGTAACTGAACATGAAGGGTATCTTTTGAAGTCGTTCATGTGAGTTTTTCTGTTTGGTTTCAGTAGGTTTGGCTTGGGTTCTTAGTAAGGCATGAGAAAAAGTTTCCTATTTATGCAAATTGATGCTGTGTTGTAGATGCTTATCCAAAGAGTGAAATGATTTATACCTGGACAAAAGGACCTGAGAAGTCAGTGGAAGTTCCTGAGGAGTCTTCCAGTTTAGTTCAGTATGACCTGCTTGGGCATACGGTATCCTCTGAAACTATTAAATCTATTACAGGTAGGAGTCTCATCAGTGAAAATCAATGTGAGTTAAAAATAACATGTAAAATTGCCCAGAGCTTTTTTTTTTCTTTTTCTTCCTGTAAGTTATTCTACTGAATGTCACAGAGTATGTATTAAGGGCTGAGAGTGTAAATCTGAATTAGGTTTCTGTCCTTGAGATTTACATTTGCAGATTCATTACAGTAGATTGCGACAGTCTTTCAGAAAGCTAGAATGAGATCATTACTCCAAGGGACAAAATGAGCATTTAATCACTGCTTAAAATGCAGTTTGAAGAGTCAAGAGGATGCCTGGGTGAGGAAGTAATTTCTCAGCACTGTATCCACATTATGTGCAAAAGACTTCCTTTGTTTGGTGGTGCAAACAGCTCAGGATAGAAGTACAGCATACAGAATGGGTTATTAAAACCATAAAAACCCTCTAGTCAGATAAGGGTAGGCACAAATGCATTAGTCACAATAGATACTTCTGCTGATTTTTGCTGTAAGAAATAAGGCAAATGGCAACTACAGGCATCCAAAATGAGTGAAGTATCACTGATGAGCAGTGTGGTGATAAACAAGCATATTCCAAAAATATTTTTAAAATTTGGAATCAGTTTCTAAGCATCAGCAGGTTTGGGTGTTGTGAGATAGTCAAAATGAAACCGATAAAGCAAATATGTTTGATGTATTACTCTGTGGATGTTTTACTCAAAGATAAAATGGCATTTTGTAATTCACTAGAGATTTACTTCTCAGCATATAGATTATTATGAGTTAAGAAAAAAATGCCCTTGCTGTCCCAAAAGCCTCATTCTGTAGTGCTTTATTTAGACAGTTTATTCAGTTTATGGTAAAAGTGATTTTTTGGGTCTGTTTGCTTAATGTGAATGATAACATTTTAGATAAACTTAGAGTATTTTTAATTCTTCTCAATGGGTTTTGCATTTGTTTCACTGTCACAGTGGGGCTGACTTATAAACCTAGCAAAAAGCTGAGGTGCATTACATCGGATGTGTGTCATTGTTCTTATTGTTTTATTCGGCAGGGAGGTGCCACAATGTTACAAATGCTATGGTAGGTAGATAACTTGTTTCTTGGGATTCCCTTCTTCAACAGCTGTCAAAAGAATTTTTAAAATTATGGTTATACTGTAAAATATAATCCCATATTAGTTGTATTTTAGTATTTTTGATATTAGCTTCTGGATGACACTGTAAGGATCTACTGTTTCTAGGCTTTTTTTAAAAAAAACTTTCATTCATGCTTGTTCTAAAGAAGATATCTTTCTCTACATGTTAAGTGATATGAATAGCATAATCTTAAACAATCCTAGATGAGAGTCTGAAACAGTTATTCTGCAACACAAATTTTTATACAAAGTCAAAAAAATATTTTGTTTTATTTTTTTAGGTGAATATATTGTTATGACAGTTTATTTCCACCTCAGACGGAAAATGGGTTATTTTATGATTCAGACCTATATCCCATGCATCATGACCGTGATCCTCTCTCAAGTTTCATTTTGGATAAATAAGGAATCCGTTCCTGCTAGAACTGTATTTGGTAATTATTTCTTTTTTTTTTACTTTTTCTTGTACTTGCTCTTTTAATAACTCTCACTAGAACAGGCCTTTTTAATGCCTTGGGGTGTACTTCATGCTATTGCAGAAACAAGGGAATAATTTAAATTCAGAGGAAATTTTGCTATTTATATATGAAGAATGTTGTTATGTGAATCCTTGGAATCTGAAGAGAAACTTGGAATATATAACCTGAAGGGTGGCATGGTCACCTGTAGCAAATGGCTGCTCAGTTCTAGGGGTTCTACTTGCTTGAGGGAGCAAACCTGTCTCTGAGTAATGCAGTCAAGTCCCTAGTCTACATCCAGATCAGGTTTAGACTCCAGTGGACAGCAGTGTAAGTGCTTGAACTGACACTTTATAGAATACCTGTAAAATAAATTGATTTGGAGTGTGTGCGATGCTCAGCTGCCTTGTTATTAGGTATCTGTGTCATCAGTGGAAGCTCGCTGTGAGTAAGGCTTAGATTCTGTTACTGTAATTGCATATTTAGTGCTCTTCTTTCCTTTCTGCTGTTGCCATTATGAAAATGAATTACAAAAGCAAAATGATCACAAGATATTAAAATTGCTCTCATCAAAATACAGCTTGAATGAGATGCTACAATGCAAATAAAAAAACCAGAAATCTTCTGTGGAAGACAAAGTGTAAGAATCTAAATGTAAATATGTTTCCTAACAAAGAAATAGGATAAAAACATTTTAAAAGCAGCCTTTAAAGAGCAATGTCTTGACTTCATAATGTACTGTAGTCTAAAGCAGGAAGAGAAAGTTCTACTAAAAGCCTTTCTATAGATTGATAAAAGCTGGCAAGAGAGATAGGAATTAATGTTTCTAATGATGTCCCATTCAAACATGTAAGTGTAGTCAGAACACTGTTTTATATCACAAGTGAGACAAGGTTGATGGTTAGTTATAGGGAGAAACAACCTATAACCTAATAAGAGCCCCACTAACTTTCAACTCAATCATTACATTAGACAAACTAGTATATCACTTCATATGTCTTTGCAGTGGTGTTAAATAATGGTACTCTTTTGAATGGAGTATTGCCATGAACTGGAAATACAGAATTTGTATTTACAGACCAAATTAATTTTTCCATGCAGATTATGGAGCAACATAAGTAATATGTATAATTATATCAATATGTGAAGCTAAAAAAAAAATACTTTGGACATCCACTAACTTACAGATAAGTCACTAAAATGCATGTGATAGCAAGTTACTGAAAATATGGCAGCAAGTGTCTTCCCAGTTTTGAGAGAAATTATGACAGGCACCCTGTTTTTCAAAGGTTTTATTTAAAAGAAAATGGAGATAGGAATGAAGCTATAATACTACTCTGGTACCACCTTTCTAGAGGAACTGTCAGAAGAGGCTGACCAAAAGATCATTCAATTGGACACTGCATGATTAGGGAGAACTTGGCAGAGGTAATATGAAGGACTAAGGTACATTGGTTCATGATTTCTGCATTCAGAGCTTCAGACACCTGAAATCTGGTGATTGTGGGAGATTGGAAAAACAACATTATTTTTAGAACAAGTTTTAATGATATAAAAATATATTAATAGTATTTAAATATAAAAATGTTAAAACTTAATGAATGTGTGCATTCCCAATCAGAAGCTTGCAAGCATCTAGTTTTGGATAAATACAGTATATGTGCAAATATAATAATATTACCAGCACTTAATTCCCTACGCTATAAATCCCTATTACACGTATCTAGGGGTAGTTGTACTGACAGCTCCAAGTCTTCCAGAGGAATGACTTACTAGAGAAAAATATGATAAAGAATGTCAGTAAACTATAATATTGTCACAGCCTCCCTCCTCCATGTAATGTTTGGTCATTTATTTCACTTTACCCTACTTTTACATCTATTAAAAAAATGTCTTTAGAAAAAATTCAGACAAACCTTTTGCTTGAAGTGGACAAAGGCCCACTCAGGTCCTTAGAAAGGATGGGGCTAAACAGGAATAGGTCTCCTCCAGGGGGAAAAAACCCCAAACAACTTTCTAGAGCTTTTTTTTTTTTTTTTTGACTTAAACATTTTCAGTGATATGGTTTTCAACACCTTCCCTCTGAAGAAGGTTTTGTAAGCTTGCATCTGTGTTTTTTATCCTCCTGAAAACTGTGAGATATCCTTTGAGCTCTCATGACCTGGCTATTACTCCTTTTCATTTTTCTTCTTTAGTAGGAAGGACTGATTTCTTTGTGACCAGTTCTCTGTATGGTCATGTGTAGGTGAAGCTTTTTTTATCATATAACCATGATGGAATAACACCATTTAGCAAATAGGGATGTGAAGAATCTGCTGAAAAGCATATTCTTAATGAGTTTAAATTCTTCTGAGCGTAAGAATTGCATCTTGAGTTAGAATGGATACAGTGTTCTTTTCGTAAGAGTAAAAACATCTCTGTTTGTAGTCACACATCCTTGAGGTTGTCATGCTGGGATTTATGCAACGTTCACTACATACTGGGATTTTACATTTGTATGATATGGGATATTTTGTATGAGAACAGAAAAAAATACCCCATTCCTTTGTTTTTGTACAGCATGTACAAGTTTCTGTACAGCATGTTTTCGTACAGCATGAAGTGGCTATATTTTGAGTTCAGTGTTCATGCTTGCACACTTTTTAATTAAAAAATTATTCTTTCAGAAGGGAAAATTTTAATTAAATTTCATTGGTGACTAGTAACAGAAGGCTGTGAAAAAAGTGATGGTTTCTTAATCAACAGAGTTTTTAACATAATGTTCTTCCTTAGCACTGAAATAATTTGTCATGGCTTAATGGCTTCTGGATTACAAGTGTGATCAGAGGCATAGATGCAGAATAATAGGTGACATTCAGAACCCTTTGAAGGAAAATCCATGTTTTTGTTGCAGTTTGAGGAGTAGTCTCCAATTTAACAACTTAAATTTTATTCAAATGTTTAGAAACTAACTTGTAAAAAATTCTACTGAACTTGACTTGAAAAAAAATTAAATGAAGGCTCCTGTGTTTTCTTCGTGTGAAGTGTAGATGATCTGCTGAAGGTCATGGCTTTCTGTGCCTCCTTTAAAAAGTGGTGAACTGTTTTGTGGGCATAGCTGCTCATGGATATGTGATCTTATGTGACTTAGATCTAATGCAGTATTCACAAGCAACAGAGAAAGATTCAAAAGTGATTTAAAATTCTTTGTGTGAAGCTTCTTGCTTTGTTTTGCTTTGATTCAGCAGTGCTTTTGCTTTATTTTTTTGAAGGAATAACCACAGTGTTGACAATGACGACGCTGAGCATCAGCGCAAGACATTCACTGCCAAAGGTATCCTATGCTACTGCCATGGACTGGTTCATTGCGGTTTGCTTTGCCTTTGTGTTCTCTGCTCTCATTGAGTTTGCTGCTGTCAACTATTTTACTAACATTCAAATGGAAAAAGCCAAAAGGAAGACAGTAAAGTCTCTTCTTGAGTTTCCAGTTGCTCCAGTACCAAGGAAAAGAAGCACAGAAGAGACATTCACGGTATGTTTTCAGCATATGCAAACATTTTTTGTATTTTTGGTAGTGTTTCTCAGTAAAAATTGGCCTTTAGCTTCCTCACAGGTTCCCTCTGAGCTAATGATGCAGTGTACATCAGCTTAATAGAAGGCTAATGCTACACTATATTCAGTTATAAAAACCTGTAAAACATGACTTAATTCTTATTTGCATTATTGAATAAACTCAGTGAAACGGGGGCAATTGAGTCCATCCATACCTGCAGTCTATTCTATGTTGATTTGTGTTTTGGTGAAGGTCAGTTAGGATGGGTATCTTGTGGAAACTTTGTTTCCTTTTGGACATTGATTTTGTATGGACTGCTTATACAGGCCAAAATGTTGCAGATTATAAGGGCAGCATGTTATCTTACGTGGCTAATGTCTTTAATGAATTAAAATATGTTAAAGCATTGCAGTTATACCTTGGAACACTTTGCTAAACATCACAGTTCTCTTTGCATTGCATGTGTTGCCTATCTAGGGTTTTCTTTCTTTATCAGTTGCAATTTCAGGAGTTTATGATGAGTGGTGGATGGAAACTTTGTGT
This sequence comes from Entomyzon cyanotis, assembly GCA_024500445.1. Taxonomy (NCBI): domain Eukaryota; kingdom Metazoa; phylum Chordata; class Aves; order Passeriformes; family Meliphagidae; genus Entomyzon; species Entomyzon cyanotis. The sequence goes on along the minus strand of JAKEPQ010001009.1, from coordinate 20,250,985 downwards.
CTACCATAGATATAATTTCTATGTAATTTGTGTATCTTTGCCCAGGAGTTCACCCCAAGTCCAAGTAAGTTTTTGGGGCTCTGTTTAACTAAATGCTTTTCTGCTTTCCTAATGCTTTGGATTAAGAGTGACTTGCGCGGGAGCTGTTTTAGTGTGTGGACTAGTTACTAAAGGCTCGATCTCATTTCCAGCTAAGCTCACTGGTGGTTACTCTTTCCTCCCTTCTCCCATTGCCGTGTGCTTACTTTCTGCAGCATCTGCTCATGAGACTCACAGCTAGCAAAGTCACTGCAGCACTTCTCCCAGCCCCGCAGTAGGCCAGCGCTTCCCAGCCATGATTGACTCTTGGCAACACCACTCAAGAAGTGAGACGCTGACAGCAGCATTGTAATTTACTTACTCTTCCTGTCAGGCTGATTTTGTAATTTCCTTTGGCTGAGCCAGGATTTAAGAAGTGCTGTTTTAGACTAACTCTTGTTAATTTTGTCTTCTGTCTCTTTTCACATCTCGTTTGTCTCCTTCCCTATTCATCTTCTCATTTTTGCCTTCCCACCCCTTCCATTTTCTATTGCTGCTCAGCTGCTGTCCACCCACTTCCATTTTTCTTCCTCTTCTTTGCTCTCCTACTGTAGATACTGTTTTCAATCTCCTGGCTATGTTGTTCTGCTAACTCCCATTTCTGCTTAAAAGGATAAATGTGCTCCTGAAGAGTTTGTTATTTGTCACTCCATTGGCTGCTGGAAGAGACAGAAACCAAAAGAAATCTGTTTATAGTAGCACGTAGTTCACCTTGTACACAGAGGTATTAGTGCTATGAGCTTACACTAAGCTTCTTGATTGTGCAGCATGAGGTTTAGTAGAGTATCTTGGCTGCTCCTGAGGAGTGTTGGTAAATACTGCTTTTGGTGATAGGTTCTATTTGCATGCATGGGAAATAAATTATGTAAGAACAGTTTCATCCTAGGTTTATTTATAAGATTTTATTTAAAACAATGGGAAAAACCTGTAGTTTTCTCAGGTAGCTTAGCAGAACAGTTATTTTCATGGAAGCTTTAGAAAATTATTTTTATTCATGGACAGAATTGATCTAAGTGAATAGTGTATAATGCTTAGCCATTTTTACACATTTTGGAGAAATTTGTCTTTCTTTTTTCTTCTGTTGTTGTTATTATATTATTATTATTATTATTATTATTACTATTACTACTACAGCAGCAATAGAGCACACACAACTTCACCCAACTTGAAAGATAGACAAAGTGAGATGTAAACAGTTCTATTCCAGTTCTATTCTTAATTAATACTGCTGTGATAAATGTGGTAGCATTCTCACAGATTTGGGGATTTTGAAAGCAGTCAAGGGGTGACACATTAATGTTATGAGTATATAAGTGAGTGATAGTGTTGATTGTACCTTGAATTGTTATTTTTTTTCATGGCTTTCTCCCTAATTATGCCTATACTAACACTTGAGACTTTGCTCTTCCAGGACAGGTGTACAAGTGAGCCCACAGCTACTGTTAGAGAGGCTTAACTATTGTGCAGTCCTTTCTATGACTAGAAGATGACTTCTGGTCTCCTGCTGTGCAGAACAGAAGCCAGGATCACTGCTCTAATTCTCCAGAACCTAACATTGCTGTTACACTCTGCTTTCCAACCTGAGATATAAAATACTCCTTGCTATATTTTACTTATAAGGACCAATCTAGAATTTTCTTTATTCCTTATTATTATTACATTGTTTTATCTGTTACTATAATTATGATAATATTTCTTTATTCCTTACTATGAATCTGATTTTTTGTTCCACACATACACTGTCTAGTCAGTGCTGGTTTTCTAGAGATAATGAAATCTTAGCTTCCTTGGTACTGAGATCAGTGGAGAGTTTGTGGTGCACAAAGAATGCAAGACACTAGCCTGGCTGTAGCATGTAATTTGTAAGCAATGCTTCTTAATGTAAAGACTACACATTTTTTCTCCATAGATAAATGATAGGCTTGACTTCTTAGCCCAGTCAGTATTTAAAAAAATGCTGTACTATGCTGGCAGTATTGTGATAGAAATTCTGTTTATGGCAATACAATTGCCAGAGCTCAAGGAAAAATTGTCTTTTAAACTTGACACTTTTCAAGCAGACTTCGCCTATAATAATAAATTTGCCAGTCTCCCAAAATTTTCACTTAGCCTAGGGAGGAAGTGTATGCTGATTGGGAAAGAAGATACCCAAATACCTAAACCTCACAGTTCTTTCTGTTGTGTGCCTCACCATTTGCAACCTGCTTTGGATCTTCTACTAGCTTGAGAAAGAGATTCCTCTCTTGGGCCTGTTAGCCCTGTACTTTAGCCTGCCTTGAAATGGCATAGAGGTGTCTCTGCCTGCTTTTTTTGCAGTTGAGGTGTCATCTGCATATGTCCCCTGAAAAATTACAGAGCGGATGAGGCTGTTAAGGAAAACAAACAGTGGTATTATACTTCCAAATAAAAGGTTTTGTTTTATGAGCTGTCGATTCTGCGTTATTAACTGGATGGTTTAATGCATTTGACCTTTTTTTTTCCCTCAAGTAACTTGGTGAGATTGTCCTTGAAGGATTCTAAATCTTTACTGTGGCAAATCTGGGCTATCTGCTTTTCTAAGTTATTTTCTTACGTGATTATATTTACTTGTTTTAGGCCACATGTTGGGTGTGACTGATGAATACATTGAAGTAAGCATTAAATGCAGTTTAGAGGCTAGCTAAATAGTCTCAATTGTGTTAATTCCAACAAAAAAATCCTGGCATCAAGCTAATTTACTGGGCTGAGGGTGGCAGGAGGAATCCTGCAGTGGCTACAGATGCAGTGTGTGTTCCTTTATCATTTGATTTGATTTTAGCTATGGTAATTGTCAACATGTTTTTTTTATACTCTTCTCCCTCCCTACCCCATCTCAACTCTTTCTTCTTGTCTTTAACTTCCTGATACAAACTTAGTGCGTTTCAATAAGGAGGCGTGCAGTTCTGCAGTAGACATCCCAGGGGTAGGACTCAAGCTTTTTTTGAGGTCTTCCTTCAGTTCACAAGGGACTTGGACAGCCACACTCATCCCTTCTGTAAGGCACAGCAGCATAGCACTGAAATATATCTAAGCCAAGAGAGGAAACTTACAGCATGGTCTGCCGTGATTTCCTTGTTTTGGGAGCAAGCTAAAATGCTTTCTGGTTAGAAGGAATGAACTTATCCCTAAATGGTCTGAACTACTTTCTTTAGTATAATCAGAAATGTTGCTGCAAGTCAATGTGTGATGGAAATGAATGATTTATAGTTTGTTATTGGACTCCTGAGTCTATTTTTATTCTTCTGTACTATTTCCTTTCCACTGTATTCTTATGAAGTTTATTTTTAAAGACCTACCCAGTTTTGGAGATTAAGAATGCTACTGAAAAGTAGTCTTCAAAAAATAGACTCCTAAACACTGGTAACATGAGCTTCAACCTCAGCTGTTTGTTAAAAGAGTGTGAAACTTGGGAAAAATCAGGTCAGACTCAAAAAAACGTTTTTGAATGGAATTATTTCTTCAAACTCAGTCACAAGTAGGTTGTAACTCTCAATATTTCTTCCTCTTTTCTGAAGACAGTTAAATATCATCTTGTCTTTAGTAAGCCCTGTAGCATGTGATGGAGGAACTCAGAGTCAAGTTCTTCACTGCCACGTAGGCACACACTCCTCACCTTGCTTGGGTGGTATGTGATTGGCATGGACCTCGCAAGTTTACAAGACATGTTGTCATGTGGACAACATGCAAACTGCTTTCATGTGATTCAGATGTGTTTTCTCTGATATGAAATGCTTGTCTTTTAGTCATATATGGACACGGCTCAAGTTACGTGACAAGGGTGGGAGAAAAGTGGAGATCTTTGGCAGCCCATGGTGAACAGTCATCTGGAGCCAATAATCTTGCTGATGCTGAGCTCTGTTTCCCAAACTTCTGTTCCCCAAACAGAACAAAGATTGGGCCAGATAAATGGTTCTGATGGGCTGCATATAATTTTGATGCTATAGGTAGGATACTTACTTTTTTAGTGTGTGCCTTTTTTTTTTTTTCCCTTAATTCCTGAAGTTGATTAATGATGAGATGTCAGCAGATACACTGTTGTGTCTAAGGTCTAGACTTTAAGTGAAAGTGAAAATTTTAGCCTCTGGACCAAAAGTCCTATATGAATATAGACATATTCTGTAATGGAGAGGTACAAAAAATGTGCCAGGCCTAGAGTAGTACCACTTACTTTACTCCTTCTTTGGAGTAGTAGAATAACAGCTTCCTTTGTCCCAGAAAACAGTGGAGCTAAACCCTGCTCCCTCTTATGCGAATGGAAGTATCTGAAGAGCAGCTCATTCTTGACAGCAGCACTTGGGCCACAGGTCTGGATATTGGACTCCTGTGATGCATAGCCTACCTCCTCTGTGTGACTTAAACGGTCCTGCAGTTGGAACACCATTTCAGTTTTAAAATATAATAACCATTTTTTTCTGCTTCATTACTCCTCCACTGCCTAGGGTGTTACGGTTTGGGGTTTTTTTGGACAGTGGCATTTAAAACTCAGATCCTAATGAAGGACGTCGGGCTCAAGAAATGCATAGAGTTCATCTAAATATAAGGACAGGACCATACTGTGGAGGCTGCTGTGCCATGGGAATAATTTCTTTGACATGTCAACAATTTTCTGCTGTGCTAATTTCATTAGTCAGCATTGATGATTTACAGTCAAGATAGGCTAGCATCAGGTTAAATAGGAGCAGAGTGAATGCAGGTCGTAAACAACTGGCACATTTTTGTACAAAATGTTATTTGAAAGAAGGAGAGATTGATCACCTGGGAGAAGGCAGAGACTTAGTGGGAAATTTGAATGTTTGGGGATCTGAAGATAGAGAAGATCCAAAATGGTTTGTAAAGCATTTTGTTAGTTGTGATGCTCAGGTGCAGTGTTGTGTGAGGCTTTTTTTGCTTCCTTGATTTTGTCTTTTTGCTGTTTTGCTACTTTGTTTTTTGTTTTGTTTTTGTTTCTGTTTTTTGTCCTTTTTTTGGGGGGGGGGGGTAGTTTTTGTTTGTTTGGGGTTTTTTTTGTTTGTTTGTTTTGTATAGGAGTTTTGTGGTATTTTTGGGGTTTTTTTTTTGGTTTGTTGGTTTGGGTTTTCTGTTTGGGTTTTTTGGGTGTTTTTTGGTTTTGGGTTTTTTTGTTTGTTCTGTTTTGTTTGTTTGTTTTGTTTTGTTTTTTGCTTGGTTCACGAGACTTAGTCCTACTGATCAGCTGGCACTATTTGTAATGTATAAAGCTAAATATATGCTCAAATAATATGATTTGGGCATAAATGTGAGGCATGAAATTTAATTTTTTTTTTCATATTCCACATAATATATCTTTTTAAATAGCACAAATTAAAGTGCTATATAAAAAAATTTTGTCGTTTTTCAACTACCTGATGTTACTCTACCTTTAACATGGTTGGGTTGTGAAATGAATTTAAACTGTAAGTAGAAACATTTCTCTTCTGCAAAGTGAGCAGAGTAATTAATGGAAGTGGGCAATGTAGCATGGGATTTGTGCCTAGATTCTGACCAATTAACTGTGATGTAAACTCCATTGAATTCCAGAGTTCAGTCATAATGAAGGTAAAAAATGGCAGAGTTTTCCATCAAAAATGTTGGATTTAAAGCTGAGCAATGAGTTTTTTCCTTATTGTAATGGAAAAGTTTTTATGTTTTTTCTTTTTTTGGGGGGGTGGGTTTTTTTTTTTTAATGTGCACAAAAAAGTGTATGAGTTTAGTTGCTACACCTGGTTGATAAAAAATCCTGCTGGAGTTCTATCTCCTCCAAGCCTTACTAGGAAATGTTATAATTGATAATTCTTCAATTTTCTGTAAGTATTAGAATCAACCGTCACAAAAGTAGGCAAGGAAATATGAGGGAAATACTTGGCTGTTGCTCATCTGATGCTAAAATACCTGACAGTGTTTACTGTAAGTAGTGGAGACTTCATTTAAATAGTATTAGGATAAGACTTCTATTTTGGAAACCAAAGCATAACTCAAGTTATTTTAAAATATACTACATCCCATTGGTTTTAATTCCAAAAATATGTGTGAATGCCTTTGTCTGTCATTGTGATTATCTACTAGAAAAGGAAAAAAAAGACTACCATGCTCCAGAAATCCATATTCCTTATGGTTTTTTCATTAGAATATACAAAGCATGTTTCTGTCCAATAATAAAACATTACTTTCCTGCCAGTACCAGTTGCAGTCATTCAGATAGGTCTTGTATTGATATAATGGCAATTTCCTACCTTTCTAAAATCTTTTTTTGTAGAGGGAAATATTAGGTAGTCAAAAAATATGTGGTAACATTTCAGAAACACCAAGTCAGGGCAATCGTTTATGGTGACAGGGGTAAGATTTTCAGATTGTTCAGCAGCCCTTACAATGCAAATTTTTGGGAAGTTTATAGTTTTCCCTGTGATGGCTAGCATGAAATGATGTCTTTGAACAAAAGACTCTTTATATTTTCTACTTAAACCTTTTCATGTATTTATATTTAAATTTTAGTTTTGTATCCCTTCCACAGAGGTTTCAATACTGGTGCATCCAATGACACCAAATCACATTTGAGTTGCACAGCTGTGTGTGAAATTTCTGGCTGACTTAATTTTTACACTGGGGAAATTGGAGTCAGAAGAAATAAGCACTGAGAGGCTTGGAAAAATCTACAAGGAAATGAGTGTTCCAAGCATTTTCAGCAAACTACTAAAGCAAATTTATCTACAGCTTTAAGGTTAACGAAAATTGAAAGATACAGAAAATGACGAAGGTCTTTGGTTCCTAATCAGCTATTCTTCTTCCTTTCATAGATGTTTCACAAATCACCTCCACAGTTCATTAGGACATGACTTAGGCTAATAGATTTTTTTTCCCCACCGTAGTTATGCTTTCAGGTCTTTCATTTTTGTCATAATATAAATAAAATCTTTAAGAATTGTGCACACCAGTGCTTAACCATATACATGCATACTTCCATTTAAATACTTACACATACATACACATATATATGTTTGCATGTGTAAGGCTTTTAGGCAGCATACAGGTGGATGGCTTTATTTGGCATAAGTTTGGCATCCATTTCTTGAAAAAAAGGTTTTTGTAATTTATGTTTCTTTAATAACCTTGAATTCACTTTTCTTCTATTTTGTGCACTTTTAGGCCTGTCTAGTGGTAGAACATAGAATGGAGTGCTCTGCTCACCTCTTTTGCCCTCCCAGCGCATGATTCTGATTCCAAAATGAGCAGAGTGGATAGTGGACTGTCTCTTATGACTTATCTCCCCTTGGTTTTTCCTCTCCAAATAATTTGCACTTTTTTTGCAATGCTAGAGCTGTGGACTGGGATTCATTGTGTTTTGTAGCAGGTGAAGCTTTTACTTGGTCATATTCCAGGGCTCTCTAAGGCAAACCAAAATCTCTAGTATTGTTCCAGTAAAATTCTGATTGACTGGCTCTACAACATAGTAGTAAAACAGGGCAGATTTCTCCTCCAAGTTGTGCATTTGCTCACAGCATGTCAATATGGTGACTCAGTGGGATTTGGTACAAGAAGCATTATTTACACTGATGACACCATGCTGCTTCCCTGATAAATGTCAAATAGTGTGAATTTGGCAAGATATCCAATGTCCTCCCAGAAGAACAGACTGTTTTCTGGGAAAGGATTGGTAAGGATAAATATCACTATGGTAGATTTTAATAGGAAAATATTACTAAATTGCCAAACAAACAATTTTGATGTTGCAGATAAACAGTAAGTAATATGAGACTTTTGGTTGCTTTAAGCCTTCCAGTTTTTGCATGATTTTTTGTTTGAGTTAATTGAGATCTTCCAACTTGGGAAACCCATGCTCTCATATAACACATTACTGACTTTCCTGTATATTAATTTACCTGTGTTTCATTGAAGTTTTAGTAGTGTTGTCATGAAAGACTCTAATCGTATTCTTGGAAAATTAACAGAAAAGCATAAAGATGTTTATCAACTGTTCACTCTTAATTTCATTATGCTAACACCACATTGTCACATGCCTGGTTATTCTAATAAACAATTAAAATTCTTTGCAATTTTAAAACTGCTCTTCAGGATTTTTTTTTTTAACTGGTTGGTTTTGTCTTTGGGTTTTATTTTTTTACTTAGGGAGATGAAGTAATGCAAAATGGTGACTAGACACCTGAAAGGCTTCCATACTAAATTTTGCTGGGTAGACAGGTACAGAACTGACTTGTTGCTTCTTAAGTGTTTGCCATGCATCTTATGTGGATACTTACCCTGTTTCAACTTGGTGGCCAGCATGCCTGTGAGGTACAGCCTCCCACAAATCCACTTGGGAGTCTTAGCAGACTTGAGTCCTGACTTTTCGATATTGGAAAATTATATTAGTAGCCAGACTGCTAGATAGTCCTTGGCATGTTAAGTTCCTATTGAAGCTGCTCCTGTTATGTTAAGTAATTTATATGGGGCCAAGGAGAAGGAGAGGAGTTGTTTCTGGAGCTGGCTTGTTTGGGCATGCACTGCAATGGCAGGGCAAGATTGAAATGTGGAGAATGCAGTATCTATAACAAGGAAGGATGTCCACTTGTCCTAGAATATCCAGTGGCCTAGTGTGAAAATGCTTGAGATGTGCAAAGCCTGTGTTGATGTCCCTGTGACAGTCAGGGCAGATTTGAAAAGAGGTCTCCTATCACCAAACCCCTGTTCCCATCCTGGTTGCTGGGTTAGAGTAGAGGAGGACAGTCATTTTGTGAGTGTCTTTTTACAGTGTGGCTTAACTTTCTTGCCTCAGGGAAGAGCTCAGAGCTAAAAAAGCTGGATACGTTTGGGTGGCTCCTTCTGCACAGACATGTAATTTAGGCTGTGATCCTACCCAGGGCATTTCTCTCCAGCTTTGACAACTGCTTGCTGGATGTCAAAGTGTTAGCTCTCTCCCACTAGAACTGGTACCATATGGTGGTGTTGTGACTTGTAAATTCTGCTGTGCATTTATCCCCAAGAAAATAAAAGCTACTGCTTTAAATTTTGTACTACCTCTGTCCAGGAGAGAGATACCATTTTAGTGATATACTGTGGCAAAGATCTGTGGTGAACTAGAAAATGTGTTGACCTGCAGCAGTGACCTCTCCCTTTGAGTAAACAAATGGTGCAAAGCAACCCTGGCATCTTGCACAGTGCCTCTGTGAAGCTCTGTCAAAGGGTGAGGCTCATGCAGGTCTTTAGAAGTGTCTGTATATCCAACCCCATGACTGCTGAGCTGTTTTCCAAAGAATGCTGAGGCAGATTAGAAGAATGCATCTCAATTATATTGCCGAAACATGGTTCTAGTTTTAATGTGCACCTGTTTTTCAGGAGTCGATGGTGGTTGTGCTTCCTAGTGATCAGAGGGCCTATGAGGGGGATTTTCTGTGCTCAGTACTACTGATACTCTGTTAGCTCAAGCAGTAAGAGCTGCTTATTTTAGATTCACATCTCAACAGGATGTATCCATCATAAAAACTAAGAAGAAATTTAAAATTGCAGAGACTGATTTAAAGCTGCTATGTAGAGCACTAACAGGCTATAGGAAGATGCTCTCGAGTTGTGTGAAACAGCTGACTGTACAGTGCTGTACCAACACAAGAATTTCTCACAGTTTGCAGTATTCTCACTGCTGTTGTTTTTAAATACAGTCCTAAGGATTAAGTTCCCTGATGCCCTGGTAATCACTTTTATCATTGCTGCATTCTTCCCAGGTCTTGGCTGGTGACTTTTTAATAATGTTCGTGTTTGTTTTACAGATTCTAGGTTGGCCTTATAATAGGAAAGACACAGTGTGGTTGTTACCAGCTCTCTTTGTTCTGTAACAAGATGACTAAGTTTGTCAGTTCAGTACTGCATATTGCTGTGCTGATGATCCCCTTCCCTTGAACCTCAGCTCAGCTGCTGCACACCACTTCAGTTCATGCTAAATTTGCAATCTTGACTTCATTGAAGTGCAAAATTGCCTTGCTTGTCAAAAACTGGTAATACATACAAAACAATCCAGTACTTTAATTTTTTTTTGGCTCAAGTCGAGGCTTACATAGACTTAGAAATAGTTTCAGAATTTCCACATTATGTGAGCAGCTGTTTATGGTGTACAAACCACGTTAAATATTGAAGAGTTCAGATCGACTCATATTTGTGCATCATTTTAGTGCTGTAGTAAACAACAGTATCCCTCAAAGTTGAGCTTAAATGGAAAAGCAAATGATGTATGAGTTGATTTTTGGCAATGAATTTGTTGTAGGTTTTTTTTTTTGTTTGTCCTATGCATTCTGTCATAGAAGCTGACCATCAAACTTACTCCACAAATCAGCCACAGTATTTAGCAATTTATTATATAGATTTATCCTGAAGTATGCTAACAGAATCTTTCATTGTATTATTCATGGTTAATTGCATGTGAATCCACTGGTCAGGGGAAGGATACAGCATTAATTACCACATTTTACACACGCTTGTAAGGAGATTGGTTTAGATGTCCTATCTTCCTGCCAAATGAAATGGACTTTCTGTTCTAATACTAGCAAAAGACCATCTTGTACCAGGACATTATACATAGGAAAAATTTGTACTCAATGATTCTTTCCCTAATTTAGTTTTTTTTAAAGATAAAAACCATGAGAAATAGCATGTGATGCTTAAAATTAAAGCAAAATTTCTATGCCTTTTAATGCAGTAAATACTTCAAAAGCTTTTTGCATATTGCATGCTATGTGACAAAATGTCTGACTGAATTTGAACCTCCTGCCCTATCCTACAGCCTCCTTCCCCCTCAGTGAAGCATGCTTATGCATGTGATGGAAGTTTTCTAAACCTCTTATCTGAGCACGTTTTTTGTTTTGTTTTCCCTTTCTAGTTGTATGTGCTAATGAAATATTCATTTGGATAGAAAGGAGGAGTGATTATCAACCTCTTCTGAAAAAGAGTGTAGTGAATATTTTCCCATATTTTGTTAATTCCTTGGCTTTACTACCCTCACCTACCTCTGACATGATCAAAGTTTTGATGATAAATGTTTGAACTGCCATAAAGGCTGGAATTTAGTTTTCATGGCTGCTAATCTTGGCTGTTAAAAATAAAATAGGCATTAATATATCCCAGCCAACCACAGAGCTTTGGCAATGGAGTTGTCTTACAATTAGGACAATATATATATTCTTAAATTATTACCAGAGATCCTGAGAACTTTGTTCATGCATGGACAGGAATTCTGCACTAAAATCACCCAAAATTTTGAAAGTTATTCATAGTGTTTCTGCCAGTAAAGGTTCAGAGACTGAATTACCCTGAGAGAATCTATGGCAAGAAGGTTTCCACTTGAAGGAGGATATATCAGAGCAAACTACTTAAAACTTCTGGTTTGGTGGTGGTTATGATCAGAGTTTCTGGTTTATGTGGAATTGATTGGACCAAGTCAGATGGATAGGCTGTTTCAAAGGGAGGGTGAGGCGCCATTTATCTAAGCAGAATTTGTTGTTTTTATAGAAAGGCAATCTTTATTGTGCTGCATGGTGTAATGGACTGGATCTTATGGTAGTTTCCAGACTCCCATTTTGCATTCCTGAGCAACACAATTTTAAATATCACTCAAAAGTTTTATTGAAATGCCTCCAGAAATGAAAACCTTTCTCAATCTAGAGTGAGAATGTAAAATATGTGCACTCAGTACTTCCTGTGGAGCCCTGTCTGGACTAGCATGGCAGCCCTCTGTTGGCTCAGAACAATTCAGTGGTTTCCTGACTTGCCCTCATAAAAGAATCCTTACTTGGATAATCCCTTCCTTTCTTGGCTTGCATTTTCATTTGGCTTCTACTTGATTTTCATGTTATATTTCTTGGTTTTTGCCTGTGATAGGTGGACCTTGGCTGAACACCAGGTGCCCACCAAAGCTGCTCTATCACTCCTCTCTTAAACTGCACAGGGTAGAGAAAATATAACAAAAAGCTTATGGGTTTACTCACGAATTGCCATCACAGGCAAAACAGACTTGACTTGGGGAAAATTTGGTTAATTTATTACTAGTCAAAGCAGAGTAGGGTAATGAGAAAATGAAAACTAAATCTTAAAACATCTTCCCTGCAGCCTTCTTCCTGCACTTAATTTTACTCCTGAATTAATATCTCCTGCCTTACAAGTGGTTCAGGGGCATGGGAATTGGTAGTTACAGTCAGTTCACCACAAGTTATCTCTTCCACTTCTTCCTCTTCAAGGGGAAGAATTCTTACACTCTTGTCTTGCTCCAGTGTGAGGTCCCTCCTGGGGATGGAGGCTTCCATGAACTGTTCCAATGTGAGTCTTCCCAGGGTCTGCAGTTTTTCATGAGCTGCTCCAGTGTGGGTCTCTTCCATGGAGTGCAGTCCTTCAAAAACAGGCTGCTCCATGCTCTGGCACGGGAGCCTCCGTGGGCTGCAGGTGGATGTCTGTCAGACACAGGGGAACTTTCTGGCAGCTTCTCACAGAACCCACCCCTGTGGCCCTTCTGCTACCAAAACCTTGCCATGCAAACATAATCAGTGCTTCCAAATTTATAGGTGGTAGTTTTGTGTTTCTTGCTGTTGTTTTAAAAAAAGATTGAATGAAATAGTTTTGGGAGGTAGCAAGTGCTTTGCACACGTTTGTAATTTTGTTGGTCAGATTGTCATTATTGCATTATCCTTTCACATAGCCGAAATGTCTGTGGAATGTTTTCCTAATACAAACTGAATGTCGTATTTTACTATGTTTTACAACAGAATTTGGTTCATTAAGGCTTGCCACAGAATCAGGCTTGTTTGATATTTTTGTTAGTGACCTTGGCACTAATCTTCAGATGATGTAGAGTTGTGAGATAGCTTCAATACAGTGGAGAAATAGACTAATGTGGGAAGAAATGAGTTATCTTTGTTGAATAGAGAAATATTTGAGGACCCTATGTATACAACCAATAATAAGAATTTTTGCTAGAAAGTTTTCAACTGGACAACTCAACAAGGAGAGATACCTGAGTGCTTTGAATGAGGAGAATGAGCTATTGTCATGATCTAATCTTGAGTAAAACAAATGCAAGAAAAGGATAAATGAGGGAATGAGATGGTCAGTGTGCTGGTGAGGTCATCCTGGATGTGCATTCTGCTCAGCTTTGACTGGGCGTGGACCTGGGTGCTCTATGGAGCATGCTTGTTTCAGTGCATTTCAAGAACAGGTTCAACTCAAGAACACAAATCCAAACTATTTTAATGATATTGTGCAAGAACAGCTGGTTTTCTGTGATACATTGCCTGTGGAGCATGTTAGAAATACCATTTCTGATTTCCATGCTTTAGGCGCTTGAAAGGTGGTTTCCAGAGAATGGACAGGAAATGTACCTATATTTTTTGTGCTTGTTTTGCTGTGTTATTTTTTGATCTTACAATGTTATCTATTTGGGCTTTATATGTACATTTATGTGTATGTCATGAGAAAACTCTGTTTCTCTCTAAACTTAAGGTTCAGAAGTATTGGAAGTTTTCTGTGTCAGTAACAAGAAAGTGAATACTGAGTAGGCTTTTAAACAGATACACATTTTGACCATTTGAAACGGTATAGATAATTTTATTCTAGAATTGAGACTGCAATAGAAAAGAAGTAGTGAATCAAATAGTGATGGGTCTGATTTGGTCATTTAGACAATAGTTGAAGTGGGGGGGGGAGATCAGGTATTTTACAAATATTTTGATGGAAATAAGTTCCCACAAAAGAAATAGAGATGGCTGGAATGGGAGAAGCCTGACTGTTACCTGTCTGTCTTACCTGTGTCTGTAGTTGATGGTGCACAGAAGGGAAATATACTGAGATGGTTGTTGAAAACAGGTGACATTACAAGTGAGCAAGGACACAAAATGGTGCCTCTGTAAATTAATTGCACCTAATTTTTTGTTCTGTTCTTTGGATTCCATTGCATGTGGAGTGACTGAAGATGTGGTAATTCTATTCTCCAGCAGCAGCCCTTCTAAGCTACTTGTCTAATGTAGGTAGAGAACAGGATGGAACAGAGACATGTCTTAGTTCCAGTGCACATCTGCTTTGCAGCCCCTGTCCCAGCCTGTGGATTTTTGCTCCCCAGGCACTGCTTGAGAGCTTTACAATGACTCATGCTCACTGCTCACTGCTACAGTGCTCACCTGGCTTGAGCAAAGCCAGGTTGTACAAGGATCTGCATGTAGAAGATAAAACTCACCTCTTCTCATTGACTTTCGTACCATCTTATCCACAGTGCAGAGCTGTTTTGGGCAGTGAACATTGATGACGTCCATCTGCTTAGCTTTGAAAGCCTTCGATGACATGCAGCACTCCATCAGGTGTTACCAAATCTCTAGCAAATGTACCCCTGTCCTGATTGTACTTTTTCATTTCAGTTCAGCAGTCTTGAAAACTGCTTTACTATTCTTGGGTCATTGACAAGCGTAGTATGAAAGTATCCAAACTGCACACCCTGTGTGCACTTCTGCGCTTCCCAAAGAGTGACTCAGGCTTCTTTATCAAACAGTAGAATTAGTGTTTCTTTCAGGAAATACCAGTTTCTTCTGGTATTTCTTCCAATCCTCTGCTTCTTTGGCTTGCAGATGCAGCAGAGTGAGTAAAAAGGATTGACATGCTTCTGTGCAGGAGGGCAAACTGAAATTTAAGAGGGATTCTTCAACATATCAACTGTGAGCTGGCAAATACATCAGCCATGAACAGGCATATATAGCTGTGACAGTTTAGGATAAATTCAGGCCAACAGTATTGCCAGCGAGATATTTGTACTTCAATTAACAGGATTAGGGACCAGCATTCTGGCCATGCTGGGAGTACTATCAAGTGATTTGATTTTTAAAAAAAATTATTATTTTAGATTTCTTTTCAGCTTCAATTTCTCTGTTTCCTCGAGCAGAACGGTGAAGCACAACTGATGTAGCAGACAGACCCTTGTGTCACTCTTGTCACACAACTCACTACTCAATGAACTACTAATACCTTGAATAACACCTAACCTGCACTCTCACTGCTCTGTCACTTGGCTGGAGAGAACTGCTGTTGGATGAAGGAGGGAGGACATCTCTACCTGCTTTCTCTCTCTTTGATTTGTATTGTGAGCTTTGGCAGAGTTCTCTCTGCCAGAGAAGGAATGTCAGAGAAGGAATGGGGAGCCAAAGGCACAGTCGGTATGGTACTGGCAATGCTTGGGAATCGTATCATCAGAGAGGTGTAAAACATAGGATTTTTTTATATATCAAGTGGTTGTTTGGTCCTGTCTGTATTTAGACCTGTGAACCCTATCTGTCCTCAAGCCTTTGTATTCTGGAAAGCAGTTAGTTTCTTAATTAAAAGATATTCACATATTATATCTACAGTATTATTTGTGCTACATCATACTTTAGTTGCAGGGCTGAAGGTTCAGAATTCATTAGGTACCTTTCCAGAAGGAAGTTCAGGAGATGTTAGTCTTCCTCTTAAATGCAGACAAAAAAGGCAGAGTCTGAGTCCTACTCCCAAAGGTCAGTAGAATATTAGACACTGGTGGATTTCCCATTCCTGTACTTTCCTTATCTGTATTTCAGTTTCTTATCCAGCCTAATAAGTACTATTTGGTTGAAGTATACCTTGCAGAAAGACGTCCAGACTTGCCTGAAGATGCCAAGTGATGGAGAAATCACCACTACTCTTACTTAATGAATGGAGAGGAGTAGTTGATAAAAGACTATTATATTCCCTTGTTCAGTTGTTCCTGGGGAATTTATTGCCTATGGCTGATGTGAAAATGCACTGGCTTTATTTCTGAAAGATCAACGTGGTAACTTGGTTTGGTAAATATTTGCATTTTAACAGCCTCTTCTATAGAAGACTAGAGCTCCTAGTATATTTTTTGAGAGTTATTTTTGGTAGTTATTTTTTGAGAGACGTAAAGCATAAGTAAACCTTCATGGCTGGTAAGTTGCATCTAGAATGTTTTTATATCATCAGAGAATTGTTTCTTGAGGTTGAGCCTGGAAAAAGCTGTGACTCTAACCCAAGAATATTTATCTTCATGGTATTCAGTTTGTACAGGAACTGCATCACACAGAGTGTGATGCATTTAGATGTCTTCACCCTGGCATTTCAGTCACAGGTAAAAGGAACTCTTACTCGTCACTTTATATGCTATTAAATCTATTTTCATGAATTTGTAGTATCTTTGTGCTTCAGGATCAAGTTAGTGGTTATATTTGATTATTACTCTGATAGTGCTTGATTATAGTTTCCATTTCTTTTGTTTGAGTGTTTATTTTAAGAATGACTAGTATTTTTTTTGTAACTTCGCAGAGTACAGATGCCAATTCAAATGTGAGGAAAAGAACAAATGCCACAGTACAGTCTGAAGCCGACGGTGGGAGCCGAATTGACACAAGGCACAGCTCCATCCAGCCTCCCTCTGTAGCTCAGGGGTCTTCTGACATTACACCCCGTTCCCTTTCTGCATCGAGTCCCAACCCTTTCACACGAATCAATGCATCAGAGACATTATCTTCTGCAAGAGCTACCCCTCCAGCTCCTCCTTCTACCCCAATTTTAACTGGATTTGTATCCCAGCATGCCACAGCTGGATCCCCTTCCATTCAGCACTTGCTTGGATCTAAACTGGAGCAGATTCAGACCACCACACCTAATACATTAGGAGCATCTGCAAAGCCATCTGCTGTCACACCACCTCCTCCCCCCGCCTCCCACTCTGGCACGAGTAAGATAGACAAATATGCACGCATTTTATTTCCTGTTACCTTCGGAGCATTTAACATGGTCTACTGGGTGGTGTATCTATCCAAGGATACCATGGAAAAATCGGAAAGTCTAATGTAGTTTTGCTGCTATGTAGTAGTTCCTAAATTATACTCACATTTGATGCAGAGTTTCTTCTTTTGAAACTATTTAAAAAGGTCAGTAATTCTTATTTATAAAAGCTGTGTGCTACTTTCCCGTTGTAAAGGCTGGAGTTATTGGGGATAATTAGTTAACTCTTAACAGAGCAATGGGTAACAGTAATGGGTCTTCCTCCCTTCAGCCAGCAATGAACCAACACTCACTTGAGACAAACTACTCTGGCTGCACAGAACTTGCCTTTGGGAGGAGCAAGCACATGAAAAAATACAGAGGCAGAGGTGCACAGCTGTGCAGTGGAACACATCTGACTGCTAGGAGCATGCATGTTGGCTATTACAAATCCCTGAGGCACCCAGCACTGCTGTCTGGACACAGCATTGCATTCTCTGAGTGCGAGGTCTAAGTCCTGAATATTTTGACAGTGCTTGCTGGAAAAGGACTTACCCTGCTAGGTTAAAATTGGCAGAATGGGGGGAAGAGAATGAACAGTGGCAAAAGAACAGTCCAGCCTGGGAGAGTGCAACTCCGGGAAAGTTATGCAAAGGAGTTGTAGAGCTCCGTATATTTTTACTAAGCATTATTTTGCATTGTAACCTGGGAAATTCTCACGCCAAACTAAGAATGAGTGAACCTTGTAAAATCTGAAATCTGATGTAATTCTCAAAATTGGATTTTCTTGTTTGGTAAGGTGATCCTAAGTGTGCGATTCTTCTTTGACCTTGCTGACCAGCTTGAATGGATTTACTCCTAAATTACATCAGCTGTAGTAGATGAGGACCAGTTCCACAATGTTCAGCTTTTTATTTGAATATTTTTCTTTGGATGCTTTAGGGCTTGGTTTTGTGGTTTTTTTATTGGTTTGTTTCCCCCCATACTTTTCAGTTACACTCCTGATTTCCTTTGAACACATATTGTGCACCCCCTGCCCCTTATGTAATGTTTGTGTCAAGTTAAATTTTCAACATAGTTTTAAATGTGGCTTCAAAATTAAGAAAAAAGCCATGTGCATAGATGAGTGTGGCTAGGGCATGTCACTGGGTAAATGAACGACACCCTTTTTGAGAAGGACTGCTGTGACATAAGTAAGAAAGTAAAGTTTCTAGGTGGATCCCAGGCTAAAAAAGTGAATTTATGATCCATTTGTTTATTTTAAACTGTGGCGTAGATAGGTGCTCTTCTTACCAAGTTGCAGTATGCAAGCAAGCAACTTTATTAAGGAATTGAATAGTTAAACCTGATAGAAATCCTGATCATAAATGTTACTTTCACTAGAACGGGTAGAAAACATATTGCCAATAAGTACGAAAAATGTTTGTACAGATCCATCTGCTCAGCAAATGGTTAGTGTTTCTGTGCAGGTGACAAAAGAATATCAAAGGCCAAATTCTCAGCTATGATCTGGCTGTGCCTTTAAAGGGTCTGGACTAATCCATAGCTTCAGGTGATTGGAATAGCAGATTGGTAGCCTATTGTCAAAGTCTTACGCTGCAGGGCAGATCAGGTGAGTGTTGAGTGGTTCTGTGCCCAGGCAATGATCAAGGTATTGGTGTAGACCACAAGCAGGTGGGGTAATGGAGGGCATGTGTGAGACTGCCCTAGACTGTGCTGGGACAGGAGTCAGGGTAAAAAGACCCCATAATGGTGGAACTATGACTGTGCCTCTCTCTCCAAGCCTTTTATCCGGCTCATGGCTGAGAATCTGACCTTTAACTTATGGGACCTGGGAGATGGCAGGAGATACTGCAGTGTGTAGTGTGAATCCCAGACTGCTCTTTCATGTGTAAAACTGGACTGTAGATGATAGAATGTGGTGGGAATGTATTACATGACTTTATTGTAATGTAGTGATATAACAGTTGCCTTAGTCTTTCCTTTACTTAAGGGATGCTCTCAAAAGGCCAGGTATGGTTCTTTCCTTTTTCATCTTTTGCATCTAGAAGATGCCTGAGATTACAGCACTCCTTAGAAAACCATTATATATGGCATATTGCAGAATTGGAAATGGAGCACCCGTGCAAGATGTCTAACTGCAGTAGTTTGTATCTTTGGATGTACTGCTAGTTGATGTAGCTGTTTCCTCTCTAATTAGGTCACATTTTTACAAATTGGTAGAATAGAAGATAGTATGTAAGAGTTTTATTTTTTTAAAAATTTTTTTTGTAAATTTGGTTAAGCCAAAAGAAACAAAGCTAAACGGTCTGGGAATTATTGATTACAATTGCACAAACGATAAAATACTTCTAGCATGAAGAACTGTGACCTTCAGTGTGGAGAACCCAGTATTTGCATCCGAAGTTACTGAAGTTACCCTTTGCTTTCCTTTGTGATGAAAACCAAGGATGTTTTCTCACAGGCAGAGCTTTAAACGATTCATTAGAAACAGCTGTCTGTTCCTTCCACCAGTCCCTGTGTACTGATTTTATAATCAGCTTTTTCTAGTGCATTGTTCAGTGGGATCAACGCTAGCTCAGGCTAAGATTGATCTAAACGTGCTGCTCGAATTCACTTGCAGTTTCTGTTTCATTTTAAAAACTTACAAGGAGGAAAAAGGATTGCAAAAATTAATAGATTCCAAATATTTATTTCTATCCTTCCCTTTAGGAAGAAATTTTTATGATACCACAATAAAAAATAACCTGTTTTAAATCTGCCAGTGTATTTCTGAAGTACCTTCCAAAACTTCCATGCCTACATTTAAAATGAGATATATTTTAAAAAAAACCCCAAAACATTACGACTAATTTATTGAACTGTACTACATTTTTATGTTGCAGCATACAAAGAAATTGCCATAATTGCCTTTCCAAAGTACATGTGGACAATGTAAATAGGAATTTATTGTTAACAGTTGTTCTTCATAATATTTAATTTCCCTGAATGATCAGAAACAGTAAAACAATAAAGAGCCTGCAATATACTCAGTGGCACCATAACTTGGAAGCACAAAATGAGCAATATGCTAAATATAGCAGCCCAAATGTTCAAAACTGCTAACTAAAATCTTAAGGGAGAACATTACAGGTGTCATTTCAGTGACCAAATAGCTTATTAGAGATAAGCTTCAGTGAGATGAACTCTCCAGGAGCTAATTTTTTAGTTTTTTGTTCTTCTTTTCTGTTGGCTTTGTTGAACAATCTTTGTTTTGGCAGTATCATAGTGACTTAAAATTAATCAAACACTTCAGATAAGTTCATATCTACCAACAGGAAAGGAAACTGGATAGAAACACAAAAGTCTTTGCAAGGAAATGGAGGTAGCTCTCCACTGACATTTCCTTGGAGAGATTGTTGCCAGCAGCAAAACTCCCAGAGATTGCAGTGATGCAGCCCTGACCGCTAATGCACTCATTTGGGAAAAACAGTTAAAAACATGGTTCAGGAAGATTGCCTTCACAGGAACTGAAGTGTGGTTTGTAGTCAATTGTGAGCCCACTATTAACAGGTTTCACTGCAATTCTGAAAATAATGCAGCTGAGAAAGGTAGCAAAACTAGACCCCAGCCCTTCATGGTGACCTGAGCTCTTAGAGCTCATCAACAGCATTGGAATCTGTTTTTACTCCTGTAAAATGGACTTGTCTTCATCAAAAGGATGTTGGTGGTGCATTTCTTCTCCCATGTGTCTTTTAAGGGGAGGGGGTGAAGTAGACTTTTTAAACTGTTTAGTTGTCCACCCTACATTACCCTTTGATCAAGCAAGTAAACTGGATTATAATTGAATGAAAGAGGTAAATAATTTTATCAGAAATGTGATTAGAGCTCTTCTGTTAACAGGAGCTAAGAGTTACTGATTACAGGGTGTTCAGGTGTAGCCTTTGGCATCTCATCATCTTCATCATTTAGAAGGGACCTTACAGCAAAATGGGAAAACCAAGTAAATGTATTTAATAGGATTTAACCAGTATTTCTACAAAAAATTGAACGAACTCAGCTTTTTTATATGCCCAGAATCCTATCTTCTTCCACTGTCTTGTGTACCTCCTTGTATGTCGTTTGGCCTCAGTGTACCTTAATGCTGTAGCACATTGTCTGTGTGCCATTGAGAACATCAGGGTATGCAGTGTATATTTATCCAGTTTATCCAAAGCCTAACTTCCCATATTCCTTGTCCTTTTAGAAGTGGAGGACAGGCCAGAATGGAAGAAATGACGTGCATCCTTTGTAAGACACACATTGGCCACCTGGGACATTTTCCCATAGATACTACAGATTTCCTGGGAGAATCTTTTTCAGTGTGCTATAGCACCCTGTACCTTCAAATCCCAAAAGCTTCCAAGAGGTCTATTTGGAAAGCAGAGTAGATAATGGACTTTACACACTTTCTGTAACTTTTGCTTGACCTAGAAGATTAAGAAGGAAAGAAATTTTGGTGAGTTTTACTTTGTCTTCCTGAGACTTGCCAATAGGGCTTGACCTCACTGAAATAGAAAGGGTCTGTGTGGCTAGCGCCGTTACAAATTGCAATACAGACAGCTGACAAAAATTCCCCTTGGTTTTATTTAATCCTAGTATTGAATAACAAATTAGGAAAAAAGCAGCTGTAGTGTAGGGAAGCCCAGGTTTAGTATAACATCTACTGATGATATCGATCAAGGCAAGGATGATCAAAGTTGTACAAATCTTAGGGAACTGCAGGGCTATGCAGCAGTAAATTTGCAGCAGGTGATGGCTAAGTGGGGAGAATAGGAGGAGCTTCCCTTCACACTGACAGGAGTAAAGCAATACAGCATAAGCAGGACAGCTCCTCCATTTATATTTGGTAGAACAAAACTGTGTAAACAAAATTCCATACTTAATGAAAATCTAGGGGGCAAAGAGCATTATGGAGGTCAGTATTAACCAACAGATACCACCCACAAAAAACTAGAGGAAAAAATCCAGGAAAAAAGGTTAAATGACAGTAGCTTTTTTTTTTTTTTTCCCCCAAGACCTTGTAATTCTTTCAGTGTGTGCTTCCAAGGTAAGTTTACATTGTTGTAAGGACCTGTGCTGGTATCCATTGACACAACTATGTCTTTTTCATTTACTTCTGTGCACTTGAAATGGGAAGTTTACTGTTAGGCAAAATGTGCCATTTTGAGAGTCTGATATGCATTAATTTGTGCAGTCTTCATTTGTAGGCCCCTCCTCAGAGTCAAGATGTAGCTATTTTGGAGAATATGAGTGTGGTGAGAGTTTCAGCATGTTCTGAGTAAACCAGACTCTAAATTTTTGCCACATCCCAAGCAAGTGAGAGTAGTGCAAAGTACAAAGCACCCTGTAAAGATCTCTCTTTGCTGATGTTATGTTCTGTGATGGAGAGAATGAAAACTGAAATTATTGTAAAATTGATAGAATTTGCAAAACATACTTTGTTTTCACATGAGTTAGAAATGTGGTAGGTATTTATTTCAGAATTGAATAGTACTGTCTTCTAGTCTGTAACTTAATGCATCTAGAAGTATCTCTTAGACTTTCTTATACTTTCTGTATTATTCCACTGGAAAGGATTTCAAAGAAAACCAGTTAGTATCCATTGCAGTAAACTAAATTTTTTGGTCATAAGTCTATTTTCATTTTCTTGTGCAAGAGGAATTCAGAGCATGATGACTTCTTCAAAATAAAAATAACAGCAGCAGAACAAAAGCCTTGGAGATTCCCTTTTTTAGAAAACCATCCAAACTTCTATCAATTTTGGAACGCTTTTTTAAAAAATAGTGTCGTTTTAGCATTTAAAAATATTAATGCTGTTGCAGCCTGGATACATATATACATATATCCCTTGAAATAATATGAATTCTCTGAATTGTAAGGAGGCAAAGTCAAGATGCATTTGCTAATAGTTCTGTGTTGAAAGTGTACATGGAAAACACCATGTGAGGTAGCTATTTTTTTTTAATTACTATCTTCATATAACTATTTTCAACAAAAAGATCCAGAAGAAAAGTATGGTACTACTGAATTAATCTTCAGCTAGCATGAAGATCTGGATTATTTCCTGCTGGTCATCTTGCTGTTGTGTCAACATTTGCTTAGTGTTTTTGTGAGTGCTGTATCCAGGTTGCTGGTAACTGACATAGCAATCTATGGATTAAAGAAACACTTAAAGAAATATTTTTTTGTGAACATGTTTTCATCCTTGGAAAACACCTAACTGGACTTTAGTAGAAGAAGCAGATGACGGTATGAAGCACTCAGCTGTACTTCTGAGCTCAATGCATTGAAAAAATTTAGTTGAGTACTGCTTTGTCTTGCATCATCATCTTGTGCTGGGGGTTCATCTCCATGGTAAGTAAAATTGCTACGAGGATGGAGGACTTAGAAATAAAGAATGTGTACAGGTATTTCTTCAAAGTTATTACAAAATATGAGATAGCTAACCTTATTACTAACAGTAACATCATAAGTATGGTTTATATTTGCAAGCTTGAAAATCTCCTTTTCTATTAGAATGTACCAGGTTGTCAAATGAAATTTTCATGAATAGATGATACTTTATGTACATGTATTTAATTTTTTATTAATTTGTGGCAACATTCTCTGTCACCAGACCAGTAGTGGAGATTTCAGGTGTTTCAGATAACCAGTGTTCTTGAGCAATTACTTGAAAATGCTTGTTTCATAGATACATGCCTTTGCAAATCAGTTTCAGTAGGGCTTCCATGGTGAAAATTAATCCACTTGTGCAAAATCCCGGCCTTGAGTGCTCAACCCATATTTGAAGGGCTGATGAAGCGCATTGGGCAGGGCAGGACTCAGGGATGTTTATTCTAAGAGACTTCTGAATTGGTGCTGGCTTATGTCCTACCATCTTCTGAAACAGTCTGCACCAGAGAGACTACGAGCAGTATCCATGGGGGTTTTTGTGGCCTTTTTTAAAGGCTCCACCATAAATGTTACTGCTAAATGTAGTGCTCTCACCTTCTTCTTTATTGTTTTGCTTTGCGTGTGGGGAAGTATTTCAGAGCTTGTGGGGAGCAGGATGAAATAACTTGCCTAGCTAAAACCCCAGGTTTGTCTTGTTTCCTTTTGGGTGGTTGGTAGCAGTGGGATCTGTCTGATCTGACTCCCTGCTTAGTGCTGGTACAGAGGAGGAGGTGAGGAGCCTGGATTGATGCTTTGAGCTGGCTTAAAGATGGTGTGAAACCACAGTTTGGGGGTTCTCATCTTACCTCCACTGTCCTTAAAACAGAGGTGCTCTCAGGCTTTCTCAAACCTCCAGTGCCTCCTGCAGTCATTTATCCTCCACAAAGGTGATTTTCTGAATTATATCAATGACAAATCATGGAGTTAAAAAAAAAAGGTCAGAACTTTTGAAAGAGCCAAAATCAATGAAGTTATTTGAAGAGACAGAAAATGAAGAGAAGGAAAAACATGAGTATGGATGAAAAATTAATTTCTTGCTACCAAGCAGTTATTTTAAGATATGTCCTATTAGAGGTACTAGAACTGCTTCTGGCAGGAAACAGCCTAGAAATAATTATTTGTTCATTATAAGTATAATGAGAAAGTAATAAAGAGAAATGTCTAATGTCCTATTATAAACATTTGTGTTCCATTGATGCTGTTTTCGAAAATGGTATTTTCATTGTCAGCCAGGAAGAATTAGGAGACAGAATGGGAATGGAAAAAGAATGAGTTTTATTAAGTGCTACTGTTTCCCTTTGTTGTAGAACATTCCTCAACCAAAAATGTAAACAGTAACATTTTGTTAAATTTTTCTGGGATTCTATGTATTTAATTTTAAGTAATGAAGCACTTTAGAGTGTTTAGCATTTAACTTGCTTTATGTTTAAGACACTAAAACCAGAGAATGCTGTCTCCAAAGGGGATGTGGGGGAAGAAAAAGCTTTCATTGCAGTAAAAACCAGTTTTTTTTAAAGTATCATGCCTTCCAGCTAAACCTGAAGACTTCATTCTTGTACCTGAATTCATGGTAGCTGTTTAGTGCTGAGCGTTTCTGATAATCCAGTGTCACAGCTTGTGGGCTGCAGCTGCATTTGGAGTTGCCACGTCCGAAAATGCACATCCACAGCTTGGCACTTGCACAGCGTGGATCCCACAAAGGGCCGAAGTGTGTGTGCATGAGAGCTGTTGTGTTGCCCGTGTGGGAGAAGATAGGAGTCTGTGGTCAGAAACAGAGGGTAAGGACAGTGAGACTGCCTCTTCCAGAGGCTGTGCAGAGCTTATATTGGATTAAGCCACTTATGAAAATGCCCCCTAAACTCTTTTCCAAGTAGGCAGCTTAGGAACAAGCTGAGTGTGATGTGGAATTCAACTCCAACTGCAAATCAAGGATCAGCACGGTTAATCTCTTGTAAGGTTTCTGATGCTGTGGCTAGAAGACTGAAAAGATGTGAGGTAGCTCCTGCTGCTAGCTGGAATGCCTTCATGTTGCTGTGCATCCAAGCTGTCCTGTAGTGCAACAGGGTCTTTGGGGTAGTGAGGGGGGGACAAAAAGTACTTTTTTGGGTACAAAATAGGTCAGAATGAAAAATCTTCCTTCAGATCAGCAGTGCTCATATGCACTGTAACAGCACAGTACATCTCAAAGGAGGACCAAGGTGTGTTTGTCTTCTTGCATATCTGCTAAATGTTTTGAAATGGAGAGTGCTGGAAGTGCAAGTACCTGTCTGGTAATGAAACAGAACAAGCTTAGTGCTGCTTCCAGGTAAGTACCCACAGTCTCCTGCCAGCAGCTTTTGGGCCTTCCCAGAAGCAGAACTGCATCACTGGCTTCTTTGGAGGTATCATTATTACGCCCCTACCCCCTCTTGTGACTTAAACATTGGAAAAAGGGGTTTTCTCTTTGATGCCCATTTCTTCATTTTGTTGCATAATTTTGAAGAAAAACAAGCTGAATTTTCATTTTTTTAACTTACCTTTTTTAAAAAGAGGTTTCCACACCTGCATGCATGGAAGTCATAAGCTCCATTGCAAATTTCAGGAAGGTAGGAAACACTTCCAAGCAAACTTCTCTCTATGATTATCTCAAAAAGATATCTTTTGTTTTCAAATAAAATCTCTCATTTGGAGAATATTTAGTTAAAACTTTCTAAATTCTAAAAAAATATTTTCTCTATACTGAAAAAGTGAATTTTCTTTTTAGACATTTCCCTTAGGAAGGTAAGGCATGGCAAATGTATGTGGGTTTTCTGTTAAGCTAAAATGGAAAGATGCTTAGCTGTGGGATATTCAGTAGGCATTTCATAAATACATGGATTGTATTTTTTTTTTCCTTTGGAGAATGTGGAGATGATACATAAACAGAAGGTGGGAAAATTCTGTGGAGTGGTTTTAAAAGGCTCCTTCTCACTTCCTTGCTTCCATATATCAGATGCATAAATATAGTGAAATCAGGTAAGAAAAAATACGTGAGATTTAAAAAAGACGTTCTTTGATCTTCACACTCTCAGTTGACCTTACTAAGTATGCAATTTAAAGACCTTCCCTGTATCCTGCCAACTTTAGTTTCTGCAATGCCATGGGTGAACTGCGGGAGACCTAGGAATTTTTAGGTTCAATTCACCAGTCCAGTCAGCAGGGCACTCAGCGCTGGCCCTGCTGAGTTAGGAACGTGTTTTTGTAGGTGTAAATTTTATCCTCATGGAGCAATCTGTTCCTGAGCAGGAGAAGGTATTCCAGTTCTGGGTAAGAACAGCTGAGGCATTTTGCTGAGGTAAGATGTAAGAGCTGAATTAGGCTTAAGGGCTGCTCGTTAGTTGTTTTAAACCCCCCAAGTGAACAATCTAAACCCATGCTTTGGTATGTTCTGCTATTTTTGCACTGTTTTGATTTGTTCAAGCCCTGTCCCTGACTTTGCTCCCTTGCCTTGTGTCTGAGGTGGGGAGCAGCAGTTTCTGGGATTCACTGAAGGGATGCCTTCCTTTAGCCATGGGCTCTCTATACATCACATCTCCATCACGAGGGTGGACAGCAGATTTTGGGCAGGGAGAGGATGTGCATCCATGCCAAATAAACCCTGGCAGTCAAGCATCAAGGCACAGTGTGAGAAGGGTTGGATTCCTAAAATAGTGGCATGTAAGGACTTTTGGGTGGGTTTCAAGATCCAGTGCTAGTGCAGTGGCATAAACCAACTTCAGTTGCTTGATATACAAATCAGTTGTAGAACAGACAAAAGATTTTCGGGTTTCTAAATTTTCTGGATGAGTGATAGCACTGCCAGCCCGTTTGTGCTGTGTGCTGCATCACTAGCAAGCAGACAGAGCAGTGACAGCATGTTAAAATCCTGTCTGCAGGCACAGTATTTACTTGCTGGTAGTAAGTAAATGAGGCCCCTAGGAGTTGCCTTGGGTTCCTTTTCTCCTCACCTTTGCCTACCACCCTTGTACTCTGCCAGTCCTGCCAGTTCTGATATTCCAAATTGCTGAGGCACTTCAGTGAATGTGCAACAGCTATTATATTTTGTGCCATTTTAAAACTGAAAAGGGGTAAAAAGAAAAAAGAAAAAGATGGTATTTACTGGTATTTTAATTTACTGTAAGCTTTTCTTTTCCTGAGAAGCCCTGTCCATTGCAACCAAAACATCTGGGTTTAGGCTTAGACATTGCAAGGAAGACTCCCAGTGAAAAATGTGAAGCTTTTGGAAGTACTTTTATCTTTGTTTTCTGTAATACTGGCATGCAGAAAATATACACTAAGGCAAGAATAGTAAAAATGCTTCTTAAACACCCTCTATAGGAAAGTCCTATCTTCTCTGTCAGTAACTTACTACTTCTGCAATATGTGGCTGTCCTAGATGCATGTTGCAAGAGTTCCTGTGCCATGCCAAATTCTATTCTGATGTCTATCCCTTTGTATTGGCTCCTACATGGGGAAAAATTGAAAGGAAATCAAAGCAAGGGAAGCCTTGGGTTGAATTCTTTTACACTATTCATGGTGCACATTTTAGTTGCATGGAACAATGTGGCTGGGAGAATTTGAAGAATCAGAGGTTAACTAAATTATTTGAATGATATGTTCAATGCTGGTCACCTGATTATACTAACCAACTTAAAAGGTGGTTTGATAGCTGTCAACTTGTTTTGCTATTGTGCAGCTTAACTGTTACCTTCCTGTATTATGGACATCTATGTATTTGGAAAATAAATCCATCTTGCAAGAAAGATTGTGCAAAAAATTGTTCCTATTATACTCCAGTGTATATTGCTGATGTCAAATAAAATACAATTGTGAGAGTTCTTAAACAGTTGTCTTTCTAATTATGGCCTAATTAAGCAGGAAGAGGTAGGAATAAAGTAAATTTCTTTAATATGGATTCTCCTCAATGTTATTGCTGTAACATTGATGCTAGCTAAATTATTCCATCCACCTGATGTTTTATATATGGAGAGATAAAGGGATGGGTTTCATGAGCAATATGATAAATGTTAATCTGTTTTATTATTTATTGAGATGGCACACCAATCTATTGATGTATCACTGTCATGATGTATCTCACTGTGTCAACAAGCTAAAAACTAAATGAGTTACCTAGACTCTCTCACAGCACCAGAGACAAATCATACACTGATTAGCAATACTCACTTTATTATCTTATTTATTTATATTTCATTCCTATGAGGTAATCTAAGAGCACTTCTTGCCTTACCTGCCAACAGACCATTTGTCAGCTGCTCTAATTTTACATGACTGAAAGTTATTTTCGATTGTTCTGTACTTGGGCCTGGCAATGCTTCCGTACTTTAGGAGCCATAGAATTGTAAAGACTGTGTTTCAGCAAAAACGAACTATAGCTTGCAACAAATATGTGTGTAGAAGCGTGTAGGGAGAAATCATTTTAGTTTGAGTAGTGGCCCATGCAAGGCAGGGAGGGGGCACCCTAATTTGTTTTGCTAAGTGTGGCCAGGACCATCGAGTCTTTTTGCAGGCTGAGCTGAAAGCTGTCAGAATGGCTTACAGTGCTGCAAAGTGCTGTAATTGCTGCTTGCTTCAGGACAGATGTTGATGCCAGGAAATCTGCTATGTTTGACAATCACAACTAGATCATACAGCCCTTTCTCCTGGCTTCTGTGGCTGTCATTTTTAAGCCTGTAGTACAAATTAGTCATACATGCTGCTGCTGCCACTTAATGCTCTACGGCATGATGCTACCTACCCCACATC
The DNA here is from genome assembly GCA_024500445.1 of Entomyzon cyanotis. NCBI lineage: Eukaryota > Metazoa > Chordata > Aves > Passeriformes > Meliphagidae > Entomyzon > Entomyzon cyanotis. The sequence goes on along the minus strand of JAKEPQ010001009.1, from coordinate 20,221,933 downwards.
TCACATTTTACTCATGTCACTTGCATTGATTAGATGGGGAATTCTGCTGTTAGGTTATAGATGAGGCCTGTTTAGCATCCAAGGAGAGTTGTCATTGACTTCAGTGGATGCTGAGGTCGGGTGTTATATAATTTAGAGCTATGGCTGCTGGTAGTATAAGAGGAACTCAGCCTGCAGGCTGAAAATGATCAGGAACTTTAGCTGGGCTGGTGTAAAATATCTCCTAAATTAATTTTTCATACCTCTTGGTGTACTGGGTGTGATTAGTGCTTCTTCATAGCAGTAGATCCATTTCTGGTTGTTAGGAGAATGAGACTTTTGTTGTATATATATTTTCAGTCTGAGTTCTAGGGAGTTGAGTCTGTCTTTTCTGTCTGAATGGTCTTACTGTGGGCCCATGAAATATCTGAGATTGAGCTGGGAATAGGTGTTCTCAATTCCCATTAAAATATTCTACTTTTATACACACTACTTTGTACTTCTCCTAAGAGAAAAAACACAGCGAAGGAGGACTCAGTTGTGGAGGTCAGGTTCTGGCTTTTTGCCTACGACTGCCTTCTGCTCTTTCTCCTCCTTCCTTTCTGCAGGGATTTGTATTCTGGGATGCTCTTTTGGAATGGTTCCGGAGAAGACACAGTGAAGTATACTGTTACTGGAACAAAAACCTTGGTCTCAAATGCTGAATATCAGTGTTCATCTACTGAGCAGCCTCTGACCTGGTATGTATTAAAGGTAAAACCTGCTCAGCCTCTTCAATGGTCTGAGATGGTAAGACTAAAATTTTCAAGGAAACGAACTAGATGACAGCTTCAGATATAAGTGAAGAAACATCTGAGACAGGGCTGGATGTAGCTCATGTGACATTTAATAGCTTATGCCAGCAACTGTCATGTCAGGAGGGCAGCCAGCACAGGCACAGAGAGACAGAAATTGTATTGACTTCAGCACAGCTGAGTGAGCCTGGAGGAGAAATTCAAAAGACGAGGTGAAGGGTAGTCCCAGTGTGAGTGCAGAAAGGAACTGGTAACAACCCGATGCTATTAGGGGAGGGAAGATGAAGGTGTGAGTTGATGTGATTAAGCCAGCAAAATTTAGAGAAATTATAGATCAAAGGCTTGTTTTTCAGATTTGCTGGAAGACCTTTACGAGGAATAGAGAACTTACCTGTATTGCTGAACTGCTTTAATGCTGATGAAAGCCTATGGATGGGAATTATGTGTCAGCCCGATGGACAGTGTGAAAGGACACTTGCGGGAGTCCTAGCAGGTGTGAAGCTGTTGGGGCAGGTTGCCAAAGGCATTCTAGGATGGGCAATGTGTCCAGATGTACTCACTGTATTTATTGCAATTTTGGCTATTTTTCTTAAGTGACTTTTTCCTGTTTGTTCTGTGGAGATTTTTACTTTCTCAACTGAGAAATTTTCATTTCAAACTACAGGAAATTCATTAAAAATGCATTGAAGTATTTTCTTTTTCAGATGACAAGAAGCTGAATAAAGAGCTACTCTGAAGTGTCGTTCACAGCATGGGAGAGCCTGCCAAAACAACACAAACAGCTCGGGACTCCCTGGTGTTTTATCTACTGGGTTTTTTAGTTTTTTTTGGTTTGGGGGTTTTTGTTTTTTTTTTAAATTTGTTCTGTTTTGTTTGTTTTTTGGTTGTTTTTAATGATTGCAGATGGAGGTATTCTTATATCCTTCCTTTGCATGGCTAATGATTAGACCACTTGCCCATAAAAGATCTTGAAAGACTTGCGCCTGTTTTACAACATGTATATAGGTGTCAGCTCCCAGCTGACATAAAAAAACTCTGTGTGTAATGTGAAAGAACCACAGCCAGTGGGCTGTTAAAGGAAAGGAAAAGACCTATGGGGTCCCTCTAAGTATAGTAGAAGGTGTTTTGCTTCAGAAGTCTGTCCAGGATCTGAATTTGATGGAGGTATATGATTCAGTTGCAGGTTCAGGAGATTATTTAATATGTGTTTTTCACAGTGTTTCTGGATCCCTTATTTGAGGACCCTACACATGCAGGAAGCCTTAGCACCAGGTAATGCTGTGCATGGAGTTTGTATGGACATGTTTGAATGCCTACAGATTTGGCCTTGAAGGGAAATGGACTCAGCTGAGGAGGCCCAAGCGTTATGTGGGTTGTACGGACACAATTCCAGTGATAGGAAGACTATTTTTCCCCAGTGACACAACCATCCTCGGAGCTCCACCCCAGCTTTGTGACTAGGTGTCATAGTGGTGTTGATATGGGGCTCAAAGAGAGACTTTGTAAGGATAGAGGTGCCCAGCTGAAAGTTAAATAGGCCTGATTATTTGCACAAGTCTGGGCCTGTCTGAATGATTTTTGCTGTTGCAATATACCAGCCTCTTTTTTACCACGCAATTGACTTTGATTCTTTTATTTATTCTCCTTAATAACAGTCTTTGCTTTTATGGAAATGAATTACATCTGTCGGTTCAGGCTGGAAGTTTTGCTTGTGTTTTTTTCTAAATTTCCAGCTCCTCTAAACAGCATTGCATCTGTGTTATGTGATTTACTGTGAGCATAGCAATACTTTGGGAGACAGTGTGTGTGGGCTCTGCTCTGTGTGTTGATAGCTGAAGATCAAGAAGGTGGGATGCCTTAGGAATGCAGAAGCAGAGCCCTACCAGATTCCCTGCCCATCACAGCAAAAGAGGTGTTTTGAGATGTGTTTCCACCCTCTCCATATGGCTCCAAGCCATGTCTGAGAATTGGTGCAGCTGGCATTATTTTAAGGCCCTTTTTTATTATGTTTTAGCTTCATCATATGAGATTGCAGTAAATACCACATTTGGAGAGCAAATGTGATAATTTCTATCCCTGAATTTGAGAAAATATTATAACTGTTTGGGAATGTAGCAATGTAAGTAGGGTAATTGTTAAGTCTGCTTAATTTCTCTAACTGAAAGCCTCTTTTCCTAGGATTTTAGGAGCCTGGGATCCTATCAGCATCTTGGGCTTTCATAATTTTTCACATCCAAATAGATCAGCTAAGATATCAATATTGTTGCTTCTGAATATATTTAGTTATCAAACTTGTGACCATTTACATATCCCAGCATCTGTCAGGTCTTTTTCCATCAGTTCTCACATAATGCATGTTTCATCTTGCCCTTATTTCCATAAGTTTTTGTCAATAAGATGCATTCTAAAATATAAGCAGTTAGTCTTCTCTGGGATATGAATAAAATCACATGAAAATAAATGGCCATCAGTTTGATATTGCAAGTGGTGATGGGGAGAGAAGTTGGTTTAGTATATTCTGAAATTTGTTCAAAATGTATGTGTCTGTATGCTGAGAAAGGTTTAGAAAGAGCTATTCTCTAATGGATTGCTCAGTTCTCTGTCTGAGGTGTCTGTGGGCAAAGCCTAGTAAGTAGGTACGTCAAAACCTACATGTGAAAATTTTTGTTCTTGTGCTGGATGTGCCTTCTAAGTGCTTAGTCACTGAGCTCTCTCACTGTTGATTCCAACATGTTGCATTCGCAAAACCAGTGCATATAAATGCAGTGAGGAAGCAATGTGCTGTCATCAGAGGGAAAAATTGAGAAGGTGTGCTGGAAACATGAGACCTGTGGAATTTGCTGGGGAAAAAAATGCATTTAGCAGCAGCCCACCCACAGATTTTAGTCTGGAGAAAACACATCTCACTGTAAACCTGAGTGAAGCCCAAAGAAGCAGTTGAAGAAAGATTAGGATATACTGTCTTCTCAGTGTTTTCCTTTGAGCCACCTCCAGATAGTCCCTCTTTAGCACCCTAATCTTTGAAATCCCTTTCTAGACACCCTAATCTCAAATAAACATAGGATAAGGAGCCAGGGATCCCAGAGGAGAAAAACCAACAGCCTTTCCTTTGAACCTCTGGATTGCAAATCCTGGGCTAAGTGCTGGTCATCACAACTTTTTGGGTGATGGTGAAATCTAACATCCAAACCTATAATTGAGCTTGAACTTAAACTCAAGCACATGCTATGTCATTCTGATACCATGGCAAAGGTCTTTCTTCCTGCATTTTTTTTTTTTTAGGAATGGGGAGGAGGAGAGTAAGGCATGTGGGAGGGAAATAAAGCCAGACAGTGGATGGGAGGAAAAGACAGCTCTATTTTTAGGTAATATTGGCATAATTTGAACAATATAATTTTTTTTTTTTCTAAGGGGTCACTGTTTTCATGTCTTTTTCTTGAACAAGTGTGCAAGTCTTGCAAAAATGTTTAAATTTGGGCATGTGGAAACATATACTGAGCTCCAAATTAGATGCTTGGTTAGTTATCCAGCCTCTATCCCTGCACATGCTCCGGTCTGGCTGTTCAATCATATGGGAAGAAATGACCTGTGGCAGTGACAGGTTACAGGTGCTTTAAGCGAGAGCTGAGTGAATGAGCCTGAGCATTCTCTTGTATCATGCAACTTGATTTATTGTTACTTTATTCACATGGAAGTCAAATTCATTGAGTAAATTATATAGTGTGAGCATCTCTTATTTCTGTTATCACAGGAGCAGGGTGTGCTAAATGGAGCAAATCAACCAAATCATTACTTAATCATGTGCCTAATTCATTGTCATGGATTTTTCCCTGTGAGTATTCATTATGTCCTTGCAAATGCATTGCTGTTGCATTTCCCTGTAACCATTATTTAGGGTTTTTTTCACTATTTAGTTAATACTTATTAAATTAATATGTCTTTAAATTTAGATAGACTCCCAAGTAGTTAATTCAGTATACGAATGGCTTTGTGTTGTGTTACTAACATGTTTATTTAAAGAGTTTTCTAGGGAAAGTTGTATAAAATAAAGTATTTTGCAAGAGTCATGAGGAGACTCACAAGAGAACTACAGAAAACAGTTTCTACTGTGTGTGCGCTGAAACTAATGGACAGTGAGGTACAGATTCTGACAATAGCCAAAGTACAGTGGCACAAGGCCACCAGATTTCATCTCAAATCCTGTTTTTTCGGCTTCTTTGTTTGGTTTTCCTTTGGTTTTTTAATTTTTTTTTATTTAGGCTTTGTCCCAAATACTGTTTCTGTCCTTGGCTATTCAGTTCCTGCTTTTCTTTGTTTAGTGTTCCACCCCAATCTGTCTTTGTTACTGATTCCCTCAACTAACTTAATAATTGAATTCAGTGGAACTTGAGGACGTGCTCAAGTGCTCTCCTGAAGAAGGATGCTCTAGTTAATCAGACTGAAATCGTCTGTGAAGTAAATAACATTTATGAAGAATTTTCTGAGTTATGAATAAATGCAAGAACAATTTATTTATGTTAATTTTGTCACAAAGTACTTTATTAATAAATTGTTCAGGCAACTAGATAAACCTCTCAGATACCTGCTGTAGAAGAGAAAGAACCACACTTACATATTCATTTAGGAGCTTTTGCTGGCATCCCCCAGTGCAGTAGCCATACTCTGCAGTCCAGTGCTTGGACAGTCAAACTCCTCCCTGTATGAAAATCTGGCTGGATGGCCAGGCCCAGAGATGGTGGTGAAAGATGTTACATCCAGCTGGCAGATGGTTGGTAGCAATGCTCCCCAGCGATCAGTGTTTTTGCTGGTTCTGTTTAAAATCTTTAGTGATGATTTGGATGAGGGGATCGAGAGCATTCTCAGGAAGTTCACAAACAACACCAAGTTGGGTGGGAGCACTGATCTGCTGGAAAGCAGGAAGGCTCTGCAGAGAGATCTGGACAGGCTGGATTGATGGGCTGAGGCCAATAGTATGAGATTCACCAAGGCAAAATGCCTCACACTAACCCCAGGCAGTGCCACAGGCTGGGGCACAGTGGCTGGAAAACTGCCCAGCAGAAAAGGACTAGGGGGGCTGGTGACAGCAGCTGAACATGAGCCAGCTGTGCCCAGGTGGCCAAGAAGGCCAATGGCATCCTGGCCTGGATCAGCAACAGTGTCGCCATGGAAGTAAATGTCCCTGTGTACTGGTAAGCCCTGGTAAGGCCACACCTCTAGTGCTGTGTTCAGTTCTGGGCTCTTCCCTTCAAAAAAGGCACTGAGGTGCTGGAGTGAGTCCAGAGATGGTCAATGGAGCTGGTGATGGGTCTGTAACATAAGTCTTCTGAGGAGTGGCTGAGGGGGCTGAGGTTTAGCCTGGAGAAGAGGGGGTTTGGGAGGGACCTCATTTCTCCCTACAGCTACCTCACAGGAGGTTGTCGTGAGGTGGGGATTGCTCTTTTTTGCAAGGTCCCAAATGAAAGGATAAGAGGAAATAACATGTTAAGTTGCTCTAGGAGAGGTTCAGATTAGATATTAGAAAATTTTTCACTGAAAGAATGGTTTGACATTGAAGTGAGTTCCCCAGGGAGGTGGCAGAGTCACTGTCACTGGAGCTGCTCAAGAGGCATCTGAACGTGGCACTTGGATTATGGTTTAGTGGTGATTATGGTGGTGCTGGGTTGAGGGTTGGGCTAGATGACCTTGAAGGTCTCTTCCAACCTTGATGATTCTATGAAAGACATAACTTTATTTCATTTTTGGGTCTTTTTCCTTCTTGGCTGTGTCCATGCTATATGTTAAGTGCCGAACCCAGTGTTTGGGTTGGTTTTGGTTTGCATCATCAAGCCAGGTGGTTTCTGGACACAATCTGGGAGCTCCTTATAGGAGTTTTCTCAATACATAGTGCCCTCACTGGAGAGCAAAGGAGTAAATGACATCACTGTTCAGCGCCAGCTGGCCTAAGCAGCAGGCACAGGTCGTGGGCAAGTTTCACCTGGTAGCAGAGGTGCACCAGGCTGCAGTGGAGTGGAGGACAGTCCTCATTCTCCTTAAAGGGCTGTGGAGGGATGCAGCAAACTGTTTTGTTAGGAGCAGAATTTTTTAAAGCTGTTGCAGAGGAATACTTTGCAGGGCTATAATGATGCTAGCTGAAGGTCAAATTTAACTACCATTATTGGCATCGTGTGCCATTAATCCTTGTATTTCAAAATGAAATTACATGTATTATTACAGTTTGGTCCTTTACAAATGCTTTTCATTGTCTTACACAACTCTGACACATTCCTTCAGTTTGAGTTAAAGCTACTTAATGTTTTAGACATTTCAAGTAAATGATCTTGCTGGTGCTGTCACATGTGAACTTCACAGCCTGTGACCACATCCAAGCAGTGCTATACAAACAATTCACCTGAGACATCCCACAGCATATTCCACCCAGACTAACACATTGTGATAGCTCCATGAATCATTAACCACAGGGCTGATGTGCACACATTCTAAATAAACTCTGCACTCTTTGTAGTCTTTCAGTTCTGACAGTAAACAGCCCTTCTGACTCTTGCATGCTGGTGGCTGATTTTGCTGCCTTCTTGCAGATCTTGTAGATCACTTGAGTCCATGTCACTGTCATTAAACATAAAGGAAGCATTGGAGTTCTTTGAAGCTGAAATGTGTCATAGAGCTTACTTTGACCAAGAGAGATGTCATAAAAAATGACATTATCATAGATTTTTGTTTTCTTTGGTATTAAAATTAAGCTTGAAAAGCAACAGTGATTGAAAAAGAAATCTTTAAAATCCTTAAGTTTACAAGTCAACAAAATAAAGATTTTCACATTTTCAGTGAAAAATTTGGAAATTTTGTCCAGTTCTGATGGAAAAAGACAGATTAATATAGCAGTCAAGCAGGGATATGCATGCCCCATTTTAATACACTTGATCTAATGAAAGAATTTCAAGTGAGGGGTTGCATCAGCTTGCAGACTTGCAAGTCATACAGAGATAGAGACATACAGATTCCAAATGTAAGAAAAGGAAGATGATCGAATCAAGGACAAATCTTGTTTTACTTTGCTGACTATCTGCACAGGTCTGTGACCCTGTACTGCAGATATAATAAGGATATGTACCCTGCTTGCCTCGAAATGCAAAGGGAGAATGGGAGAGTTCAGGTAAATAAGATTTATTCCTGACCCAGGAGAAGAGCTTGAGAGTAACTCAGTGTTTTCTTTCACTCTGGCAGGCACTGGGTCTGATTTGCAGTCTTAAGCAATAGGATTGTTTAAATCACCATGATCTATATGTTCTTTATCACCTGTGAAGGACTGTTTTTATTTTTTTAACTTTAATTTTATTTAAATTGTTGAATGTCTGTGCCTGGTATTGACACACTGAACCAAAGTTTAGGCATGTAAGTAGTGACTTTACAGAAAGGTAAGACTAATATGCTTGGCTGAGGCAAAAGCTCAGGTAAATGTGGGGCTAAACCTGTATAAACAATATTTATAGATCAATAGCCAGATTTTTGACCAGCACAGAACTGTTCAGTATAAATACATTGATATTTCCAGCAACTCTATATTTAAAGACTAATTCCTGAGAAGTATCAGGCGTGAAACTTAGGAGAAATTTGATGTTTTGAGGATTTCACCCTATGGGTACATCTAAGGTACAGGGTACTGCATGTATCAATACCTGCTATTAATAATAGAAGAGAATTGAAGTTAGGAGAAGTTACTGATAAATGTAGAATGGCATTTTGGCTAAATTGTGACATCCTTAGATAAGGCTGTAGAAAAGAATTAATCAGATTTAATAGCAAAGAAATTAGCAATGGAGAAGTACAGCGTCTTGGTAAGTCAAATTTGTAGAGAATTTTTTATACAGAAGAAAATATTTGGAACTATTGACCTAATAAAATCATGAAAATATCAAGAAATGTCAGGCAATATGAAAAAGTGTGGCCAAAAGAGCTACTTCAGCTGGAGCAAATGTTTCCTAGCTTGAAGTGAATAGCAAGCATATCTATAACATACTATTGCAGCAGACTGAAAAATATGTTAGATGCCATCTGGAAAGTTGCAGTGATTGCACTTTTTAAAAATTTCCTTCTAACAAGAAGCAATTTTGCAATCTCAGCTGTGGCAGAAATTATCAAGATGAAATGCTTCTTTACCTTTACTTAAATGATACATTATGCAAGTTGAAAACAGCAATTTAAGGAAACAATTACATAAAGTGAATAGCTTTTATGATCCTCAAACAGGAAATTGTAAGGGATAAAAAAAGCAAACCCTAAATGCTCTTGACTTCAAGCTAGTACAGAAAAGAAGCTCTATACCTTTCTTCAGTTCAGGAATTGCAATTGCCAGTATAGACAGGCCTTGTAAAACATCCCTGTTGAAGGCCTTTAAACAGCTGAGAAAAAGTAAGTGAATTAATACAAGTGATGAAAATTTGAAATGTGGAGGTAGTATCATTGGAGAGATATAGGGGTAGTAAACAATTCACTTGCAGGGCGGAACTGAAAGAAGATTCTTGCTCTGACCTAAATTCCTGCACCCCTTCACATTTATCAGCTTTTATGGGATTTATGGCTCTTTGCTGGTACTGTGAAACAGCCCAGTGCTTGCTGACCCATGTCCATCAGTGAGTGGTTTTTACTAATAATTTATTTATGTCAGGCTTTAAAACTGAGAAGATGGACAGTGTCTCTATGGCTGGGGGAAAACAGAGACATTCACATGATAACAATACTGTGTCTCACTTCACGGATTCGTCCCCACTGTGTATTTCAGTGATTTTAATTATGTGTTTTCATCTTGTTGACTTCATGTGCTCTCTTGATTATCTGTATGTAGAAGATTACTCTTTAGTCTGCATTTTGTCTGGCAACTCAAGCTTGTGGCATGACAGTCAAGCAGTAGGGGATACTTTTGACATTGAGAAAAATCTTCTAGCTGTTATTGTATTCAAGAACAGGGCTGTCTATGGGATTTTTTTGAGTATTACTGTTTTTCTTTTTAAAAAACCTGTATCAGAAATGTTTTATTACTGTTGGTCCTGCCTTGAATATGTGTTTGGATTAGCTGGTCTCTTATGGTCCAATATTTCAAGAAAAGTAAGGTGTATTTCCTTTATTCAGGAAAAAAATTAATCAAGCGTAGGTTTTAAAAATTATTATTTTGATCCATATTTTTGTGAATATAACTCCTTGTGTCCCTTCAGAGTTTGCACCTTTAACATAAGGTCTCCTGCAACTTAGTCTTTGCACATAGTGTAATTTAGCAACTGACAATTTATCTGCCTAGTGTTTTTCTAATCCCATTCAAACTCCTGATCTATATATTCATTTTTCTTAGGTAAAGATAAAGAGGTTACATTTGTATGTAAAATTATCAAAATATTAATTTAAAAAATAAAAATGTAGTTTTTACAAAAGCTTCTGTTAGAATATGATGTTCTCAACACAGTTTTTAGTTTTTAACTGTGCTGCAGCTCAGCTTTACCTTGTTGAATTACTATGTATAATGTAGGGGCAAGTGGTGACGTCAAAACTGTTTGTCAACTAGGCAATTCCAGTTATGTCCTACTTTCTTTTCTGATGGTGCAGCTAAAAGGTCCTGCTCTTCTCTTTTTGCCAGCCCTCCACCTGTACAACCTTCTGAATAAATATTTCAGCAGTGCAATGATGGAATGGCCTGTGGTGCAAGGCAGATGTGATGTCAAAGAAGAAAAAATTGCAGATGAATTAGTTGAAGCCATGTGTGACAGTAAAAAGTGGAATATCAATAATATGAATGCTTCAGAATGGGGAATAAAACTGGACCCTGTTAGCTAAAAAAGGGTAGCTGTGATGTACTGGAGTCATGGCTGTTAATTACCTGCTGGCATCACTACTGATATAATTGTATATTTGGATAAGGGACAAGAAGAGTTTGGGTGCATTTGTATCATGTATTCTTGGAAAAACATTTAACTGCTGCAAAAATGTTATATACTTCTAGTTAGGATGTGGTTCTTATTTTATGCTGTTATTATTTAGGGTTGTGTTTGTGTTCTTTATTTAGGGTTAGGTGTTAGATACTAATTGCCAATGAAAGTAGCTTTTGCTAGATAGATAGTTGTTTGCCTGTAGTCACATGTTCTTCTGACTTCCCTCTGTTTTCTAACATTGTAATTCATTGTGTCCCTGGTTGAACATGAATTTGTATCAAGAGATAGTGTGGTAAGCACTGAAAATGTGAAAAAAACCCTGATAATACAAAACATCCTCAGATTAAACTCACATATGTCGGTTCTCTTTAAATTTTGTGAAAACAAAAGTAGGTGTGTCATTAAGATGTCCAATTTTCAGACTAAACTGTGAGATACAATGAAAGAAGCAAACTGAGCTGAAGTGGAAATAAGAAGTGCAGAAACTGATTTGAAGGAGATGTCTGGGATTTACTTTAGGAAAGAAAGAAAAGATCAGGAAATTTGGGATTCAAATATTTTATAAAAGATGTCTGTATCTTTCTAAATTAATAAACCTCTCAGATTTTTGGGAAGTATTTAGATTGCCTTCAAGCAGTCAAAGAAAGGCTGAAGATTTAAATTAAATGCCTTAAAGATCAGAAAATGAGTGGGTAAAGAAAATTACAGTAAGCCTGTTAGGCACTCAGAGAGATTTAAAACAAAGGGCCCTTTGCTCAGTAAATACAGAGGAGATAATGGCACTTAGTGTATAAAAATAGTATTAAGATGGAGAAATACTACACAAAACCAATATAACAATAATAATAGAGGGTTGTACTGAAATAATATACAAATGCATGAATGAAGTAATGAGAATGAAGTATCTACCCATCAGCAGGAATTGAAAAAACAATCTGTTGAATAGAAGAACTTTGTTTTCTGACTCAAAAATCATCACTTGTGGGTGATGATAATGGAGAAAACATGATTAAGGATGCTGTGACAGCTTTGTGAAAAAAGAAACAAGCAAGAAGCTTCATGCAAAATTAGAGGCAGGTGAAAAATAAAGGAGATATTTGCAAGAATATTGAAGACACTATTAAAATCAACGTATAAATGATAAGAGTAATAATGAATTGATTTGGCTGAAGCTAATCAGGTGTTAAAAGGATTAACTAAGTGGACAAGAGTAAGAAGGAAAGGAAGTGAGAAAACAGGTCCATTAAGTTTTAAGAAGCTAATGGTGCAGAAAAAAATAGCTGAGAATTCAGAATCTCTTAAAAAGAAAATAAGGATGTTGAACTCCAAAAAACTAGCTCTTAATAAGAATCAGCTTTTCTCATTTTTGTCTTTCCAAGAGGAAAATTGCACAGGATTTAAAAAAATTCAACAAATGAGAACATGATATTTTTTAATTTTTAAATTAGTTTAGAGGCTGTATTCAATAAAACATTAGAGACATACACAGAATTGTATGTACAGGTATTTTTGCTTGTATATTCGCCACTTCTGAGTGAGAAGCTGTGTCATTTCACTCGGGTCCTGTTGTACCTGCCCTGAAAGCTCTGCACCTTGCAAAGGTGATCTGTTGCTGGAAAGCTTCCCTCTGGCACACATTTCAAAGCAAGTAGCAGTCACAGAGTATCTGCTCCTGAGTGAATTATGGACATTATGAAACCTCTTAAAACTGTCTCTGTTCAAGACTTTGGTGGATGAATGACTAATTTGGCATACTCTTGAGACTTGGGTGGGAGCTAGATGCTGAATAAGGCAGGCTGAAGCAGACATGCAGAAGAGAAGAAGGCTATCAGTGAGGATTTTGGGTGTTGTCAAAGGGATTTGAGTACTTCTACAGTTTGAAGGTTGCTGAATGGAATTATATGGGGGAGAATTGGGTTGGATAAATCCTATTGTGGAGCCTGCTTACCTCTTCTATATAACATGAAGCCATAGCTCAGATTGGTAATTTTCACCACTTAAAGAGCTGTTAACCTGAGTTTGTGGCATTCACTTAAAAACAACCAACCAAATAGATTCTTTGTAAACTCTTTCAGCACACTTCATTTCATTAGTGAAGGATATCTGCTGAGAGATTTGATAGATCCTGGGGCCCTGAGGAACATAACTACTTTAACACCAATGTCTGCATGTAATTGTAACCCCAGGGACCCTGTCTCACTCATGTTTGGTGAGGCACACATGAAGAGATAGACTTTGACCCAAAGACTTTACGCGCTTTTCAGTGCTTTTTTTAATGTTGTTCAGTTTTTCTACATTCTTCTATAGTCTATTTATCATCCTTTATTTTCAGTACTGTGCAGAGATTTTCCCCTCTGCAGTGCCAATCCTTTATCTTTCAGTGTGTGTCTCTCTAGTGCTCTCATCAGTCTGCTCTCTCACTCTTCCCTGTGCTGTTTCCCCCCATATAGTCTAGTGAGATGTAAGCTGATCACAGAAATCTTTATGTTCCTTTGTTCTAAGCACCTAGGCACAGTTCTTCATTTCTCCTTTCTGCCTGACAATTGTGTTCATGGCTTTGTCATCCCAGTCAGTGGGAGTACAAGAACTAGCAACATCCTGGCATCTGTTTTGAGCGCACGCACTGGATAGTTTTGTTGAATGCTGTTCTGTCACGATGTTCAAAGCAAACATCTACTGCAATGCAGCTGTTTGAGCTGTGCCTGCACTTGGTACTATTTTTGTTTGCAGTTCAACACATTTTCTTAAACCTCTTTTAGTAAACTCAGATACATGCTGCAGGCTGATAGCTGTTCAGAGAAAAGCATAATCCCTAGGAGCTGCCTGCCTTGGCAATCATGTACATGCTTTTCAATATGTCAACAGGCAGTTATTCAAGCAGTGTTTATTCCCTCAGTTTGTTCCCTCAGTTCCCTCAGCCTGGCCCAATAATTGAAAATTTTTTTCATTTGCCCTCACTTAAGGAGATCAGATGAATGTCCAGAATTGTGAATTTGACATCTGTGGATTTCTGCAGTTCCAGCTCAGATGATTTAGTTATTCAACGTTTTACACTCTTTTAGAGTTATATTAGGATACTTATATTTCAGGACCAGGATCATGCAATTGATATTACTCACATGATGAGTCCCATACTTTTTAACCCAGACATTGACATTCCAGAGTCTGCATTAGCTTTTTTTTTTCCCAATTTCCCTGCCACAGTACATTCCTGCCTCAGTAAAACAGTTTATCTCCACATCATCAGGAGAAAAATTACTTCTCTGCTGTTTTTACCCCTCGATATTTTCAGATTAAAGGATCTTGCTCCATGCATGCCCAGGCCCTCAGCTGTAATCATCCTTCAAAGTTGCAGTTTATTCGGTAATTAACTTGTTACTGTATGGCTCATGCAGTGTACAAGTAGTTCAGATCTTTATGTAAAATGGTCTGCTGCTTTGCGAATGGCCTAAAACATTTTTCTTTGGGAATATTTAAAAATTTTTTTTCATTAAAACAGTGAAAGAAGTGGAAGCTGCTTTTTATGTCTTAGCCAAGTTAGAAACATTGGAGATTAGAGTCCCCCACCTCTTTCAAAGAATGAGACCTGCTACAATGGATTTTTTTTCACATGATATCTGGAACGCTTTTTCTGAGGAAAAGTAGCTGTTACAGTGCTTAAAATACTTTGATAGTGTGATCACAAATATATATGTCTGTCTGGCATGGAATGATTGCATGTTTGAGATCTGGATTTATTCCCTTCAGTTGTCTGTTAGTGATGGGGGCTGTCATTTGAATCTTTGACAGCATTTATATTGCATATATAGGTAACTAACTATAACATCTATATTGAAATTTACACTAACATCTGTACTAACACTTTGATCGCTATTAAATCAAGTACTGTAATACTTGTATAGCTTTCTTAACTTTTTGCGTGGCTTTAGGACACCGTGGATTTCCCTTCCCTCCCTCCTATCATAGGAACATCGCATCTGCATCTGTGGGAGAGAAGAAAATGAGAAATTGTGGGAACTAAGACTTCATCTCAAGATGCAGTGCCAAGACCCTAACATGCTTCATCCTTTTCCTCCACACTAAGTTGTATTTTCTCCTTACTACAGTTGTTTCCTCCCTTAGTCCCCTTTGCACAAGGTGCTTTGCTGTGTGCTTTGCTGGGGACCATGTGGGCAGATGCAGATCACGAGAGGGGAAGATGTGAGCAATTCACAAAGTGCATTGATCCTTCGACATACAACACAGGCAGAACATCCTGCTGGCCAAAGAAGAGGAAAATATTGCAGAAGAAAGAGAGATTCAGGTTTTTAATTTTGTAAAATCATAGAACCACGGAATATCCTGAGTTGGAAGGGACTCACAAGGATCATTGGCCCTGCACAGGACAGCCCTGCACAGGACAGCCCCAAGAATTACACCATGTGCTTGAGAACATTGTTCAAAATCTTGAACTGTGTCAGGCTTGGTGCTGTGATCACTTCCCTGGGGAGCCTGTTTCAGGGCCCAACCCCACTCTGGGTAAAAAATCTTTTCCTGATATCCAAACTAAACTTCCCCTGTCATAACTTCAGGCCATTCCCTTGGGTCCTGCCACTGCTTTTCAGAGAGAAGTCCCTCCACTTCCCCTCGTGAGGATGTTGAAGACCACAATGAGGTTTCCCCCCCCTAGTCTCCTCTTCTCCAGGCTGAACAGACTAAGTGACCTCAGCCTCTCCTCATACAGCTTTTCCTTCAGACCTTTCACTGTCTTTGTTGCTCTCCTTTGGACCCTCCCAAATAATTTTCTATCTTATACTGTGGCACCCAAAACTGTCTCCAGTACTTGAGGTGAGGCTGCTGCAGAGCAGAGCAGAGCAAAGTGAGACAATCCCCTCCCTTGCCTGGCTGGCGATGCTGTGCCTCATGCCCCAGGGACATGGTTGGCCCTCCTGGGTCAGGGCCAGCCAGGGCACTGCTGACACATATTCAACTTGTCATCGACCAGGACCCCCTCTAAGTGGTGCTTCTCTTCAGCCTCTCATTCCCCAGTATGTCTATACATCCAAGGTTGCCCCATCCCAGGTGCAGAATCCAGCACTTTTCTTTGTTAAACTTCATATGGCTGGTGATTGCCCCTCCCTCTAATTTTAGGGGAGTTTTTTTTTTTTTTTTTGAGGGGGAAAGAGGGATTAATGAAAGCAAAGGGCAGTGTTTCTGTTTTAGAGTCTGGCATGCCCTGTGCTCCCACCTAAAAAAGGTCAAATTATTTTGTCGTGTTGACTTTAACTAAATGGAGGTGATCTGTTCCCTTGCTTTTGATGCAAAGTGAGACAACTGGGGATTTTAAAATTAAAGCAGTTGTGGTACTTGCTGAGCTGACTGGAAGGAGGCATGGACAACACATCCCTATTGCCACATCCTTTTTTCCTTGCGATTACCACAGGCAATACACTGGCATTATCCCCTTGGTCGGAAGAAATGTTGAAGAAGGAACAGTGGAGGTAGGACCTGGGCCAGGAGCCTTACATAACCCAAGCATTTGCACATGGAGAGTATCTTTGCCAGAAGAATTTCTGCCTAACAACTTTGAACTAACAGTACTGCAACAGCATCATGCCACTTTTGAACGTGGCTATTTTGATAGATTTGACTGTATTGGTAAAGCCCTTGTATCTCATATATAAGAACACAAACATCTAGTTTGTCTCTTTGTTTTTCCCTTAGTATTCACAGTTTGCTCTGGGCACTTGCAGCATTTAGGAAGAATATCAGTCTGATTTGTTGCCTGCAAGAGAGTCTAATTAAAACAAGAGAGCAGGATGGGAACTGATGACACATAGCGCAGCTGAGCTGCTCCCAAAGCTGAACATGGCAGCTGTGGTTTTCGTCATTTGCAAAGCCTCAGCCAACACGTTGGCCCACAGAGTTAAAATAAATGTCTAATTATGTTGTTTAATTATTTCAGTTCCAAATTCCTGCTTGAAAAGTACTGCAAAAGATGTGAGAGAAGCACTAAGAGTGCCATTATCACAACTGTGGCTTGCCAATAAATTAGAAATCACAATATTTTCTCTTAGTCAGGTTCCTCTCTTCCCTGTCCTGTGGTCAGGCTGCAGAAGAAGGAGTGTGTGTGCTTGAACCAGTCTCCAGCCCTCTCCCCTCCCCTGTCACTTGGCACTGACTCACAGCACTGTTTTTCAACATGATGCTAATTAGCTGCTGAGTAGTGAGATACTGTGAACTCTGAGAGAAAAGACAGAAAAAGACTTCAAAGATGTTTACCATTTTCTCTCTTTTTTTTAAATGACATTGTGACAGTAATAAAAAAAAATTCACTGCTGCCTGGATCCAGCAATTTCTTGTGTGCAGGAAGATGTTGCTTCAGGTTATTCTGGGGTGAGGAGGTTATAACTTTCTTCTTTGCTTTCCATGGAGTAGTTATTCAGTGGGCCAAGGAGAGGGAGCAAATATGGATTGCTGTTTTAAATCTGGTGGCTAAATTTGTCCAGGGTGGTACTAGTGTGCCAAGTACAGGCAAATTAATGCAGCAAGAGAGACTGAGATTCCTGCATCAGAAAAGCCTCTTGGGAGGTGAATTGTGTTAGGTTGAAGTCCAGTTTGGGGCATGGAGACCTTTTTACACACAGCTTCAGTAAATGCTCTTGATTGAAGTGATGAGGACAATTAGGTTCTTCAGACTCTCCGTTGTTTTGGCCCATAATCACAAAATTACTTGACAGTAAATTGCTCAATACAATCTAGATTAGTGGAACCACTCTCTTTGTGCAAAGGTTGTCTATCAGTTAAGCTGTTTGTGAGCCAAATGTTCATCTAAATTGTCTTCATCCAGAACCGTGGAAATAAAAGTGGCTGTTCACACACAATGGTTCCCATTGGTCATGCATTTTTAATTAAGTGGTGGCATACTTCAGCTGTAATGCGTTATTTCTAATTTGCCATTCTTCAAGTAGCTTAATAGCAGACGAATGTTGAATACATTGTTAAAAAGTAGGGAAAAAAGTGTTTAAGAAAGACTTCTCTTTTTCATCTATTTGTCTTTAATTTTCCTGATGTTAAATGTCATCCCATCCCCAGTCTGGAAAATTCTGAACAACATAAACTAATATATTTAGCGCCCCACTTACTATTAATTTGCGTGATCAAGGAGACCTCTGAACTGCTCAGGGAACACTTGGAGTCAACAGTTTCTATTCATCAAACTCGTGATGAACTCACAAATAATTTGTGACTGTAGATGGACATGATGGACTTGGTTAGTTATCTTGAGATCATTGTTTTGTTCTCCTACAAACCCAATTTCATATTTCCTGTAAAAATACTGAGGCCACTTTGTTTTTACACAGAACTAATAAGAGGGGGAAATGAAAGCTAGAGCTCCAAAAAGTCAAGTCTTTTCTGTATCCAATGTTTTGGCTTATTTGGATTGATAAACATTTTGCACGCCAAAGGGATTTACTGTAATAACAGTTGTTAATTATTGCAAAGAGAAACTGGCTGGAAATAAAAAAGATTTGTCTCCAGAGTTTAGTGTCGGTTTGCTGCTGATCTCTCTTCAGCTAAGGGAATATTGGTACTACAAACCATGACTGCTGCACACTGCAGTCAACTGGAAAGCTAATTGATTTTTTAATACTTCTTTTGGAGCATGTGGCTAGTCAGTGATATTCTCCTTTTCCAGTCAAGGTATTCTGATTTGAATTCTCAGTTTCCTCTTCAAAGTGATGCTTTTTGTAATTAGAACATTACAAAAGGACTTTCTGGAAAGTCTGCATAGAAGGAAGAGTAGGTTTAATTTCTTTTGTTCTAGTCTGATCCTGTGAGGAGTTCGAATGCGATGATTGCATAGCAATCTTGGTACCCATCTGAGAGTGGTAGGAATTTAAATGAGAGATTTTTTTTTTCTCTTAACCTGGAGACAGAATAAATTAGAATTTGATAAAATGCACAAACTGGAGCAAAATTAAATTAATTGTTTTCATCTCCCCTGGAGACTCTAAACCTTGCCAGTCCCTTTCCTTGTTTCTCTTTTTGCATGTGCATGTCGGAGTAGTATGTTATTCTCATATGTATTTCGGGATTTATTCATGTCTATTTGTTTAAACTGTGCAATCTATAAATGTGTAGATTGTTAGCCTTTATCCAAATATCAGCCACAATTCCTTTTTATCTTGACTATTATTTTCATATAATTCAAAGTAAATCTAAAATATTTGTAATACGGTATAAAATTTTTATGCAAGAGAGGGCTACAATTAATATTGCACAATGTATGCTTTGAAAAAATACTTTATCAAAACTGTGTCAGCTTTAAATCTGTGAGTTGAATATTATCCTGGATTTTCAAACACCTTGTTAAGTAATGGATATATCCAGGTTCTTGAAATTCTAGAGGAGTGAAACTTTGACAACCTGTCAATGAGGCATCCTGCGAGCATCAAAAGAGCAACAGGTGAGATTTTCAAGGCAAATATACAATTAAGCTAACAAAAGGGACATTGAAAGCTGTTATGATAAGGATAGCTTTCCACATCACAATCCATGCTTGAAAATGTTGTCGATCATTTTTTCTTTTGAAAAGGCTGCAGTTAAATTAGAATGGAGGAAGAAAGAAAAAAACAGAATGTAGTATATTCAGACTTCTTTTCTGCCAGATTGTAAATGCCTGTTACCCTTATACAGCTTTTCTGCTGTTAAAATAAAATTGGAAGAAAATTCCTCTCTTACTTTTCAGTTAAAATTTTATAAGATTGAAATGGATACATTCTTGCAAGATTTTGTTATTCAAAACATCTCTGGAAGTTTCTGGCACTTCAGTGAAATATTTAGGCATCCCACATTGTTTGTTTTCCAATTTTTTGGTATTCCCCTCATGGAGATGGTCGCTGGCGTCCTGGCTCATCATGCCATCCAGTTGCTGTACTTCTTTCAACTTTAAGTGTATGTTTACATAGTTCAATCAAGTGCTCTGCAAATTAAATGCTCAACTAAAATCCAGGCAGGAGGCTGTCATTGGTGGATACAGACCTTTTCCTTCAAATCCATTGCCTTCTTCAGTGAGAAATTGCCACAGATCTCCCATCTTCCAGGTTTCTTATTCATCCACAATGGTAGTTAGGCCAATCTCAGCTTTAACTTTCAGCTTAAACTCATGTGAGAACAGCTTCAGATATTTCTGCTGTAAGTTTCTAAATTACACTGCAAAATTTTTGAGTGCTGGTATGGCAGCTGCAAGACATGAGTTGAATCACTGTGAAGGCTGGGCAACTTCACAGTGAGGACACCAATACCTGCTTGGGTCTAGATACACTAGGGGCTTACTTGCCTATTTGGCTCTGCAGCACCTAGCTTGAGTCTAGAAATGAGAAAGAACTCTGGAAGAGATCAACCCATGTGGATACAGAATAATTTGGGTATAGCAGCAAACTTTAGAAGTGTTACTACCTTGACTTTTACCTTATTTTAATGGTAGCCGGAATTAAATGCATGAAATTTGGGCAAAATTTGAATGTAATTAGCAATATTCCCCGTACATTTTCTAAATACATGACTGAGTGAAATTCTACCTAATTATTTTCATTTTTTCCGCCTCATAATTAAATGCCTTCCTATATTTTTACTTAGGAACAGTTTTTATTCTTTGATACACATTAAAACCATGACCAAGGTGTACAGGGTAGCTTTGAAGAGTCTCGAAAGTTTTCTCTTTCAAGGTTCAGAGCATCAAAATCGTGATCTGAAATGATACATAAGCCTTCTTCAGAATGTCTGTCTTTATGATCTCCTCCTGCTTTGCATTTCTCCAATATTATTTGTTGTTTAAAACATAGCTTGCCTTGTTTTATTTAGATTCTTGAATTTCATGTTACAGGAGCAATAACACTCCTGGTAATTCATTTCCAGTTGAGCTTCGCTCTGCTTGAGTGCTTAAAAAACCATTTGGCTTTCTGTCTTGTACCTTTTAATGCCTCCTGCAGCCTACAATAACCATTCAAGAAAGTCACTGCTTGTCATGGCCTATTGGTTTAAATTAAAAAACTAAATTTGGAAACTCCACATGTTCTGCTATCAGTTTTTCTAGTGTAAAGCTGTCCTACCATGGGAAATTTCCAATGGACTTCACCATCCCTGGAAAAAAACATCAGCATTAATGTAGTAGAAACAGAGTAGAAGAATAATTTGGCTGGGTCATATATGGTAAAATATAGTGTAGATATAAATGTGAAACTTGACAAGTCTTCTAAAAAAATTCCAATTGTTTTAAAGCAACCTCTGCTTTGTGAGATTGAATGCACCATGGAGACCCTGAAGTGGCATGTGACATGGCAGCACCAGGCAGAGATACTCACACAAGTCAGGAGGTGCTACAAGAATATCACCAAAGTAGCATGCCTGTGCCAGTGCAGTTACTGCCTACATTTCTTCTTGTTTGGAGTGTCCAGCTTGTGCTGCATGATAATCATGCCTCTTGGGGATAGCTTTTGTGGAGATATGTCCAATGGCTGTGATGCAAACGCAGCAATTCAAGAGCATCCTAAGTCACCACAGCATTTTGCTGCCAGGACAGCCCCCAGATCCCTTTTTGCTTGACTAGGCCTACTCATGTGGTACCTAAAATCCTGGGGAGACTGACAGTCAACAATTTTGCACCCTCAGAAGGGAAGCCATCCAGAGGAATTTTGACAGTTTTTAGAAGAGGGTCTGTGTAAACCTGATGAAGTTCAACAAGACCAAGGTGCTGTACCTGGGTCAGGGCAATCCCAAACACAAGTACAGGCTGGATGGGGAATGGATCAAGAGCAGTGTTGTGGGAAATGGGGTGTTGGACAAGAAACTTAACATGAGCCAGCAATGTGAGCTTGGATCCCAGAAGGCCAACCATGCCCTAAGCTGCATCCAAAGCAGCACAGCCAGCAGGTTAAGGGAGGTCATTCTGCTCCTCCACTCATGAGACCCCACCTGGAGTTCTGCATTCAGAATATCCAATATAAGAAAGTTGTGGACCTGCTGGAGTGCTTGAACAAGAGGGCCTTGAAGATGCTCAGAGGACTGGAATGCTTCTTCTCCTATGAGGACAGACTGAGAGAGTTGGGGTTGTTCAGCCTGGTGAAGAGAAGACTCTTGGGAGACCTTATAGCAGCCTTCCAGTACCTAAAGGGGCTGTGAGAGAGCTGGAGAGGGACCTTTTGCAATGGCATGTAATGATGGGATGAGAAGGAATGGCTTCAAACTGAAGGAGGGAATATTTGGATTAGTGTTAGAAAGAAATTCTTTACCCAGAGGGCAATGAAGCACTGGAACAGATTTCCCAGAGTTGTGATAAACCATCCCTGGAAGCATCTAAAGCCAGGCTGGATGAGGCTGTGAGCAACCTGGTCTAGAGGAAGGAGTCTCTTCCCATGGCAGGGGTGTGGGAACTAGGCAATCTTTAAGGTCCCTTCCAACCCAAACCTTTGTTTCTATGAGGCTGTCCCATCCAGCAGTGGCCATTAAGGGTCTCATTTCTCCTGTATACCTGTGACTACTGTACCTGGCTAATCTGTACTACAGAGGAAGGCTGATTGGTAAACAAAGTACATAACCAAGGGTAGATGCAGTTGATAGCTAAAGGGTGTCATGTCTGTAAGAGCTCCTGCCACAACCCCAGCACTGTAAACTGACTCTAGATAGCTCAGATCAGTGCGGTGCACAATCTAGATTTAATCCACTTGTGTATCTGCCTGATTTGTTACTGCTTAGACTTGGCAGATCAGCTTCTGATCCATCAGAAGGACAATTTCCCTTACAGCATCCTACCAAATACCATCTAGGCATAAGTTTATGTACAAAACTGAAAATGCAGGCATTTTTAGAGTTCACCTAATGGAATGGACAGAGCAGGCAGGAGCACCTCTTGAACAAGGGCACCCAGCCTTGAGGTGCTCTTGTGAAGGCCTCGGACTCCAGTCAGAAACCTCCAAGAGTTTCTGGACTTGTAGCTGTTCTCCTTCATCTATGTCACAGAAATCATACCAAGTTTGGATTGATCACAGTGTGATCAAAGCCATGCTGTGACAATAAGCAATTTGAGCTTCCCTTTTTACTGCTCCTGGCTAGACCACTACTGAACTTTTAGGTGTTTATAGCATCATAACTTAGTTATTTATCTCCAGGTCACATCACGTGCTGTGTATTGACTGCAAATTGATTTTTGCTCATTGTGTAGCCCTAACTTTTAAAAACAAAGTTATTGCAGAATTATGTTCTAAGGCCTTGTCTTTTCACTAAGTGTTAGCTCATATGCTGTATCACTTTTTTTTCTCATCTGTGATCAGTTTAGCATGAAAAGCTGTTACATATTTAGTAGGCATTTTCATTTGCAGTTTTTATTTCTTTTTAGTCTTAAAACATTTTTGTAAAACAGCGGAAATCTTAATATGTGAAAGATTATATGTACTTTTCTTTTCAGATGGTCTGAGCATTAACATGCCATAAATAGCCCAGTTTTCCCTCTGAGTTGATAAGTAGTCAAATACTTCCACTAAGGACATTTTTACTTTATCATCCAGAATGCGAACAAATTTAAATTTAACTGGCAATTACTGGTGGTGAATGGAAGTAAAATATATGAGTGTTTTTCTAATTTAGTTTGGTTAATCTCATCTTCAGTGCTACTAAGTAATTACTTGAGCAACCATCAAGACGAAAGGCTCATAACAGGCTCATAGACTCCTATTGCTATAGTTTCAACCAATTTATGTTGCATCAGCATCATCCACCAAGAGATTCCAGCCTCTGATCCCAGAAACTTTAAAATGCTTTTCATTTGCATTAAGGCTCTCTAAAGAATATAAAAATTCAAATTCAACCTCACTGTGGAATTTCTGTGTTCAGCAGCTGAGCAGTCACTGTGGGATATCTCCTAAAAAATCATGCTTAATTCCAGACGTACACATTCCCTATGAGGTTTTATCTCATTTATGTTAGTTACATAGACTGAAGACTTGTATCTCTGCAATCATTAAAATTATCTCCTGATCTTCGGTTCATTTGTTCATGTTGCTTTTTTATTCTGACGTTTGACTAATATAGCAAGTTCTTCCAGGATTCAGGGGACCTGTTACTACAATTCCAAGAAAGATGCTTGTGAAGCCAAACCTTAAAATTCAAAAAGTGACAATGGGTAAGAGTGGAGTGTCTACCACCTGGTATTTTAGGCATGGCACAGAAAATTGCGAATAAAACCAGGACTGGTAAATATTTGTACCAGTGGAACCCAGGCTGGAGTGAGAGTATGTTGTGCCACGCTATACTGTACTAACTGAGTAAAGAGACAACATTTGGGGGTCCAGCTGATATAACAACTTCTCAAGGCTTTAATAAGCAAATTAAGCAAGTGCTTGGCTCTCTTAATTCTATTAGATTCTAAAATGCATTTATGTATAAGAACATGGTCAGACTTCTTCTTGGGGAATGATCATCTGATTTTGGTCACCTACATTGAGGAAACATGAATTTGAAACATGGCTGATGCAGAGTAAGACCACTAGTGTAGTTAGGGTGGTTAATAGCTTTCTTATTATACATACAGAAGCTTTCCTTGTAAGGCCCCATCAGATTATGGCTGAAAGATGACAGCTATCTGATAATATAATTAGTATCTAATATATTGGATATTCAATATCAGGTGAAGTGTGAGGTGATTCATGATTATTTTGGGTCACTTATCCTGAGTTTGATAACTTTTCATTCTTTTTTTTTTTCGTAATTCCAAATAAATTACTGTTCTTAAGATCACTGTATGTGGAGACCAAAAGAGAGAGTGGCTTTCTTTAAACTTACCTGAATTCAACAAAAACAGACAAATAGCCAGAAAATAATAGTATTATTTGTTTACTTATTCCTTGAAATACATAGAGCTGGTTTCTTTCTCCATTGTATATGAAAAAAGTCAAACAGATTACAAAAACTGTTACACTACAATTTGAATCTTGTTTGTCCTCACATTGAGCAGATGTAAATGGTACAGGAGACTACTGTGAAAAGCCAGATGTTCATACTTTTCTTGTTCCAGAGAAGCAATACTCTAATCTCCTTTTGTACCTTGGGAAAGCAACATTCCTCTACACATCAGACTACGAATAAAAACGTGTTATTTTCTATACTTGGTAAATATGTTTTTCGGACTTGAAATAATATGACTATCATGAAATGGGTCATTTATTGCTCCTGCAATTCCAAGCTAATTAAAATTAGTCCAAAAACCCCAAAACCAAACCAACCAACCAAAAATAATTTAAAAAAGAGAAAAGAAATCCCCAACCCCAAATAACCCCATAGTAAGTTTTAAATCCAAATTCCTTCTCACTGATTTTTCCTTGGGTTTTTTTTATTTTTCTTTTCTTTCTCCTGAGTTTGGAGAATTTAACCTAATAATGTGGGAAGTAATGAAATTTGGGTAATATTTATATAGCATTTTCTAGGAAAAATAGATACTCCAGCAAATGTAAGTGCTAGGGAGGATTTTAGTTCTGAATAGGAAACAATTCTTTATCTCAGACTTCTCATTTAGCAAATAATGGCTATATTCAATTGTATACTCAGTATTGTTCCCATTTTTATAACAATATCTAGCACATTACAGGAGTGGAGCTCCTTTAGCACTTTTCTGTTTCTATCCTTCTTCACCTCAAATGGTAAAAATCAGCATCAGGGTCCCAGTTTTTAGCTGCTCTCCATGTTTGAAACCTCGAGTGAGGAGATGATAAATTGAGAAGGATCATGAGATGTTTGTTTCTGTGCTGGGGTCTGCTTGCAATGCAGCTGCTGCTCTGTGGCACAATCACCTTGGTAGGAGCTCACTGGGTTTGCTTACCTTACAGTTCCTGAGACCTGACTCTTGTGTTTACAAGGGAACTGAACATACCCAGAGGGCATGTTCTAGTCAAACCCACTTTCACTCCACTTTATTGTTACTAGCATTTTATTGCCTACATATTTTAGCTGGTTTGGTTTTTTTCAATTTGGATATAGAGTGTTTAATTTCAAGAAGTTGCTCTCTGTGGAGTTCTGCAGAGACAATTTTCTGCTCCTCATTGGTATTGCTGAGATTTTGGATTTGCGAATAAATTGGGTATATGACGGTCATATGATTTCCTGATAAACTGCCCTATTGAGAAGCTGGATGTTCTTTCCTCCTGGCCCGTGGGTATGGGAATAAGGTGAGAAGATTCACCTGATTTTAATGAGGAAGGCCCTAACTGGAGCAAAACCCATTCATGTTGATTATTGCTCTCTGAGGTTTTTTAGGGTGGTATCTCTTCCCATTTTCCCCCACAAGATGCTTGCTGAAGAAAAAGCATGTGAGGAGAAAGGGGATCTGCAACTTGATTCATCATTACTACAGACCTCACAAATCCCCAGACTGAGAATTTGCAGATGCGGAAGTTACCTGTTTTTTCAAAAATTACTGTTCTTATTGTGAGCTAACTGCAATGCTACCAGGCTTTGTTACTGCCCCACTGTGGAAGTCACTGTCTCAGTGGGTAGGAGAGGCACAGAGGAGGAGGTCAGCCCATTCCTCAACAACTCAGACTATCAACCCACTGGCAGAGGAGCATGAAGATTGCTGGTGTTTGAAATGGGTGACCTTATCTGGGGCGATTAGCTGGGCTAACAGTCCTTTGAACAGGGCAGGCAGGAAAAAAAGGGGTCTTATGTGGCTCTGATTTTTGTTCCTCTGCCAGCCTGTCCATGGGGCTGTTCGAGGTGTGAGCAGTTTTTGCTGTCTCCAGCCACCTGCCATGCAGTGCAATTGCCTGTTTGCTGGCCCCATGATTAAACAGAACTCTTTGATTTAGTAGCATCTAATGCGCATCTTGATAACAAGACATACAAGACAATAGAGAATTAAATTAGATTATCTGCAAACCCAGTGACCCACTTTCTATTTTAAATAGAGCAGAAGTGTTTAAAATATACAATTTATTCACTTGCCTTAGAGAAAGATGTGTTGGGAAGAAATGGTTATGCTTTACATAGTACTCTAACAAGGAAAAGCTAATGTGATATGACAAATTATATCTAGAATTGCAATGATAAAATAATTTATCTTTTGAGATTATTTTAATTGTTGGTTTTTGTCTTTCATATGCAAATACACAAGTGCTGGTCTTATAAACTATTTTACAGCTAAGAGGGGAACTTATTAGCTGCCTTGTCAGCAACATTCACAAAGTGTCATTTTTCCAATGCAGGAAATATATATAAGAAAGCTCTAGCCAAGATAACTCTGTTTATTGCAGTTTAGACTTCATATTCTTGCATACTTGAAATTCAGAGAAACAGGTATAAGAGCAGCTACAATTTTAATTTTGCTGTAGAAACAAATGTATTTCTAATTTACCGGGTATAGAATGCCTAACCCTACAATAGAATGATGCCACCTACTTTATCAACATGTTCACTATCTGTGTCAATTTATATGGAACATAATTAGTATTGTTTTAAATAATTGCAGCTATCAGTGAGGGCCTTTGAACAAGGGGGAGCATGTTCAAAGACAATAACCTTTTCAGGAATTAATGGTGCTATAATTTTCTTAAAAGTTCTTTTCTTTTTCTGCTTATGCAACTGTCTGTCACTTTTTGGCTAATATGCACGTATCACATGCTTGTCTGAATAACTCTTTTTTTCCTATTTTCTTGATTTATTAAAATGAAACATCTTAGCTAACAAGGCAAAATGGTATTTTAAGAGAAAATTTCTACAAAGAGACAAGTGTTGCCTTAGTTGTCTCCTGTTTGTACAGTGTTTCTTTTTCATCATCTACTTCCTTGCATCTTACTGTTGTGTAAGTAGACCATTACCAAATGAAAAAATACTAGGAAAAACCCTAAAAAGGGTCTAGCAGGAGTGTCTCCTCAATTCCTATCTTTAATATATGTATCTTCCCTGTCCAAGGTGAAATTCTCAGCAGTTAGACTGCAAGCCTCCAAATTGAACAGACTAGCCTTAAGTTTACTCAAAAATATTAATCTATATATAAGTAATGCATAATACTGAGCCGGTGGTGTTTTCTAACAAAACCCAGGGAGATTAAAAGTAGAAAGAAAAGAAAGGCTATTTTGTCGGTGTGCTATCCTGAAACTGTTCTGTGATGCTGTTCCCAAGGGATGTAAAAATCCCTTTAGACTGCAGTGACTTTCTGCAATGACAGTTGAGTCATATTTATGTCAGGTTTTATGGTGTCATTTCTTATGTCTAAGAACTAGAATGCTAAAATTAAATTCATTCTTCCAAATAATAAAGGAATTGTTAAGAGCAGTCAGAAATCTTTGCTAAACTGATAACCATACTTCTTCTGTCTCAAATAAAAATAATAAACCTATTTTAGTTTAGTTTGATTTTTAAAATGTCAATAAAATGTTCCCCATTGTTGAAACCAACGAAACCCATTTTTTATGTCTTGTATCTGGATTCCCTTGTGCAGGGGGATTGGAATCACAACACAGTCTTTACCTTGTAACACTTGCACATATTTTCTTCTCACTCTGGCCACCTATATTAACAAAACTCAGTATCTTCACGAAACCGTGAAAAAAACCTGGTGTAATTAAGAGTATTAAGTTAGGATATAAAGATAGAAAATGTATAAGGTGTCAAAGACATTTCTTAATATCTTTATGGTATTTACAACAGCACATTCAACTCTGTCATATTCATCTGATAAATGGCAATGACTGTGAAAGAGGAAGAGCTCACAGGGATACAGACAAACATAGATATTCACACAGAGATGTGAATCCTTGGTGACTTTAAACTTCATTTCCTCGAGGCAAAGACCAAGTAGGGGCAATTTCAGCTTGTCAGTTGAACTGAGGAAAATTTATGATGAAGCATAATAGAGCCCTTGTTCTTCAACATTAATACCTCTGCCCATAATTTAACCTGAACATGCTGAATGTTTTAGCTTACTGTAGTAATAGATGTACCTGGTGTTTAGGGTATTAACACACATTTTTCTTTATTGGTTGTTTTTTAGCTTGATTTTATGCTCAGTAAAACGTGCTCTCAAATCCTGCTAATGCGACTGATGTTTGTCATATGTAGTGCATAAGGATAGAAAGAGAAAAGAAAAAATATTGCATTTACTTAGTGATACTAAATGGTCAATAGCTGATTATTCTAATAATCATTCTTCAGATAACTCTTACCCATGAGCTAGGGTATTTGCTAACAGACTCCTCAACCTCCGGGGGGAGTGTCCCACACATTAGAGAGATAAAACGTACTGTGAAACTTGATAGCCTTAAATTTCCCTTGTTGGTCCTTGTGTAAAAGAGCAGTTGCTCAGGGTACTGAGGTATTTGTACCTACCAGCTCAGCAGGTGAGATTTTGACATGATAAGACTTGGTTTAAGAAACCCAGCTGTGCCTAAAAAGGGAATTCGGCACCTATCTTTATGGCCCTGAGTCTTGTCCTCTTTGCCTGAAGAAAAGATCTAAATAGCTCTGGGGAGGGAGGTACTGAAGGCAGCTGGCAGATATTTTGAGAAGCAGAACATCCTAACTGTTGGATGTGAGCCCTTCAATCCCTTCCTGGATTTGGGTCACAATTCATCTCCTACTGCTATAAGACATAATTTCTAAAGGGGGGAAAAGCTACTGTGTGTGCATAAAGAACCTGTGGGTTTCTTTAATCTTAGGAACTACTAAGTTTTGGGGGTGCTGTAGCAAGCTGTTCATTAAATACTTGCAAATTTGTGTTCTTTCTTCCCCATCTCTGATATTCAATTTATTGACAGGTGGAAAAAGAAACCTAGGATAGGTAATCCCATAACAACCCTTTAGGGCTTTTGCTAGCTGTGGGGAGGTGGGTAGTGGTTTCCACTGCCAAGCCATGGCAGATTCCTGCCCATTATTAAACTCAGCAGGGTTTGGGATTAGCTGGTTATGGAGTCTTTTGCTCTAAAGGGTTAACATTGCTATATTTCTGCCTGCTCCTGGGAAACAAATGCCGTGTGGTGTGGGTGAAGAGGCAAACGAGCAAAATGTGGATGTCTTGGTCAGAGAACAGTGATTAGCTCCTCATTAAAGAGACACAGAGAGAGACACACACTGTAACTATAGTAACCACTGCATATATGATCCTCTACCCACCTCACTGTAACCCACTCGGTTACAACAAAGATTTCAGGCTATTGTTACTCATTCGTACAGCAATTCCTCTAACTGAAGAGTCACATAATAAATGCTTGTCATATATGCATATATACATATATATGTATATATATGTATATATATACACACACATATATGTATGTATTTTTATATTCACAAATATACACAGACTCAGAGAAACTGAGTTTCTTTATGATTAGCTAAACAGATGGATCAATCCACCAGTATAAATACCTGTCAATGGTATTTGTTCTTTTTCTTGGTGACTAATGGAAAAGAATACCATAATGACTCAGGAACCATGTTACAATTTAAGAATACTTGTATCTGTGTGTTTATTTCTATTCTCTCAACTATTACAGGTTTTATTTCAGCTGCTTATTTCTAATGAAATACCATTAACATTTAAAATTTGAGTAAACGGAGTATGTCTCAGAAATCCTGCTGCCTATAACAAAGCCTGTTTCTGCTCTGTCTCAAGTTGACAATGCCATTAACCTGTTCCACTGCACTCCATACCTGGCTAACTGCATTAATGTATGATACTACTCACCTACTTGGAATGAAATGACTAACATTTAGCCCACTGATATGATCAAGCATAAATCTGAAAGACAAATTGCTGGCAAATGTTCTTCCTTCTAAGATGGTTGAGGCAAGGTTTATGATATTCATCGTCCTCAAGCTGGCCCGGATATCCTGTCCTGTACTAAAATTCAAGGGCAAATATGAGTTAAACCTAATGCCTTAGCAGCTATTTCCAAATCCTGTATTTTATGGACTTTCAGATAGAAATCCTGGGAGCTTCTAATCCACAGAACAGAACACCTTTCTTTGGTGTGAAACTGATTTTGGCAAATAGCAAGTCCTTCAATTTACTACTGATAATGAAACGTTTAACTGTAATAATTCTATCAACATTAAGGAGACCAAAGTTCAATTGAAGTCTACCAAGAAAGGCTTTGCTCATGTCAGTGAGGGTACAGTATAGCAACTGAAATGCCAGAGAGGGTCAAATATATTTCTACACAATTTGTTTTTACAACAGAGGAGTCTAAGCCCAGCCTCCTAGTCTTAAAATCATGCCTATACTTCCAGACACTGGAAGCTGAAACCACTCAATATACACTTAACTCTAAAATTTACAGAGTGACAAACTTCAGGGATACAATTCACACTGCTGTGTACAGCAGCTTGAGACCTATAAACATCTGGCTGGAGGAGTACTCAGAAAATGGATGGGGGGATGGAACAATGGATTAACCTAAAAATAGGCACAGAAGGCATGCACAAACTGAACAAAAGAGAGCTAACACTGTGCTGACTGGATGAATTCTGCCTGGCACCTGAACACCAGTGGGGAGTGGGAGTTTTGACATTACTGTTCCACAAACCAAATGTAAGTACTGGAGGTTCCACCTCTGAAGTCTCCTAAAGAAAAGTAAGTTGGAAAGGCATTCATGATATTCTAATTTAAGATGATTTTAAACCATTTACACACTGTCACCATATTTCTGAGAGGTACACAATCTCTAAGTGACGCAAAACGTGGACCATTGACTGCCATTTTTCTAAAGTATTATTAATGTGCAGAGACAACGTCACCTTTTGGACAGTGTATTTTATTTGGTTGAGGTTAATAATCACTACAAGTAATTGATCTTGGTAGCCTATCTAAAACAAACTGGTTGTCTCAATTTCCAAAGGATATGTAGCACAATAAAAGAGAAAACAGGAAACAAATGCTTTTTACAGTAGTAACTTAAAACCTTGATCCAGGCTTCCCTATCTTAAATGCTTCATTCAGCAGATTGTATAAAGATTTGTCCTTGGTTTCACTTGAGCCAAGCACAATTTAGCCTCTAGTTCTTTCTTTTCACCTCCAACCTTGTCTTTCAATACTCCTTCAAAAAGCAATTAGCCAGCCCTTACTCTAAAATAACCACCACATTCAGATGGGAACAAGAACCTAGGGGAGTCTAGTGTTTAAAACACTATCCAGGAGTCCCATTTACACTGTAGTAGAAAACTGTCTAGGTCTTGAGGTGAATCTTAGCAGTAACACTCTACCCAAGCTACAATATTTCTCCAGACCTGTTTTCAAGCATATTTAGTGCTATACTGGGATTCTTGGTGACTATTCCTCAACTCAGAACATCTTGTCATTGCTTTACTTTCCTTATGCTTCCATGTGGTCAGGGAACTTGAGCAGCACTGAAATAATCCCGTTTTGGTCAGAGCCCTGGAAGCTATTTTCAGCCTCAGATGATATATGTGGTCCATTTCCCCCACTGGGGTGCTGCTCTGTTTGCCATCGCTGAAGTTCAGCTGCATTTCCTAACTGCGAATGACCTCCACCACACTGGCCACTGTGCCAAGTGGGAGGTAGCACCATTCATAACCCAGAAATCCAAATGCTGAGCTGTGCACTTCCACAGTGCTTTTGGTATCAACCCTTTCCTCTCCCTTCCCAAAAGGCAGCATGACATTTCAGTGCACCCAACATTTTCAAACAAACGTGACAAAAGGGTAGAGATTTCAAAGACATGAGATTGGTCCCAGTTTTGTAGGTGGCTATTAAGAGGGAACAGATTTAGTTCTCTCTCTGACAGAAAGTCTGGACCTTCTTAGCTCCAGACTTCTACCTTGTCTTTGGTTTACTGATCACACAGTACAATGTGGGATAGAAATCATATAAACATGGGCTGTTTCTTTCTCTATACACAGGAAAATAGATTTCATGAGTTTTCCTGCTCAGAAATGATTTGTTCTCCATGTGTAGCTTTTTGTATTGAACTAGTAACTTCTTGGCAAGGTGTAATCCAGAGTGAATTTTCTGACAACTTTTTTTCTGAAGTCATGGAATTGTTCAGCTCACATTGGCATAACAGTGAACAAATGTTAGCACCAATGAAACAATGTCAGGGGGAGCCTTGAAAAATATGGATTTCACAGCATGAAATCAGAATATACTAGGCATATACTAGAAGAAAAAGCATTCATATCTGAAAAGAGGTTAAAATGGAATAAATTGAATTTAAAAAGAAAATTTGAAGACTCAGAACTGGGATGGGCCTATGTTGGAGAAGAAAATATAATTAAGAAGTTTCATGTGAGGCACTGTAAAGGTGGCAGAGGTTTGTTGAAAGATGCTTTTGGATTTTAGTAGTGTATGTACTGAGGCTGCAGGCCATAAGGCTACAGTAACGACAAGAAACTTTAAAATATACAGGAAGATTCACACATGCACCATTCCTAACTGGGCAGCAGTAAATATTGCCCTAATTAAAGTACAAGCATATGTACTCTGAAAAAAACAAACAACCCCTAAAACCATCCTAATTATCATTTCATAACTAACTTTTAGACTTTTAAAGTACATGTGGTCAGCAATGCAGTGATGAAACACAGTATTGTTTTTCTCATCATCTATAGCTGCAAATTTTACCTACAACTGATGTTTATGACTAGAGTACAGCTGCTGCATCCACATCTAATGGAAACAGCTTTTCATAATAGATCTCTGCTTCCATAGTCCTTAAGCAGTCACCATACCATGTGCCCATGTGTCTTTCATTTGCATTTCTCAGAGTAGCTAACAGATTATTATTTGTTCCTGTCTGATTTAAAGCATGGCACATACAGTGAGCCATGGCAAAAGTGGAGAGTATTTCCAGTAGAAGAGAAATTAATATACTAGTGGTTCAGAGCTTTACTGTTATTTACTTGAGAAAAGTAAAAGCCCTACCAAAATTCTAAATAACCACTAAATACCAGTGGTTAAATGGTGCCTGCAGTTCTTTTGACATGTTCTGTATTCCACTTCCTTCTACAAGCAACAGGGCTTAGATTGCCTTAAAAGGATTATCTACAATTGCATCACTAATTTTCTCTTTTGCTTGTGGATACTGTCTAAGACTGCAACAATCATAGGACCCGAGAAATGTGTATTTGTTAATAAGAGCTTAATGAGCTACTCTGTCAGAAAACTAATTAGTCTTCTGGGATACAGTCATTATTTTAAAAACAAACAAAACCCATTGATAAATCTTTTTCTTGGTGTTTCTTTGGCTAGATATTAGATGATGATGTCAGATTCACTGCTGAGCTCTTTTGCTATTGATAGCATTGGATCAAGGAGGATACTAACAATTACAGACTTATCAGAGGCAAGAAAGTAGCTGAACCAATGCTTGAACTGTAATTAAAAAGAGGCCTGTGGCTAACAAGAAAATTGTGATAAATGAAGCAAGAAATCGTTTGTTATCTGTTGTGTCATCTACTCTTTGACATTGATATGTTTAGAAGAAAACAGTCATGAAAACCTTCTGTCATGTTTATGGTTGCAAAGCTTAACAACCATTATCATTATGAACAAGGCTGAGGCTTGGGATGGGCAAATTGACTAGGGAAAAAACAATGATAGTTGGCAATTATCCTTATCTGTCTCTGATCAAAACAAAATCATCTTTCATTGTTAATCTGTTAATGACTTTGGCCTTTACCTGCTGCTCAGTAGCTTTTGATTCTTCTGCTACAGTCTGACCAGCAAGTCATTATGCAGGTTAGTATTGTGCACCGCTTTGAATTTTTACTTAATATATTTAAGCTTAAAACCAGATTTAATCTGGGAAAACTGCTATTCCTCTCCTAATACAGCAGGCTTTTTGGTAACTGCAGACCACCCAGATTGAAACTTTTGCTTATGTTTGTCTTTTTGAAGTCTTATGAAAGGTAATCAAGAAATTATAGTTCTAGTAATTCTTAGTTCGATTGTTAGGTGGTGTACTTGAATTATACTATGGCTGTCATGGTGAGATTCATCCCAGTAATATGTTAAAATTCATCCCAGAATCACACAGGTCTGGGCTTTAGGCTTGTTGGTATTACCAGCAGTGAGCTACAGAGATGACTGAATGCTCATTCAGGCTTTGTGAAAGCAAAGATGCTTCAACAGTGATCTCTGACTGAAAAAACACTGGGATGATTTTTAGGCTTGCTGTGTCAGCAGCAGTGTGGTGCCATGTCCTGCATCCTTAACAACAACAGCCTAAGGCCAGCCCCTGTGCCTCCTGCTCTGCCCTTGCCCTGAGCCCCAGGAGCTCTGCCCCAGCCCATGGAGCACTGTGGGCATGGCTCCCCTCTGCCATCCATCTCAGGTAGCTGTGATATCTGTCTGCTCAGGCCAGACATGCAGAAAGCAAGCTCCCATCCCTCCAGGCTTCTTTGGCTCTTCCTGGTTTGGTGTGCTGAGCTAGTCCCCTTATCTCAGAGCTTCTCCAATGTCAATTGTGTTCCTGCACTCTTTAGCTCCAAAATCCCTGCAAGTCTCTCTTGTGTATGTGTGTGTGTTCGGTATGCTGAACATCTGAATGCAATATTTTACCTTATAAGGAGCAAGCCTTGATCTGTTCCTGTTATCAGACACTGAAAATCTGTGTGGTCTTGATGCTACAATTTTCTGATAAAACAACATAAAAGTATTTTCATCTCCTTTGTTCCTTGCCAGAAGCCTTTAAGTACATTTTATCGGAAAACATTCCAGTGTATAACTACCAAGACAATCAATTGCCACGAGAAAGCTCTTAGATATGAGTGATTAGTGACTAGAGGCAGTGATGTGTTTTAATTATTTATTTTGTAAGTAATAGGATTTACTTGTAAAAGGGCTAAGAGCAACATGGCATTTATTATAAACCTCAAGGCACTATTAATAAGGCAAATTACCTCAATGGCTTTAGAGATAAATATTTTTTATTCATCTATTTGTTTTATACATGTGACAAAATAAATTATGATATATGCTTCAGAATCTTTGTGTTTAGCTTAGATTGCTTGTATCATCATATTAACAGAGATTCCTATTGATGGATGATGCATGTATTTCCTAACCATGATTTTTTTAGCACAGCTCTCTGCAATGATCTTGCTGAGAAAGGACAAAAAAACCCCAAATAAACAAAAAAAACCCAACCCAAAACCAATCCCCCCAAAAAATTATTTAAGAAGGTGATCTCTGCCACCATCAATTGCCTTGGCAGGATATCTTCATCATCAAATTTGCCTTAAAAAATTAAAGCTGCTATTTTTGTCAGACTTCCCTTCTCTGCTGGAATTTCTCTGGAAATTTTCATGAGAAATCCCTGAGAAACTGCAGTGACAATATCCTGCAGCCACAGTGTAATTCCTGTTGCTCTTTGATACACTTTAGAGTTTTGTAGAGTCAATGGCATATGTTGTTACTGATTTAGTTTACCCCTTCTACCCTGGCTGACAGTTTCCTACTTTACCCCTTCCCTCCTTGGAAACTCTGAAGTAACCTATTTAAAAAAAAAAAAATATCTGCTGAGTGAAACGTTTAGAGGATGTGGAAATAAAAAAAACCCTGCCTAGAAATGAAAAATGAGAGGCCATGATTTTTAGTGTGGTTGAATGATCATTTGATCATAGCCTATGCATACCTGTGCTGGAAAGGGATACCAGTCAGCAGAAAAACTCCTAAGAAAAGGAAGTAGTTTAAATTTGAAACTGAGCAAAACTTAAATTTGAAATGAAGTCAATGAGGCTGTTTGTGGCCCAATGGTTGTAGTTCAAAGAGATATTATAGTCTCCACAGCCGTTACTAGATGACATAGAGTGGCCTATTTATGCTACTGTATGTCACTACAGAGGCTTATAACATTCTGAGTGTGACGTTCTATTGAAATTAAGAAATAATACCATAAGTTCATGAATTGAACACTTTATGTTGTTTTATGCTGTGCTTGCATTGTTCCATGGATAGACAAATGCTGAAATCATGCTGTATTTTGCCATAAAACAATTGCTGAACTCTTTCAAAATAGAGCAATCTGTAAAATAAGACCATTTCTGTCATAATTGTGCTTTGTTTTCCTTAAACATTTTGACAGTGTAATTTATCTCCTAAGTGCCAATGTCCAGGAAAAAAAAATCTGTTTGCTAATCTCTTTAGTTCTAGGGTTTTAATGTGATAATTTAATAATCATGCCCACAACTTGCATAGATTTAGCAAGGGCATGAATCACCACACAATTATATCTTAGCGAATTGAGGAATTTGTAAGTGAGCCAAAGTACTTAGCAGTTCCTGCTGTAAAAGTAGTATAAGAATATGGTACAGTGTTTCCAGATGCAGTTCTATTACAATCTGCAGCAAGAGAAGTCAAGAGGAAATTTTCATATTTTTGTGTGAAAGCAAAGAAGAAGCTGTTCATGCAAGGGTGGTCTTAGTAGCCACAAAATAGTTTCGACTGAGGCAAGAACAATAGAAGTGTAATTATTAAATATAGAAATCCAGGAAATTCTAGTCTAAAACTACCCTGTAGTGATGCACATTCATAGTTTTTGAAGCATAATAATTTTGTTTTATATTAGCATTTGAAGGGTGCTTTATCCAGATTGCACGGTAATTATTGGTTGCCCCATCTCACTACTGCCTGGCTTTTTATTGCTGAAGAGAGATTTACTGCCTTCAAGGACTGGCAGTGCTCTGTGAGCTTGTGCAGGCTCCTGTCCTACTAGAGGAAAAGGGAAGGACCTAGCAGAGGAGGGATGGGGAAATGCTGTTATATCCTTTATTTTTCCTACAAGAAGATAACTTGCATTTAAACATCCAGATGAGGGTTTTCTTCTTAAACTTTCTAATGACTATGCCACATAGGATGCTTAAAGGCTCCCTAAATTATCTTAATCCAAATCTATTTTCACCTGATATCTGAGTCATGTGTTCACACTAGAATTTAAGTTTCAAGTGTAATTGCTTTGTAAAATGTTAAAAAGTTGAAATGTTCTATTTCTACCACTCCAACTTCCTCATATTGGAATATTGTAGGAAATAAGGTCTAAGGACTTGGGGAGGCTGTCTAGTCTGGCACAGCTGAAATAACTTGGCCAGTGCTTTACAACTAAGTGATGAGTTCCCCTTTGGCCTTCCAGGTTGAAAAAGGGAATGGAGTTTGTCCTGGGCCTCAGTTGTCATCCAAGGGGCCTGTGGCTCTGGCCTCAAGAGTAAAGCAGGGAAACTGATGTATTCAGTTCCTCTGGCCTAAGCAGTACCAATCATGTATAAATAGTTCCTGACAGATGTTTGTGTGATGTGCCCTCAAAAACTGCTAGTGATGGAGATTTCTCTATTTATATTAGGAAAATTATCACACTGCTTAAGGTTAGAAATACATCTCTCTTGATCACTAGACTAAATCCCCCAGGTGCAATAGAAGTCTGTAATTCCTTGACGTTCCTGCAATGGACACAGAAAACAGATTGATCTATTCTCCTTACAAGAAGATTTTGCATATCAGAAGGCTGCTCAGTCTCCCTCTAGCTTTCTTCTCTTCTAACTAAGTAGCTGCAATTAATTCAATCGTTCCCTACAGGACATTTTGTAGCCCTCTGATTATTCTTCTTGTCTTCCTCTAGGTTCTCTCCAGCTGATCCACGGATTTCTTCAAATTGATACTCTGTGGGAAGCAGCAGTGCTGAATAGAACATGTTGGATGTCTGGCCTACAGCCCCTTTTTTCTATGTATGCATCAGGACACAAAGACAGCTTTTAGATCGATGTTGTTGGGTACTACTAAGTTAATCATCTTTCTTCTTGTATTTGGGGCACCTAATCACATATAAGCACAAACAGAAAATACTTCCCCCCCCAACACACAACAATTTCAAAAATTTCTTGAGATTGATTTTGAATTCTCAAGAGCTGATTAAAAAATCACCCAAACTTCAATGCAGTCAGGCTGGAAAACGTCAGTCTGTTATACCTGTTGAGTTAAAATAATATACAGTCTGCCTTCCCATATGTTTGCAGATCAAGTAGTCTACAAAACTGACGTATCCATACTGTAATTATGGGCAGTGAAAGCAATAACTATACCACTGTTAACCACCTTTATATTAAAATCATTTAGGTTAGAAAAGAGCTTTAAGATCATTGAGCAAACCTAACCTAAATCCTGTCCAGTTTGCTCCTGCACAACTGTTCTATTATATTCTGTTTTATTATATTCTGATATTAGAGGGGTTTTAACACAAAGGACATGTTCCAACTAATCCTAAATGTTGAAATGTGCAGAGAAGCCAGATGGGGTCAAAATATTTAGAACACTTCTTCTTAAGCAGATCTGAATATGCTGGACCAAACCCTGTCATCTTTTTCATAAAAATCTTCATTAGTATGTTAGTAAAGTAATTTCTTCTAACTGAGTAGATGTGACCTTTTTCTTGCTCTTGTGTCTGGACTATTATTTTACTTTGACTGTTTGATAAAACTTTCAGCAGAGCCATATTTTGCCTGTCATTTTATGAATGTTCTTTCATTACTTCCTTGAGTTTCCTGCTCTGTTTACTTCTGTCTCTGTAATTCATTGCAGTCTTTCTGATAGTCTTTCAAATTTTAGGAAGCATCAGCATACTTTTTCTCTTCTGTTCAGTGACAGTTTGTCTGCAGCTGAAGTCAGATAATGTCTCTTCATTGGTGGTAATATTTCTGTTACATTAATCTCTGTTGTCAGTATTTCTTTGCAGGTAGGCCACTGATAGAAGCATTGTAATAAACTGCCACCATGAGGCACTAGCTAAGTCATAATGCAATGATGTTGATGTTGGAAATAATATTCACTGCATGATGAATCAGAGAAATCTACAGGCTTTTCTAAGACTGTAAGTCATATCCCATATGCATTGCAATTTGTTGAGCTGTACACAATGATAAACAGAAAAATTCTTTAATAGTGTTAGGGTGGCTGTGGATTCTTTTTCTGTTTAAGCTAAGATGCCATCAGCATTTTTCCTTCTTTTGTTGCCTAAGAGCTTTCTGGCAGTGGAGCTTCTGTGTGTATTTAAGTTAGCAGACAAATTTACCCTCTTCTCACCTATGCTATGTGTGCTACCAGTAAAAGAAGCAAATAAAAATTTACAGGAGTAGAATGCTCACAGCAGTAACTTGGAGCTGCCCAAGGACACATGAATTATGGTTAAATACCTCAGACCACTTTGTACCCAGACCTTTTAATTTTCAGTGCTGAATTCATAGTTCAGCAGAGTATCTGCACTGCTTAGACACCTCTTACCAGTGCAGGTGGTACATACAGTGTAGGTGGTACTTACAGAGTACTAAATACAATTGTAAAGGTGGAGTCTTTCAAAGCCTTCTCTTTCTGTTGTGCCCTGAGCAGCCTTGCTACTGATGTGGCTGAGTAGTTGGGTACTGACCATGCTCTGAAGACTCTGTAAGATCCTTAGGTCACTCCATCTCTGATGAAAGCATCCTCACAGGCATGTACTCTAAGTGCCCAATGACTTACATGGGATCAATAAAAACCTTGAGTCCTACGAAAGTGCCTTTCATATTAGTTGTTGTATCTGTAGATTTTTTCCATGATCATCCAGTGCTTATTTTAATCATAATTCAAAAGGTAAGGGAGTGAGAAGCATGCAGAAGTACCTTCCTGGCTCTTCAGGGCTTCTGAAAGAGTAACTCCAAGAGGTGTGACTTGTCAGTGTTGAACATTTTCTTAAATCTCAGTTTTAGTTGTTATGACACATTCAACACCTCAATTCAATCTTCCAGGCAAAGCATGCATAAAAAAGGTATTGGGTGATCTATACAGTTTACAGCAAATAACATCTAAATTGGATACTAGATTGAATAGACCCAACAAACCCAATAGGTTTGTTGGCAGGGTACTACCTTTCCTCACAAATGTAATGTCTTATTTGCTAACAAAACTCTGAAAGAAAGGCTGTAATTGTAATTAAATAAAATAGGCATGAATGGCGTAAAATAGAAATGTAATACAAATATGTAAAGCAGAAACACTTGTCATTGTTTTTGTTCTTTAAATTCTTCCCAAAGATGTCATAACCCGTCAGACTGTGGCCATTTGTATGATTTGAAAATCTTTCCTTTCAACAAAAAATGAAATGTTTCCATGGAGATCAGCCAGAGATAGCCAAATGACGAACTTCTTGGCTGTACTTTCAGTTTGGTTTCTATGGTTTCCAGACAAGGAGGGGGTAATGTGAAGTCATTGAGGTTCTTTCTTTCTTTTCCTTCCCTTCCTTCTTTTCCTTCCTTCTTTTCCTTCCTTCCTTCCTTCCTTCCTTCCTTCCTTCCTTCCTTCCTTCCTTCCTTCCTTCCTTCCTTCCTTCCTTCCTCTGTCTCCCTCTCTTGTCTCTTTCTTTCCCTCTCTCTCTCTCTCTTTCTTGCTCTCTTCCTCTCTTTTTCTCCTCCCACCTTGTTTTTCTGCATGTTAAAGGTTATTGTAAAACAAGTTGCATGGGCCCACAACAAGCAAGGGTAATCATTGTTATCTTGGTCCTTGAAAAGCCTTACATGTGTCAATTGTGCAGTTTTACATTTGCCCTTATTCTACAATAAAGAAATAAAGACAAAATGCTAAGACTTTCTTAGCATTCTGAACAAAGTTATGGAGAAAATAAGTTTATAGTTACCTTGACTGTACACACAATGAGAAAATGGTGAAAGGATTGACACCTCACACTTCCTTTTAAAGAATACAAATACTAACAATGAAATACTGTATCTTGGAAACATCTGAAGGCCTTCAGAATAAGAAAAGCTGCAGGTCTCACTAGGAACACCAGACTGAATGCAAAAATTTAGGTATTAGAGTAGTAAGCAGGGTAAATATGGTGTCGAGAGAACTCTATAAAGCAAAAGAAAACTGTCACCTTGACATCTAAATTCTCATCTTTCCTCTCACTCTGCATGCTAAAGTTGTTTTCTTCAAAAAATGTCAGATGGTTGTTTGTAAACGGTAAATACATCCTTTCCTTGCTACTTCAGGGAATGTTACAAAGCGCATATTCCTTCATAGATCCAAAGTGTGTTTTCCCCTCCACCCTGCTTCACTGTTTCTTCTTTTCCCAAGAACAGTAATACAGACTTATTTCCACTTCTTCTCAATTTTTTATGAGGGCTAATTCAATTCTCTCCTATCACCTCTGCCATGTTTCGGAGAAGTCAGTGTCTGTCTGTTGCCACCAATTGCATCCTTGTTTTTCTGTCTCCCTTGCAGAAACAAATTTATGATAGTGTAGAAAGAGTCATAAGTAAGAATGGAGAAAACAAGATGTCATGGTGTTGATATCTGAAACTCTCTGAAGTGACGACTGAGTGAAGCTTGATGACTTATGAAGGCTCTTGTATCTCCCCAGGATGTACCACTCTGCAAATGTTCATGCTATCTCCAGACAAGAAACTGATGAAAAATGAAGTATGTCATACAACCTGTTGTGATGCATAAACCCATTCTTTTCAAACAAACAAACAAACAAAAAAGAGTAAAGAGTAGGACCTAGTTTAACAATTCAAGGTACCCCCTTTCCATTGAAATGCTTGGTTAAAGAATTGAAAAGCTGGTAATGGTCCAACAACTTTGTGGTTCTAAATTAAAAAAAAGGTAAAAACCCCCTAGATAGCAAACACAGGGCAATATGTATTGAAAATAAGACCACAGAATATTATTCAGACATAAAATCTCTTCTTTCTAAAAGCTTTGAAAAGTATTTTAAATCTCTGCAGAAAACAAATGGTTGGTGGTAGCAGACAAGAGAAAGAGACCAGAAGGCATCACCAGCCTGACTCACAGTAACTTAGGGAGGTGGCTACAATACCTTAAACATGTGTGAGGCAATGGGAGGTGGTAGGTGTTGCTACTTACCCACCAACTGATTCCTGGGTACAGTGTTCACTGGTCTGCTGGTGAAATAGGATGAAGAGATGCAAATAAGCCTTGTAAAAATGGCACAAGGAAGGGTCATCCCTTCCACTTATGGCAATCTCCCCTTAAATTGTCTTGTGTGTGACTACAAGTCTGCAAACAGCAGCAAGAAGAAAAAACAAGCAGTAGGAATCTGGTACACTGGTTGTTTCAAATACCCTTAGGTGAGATGCAGTTTGCAGAAGCATTGGCAGGCAAACCATACTGAAATTGGTCTGTGTGGTATGAGATCTGTTTAATACAAACACCTAAAATATTCAACCTTTCCTTCAAGATCACTGTATGAATGGAATATTTTAGGTAATGAAAACTAATTGTTACCTTGATTAAGTAATAACAAAATTAGTACACTGATGCCCACTTGTAAAGCACAATAAAACAGAGTTTTCACCTATGAAACAATTTTTAATTGTGTGCAATACAGAGTAGAACTTATTACTGGTTTGCAGAATGACATCTTAACTCTTATAGGAAAGATTCTCCTTGATGGAAAATATTTTCCTGGAGGGTATAGACTGCATGTTGTTTAGTGGATTAGCTTTCAGTGGAGTCTGCATTGTTAATCATTGCCATTTCTCTGCTTTTCTTTGGTTGAGAATGATAGATAATTTTCATAGTTTTTGCTCATCAAACCAGTATTGGTTGAGATGTGGTCCATATTCCAGATGCACTTCATGGCAGAATTCCTCCCTTCTACAGTGTGATTCTGTTGCCATTGCCTGAGTGCATCTAAGAGCTGTCTCCTATCTTTGTGTCTGGGAAGGGGTCACAGAGCCAAAATACTGTGGTGTCAGTCAGAAGCTGCTCTCATTTCACATAATTACAGAACTGCTAAGGTTGGGAAGGACCTTTAAGGTCACCTAGACCAACTGTAAACCTAACACTGTGAATTCCACCACTAAACTATGTCCCTAAGCATCACATGTATTTGTCTTTTAAATACCTCTAGGGATCGTGACTTAACCTCTTCCCTGGGCAGCCTGTTCCAATGCTTAACAATGCTTTTGTAAAGGAATTTCCCTAATACTCAGTCTAAGCCTCCAGAACAACTTCAGGCTGCTTACTCTTCTCCTGTCACTTTTTAGTTGGGAGAAGAGACTGACTCCCACCTGGCTATAACCTCCAGCACCTCGATGTCCATCTTGTAGTGAGAAACCCAGAACTGGACACAGGATTTGACATGTGGCCTCACCAGTGCCCAGTACA
Source organism: Entomyzon cyanotis (assembly GCA_024500445.1). Classification (NCBI taxonomy): domain Eukaryota; kingdom Metazoa; phylum Chordata; class Aves; order Passeriformes; family Meliphagidae; genus Entomyzon; species Entomyzon cyanotis. The sequence goes on along the minus strand of JAKEPQ010001009.1, from coordinate 20,178,113 downwards.
GGGGGACAATCACTGCCCTGGTCTTGCTGGCCACAAAATTTCTGATACAAGCCAGGATGCCTTTGGCCTTCTTGTCCTGATGAGCACATGCTGGCTCATGTTCTGCCACTGTCAATCAGCACCCCCAGGTCCTTTCTGCTGGCAGCTTTCCAGGTTGCTGCAGCAGTTTCTCTGCCGTGACCAATCACATACCTGCTGTGTGAAAAGTAATGCTTCTTTTTAACATGTGCCAGATGTGCATCCCGCAACATCCATGACCTGCAAGGATGAACAGAGGAGCTGGCTGTTCGGCCTGCTCCCCCACGCCACAGTCCCATGACTGATGCTGCCACCCAGCAAGAATGTGACTGCACTTTGACTGGGTACTGGATGTGCAAATAATCGTGACAGGAGAGGGGGATGCAGCTTCCAGTGCAGCAGAAATAGATCTATGGCCACCCTCTGGCTGCAAGTGTAGGTGTCACTTCCCTCCTCTGCACATTTTTGATAAGTTGAAATAGAATTGCATACCATAAATTATCTTCAACAATCCATATCTTCTCAGTCATACCTTTCTGCAGTAATCTCTGCTGCTTAGAAAAGGAGAATAAATTAACAAGCAAGAGGGTTTTTACTTCTGATTGCAGCCCTGGGCTATCTCCCTGTTATCAGAACTTCATAGGAAAACTGTTGGTTTTCACCCTTCTGAGGAAATCTTTTCCACTTAAGCTCATGACTCTCCTTTGCCTCTTTTCATCTTGGCAGAAAGTTCTCCCCAACCTGAAGCTTAGCTAAACATGCTTGGAGATATCTGCAAGAATACTTGAGTGTTATTCTGCCAGAGTAAATACAAGGAAAGACTTCTGTGGTAAGTCTGAGTACTTGGCTTTTGCATAAAGGACTGGGGAAAAAAAAAGCTTCAAGAAAACAAATCTGATGTCATCTAGCTAAAATTTAAAGACAGGGTGCTCTTAACTACATGATTTCACTTTAAATTCCAAAAGGAATTCTGAGAGAGATTGGGACCAGTGAAATCAGAAGAGCCCATAAAGCACATGGATGATAAAGGCTTCAATCCATGGTGAACTAGGTTTTTCTTTGTCAATTCCCAACAACAAAACTTTCAGATAGAAGGGAGAAGTGGTAATAAAGGATTTAAAAAAAAAAGAGAGAAAAGAGGTCTTAAAGCTGCTGGGAGAGCAGGGTGATGTGATGAGGCACTTCCAGCTTGTCCAGTACATATATTTCCCCATCTTGACCACAAAATTAAAATGTTAGATCCCCCCACAAATCTAGTCATCTGTTTCCAGCTCAACTTATCATACCACTTAACAAGCATAGTATGACACTGTTGCTAAGAAGTCAAAATTTAATGTAGTTTAAACTGCCATTGGCACTCAGCACTTTCTGCTGTACACATGCAGGAGGCTGAGAGAAGTGTATTGGATGGGAATTGCACTATCCCTGTTGCTGACATTAGGACTGATTTTAGGCATCCAGATGTGATGCCATAGACTTTGCATTTTAACTCAGTCAATATCTGTGCAAGCAACTGTTAATTGCTGCAGAACATGGGGGACCTTAAACAGAAATAATAGGTTGGCTACTGAAAAGAATAGCAAAATATTTTTCTTTCTTTGCAAAATTACTTTTTAAAAGTATATAGCATGGTGCAGGAAATTAAAGGTCTTGAAGTCAATGTTCTGAGTCCTTTTAATATTGAAAATGAACAATGAAATTCAAAATTCTTAGGGAGTCTGAATGCTTTGAAGAAGGTATATTTTCCTCTTTTACTGGATATTATCTGTTCAGGATATTATACTGAAACTTTCTTTGTGTGAAAAAAATATTAATGTTCTTCTTTAATAGTTTTGTAGCTTAAATATTTACTTTTATGGGCAGATATATCAAATATAATAGTAAAAATTGTCTCCCAAGCAATCCCAACACAGTATCTCCATTTGTATGGCAGCAGCAAGGCTCAGTCATATTAATTCCCATTTCATGCATCCTTCAGAGGTCACCAGAATCACTCAGCCAGTTTTGATAAACTGTCAAATTCAGCGAATTTACAACAGGTGGGAATGCAAAGAGATGTTTTAATGTGAAGACTTTTCACTCTAAGAGCATGAGAAATGAAGAAAGGGAAAAACAGACATGAAAAAGGGATGTTGAGGAATGGTACATGGTGGGGAGGGGTTGTGTGGGGTGTGAGGAAAAGTTATTTGTAATTAAAGAGACATTCTGTGAACGGGAAAACTATTATTTTGAATAGAGGAAGTGGCAAAACAGGAAGTTAGAGATTTGGTGCAGACAAAAAGAGTCACACAGTGCAAGGAGGTACATTGGTACAATGTACAAGGAGTACATTGAGTACAGTAGTTTTGAGACCCTCCAGAAGGGTTCTTTTTTGCTAGGGAAAAGTTATTTTTAAAACACATTCAAATTTTCCTGTCATATAAGTTACATCTTTCTTCTAAACACACAAACTGGTCAAATTGTGTAGTGGGCTGCGTCAAAGTCTCACCGTCTGCGAGTTAAAATTTGTGGTTTAACTTGGTGCTAATGGCATCCTGACCTGGTTTGACTGTTGCTTTGCCTCATTGTTATGCACCATTTCAGGACTTCAACCCACACCAGTTAAGATCCAAGTAAACCCAAGCGGAAATTATATTTTAATTCCCATTATTGACCCACTCCAAACGTGCTGCAAACACGCCAGGACACTACCGAAAGGCCACGTCCGTACCTCTGCTTTATTGCGAGTGTACAGCGAGCCGTTCCGTGCTGATCCGCGGCTGTTCACACCTGGCACGGGGGTTCTGCCGGGAACCCTGTCCTGCGATCCCGCCGGGAGCCCTTCCCGCCGCGCCGCTCCGGGACAAGGAGCTGCTTGCTGCCATCTATCGATGGCGCGGCGGAAGGGTCAGAGCCGAGCGGCGCGCTGCACGCCGCTTTTTAATCTCTCTCTACGGATCTATCGAGGTGTCGGTGTCCTCAGGGGTCGAATAAGCAGGAAATGGTTGGATTTTGATGTAGGATGGCCGAAGCTTCTGCATAACCCAGTCCCAGCCCCGGGTCACGGGGTGTGAGTTCAGCGCCTCAGAGATGGGCAGAGAAGGGAGAAAGGCCTCGGGGGCTTTGCCGGAATGAATTTCACAGTGAATTACAATAAGAGCTAAAAGAACTGACACAGACATCATAATACTTGTCCAACAATCACTGCTTTACAGTTTGGAAGCATGAAAATGCTTTTGCAGGGCTCTGCAAAAGGCAGAGGAGCACGGAGCCTCGCTGAGGGAGAGCCAAGAGGAGAGCGTGTGGGAGCAGCGAGTGACACAGGCAGTCACAGCACTGTGTGACACGAACATCTTCATCAGGGCACATGGCCCGGGGCTGAAGAGGGATGTGTAAGGTTGTGACGGGCTCTGCAGCTTCGCTCACCACAGATAGCGTGCAGGGTGTCCCCAAAAACTGCGAGGGAAACATGCGACCAGAGGACTTTAATACTGGATATTCACATCACCAGGTGGGGAAACTGAGTCAAAAGACTCAGAACGCCTGGGCTGTGGAAGTGTGTTTTGCTTTTTGTGTAAACGCCTTTGTGATTATTGGTGTTTAAGTCCCTGAATTGATCTCAGTTTTGTTTCCATGTGGCTTTTGTTTCATGCAATGACTTTCACACACAGGAAGATTCTGCCTGCAGGAGGTTTCTGTCATTTTTCCATGCATTTGAGGGAGTGGCTACCAGCTGTTTCTCCTATAAGTAGCAGGAATTAAGATATTTTATCCTTACTATCTGTATTAGTTTGAAAACAAACCAGTGGGAGATCTCAAGTCAGGATTAAAATTTAATAGGAAAATTAAAAATAAATGCAATATTACAAGAAAAAACACTGACAGAGTCAGATACAACCTGACACCCTGTCAGTCAGGGTGGTGGTAGCAGTCCAAGTGAAGTAGCTCAGTTGAAGCTGTGATCCTGTGGAAGGTCTGGTCTCCTCCTGAAGGTCCAGTGGTAGCTCATCCTCTGGGAGTCCAGACAGGGGCTCTTTGTACAGTTCAAAGCCCAGGTTACATCCAGGTGGGAATGCTTGGCTCCTCGCTCCTGGGCGGAGCATCTCACAGTAGGATGAGGTAATTCCAGGAGTCATGCAGTGAGCTCTTGATAGCTCATCAACAGTTATCAGGGGTGAGTCATAGCAGGAGACAACAACCAGTGCCCCACAGCTTGTGGAGCTGGTAATAGAATAAATAAATCTATATTGCAACCTAGGACACTATCCTTGCTTATAAACACCCACTAAGGATAAAGTGTCACCAAATTCAACTAAATTCAAAGATATTATACAAAGATTACATGTGAGCTGCTTGCTATTAACTTAATATTCACATGAAATGCTAAAATTAGAAAGATAATATGGACTAGGTGAAAGGAAAAATTCTACCTTTAAAAATTAACCTAAAACCAACACACTGAGGTGTACTTGAGCCAAGTGTGGTTTTCTGTCTTACGTAGATTTTTAATATTTTTTTGAGTTGTTAATGTAATTAAAGATAATTAAAAGATCCTCAGTAACTGCAGTCTGTATCTGGTAAGGTAGCATATTAATGCCGTTTTCATTTATTCGCAGGTCATTGGGGGACAGAAAAATTGAATATTGCATAGATTATCTTTGTATTGTGTTTACTATCAAAATATAATACATGTAGGGAAAAAGCTCTCTGTCAGAAATAACCCAGGCTTTATTTCTAGTAAAATATAATTAATAGAAAAGAGTAAGAGTATTAGTGTCTGCTTATTAGGATCATACAATTCCTCAAAGACTGTGATCTTCCCCTCAGGACACCCATACCTGCTCCATTGAACCAAGGCAGATGCTGAAGGCAACACTTGGCCAAAACATAGTTGGTGATGCTCACGATGAGTAGCCTGGTCTGTGTGTCTGCCTGACCTCACAGAGGCCCAGTGGCCACCAGTACAAACACAGCCTTTGAGTCAGTGTTGCTGCTTTCACCACAATGTGTGAGTGCTCTTTGGTAAAGGTGGGAGGGCCCAGTTTGCATCGGCTCAGAGATGGCCAGGCTTTGTGGCTGCTTCACCAAGTGCCTCAGTTCCTTGTCTGCTGGCTGTCCTCACGTCTGCATACTTCCCATGCCAGCTCATACTGCTGGTGACCTGCCCCCCTCTCCTGCTCCAAACATGTTGTGTAGGCATGATGTGTCCTCTTTACTGGGAAACACCTAGGCGGCCTATAACCAGGTGAAATGACCAAGGTGCTGCTGAGGTATCTCCTTTCTTGCTGGCATTGCAAACCTAATAGGAATAAATTACTCTTGATGATGTGTCTCTCACTGTCTACTCCTAGTGTCAGCTTTACATTCTGCCTCTCCAATTTTGTAGCTCCTTGCTCAGGTGAGTCAACCCAGAAGGCAGTTCTCTCGGGTCCATTTGATTCAAATCAGGGAGACCAAGCAGCTGCTATGCAGTAATTAAGAGAAATCAAATTTTTAAGACTGCCTTTTCTTCAGTCTTTTCACTTAAACTCTGCTAATCTCCTTCCCAAAGGTGACCTTCTCTGCAAAGCAGGGAGAAAGAATGAAAGAAGTGAAAAAGAGCATGTGTTTTTCAAATAATGTGCTCTAGGGGATGTCAGTGAAAACCTGAAGGGTTGGAAACCATTCTGGGGAGCACAACAGAATGGGAAGGCTGTGTCAAGAGAACAGACCTATGGAGAGGTTTTGCAAAATAAATATCATAGGGAGAATTGTATTTTTCATGATGTATTTTTCTACTGAAAATCTATACATGAGCTTACAAAATAATGTAAAAAGGATGATTTTTAATTCTGTAATTATATGTTCTTGCTAATACCTATATTCCTTTTGATATTAATAAGATTACTGAAAGAATGCTACATTCAGGTCTGAAGTCTGTAATTTACAAACAAAAAAGCATTGAAGAAGGTTCAGAAAGAAAAAAAAAGAGTGAGGGAACAACTAGCAAATACGCCTTTCATGAGTTCCTAAAGACTCTCAGTCTGTTTATCAAGGAGAAATTTAAGTGCTGAAAAATCTATTTATAATAGTGAGAACAAAATTTCATAAGAGATATTCACTATCTGACTTGTGAAAGAAGAAATATTTAAACTTGAAAGAAATGAAGCTTCTTATTAAAAAGTAACCATCCTTTGCAATGGCTTGTCAGAGTGGAGCAGGTTCATCAGCTCTAGAAAGCTTCTACTGGTGTTTGGACACTTATTTAGTTAATTAGACACTTATTTAGTTAATTACTGTGGTTTTGTTATGTGTTTGTTTAGTTTGGCTTTTGTTTATGTGTTTACTGTTAACATTACCTATCAGTATTTTACTGTCAGTCCTAAATGTTGAGCTAATCTTATCAAAATATCAGTACTATTTCAAGGTATCAGAAGGTGGTACTGCCCTACTGCTCTGCATTCCCTGCTGAATTTGCAGAAACTCCTGATAGCTTTTTGGTGGCTTTTGTTTAATTTTTGTTAGACTAGGCACCATACTGCCTGACTATACAAGCATCATAGATCCATAACACTGGAATTTCTCAGAGCTACAGGACTAGAAATTTTACCTATCAACTAATTGGAGGTGCCTTAGATCAGAAAAGTAGTATTTGGCATTCTGTGTGTGCGTGTTCATGTTTTTCATTTGATCCTCCTTAATCATTACAATTTCCATGTATACACTGGTTATTTCATCTTTCATAAATCCCTGAGATATGAAGGGGGTGGTCAGTGTAGTGTAACAGGCTATTCCAGATAAGAGCTACTTTGTGCCAGGTGAATTTTATCAGAAGGCAGTGCAGAGAGCAGAGGAGAGGTCATGAAAATGTATATTCAGTGTTGCTAATGCAGTGGAGGTGTAACTGCTTTTGCTTCAGGAGTAGGAGAGCTCTTGGGACATCTTTTGAATGTTAACTCTTAGACCCTCTTTCTTAGGAATGTATTTTATCTGTTTATCAGGGTGGAGAGGTATCTTTATTTTCCTCTCTGCACTTGCCAAAACATGGAGCAGGAGCCAGCAAATATAATTAAAATATGTTTGGGACAGAACTTTGCACACAATGAGAGGAAAAATATTTCCTGTAAGACAAACTCTTGAAATCTAACCAGAAATACTCCATTTTGATTATTTAGCATTTTAAATTATTCTTTGTAGTTCTCAATTACATGATCTTAAAGAAAAATATTTCCAAGTGTGAATTTATGAGCCTTCACTCATAATTCCAATTTTACCTCTGTTTTATTTTTAACAAAATATTTATTTGTCAGGCTATCTATTTTTTGAAACATAGATGATTCTTAAGCAGTCTTTAACTACAATTAACAACAACCTTTCAATAAGTTATGAATTATTACACTATTATATACAGCATTTTAGCAGTATATAGCCAAACTTTCATGCAATTATATGAAAATTTGAAGGCTTGCTTTTTAGAGTAAACATATCTGCAGGTAAAATAAGGACATTTGATAATACAGCAACAAGAAAAATTTTTCTATTTTTGGTAGCACTCAAGTTACACTGTTTTTATATGTATCACAAATATATTTCTACAGCTAATACTTAATTTTTTTGTTCCTTTTTCAGCCAAGACGATGGATATGATCTCTATGAGCTTTCAGCTCATAAGATATACCATTGGCATCACTGCTGTTTTTGTTGTTGCTATCTGCTCAGTATACTTTTACACAGGCAGATCCCCTGCTAAAGTGTAAGCATGAGTCAATCTTTTCGACAAGTTATCTGTAATTTGCTGCTACCTGTACAGGAGTTATCTGTCTTGTATAGCAAGGAGACACTTGTGTCTCCTTGTTTGTGTTTGTGTTTTGACCAAATAGTTTTTAGATTCATAGCCATTTATAGAATGGTTAAAATGAAACTTCTACGAAATGTTCCATACTGGATATGATTCATAGTGCCATATTGTATACATTCTTGTGTTTATTTAAAAACCGTGTTTAAAAAAGCACAGTATGCTAAGAAATACAAAATTTACAAAACTTCCTTCTAGAATCACTTGCATTCCTTTAGAGTGAACACACTTGGGTTCAGAGCTAAGAGGGTGGTTTCCCTTTGGCTTCTGTTAGTAAAAAACAGATTGCGTATTGATTTCCTTAACTCATTTAAGTATTTTGTGTCACCAAGAAAGCAATCAAAATATAAACACATGAGAAATTGCTCTTTGAGTGTTAAGGGCACGAAATTCACTGGAAAGTTTCTCACAACAGAATGTTAGAGCAAAATCAGGATCAAAATAATGGAAATTATATGAACAAGATAATCAGTTTTGGTATCAATATTGAAGTCTGTTGACTGATTGTATACTTCCAGAAAGTAACACATTTTTTATTTACTACTGACTCCGTGATTGCTATTTATCACCTATACAGCATATGAAAAAGGGGGTAAATATTGTCACCTATGACAAAGTAAAGGCAAAAATTTACCTCAGGAAAATACAATGTCCTTATTTAAACAAGAAAGTCTGATTCTTTCTGAATCAGTACTTACTGAAACAATATATTTTTCCTCGTAGTTTTTTTCTTATTCTGTGTGTATCAGTGTGAGTGCATGACTCCTGCAGCAAATCAAGAGGGTGGTATATCTCAGAGAGGCTATTTGAATTATTTTAAGATTATTATGCATCTGTTCAAAGTCTACAGACAATTGAGAAGCTATTCATATGCATGTTGTAAAATTACATTTATCACCATAAAAATGGATATACTTTTGGTTTTCTGGTTTCATTGCTTAAAATTAATGTAAAGTAAAACCTTAAAATTGATGTAAAGGCTTTGAAATGTTTCCTGAATTATTGTTATGTCACTTTGACATAATTTAGCAGAACTATTAAATGTGACTTATGCATCGAGTGACTTTCCCACTGGATTTCATTGTTCATAAGATACATATTTTTTTACAGTATTCTCAAAGTTGCTTTCTCTTCAGCTTGGAGTTTGGATGTTTTTTACCTTCTCCAAACACTAATGTTGAGACCAATAGCTTTACGTGCCACGTAAGCATCTCTCCAAAAGCAGATACCTGCCATGGAAAGGCAATGCTAGGAAGATACAGAGGTCCTGGGGATCTGTGGGAGCTATAACCATTAGCCCCAGGCACATGTGATACATGCACTTGCAGTTACCTGGTGAGATTTAAGCCAGGCAACTGCACCAAACAACTTGCCACTTTTTCATGTGCTATGTCTTTGCAGCACACATGCCACAGATTGAAGTACTTCCTTATCGGCTTTGAATTGAGATGTTTTTCTGCATGGTAATACTTCTGTTTCCAAGTGAAAAATCATTTGCATCTGGTTGCCTAATACAATGCTCAGTCCTCAAATACCACTGGCCTACGGACCTGCACAATGCTTCTTGTGTAGGAAGAACTGGAAAACAACCAGCCCAGTTGTACCAACTTTTACCTGTTCACCAGGTAGTCAGGGATGATTTTGGGGTCACTGACCACCAGGGACCACCAAAGAGACCCCCAGGACAGAAGAGTGCATGCATAAAGGGGAGGGAAAATTGGTTAATGATTTTGGGGAAATGATTATCATATGTATCTTTATTCCAGGAAAATCAATGAACATGTATGTAATGTACAGTACATGAAAAGGAGCTTTTTCTCTGCTCAGCATGCATGATTTTTGGAGGAGATCTCCCCTCTTGCATCTGGTTGAATAAAGAATGCCTGCTTCTTAATGCTACATTGGTGTTAAAGAGTTTTTTTATTTTTATTGATTTTTGGTAGTACTTCCTTTCATTGCTGCTGTTAGAAAACATAAGTGGGGTAACAGAAGAGATTGAATATGGCAATTTTAAACAACCAAATAATCCGCCATTGCAGTTAATGTGAAGGGTTTTTCTTCTATTACAGCCATTTATGCTGACAGAGTTGCCTTGGTAGAGTATTATCCTTTTATACACAAGAGTCAGATCTGTCCCAGTGATTTCAAAGTAAGTGTGTCTGCCAGACAGGAGCCATTAAATGCGCCAGAAGTCTTAGAGCAAATTAAGACAAATGTTCTTTATAGCCTCTCTGATTATAAGGATTAACTGTATGTATCCTTTCCTTTATCTCCTACAGTCTTATTGCCTTGATAAGTGTTATATGGATTAGCAAAACAGCAGAGTGTCAGAGGAACTGTGCTTTGTTGGTAAGTTTTAGGTGAAACACATACTGTGGTTGTTGCTGTTGGTATCCTGCCTCTCATTTGTGTTGAGGTAAAATAAAGAACCCAAGAGGGCTTAGAATTCTCTGATTGCCTGATGCTAGTAGAGGCCATTTCTGTGTCATGGCAGGTGTTACCAACACTTTTGGGTGGTGTGTGGTGTGTTTTTTTGGTCTGTCTCTGGGAAAAATGGGGAAAACTCAAATTATGAAACTGCATGAAGCTTTCTTGTAGACACTAGTCCAAAGCAGTCTGAAGACCTGTGAGTACATCTGGGATGAAACACACCACCCTGAGACACTTTTAAAGTGTTGGAAAGAGCTGCAGAATGGGAAGTTACACTAGGTAATAATCCACTCTACTTAAAGAGAGGTAATTATTTACATTGCATAAATGCAATAGGATATATTGTAAGTGTTAATCATAGACTTGGCCGATGAAATTTTCTAAGGGAATAATCAAATATCCATTGCTACTTTGGCTAAAAATCATGCAAAGTCTCTCTGATATATCTGAGGAATAAAAGACTTTCCTTTAGAGACATAGCTTTTCTAAAAGGTTGATTGTAAATAATAATACAGAGGTAAGTGATTCAAGAGCCAGCCCAGTTCTGAAGCAGATTAATAGCTCCGTCATATAGGGTATGGTAGGTAGGTTGCTAATTGTAGCAAAGGGAATTGTGAGATATTTTTCTACTAAAATTAAACATCTCAAATCTACATGTTTTGACAGTGTATACTTGGACCTTTAAAGGCACTCAGTAAGTGTATTTTTTTTTTTACTCCAAACTATCTCTTTACCCATGAGCCCATGAGGATGTTAAAACAATACAGCTGGGAGATACTAAATAGCCCCACCAAACAAAAACCCACCCCTCTCCCTCTCTCCCAAACACAACATTCAATAATACTTGTGACCTGACCAAGAAGAAAGCAAAACATACAAATTCTGAGATTATCCCAATCTCAATTATCTCAATTTCAGGAATGAAAGCATTCCCTGCTCCACTCCTATCTCCATCAAAACCCAGGAGATGTAAGCTGGTTAGAAATCTCCAGTTTCAAAGGAGCAAGCACCTTCACAGGAGGATAACTGAGTATTTCAAAAGAGTGGCACTGGAGATATGACACTGCACTAATTTCTGATACCTTAAAATGGAGGCAAAATATTTCCTACAATGGTTTTATATATTCTATTTCTCTCTCTTTTTTTGAGGATGCCCAGGCAAAATGTGTATTTCACTTAGGATGTTTTTAACATTTGCAGCTACATAAAAGAGAGGCTGGACATGAGCCAGCAATTTGTACTTGCAGCCTAGAAAATCAACCATAACCTGGGCAGCATGAAAAGCAGCGTGGCCAGCAGGTCAAGAAAAGTGATTCTGCCCCTCTCAGCCACCTGCAGTGCTGCATCCACCTCTGGGGTCCCCAGCACAGGAAGGACACAGCACCTCTCCTATGAGGAAAGGTTGAGATTGTTCAGCCTGGAGAAGGGAAGGCTTTGGAGTTACCTAATTGTGGCCTTCCATACCTGAGAGGAGCCTACAAGAAAGATGAATGGGGATTTTTAAAAGGGTATGTAGTGACAGAACAAGAGGGAATGGCTTTAAACTGAAATAGAGTAAATTTAGATTAGATATTAGGAAGAAATTTTTTTAACCAAAGAGTAACAAGGCACTCAAACAGGTTTCCCAGAGAAGCTGTGGATGCCCCATCTCTGGAATGTCCAAGCATCTGGGACACTGCCTTCCCTATGTTTGGCTGTCAGGGTCTTCCTCTTAAAACTGAAGATAGTAGTGAGGCTTCTGTAAATGATTTTGGATATTCCATTATTTCTTTGCCTTGGGCCTTTCTTGTTTGTTGTCTGTAAAAAATCAGTTTATGTATTCATCTAAGAAGTGTAAAACTTCTGTATAAATCAAGTGACAGGGCTCTCTCTAGGTGTGTCTGCAGGAAATCACAATGATCCATGACGGTGGTTACCCAAGTTTTAAACCCTCATACATCACTGTGAAGCATTAAATTTATTTGTGTCCTACATGCAAGTCATAAAGAAATGAAGAATATGTGCATTTTGTTGTTTAGTAAGCTGTAGATCAGCAGTGATAGGAAGGCCAGACAGATGAATGTAGGTAATGTAGTGGATTTCTCTTTGTTTAAGCTCTGTAAACATGGAGTGAGATTGCAGCTTTCTTTCTGTCTTTTGTTTAGTCACATTTTTATTAGTTGGCTGCTTTTTACCCTCATTTCATTCTTCTTTATTACCTTCCTCAGTATTGCAAGAGATTGCTTCATAGATAACTAGACCAAAATTGCTGTTGGTAAGAAAGGACATTCTTTCAAATACTCCTGTTAATATTCTTAGAGAGCAAAGAAAAGTAACTTCTGGAAACAAATTGCTTTATTTTTTTGACATTTTGTAGAAAAAACAGTATTGAGTCATCTTTGATCCTAAGGGCTTATTCTTTAACTTAGCTGGTGTGTGCGTGTGAGGGAAGACATTTGGAAATATTTATTGCCTGAGAGACAAGAAAAAATAGGAAAAATGGTGATCTGGTCAAGAGTAGATAACATGAATCATGGTGGTTTGGTTTTTCTTTTCTTCAATCTAGTATGAAATAAGAGCAACCAGACAGTCTTATTGTTAATCTTTGCGTAAACTACTTCTGAGTGCTAGTATTCTAGGTAGTTCTCTAAAAATTACTATGGCTTGAAAAATGTATGGAAACACTCCATGAGTGTTTGTGTATCTCATTTGACACAGGATAAAAAGCTATCCCAGAATAACTTCACATTAATTAACGCTATTGTTCCAGTTAAGAACGGTGCAAACAAAAAATGGGCTTGTCATCATAACAAAATGTTATCCATTCTTGTTACTGTCAATACTAAATGAAGTATGTTCAATTTATTATTTCTTTTTCTGTTGAAGGTAGTATTTGACATATTCAATAATGGAACTGAACTTCAGGTGGTGTGCTTAAGTGTTTTGTAAAAATAAGTCTGCCAATAGTATACAAGCTACTTTACCTTGCATGCTTGTTCAGATACATTTTAATTTAGGTACAGCTAAAGATAAAAACTTGATGACACAAACTTCACCTGATTGATGCATGTATTTATATTCCTGGATCACTGATCAAGGGCAGTTAATTACTAAATCCAAAAGTCCTGCCTAATTTGAGTCTGAAAATCTAAAACATGTTGTGACAGCAAGTTCTACCCTCTGCTGTGCCTCAGTGTGTGGCTGTAGCTGTCAGATGTACAGACACTGTGCTAGGGGCTGGACACCCTTCATGAAGATGTATACTTTAACCAGGAGAGAGAGAAAGAAATTTTTCAGTCATTTTGGAAGAAATCTAAGAAATAAGAGAAGCTAGGACAATTTTTGTGACAAATACAGCATACTTGGTTCATCACTGACTTAGGTAATAGATAATATTTTGCTTTAACTATTTATTTATGGACTTGTTTTTAAATACATAAGTACATCCTTATGTGTACTTAATATATATCTATATAGTATATAGATATAAAGTGTATGTTTATGTATTTATTTTTAAATATTACATGTAGTCATCTTTTATGACACTATTATTATTGGTGGTAATATATCTGGTAGTACAGCCTGTGAGGTTGATGGGAAGGATACCACCGTGGTATCATAGTACAAAGTCAGAATAATTGATTCAGAAGCCTTATGATTGAAGTCCTGATACAATGATATGGGTGGTATGAATTTGGTTTTGGTGCTCTTAGAGGGGTGGAGCCCCTACTGCAAAGTGATTGTTTTCATGAGGAGATGTCATGTTAGGCAAAATGGTTACTCTTGTGAAATTCTGCTGCACTTGGGGGAAAATTGGAGCTTTGCTGTACTGAATTCCATAAGAAGTCTGCCTGGTTTTTTTCACCAGCACACTTAATTTTAAATATAATTTATGTTATAAATGTTTATTCATCTTTTCTCCTTTAAACACCATAAAAGGAATCCAGAGGAAAAACATGCTAAACTAACATCAAGAGTTTGATTAAATTTGGAAGATGCAGAGGTAGGACCCAACCAAATAATTCTTCTTTTTGTGCTGAATTATTGTACATGGTGTAGTTTGCAAGGTTCTTTTCCTGATAGATTGTAACAGCTGCCAAAGATAACTTTAATGAGGTAAGGACTGGTTTGGCCTTGACTGTAAATAGTTCCTACATTATGCTCACCTGCATCAGCTGTATCCTTGAGATGCATCCATTCATGTAAAAGAAGTTTAGAGAGTACAATGAAAAAAACAGACTATAAAATGAACATGCAATCAGGAATTTAAATTTTAACCTCCACTGTTGTGCTGGTATTATGGTTGATGGAAAGTTACACTTAAGCATGCTCCCTGCAGAAGTAATTTTTGACTAAACAGGACTTTTGTATGAAAATAGGTGCTTTCCCCAGGAGGAGAGACTGACCTAAAAAGGACAGCTAAAGAAAAAAGCACACAAATTTTCCTGGAAAAGCTACAGCAGTGTTTCCAAACTTTGGCCAAAATATTTGGATTATTATATTCTTTTCATCCTTGTGTAAAATCCAACACTTTGGTGATGGCTACAGGAACAAACTGAATTCATAGATTCGCTGGTAGACTTAAGAATGAAATATAGGAATGCATATACATCATCAGAAACTAGGTAGCAATGAATTTAGTCAAAAGGGACTGTAGTGCACCGTATTTTATGCATTGCTCAGAGAGGCAGTTGGAGTGCAGATCAGATTTGGTAATGAAAGGCTGGAAATGCTCTGAGTGATGATGCTGTCTATCATGAGGATGAAGTCTTGGGTATTTTGTATCAGTACTTGTGGCTAGCACGGGTCTTTCTCATGAGAACATTTTTGCTACGTTTCATAAACAAAGATAAAGTTTGGATGTTTTGCAAACAGTGTCACGAGATTCGGGCAGTTCAGGCCTGGCCAATTAGGCCTAGGGGGAGGTTTCTGGCTGACCAATCTGGGTGACCTTTGAAAACTCTATATATATGGAAAGCAAAATAATAAACGCACTTTTCTCTTTTCTTGCCTGAGAACCCAGGTTTTTTCTCTCTGCTAGCGGCTCAACAGTGACAAGTACTGACTTACTAAATGGGTCCAGACTATGAAATTTACTTCTGCAGAGGCTTGCTTCAGTACAAATGTACAGAGAAGTCAGCTCAACCTTTCCAGATATCTCAGAGCTTTTTCATCTCGTTAGATGAGCAAGAAAATTTAGCACTTCCCTGAAGCTGAATGGGCTCTGGCCCAGCAAATTATCTTGGATCCAAAAGCCATTTGAATATTGAAATGGGGCTATGCTTAAATTCGTAGTATTTTTGCCTCATCTGCTTTCCCACCAGAGATTTTTCTGGGATTTTTTTACTGTTCTTTAAATCAGCCCTGTCCATCATGCATTCTTTTGTAGGAAAGGTGGCAAAAATTTCCGTGTGTCTTTACAAACAGCAGGAATTTGTCCCTTGGGAAGAATTGCAGCAATGACTTTAAAGATAATAAAATTGGAAGCTGAAATTTTACTGAATGTTACTCAGGAATCATGGAATGGCACTACTGATGTTATAAAGATAAGTGAAATTGGCCGTTTTCTGTAGTGGCCCCCTTTTGCAATTTAAACTTAATAGGCAATATTTAATCCTTACTGAATATAAGAAAAGACTTCAATTTGTTTTCAGGAAAAAAAATTATCAGGTGGTGTTTGTCCATTGTATACAACTTAAAACTGACAAGTCACAAACTAGAGCATCCTTCTAGTTGAGAGTAAGTGGTATTTATGTGCCTCTGAGAGGAGATTAATCTAGATGATTTCCTGGGGTCTCTTTTAATCCTTCATGTTCACAATTCCTAGATACTGACAGAAAGGGAGCATTCAATCAGTTGAACATGAGGCTGAATAAAAAAATATATGTGATTTTTTTGCAATGCCTAATTAAACTCTATCATGTATTGCCCCAAGATATCATTGCAGACAGATGGCAAACAGGAGCCCAAAAAGTCTTAAAATTTCATATATCTCTTCACAGTATTTACAGTTGCACTTAAAGTGGGAATTATAGAAGAGATATAAACAGTCATACTTCTGTTTGTTTAAGATGGGAAGATGAAATAAAATTGGTTAGTGTCAAATTTTCTTATTTTAGAAAACCATACATTGTTGCATATGAGACAAATGGTCAAGGTCTGTGTGCCAAATTCTGCACTCTTTAATTGAGTGATGGCTTTTGCCTGGCAAAGGCCTATGGAATTCAGCCCAGTAATGTTATGTCTTTTCTTTGTGAGTCTTTTTTCATGCTGTGCTGTGTGCTGCAAATAAGAAGGCAGTAGTATGACAATGCAAGTGCTAAAATATTCATCTGTTTTCATGGGTAGGAAATTATATCTCTTGCCCATCATTAACCAGCAAACAGTGGCTCCCGTTCAGTATTCTATTCACCACTGAATAGTTTGACATGTCTTTAAACAGCCATTTTAGCGTTTTAGGTTTAAAAGATTCTGTGTTGCTGACAGAGCAATTGCACAGCTGGCTGACTGGCTGTACTTTGAGCCCTAGTGTAGTTAGAACACAGTTTCAGTGAAGTAAATAATGAAAAAATACTAAATTTTTAGGTTAGTCTTGTTTATGATAGAATGAAGAACATGTTCCCATAAGTTTAGGAAGACAGAGATTCGTATTGCTGTGATACTAAAGTTGTACTGGCATTCACAGAAGATCTAAACATTTTTTTCTGTGATGAATGCTTTGAAAAATCTGTTCAGAATGTTGCTAATTTACACTACTGGAATGAACAAATTTAGAGGTGATTTGTATGTACACTATTCATAGCACAACTGAATCCTGCATATGCTGAGCACCAAATTCCACCAAACACGTCAGTGCTTCTCAATGAGACTCTGCATTAAGGAAAACACACGCTGTTGAGAGAAGGATTATTGTTGTTGAGTGAAAATGTGCAGACAAACCAGATGGGCAAAGAATAGATTTTCAGCCCAGGGCTCATTGGAAAGAAAAAAAGAGTCAGGTGTTTCTTAATATACTTATATTGTAACAGAATATATAATCTATTTTAGACATAGATAACTTTATATATTCTGAAGTGTGTAATAATTTCAATTACTTTAATGTGTTGCTTGTGTTTAAACTAACTTAATTGGTCCAATCTTTTTAAACCTTTCAGAGCTATTCCATCAACTTGGTGACTATTCCATGAATCAGTCAGGGAATGTGTGAAAATACACCTAGGTTTTGGAAAAGATTCCACTGTAATTTCAGAAATGCTCTTCACATCTTGGGAACTGTTTTTGAGTCTAAACAAAGCCCTATTTTTTTCCCCCCCAGTATCATATTTTATTTGGATTTCTCTTTTTAATTATTGTTTTGTTGTAGGTAATCGAAAAGGAAGAGAATGGCGAGGAGATCTGTTTCAAGGGTGACATATACCTCATTGTGTATATGATGACATACCACCAAAATCTGGTTAGAAAGCAGAAAAGTGCTCTGGAGGGCTCTAAACAGGTAATAATACAAACATTTTTAAAGTAGAGGAAAATTAGAAGTTTGTGTTGCTCTTTTAAGCTTCCGTAGGAGTACTTCAGCTGTAGAAAAGAATGGCTCAGCTTCAGTGGTTATTAGCCCAGAGAGAGCTGTCAATGACCTTGACTCCCTTGAGCAACCCACTGCAGAGTCAATAAGAGTAGTTGCCAGTGTTGTTGCCTATAATTTGGGGACCCAAATGGCTTTGGTTTGAAACTAATTTATAGAGTTTTGAATTTTTTTTTTTTTTCAGAAAAATTCCCTTCTTCTCGTTTGAGGTTGGTTGAGAGGAAAGAGGAAAACACTGTGCACACACACATTCTGAGTTACACAGGTCTGCACAAAACCACGCCCAGCAAAAGCTTCTGTAACTTTTTGTCTGGGGCATCGTCTCTCCTAGATGTATTAACAAAGCATGAAATTATCTTTCACAAATAGAGCAACTGGTTACTGTGAGAAGTGTGGTGAAAGCAGAGTGAGACAAACATCAGAGAAGAAAGGGAAGTTTCAGGAGGGTCAGGAAAAGCATTCAAAGTAAGGAGAAATCAAATAGTACCTTCAGGACTGGAAAACATTTTAGCTATTGTAGAAAATATTTGGCTTCCTGCTGCTTTATTTCTTACCAAAACTCAAAACCCCTCACACTCACTGAGGACGGGCTAGAGCCTCTTTTCCTTAGCCTGTTCAGGTACCCATCCTACCTGTGGCTCCTGAGCACAGTAGGCTTGGAGATGCTTCTCTTCCCTTAGGGGTGCTGAACATGTGGCTCTGAATTCCACGCTCAAAATGTGCTTCAAGAGAAATGCAACAGAAAGGAGACTTGTTTTAGTAGCTGGCAGTGCAGAAGGAATGAAGGATTTGTCATTTATTATTAGCTGTTGTAATTATAAAACTTGTCTATAGCAATCACCAGTCTTCTGGCTAGAAAAGAAGAAAGTCCTTGGCCTTTCATAAGAGAACCCCTGTGTTATGGGTTTGGTTCATTTGTCTATACCTCCATGCACTAAGTGCTGTGCTATGTTCAGTAGTGTTTTCAAAGCACTGGGATTCTGGGATGAATGTAGCCAGAAAAAATATTGTAGGTATTTCTGAAAAAACCAAGCATTTCCTTTTTAAATTGATGTGTTCAGTGCTTTGAAGTGCCTTGAGAAAATGACTAGAATAAATATCATCATCATTAGGGTGTGAGGCACTTTTGACAACTGCAGCAAGAAACCATACTAAACCTAAATCAAGATTTTTCTAAGCTCACATGGTGAAGTTTGTCTCATGTAGCCAGTGTCTGCATTTACACTCAAATAAAATTACTTCAGCCTTGTATGTCTTACTTGCTAGTATTTACTAAAAAATATGTATATCTTTAAAGAACTTGGTCCATCACTTGTTTCTTTTGACCATCTGTACGCAAATAAGGGGTTTTTTGTAGACATATGAAGTTAAAAATAATAATATTCACAGCATTGCCTGATGTCAGTACCTGATGCCAGATAGTTTCACTGTTGGAGTTATATGGGCATATTAGTACTGATAATTTAGTGCTTCAAGTGAAGAAGAAGATTCACTTGCATAAAGAGTAATTAGTACTAAGAAGTAATAATTAAAGTACTCAACACCTGAATTCTATTTATTAGGAGAGGAGAAAGAAAATGTATTGTTACTGTAGATGCTAAGAGGTTAATACTTGTAGTAGGGCAGCTCTGTACAGCTTTCTGAAAAGAGTGAAAATTTTCCTCTAGAGGGAACAGGAAAACTCTCTAATAATTCTATTCTATAAATTTGCTGATGGCTATGCATAGTTAATGAAGCTAAATCAGTAAGAATATCCCTTCTATTCAGATGAAATAAAGCTCATAACATAATAAGTGTTTGACATATTGCTGGCTGAAAAATGTCCAAGAGATTTAGACCCATCTTCCTACGTGTAGTATGATTTAATAGTTTATTCCTAAGCATCTTTTTCTAGTCCATTATTTCAAAAATACGCTCTTTTCAAAAACCACAAAAAATTGTATTTTAACTTAAAATTATAAGGAGTATTTGTTTTTCAAAAAGACATAAAGTTAGAAGAGCCATTTTCCATACAGAATTTAATAATTATTCCAGGAATGTAGGAATTGTTAAAAAAAAAAAAGCTTAAAATTCAGAGTTAATTATATAGTCTTGTGTATTATATTATAACTGGCAAACATCCCAATTTTCAAGAAGGACAAGAAAGAGGACCCCAGGCTATGGGCCTGTCAGTCTCAATTCAGTGCCTGGTGAAATCATGAGAAAGATTATTCAGGAAGCTATTGAAAAAACCTCTAGGACAACGCAGTCATTGGTCACAGCCCACAGGGCTTCATGAGGGGAAAGTCCTGCTTGTTCAACCTGATATCCTTCTATGACAGGGTAATCTACCTAGCTGCTCTAGGAAAGCCAGAAGAGATAATATTTTTGTAGTTCAGCAAAGCTGTTGATGCTCTCTCTCACAGAGTCCTTCTGGGCAGAATGTCCATCCCACAGCTGAGTGACCATGTTTCGCGATGGGTGAGCAAGGGGTTCACAAGTCTGGCACAGAGAGCTACAGTGAATGAGGTGACAACAGGCTGGTGTCTGGTCACTCATGGGGCTCCATCCTCAGCCCAGTGCTCTTCAACATCTTCATTAGCATCTTGGATGCAGGACTCGAAGAAATACTAAATAAGTTTGCTGATTATACTAAATTGAGAAGCACAGTTGACCCCCTCAAGGGCAGAGAGGCCCTGCAGAGAGACCTTGACAAGCTAGAGAGATGAGCAGTCATCAACTGTATGAATTTTAACAAGGGCAAGTGCCAGATTCTGCACCTGGGTTGGGGAAACCCTGACTGTGTGTGTAGACCAGGGAATGAGAGGCTGGAGAACACTGCCTCAGAAAGAGACCTGGGGGTCCTGGTCAATGACAAGTTGAACATGAATCAGCAGTGCCCTGGTAGCCAGGAGGACCGGCTGTGTCCTGGGGGCATCAGACACAACATCACCAGCCGGGCAACGGAGGCGATTGTCCTGCTCTGCTTTTTGCTGGGGCAGCTTCACCTTAAATATTGTGTGCAGTTTTGGGTGCCACGATGTAAGAAAGACGTTAAGCTATTGGGGAGCATTCAAAGGAGGGCAGCATGGATGGTGAAGGGTCTGGAGGGAAAGCCTTAGGAAGAGTGGCTGGAACTGGTCACGTGGTTTTTTCAGCCTGAAAAAGAGAGCTCTGAGGAGAGATCTCACTGCAGTCTACAACTTCCTCACAAAGGCATGGGGAGGAGCAGGAACTGATCTCTTCACTCGTGATAAGTGACAGGATGCAAGGAAATGGCATGAAGCTGAGTCAAAGGAAGTTTAGGCTGGATATTAGGAAAAGGTTCTTCACTCGGAGGGTGGTTGGACACTGGAACCAACTGTCAGGCTTGGTGCTGTGGCCACCCAGAGAAATGGTCACAACACCAAGCCTGACAGTGTTGAAGTGTTTGGACAATACTCTCAGGCACAGAGTGTGACTCTTGGGGATGGTTCTGTGCAGGGCCAGGAGATGGACTCAATGTTCCTTGTGGGTGTCTTCCAACACAGCATATTCTGTGATTTTATGTCTATAAATGATATATCGTGCTTTTTTGTAATTTGAAATTCAACAGTGGATCTAAATTGTCATCTATTTCAAACTAAGGCAACTTGTGCTTTAATACTTTCAGAAACCTGATTAGTTGACTGTGTCAAACTATAGAAAGAATTGGCAGAATAAGTGGAGGTAATGATCCCTGTAAATGACCTTGTACTGTGAAACCATAAATAGATGATAAATGCCATTTTCAAAATATGACATGAAGTTTTATTCTCATTGTACACTATGCATGTAACTCCCAGAAGTGATTCAAGCAGAGATGATACATTCCCAGACTATACCAGCTTTACCATGAGAACAGAATGGGAGGGGAATTATGGTTTCTTCAGTTATAATATCTTAATAAGACATATGTGTTGAACTGTTTTATATGTGGAAAACTTAAGATGATGACTTGTTCCACTTATCACTTCAACTGCCACACTTTGTATTTTCACATTTAATGTTTTCACATAAACTGGTAATGTTGTCAGTAATTCCTACTGAATCTCTTTAATTGCTATATGGAAGAAAAACAAAAACGTCACTTCAGAAGGAACCGATAAAGCACTATGCTTTGATTCAGGTTCAAATCTTTCCATCTAGGAAGAGAGAAATTTTTTTCATGACCCTGTAATTGGACTTTCTCTGGTAACAAACAGTACCTGTCAGGAAAATGCTGCCAGTATCCTAGTGATGCGTAGCACACAAAGGCTGTCCTTTCCTGGCTGCTTTTTGAAGCCCTCAAAACAGCTATAAGGACTAAATATTTTCTTTCACTTTTGCTGCTAGGTCTATACAAGCTCAGTTCAGTGCATATTTCCAGGTTTCTTGCTTGTCCTAAAATATAAAGTGAAATAGAGGTGCTGAATTACTTGCAACAACTGCACAAAATTGAGGGACAGCAACAGAGGGGTACAAGGAAGGCTACATGTGAGTACAACATGAACAAGAGTAGGAGAAAGGGAAATTAAAGTTGTTTTCTTTCTGGACAGCACGTATGGGAAGGCAGATAATTCACATGCAGTCTGTAGGAGTAATTTAATACAAACAAAAAAAAGAAGCTGGGTTTTGGTGTCTTGGTTCCTCAAAAATTACCGAAAGCTGTGGGAAGCAAGTTATTGCAATTTTATGTGGTTGATTTTTGTACAGGAATGGCCACACATTCTTTAGCAATTTTTTTTCTTGTATCTTTCCCTGAGTTCAACATTAGTGGAAAAAGTAAGTTTCCTTCAAATATATTAGTCCAATTAATGATTTCCTGCTCTAAGTATGTACAAATAAAAACTCACCAACAATTCTAAGTATGAATTGACTCAAGTCCTAATATAATTTTAATTTGAAATGTCAGTTTCAGAACTGAGTAACTTGTTTCCTTGCCAACAGTAACTGTGATCTCTCCCTTACAGCTTGTGTGTGTCTGTGTATAGAAATACAGTATAAGTCTTCAGTAACAAAGCAATAAAGAAATCAAAATGTGGATAGACAGATCAAATTATACTCCACTCTGAACATGGCTGAAGCAATCTGCTCTTATGCAGAAGGCTTTGATTATAAGTGTAATTCCTTCTTCACATAGTCTTCCTCCTATATTAATGTGTCAATTCAAGTACTCTTTACTCTTGTCCTACATTTGATTAAAAAAGAAAAAAAATCACATCTGGGCTATATAATTTTAGAATAGGCTCCATTAGTAATGGTGACCTTGGCTGACCGTATTTTTTGTTTTAGAAATGTGCATATCACAGTCGAATGAGCTAAAGACCCATTTTCTGAGAGAACTTAAAAATGAGAACGTAATGTTAGTGAAAAGAGAGTGAGCCTGATCTGAAATCAGTGTGCAACGTTCAATCATACAAGAGCGTAGGGAGAACAGGAGGCATGCATAATCCCGCAGATGTGGTTAGTGGCATGCAATATTCAAAAACTTCTCTGCAAGTAATATGGATAGACTATCATCGCTTACCACAGTTCTCCTTACCTTGCAATATTTTGTCCATAGGATATGATGTGTAGCTCAGTGTAACGATCAGACTGCATATAGGGGAGAATTCATATATGTAAATTGTGAGCCAAACCTGCAAAACAGTGCTGCTCCAGCATGGGAAAAGTTGCACTGGGATATACCGTCTGACATGCCTTAATGATTCCTGATTTAGACACCTGAAATCCTGAGCTTTCCAGTCCAGGATGATAATGATCATAAAAGGTATTTTATATACAAATTCAAAGAATTGCTTTCATGAGCCTCAGCAAATAAATACTGTCCACACATGTGAAGGTGGGGGGGCATGCCTTCAAAAGCTGTGAAAAAGATTTTGTCTGCAGATGTTTATATAGGAAGGGTTGAGGGGTTTGGGTTGTTTTTGTTTTCCTCCTTTAAAGAGTCTAATCAGACTTACATGGCTTAGAAATAAGAAGTGCAAACAATTCCAAAACAGATGTCAGGTTCCGGTTTTCCTAAACATTCAGCTTCTGTAATTCATTGCCATAGGATGTGGATTCCTATGGGATTTAGGCCACCAAAACATATTTCTTTACTAATGTCTGGGAGCCCTTCATGCACTGAAAAAGTTCTGCCTTTTTTCCTTTTTGAGTAACTTTAACCTTAGCAAGAAATTAGTTCATTAATAAATGAAGAGGAGTGAATTAATTATGAATTGAAAATGGCAAAGATTGAGATTCTCTGCAAAATTTCTTTGTCATATGTGCACACACAAACTAGAAATAAGAAAAGGTCATACAGAAATAATTTCAGGGGAGGACAAGGGAGCAAATGAGGAAACACTTGAAGAAGCTGAGCCTGAGGGAGTTGCTCTGGAGAATTTGTGGCATTCAGCTTTGGGGTGAATGCTTAACCTGTCACTTGCTTGAAAATGGGAGAAAACACACCTGGTTCTACTGATTAGTAAATTGGGAATAGAGAAGGAAGGGGTAGAGTGGGCAAGATAATTGTGAGACTTCCACACATCTAACTTCTGTTTAAAAGCATAATAAAATTGTAGTAAAAACTATTTCTCTAAATATATAGAACCATTTGGAGCAGGAAGTATTATGATTCTTATAAAAGTTGGTTTTTGTCAGGCATGTTTTGAATTGTTCCTTTGAAAGTGCAGTAGGACATCAGTGGCAGCAGCAGATGAAATAAAATATCTTTGAATTTAATTTCAGAGTTTAATCTCATTCTATGAAATCAGCTGACAAAAATTAATTCACATCTACTTGAAAAGAATAATACCACATGTTCCAGAAAAAGAGCTGAAAGACTACCAGATGTATTAAAAATAACAATATCTCAAACAATATAGCTATTCAATGCCCTGCTTTAAGGACTAATAATTTACTAGCATAAGTGGCATATTTCTTATGGAAATGGTAAAACACATCCATGAGTTCCAAACATCCAAAGTAAATGGTAGGGAAAACACTGATTTAGAGTCAAAAGACTGGATAAACAGGTTAAAAAAAAATTTAGAGTGACAATATGGAAAGATGGCTGTTAAAATGGGTGAAATAATTTTGTAATTACTATAGACACAGTAAAATATAACTTATTCCTCCCAAGAGTGTCCTTAAAAAGGAAAAAAATATCCGGGGAATACTGAAAGAAAACATGTCCAGAAACAGTCTTCTCTGTTTTACAGTTTTGGCCTTACAGTTTGTATTATTTATTATGTTAATTCCACAGGCTTCAGAGATCTTTCTTCCTAGAGTTGGAATGCCTTGAAAAAATATCTTTGGAGGAAACTGTGAAGTTTCCCTCCTCCGAACCATCTCAATTAAAGATTTCATCATGGAATCTGTCCTTACGTGGTTACAGATTAATCAGGCTTTGCTGGAGAGTGAATTACCAGATACATAATCAGCTTAAGGTGAAGAAGAGCAACAGAAATAGATGGAGTGACATATGGGAAAAGATAAAATGGCGTTAAAAAATGCATAGCTTGGCTTCAGAAATGACTTCATCTGTGATGGGCTTTGACGATAGTTTGCAGCTATTGGGAAAGTGTGAAATAAAAAGAAGAAAAAGAAATTGTGTGAAACTTAGAGTATTTTTGTTTACACCAAGATTGAATTCAGCCATATGTTTTCTGTAGAGGTGGCTGTACATTCCTTTCAGCCTATATCCACTGGATTTTTCAACAGTTTGTGCTCTGTGAATAACGAGGATATACAGACCTAATATTTCACTAGCTCTTTGCCATCCGTATCTCTACCCAGAGCACGTTTTTATGGGATGTGGTAGATTTTTATCTTCATTCAACAGATAGGAAAGTTTCCAGTGCCGACTGCAGGAGCACACATGTATCTCAGTGTAGGTTTGTGCATCACCTGCAGAGCCCAGTGGAAAGCCATGCCAAGACTATGAATAATGGTATAGTGGAAGGAACTGAATTGCCTAAATTGGCTTATAAATGTTTGTACCAGAAGGGTGTGGCAGGGCAGGGTATTGAACCTGCTTGACTTCTCATGTACCATGCTGATGTTACTGCATCATACTTCCTCTCTTTAGTTAGACACATAGGTTTTTGGGGGGCTTGGCATGATGGGAAATACTTCTGTGGCATGAAAGGAATCCTATCCTATGAATAGAAATATCACTTAATTCAGCACTTTTACAAACAGCAGTAGGTAAGCAGTTAGTCAGAATTGGTGAGGATGATCACCTCATTTTCTCCAGAAGGAACACAGATTTTCCAGCACCTGCAAATGGGTTAATTTCATTGTGAATGCTGCATTAAAACTACATGAGGCTGAAGTAAAAACTGAATTAGTTTCAAATATTGTCTTCAAGGTGGCCAAAACCTTCCTGCAGCTTTACCTTCAGGCTACCCTTCTTCCTGCTTTTTCCTCTCAGTTTTCCTCTCAATACATTTGGTTGGTATGTGAAGCCGGTTGCTGTTTTGTTCTCAGTGGTGCCAGGTGTTCACCTTTCCTTTGTGTCAGTTTTAGTTAAGCAGTTGACTTCCTGGTAGCTGGATGTCTTTTCCCAATAGTTGGCTGTTGCTTGTTAGTGATTGAGCTGCTGCTTCATGTTTACTGCTTTCTTTTCACAGCTCTCATCTTGTTTCTCCAGTTGACATGTCAGTAGACTCCCTGACAATATCAAGTATCTTCTTGTGTCACCTCTCCTCCTCTTGCTGCTTCTGCTCTTTCCTGTGCCTTGCATTCTGGTTCTTGTTCATCAGGTTTATTGTTTGGAATAAAAATCTGCATATCCTTGCTGCCTTTATTTCTGAGTTTTTATTGAGCTATTACTTTATCTTCTCTTGTAGTGTTGGCCTTAAGATCTAAAATTTTTCTATAGATAGGTGGGCTATTTAGAATTTTTTTTTGCATATTTGTTGTACATAGTAAGGCAATGGATAATTCTGGGTGTGATAGTAAGGCAATGGATAATTCTGGGTATGCCATGGTGGTTAAATTATGTATGTTTTATTTGTGCAAATGCTTTGGACATTTTGAGAGTTTCTGTTCCTAATGAGCTCTCTGTGAATTTTTTTTGTTAATGGTGTTAACAAAGACTTGAGACTGGACTTAATAATCTATTTCAGAAATGCAATATAGGTAACATAATTAAGCTTCTTGATAATGAAGCAAGATCTGTTTTCAGTTGAAAGATATAGGTTAATTAGCATGGAATGTAGATCAGAGACACTGCACAGCAAGACTTTTTTTTCAAACTCTGATCTTCAGAAGTCAATATGTATTTTTCTATTGACTCTGCCAATGAACAAATTAATGGTGTGTTTTAGAAAATCAGACTTTAAAGTAGGCTGCTACTAGTGTAAAATCTTTTAGAAAAGAAATTGAAGCCAGAGTATTTACCTCAGTGGAGAGCATTAGTCATGCATTAATGGGCTTCTCTAAAATTTTGTATCTGTGTCACACAGTTCCATTTCTGTCAAAAAGGGCTCTCTGCCTGCCCTCTGTTTGCAAGGAAGGTGTCCTAAAACTGTGGCTGCTTTATGTATGCATATAATTATTTCTGTTCTGAGGAATAAAATAACTTCGGCCCCTTCAGCCACTAAACAGCTTTTGCCTTTACATACATTGACCACATTTGTGAGAGTAAATGATAGCAGGATAAGAGAAAATGTTTTGGATATAGTTTATTCTTTTCATTTATTTGAATTTCATTTATATTGTATGTGTACATTATTGTATTGCCACTATGTATAGTAATAATATGACAGCAATAGCTTATACTAAATTATTACAAAACCCTGGATTATGAGGGGTCTGCAGTAGCACTGTCTCCGTTGCTTTCCTGATTGCCATCACATGACTAAAAGGATAAAATCATGTGATATGTGACATCCAAAATCAGTGCAGCTGGTGGGACTTGGATGATAAAGCCATCTTTGATCATCTGAGCCTGTTTTGAATCAGGCACTAAGCCAGAAGGAACCTTCTGACTTACGCTATAAGCCAGGCTGTTTTTTATTTTGAGTTGGTGGGTACCAGCCCATGACTTGGGCATCAGATAGTTGTATCCCTCTCACCTTTTTGTGTCCCTTTTCATGATTCACACTGCTTGGCTCTTCCCATCCTATGCAGAGTAAAATGTCAGCTATTCTTTTGTGCTGTTCTAGAGCTTTACCAAGACTCAGGCGCTGTCAGAGCTGTCTGCAGTCATTTGTGTGGGAGGTGTGTGAGGGGACTTACGCATTAACTGTGCTGAAATAGTTACTGTATTTGACTTGACTAATAAGTGGTATTTTTTGCCAAAAAAAAAAAAAAAATTCTGGACAGGGGATAGAGGAGTATTTTACTCATTAAACTCTCTACTCAATAGTTCCACAAAGATGAAAATATAAAATACTTTGATGAAAAGAAGCAATTACTTCTAAAAGATGTAGGAAGCACTATTTATGAAATAGGCACAATTTGTTATGATTTTTTGTTGAAAGTTTAAACTCAGAATACTGAAGTCTTTGGAGAATAAAATGTTAAGTAATTCTGCAGTCTTTTTTTTTTTTTAGATGCTGCAGTTTCCCTGTGTTGCCATGGTAACATACATTGTGTATAATTGCCATGCCGCCTTACAGTGATGCAAATAAGTAAAGAAGTTGTCACATGGCATGACCTAGGCTTATATCTGATGGAGATTTACTGCCCACAGAGCAGCAATAACACCAAAGATATCTGTCACCTGCAGGATAAGGAATTACATGTTGCTGAAGCGCTGCAGAAACAAATAGCAGTGCATGTGAAGTGCTGGGACTTGCTGTTACGCAGAAGGACTAGAAGCCCTCCCACAAGCCTGCTCCTGCTGAGCTTATTTTTTTCTTGTGCTTTACATGAGTGGAGGATCAGAACTTTTGTAGCTAACACCAGCCGTAAGCATGTTATTTAGGAATTTAATTTGTCTTGGAGATACAAGAAGTCTGGAGCAGCGATTTGCAAAGGAAGATTTGTAGCTCTGACACTTACCAGCAAAATCTGGCCTCTTCTCTGAGATGAGTTAGTACTGGGATCCAAAGAACTCCTCTCAAAAAGCAGTGAAAAAAACGGGAAAAGGGTGGAAGGGGCAGGAGAAAAGGGAAACTAAAAAGGAACAAAGGCATTAACATATTTTCCTTAGTTTCTGTTTGGTAAAGGCAGCGCTTTCATCTTGCACACTTCTTCAGGATATTTTTGATGTGAACCACGAATCCCAGTGATTTCTGGGAATATCCCCTTACAGGAATACTGCTCTTGGCCAAGCTTTCTGCCCTCAGTCCCCACTGTATTGTGATGTGTTGCTCCATAAGGAAGAAAGAACTGGGCTAATATTTTAGTGATGAGCCCTGGGCATTTCTGACAAGCAATCTGAGAGTGCTCATCACCACATTCAGCTCCAGCTAAAAATAAATTCCTTAAAATACAAATTTTAAAATATAGAAGTCAGAAAAGAAATAAAAAAACCCCAAACCCAGTAAGCCACACAAAAGTGCAGTCCTGCATCAGTCTTGGCAATGCAAGAATTCCCTAGTTGCTCCAAACTACCGATTGTTAGGACACAGAAACGAGCTCAGATATTCTGTATACCATTTGCTCAGAGGTTTTCCTCTCTTATTTGACATCTTTTTTCCTTAGTTAGGGATAGATTCTGCTAAAGCTCCCTCTTTCACTGCCTCAGCATCTCTGCTAAGATAGGTGCTGGGGATTTACCCTATTTCATTGGGGTTTTTTAGTCATTCTTCCTGTAAGATTTTCTTTTGGTCTTTGTTAAAACCATATTGTCCCTAGAGTGAGTTTCTCTCACTGTGCTCGGTAGACTTTCTCCTTGGTTTTCTTACGTACGGCTGTGCATTACTTCCTCTCTTGTGAGGCTACTTGGACACTACTAGTAAGAAGGATGATTTCTCAGCCCTTGCTGCCAGGGGTTAGGTTTATTTTCTCTTTCCCTCCAAATTTGTCTCTAATTAATTGGAATTGTAGCAACCTCACACAGACATTTCCACCATGTTCCTTAATTAGTCTTCCTGACTTCTGGCTCTTTCTTCAAATTATTTTAAAGCTGTAAGAGAACTTCATCTTCCTTGATTAGGAGGAGGATTCATTGCTCATGCACAACAGAGAGTTTGTGACTTCCAACTTAGCATTAGCTTTTTTCTCAGAGACCATATGTGACAAAATAGTAAAAATAAAAAATCTGACATCTGCTTTCTGCTTGTCTGGGAAAGGATTTGTCATTGTAATATGAATCATTGTAAATTGTGAATTATTATGGGTACATCATGACTGTTTTCTCCCTATGAAAGAGGATGTAGAATAAAAAAAGAGAAGTGCAAACTAGGGGAGCTGCTACACATAAAACTACAGAATAGATTCAAATTGCATATGGCTTACAGCCTCATGGGAAGCAGAATAATATTTTTTCCTCTCCCCCCACCCCTTTCCTATTTTTTTTTCTTTGGGGAGAAAAGTATGGTAACTGGATAGGTGTATTTCAAATCATGATTGGATTTCAAGAGTCAGTTTTTGTTTTCACTGTGTGGTTGGTCTTTGTACCGTCCTTCCTGCAGGGATGGATTATGGATCCAGCTGGAATGGCAGAGTGCAAAAAGCAATGTCTGAGCATATCTGACAGAGAATATTACCAAAGAAAAACTGTTATGCATCCCTCCTATGCAGGAACTGTGAAAACATCACTGTAAATGGCCTGAGCATACAAACTGAAGTCCATAGAATCACCATGACAGGATAATTCAATTTTTGTTATTCAGGACACACAGCTGTATCAAAATCAGATTCTTCCTTTTTACTTGTTTTAGAGCTCTGATGTTTAAAAAAATGTACTAATTGTCAATGAATAAAAATGTCCATGTCCACATTAATTCTCTATTAAGCTTGCTTTTAAAGTCTTGTTGTTTTAAATGCAAGAGTTACATGAAAAAATTAGTCTTTGAAGTTTCTGTGCATGGCACCATTTAATCAGGAAAATCACTGCAATTGAGAATCGTTTTCATTATAATATTTTACACATCCCATTAAAAAGAATATGTAAGTTATTTGAAGGAGGAATGATTTTGTTGTTGTCTTTATAATGGCATCTTGGTCTACTACTTGTACCCAATGCTAGTAATAAAGATAATAGTCTATAATTGCTATGCTCAATAAAATACTTGTAAATGGGAGCACATAAAATTATTGTGAACCTCAGTAAGGTAGATGAAGATGTGCTTATATGAGTCAGTTGGGGGAAAAAAGTGATTATTTCAAATATAACACGGGAAATTTTAAATTGCAAGCTGAGTTTCTTTCCTTCCCTTTCTGATTATATTCTGTTTTGTCCTTTTTCACATTCTATTTTGTTGTCCATCCTTTGTTGTTCAAATGAGCCACTGATACTTAAAATACCAAGGGAAAATACAAGGCATTTTCAACTTACACCAACTCTTGTTTCATCCTCAAAACATCAGCAAAGAAATACTCTTCTCTCCCTACTATTTCTAAAAAAAAAAAAAAAAACCAAAAAAAGCAAAAACCCCAAACAACCCAACTGCTATTTATTTTTTTATTTTGTGAAATCAGCCTAAATATTAGTCATAGCATTGAAAATCAAGAAGGAAAGCTATGGATTTCCAGCCTGAAAATTGCACCAGTATTTTTTTAGATATTTTTCTATGAGACTTCAGTGTATGAGATCCACTCTTAGAACTGAGTGCCCAGATAAACACACAAAGTAAATGTGTGTGTTTATCTCCCACATCACTCTAGTTCTGCCACTTTTATTACATGAATACACAACAGAAACCCAGAACCTCAGGAGTTCTTGCCCTGCTGTTCCTATCAAAGTGCTGTTTAGTCTTGGGAATATTACAATGACATCTTGTTTCCACACTTGTAACTCCTTCTGCAAACTGAGCAGAAAACTATTTCTTACAAAGTCATCTCCCTGGGGTGTCCTAAGGATTAATTGCTGTAAGTGCAGTTCCTGGAACACATAAAGTTCCCTATAAGTATCCATCATTAAATGTTATATTGCCTCAAGTATTTAACCACATTAGTTTTTCTTACTTAAGTAGCCCCAGTGATATCTGTTTCTATTAATTATTTTTACTATTTGCCATTATTCTTAAACACAAGCTAAATGGCTTTGGCTGTGGGGAAGCAAATTCACCAGACAGCTGCTTTCTTCTGTATTTAAAGTACACATACCACTGTCTTTTTTCCATTACTTTATTCCCTTACATTTACCTTTGTCAATGAGCTTTTTACACCACTGATTTTCTGACTCTTACTTTTTGTATTAGGGGAAATACTTTAAAGTATTGGAAGCAAAAGAATTGCACAACCCAATAACAGAGAAATTAAGTAGAAAAGAATAAAAAATCATCATATATCCTTGCAACTTGCAGAGGCTTCACCGTTTCTTTACCAGTTTGAAGAATAAGAAAGGAAGATGTGGCAATGAAAATTTCAGGAAGCTATGACTTGAGCTGGCATGCAAAAAATAGGTATGTTTTATAAAGCAATTCCATTAACTTCTAGTTAGCTTAGCATCCAGTTAAAAAATTCTCAGAAGACTGTTCTTAAAACTCAGTCCTTATCTACCATTTTTATACTCCTTCTATTCACTAGAGCTGCTGCCTCTTTTCATGTGTAGCCTTAAATATGCAGACAAAAATTCTCTGTCCTGGAGTCCTGTAGGCAGAGGGTTCCATTTAGTGCATTTTTCTGATTTTCTATTAGCATTCCTAGTGTATATACAAAGGTGTCTAGACACAGTTAATACAGTTTCCAAAATCAAGTCAAC
Organism: Entomyzon cyanotis; assembly: GCA_024500445.1. Taxonomy (NCBI): domain Eukaryota; kingdom Metazoa; phylum Chordata; class Aves; order Passeriformes; family Meliphagidae; genus Entomyzon; species Entomyzon cyanotis. The sequence goes on along the minus strand of JAKEPQ010001009.1, from coordinate 20,145,506 downwards.
CCATCCTGTTGTCCCCACTCTTTTCACTAAACAAGTGCAATGACTCCCTCCATTAAGTAAACAGAATTTAAACAACTCATTTGGTTTAATCAGCAAGAACAAACAGGTAGAGAGACCTAATGTGATGGTCCAAATGAATTCCTCACAGACAAGGAAGGTACTTAATTCTTTCTGCTGATGTGGTTGCATTTCTATCTTCAGGGTTTTCTTTGTTTCTTCTTAGCAATTTATTTTGTAGTATTTTTGATGTCAGGAGAACTCCAAATTTAGGAGTCTTGTCTCTCTCCTTATTTAAAATAAATAAATACATAGGTAAGTGTCATCATGAAGCTGGTTAATGACTTAGGGCATTCACAGCTAGATCAAGATAACCCTGGCTCCTGCTGTGTATGAAATGTTTTAACCAAGATGTTCTCGATATCTTCCTTGTCTTAAGAAGCACTTCCTACAAAATAATTAAGGCAGAAGTCCTCATTATGTCCAAGCATGTTCCTTAGCTGGGGGACACAACAGCTCTGTTGACTCCACATTCTTATTTGTAGCCTTAAATTTGAGTACCTTGCTGAATCAGAACAAATTATGAAGATGCTAAAAGGGAAAAAACAGTTCATTTGCTCTAAATGAAAGAATACATAAAATACATTTTGATTTTGGAAAAATATACAGCCCTTTCCCACTCTACAGAAAAAAACCTCAACATATTACACTTGCCAAGTACCAAAGTGATATTAAGGACTTATTACTTTCAAATTTAAAATCTACTTTTGATTTATCTTAGTTCAAAGCCTTGGAACAGTAATAAATTTCTGAGTGACCTTATCTGGCTTCTGATATGTCCTTGGCAAGGACACATATACTAGGCAAATTAAAATCTTGGACATTCCATAGGAGAAGTCTTGTCTCGGGATTCTGTAAATAAATATCTTGTCTAGGAATTTAAACTAGCCTATACTTATGTATCGACTTATTCATGTCTCAGAATATGACAAAATGTTGAGTGTTGCGGTTTAGAGGATGTTATAGCAGACCTTACCCTAGAACGTCTCTACCCAGCCCAGTTCAGCGCCTCAGTGCTCCAAACCCTCTGTCCAAGGGTTGGAGACTGCGCTCTCACGGCTGGGGAGCCATAAGGCTAGCTCTGGTCCGTCTGCTTCCACAACCAGCGGTGATAAAGGAGGCGAGGAGGGTCTATGCGTTGTGTTCATGGAAGATGTTTATTCGCATGGTGCAGCAGAGGCCAACAACCTCCCCGAGGCAGAGATGCCTCGAGGGCGAAGGGCTCACATGCACAGCCACATGTGGAGCATAGACATGTGCTGTATAGACACACGTGGAGCATAGACAGCAAGATGGCGGAGGGTAAGGGGTTTTATAGGGAAACAGAGAGGGGCAGGGACAGCACACTGGCCCAGTGACCTCTGGGTACAGGGGAGGTACAGTGGCGAGTTAGGAGTACAGGAACCAATAGGGGAAACCTGAGGGAGTGGCTAGGACTATGTGGGGTAGGGAAGGCAGGACAATAGGTGACAAGTACAGTCATTAAGAAAGGGGTGTGGGGAACTCGCAGCTATTATCACAATAGTTGAGTGTATGGAGCTGCCCAGAAACTGAAATTACAGGTGTCTGATACACAAGAGATCACAACCCACATTGTTCTGTATAAGCAGTGATACATTTCTACGCGGCCAATGCTCAAGGTTCAGTAGGAGAACTTCCACACTCCCAAAAAATCATACAAAAACAGCATTCTCCACCCTCTATCTGCTGCATAACACTGGGTTTTTTGGTACATTCTCTCACTTTTTCCCTATCCAAGAGTATCCTGCATCGTAGCAAGGGCAGTCATCATCTGGCTCCCAGCAGTAAAAAATGCAAAGCAGGTGGAAGCCAGCAAATTACCAAGGCTAGCAAGAACTGATTTGGGAGAAAATAGCCAGAGTGTCTCATTTACTACATGAGAAGATGGTTGCACCAAGAAAGTATTAATTACAGATGTTCAAGATAGAAACATCTATGTCTTTCATGCCTCTTGGAAATCTCATGCTGGATCTGACCATTCTCCTCCCAGACCAAGAGTCATAATTACTCAAAAAAGAGCCTGAAATTCATCTTTAAAATTCATCTGTGATTCTTCCCTGGCACCTTAAAATTGCTCTATATATGCAGTTTTACTGCTCTCACATCAGCTTCTTTGAGTGTGGATATGTTTCTCTTGTGGCAAGCTAGAAGTTTATTAAAAGAGCATGCACTGTTCTTCAACAAAATGTTAAGGTACAGGTTTAGTGGCAATTTCTTAGATCTCTGGCTAAATTAGGTTTTCCAGTAGGAAAACCTCTGTAGATTCCTAACAGGTTCATATATATTAGCAGAAGTTAAATATGTAAGATAAAGATTTTGGCATTGTGAGTTAGAATTGATACATAATTTTTGACTTTAGAGTTTGAGCTTGTGCCCTTATGCAAATTTATTAAAGAATATTCCATTGATTTTGAAGGATACTGAAATAGGGCAATCTGTTCTCTGTACACATAATGGCATCTGAGACCAGCCAAACCCGCTCAAGACCTGCTATTTCTACGAAATCAAATTCTGTGGAGTGTCACCAGCCTTGGTTGGGATGGTGGAAGAAAGAGAATACAGGTTTCTTAATGTTGTGTTTATCTGCCCATTGAAAGGCATGTTTTTACAACAGAAGAAAGTTTAAGACCAGGACAAAACTTGTGATGACTTACCCTTTAAAGTACTTTATGCATATGTTGGGGTCAGAGACGATGAATTATCTGGATTCTATCTAATGTAGTTTTGTTTTTTAAGCATTATGGGTTTTGATGTTAGAAACTTCTTTTCCTCTCATGACTTACTCATCACAGTGGTTCACTAACTGATGACAATGATCGTATGTCATCCTTTAGGCACTGAGTCACTCTGGAAATGAGAATTTCTTGGCTTTTTTTCAAGAAGACAATATATTGAAAAGACCAAATAGAAAAGAGGGGAGAAGAGTTCTTAACAGTATACTTCTTAGAAAATCAGTAGGAGAGAAATTATGACCATGAAACATAGGATTGACTTCCCAAATAGCTTTGTCCTTACAAAGTATTAAGTCTGTCTCTGAAACTTTCCCTCTGGGGCAGTAATGACTTGCATTAAGAGTCTGAGATACATCTACCAATAGCCTGATAGTCTTAAAAAGCCCAGTGCATTCAATTGTTTGCATTAACAAGGAAGTGCAGATGGATTACATGTGATCACCCATTTGGCTAAAAATTCCTAAAAGCAAGCAAAAAACCCAGGTGGCTGATGCTTTTGAATTAATAATATAGAAAGATTGTGAACCACAGTGGTTCAGTTATGGTCCAATTATTTATTAAGTTTACAAAAAATGGATGTCATGACACCTTTTGGGCACATAGTCCATTCTGGAAAATTGATGTTTTTCTGATCCTTTTGCTCTTGGGTGCACTGGAAGGCATCCTATCCTGTGGCTTTTCTTGTCACAATACATGAAATAAGCTCTTACTCTTCATGGTTTTTTTCCCTGTCTGTTGTCTAAAAATAAGTTTGCTGCTTGTATCTTGATATGCAGCTTTCCTCAATCTTGTATGCACTTCACAAATGTGGGCCCAATACAGAAAACTCAAGACAAACAAAGCCAGAAATGTACACATTCAGATTAAAAATGAATCCTCTTTCAGCAAGGTGTGGAGTCCTTTCCTCAAGCTGCCAGAATTGAGTCAATGGACACATAGAATCACAGGATTTTCCTAGGTGAGATTCTGTCCTGATGCTAAGCAGAAAAGAAAGTTCCCTGTGGCTAGTCAGTGGTTAATCAGAAACAAATTCTTCAAATAAGAAGTAAAAAATATGACCTGGTAGATAAGTTCCTTTATACACAACAGTTTGTGAACTCATAATTAAACACTCATTCAACTGTGGGTTTGATTTATGGCAGATCAACTTAGGAATATACAATCAAGTTCCAGTCTTGCCTATTTAATTGACTGATGTGAAAGTAATTTGTTGTAATTTAATAAAACTGAAAGGAACAAATGTTTTCAAAGTGGTATTATTTGTCTTGGGATATGGATTATAAAATATGCAAGATGACCCTCATTTCTTGCTGGATTCCAAGACCCAGGCTGCTTTTCATGCATGGCTCTGTTTATTTTCCTCAGTAGTAAATCTCAGTCTTTCATTTTCAATAGAAACTCAACATATTCAGGCTTGAAGTCTTATACATTGTGAGCACTCAAACTACTTTATTGTCTATTTTTCCCAAGACTACCATCACTTTCTCTCTTTCCCCAGAAAAAAATATGGCTGCTAATGTCATCTGCCTTTACTGTATCTGTGAATATATTGCTAATACTCTTTCTTGGAATCTCCACATCCACTGTTCTCTATAGCAACATCTAGAGCAATTTTTTAATGGAATAAGTAGCAAGGAGAAAAATCATTACCATTCTTTGTTTCTCAAGGTATTTGGAAATGTTAACTAAAATCCTTTGTGCAAATATTTTATTATATGTGTAAGTAAGGTTATGACCACTGAAGAAATTGTCCAATCAAAAAAACCCTCAGAGGAGAAATTGTACATCTGCTGGTGACACAAAACTTACTGTGTTTTATAAGTGAACACAGCACAGTATCACTAGGGTTTCTTTGCAGAATGTTGCTGTATATTTTTCAGTTACAGATAATAAATATAAATGTGGTATCTAGAGAGAAGTAGCTGAAGGACCTACTGTATTTATTGTTGAACTTAGAGAAAGGTACAGAGTAATATATTTGCCACTGTCTGCCTTTTGAAAGGGATTTGGTGCTGGGGCAATATTGTTGCTTGGAGAACTTACTTTTTAGAACAGATTTCACTGTTAGAAAGCCATGTTGGTAGAGGACAGCCCTTGTGCTGGCAGCTTTCCTAAATGAGAGTGGCTGAGTGTGCCTCGTATGTCTTGGCAGTGAGGATACCTTTCACTACTACTGGAGAAGTTGTGGATGCCCCATCCCTGGAAGTATTCAAGGCCAGGTTGGATGGGGCTGTAAGCAGCCTGGTCCAGAGGAAGGTTTTTCTCCCCATGGTGGAGAGAAAGGTCCCTTCCAACCCAAGACAATTTTAGGTTCTATGATATGCTAGAGCTCAATGAAAAATTAGCAGCAGAAGCATCTCTGGTGGGAGGTGGGAGAAGTGGGAAGGCATGACTAGGAAAATGCAACAATGCAATTTCAAGATGAAGTTAAAAAGTCTTTTTGGGGAAAGATCCAAACAAGGCGGGCAGTAAAATCTCCAGCATGATGTTAGCAAGGATTAGCATTGCCTAGCAGCTATTCATTTTAGTATTATATAGGAATTACAGCTGTGTGGCAAACCATGCACAGGGAGCAATTAGTGGATAAAAATAACATAAATTCAAAAAAAGGTGGTTGGAATCCAATGTAACTTCAAAAACTATTCTTTGTCTAACTAGCTAAATTGAATCAGCTATTAATAATGCAGTAACCTTCTGAGAGATTCAGCCCATAGAAGTGATGTACTCTTGATACGCCCAGAAAGCAGTGTTCTAAAAGGATAACCAGAAGTTTCAGACTACAGAGGTTTCTTCCTGCTTATGTTCTTATGGCTTCTTCACTGGAAAGGAAGCAGCAGATATATGTTGGGATCTTACTTTTTACATGAGATTCAAGGTAAGACTGGATAGACATCACATCCTAAGTAGAAAGTTCTCCAGTTTCAAACTGGCCCATGTATCTAAATCTATTTATTAATTGTATTTTCAGGTCTTAAGGAATAAATCTTTCTTGTGTTGTAATGTATGTATATAATAGTAGATATTGATAGGTCCATCAAATCCCTGCTGAATAAAAATCTTGGCTGACAGTATGTTAGGAAGTATAGCTGAGCCTGTCAAATAGCTGATGGCTGACACAAAGCCAGTCCTGCTTCTCCTTCTGCCTCCCAGTGAAGCACCTTTCTTTCTGGATTCCAGAACAACCTCACCATGATGGCATCCTGTTCAATGGTTAATTTATTCAGGGAGCTGAGCTGACAGAATTTAGGGTACAGTGGTGTAGTGTAGGGTTTGGAACTGGTTCACTGCAAGTGAGACAAATGCTAAGGAAATAGTATAAGGAGAATACTGGGATCACTTCACTGCAGCTGGTGTTTAGTTTCCTTTAGCTGTAATGTGAAACTGCCTCTTACTGGCATATAAAAACATATGCATGTAAATAGATACAAATATAACAGATTATAGAGAAGCATTAAAGGGTTAGGCTGTATCAGTTGAACTGGACATGAGATGGACATAGCCTCTCTGTCTTTATATTTACTGACACGTATTGTCACCTCCCTTTTGCTATTTTCTTCCTCTTCTCCCCTAGGAATGGCACAATTCCAAGTGGTATGTCCCACTCATTACCTCAATGTGCTAAGCCAATCCATCTCTGGCCAGTCTGGGGAAAGAGGGAGCTCTGTGCCATTGACAGAGGAGGTAGCTACTGCAGAAAGGCAGATGCTTGAGGACTGTGACTTTAGCCATGGTTCTGTGCACTGGGTGTATTGAGCAGTCCTATCATGCCTCTATTTTGTTAACAAGAGACCCAGAAACTGAGGTCAAATATTGCTCTCCTGACTGTCTGAATTACTTAACTGATAGCTTGCTACCTGGCCCTGTTTTGGACCATACCATCTCACTTGCAATGTCAAAGTGTCCTCAAACATATGGACACTTGCCTGACTGGCTTTAATTTAGCAATGTAGACATAGCTTGTGTGATTAAGAGAAAAATCTCTGGGGGATAATGCTCTACATATCCCACAGCAGTAATTTAATGCCAGTCTTTTTAAGCAATAATCACCTTTCATACTCCCTCTGATGAGTAAAGTACCTCAGTAGGCAGGACTAGGGTGAAGGCTCCCTTCCCCATGTCTTGTGACTGATGTGAGTAGGTTTGCCTCTGCAGGCATGAGGTCTCACTTGTCAGTCCATGAAGGGGCTGGGCTCTTGGCTGAGGACTTAACTCACAGCCAAGCCCAATTTATGTATGCAGAGAATGTTGCTCAGCTACTAGTTAATAAATCTGATCTTGGGATTCAAGTTACATTTACTATCACACCTGCGAATCTGGCTGAAGTTTTGGATCAGGTCATGGAATGTGTTTCAATTTTTATTTTCCTTCAGTCAAATCAGCTATTGAAAGAAAAGGGAATTTTGTGTGAGTCATTGTATAATAAACCCTCAGGTCACATGCTGACACCCTTGCATTCTAGGTACCTCTGGTATCTAGGATCAACCAGCAATCCTACTGCAGTTAAATTAATAATGAGGATGTGACCTCAGAAAAACCAAAAATATCTGGACTCTCATGAGTGTTTGGAAATGCAAATGTCTGAGATAAAGGCCCCACTAAATAGTGAAAATGCTAAAAATTTTGAAACAGTATGAAAGTTAGTATATTGTCTCTTGCTCCTCTTGTAAATATCTTGGATAGAATTGCATGAAGAAGCTGACTTTGGTTTCAATGAGACACATCAGAAGGCAGTGTTCTGATGTTGCTTTAATTACAACAGAAGGAAAAATAGCAATAGCAGAACGTACTTGAGTAGTAATTTCAGCAGGTACATTGGCAGCAATAAGAAATCTCATTCTTGCTTATCATTGTCAACAGGGGGGATATTGTTCCTTCAGCTCTTTCCAGTGAATCACCAGATTATCACAAATCAGTCCCCAAGTGCTATTCCAACAGCACAAATTGGAGAAACAAGCAATTTTCTGATGTACTCTCTATCTGTTCATTTTAAAATCAGTTCATTTAAAATGGCTTTTTCCAGTGGATAATATGGGAAATTAACTTCCTACATCCTCCTGTTGCCGCCACAGACACATTATTTCTGGGGAGCAATATTTTCTGGACATGCACACTGCAGAGATTTCTACCCCTACATGTCAGCACAAAGAATACTCTGCCAGTCCTACTGATTCCTCTGCAATAGTCAATGGGAAACAAGAAACTTGAGATGAATCTAGAGGCCAGAAATGCTTATTAAGTGTCCACATAAAAAGGGTGTTCATTTGGAACAGAGAATAAATTGAGCTGAATGATAAACATGTGATAGGACAGGATTTCTATCTATTTTCTTTAAGATGCCCAAGCACTTATTCCTGATGAGGGGGAGCTCAGACTGGTCACCAGGGCTGAACATTAAGCAATGAGGGCATGTTCCAGTTTGGTGAAGGTTTTAATTGCAACTAAGCATAAAGACTCAAAATATTTTAAGTGTCTCTTAGGAGTCTTTTAAGAACTGAAATTAAAATTTCAAAGGAAAAAGTGATCCTTTTCAAGCTCTAAAAAAGGGATATATTCTTGCATAAAGAAAGAAAAAGCTTTCCTTGTAAAACATACAGGGTGGAAACTACTTCACCCATACACTTACATTTCTGCATAGCAAGCACTGTGTCAGAGGTGCCTCAAATACATTTGAAGAAACAGTATTATCAGTTAGAAAGACAGTGTCTATAGGATGTCTAGGTGCTGGTATCCACTGAATTTAAATATTTCATCAGATGTTTATTTCTTTCTTTTTGAGATAAAGCAGTTTCAAGGGAAAAAATTATAACTAAGGTAAATAATTAGACTGTCTGATGTTCCTATCTCTTTTCTGATGTTGAAGTTAAAATCTCATTTTACAGTAAAGTAGTGCCTTTTGAGTAGGACAATGTCCATGAGCATGTTATGGATGTATTTCACAGAGCAACTGAAAAAGACAATCAATTCCAATGAATTCCCTTCCTTACTCATTCTGGCACCCAAACATTTAATTGACTCAGCTATAGCTATTGTGAAATGTCAGTCTAAAATGTTAAAATTAGATTATTGGAAATACTTTTGAAATCTCTTGAGTACAAGTAGACAAAAATAATCCAGGCTATAATTTCATAGCATAGTGTTAAAATTTGATTGTATTTAACTTGGATTGCTTTACCCCGTATAACTTGTGTGATCTTTGCACAAAAAGCAGTCATTTATTTGTTCAGTAGTGCCTGTGGGATGAAAGCAAATATTGCGTATCAGGGCTGAAATGTGCAGTCCATATCACAAGAGTTCGCTGGCAGAGATACTTATGAGGTGGAATAGCAGTCATATCTCTTGAATTCAAAGAAAGAAAAGATTCCTGTTGACCATGATGACTGAATTTATTAAATGACCTTTCAGTCTACTTAAATAAATTTATACTAAAAGGAACTTTATTGAAAAAGGTCCTAAATGAACAGGATTTACTAATATAGATAGTTTCAAATAAATCTGCCGTCTTTTTGTCCCCAGCTTGAAATTTAAGATGTTTTTTAATCTAGTTGTCTGTTTAAACCTTTATTTGGACTGTAATACTTATTAAAGTTGCAAATGCATCATAAAAAACTTAGAGGGTAATAGCAGAACTATAGCTATAAATTCAGAGGAATAAAACCACAACAATTCTTTGTTTGTCTCTTCCCACACTAATTTTAAAAATTGATTATTTAACACAGTAATTTGACCTTATTAGTCATCCTAAAGCTTTACATAAGATCTTATGCTCAGCATCTTAATATATTGAAACAACAAGGGATATAATCTCTTTGAAATGGCTGGGGAGACATTTGCTTTATATTCTAAAATGAATTTTTATGAAACTCCTACATGTGGATGAGAAGTTGGGCTAACAGCTCTTTTAAATACTCTTGTGAACTATCTTTAAAAACCAGTGCTTGCTTTGCAACCACCTCTACACAGCACAGATTGCATTTTCATGCAACACTTTCCTGTGTCATGTTGCATAAGCCACTGGATTTTAAACTTTTTCTCCAAAAGATGTTTTGTGTGACTTGTATGTCAGACACCTTTGACAATAGGAAGACAACAGTATTTCTTGCAGCACAAGAAATTCAAACACAAATTACCTCATTTTACAGTGTAAATTATTTGAAGTAATACATTGATTAAAAGGATTTGCATCAATGGGAAATGGAGTCTGTCACCTATAGGCAGAAGCTTGGGCATTAAGTTCAACTAAGGATTTACAGATTTTTGTGTTTTCACTTTGTTAGCTACTTACATGCTTTCTACTCTGCCAAAAGTGGAATAGATGCTGAGATTTTCTGTACAATTGGAGCAACTGTCCTTGAAAATCCAAAATACCCACCCACCACTCTTCATCCAAATTAGACAAATCTGAAGCATATGGGGAAAAGAAAGAGTAACTTAACTTTTCTCTATCTTTTTTTTCCTAGCAAATTCTTCAGAAATCTCAGTGAGAAGTACAGAGAGTAAAATCCCTGTGTGTGGGGGGTGGGGGTTATTTGTTTGTTTGTTCTTGGGTTTTCTTTTTGTTTTTCTCCAGAACATATCCCTTCTGGAAATAGTTTGTACAAAGTTTATCCAAGCTGAATTCTGATCATGTTTTGATAGCAATACTTAGGGATATTCTCACGATCTCCATCCTGTTTAGTCATTCCTTTTATTTCTACATAACAGCCTGTGGTCCCATAACTGAGATGGAGTTTGTTCTGTTGCACATTGATAGATGAGTTTCCATATTGTCACACAGAAGTAGGACAGGGGTGCCATTATGGGAAAGGTGGATCAGAATGTACTAGGCAGATAAATATCTGTCTAGAACGTAGGAAGCAAGTGGCTCAATATTTTCTAAAAATAAATAACCTGCTTGATTTTTAAAGCAGCTATAAGCTCGGGAGAAGGTGTATGTAACTACAGGTGGCTGTTTGGGATGTTGTTTGAGGTCTCCCTCTTTCTCCACGCCCCATGCATTGAGGCCTCTAACGTGAGGTCTAGATTCTGGTAAAGTCCTAGTCTGGATAAGCCTCAACTGCCTGTCTCAGCACAGAGTGCCTAGGACATGGTGACTGTGCACACACCAACGACTGGAAAAATGAGGGACAGGGGAGACCATGACAGGTCCATTTGCCTCCTGCGTACCCTATCTGAGGTGACAACTGCACATGCAGAAGGGAAATTTGCTCTCCATAATGCTGTTTCTCTGGCTGTAAAGCACATGCATAGAGTTAAATTGATTTCTTGAATTTCTTGGTATGTTTGCACTTGACTGATAGAAATAAAAAGACTCTAACTGACTAAAGGAAGAAATTCTAAGTTATATCTTTTTAAAGTGAACCACCACTGGCAAAGCTCTGAAGAGGAAAGACACAATTCTTTTAAATATATGTAAGCCAATTCTCACCAGTTTAATACTGTTTAAATGGGAATTATATCCTTCTGCCTTTAGGAAGACCTGTAAAATCAAAGGGTATGACTAGAGCCACAAGACACATTCACTCGTAGCTTGCAATCAAGATAAGGCTTGGACACTATGGTGGGTTTTTATTTTGTAAAGTGTCTGGGTTCCTTCTCTAAGGGCCTGAGCAATGGAACCATGACATGTTAGTAGGCTTAAATTCACTGTATATCTCCACTAGGAGGATTTTAGAGGTCTGCAAATCGAAAATGTTTGAAACCAAACTGCATTAGGTCACTATATAAAAGGAGGGACAGAAGGATGATAAAAAGACATATTTCAAAGCTTTATTTGGAAATTTTAGCCCTTCATTTGAAACATAAAAGTACACAAGTTAAAACAGTGATCACTGTGTCTTCATAGTATTGGGAGAACTAGTGGTCCAGCCTGCACTTGTTAAATGAAACACAGGGCCAAAGGCTTGCCTGGCAGGAAAGGGAGGTAGAGGAAGGGAAAAGAATGCTGGGCACTGTCTGACTACTAGTGTCAGCCTACACACAAACAGCCTGGATATTGCTGAGATTTAGTTGTATTCTAGTTGCTGTATAATTAATTCATTTAAGCCCGGAGAAATGTCCTTGTCATTTTAAATCTAAATAAACCCCTTCATCCATTAGGCCACAATGCAGCATTTTGAGGTGTGAGTGCACTTTTTGAGAGCTTGGGCACTTAACTGAATCTCCAGATGGACAGCTTTCATGCTGCAGTTTAGTATCAAAACCAAAACTCTTTACCTGGCAGCAGCACTATCCTGGAAATGCCTTTCCGGCGCAACTAAGGCAGCTTCTGCTGGGCATAGCATGACTCAGACATCAGCAGTCCCTCTCCTGGCCAAGTGTGTGAACAACTATTCCATGAGCTCCAGGAGACATTTCCCGGTTTTTTTTTTTTTTTTTTTTTTTTTTGGGGTTTTTTTGGTTTTTTTTTCCCCTGATACTTAATTGCTTTTTGCTGCAGAAAGGCATATATTTCAAACTTCGAGTTTTATGAACATCCTACTACATTTATCCCTGTATTTTCTTATTTAAACTGGGAGAATTTTATTTTACAAAATCACAAAATAACGTTTTGCTAAATCTTTTGTGTATTTCTGGTTCTTAATTCTGGATAAGGACCTGGAAGTGAATTGATAGAGGTCGTAAGCTACTCCATTAACTATATCCCATAGTAATAACAGCCCAAAGTAATTGAAAACTGTTCTTTTTATTTAACCCTACTTATTTATCTTTAAATAATCAAGGTTAAAAGCAAGGCTGTAGAATTCGTTGGGGAATACAGCCCCTTGTGAGACAAGGAAGAGAGGGGGAACTCCTGACCATTGAGACAGGCTTTGACAGATGATCCTACTGTAGGAAATACACAAATTCAATGCAGATGTGATATAGCAAAACAACAGTATCCAATCCAGCTAGTAAAAAAGCTTTTTCAACAAAGGAAATAATTCTGTCCCTCTATACCTTTGTGAAGCTGACTTCTCTCTACTATAAAGCATTTTTGTTTCACATTTTCATGTTTCAATGACATACAATTCCATGTCCATGTATCTCTGAAACTCTGGTTTCTACTTTTAGCTTTAGATATCAAAGTTCCTAATTGACTTCATGAGATAATTTTCTTTCCTTATTATGGTCTTCTATTAATCTTTCTCATTTCTCTGAGATTTATTATCTATTCTTTGCTTGCCAGTGGCTGGAATACATTTGCCATTTGCTCTTCAGTCTTCCGGGTACAGTAAGAAGGATATGGATTCTAATCACATTTATTCTTAAATGACTTTGCTAACATTTTTCATTCATTTTTTACTTTCCATCCCTTTTGGGATGGAAAGGAACAACACATATCTGCTTAATCAAAATCAGGCCTAATCAATCACAGTTTTTTAGTGTATGTATGTATCTATCTACATATATAAATGGCTCGTTCTCTCTAATAGAGAAAGAATAAATTTGAGGTAGCAGCATTTCAACGAAATTATAGTGATGCTGTAGGGCCAGTAATTTTTAATATACAGGAAAGTGATAATGAGAGGCTATATTATTAATTTTTTTTAATAAATACTTTGACAGTTCTGTAAAAAATACTCTCCTGTTCAGCAGAAAATCTCCAAACTTGATCTTCACCCATGCATACATTTTCATGAACCTTGAGAAACCTCACGTATTCCTGACTTCTGTCAGCACATATTTTACTCTTCTGAGGCATTCAGAATATGTTGTTATAAAATATACAACTGTGATGTCACTGAATTCATATTGAGCCTTAAGGGGAATATCCTAAACTTACGAAATAAGGGAAAGAACTGTAGTTTGCTCTCTATGTCTTTCGGAAGATGGTAGAATTTGTCTCAACCAGCTAAGAAATCTCAAAAAAAAAAAGTAATTTTGTGCTTAAAAGCTCTAGAGCAAGCATGGTAACATATTTTAACCATAATGAGCTGACATAGTGAGGTTGCTTGGAAAAGGGCAGGTTTCATGTGTAAAGAATCACTATGCATTATTTGTTTGAAAACAGAATTTTCTGCAAGACAGCTCTGTCTAAAAACTGGGGAGTGGTGGTATTTAAATATCTGTGCAATAGATGCTACTAGTGTTGCCAAACTAACACTCATCAGCAGTGTCTGTAGGCTCTTATGATAAAGTGTGCTCCTTAGTTTTGTACCATATTATAAAATTATTGCTATCATTAATTAGATTTTATTTTTTCTTCTACCACCGAGCAATAGTGCTGAAACATTCAAGATGTATAGAAGTAAACCACCTCACTCTGCTCCTACCTATAGCTTTCCCAGTCAACACTGTCTTTCAGTAGAGAATATAAGTGAAGATGATAAAAAGACGGGTTTCCAGTATTTTCAAAGTTTAATCAAAGAATGAGAAATATATCTCAAAACAGCAAGCATCCAGAAAAATGATGAAATGATGCTCAAACAGCTGTTTTGCTCCTTTTTGCTTACCAACAGTTGTGTTTTTCTCTGTCTGCAGTCTCCTGTAGCAGTTGTTCCACTTTGCTAGAAACCGTCTACTTTCATGGCTACATCTTTCCAAGACCTGTGGTTACTCACCCCTTTTGTCCTTCAGCAGCAACATCTCTTTTTTGCTTTGATGTTTCTTAAAGACACCTTATCAGAGCTTCCTATCTCTCTTTGCCCCTCTTTCTTCAGCCTTCATTATAGCAGGCACAAGAAAAAAACAGTTGGCTTGCTTTTGCCATACAAGTAATCCTGTCTTTTCCATGGGCCTTTTGGACAGATATTCCAAGTTTCAATTTCTTCTTTGGAAATACCCACTTAAAAGCTGATCATTATTATTCCTGACAGGACTAAATAAGCATTGTCTACAGAGGTACTAAAATTTTGTTTCTCCTGCAAAATTCTTCCTGGTGTCTCCTAGAATCACAATTACTTTGCAGTGCCACTTTACATCAATGATTCGGAGCCACCTCTCTTTGTTTCTGATTAATGAACAACGAATTTAACAACAGTATAAAAGAAGCCACTTGCAGACATGGGACAAGCTGCATGCTGAAGATCCTGACACAGCTGGAACATCCACCAGACAGAACCACCTAAGGGGTACCCAGCATATCTGGACCCCTGTGCATGTTCCTTTGACAATCTCCCTGCATCCATGCCCCTGTTCATAGTGCAGGAGTGGTGGCCATTATCTTCTAAGTAGACTTTGAGGATCTTGAGGAATCTTTCCTTCCTGTAAACACAGTGAAAGCTCTTCCTTTCTCTTTCCCAGTTCTTTGTATGACCAGATTTATTTCTGTTCCCCTTGCCTTTGATGTTTCATGCCTTCTGAAAAGAATATAGTAATTCACAAGGTCTTAAACTATTCAAGGCCATAAATGCTTCATTTTAAATTGTTACCCTTGAAGTCTTTGAACTCCCCCCCAGTTCAGCATTAATTTTCCTGGGTTACTTGCCTTGAGTTAATTAGTTCTCTGTGCTCACTGCCCACAGCTTTGATTTGTTTTAGAGGTTTCCTTACTTGCTCAGAAAAAGATTTCTTCTTTCTGCATGTGAGTGAAATGTAAAAATGGTCTTCAGTATTCCGCAAGATTATTAATTCAGAAAGATGAAAATCATATTGTCATTCTCTATGGGGAAACCTATTATTATATCACCATTAAGTACTGATTAAATATGCATTGTCCTTGTATAAATATATTATGTTAATAGACCTTCCATGATCTTATAATACTTCAGGATTATTCCAAAACCAATACATGTAGAAAATTCCATTTTTTGGTTGATAATGTATTAATTTTCCTCTACATAGTCCATCAGATAATAGGTACAGGAAAGAGATTTTGGAGCATATGCAAAACTTTAGATTTTAAATAAGTTTCATAAATACTGTATGAAAATCATAAAGTTTTTAGGGGGACTCATCCTGACACATCCAGTACAGAGCAACCTGCAGACAAATCTAGGTTAATGGAACTAAAGCCATGGAGTTACCTACCATCAAGCGTTCACCCTGTCATCTCCAAAGTGCAAATGTTACCAAGCAATTTTTGTTGCTCATATTGCCAAATTCCACACTGTTAACAGAATTTGAGCTACTTTGAAGCTTCTTCACATTTCTTCCCCAGACAATTGCAGTATACAGATGTTCTCACTCAAACATAGGTATTTGGGTGGAATAATGTGCTAGTGCCTGCCATTCTTCTGCGAAATAAATCAAAAGGACTCACCTTCAAATCAGTCTGAAGTGAAAACCCTTGGAAAGAATTATGGGCCCTTTGGAAGTCAAGATAATTGGTTAGGGTTTCACCGCTGCAGCTTGGTTTGCCAAGTGACTGGAATGAAGAGATACATAAAAACTTGAGGAAGCACAGCAACAATATGCAACTGGTTGCATATGATTAATGTTCCACAAAGTGCATTTTGACAGAGTTGAAGTACAAAATATATAAAGTAATGAAAACTGCAAACAAGCAGACTTCATCTAAATAATATGTTTGAACAGTATTCAGGATCAACTTAAATTTACTTTTTCATTTTCAGCCAAATAAAACCATATTGTATCATTTGAGAATACTTACATGGCTTTACAAGTACTGTTTATACTTTTTGAGACTTGTTCTCAACACTGCTGGTGTATTAGTGAAGTACAAAATTCTTCATTGACAGAATATTTTTCCAGTTTAAGAGATGTAACACCAAAGACTCACTATACATTTAAAATAATGTTTACAAAATTAAATGAAAAGTATTGATAACAATTAACTTTGAAAGAGTAATTTTACCAGAGTTTTGGTGATGTAACAGAGGAGCAACTTGAAGCCTGTGATATTTTTCTTAAAGTGGAACAGGCTGGTAGAAAATGCAGGAAGCTGAGAAGAAAATCACCCTGAAAAACAAAGATGATTGGTAAGACAGATGTATTTAAATTAAAAAAACCCTCTATAGTCTCTTTAAATAGCTTGATCCATTGTTTTTTGTTTTGTTTTTTGTTTGTAATGCATGATAAGAATCAATTAGAGGAAACACTGTGTTTATACTGAATTAAAGATAGACCTGCTGCTGTGCAGAAAAAAAAATTAATATCCCCCATTTCCTGAATGTACTCATGAGAGACTAGATTGAGTAACATAAACCAGGGAAGAAAGATTTTCTCTGTAATCCAAACTACTTCAGTGAAAATATGTGAAAGCTCCAAGTCTGCCAAATTGGGCTGCAGGTACATCTCTGACATAAACAGGGCACAAAGACTATCTCACGTGTTTTCTTCAATTTCTTGAATTTAAGCTGTTGGTGGTTTTTGGTAGACTGATCTCTTAGTTAGCTACATTTTAATGTAGGCTTAGGTTCAGAGTAATAGAAAGATCTTTATACAAATAGAATCTCCTCTAGTACTTTAAAATTTCAAAAACTAAATAAGACTCCATTCAGCTACAATTTTTTTCCTTGGAGAGAAACTGATTGGGAATTGTAACAGCCACCTACACTTTTTTTTTGTGGAAATGATCCTGTTGGGCAAATACATAATTCAAAAAATATGCAGTCAAGGATATGATGATATGAAGTTCCTGGTGAATTGTTGGCTGTGGTAAATCGCAAGCAAAAAAGGAGGAGTGGGAATTCCATGAGGAGTGTAAAGTTGGAATTTTAAGAAGCATGACTTGGTAAATTAGATTTTAAAAAGACTTCTCTTCCATGCCTCTTCAATCTCTTGCACCCCAGATCACTGTCCCTCTGCCTCTGGTGTTTGTGACAACAGACCGAGGTGCTTACGGAAAGCCAGCACTGGGGAGGATCTTGCCCCAGCTAACAAGGATGTTTGTGACATCTGGCCATGCTCATGCCTTCTTTTCAATACAGAGGCAATTTGGGGCTAGCTAATATTGTCCTTCATCAAATGTCGTCCTGCACTTCCCAGGTAGGGTGGGGAAGGAGCTGTCCCTGTGCACCCACAGCATCCCTCAGGGCTTCCCTGGAAAAAGGGATTTGCAATGCACCTGATCAAGCCTCTGAAGCCAGGTGACACAGTGAGAAAATGGTGTGGAGAGAAAAGGGAAACCCAAACAGGGAAGAGGGGACAAATGTGGCATGCAACTTTGTCAATTAATGCCAGGCCAAGGTGAGAACATGTCCAGGTTCTTAGACAGACAGCAGAGACCATCAGAATGAGGTCAGAGCACAGAATACAGAGCACAGAACCACAGAATCAATTAAAAAGGACATAGCAAGCTCTCTCTTCTCAAAAAATCTCAGTGATGTTGAATAAACTCTTACACTGGGCACCACTTTTTGTATGGGGAACTTAAATAGCCCCATGCAGAGCTTTTGGTTAACACAGTGCTTACTTTGTAGACAGTAGCTTATTATTTTTATTGCAGGTGCTCTCTTGTGTCCAGCAGTTGCTACTCAGATGCTCACAAATACAATACTGTGTTGACATAAACTATCTGCCATGTGCAACTATTTATACATTCTCACTACATCAGTGAGATATGAGGGCAGCTCTTTTTCTTCAAAATCCCTTTACAATTACAAGCAGTTTTGACTCAGTTTTGTGGAAATTAATATTAAAAGGCAGCCCAATTTTCTCCCCCTTTGGAGCATGGATGGCTACTGCAGAGTCACGTATGAAAGAGCAAGCATGTTTTGGATTCCCCTAGTGAGTCATCACCCTTTCACTGGTGATTCACTGCTTGAAAGGAGAGGAAGGTAAATCAGGACTGGTTATAAAAACTGTCATCCTTTTATCTGGTTATTTATTTATTTTAGCCTGGGGCATCCTCAAAGCAAGGGAGTGCAGCTGTACTGCCAGCAGACGAAGTCTGAAGCTTTTTCTCAGGCCCTGGGCTTTACTTGGCACCTGCATGTATGGAAATGAGTGGAGATGAGGTGGAGAACCTTCATCCACATAAAGATCTCTTGCACTGAAGCATGGAATAGGAAAGGATGGGTCTACACTGCCATTTTAGGTACATGCTAGGAGCAATCATTGGGTAATTCAACCTCCTCCAGCAGGGCAGGCTGAGAACCCATCTAACCAGCTCCTCAGGATGTGGGGTTGTTCTCATTTGCCTAGCTTGGAAGCTTCCTGATCTCTCTATCAATTGACGCAGCAAGGGGCAATTTAGGAAACAGCAATACATAGAGCAGGCACTGAAATCCAGCAGTTTGTTTATGCAATTGTCTTTACTATGATTTAATTGTCATCCTGCATAATATGTCATCTGCAATGTGCTCAATAGCTAAATTCTTCCTTTAAATGCATAAAAATACAGTAATGGCAGCTAATTAACCCAGATATATTTATATATAGCTCCATGCTTCTGCAAAATGTGAACAGATTATTATAAACTACAGCTACACCCCTAAGCAATTATATGGTTTATGTTTTTTTCTAAAAAACATGTGACATAGCACAACACTTTTCCTCCTAGGCTCCATAGATGAAGAAGCTACATTTGTGTTAACTCAAGTATGGAATAACATTTTTTTGTTGTTGTTGTTGTTCTTGTTGAAGCTAGGCAAGACAGTTCATGTTAGAACTGTCTTTGTATTATTTGTTGTTAGTGATAGAAGAACACCTTTGTGTGTGTTTTAGCTAACATTAGTCAAAGACAGAAGAAAACTCTTTGAAGTCCTGGGAGGCAGAATCATTTTTAAAATGCAAACTTTTTGCCACCCAAGATAATGTAGTCTTGGATCAGCAACAAAAGCTTTCCTGACTAGGAGCAGTTATGGAACAGACTGCTAACTGAATTCTGGCCATTTTTTTGAGCAGCACTGAAATTAGGCCAAAGGATAAATTTTTTTTTATAAGGAATTTAGAAAAGCATCAATTTTTTTAAATTTAAAATTTAAATGCCCTCTTAGTAGGAATAAACATCCCATGATTATTTTCTGCTCAAAACTTGGCACTGCCAGAACTGACAATTTCAGCAATTTTCAGGCAATCTGAAGGTCTGTATTGTTCTTCTTGCTCTAGAGTGATTTGTGCTTGTTTACAAAAGACAGTACTTTTTGAACGATTTTGTCTGAAAAGTGCATCCCTCCTTAATCCCTTTGTTTGTCATACTATACTCCATTTAGCTTCTGCTTGTTTTTACTGATTTTTCATGTTACTGAATCCCCACAATCAGAATTTAGGTAATTAACTAAATATTTTAAACATCGAAATATCACTGCTCCAGTGTGTCATCTGCCTACAGCCTGCATTATGGTATGGGGGAAAAGATGTGCAGAAGCACATCCTCTAAGAAGTTGTCTGAGGCCCTGAGGCTTAGGCAAATCCTCTGGTCATTGATAAATTCATGTGCATCAAACATTATTTAGGATTGCCAGTATTAAGTAGTGACAAGGGGAGATGAGGCCTTTGTGGAAACAAAGATAACCATTGACAACTGATTCCTTCTATTACAAGGCTGCAAAGTCAGCATGTAGCAATTTTGTAGGCAACACGAAGTGGCAGAAGTCTAGTGTCTCTCCTCTCTTTGTATTCCTGTAAAAAAGGGTTGATCATAACTGGCCCTATGTCTGTAAAATTTTCTCTGAATGTCAATCTCATTTTAGCAATAGAAAGGGATTTGGTTTTGAGCTTCAAAATATATTGAAACAAATTAATCTCAAAGTAGTTCCATGTTGCAATGCTGATTTTTAGAAATTAAGTATATTTCCATCCCTCTAATAAACAAGCTTCACTTGCCCCAAACTGGACACCTGAAACGTGAAACGTCACAGATTGTGTTACTTTATATTAAAAACATCTTCAGAGTTGAAGAAATACTTGAGTGAACAGCTCAAAAAGGAAACTGCATTTATACAAATAACACAAAAGTAATTATATTTATAGAACAATTTAAGATATATTTTCATTTTCAGCATTCTGTCTTGTCTACTCAAGCAAAGGTCTCATTTTTCTGTAAACTCATTTCTAGTCATAGCTTTTAAACAGAAAATGGGAATTTGCAGATGAATAAAACTGTTACTTTTATAAAAGCTGATCTCCCCTTCCTCTCAACTCAGACCAAGAGTGATTAGCAAGCTCTATTTACTTGACCTCTCCTGTCCCAGCTGGTGAATGTGTTGTATTGCACTCTGTTGCTTGTCTTACATTTGTCCCACCAAGGAAGATGTACTCTAAAATGATGATGGAAGTTTCACTTCTCCTGACAGACAGCAAAGACTGTCTGCTCACTCTTTCTGTAGCTGTCTGTGTGTTTGGAGAAAACTAAAAATCCTCACGTGGTAGTTAAGGTTCAAATCTGGGAGAGCTATAATCCTGGGAAAGAAGAAACATTCATCAATATTTAAGGGGGGAAAGCTCATTTCAATTTCCTGTTCTGCTGAACTTCTCAGTGCACATTGGAAAGTAACTTAAAGCCGATTACACACAGCTGAAATAAAGCTGGCACCTTTGCTTTTGCTCCTCAGTCAGGAAGATTGTGTGATTGCCAGAGCTTTTAAACAAGCACAGCAACTCTTCCCAATCCATAAGTGTCACAGTCAGACTGAAAACTCTAATAGTTGCTCAGACCCTTACAACAGTGGGTGCTGCATAAAGCTGTAGGATTTTTCTTGCTTTCTTGTTATATTAACATCTAGTGCTGGATGGTGCATCTCAAAATAATTTCAACTCTCTGAGAAATCTGGTCTGCAATTTTGCATTAGGTGGAGGATTTTTGGACTCCTGAGTCTTCTCTTCTTACAGAAGTCTGATTTCCAGCAACATTCCACAGGGCTCCTATAAAAATCCACCTTCTTTTTTCTCAGATTAGCAGTCATGTACCTGCATGATGAGCCAGTCTAAAGACTGACTAGGTCAAAAACTCATTCAGCCCTTCAATGTTTTATTTCATCATTATTTACAGAAATAAAATAACATACATGTTTAAAATTACATAGAAATTATGTCTTGGATACATATCTCAAACACTGAATTTATGTTTAATCAACAAATATAATTTATAAAAAGATAAATAAAAGTCTACAAAAAATAATATCATATTGAAATATGCCTTTTTAGAGATAAAAGGCATATTTCAATATGATAAAAGGCATATTCACACATATGCATCACTTCATTGAACTCCAATGATTATTGTTTATATCCTTACAGCTCAGAGTGCTGCTGCCCTAGATATAAGGGTGGGGGTTATACTCAAGCAGTACAAAGTAAATGACGATTACCTCAATCTGCCAATTTTTTTCTGGAAATGTTATACTGCACAATGTACCCCAGATCAGCATTATATGTTAAGCCCTGTTTTGCATTACTTGATTATGTCCAGGACAGAAAATGATTACTGCCACCTCCCTAGTGGCTACAAGTCAGAGGTATTGTTTTTGAGTAATTTATTTTGCTTGAAGGGTGGTGTAACTTTGTCATATAAATGATTCTTTTAAGTACAGTTTTAAAGGAAGCATTCAATCTAGTGTTTTGCAGTCTGGATAATGACTAGCCTTGGCTTAACCTCTGCTGTATTTCTATTACCTCTAAACTGTAAGAAGTGCTTATGAAATGTCACATACCTACCCTGCTATTCAATTTGCGCTCACAGAGGAAGTCATTCCCGTCTCTCAAAAGAATTCTGAAACATCATTTATCAGCCAGTGCAGAGTTTTGAGATCCTTGGCAAGGGGGAATAATAGGATTGTAAGGTCCTTTGTTTTCAAGATTTTTAAAATATCAAAATACGGATTGAATTCTATTTATATATTGTGGCAAATATAGCACAAAAGAAATAAGACCTTTTAAGTAAAATATTTATACTTTGAAAGGAAAAATTTGTAGACCTGCTGCCTTTCTATGGACTATTTCAGTTCCTATTCAAACCAAGGGCATGACTCCCCACCTTCCAGGGTGCTTGCATCAGGACTCAGGAGTCTGACAAACCCAGGTGAAGTTGGATGCTGCATATCCCTTAGACCTAATTGAAATTCTATAATGAATGACAGCATTCAATACCATAACACAAATAATGCAGAAGGGAAGAGAGGGTTACCTGCTGACTGTGCACCTCAGGGGGCTCAAGCACACTTTTTCCAACTAACAAGAGCTAACACATCTACCATTTGTGAGCCATGCTTGCATGTAACCCAACAAGACAATAACACCCCAGCAGCACCACAGTTTTCTCCCCAAATGCTTTCTAGTTCATCAGCAGCACAGGTTATAAGTGTGTGGCACTAGCAGAAAAACCCTTCTCTCTGTTAGTAATTATATTGCTGCTGATTTTTCATGTTGCCACTGTAGTTTGTCCCTATACTGAGCTTCCCTGTGATTTGGGATGCCCCCTAGGGCTGTCCAACTTGTTTAAAATGGGAATTAGGGGTTATTTTAAAATTTCAGGTTTGAAGCATGGCTTCAGTGCATGAAGCTATGGTAAATCTCAAAAAACATCACAGGTAATAATAGTGATTCGAGCCTAAAACCCAGCACATTTTTCTTGGGGAAGTCTACGAGCACAAGCTCATTATAAATACATACCTACCCCATGTGGCCTTTGAAGAATGACAATATGCTGTCACAGCAACAAGGAGCCCCTGTGACTGCTTCCCTTAATTAATGAGTTTTTCTATTTTTTGATGCAACTCACATATGAAAATCAGATTATAGTTTCAGTATTATGATTACTGGAAGTGTGTTTTGAGAAGGAATGCCATGAATACCTGTGGAAAAAATCATTCTGCTTTGATTACATAATGTGTTTCATATAAGAATGAATCATGAAGACTCTTCACTTTCAGTGATTCTTTTTTTTCCTCCATTTTGATATTTGTGAAGTCACTTTTTCTTAGGACAAGTAATTAAAACTAGTTTTCACCATGAGGGTGAAAGACGATTCTGCATCTAGTGTCAGTTGTTAATTTCTAATATGTGGGACTTACAGGCAGATCCAAAGAAGACTTTAGATGGACCATAGATACCTAAGCGACAATGAACAGGGCACATTTTCACATCTGGACAGGGAAAGATGAGGGCTTTGTACCTTAGATATAGCCAGGGTTAGATGGCTGCTGAATGATTGTTTTTCAGATTTGTTTTTGCTCCTGTGTCCTTATCTTTGTCATTTTCCACAGTTTGGGCTATCATTTTACTGGTTATGCTAAAACAAAGCCATTCAGCTTATTCTCTCTCTCTCTCTCTTCCCAGTCTTACTCCAAGTTACAAAACGTCTCAGAGTTGGAAGGAACAAATTGTGTTGATAGCCCAAGTGTTCTTCCTTCTTTTGTTTCTCACTCTCTGCTGTGGAGTCATTAAACCACTAAAGGACAAGGAAAACAAGGACACCTCCAATTACAAGCTGCAATAATCAGGAAGCAGGAATACCCCAGTTCTATTGGTAACTGAAGAAATTTTTTCTTTTCTTCCTACTTCCTTCTCTCTCCTTCCCCATTTTTCTTTTTCCCCCTCTCTCCCCCTTCCATCCGATTTCTTTGCTCATTTTGGAGCTAGTATTGATTCAGAACCAAACCTCACCAGAATAATTTCAGATAAAACATAATAAACAGGCCAGTGACATTAAGAGACGACAATTGAGACGGTGCTTTGGGCAGTTAAGAGACTGAAAGGAATAGAGACAGATGAGGATTGGTTTAAAAAGAAAAAATAAAAGTTGAAATACTGCTGCCAGCGTTATTTAATTATTTCCGAGTTAACAATGCAAAACGAGGGTACACTAAATATAAACCCTTATCTTTAATTATCAAACCTGTC
The DNA here is from genome assembly GCA_024500445.1 of Entomyzon cyanotis. Classification (NCBI taxonomy): domain Eukaryota; kingdom Metazoa; phylum Chordata; class Aves; order Passeriformes; family Meliphagidae; genus Entomyzon; species Entomyzon cyanotis. The sequence continues at coordinate 20,121,033 of JAKEPQ010001009.1, read as the reverse complement.
CTGTTCTACTTGCGCTGGAAAACCTAAAATCAATGGGAATGAATCCTAGCAGCGGTCCAGTTACTACCAGAAGAGGACTGCATATACGAAAGGAGGGCAACGTGCTTTAAAAGACAATACAACAGAAAGTAATGCAATTTGAGGGGGGAAAAAAGAAAAAAAAACCCCGAGGTTTGATTCCATGTCTGCCTGCATCCTGACCTCACTTTAAATGATAGACTTTTCTTCTCTCTGCATTCCAATTAGACTGTGCCAATGGGCAAGTGGGGAAGGGAATGTTAATGAGGCAGCCGAGGAGCGCGGTGGGAGCCACGGCTGGCGGCTCCCCGCTCCCGCCGCAGTCCGGGGCAGAGCGGCGCGGCTGCCGGGGCTGTGTCCTGGAGAACACGACTTGACCAGAGGCGATTAGGAGGCTGAGGAGGGAGAGCCACGGAAAATGTGTTGTACCGTTCCGGGGAGCTCTTTTCGCCCCGTTTCTCGTTCGCCCGCCCGCTCGGCGCTGCTGCGAGGCCGCGGAAGGCGCCCCGGGCCGGTGCGGGGCTGGCGGGGACCCCGCGACCCTCGTGCCCCAAGGCGGGCGCGGCCCCGTGACGGCCCCGGCGCGCCCCGCGGGGCAGCCCCGCGCCCGCGCCCCGGCACGCGCAGGCACGCGTGCGCGCACCCTCCGCTCGGGAGGCGCTCGGTCCCGGCCGCGCTCGCCGCCGCCGCCCCGCGCTCCCCGCCGCCGCCTGCCCCGCTCGCCGGCGGCACCCGCCTCCCCTCCCTCCCTCCCTCCTTCCCTCCCTCCCTCTCCCCCACTCCCCGCCCCGGCCGCCCGCCCGCCGCTCCCAGGTAGGGTCCCCGGGGGTCCCCGGCTGCCGCGGGCAGCGCCTGCCCGTGTCGGAGGCTCTGCCGCGCTCCGCAACTTGTCGCCCTGCGGGCTCTTCCCCCGCCGCCGCCCCGCGCCCCTCCGCCCCTCCCGGCGGCGGCCGCCGGTGCTTTGCCGAGCAGCTGTCAAACGTGCTGAGCGCTCGGCGGCGACGGGGGGCGGCTCGCCCGCGGTCCCCGCACCGAGCCCCGGCGAATGGCATGACTCTGCCTCCCGCCCGCCCCCCGGCTGCGGTGTGCCGTAGTGAGGCGAGGGGTGGTTAAACTCCCATCCTCCCATACATACGGTTTTTATTTTTTGTTCCTTTTCGTCTCGGGGCTTTCACATCACGGAACAGGAAAGCATCTGATGCGCCGGCTCACATGCCACTTCTGATCATACGTTGCCTCTTTGCACAGAGCAGGATCGTTGGGAAAGATGGAGATACAATAAGTTGCTAGTACTGAAAAGTGCTGCGGAAATCCAGTGGTTTCCTTTCTCCAGTGAAGTGACATATTTTTCCTCCGGTTAAGTTGAAAGCACTGCTTGGCGGAGACTGACTGTCGCTGAGAGTGGGTTTGTGTTTTTCTTGCACCGTTAGGTTTTGCAAAGAGCAGCGATGAAGAGGAAGCTGGCACTCTCCGAGATGCAGTTGGTTCTTCTCGTTTTATTGGTGTGGCTACCAACAAGGTGAGAGGATATTTAGTTTTGTTGTTCGGTGCAAACATGTATGTTACAATCTGCTAAGGGTAGGCTTGTGTGAGGGGTTATAAAAGTATAGTATGTGGTAACGTAATAAAAAAATCGTTCTTAGCTGTTTGAATGCAGTATTACATAGTTTCTAGAGCAAATGCAATAGAATGTAGTTTAGGGACCCTCAAAGCCTGATGTCTTGTACTTAAACGGTTTGTGAATTGATGCTTCATTTCACCATTAAAATAACAATTTCTTTAAATGCCTCATGGGATCTTAAAGATTTATTGGAGTTACTGTATTACTGTGATTCTGTACCACAAACAAGATGGAGAAATAGATTATCATGAAGTCACACTGCAAATCACAGCCTCTAAAATAATGCTCACATATTTAGTAATATGGGCATGCCTTCTTTTTTTCTTGATTTTTTTTTGTCAAACATAATAGAATTCAAAATGATACTTAAGCTTTAAACCTCTAGGTGGAGATAGCATACAACTTCACAATCACATATAATAAAACAATAGCATCATTTATTAATCAACTTTTCTTATGTTGTTTAAAGTTCTCAATTTCTAAAGTAACAGCATAAGAGGAAGTAATTTTTTTCAAGTTATACTTTTGTGTTGCTCACAGTCCCTAAGCATATAATTAATTGTAGTTTGTAACTTTTATTTACTTGCTTTAGTTCTGGCTGCAGTAGGTCTTGTCCTAATATGGTAAGGATTGCATGGTAAATAATGCAAGTTTCCTATGATTTAACAAGTCTGCAATTATTTTTGTTTATTACGCAGCAAACAAAATATTTCCTGAAACTATGTTTTCGATTTCACTTTATACCTATGGTGCAGTATTAGTTGAGTCACAGTGGGCCAGATCCTGCAAACCCTACTCAAGTGAGTAATCTTACTGACGTCAAAGAGACTACATGAGTTATTAAGGACTTTATGCCTGAGTAAAGTTTGCAGGATTCAATCCTAATTTGATATAATTTTATTGATCTAATTTTTTTAGCAGAATCTTGAGTTCAAAAACTGTTTTATCTCAAAAAGAAGCTTAAAAATGGCAGAGATGTATGCTACCATGAGTATGATACATTTTACAAACATGAAATTAACCATCTAGTAATTACAATTAAGAAAAAACTGACACATGAGTAAAATCACACGAGACATTTTGATGTGTCTTTATAAGTTATCTGATTTGGGTCTGTTCTATGGTTTATATGATGGAAAGCACAGACTGCAATGATTTACAGTTAAATACTTTCTTCATTCTCTTGAACTAGGGACCAAGATAAAGCCTTGTCTTTAATCATTTTAGAGCTTGCTTTAGAGAAAATATTGCCCAAACCTACTTTTGGTTTGGAGAAGGATGAAAACATGCTTGCTATTACGGCATTCAGAATGCCTTCATTTTGAGATGATTAATACTCAAACATTTAAGGTTAAAAATTTAGGTGGCTGAAAAAGGTGTAAATGGTAATGTGTGTAGCATATGATGCTTTACGTCCTTGATACCAATATGCTGGTATTGAGTAGATAAGACTTGTGGACTTCACATGCATAGAGCTTAAAATTGTTGGCACAGGAGCATTTGCATGTGTAAGGCTTTCTGCATGTGTGGGTTTCCCTGCCACAAACCCTTTCGGTCTGAGTGCCCAGGTCCCGGAGGACTGTGGAGCACCAGAGCTGCCTGGGCAGCAGGTTCATATTCCAGCCCCTAGTGTGTTCCACAGAGATTTGATCCATAAAGGCTGTGATGTCTCTTTCTTTATTGGGGAAGTTTGAAACAATTGGTGATCTATAGATTCTTCTCGACACTTCATTTATGATTCCTTTTTCTATCCAACTTTTATAAGGTTTGTCTGCATCTAATGGAATATCAGATAGCGCTTTTTATGACAAAATAGCGTTTTAGAAAGATGAAGGCAGTCCACAGCTATCCTGCAGCTTGCTAGTCAGCGCTGTTTTTCCCTCCCACCAACTGCTGGCGTCAGAGGACTCCCTGAGCATGATCGCTGGAGTTTTCCCTCATGTTAGTTCTTCTGGTCATGTACATTACATGACCATTGGGTGGAAGCAAATCCACAGGATTTATCCAGAGATAGAGTATACCTAGGTGAGGACAGCTAAGATAGAGCTGGAAGGAAATGGGTTTGTGCATGGGATCCCGGGTATCAATCTGGGAGTGACATGCCACCAAGGCCTGGGAAGCTCTTTCAGGGTTTTGCACCAGCACAGCCAAATGTGTCAGTGGGGTTTGAAGTAGCGCTCACAGTAGTGCAATGATGACTAGAGGCAGAGGCTACTGGAAAATGACTCCCTGCATATTTTAAATAGTATGTTGTTGACTCTTATATGTCTGAACTTGTTATATATAAATTGTGTATTGGTATACTGTTAAATACACCCCTCCTGTTAGAATGCAGCAAGTTAAAGGCCAGACTGAAAAAAATGCATGTTGAGTGCATGTTAAAACATATTTAGCACCTTCTAAAATGTAAAATATCCATTTAGATCAGTGCTGGCTGACTCCCTGGAAGATGAAGCTAAGAATAACATCACCATCTTTACAAGAATTCTAGACAGACTTCTGGATGGTTATGATAATCGCCTCAGACCTGGATTAGGAGGTAATAAAACGAATTAAAGATTGATTTTAAAAAATAAATTTTAATGTTCAGATTTTATGCAGTGATATTCTTCCTCTGGGTTTTTTTTTCCCCTAACAACTGACATGTATCTCGATAAATTATTTATAACTACATTCACCCAGATGAATCATTTGAAGTTTGAGGAAGATAACATCTATGAATGGAAAGAAGGCACTTTCACACATTTATCTTAAGTAAAAAGAAAAAAAATCTGATGATTTAACATAGTAAAACAGAATGTGAACAAAAATAACATCTAAAGCTGTTATTCCAGTTAGGGAATTTTGGTTGAACAAGGAATGCAGGCTTAATTCCCTGCAATGCGATGGGTGTATGTTTTCAGAAATCTGCACAAGCGTTTTGTGTGATGTGTGTAAATTCCACATTTTAGATTCATTCCTTGGCCCAGTAAATTCAGTGAAAATGCTGTCTTTTGACTCCTTTGGAATTAGGGTTTCACTGGGAATATGCATTTTGTTTCTAGGCCCCTCGCATTTATTTGGGCATTTGGAAAAAAATACAGAAAAAGAGAATATTGGAGGACAGAGGTCACTGCACTCTTGTGCCATGACTGTCAGTTATTTTTCAAAATGTCAGTTCACATTTTGCTTTTAAAGCTGTGTGCCAGTTTATGTCAGTATGTGTTATGTAGGCAAGAAATTTAAATAATTTGTATAGTGTTGAAAACATTACTGTGTACAGAAAAAGATCTCTATGACATGGGGAGGGGCTGAATATCTTAGTTTTGACAATACTTTATCTGCTGTGATTGTTTATCTGTGTTTATACTCTCTCCAATTGACATGTATGTAACAAATATACACTCTTACTACTATTATTTGTAACAGGTTTGGTAATTGTAATTTTCAATGTGGAGACTGTTTCAGTGTGGTGAAACTCATTCTAGTGCAAAATCCCTGGGAGCCATTCCTGTTCCTGTTGATTTCAGGAAGCTCAGGCCCAGAGCTAGAGACATGCTTTAACTTCCATGGAAATTACAATAACAACTCTGATAAAGTTAAGAATTAGTTAAAGCTCGGAGTTTTTATCCAACAGTATTCCATCCTGACCTGTGGCTCTGCTGCTCTTCTGGTCCTGGAGAATTCTGGCTCACATCTGACGCAGCAGAAAGTGGGAGCTGGCGCTGACTGAAACAGCTTTCTCATTATACATTACTTTTATACTAGGGTATCTTTTAATTTCCATTTCTGGCCTCTGTACCATGGAGGCTTGTGAAATATTTTATATTCAAAGACTTTTAAAATTAGATGATACATGGGACCTATAGCACTGTTGATGTGAGGATTTATACAGTAATGTTTTACATGGAATTCTAATTTATTTGCAAAATACTCAAATTTAAGAATTTAGGCATATCATAAACATACAATGACTTGTAGAAACATTTCATATCACCGAGCTCATGTTCAATTGGCAGGGCTTTTAAAATTATGCATTTTATTAGGAAAATAATCAAAGTTTCCTTGCTTACAACAAGAAATGAGCCATTTAATGAGAGCAGTCTGCAATTCCTTTGCATAGCAAGTATTTTTCTTAATATTGAAATTATGTTATTGAGAACATGAAATAAAATATCTAATGTATTTTTCTTTTATATTTTTCATTAAATCTGCTTCAGAATAACCTCCCTCTTTTTCTTTATGAAGCCTCATAGATAATTAAAACATACTTTGAGAGCAAAAAATTTAAAGAATTAACATCTGTTTGATATTGGTATACAAGGCAATCAACCCATGCAGAACATGTGTGAAATGAAACTGTGTCATGCATATTAAACCATGGTGATTCATGACACATTAAGATTAATCTTCAAGAATACTTCAGTTGTGGATGGATTGATTCTTACAGTTTAAAAGAACACTTGTATATGGCAGTTGTAATAATTTGTGATATGAAACCTACCAAACAATGCTTTTATACATAGTGCTTAGTAATTATGTAGTTTCATGTTTCAGGGATTTTGTAGTAATTTATTCCTTTTTCTATATTGACCTGTACTCTGAAAAGAGATATGGAAATAATTAACCTTCTTTTGTTTTTTTTAGCACTGTGTGCCTAGTAAGCCCTGGGAATTTCTAGAAGTGTTTTTCCAATAGATTACTGCATTCTGACCATGCTACACATCATTAATTTAAGATACTTAGTCTCAGTTATGTTTTACTTCCATTTATATGAATCTGGAATAACTTATTCGAAACCAGTAGAACGTTTACTTTGGCACAGCAGTTTGAGTTATCATGCACACATCACTACTATGACTGGGATCACAATCTGGCCTAACATGTGCTACAACGGAAATAGTCCAGGCTCTGAGATGAATTCTTCTAAAGTCTTCTGAAAGCAAGAGCTGTTATCAGCCCAGTTTCACTTGCTGTGAAAGACATTTTCAGAGATGTTTTACAGCAAAAATTTAGCTCATTATAAAAAATTGCTCATTTAGTAATGAAAAGTTTTATCTTAATAGTGACATTTTATCTAGTTATTGACCAACAAAAAGGAACTATATATGCTTTTTGAAAGACTGTTTATTAAATATAGCTGAGTAAACACCTGTTTGGGAGCTAGTTCTTGAATTAAGGGATAGATTTGTAGTTCATTTTACTGGAGACTTGTTGTGACTGACTGTGTTTAACTTGATGCTTTACTGATACATCGATGCACTACAAAACTGAGTGCTATTTTCTATAGACTGTTGAGGAAGGTTTAAATTTTACTGGTTGTACGCCTCTAGCAGGTAAACAGGTTCGGGCTGTTGGCTATTGGCTGTCCTAGCAGTTGGGATCCTTGAATGATGTATGAACACTACAGTGATGAAATAACCTGCAAAATGGGTTTGGGCAGGGAGAAGAAGACACTGCACTCTCCCCTGAAGCCAGACACATCTCATATGGCTTAGATAAATATTCCCCAACCTACTGTATTGATATAGATAGGCATGGGTTTGTCCAAGGGTAGATAATTTTTTCTCTGTACTTATTTTATGGTAAGCGCAGGACTGCAGATGGAGCACTCTTGACTGCACTTTCAGCTGTGACACGAACTATTTTACCCAATCATTCCATGCCATTTCTGTTTAGGCATCAAAATAAATTACAAGTTTGACTTCCAAAAAAATTCCCTATGTCATTAGCATTAATTTGTATGAAATATAGCCATGCAAATGGCAAGTCTTACGGACCTTAATTGTTTATGGTTTTCTACAAATCATGAAGGTATTTTGTCTTTTTATTTGCTGTAATGCTTGCAAGACACTTAGGGTAACACTTTTTCCTAAATCCTTTGATTTTTATTAGCATGTAGAAAAGGAAATCCACAAAATCATGGGCATGGAAACTAAGCAAGGGACCAAAAAATCTGGAAGTGGTTGAATTATCTGTCTGCTCTCCTCTGCCCCATGAACAGTCATGATAATGCTGGATACTTCAGTATTCTAACAATTTCCGTAAGCTGTTCAGCTTTCTGTACTTTCTCACACTTGAAACTGTTTTTTCCAACAGCTATGGAACTTCTGTCTCTTCTACTCTCCAAAATTTATAAAATATAATTGAATTGAAAACATAAATATTGGAGAAAAAACCCAAAAACAAAACCAAAGAGCAGTTACAAGGACAGAAGTCTGGACTTCATAGCCTAAAGTTTCAAGTGCCATATTGACGTTGAAAAGAGCTATGGAAATGTATACAGTTTGAGGATCCTTCTTCAAACTATGGTCAGTCTCACCAGCTTAGGGAATGGCATTCTTATTGTAACCAAAAAGGTGAATGCTGGTTGTTAAAAAAAAGAAGAAGATAATGCACAGATGAAAATTAAATGCAGTGTGATTCCATTTTGAAGGAACCATCTCTGCTTTCAAAGGTTCTGATTGCTTTAAGCAAGCATCTGCATTCCATTTCTCGTACAGACAGATCAAAACCTCTTTTCCCCCAACATTATGTAAATCAATTGAATAGGAAAACTGAAGGGAATGGAGGGGAATTCTTGCTGACTGTTGCTATGAGAAAGATGGTCAGACATGAGCACTTGCAAGTGTGATATTTCATCTTTGGAGCGCTGGATATATCGTTGCATAGAATCAGTGTAATGGTGTAGAATATCAGACTTGGTGATTAAAAGTTGTGTCATGTGCTCAACAATATGTACATAAGGGAAGCCCATTTTTTTTCACAGATTACCCTTGTCCCCCATGCAGATCAGGAGATGCATATATATGTGTGCATGTGTTTATCAAACAGTTGGATTTTTTCTGTTGCCAGGAAACATGGCCATGATCATCTGCCGATAATCTGGAATACGTTAAATTTAGGGCAGTGCATTTATACACCTCTATGATTCAGAGTTTTTAATGAGCTTTGGAAGAGTTTGTAGCTGTAGCAGTCCCTAGCTGGGGGACCCTAGCTCGGCTAGTCCTCTAGCCAAACCTAGCAGTGTTTGTCAGCCCCAACATGCTTACTGCAAGTTCAGAGTATCATAAAAGAAGGTTCTTTGACTATTTTTTCTGCAGAATGCTACTGGAAAGCTTTCATGACTGTTTTTAAAGGAAGAAAGTGGAGTTCCCCTGCTCAGTCCTGGTTGCTTCCTCAGCCTTTCTTTGCTCCAGTTTCATCTTTTGGAAAGGATAATATCTCTCTGGCAGTGTTGGTGCAGAGCAATTCTGAGCAGCACTTGCATATTCTAAAAGCTCACTATCTTTGCAGCTCTTTGTAGCTGGGACCCAAAGGATTAAACTACTGTATGCTGCTTTTTTTGGCAAACCTGGAAGGGCCCCATGTAATCTGGCCATTTCAGAGTGCTTTCAGAGGAGTCAGTGAGAAACTCAGGTTAATTTATGTTGGAGCTGTGGATAATGTATATTGGCAAAAAGCATTCCTTGTAAAAAATGGAAAAGCAAGAGAGAGTATGATATGAAAATCTCACTAATTACTTATCCGGGGCATGCAGACGGTGCTGAAATCCAAGAACAGAACTAACCCGGTAGCTATAAGCATTCCAGGGAATGACTCATTAGGAAAGTGGAAGGATAAAAACCCACAGAAACCTCTTTGATACTGAAGAACAAACCAGCAAAAATTGTGTAAAATAGGATAGGGGCTGAGTAGCTTGACAGAGGTTACGTGGTTATTTATTTATTGAAAGTGTGTGAATAAATCAACATTGAAGATATCAAAATAAAATGTATGCTACAACTGTGCAGAGTATTGCCGTTGGGGGAAATGTTACGCAATGCGAAGTGAAAAAATCACAGAATCACAAAACATGCAGGTCTGGAAGGGACCCTCAAGGATCACTGAGCCCAGCTCCTGGCCTTGTACAATACCATCCTAATGAGTCAAATGCTGTGCCTCAGCAGAGTTAACAAAAATGTAGGTACTTTAAAGTAGTTATATGTGCCTATAGAGGAGCTAATCTAGGAGGCTCTCCCAGTTCACTAAACATGTATATTCAGTACTTTTTTTTTCTCTCCTGGCAAAGCATCAGCATTTTCTTCTAATACTAGAATTACTGCTTATGACACCAAGGCTGAATTACAGCTTTGCTTACTTTTGTCTTGTCTGCAAGGAAGACGTGAAAGCAGCTACTGCAGATTTCTGTGTGTCTCATTGGTGCTCCTTGTAAATCAGACTGATGGGGTGGTTAAATTTTTCAGCCACGTTTGATGGACAAAGACATCAAAACCATCACCTTTTCTCTGCGATGCAGTTGTTCTCTGTTATTTAGGAAGTGGTTGAGAAGCAGTGGTCTTGCTGATATCTAAGGTATTCTCCTGTTGACTGCTTTGCACTAAGGCCTTTTATCATGTCACATAAATCTTGCAATGATTTTTTTTTCTGTCTGAAATATGGAACTGCTTCTCATTCAGGCTGACTAGTTTAAATAGCTGAGTACCAAAGGAATGCAATATTGTAGTTCCAAAGTTTTTATTACCCTTGTGTAATGATACAATTTGCATAATGCCACCTGAATTGGAAATATAATTATTATTTAAGTAATCTAACTCTGAAACATTTTCAGAAATATTTAAGCACATTAGAAATTCATCCAGGATAACTTTAGGGATTTTAATGGATTTCATGGATTTTTAGCAGTGGATTTTAACCAAGCAAAAAGTGAATTGAAAATGTAGTAATCGACGTATCTGTTGTTTACAATGAAAAAATTATTAGTCAATCTATAGAAGCAAAGAGATTTTGTAATACAAAACTAATAGTATTCTGGGTTACACTAAAAGGTGTACTGATGAAGAATGTCAGGGAAATCCTTTAATGTTTACTGCTATAGTGCATCCATGGAGTTTGTATTGTATATTGTATAGGAGACTCACAGAAAATTACATTTCAAATGTTTTCTTTAATAAGATGTACCATAAAAAGTGCTAATTATGAATGGAAGAAGGAAGGTATAGAGATCTCTTATTCAGTTATATAATCACCAAAAGATATTATGAAAATTTTGGTGAACTATTAAACCAGTTCATAATAAAGCATTGATGGTGTTTGACATTTTGGTTTTAGATGTATAGGATACAGACAATATTTAGAATACACTGCCCTTCACAAGGTGGAAAAAATGCACCTTATGAGTATGTTTGATTTAAGGAAAAATGGCAATTACATCATACTGTGATATGATGAGGCATCACTATTTAGTGATGTTGATTTCTGCTTGTGTGACAACAACCAATATTTAAGCAAATAGTCATGCATAACTTTCAAGACAATTCATTGGCAAGTTTTGACATTTTATTTTCAATGAAAACTAAAAACTTGGGATTAAATGGACATGGAGAACTCCTTCAGCTTCTTTGTGTAGAAAAGGCTGGGGTTTTTTTTTACCTTTGTTCTTGAAACTTCTAATGGCAAATATACATTTAAGTACACTTCCTGTGTTCTAGCATCCATAAGGAAAAAACTGCCATGAAGCATACATTTTGAATAGCACAACAGGCTTCCACTACATTCAAGGCCTGATTGTGGTGGAAACAGTGTGACAATACTATCTTTCTTTATGAGACATAATCTAAAAAGACCAAAATAGATGAAGAATTCTTTTCTTCCCCTCCTTAGATTTATTAAGCAAGCTCATAACTATTCAGCCAATGATGGTGATTTTCAGCTGTTTGCAGAGATAATGACTGCTCAGATATGTGGTGGAATTTCCATCTTTGTGGACACCCACACAATTTGACTGAATGTGACCTGGGTAATTTGATCTGTCTTCAGAGATTGCTCTGCTTTGGACCTTCCAAAGATTCTTTTTAAACTGAATTATGATAAGATTCTTTAACTGACAGCCAGAAAGACATTGAAATAATGGTGGCAGCTTTACATCTTACTTGGAAACAGTGAAAAAAATTATATTTAGTGGGTCAGATCTTGAAGATACAGCTGAAGAAAAACATCTGTGTAAATGAAAGGTTTAAACTGCTTCTGAACAGCAGGATGCACAGTGTTGTACAACTCTTGAGCTTATTATTCATAAACATGCCTCTGATAAATAGAAGATTTTGGGGAGACAGGAAAGATCTGAAAAAATGTAGAGGAAATATCCTTGTTTATGGTCTTTGCCACATTTTTCCTGCTATCACCTTAAGCTGAAGTCCTGAAAAGGGTTAAATATGCAAAAAGGCAGTATTTTAAAGGAAAGACACTGTATTTCACTGAATCCTTCTCAGTTTACTTTGGCAGTGTACAGGGAGCTGGAAAGCTGCACAACACTGTGTATCCTAGAGATCAACACCTCCTCAGGAAGCACCCAGGAGCCTCTAATCATTGCCCTTCTGAAGTGCCTTGAGACACCTTCCAAAGTTCCTCCTGGTTTATTCTCCTGTTTTTAGGTCACCTTTTTCTTTTCTAAACACCTATCTATTTTGTCCATTCTTATAGAAAATGCCCATCTGTGTTTTTTGACCAAAATTTGATGAATTTATTTAATTCCATTTAAATATAGTTTTACCCAAATCTGGGTGAGATATGCCATGTAGATGCAGCTGTCTACTTTTTTTTATGTCATGAAACCCAGACTTGCCTTACCCTCCTCCCAGGTACAGCTGGTAACATGCAGCTGCCTGAAAGATTTCTTATCTAATGAAACTGGATGGAGGAGGTTGAAATGACGCAAAAGCAGACTCCTGGGTAGGTAGGAAGCAAAGGTTATCCTCTACCCACAAAATGCATGGCCTTCTGTTTGTGCCAGAACAGTTTTGCTGGTGTTGTTGACTGCTCTGAGATAGAGCTGTTGCTCCTGGCAGTACTCCTGACTGCATATTCCTGTTTCTGTTTTCTTGCAGTGCTACCTTTTCGTGACTGTCTTTAAGAATAACCTTTTCAATTCACAATCCAGTGCATCCAATTTTTGGAATTAATAGTGTGGAGAGAGAGAGAGGTATTTCTTCAGAAAGGATCATGCAGAAGGGCATTGCAATTGCCTGTATATTAAAACAGCACCTTTTTTTTTTAAAGTAATATTTTGGTCTGTATTCATTGTCAGTATTAGTGGCTACTAATATATCGAACAGTAGCTTCTAAAGGCTCCAAATAACAGATATGAAGTAGAAACAAAATGCTGTTTTTCAACAACCTAGCATTAGCATAATACAAGCCAAGATGAAAAACCACTACGAGCAAGAAACATGGGAAAGGGAAGGAGGGCAGAACAACAGAGATGAAGAGTGAAGGAGGGAGATAAAATTTTCTTACTAAACACTGGCCACTTTTAAACAACTGAAGATTAAGACAGCTGTATGATAGTTTTTTCAAATGTCCTTTGGAAACCTGAAAGTAGGGTAGATAAGCAGTTTTATCATTGTGGTGTATGCATGCATTTAAATTTCTGATATTAGTGTTTTTCAACAATGAGTCATCTGTCTCAAGAAGCAGCTATAGAGGATGTGTTGCTGTACTATTAACCAACCTGCTAAATTAAAGCATCAGCAGAAGATTTTGAATTAATACTGTCAAAAGTCTAATAAATTTTAATTATAAGAATCAAAGCACTTTAATATGCCAAGATTAATCTCTAAACACATTTTTATATCTGTTTTTTTCCATGCTAATGCTCTAATGAAATTAATCACAAGCTAAAGGAAATTTTGTTTACCACTGCCATGCTATTAATAGTTTGCTTTATAGTGCAGAGTATTTCAGCACTAGTTTTCAAAAATTGTGTGCAAATCAGAAAAGTGTGATTCTGCTAACTTTCCAGAAGTGGTGTTGCTATTTGGGAGCCATTTATGTGATTACTGTGTAGCACATGGCTCCTGATTTACATTCCTTAATTCCTTGCCATATGTTGAGGGCTATTTAATAATTAGAGCATTTAACACTGTGAAAGCAATGTAAATCAATTTCCCTCTTACCTGGGATTGTTGTGCACATCAGAGGACACAAAACACTTTAGTGAAGTTGTGCAGCTGCAGAGATTGGATTTACTCTGACCAAATTACTTTTTTTTTAATGTATATATTTTATATATATATATATATATATATATACACACACACACACATATATATATATGTACACACATATTTGGTCCTCCCCATGCTTTTTTTTTCCTTTTCTCTTTTTTTTTTTTTTTTGGGAAAACCTGGGTGCCCCATATTCTATCTGCCTAATCTGTTTTTTACAGACTGTAAGTTAACTATTTTATAATCTTGTAGTGTTATGACTAATAGAGTTGAAGTTCAAATTCAGTGTGATGGACCACTGACCTTCCCCATGTTCTGATGCATATGGTTCAATAGAAATCAGTTAAAAACTGGCATATGCTGTAAAATGACGTGACCAGTTTGTAGTCTGCTTGAGTTTTTGATCTTTGATGCCAAACTAGTTTCCTGGAGTTGCATATCTTAATTTAACATTTTCTTCTGTTTCAATTAAAAAAATTGCATGCTCTCCATCCCTTAAATATGTAGATGTCATGAAAGCAATGTATCTTCTGACTGAATGATTGCCCTGTTAGTTCTTCTTTGTTGGTCTCGGTTGGTGTTGATTCCTCTCATCGAAGAGAGGTAATTGTCTTCCAACACATTCCCTCCTTTTTCTATCTTGTATCCATTCTCAGTTGTTCTAAGGCAATAGGTTCCTCAGACCACTTTTATCAGGAGTTTGGGAGTTATTAGAGCTTATTATTATTTCCATTCTTTCAAGTAAAGCCTCACAGCTCAACACCAGAGCAACAGAAAAGGAATGGAGCATGTAAGAAAGTCTGTGTTAATATTCAAGAATTTAGAGGTAGGTTGTAGGGACAATTCCTACCTTTAATACATCAGCATAATATTCTAGATATTTCATTCTGAGTGACAATCTAAAGACTACTGTAGATGCCTTTTTGTTCTCATTATTAGAAATAATAATTTGAAGGCTCACTGAGTGAGAAGCAGCTGAAGAAGTGTATTGTGGTGTATATAAATGAGAAAACCAAAAGTTTTGGTCTTAGATGCAATGCAGTGTTTATATAACCTCTCTGCCATCCTGAAAGCATTCCATAGCATTTCATGGACTTGTTTTTGTCAGTACTTTTAACTGAGCATCAAACAGCGGACTTCTTTTTACCAGATCTTTAAATGTGAGTTTGGTACTGCATGGTCTTATGCAGTTTCTGAACAAGAGGGAAGAGACTTCCACCTGAGAAAATAAATAAATAAATAAGTAAAGATGAGAAGGAAGAAATATAAATGCCTGTTGTTTGAGATAAGGAAATAGTCACATTTTTAATAATCCCTTTTCCTCTGATGGATGCTAAAAGCTGTCAGAGAATTCTTTATGTATTTACTAGAAATGCTGTCTTTAATGAACATTAAAGAAAAAAAAGAACAGATAATCTGGTTTGCTATTGCATAATATGCCATTTTAAAAATAATCAATTGTTTTAAAATAATATCTGTGGTAGATGCTATCTGTATTTTCACAAATCCATAGTTTCTGCTTAGAAGAATATGCAGTTTAAGAAACTGGATTCTGATTAAACTGATGTTACGGATTATTTCAAATAAAATACCCCACTCTGTTTTTTAATTTATGCCTTTGAAAAGCCCAACCTGTTAATTCAACATTAAAAGCTGATTCCAGTCCCAAATATATAGTCTTTCCACATATAGAAGCCTGGTGGATTCTGAAAGTCCCATGGACAGCCAGAGGCAAATTCTCTTGTCACAGGCAAAAATAAAAGACAAATTTGAGGCTGCTTAATCCAAACTCTGGGAGTATCCCGGGAGTATGTTTTAGAGGAGATTCTGGGAAACACTGTTGTCTGTAAAGTAGCTTGGAGACATTCAAGTGACTCAGCTGTGGGACTTGTGCATGCTGCAGTATATTTCTTGTAGACACTTTGCATAGTCTTAGACTAAGACCTTTTTTAGTATTAACTGGATAACAGAAGAGTAACTGACAACTCTGTAAGTTAAAATGGGACTTAAAAATTGCTCCACTGCTGTCCATGTCAGTATTTTTTGCTTATTTGGGGGATGCTTGTTTAAGTATTAAAATGATGCTCTGTTGGATCAAGCCATGAACTCATTGTTTGTCAGGACTCCTGTTTAGCAAGAAACTTATTACCCATGACGATCCCAGGAGCTGTCCTGCCAAGCAAAAACTGTTAAGAATAATAAAATAAAAGCTTGGCAGTCAGTCTGATTTGTGCTGTGTCTTGAAACCATAACTCTATTCCTCCATTCCCCGCATTTCAGCAACCGTGAGGCTCAGGCACGTGTAAGGAAAGTGTGTGTCTACATGTTCTTAAGCATGCTCGGTATTTAGGGTGTTAACATGCACACAACCTCCTGCTGATTTTGGTAATTCCATGCTAGCTTTTTTGAGAATATAGAGTAGTCTGGATAAACATTAATTTCCTGTACTTCATAGTTATTTTACCTGGCTTAAAATAGGAACTGCTGCCTGGTTGATAGAAGGATTAGAATGCTGTCTAATTTTTTTTTGATAGTGTGTCACAGTCTTCTGAAATGCTATTATAGAATTTCATACAGCGTTACCTATTAAAAATATATTTGAGGATCCTGATGCAAAAAAATGCACTAAAAGTGCCCACTAATACACAACTGTATTAAATAAAGGCACTACCTCTTTCTACCGTTGGTTCCTGTCATGCTTGAATGCAAAGTACAAGGCTAGCAAAAGATAAAAGAACTGAAGCTCCATTTTTAATGACTGTACAATCCGGGACTATAGGATCCAGGCACTAAGCACAGACAGTGAAATTAATCTGTCTGAAAGGATCTTCATTTTCAATGCTTTCTTATGTCTGTTGATCTCTAGAGAACCTCCATCAGCCTTTGGGACTTTGGAACACATGCGTTTCATACTTTATTCTGAGAGCAGCAAGCCTTGGGAAAATGTCAACTGATGTATCATGGTCCGGGAGGGCTGCACAGGCCGGCTCCCCCCCGGACCGGGGTCCCTGGTCCGTGTTATTCCACCGGATCTGGGGCGGGCAGCCCCTGAGGTTCTGCAGCATGGTGTGAGTCTTCAAACCACGTCAATTCAAGCAGGAATATAGTGAGACAAAGCAAGAACTGGACTCCATCTCTGTTCTGGCAGGGAGGTTTATTTGGGGTGACGGGGAAAAGGGGCTGCAGGGAAGGAGAAGGGGGAAGGAAAGGCTGGGACAGGATAAGGGGCTGCCAGCCCAGAGATGCAAGACCTCTCCCTGATCCAGGCTCTGCCTTTTAAAGGGAAGGAGAGGGGGCAGGGGCTGGCTCTCTCTGAGCCAGTCCCAGGAGGATGAAGGGAAGATTGGCAGGAGGGTACACACCAACAGGTTTTGAGGTACAGCAGAGCATATTTTAAAATGAACCAATGGTACACCGAGTGGGGAAACAAAGGGAGCACATGGAGATCTGAATATTGCATTACTACAGTCAACCTTTGGTGACGTGTGTGCTTGCTACAGAGCAAGCAAGATGGTTCTTCCCAGAGCTTCATCACAGTTTCTGTCAGCTCCAGGGGGAAAACGTTTTTGCCATGGCTGACCACAGAGACAGACACCCTCCAAAGGCTTCTGCTGAAGCTGGTAATCACTAGGGGAAGACTTTTTCACTGGCTTCAGTGGGCTCTGGCATGCTACCCAAATTCTTCATTAAATAATTAGCAAGGCTAATAAGCACTGTAACAGTGTCAGCTTTAGCTTATAGTGTGTAGCCAAAGAATGAAATGCTCTATGTATTATTGTCCTGGGTTGCAATATAGATGTATTTAAGTATTCTATTACCACCAGCTGTGAGCCGTTAGCTGCTATCACCTGCTAACGACCCACCCTGGATGACAGGCAATGGGCCATCAGGGACCCACCGTGTGACTCATGGACTTATCTCATCCCATTGTGGGATGCTTTGCCCAGGAGGGAGGAGCCAGGTGTTCCCACCTAAATATAACCTGGCCTTGGAACTGCCTGAGCTAGCCCTGTCTACTGGGTTCCCAGAGGACAAGAGCTACCACTGGATCTTCAGCTGGAGACTGGACCTTCACAGGATCACTGCTTCAACTGGACTACTTCAGTTGGACTGCTACTACCACCCTAACAGGGTGTTAGGTTGTATCTGACTTTGTCAGTGCTTTTTCCTTGTATTATTTCACTTATTTTTAATTTCAATCTTGACTTGTGATCTCCCACTGGTTTGTTTTCAAACCAATACAATTATCTATGTCTTATCACACATTTTTAGCCATCCCACTGGGAGTTCTGTGGCCATTTCACAGCTGCTTGATGCAGAAGGACTTTGACTCCTGAACTTCTTCCCGGAAATTGTGATAATTTGGCTTTTTTTTTTTTTTTTTAATTTTTAGAATGTGGGAAGGTCCTAAAGGAGAACCGCCTTTCTTCAAGTTAGGAGTTGTACTTGTACAACTTGTACTTGTATAACCTGTACTTTCACTGGCAAGTTGACATGTTGCATATTTAATATAGATATGAACCAAAGCGGCTTCTGAAATCTCACTTGGATAAAATCTAGGATGAGTGATCTTGGTTAGAAAAGCAACTGGGCCTATGTAAGAGATGAGCAAGCAAATAAGCTAGCAAATAAAATCAAGTGAGTCAGGAGCCACCATACAATAAAAGCATTTCTTAAGAAGCCCAGACTTGGCTGCGTTATGACTGCAAACAGAAGTTGGAAGCTGCTACTTTTTAAAAATGATACTGCTCTAAGGGGTAAATGTGGTTTGAAATACAGGAGGGACTGTCAGAGTGAGTGTATCAAATGGGATGATTTATAAATGCTGTGACTTGGAATAAAGCACAGAGATTAAACCTGAAATTAACCTAGAAGTGTAATGCAGCAGAATTTGCCAAGGTGTTCCATGACTCTGAGTACTGAGGTCATAAAATTCAAACATTTTCAAAAAAGAAGAGATAAAGACTTTTGAGTGTAAGTTTCTCCAATGTGAAATAAATTTGGGAATCTTTCTGCCTTACCTACAAGTTATGGTTTCCTTTCTAACAGCACAGCCTCTAAGCAGAGTAGACAGAAATACGGTCACATGTGAATAATAACTTTGCCCTCCTTACTTGTGTGGTGACACCAATTCAAGTCAGTTTGAATAATTAGTGCTCTACTTTATCAAAATATGCTCCCTTCCAGATTCCAGACTTGTTTGAGTGCTCTTTTTCTCTTAGTCTTCCTCTGTCTTATTCTTTAGACTGTTGGGGCAGTCTGGTTCATTTTAGCTCTATCATGCTCATGCAGTTGATCTAAACAATGCAGTAGTCATATTTGTTAGTCAATTACTCAGCCTGGTAATTATAAACACTCTCTCTGCATCATGATGGAAGCTGTAGTGTCTAAAGGGACAAGGTTTAGTGCTGATGTTTCGTTTTTCATTTCAGTGACATGTAGTTTTGGTTTGCTGCCAAATGTGTTTTGTGTTAGCTAAGTTCCTTTTACTTCAACCTTCCAAGTAACCCATTTCAGCAAGATCACGTTTCTCCCAGACAAACTCAACTGTATTTTCAATTTCATGTTTCTATTGAAAATTTTGTGCAACTTCAACTAAAAATTACTCACATTGGTAGTTTATTTTAGATTATTTAAAATTATTTTATTTTTTAATAATTTATTTTAAATTATCTTTCCCTTTTTTTCATGGTGTGTGAGGATGTAATGACAAGGGAAGAAAGGGAGATTTAGTGGATTTCATGGTAGTCTGGGAATAAGTTTCATATTGTATATGAGTTTAGGTTGTTCTGCCCAATGACCTAATTTATTTATTTTCAACATTTTGTCTCTGCCTTTTTTAATTGTACCATAGTCAACAATAGAGTTCATAATTACCCAGTTGTTGCAAGTGTTTATACAACCAAAGCATCCATTTTGTATTAATATCTTTACAATGACCCTGTAAATTGGAGAAATACTCTGTTTAAATGATAGGGAAAAAAATCCAAAAAGCTGTCTAGATAGTTAATTGCTTTCTTAATCACTTGGCAGTCAATACCTCTGAGATTGTCAAAATGTTGCCGGAGGTGACAAGAGTCTATGAAGTCCACCACTAATGAGTGAGAGTATCTAAATATCGTCTTTTCCCAGCGCAAAGAACCAATTAAGTTATGAACTTCTGGATTGGTTTGAAATCTCTCTCATGTTGAAGCACTGGCAGGATTCAAGTTGGGCACTTGTTGATTGATTGGCTCAATGTGATATGAGCTGCACCACTCAGTACAGTAGCCCTCTCATCAGGGATAAAGTACATTTTAGCTTAAACATCTTATTTGTTCTCTTCCTGATTTGGAAAAGAGATCCGAATCCCTGTCTGCCACTTTCCAAACATGTTATGTAGACACAGGGCTTTCGATCATTCTAAGAAAGTGTCTTCTTCCACTGGAGATGTTTTACTTTGTATAAAATATCTACATATGTGTCAGAACATGGACTGAGATCTTTTTTCCTGCTGGCCTTTAGAGGTATTCATGGTCTTTGGCCAGTTGGCCGCACACAGACTGAGGTCTTAGGTTTGTCTGTTCCCACACCTCCTGGACCCCACATCCAGTGGAATTCATTGCTTCAAATGGCACAGCATCCTATGTGCAGTGTGGGTAGAGCTGGGAATGTTGGCACACCTCAGAAATGGTGTGGGCATAGACTTGACTGTCTGCAAATGTGGTTCTTAAAGTTGATAAACTGAGTAGGAATCTGTCAAGCTAAGTAATCAAAAACACTGAAGAGAGGCAGGCAGTTGAAGCCTTTTCTTACCAGCACATGCAAAACAACCAAGGTGTGAAAACATTACCAGTCTCCTGTTCATCTGTTCACCGGGGTGTTGCCCCTCTAGAGCTCATGCCATTTCTCCTTTCCTGAAAAGAGCCATGAAAGAAGCTGATAGTTGGGTTTAATGGAAACTTCTAAAATAGAGAGCAGCTCTTGTCAAGTGCATGTTCTAATTTAAAGCAGAAACATGAACTCAGTTACTGTGTGTCAAGTTTGGCCTTTACCACAAAGGTGAATTTTTCTAAGATAGAGCATGCTTCCTCAGTCTTTGGAAGGAATTTTTCTGCTTTGTGTAAGTAATTAGACCTTGAGCCAAGGCTTCAATTTATGTGTGCTCTATCCCATGAGTACTGCTAGGCTGTGGAATCAGTCTCCTGCTTGTTTTCTTGCTTTCGCTCTCAAAATCTTTCTGGCTCAGTAAATCTGTAATTATTTATAGTTTGAGGAACTCATTGGGACTTGGTTGAGAGCCAATTCTTTAGGCTGCTTGGCAGCATTGGGATATTTTTGCCTTAAGGTGGAAATATAAGCAGCCAGGGAATTTTAGGTACTGACAATGTTAGACAGTAATTTAGGAATAAACAGAATGCAGACAAATACAAGTGCAAAATTTAGTCATTATGATCTGGACCACAGAGACATTCAGATTAACTCTTATTGATTTAAATGGAAATTTGGAGCTTAAATAATTTTGTGGAGCTTGTCCAATATACTTTAAGAGATAATAGGGCACCAAAATCATATAGCTCTATCCTGGAGTGACTTTCTCAAATTTGTGGAGAAAGCATTTAATAAAGTTAAAACTGCACCTCAAATGTCACTTGTATCCAAATTTCTTCTTTCATAGGACCTTTTGGAAATATGTTTAATTATGTCATATGAAGTAATAAGGTTTGCAAATTAAAGGTCCCTTGGGAGAGGGAGAAGAAAAAGTAGTAATTATAATGTGTGTGTGTGTGAGCTGCAATCTTCTTTTTGACTGAGGTTAAACCTCAAATTTTTCATATACATTTGAAAATTATCTTAGTAATGTGTAAATGTTCTCTCAGCACAGAGAATTTTTTTTTTCAATTTGATATCTGATAATGGTGCTATGGCAATTTGCACTAATGTCTTTTAAATACAGAACAAATAAGAGTAAATACTGACTATGGTAATATATCACATTATTTGTGTTGCAGATGTGCCTACATATCATTCTGTGCAAATTTTGTTGGTAACCTACACCAAATAAAGCTCTTAGTTCAGCTAAAAACATATCCAAGAATGTTTTCCCAAGTCATATTTTTTGCTACAGAAGAGAAGGGTGTTGACAGTTAAGCTAAATTCTTTTTTCCAGGTCAATATGTTTTTCTAATGGTCAAAAAGTCTCACTCATCTCTAAAGAAACACCAATGTTTAACTGAATTTTTGTATTACAGCAAATTCCTACTGTTTTGGACCAGTTTTATTAATTTCATAATAATGAATGCTAGTTGACTGAAATAAAAGAATGGGTTTATACATAGCCCAAGTATTCTATTAGTCTAAATGACAGAAATGTACTTATAGTATTGCTTTACAGGGCTGCCGAATTTCATGGGTGCTGAACAGGCCTTTGGAGGACCCCAACAGATTTTATATAGAGCTGTCTATTTAATAAGTGATATAATGTCTGCTAATAGATATCAGCTGTTCAGCAGGAAGTCCGTTGGGGTATCTTAGCCTATTGGCTTTCAAATCCTGCCTCTTCCTCCAGATATATTCTCCAGAGTATATTCTTGTTCCAGTCAACACCGTGAGAAATTAAGTACAGTGTCTGATTCTGGTCTTATTTACACCAAAGGGAAGCTAGAGAGCAACTGTTAATAGTAACCCTTAGAGGTACTATTAGGTCTTACTGGTAAGCTTACTCTACATATTCTTTGTTAAAGATGGAAATTTGAAAGAGAATCACTGGCCATTGCCCATACTTGGAATTTTTCTTGCTGATTGTTTATGGATAGAACGAGGCCATTAGGAGTGAAGTGCTGATGTCAAGGAGAGGAGTGAATTTTTTTCTTCTTACAGCTGACTTCAATTAACAAATTGGAAGTGTTGTTATGTAGGGCATATGTGGCTTCGAGATTGTTGTAATTTAATAGTGGATAAAAAATTAAGATGCTGAAGTTGGTTAAATAAAATTGTTGCATAAACCACCGAAACCAAAACTGAAGAAGCGGCAGAATATGATTTTGAACATATCTGTGTTCCCATGGATTTTGCTGCATTTACAGCTCCATGTTGCATGACCTCCTCTGACCCCCATTCCCTGCCAGCCAGTCAGTGTCTTGAGCTGTCAGCAGACACACTAAGGAGCTTGTCAGATAAGGGCAGCATGTTGAGTTGGAACAGTGTTTGATGGATTAAGACTCTGGCTGTTTCACCTGTGCAATTTCTGACTTGTATTATGAATGACATTTTCAAAGCCTTTGGGCAACATAGCCAAGCATGCCCCTGGAGACCATATTACAATGTCAGAACAATGTCAATTCCAGTTAAATAATTTTTATAGAGAAATAATTAAATTAACATCAAGCTTTTGACAGCATTTCCACAAAAATGCAGAAATCCTCAGTTAAGGCTCCCATAGCACTGCAGCTTGACTTTTTTTTTTGATGTTGTTGACATAATTAAAGAGCAGAATTTTATTTTCACTTCTTTTTTTTTTTTTCATGCTGTAGCAGCCTTCCAGTTACAGCCTTGCAGTGTTCTCACAGGCACTATTAATTCTACATTTAAAATAATGTTTGTGTGAAGTTTTTTTATACTATATATTAGAACTGCATTTGTATGTTTTAAAAGCTCTGTCCCACCAAGAACACTTTTGATGGCTTTGGATTACCTCAAAGAGATTGTCTTCTATTTTAGCTGCCCAAACCCTGTATTTACATCTTTATTGACTGAAAATTCAAATTAAAAAGAATAAAAAGTCCAACCCAATCCCAACCCAGTCTACTAGCCTGTTTTCTTGTGAAAACAGCCTTGACACACTCATCAATAATATAGCTAGCTTCATGCAAACAAACATCTGGAACTTTTCTGATGCTTCTTTCTGAAGATTTTGCAATGATCACACTCCTCTCTTCCCTTCTTTTAAACATACATAGAATTTATGTCCTGTCCCTACTCCCTGTGAAGAAAGGACTGTAAATTATTTTAGTGAGAGGGGGAAAGAGTAATACCCAGATCATTCTCATATATGAGAAATACTCAGGAAATTTATTTCAAGAAAGATAATGCTGTCTCAGCATTCTCCAGAAAAGGGAGAGCTCTCAGGTATGCCCAATCCTGCATGTCTAGCTACCTCACATTCCAGACACTGGAACTCTCTGTACCCTGTCAGGGATACAGGCAGCTGAGAAGGGACATTTGAAAGAATGTGAAGAAATTTTGAACACTGCTGTCAGACAGCAGACCAAAGGAACTCATTGCAAATTTAAATGCCTCTGTGGAGTCTTCCAATTTTGACAAACTGGTAGATGCTCATGAGGAACCTTTTCATCTGACTTCTGGTCATCTCCATTACTCAGCCTGTGTTGACTTCAGCTACTGCAAATTCTCTGCCAAACAGCCTACTTCAGCTGAGCCAGCTCTTCTACTGAGGAGCAAGTCAGCAGGATTTCAGACCATCAGAAAGGGTATCCCAACAGCAGGAGAGTTGGCATAAAGGAATTGATGATGCTACTGATACCAGCTCTACCTGAGCTCTGAAACATATTCTCATTTTTGACAAGTCAATGATGCTGACATTTTCTAGTGTGGCTACTTAGTGTTGGACAGCTGCAACCAGACTTGGCAAACACCTGTGCTCCACCTTACTTACACTTAATTTAATCCTACTGCCTCAGCTTCCCAAGTATGGAAAATAGAGGATAATAAAATTATTATCTTCATAGAGGAGTTATAATTAACGTTTTTAAAATTCTGAATGTAATTAAAGTACACAGCAAACCTTCCAACTAAGGACAGATAAGGATGTATAAATCTTTTGCAATTTGGTATATGTATTGCTTTTTCTTACTTTCTGTTTTTCATTTTTTCCAGTAAAGATACCATGTCAGTTCAAGTAAGGAAAAGGAATCAGAAGAAACCCGTGTTTGAGAACCATGTGCAATATGATCTTCATAATTACTGCTTTTTTTACTTCCATAGGATGTGCTTTTCTTCCTGCCTTTATTATTAACTTATTGACTGTATTTTATCAGTTTACCTTTGGCTTTCATCATCTGAGAAATTTGCCTAATCTAAGTCAGTTAAGGCTTCTCTTTTAACATTTATGACCAAAGGAAGTTAGAAATGGTGCTGTGATAGCATTTGAAGAATTTTAGAGTACTTCATGTGATGGTGGCAGCTACATGTTGTATTCTTTGCCTGAGATTTTTTCACCCTAAAAGAAGCATCTTAAATGGAAATTATATCCTTACCCTTTCCTGTTCCCATTTCTCTGTATAACCTTCAAAAGCAGTGATTCAGAATAACTTAAGAGCCCACAAGTGAATTAGCCACACTTCCTCCCACCAGAGGATTCTTTAAAACCTAGGTTGTTTTTCAAAAGCATGGGCCTCCATTGATTTAAGCACTTTTGAAAATCAGGTCTCTTAGTTATGTGCTTACATGTCACTTGAGCAAACAGATTTTATAATTCCAGTGGAAAAAGCTTGTCCTTAACTTTTCTCAAAAAAACAAGCTGGATTTGTATGCAAACACATGTTGCATTGAACATTTTTTAGCTGAGTATATTACTTTGGCTTTCCCACAAGAACTGATGATCTAGAACTGTTTGATTCTCTGCTGGGCTAAGGATGATGACTTGTGCTGTTCTTGACAGAATATGAGTTATAAAAAGCCTATAACTGTGACGTCTGCTGGATGAGTTTTGATTAGAGAGCACACATGAAACTGTGCTTTGTGCTTCTGAATTATTTGGCAAGCATATACTCCTTCAAAGCAATAGCCACAATATTTGTTGTATAAAAAGGAGGTTGCATTTTTTCTTTTTCTAGACATTGATTCTGAACCCCCAAATTAAAATTTTTAATTCAGAGGAACCTTCATGGTAAGATTATGTACAGTAGCAAGGAAGAAACAAACACAAGAGTGAGGCTGCTAACACCAATGGATGGTAACAGAAATAATTCAAGATTTATTACATTTCAGCTTCTTTTGCCTTTAAGGATTTGTTTACTTGAAGGTAGGGTATGAATAGAAACTTCTAAACCATGCAGAATGTGAGAAATAGGAGGAAGAAATAAAAATCTGCCATTTCTTCTTTCGTGTACTTTCCCCCTTCTTAACACACACCAACGGGGGAGTATACAGAGTGTTCCAATAGCATAAATTGTGGTCAATATGTTTGTTCTCCTCTCTGTCTTCTCCTCTCATTTCTGATGGAAGGATGCATTGACAAGAGTGAAAAAATTGTATAATAGAATATAGGATTTGGTTTTTAATTAAAACTTGAAATGCAAGGCAAGCTTTAAGATTCCACGTCCTGTAGTTTATTATATGCAAATTTTAAAATCATTCCTGTGTCAAATAATAAATCAGATGCAAATAATGGATAGCAATAGAGTGAGGTTACAAGAAGACCATGCTTCCAGTCATTTGGGGGGTTGGGGAATGTGCAAGTAAAGATTTGCCAAGTGACTGTTGCCTGTAGTAAGGTTCCTTCAAATTATACAAGTATAATTGAAATTAGCCTTGGTGCTCTGCTGTTGGGATACTTGATTGTCAGTCATATTTTTATAACACCAATGTTTTTCATGGAATTGTAATTAAGATTTTGTATTGTCATCACAGTACAGGCCAAATTTCACAGTTAGTCCCTGCAGTACCATTTTACTATCTGAAGAGTAGCTCTCTTGTCACTCTTCCATTTCATTCCAGTCTGTGCCAGGTAACCATTTGGAGATAATCTTTTTTTTTCTGGAGAGTCTCTCACAGGCAGCATGAAGTCACTAGTCCTCTGAACTGTACTGTGGCTTCTGTACAATACTTCAGCCAGACCCATACTTTATCCTTGTTGAATACCAAGAACAGTGCTGACTCACCACCTTTTCTGTCCACTGACTTAAAATTTGTTTGTAAGATGTTTGGAGTAGAAATCAACTCAGCTTGTGTAAGGATGCTTCAAAGGGGATCAGGGAAGTCTCTATCACACAAATAAACATATCTCAGGACATGCAGAGGAACTGTAGAAGTCAGTCTTTATTTATTTGCTTAAAAAGCAGAATGATCCCGGAAAAAAAAGATTCTTTTTGTTAGGGAGGGCTTTGGGAAGTCCTCCATTTTAATGTTTGGCTGAAGAAGGAGGTTTCCTTATAGATGAGAATGGATGAATGTTCCTCTTCCATGCTCCAGAAGTTTTCTGAAAGCACTGTATATTTGCAGCTACATCCCTTTGAAAATGCTCTGCTCCCCATGCAGCTGCTCGTGGATCAGTCTTGTCCTTTTCCTGGTGGCTGGTAGAGATTCTGCCATCATGAGTGAGCACCATTGGTTTCTCCCAGTAAAAAGCAGGGATTAAATCTTGGCCTCAATATAATTAGAAGTAAAATTTGCTTATATCACATATTTGTTAAAAGGTAGCTTTTAGGAAAACAGAAACTATCCGCATTTAATGATGATTAAACATGGAAATCCTAACACCAGGATCTCTCATATAGCAGGCAGTTGTATTATTTTTAGGAATGGGGAATTCTGTGATGAGTCAAATTGCACCTAGTTATATTCAAATTTTTTTTTTCCAATCAGCAGCTGGCTTTAAGGCAGAGAATTTCTTGTATTGACTGTCTAGAATGCAGGCTGTGGTTGGCTACTGCTGTAAGAAGTTTCCTGTGTGTACTACCCCTCTTGTGAATATTGTTCTATTTTGAGCCTAATTGAAAACTGAAGATAGAAAATGAAGCAATTATTTTTCCCTGCAGTACAATATCTAATATTCTGATTTCATGCCTGTCTGACTACAATGATTAGGAAGAATGTTTTTGCAAAGTGTTCACAGTGCCACAGTAATGTATCAGGAGCATCGTGTAGCAAGGAAAGGAACTATTATGTTAAAATATATGCCACTTAAAACCACACCCAATTAAAAAGCAGGATGCTGTTGTGTTACATTTGGTACAGTCAATAATTGCTTTTTCTTGTCCTTTTCTTTGAAAAAGCTATTAAGGATGTAGAAAACAGCCTTCAGCTAGAAAGGCTTTAATAGGAGAGATCTGCAACAACAGAGATGGCACCTCTGCAACAAAGGCACTTTGTGTTTAGAACTGTACTTCTATGTTAAGTCCAAGATGCTGTGGTTATTTTTGCTGGTAGAGAAATGGGAAATATGTGTGTAGTTGCTGATAATTGTATAGTTCTTTAACTGAAGCAAACTACTCTATGGGACATACTCTTGTCTGATAACCTCTGTGCTGAGTGGGAGAGAAACCCTCTGTATTTCCAACAGGATACCAGTTAGGAGTAGTAAACAAGGAGAGAAACCTGTTCAAAATGTCCCATAATCTTGAATAGAGTTAGAAGAAATACTATCAATTTAAAATGTTTGCTTGTTTTGTTTTTTTTCTTTTTATATCAGATAGTATTACTGAAGTCTTCACTAACATCTATGTGACCAGTTTTGGACCTGTGTCAGATACTGATATGGTGAGTTCCTGAATCTTTTGCATATATGGGTAAATGATGTAAGATATATATATAAATTTTCTTTAAACTTGTATTCTTCTTTTACTTATTGTGGATGAATTTGAAATGATTCCACCGAAATCAGAAAGTGCAAAACCCCATGTAGTTCTAAAGTTGGAAATTGATTTATAGATTTTACATGATAAGTATGTTCGTATTAGCTGTTCAGTTTAGACCAGTAAATCTTCTGATTGTCTCACTGACTACTTTGGTTTATATTCTGGAGCAATCTTGAGATGGGTGAACTGGACTTCTCTTGGGTGAAAACCTAGAGTGAAAGAAACACCCTTAATGTTGGCAAAAGACTGAGTGACCTGATGGGAGTCAAATATAAATTAAACTTCTTGAAAGACATAGCTTGGAAGCTGGGTCATCAACATGATTGTGGTGTTTTACAGATCTGTCCTTCATAATTTGCATTGCTTAGTAACCATTTAAAGAAGTCAGTGACTTTAAAAAAGAAAGAAGCTTTCAGAATATTGCTCTGAATTGCAAGGAACTGTTTGTAGGCTCACTGGAAATAATACAGAGATTGGGAAGAATGTCTCATACTGGGTAGAAAGACCTGATGGATGTAAATATTATATTCTCTAAAAGGGAAGGGAAGGACAATCTCAAACTTTAACTACCTGTTATGCTCCTGTCCATTTGATGGGTTTAGGGGAAGGTTGTTTAATTCACTCTGGGCAATGTATAGGAGAGAACAAAATTCTCAGCAGATTCAACAACAAACTTTTACTTGCAAAATTTAGAACATTAAGGTAGAATAAGGTACTTTTTAAAAACAACATCCAGACAAAGTAAGGCCCTTCACAAAATTTAATTTAGCAAACTTAGCCAGCCTTAACAAATCCAGACACAAGGCACTTACTAAGGCATTGACTGGAATTTTTCAGTCTGGCTTACAATGTATTTAGAGAGGTTAGGAGAAGAAAGGGAGAAAGAAAGAGAAAGGATAAGAGGAGGATGATATCACCATCCATGGATTTAGTGACAAGACTTGATTGTTGCAATTTCCATTGGTCCAAGTTGTGGTCACAATCTTAATCCAGTGGGGTGGCAGAAGCCCATGAACCACAAAGTCCAGTGGGTTAATATATTCTTAGCTTTAGGTAGAATGCCCAGGCACTTTCCTCCCCTCTGGATGGGGAATTTTACACTGTCTTTTGCAACACTGTGGATCTGTTGCAACAGTGGGGATCATGGACAGTCCTCTGGTGAAAGGCCCAGAAATGAGTCTGGGGGCACTTTGGGTCTTTGATGGTTTATGGTACCTCGTAAGATATGACAGCTGCCTCTCAGTCAGTGTAGCTGAGCCAGGTGTACCCCATCAGAAGGGATGACTCCTTCAGGCCTAGGTGTGAATGTTCCAATATCTCCCCTGGCTGGGAGGAAGTTTTACAACTGAGCCATTTGTGTAAGGGGGACATCAGCATGATATTTCTATGAAAAAATTCAGGTCATGCGTCATACAAAACAGGGAACTTTATGATTTTAGGAACAACTTTATGAAACTAAATTTTTCATGGTGCATTGTACATTAAAAGTTGTTTGCTTACTGACTAACAGGTAACCATAGCATTGAAGAATGTATTATGGTGGATTTTTGTGGGTTTTGTGTGGGATAGTTTCAGTTTTCAAACTCTGTTTTGATAGTCATGAATGCATTTGTGAGACTTCACATGAAAGACCATTTCATAGGAGAAATATTTTTTTTTTTGTTTGTTTTTATTACATGTTGCTGATTCTCTTGAGGTGTTTTTTTCCTAATGATTTTGGGTTTATGAGTTTTTTCTTATTTGTTCTTATTAATAGGTTTGTAAAAAAGGTATTCACAGCAATGTACCAAGATGATATGGATATCTTGACCTTGTTGATCTAGTATTTAATGACTTTACAGTGGTAAAGCCTTGCTCATACTATAGTCCTGTGTAACGGAGATGATATTAATCCAATTATAAAGATGAGTACTGAGACACAAGGACACTTACCCAGGGCTGTGCAAGTCATCAGTGTATAAATGCAAATGTAATTAAAAGCTCCCTAAGCCTATTCCCTCACTCCCAACACACTTCTGACATCAGTGGATAAATGTGTGGAGAACTCTGGGTGCCCATTTGCATAGCCATACAGACAGTGCAGTAAGAGGTCAGGTCCTTTGATCTCTAACAGATCTGTGCAGAGGTGTTAATCAAAGCAGAGTGCAGTGCATCAGAATGGCAGCTGTTACTGTAATGGGTAGGTTTATTTGCAGATAAGTAGATAGATAAGTAAGAGCAGTTTATTTCTTATTACTACAAGCTTCAGGGTTAATTTAGCTTGTTCTGTTGATAATTATAAAATCATTTTGAAATGTATGAGCAGTCAATTAGAAAATTTCAACATGTGAGTTTTGAAATAATAGCTTCCAAACCCTCACATTATTCTGTCGAACATGAAGGTGACATTAGAGTTTTAACCAGGAGTACTTTTTCATTTAGGAGCTGCATGACGGAATTGATGAATTGATAACTATTATATAGAGAAGTCATTTATATTTTGTTCTGTAAATATTGGAAACTCTGGGATACTATAATTTTTAAAAATTTCCTCCTTAAAATGCTTCATTGGGAGAATAAGTTTGACTCTTGCTCACATCCTCCAGAATTTTCAGAGGATCCAAAACTCAGATTTTTTCAGGGAGATTGAGTCCCAGCCCTTGAGGTCCTCTGCTGTCACAATGTGAATGGTGAGACCCTCAGTCACCTGAGGTTTTTAGGCTGAACACTGCAGTTGCCCAAAACTCTCATGATTATTGATGCCCCTAGGATTCCTTCCACTGGGGTTTCTTGTAGCAATAAAAAGCATCAGATGTGTGACTGCACCCCTTTGCATGATCTATTTTCCAGTTTGTTTTTTTCCTCTTTATTTAGTATCTTGTGGAGAATAATGGTGCTTAGGAGAAAAGGGATGTTTTGAAAACAGGAAGGGGAGTCCCAGGTGATGATTAGTATGTGTTTAGAGTATGGAAGAAGGAAGTGGCGCACAGACTGATGGGTGAATTGGCTCTAAGGTCAAAGTCCTCACATAGTAGTGTTGATTCATGAAGTTGATAAAATGTAATTCTAACCTTTGTTGTTGAATTGCAATGACTTTGTGAGGTTTCTGTTTTCCTCACTAGCAGTTCCCATTAATGGTAATACAGTATTGTCTACAACCTATGACTCAATTTGATTGTTAGAATGTAGGTTTTTATTTACATTTATTTACATGTCAAAATATATAATTGGCAGCATCACAATTTTGCCAAAAAATAAAGTCCAGGGGAATTTGATCTTTGACTGATCAAAGATCAGTCAATTTTAAGCTACCTGAGGTTGCTATTGAAAATTCAGGAGGTAGAAGCTGAGGCTGAGATTTTTCTCCAAATGTGTTAAGAGTCAAAAACATTTGGTCTTTGTTGTGTGTTAACAGTTTGACTAAGTTAAAAAGATGCTACTCTCTGTTCTGACCAAAATAGTCAGCTACCAAATCTGTTCACTCTTGGCCAGGAGTCTGTTGCAAACTGTGCTTCAAATGAACTGCTGTGACTAAAATATTTGGGTATCTATATCAGTTGTGTCAAGGAAATGCTATTGTATGTCAACCACTTTATTTAATGTTAAATATACAATGCCAGTGTATAAGAATTTTCAACTTCCTTTTTCCAAATTACTGAGAATCAAGGAAGGCAAAGCAAAGCATGGG
This sequence comes from Entomyzon cyanotis, assembly GCA_024500445.1. NCBI lineage: Eukaryota > Metazoa > Chordata > Aves > Passeriformes > Meliphagidae > Entomyzon > Entomyzon cyanotis. The sequence goes on along the minus strand of JAKEPQ010001009.1, from coordinate 20,089,167 downwards.
ATTAAACAGATTTTACTTTCACTCTTCTGTCTTTTTGAGCTGTTATTTCTCAGAAATATTTACATTCATTTTTATGATGCTATGCCTTATAGGCTTCCAACCCAACCAGTGATACAAATTTATTTTGACATTAGCCTGAGAGAAGAGAAGCTGCATTGTTTAGAAAAAAAAAAGAAAAATTGGACAGAACAATTGAAAAACAAAGCATGTCTGAATTTTCTAAAGTTATAGGTCTAAATTATTACAGAGGCTAATTAAAGCATTTATCATGAAACTAAAATATTTAATATTTGAAAATTCAGAGGTAAAGGATAAACTAGTTTAGATTATAATTTGTAAGATAAGAAGGATTAAATATTAAATCTGATTATTTTTCTGTTTTTAAAAAATAATTATTTGAAGTTTGGTAGACTGTACTATTATTATAAATCTATATGCTGCTAATTTGAATTTCAGCACTGAAAGCAATTTACTTTTACTTCTTTTTCTCAGATGTGCTGTCTTTCCAGGCTCTCCTGGCACTTTGGCTCCTAAAATTTTCCCCATAGCCATAGACATAGTAAGTGCTGATGTACATAATTGAAAAAACAATTATATATATAATAAATGAGACCTATTTACTCCTCATGCAATAGTTATTTTATGTAAGACCAACTACAGAGGTACTGAGACCCTTTATATAAGGTCTGCTGTGAAAAAAGCTTTGCCAAGATTTAGCAAATTTTGCCTCAGATCAGTCTTTCTGATTGTCACTGGGAACATCTTTCCTGCTTTCCTATAACATCCGGTTAGTAGGTGGCAGGACTTGAATCAGTTTAGCTTGAGTATTGAAACTAACAAGCTTTCTGAAACTCTTGTATTTCTACTTTCAGTCTTAGATTTTCATTGTTATTTGGGAGTTTTGTTTACTGTGGTTACGTCTTTGTTCCCAAGTTGTTTGTGAACAACTTTTCCTAGTTTCTTCATGGTAGACCTCCAGTTTTTCACTTTGAACTCAAGAAACAGGAACATTTCTCTGTAGAGATTGTCATACACAGCTAGTTCATCGCTACACACTTCCATCTTGTCAGTTTTCAATTGAAATGTCAGTAAATGTTTCCGATTTTTCAAATACAGCCAGAATAGAATGAAATCGCAATGAAGAATGAAAGTCAGTCACAGAAATGATCAGAAGGGTTGTCACAGCATTCCTCACTACAACTGAGGATGGTTCTTTAGAGATAGTGACTGAACTTGGGACTCTGTTTCTTTTTCACTGTTTTTTTTGGTTTTGTTTTTTTTTCCAGATTTCTAGTTTGTATTTCAGATTTTGTTTTGGGGTTTTTTTCTATGCAACTTATTTTTAGCTGTTTCAAAATCTAATTATTAACTAGAATTCCTTTACTTAAGAGAAGCTCTACAGGGGTAGTATGATATGTAAATCTGGACGGAATAAGGAAATGCACTAAGATGATTTTTTTTTTCACAAAGATTAAAAAAAAGAAGTACGGCAATTACTTTTATGTAGCTATTATCTGAACTCAGTAACAGAAGACTAAAGACTGAAAGTAATGATAAATACACTTGGACTTTTTGGATATTAGGGAGCATTGGAGAGTATCTAGGCTGTGTTTTTACAACTGATATGTTTCTGAAAGTCAATAAATTTGTTGCTTTATTCCCTTTTATTATTGCCTGAGGTCATTGCCTTTGCAAGTTAAATCCATACGCAGAAATTTTGATGAGAATGTCTCACATGATCTCTTGCAGAGTTTCTGTCCTTTTATTCTGTTGGGAAGGCTTTTTCCTTTGTGCAACATCCTGCCAACTGGATCAGTATTGGAGATTGATTTGTCAGAGGCTGTGTCCAAGCCTGTCACTGGCATTAGCTCTCTCTGTACCTTTGTTTGGATTCCTGTTCCTGGCACTGGGCATCCGCTGTGTTTCAGGGTTGCTCTTTTTCAACGTCTGAATAAAAAAAAGGATAATGGGAAGTGTTTGTATTTTTAGTGACAGCAGTGGGTATAATGTCCTGTAGTTTCTTTTCTAAGTTATCCCTGTTCATATCTTTAACATGCCTCTCTTATCCGTCCTCAGTGCTTCTTTTTGACTCAGAGTTTACTCTACATCAGGTATATGGAAAGAGGGAGCAAATTATTCGGAGAAGGTCCCTTTCGTAAATGGATGTGTTGGTTTGAAAACAAACCAGTGGGAGATCACAAGTCAAGACTGAAATTAAAAATAAGTGAAATAATACAAGGAAAAGCACTGACAAAGTCAGATACAACCTAACACCCTGTTAGGGTGGTAGTAGCAGTCCAACTGAAGTAGTCCAGTTGAAGCAGTGATCCTGTGAAGGTCTAGTCTCCAGCTGAAGATCCAGTGGTAGCTCTTGTCCTCTGGGAACCCAGTAGACAGGGCTAGCTCAGGCAGTTCCAAGGCCAGGTTATATCCAGGTGGGAACACCTGGCTCCTCCCTCCTGGGCAGAGCATCCCACAATGGGTGAGATAAGTCCATGAGTCACACGGTGGGTCCCTGATGGCCCATTGCCTGTCATCCAGGGTGGGTCATTAGCAGGTGATAGCAGCTAACGGCTCACAGCTGGTGGTAATAGAATACTTAAATACATCTATATTGCAACCCAGGACAATGGATATGAATAGAACGACATTCTCTTCCCTAGACACTATCATTCAAACTGGTTAAACACATTTTTTCCAGATTTTTTTTAATACTTCATGTTTCGATTAAATGCTTAGACAAAAATGACTGAAGTTGACAGATTAGGCAGAAATAAAAGACTTGAAACAAGTTCTTCGAATAGAGAAAAATCATGCTGCAATTCCCTAGAAATATTCCACATATTCTTGATAGTATTAAAGGTCACATGTATCTGGCCGACATTACTTATGTATTTGAAAATGAATATATCTTCCTTTGAAATGCAGTGATGGCATAGTGTTTCAGTTTTTAACAGGGCTGTTAAGGGTTTTGATAAAAAATAACTAAAAATGCAGTTTCAAACCACAATGCTCCTTCATAAGAATATTTTCATGGAATCTATTCACTGGTATGTAAGGTCCACACTCTGAAAGACCTGAAGGGAATTTCTGTCTGTCGGCTATGTCCCTCTATCTTCTGTGTTGTGTTCACATCAGAAGGTAAGTTTAGGAGAAGAGGAAATAGACTCAGTTTATTTATCTGTGCAGTGAGGTTTGATACTGATATACACAGGTAGAGGAAGTGCTTGTGCAGAGCATGAGTAATCAGTGCTTGTGATTGGAGCAGTGAGTGGGTTCAGAGAAGAACTCTTTCAGTCCTCACATTGTTAGACAATTGGTTGTTTTTAGAGAAGAAATAAGTAGAAAGCAAGACGGGTTGTTTGTCCAGTCTGGTAGGTAAACCCAAGCCATACAGTGATGAACTAGGTTATGCAGACTGCTGTAGGGTGCTAGCCCTTGTGTTTGCCGTCTGCACCATGCAAAGATCTCCCAACAGAGTTTTTTATTTTACAGTATTTAAAATTTGTTTTTGTGGTTATATATGTGTGCCAGTTAATGGCTTTAAAGAGGCCCGGAAAAAGACAAACATACTTCAGAGAAGTGAGTAAGAAAAATCTTTACAAGTAGGGAATGAGGAACTCTGGCTTGAACTATTCATGAAACAAAATGCTGTGTTGCAGAAGGTAATTAATAAAATGTTCCGTCTGCTTCAGGACAATACTGCTTGCTAATGGACACTTACAATTTTTGAGATATTTGGAACACTCCCATCTTTACTCCAGATACTAATACTGCCAAAATCTGCCAACCATTATCTGAAAGAATGAGAGTACATTTTTTGTTGTTTGAAATTTTTCCATACAAATCTGGCCTTAGCAAAAAACAAATAAGATGTGGTGGGGAGGAATTGTTTATACTCAGGTCAGTTAAAGCTTCTGCCAGAGATCCTAATGTCTTTTTTATGGTGCATACTCTTATGCAAACAACTGCATATTAAAAGAGGAATGAAATTTCCTCACCATTTTATTCTTCTGATCATTGAACTGGCAGAGGGTCAAGTGCTTCTTAAAACTGTAGTAAGAATCTCATTGTCTGTACCTAAAATTTCATGTAAGGTGGTATAAATACACATTTGAAAGATTATGTTAATTGTACTGCATTAGAGTCTAGCTGTGTAAGCACCATTTTAGACACAACACAGTAGGAACACACAGCACAAGACATTTCTTGTCTGGAAATGATCGCAGAAGTCCTCTGAGGACCTGGAAGTATGCTCCTGTGATATTGTGGAGATACTGCACTGTATACTGGAGAGTGGTTTCATCATGTCCAGAGACAGCACGGTTTTTTTACCTGGGAGAATATCTGCAGAATGAATGAAATGAGTATTGGGTATTAATCTGAGTATTTTTTCTAGAGTCCAGATTTGCATTTCTCACAGAATTTTAGTGTTGATTGAAAAGTAAACATTACACAGCATTTACCACATAGTGGTACATATATGGAATAGGAATTAGTTTCAAAATCTTTATGTAACATCTTTTAATAAATGCTGGCTTTTTATTATATTGATTATATTCAAAGTACTTCAATACCTTCCTGTTTTTTCATTTATTTTGCATGGTAAGCATCAATAGGGATATTCATGATCATAAGTAGAATAGATTTGGCACAAAAGAGAACATGGGATCAGTGAATATAGCAGTGGGAGGCAAAGGCAGGGGTTGTATTTTGCTGTACATAATCATTTTAAGTAGACAATGGCAAATTAATTTCACCTCTGTCCCTTAGTTTCCCTTCATATAAAATTGAGATCCCAATACTTCCTTTGAAAAAACGTGAAGATGTGTATAGAAAGATAAGTTATTTAATAACTAAGTGATATTTTATTACTATTACTATTTTATTACTTGTCAGGGTTTGACTGTGGTAAATGGAAAGAGAAGGTGTTCATCATCATTCACACCAAACCTTGGTTTATTCCCTGTTTCCACCAAACCTTGGTTTCTATCATCTAAATGAGATGTTCTGAAATAAAGACCTCCAGCTTGGACTGGAAGGTGTTACAAACCACCCCTGAAGGCAAGGGTAGCACAGGTTCTTGTTAATGTATTCCTGGGAGCAGATTAGGGTGAAATGACACTGCATGATCCATGTTTATATATATATCTGAGTTAATTTTGGAAAATTTTGGTTGCAGTGGAAAGGAGGTATGTAGCCATTTTGGTTATTATTATCTATAGCAATATAGCAGTAGAAAGCATAACAATAACACTGTAGAAAATTTATAAGAAAAGGAAAAAAGAAAGTAAAAAGATATCACTACTCATGGATTCAATGACAAGACTTGACTGTTGTAATTTCAATGTCTGTTGGTCAAAGTGATGGTCTCAGATCTGCCAGGGAGGGGGGGAACTTATAAAACATAGAGTTCAACGGGTTAATATATGTTCAGATTTACATGGGAATGCCCAAAGACCTCTACTGGGGAGTGGAGTGCTACTCTGTCTTTTGCAACACCATAGATCTGTTGCAATGGTGGATGATGTGCAGAAGACCCCAGAAATGAGTCTGCTCGGCACATCTGCTGAGTTGGCGTTTTTTGTGGACACATTCTTCTCAGCCTTGTTTACTTCTCCTTAGACGTGAGATAACTGGACAATAGCAGCACCTTTATCTAATCTCAAAATTCCATCAGGAGGCTTCACTTACTGTCCAGATTTCCAGGAATTCACAGAGGCATACTGGGGAGAGGGAGAGAGGGGAGCTCGGCGGTTGCAGGTGGGCAGTTGCTTCTTTAAACAGTTTGCCATAGTGGGCAAAGTCCTTAGGTGATCACTTTAGCAGTGCCTGAGGATCAGTCAGAGATTTGTCAGTAGGATCTTTCAAGACTGCAGCCTCAATTCTTTCCTGCTCATTCTACTTTCTTAGCTGTTGCCATGCAGCAGATGTGGGTTTTTATGAACTGTTGCAGTTTTGATTTTGTGGCATTTCATGTCTGCTTTTTTTTTCTATTTTATTTCTCTTGTAATTCTTTTTATGTATGTTGGAAGACAGTAATGAAGCAGGATCTTTGAAGTTATTTCTTGATGGAAACATTGCAAAACAATTCAGATTTGTGTTCGAATCATTTATGTGCAGGGATATTTGTCAAAAGAGCCTGTAGGACATATCACTCACTCCTGTTGAATTTCAGTGGAATTTCAAAGTCTTACTCCCTCAGGCTCTTCGTCCCACTTCTTTATACCTCAAACATCAATCTTACCATAGAAATGATTTATTGGTAAAGCCCCTCAGACAAAAACCATGAGGAAGCTCTTAGGGCACTTGTTTTCCTTTAATTACCTGGTATTTCTATCCAGATTTTATATACTCCCCTGCTGCTCCTGATTCACCATGATATTATGCATTTTGTCACTTTTCCTGGTCTGCAACTGAACTGATAGGTAACTTGTTATTTGTAAACGGGATTCTAAATCATATGATATTTAACAAACAAAACAACATATAAATCAGCAAAAAAAGAGGACAATTGAATGTGATCTATCATAGGGAAATGAGCAAACCACTTGTTATGAAGCAGTATCTCTGGCAGTGATGAGAGACTGTACAAAATCAAGTAGATATCAAAGAAATACGTAGAGGTTCATAGTTTTGTATTTAACAGATATATTTACTAAAATATTAGAGATAATAGAAAATGGCATTAAAGAAAACCAAGCAAATTAATTTCCAGTGTACTGTCCTGTTAGATTTATTTAATATTATTTCAAATATTTAAAATTTTAATTAGAAAAATGACAAAATTTTATTGCACTAATGTAAGACCTCATGGTATAGCGAAAAGTTGAGCTTCTGGTTTTTGCCAGATTAGTTTATATTTATAAACTTATAAATCCATAATTTCCAAAATATCTCTTTGTGTTTGTTGAGTTCCTAATGAGAACTGCTTTCTCTCCTGCCCCTGTCATGCTCCTTCACATAACAAAATTCTCTTCCCTTTATTCCACATGCTCTTCTTAGCCTCTGGCCCTGACCTGGAAAAGGTCCTCAGAGCTCTTTGGCTCGCAGACCGAAGGAGCTGAAGAGAGCTGTCACTTGTCGCTGTCCAGTCAGCACTCCTTTTATGACTGATGGAGAAGAACCTTAAGCCTTGTTAATCAGCACACAAGGGAGCCAGCAAAAAATGATAGAGGCTGATAAGTTCCTTGAAGTCACTTTTAAATTGAAATCCCTTGAAAATTTTATATTGGTTAAATTTTATCAGGCCTTGTCCATACAAAGATAGTTTATTTGAAAATGTTTTGTGCAGAGCAATTGCAATAGTACAGGCTGTTGCAGCATACTAATATTTTGAAATCGTGAGACCATCTTGTACCTGTCCAACAAAACAAAATTGCACCAAGGTAGCATTTGCCAATACGCCGAATACAGTGTGCTTCCAATTTAGTTTTTAAGCTCTTCCACATCTAATCTATATGCTGTGCTGACAGTAGCAAAACACTAAATCCATTTAAAGTTCCATTTCCAAGATAGCTGATGAATTTACATTATCAGTGTTTGATCAGTTTTTTGTTTGTTTGTGTCATGGTTTAACCCCAGCCAGCAACCAACTAAACAGCAACAAAACCCAGCAGATGGGATATGCCCAGCACTGGTTGACACAGGCATCTGGTCTAGGTCTTCAGTCTATTTTTTCTTGCATCCTTTTTTTCCAGACTATACTGCCTTCCTAAGACTAGGCATCAGAGTAAAATTTACCAGACAGTGTGTGTCATCTCTTAATCATCAGCTATTGTTTCCTGCCCATATTGTTCTTTTGTTCATAAAATCCACACCACTACAGACCCTTACATTCCTCTTCGGAAAAATCTTCCTTGTATCATTCTCCTTGTATATATTGTACCCCTTAGGGGTTGCCTTGTTTTCTTACTTCCAGTCTCAGCCATTCTCCACGCTCTTGAAATGTCGGGTTACTCTACAGGAAAAGATGCTGAAAGAACTATTTAATGTCTTCCTGTGTATTTTTTCCTTACTTTCCTTCCTTACTGTGTTTACTGAAATTACCCATGTTACAGATTCTTTGTATATTAGATACAGAAATCTAAATATTGAAAGAGTTTAATATTAAAAAAACAGCTAGCAATCATGAAGAAGAATGTCATACCCTTAATACATTGACTTTCTGTTTATTATTCTCAGTATTATACCATATTTTGTGATGGTTGTTCTCCCTTGACAATTTTGCCTAGGGAATTTTGCAAACAGATCTTTTCTATTTTTGTTCTCAGAAAGCAGATTAGTGTTAATTTTTAAAAAAACCCATATATTTATTCCATTACAGGAGTACACAATAGATGTTTTCTTCCGTCAGAGATGGAAGGATGAGAGATTAAAGTTTAAGGGCCCAATGAACATTCTTAGATTGAACAACCTGATGGCCAGCAAAATCTGGACCCCAGATACATTTTTTCACAATGGGAAGAAGTCAGTTGCTCACAACATGACGATGCCAAACAAGCTTCTACGAATCCAGGATGATGGGACACTCTTGTACACCATGAGGTATGTCTCTTTGTTCTCTGCTCAAGCTGTTTCTTGATGTGATCTTTCCATCTAACAATCAAGTAAGGTTCCAGGAGAACCTTCCTTTGTTTTATTTCTCACTAAGCAGAAGGAAAGCTAGAAAAATGTATGTTTTCTTTCCAGTTCCATTAAAAGTCTCTTGGCTGATAAAGTTAGATTAGTTTTCCTATTTTCACCTCAGTTTTCATATTTTTGTAATATATTAAAGATATTGAACACCTGAATAAAGTGCTTTGAAACCTTTGCCTGTTAGTGCAGCCATTGTACTGACTATGTGAGCCCCTAAGCAAATTTTTTATTAGGATCAGGGGCAGTAAAAAAACCCAGAGAATCAATAAGGAGTTAATAAGGTCTCAAGTTCTTTCCAGCAAGAGCTACAGGGAAAATATGTCTTACCCTGTAGTGACTATTTCTTTATATATAATTACAATATTTTACTTAGAATTTTAATTTTTTCATCCTGTGCATCATTAGTAGCTAAGATAAATATTTGGCTGTAAAATGTATTAAATTTGCTTAGAAAATAGATTATGAAAAATTATAAAATATCATGTATACATATAAGCAGCATCTCTATACGACTGATTTCTTCTTTGGTTACTCTTCTTGCAATAACGTTACCTCTGTGAATTAAAAAAAAAAAAATTAATCTAAATTTCCAGAAGTCCCTGACTTAGTTTCTTTCTTTTTCTTGGAGAATACTTAATAAATTTAAGTTATTGTGAATGTAGACTTAAAACTCCCAGCCTAAGTCAGATAGAAAATGTGAGCTTTGAAGTGAACATATACTGTGGTACTTTTTCCATGCAGCCATGCCAGCATCCCTGAAGCCCAATTTTACTACACAACTCTGAAACCCTCACAGTATTGACTGTTGATGGGTAGAATGCTAAAGATGTTGGATGATGCAGTGGTTGGAGAGATTCAGAAAAGTTTGCTTGAAGTAAATTAAGACCCCATGTTCTATTTTTGCTTGGCCTCAAACCAATATTTGGACTATTATCTATAAACTGAGTGAAATTTTCTTCCTTCAGAAGGTATAATAATCATGTACCATAAATAATAGGAAATACTGTTTTGAAACCTTTATGAAGTATACGCTGGGTCAGGTTAGTTATAATTAACTAAGCATTTTCATTACTTGTAAGTATGTTGGTTCTCAGGGTATGAGATTATTGTGTACACTGTTTTAATTGTTTTGCCTAGATTTTAAGCAGCTATTTTGATTGTGTCTACATAAAATGATTGTGTGATTTATATCAGAGGCTCATGCAGCTCTTTCCTTAGCCTTCAGCTGTTTGCTGATTCTTATCTCTCTGTGCCTCTTGAATTCAGAAAAACATTCTTGGGGAGTGGAGAAATTTAAATATGAAATATTTTTAGTTGGAAGGCCAGGGGAAAATAGCAAAGAATACAATGACTTGGAATCACTGGGAGTACAGAAGGATATAACTGATGTTTGAGGCTACATGGAGAGGAAGAAAGGCACACAGAAAAAAAATCTCTACCCAGAGGAGACTTACAGGATAGGAAGGAGAAACATAGGATTTTTTTTCTTGGCTTTTTTTCTTAATTCAAAATAATGGGGAAGTCCATGAAAAGCTTTCTTCTAATTGTTTAAAATTATTTTTTACTGTACTACTCCCCATATATCATACTGGGATATTGCTGGGTTTTTTTCACAAAATGAGCAAAAATGGACACATTGCTAACATACTGTGACACTTTACATAAACAGAAAGAATAATCACAAGTAACAGGGAGAATGAGTAGCAGCAATCTTTTGAAAGAATACAAATATTTTTTCTCTATGTCTTCCATTCAAACTGTAAAAAAATTCAATTCAGAAGACTGCAGTACATTCCTTTGGCAAGTTAACTGTACTTTAGATGCTTTTATGATGAGCCTTTAAGAGCCATATTAACACTCATGTACCTCAGAATATTGTGAGAAGAGAATGATTTTTCTTGACAACCTGACATTACTGAATTTGTTTTTTTTCATTAAAAGGCCTTTGCTCATAATTTTGAGGCTGGCTTTTACAGGTTCTTGGTATGATAAGTAAGTGCCTTTCAAAGGAACACATAGAATGGAAGAAAAGCAAAATGTGATTTAAATTCTTGTTAGTTTAATATAAAATTTCAATCTAATCTACAAAACCAGCATGAACTCTGTTCATTTCTGTGGAACTGATTTTCTTGTCCTGCCAAATGACTAAAATGCATGGTGATCTTTTGCTTTTTAGGCTTACAGTTCAAGCTGAATGTCCAATGCACTTGGAGGACTTCCCCATGGATGCTCACTCATGCCCACTGAAATTTGGCAGCTGTAAGTATATAGTATGAGGTACAGCCTTTGGTTAGTGAATATCTAACATTTCTCAGCATAATTTTGTTTCAGGACCTTGTTACATGTAAAATGTAAACCACAGGATGGAACTTTTAAAAAAAATGTGTAACCTGATGCATCAAAATCTCTTTTCTCTATTCAGTGTTGTGTCTTCTAGTGTTTTTTAAAGATTTAGTGGCTCCACTTAACTATAAACACTGCACCTGATCAGCACTGCACTGGTCTGCTTTCATTGCAGTATGCAAACCATCCTGATGAACACAGAACTGAATGCATGTAGCCTGTGTAGTATTAACAAAGAGCAGGTCAAACACTTCAGTGAGTGGGTTTTTTCATTTGACACAAAAACTTAGTTTATTGTTAATGATATTTTGTATGTTCTTAGTCAATGAAGGCAATAACAAAAGGCTTTATGTGATAAAAAAATCTCATTCCTTAGTGCATCTGCTTTTTACAGGCAGGTGGAATTTGACCTCATTGGTATTATTTTAACAGCAACATTGTTTCACTTTCTTCGATTACAGCTCCTCTTCTTCTTCTTCTTCTTCTTCTTCTTCTTCTTCTTCTTCTTCTTCTTCTTCTTCTTCATCTTCTTCTTCTTCTTCATTATACGTATTTCCTTGATTTTGTACACAAAAAGGTTTCTTTTGTTTTTCTTTGGCTGCAGCCTTCGTCCTCTGCTGTGCCCTGGAAACAAATTTAAACCTATAAATTCTAGCTGATTTTACAATAACTGTAGCAACCACAGAATACAAACCAGGGGATATGCTGCTACTATAGGACATAATTAACCACATGATACTTGTCATAGCACTCTGCACGCTCTCTCCATTGTGATATTTTGGAGTTTGTAGCAAATTAAACCGAGCCTGTGCTTCTGATGATGTTTCCATGCTTGAGGGAAATCTTAGCTATGGGTATAAAAGATCATTAGAATTAATACTATTTACATCATGGATCCTTTTCTTGAACCCTAAATATTGTATTTGTAATAAATAATGCAGCCTAAATAACTAACACCAGAGATGTTAGCCAAAATCAGCTATTGAATAATAATATTTACATATATGTGCCCAGCAAGGTATGTTTGATTTATAAGGTGTTGCAGGAAAAAGAGACTCATATATAGTCTCAAAGCAACTTGAAAACTCCTGTAATAATGCAACTCACACTCAGGCCAAAAAGCTACGTTCTTCATGTACATTTTTAGGTTGGAAACCCTAAGAACTAGGTATATTAGACTTTGTGAGAACCACTTCTTTTTTGTCTTTTTAAAATTTTTTTCTTACCAGCTTATTCTTTATTCTCCACCTATGGTTTTCTAATAATCAGGGTAATTCCCAATGTGAGCAATGTGATTTTACAAAAACTGTCTTTCATTTCCCTCAAAGTCACCTGTGCTCCAGCCTGTTGGCACACCCAGGGGACTCTTATTTCTGTTCATTTTGAATGGCTTCACACACATTTTATTTCTTTACCTAGGACTCATTTCTAGACAACTGCGCATTTTTCAGCTTTTATTCTGGGATAGAATCTGAATGATGAATAGTGGTGAAAATAAGCAGGAATCCTGAGGATTTTGGTTTAACTAAGGCCAGTGGTATATATTTGTCACAGCTCTTCATATGCTGCTAATCTTACACTGCAGGGAGAATCATCAGCATGTATGAATGTCTCTTTTTTTACATAAGAGAAAAGCCAAACTGAATGTATGGGAGAAGCTCTAGCTTAATATATTGCTTTTCTTCAGTCTTGTCAATAAGTCTAGCTGACAGTGAAAAGAATGGGGACAAATCAACAATTTGCCATACTGCTGGTTTGCATTAAATCAGAGATATTCTTATGGAAAGCTGGCACGATAGATGGGAAGTGTTAAAAATCTCTACTTGCTACCCACCTGCTAGATTTTCTTAGTCATGCAATTTATGGCTAGTTGCATGAAGAAGCTACTTTTTGAGCCTCTAGAGATTTCTCAAGTGAAAATGTTTGCAGACCAGCAGTAATGATGCTTTACTTTTTAATTGCACTGCAATTATGGTGTAAGATTTAAAATGTACTTGTCTCAGTCAATCAAAATGAACACACAACTTCTTCCATCAGTGGTTTACCCTTTTCCTTTCATACTCCATTTGTTAATAGGATATTAGATTGGAAAAAGTTTCAGGACATACTAATTTTTTTTTCTTACTTACTGGAGAGGCATTATTGCTGTTTAAAAGACAACATTAATTTGCTTTCATACTAGCTTATCTTAGCAGACTCCAGGCTAGATGTATGTTTGATCATGAATGTATTGAGAGAGCAGCCTGTTTAATGCCAGTGTGTCCCCCAAAATGGTGGTGACTAGTGAGATTTAACAGGGTAGGCAGGATGAGGTACCAGGCAAAGGTATTTTTTACCATATAATTTTAATTTCTTTGTGGTGAGTTTTTATTTGAAAAATAAGTAGCTCTTGTAATTCTACGACTTTTGATGGAAGCTGTTTAATTTAAATTGCTGATGAAATATTTTACTTTGTTTCTCATAGATGCATACACAACTTCCGAAGTGACATACATTTGGACTTACAACGCGTCAGATTCAGTGCAGGTGGCACCAGATGGCTCAAGACTGAATCAGTATGATCTTTTAGGCCAAACAATTGGAAAAGAGACAGTTAAATCAAGTACAGGTTAGTAAAAGGTACTTTGGAGGGAAAGGCAGTTACTGGCTGTGAAGACTATATTTCAGGTGGTGTTAAAGGCTACTGAAAAAAACGTTGCAAAATGTGATCTATTAGGCATAGTCAATGTACTGTACGAATACCGCAAAACAGCACTTTACTGATTCTTTCAATTATAATTAACTGGTGATAGCAGAGGTGAACTTGTCCTCAGTAACTGTTTTTACATGCTGTCTGGGGCTCTGTGTTGAATCCTAATATATGTAAGATATAGTTGTACTCAAAATCTTTCTTATATTCTGTAGGATGCTTTCTATTAGAAAGTACATTCGGTACAATATAACCGTAGAACATTTGTTTCACATAAATGTAGCAAACTTTCTCTTCTCAAAGAAATGGACTTCCTTAAGATGATAACCTTTTGTTTCATTGTGTTTTGTTTGTTTGTGACACCTAGGTGAATATACAGTAATGACAGCTCATTTTCACTTGAAGAGAAAAATTGGTTATTTTGTCATTCAGACTTACCTCCCCTGCATCATGACTGTCATTCTCTCTCAAGTGTCATTCTGGCTGAACAGAGAATCTGTACCTGCCAGGACAGTCTTTGGTGAGTACATTGAGTAGCATTAGTTCTCTTTGCAGCAGCTTAAGATGCTAGGAAACACTTCTGAAGTAAAGGGCTTTTTCATTCGAGTTAAAGTGTTTGGAGAATGTGATATGATTTCTAGTCCAAACAGCTTTCAATTGCAGTTTACACATCTCCTGAGAATCCCAAAGATTTTGGAAATTAGTACATACAAGAAAACTGCCCTCATATATCCTTGACTCTTTTAAGAGGAAAAAAATCACAGAATAGAAAAAGATGATAATGTTTCTATTTAAAAAGTAAATTAATAACTTCAGATGATTTTCTGAAATATCTTACTTACCTTGATATTATCCAAGTATTCTGGTACTTGGTAGACAAGCAAACTTCTAAATTTACTTGTAAATTAAGGAAATTAAGTTTGAATTTGTTGAATTATTTGTGTTAAAATTTTCAAGCTGCAGTTCTTTTAAAGAAACCCTGTTCTGGGGATTTGGGCAACACTTTTTCCCTAATTCAGACTGGAGACTACTATGAGGCAGCAAGCAGCTTCAACAGAACAATATAATGGTGTTTCTCTTGCAATAAGGTTTTGCTCTCTATTTAAGTAAAGTAACAAATGTCTTTCTTATGTGCAAAACAAAGTTCATTTCATTTGTTTGCTTTAAAAGAGAAAGAGATTAGCGCAATAAAATTAATGTCTGCGTGGAATCAGCCATCAGAAATACTGCATAAAATGGTATGATTAGTCATCACTAAACACCATGCACTCTTCAAAAAATAGGCCAAACTCAAATGCATATTAAATATGATGCACAACAAAGCATTTACTGTTGCTCCTGGTAGAGAAAATGCCACACAAACCACTGTGAAAATTGCAGGTTTGAATATGAACCTTATTGAAGTCAGATGAAATAGGTCAGTGGTTTCAGTGGGACCAGAATTCTACCATGGTTTTCCAGGCAGCTATCAGGCAGATTTTTTTTTTTTTGGTCTTCAAAATCTTCTGTGAATTTATCCATTTTTGCTTATCAAAATGCACATTCCTGTTTTCCAGCGTTGCAAGCACACTGTAAAATCCTTCTATATCTCAATCTTTGCCCTTTTCTGTACCAACTCCTATACATTTAGGACAGTGTAACTGGTGTCTCAAAAAAAATCTCACATCTGCTCTTCCTAAAATGCACTTTCTGTTACTGTGTCACTATTAACAAGGCACTACATCCATAACAAGGCCCTAGGATAATTTTCCTGAAATATGTCTCTTCCTGCACACCTCTTTCTTATTCTTGATTTATTTTCTGTTTAATTTTCTTTTTTTTTTTAACTTTAGAAATTAGTATTTTCTGCATGGCAGCCTGCTGCTTTGCTCTCCTGGGGTTTAGTATAGTGTGGATAATGAAGTGTCCTGCTTCAGGATGTCTTGAGGGAAGTGTGTAGGAGGGCTGTAAGAACAGAACCACACCACTCAGTGACACGAAACCTGAAATCTGTTTACTAAAAATGATGGGTTTATTGCAGACGTAGCATTTCTATGCTAGTGTTTCATTCCTGCCACACAGGTGTGCACCCTGTGTGCCACTCAGGGCTCTGTCCCCTCCAGACCAGCTTAGACTGGCACCCTGAACCCAGGGAAACAAGACACATCTAGGCTCTGCCTGATGCAGAAGCCTTAGCCCCAGCATGCAGTATTTGCTCCTCAGGCTTAGCCTTTTTCACTGGGTTAGGATGGATTTTCCCTGAGGAGCTATTTCTTAGCATTCTTTTACACTCTAGATGAGATTGACAGCATAAGCTGCCAATGGACTGTCTAAATACACAGCCTCAGGTGGATCTCCCTATCTTTCTCCATACTTACTGACAGCAGTTGTCACTGGCATTTCTGATACCCTCCGGTCTCCTGCCTGAATGTGTTACAAAAATGGGAAGTTAGTCAGAGTTTCATAACTAAGTTCATCTATTGCTCTGTACTGGCTTTTGTACTGAATTATTCTTGTCAGTTAGAGCTGGGCAGGTACACTCGAGGTTTCATCTGGGTTATGCTTTCAGGCAGACTTCATCCAGTGACAAAAGAAGCCCATACTACAGTTAAGTTAATAAAACAAGCTACTTTCAGCAGGGAATATAAAAACTGTAGGGGATATTCCTTTACATTTTTATTGATCATACTTAATTTTTAGTTTTTATGTGGAGTAGTCACTTGCCTAGATACCCATCTTTGCATTGTATATTTATATAAACCTTGAAATATAATTAAACAGAAGTTACTGGTTTTGACAAAGTGTTTTTGAAAATCCATGAAAATCAATGCGAAATTTATTTCAAGGACCTTCTTGAGAGCTAAGGACTAACTGCTGAAATACCATTCGTTTCAAAGAAACATAACTTCTAGTTATTCAAAGAATTGCTTAGCATATATTATTTCATGTGTGAAAGAAGTTACTTTTCCCTTTCTATTCTCTTGCAAAGTAGTTTCAAGTTCCAGGTTAACATTAAGGGATTGGTATAATGAGGCTTAGTTGAGCTCTTTAATCCCTTTTCTATATGGCATCTATTTAATATTGTTGACCTACCCTATCCCAAATGAATTATGGCCTAATGCTATATTGCTTGAACTTTGCTTTAAATTGTTGGAAGAAGAAAGTTTTGTCATCGTTGATTAAATAAGTCTTGAATGTATTTTCTCTAGCAGATAAATCTGAAAAGCATTTGATTGCATTCTTAATGAAAGAGAATAAGCCGGGTTCATAATGCCTTCATTTAGTGCAAGATTACAATCTATTTCATTTAGTAATGTGTTTATTGTTATGCATTCAGTGTCAACAATATTAGCAAAACTAATCTTGTGCAGCTTATTGGATTCTTGTTTCATTTTTAATGGATCACAGCATTTAGAAGCATCACATGTATTTGAATAGTAGCATTAGATGCAGGTGACAGAAAATCAGAAATTAGTTTTCTTAGTGCTACAATTGTCTGTGTTTTAACCCACATGGAGTATCAATGAGAATGATAAAATAAGTGTAGTTAGGTATATACTCTTTGTTAACTGAAGCAGACATGAACAAAAATTACTCTTATTATTAAGTATATTGCCCAAGATGCAGAATTTTAAATTAACATAGCCATGTTTTGTCAGTTCAGTGTGATAATTTTATTCTAACTCTGTGTTCCTGTGTCTGTTTTCACTTGTTCTTGATGTGGGTCCTTTCATGGGGTGCAGTCCTTCAGGAACAGACTCCTCCAGCACAGGTCCCCTGTGGAGCCACAGGTCCTGCTGGGATCCTGCTCCAGCCCAGGTTTCCCATAGTGTCATATCCTCCTTCAGGCATTCACCTGCTCGTTCATGGGGTCCTCTGTGGGCTGGAGGTCGATCTGTGCTCCACCATGGACCTCTCTGTGGGCTGCAGGGGCACAGCTGCCTCACTGTGGTTTTTACCACAGGCTGCAACTCTTCTCTGGTGCCTGGAGCACCTCCTCCCTCTCCTTCTCCACTGACCTGGGTGTCTTCAGAGTTGTTTCTGTCACATATTTGCACTTGTCTTCTCTGGCTGCAATTGCTTCTGCTCAATATTGTTTTTTCTCCAACTTAAGTGTGTCATGCCAGAGGCACTGCCAGTGTCCCCTTTGGGCTTGGCCTTGGCCAGCAGTGGTGGGTCCCTCTTGGAGCTGGTTGACCTTGGATCTCTCAGACATGGGGGAAGCTCCTGGCAGATTCTCACAGAACCCACTGCTGTAGCCCCCCCATTACCAAAACCTTCCCATGCAAACCTACAGCAACTGTTTAATTGTGACACTACAGAAAGAAGAGCCCAAGAAAAGTTCAGATTTGTTCTCTGGTTATTTTTACATGGGAATTGAGTGATGGAGACCTGTCGTTTTGAGCAATTCTATATGTACAAAGTACCTTTTCCCATTTCATTGAAAAAATCTCAACTGTCCTTATTTTTCTCTCCTTTCACATGCTGCAGATTATCTTTTGTGCCTTTAGAGATACCCCACAATCAGACCCTTCAGTTTATGATTTCTTAATTGGGAATTTCTGCTAAATGTAGATATAATAATACAGTGGTAGGCAGTGGGCAGTGGAAACCTAGCCCTAAGAGACTCAGCTGCCTGCAAACAAGCTAATAAGTTTCCTAAGCTCAGTGATGTGTGAACATACTAGCTCATATCCCAGTGGTGGCATAATTGCATGCAACTTTTACTGGAGTTGGGTTAAATAGCACTTGCCATTTGGCTTTGGGAATAAGCTTGTCTGTTGCTCATTGGGGAATTTTGTTCTATTGCACAGCATTGATACACTGAAGCAGCACAGCATCAGCTGCACCATATGGATATGTAGCTCACCTGGCTGATTGAATTCAACTTTTCTGGAAATAAATGATGTTATGGTTCTTGCCTCCCATGCTATTTAAAAAAGGTGTTTTGTGTTGTTCTTTTAGTAAAAAGTGTAGACAGAGCGCTTGAGCTATTTTCTGTAATCTTTCTCTCAATTGTTCAGACTTTCTCTCAATTGTTCTCAGTTGTTCAGACTTACTTCCTGGTGTTCAAGCAAAAATCACAGTACACTCCTTTTGTATTGCATTCTCTAGTAACACATATGCACTGTGTAAATAAAAGCAAACAGTATGGTGTGTAGCTAAATGCTATGGTGCAATACTTTACAATCATGCTACATCCAGAATTTTTAAGCTTTTGTTCATACCTCTAACCTAATTTGGTCTTGGAGTAATAAAATGAAGTAATAATCTGTATCTCTGAAATGGTCAACAATATTTTCTTTCTGCTGTTATTTTTATTTGTGAATCTATTTGGGGTTTGGACTAGGATGGGATATCTAATTAGCAAAAAACATTTGCAATTGCTATTAAAAAATAGAAAAATGAAATTAACTTCCTAAATTAAAAAAGTAATTTATCAATCCTTTTGTGATGTGTTCTTCAACCATTATGTGTAACTTTGCAAACTTCTGTGATTAAAGGATAAAATAGTGGGAGGAAATTATAAGGAATAGAGTACATTTAAAACATTTTGTACAAATTATTTGCAAAGCTGCAGTACCTCTTTTGTTACAGAAATGTGCTTTGGTAGCTCTTTAATTAACTTTCACTTTCAAAGGAGGTGTCCACATTCTAGCACAGGAAGGCTAAGATATGATTGACTAAAATCTCTTCAGATTAGAAAAATCAGTTGATATACAAGAGCTGAAATTGGGGTCCAAAAATTTGTCCCTGTCAAGGGATAGCCTGACTTTTGCATACATATGTGGGCATAAACAAGTCATCATGACAGATTTTTACTTTAATATATATGTGCTAGCTCCTCCAATTTCCACTTTTTTTTTTTTTGTTAGATATTTCTAGTTTTTTGGGTTATCTCTTCCACTGTTATGAGCATAACAGAGCTGGTATTTTCCACAGACAAAAGTTTAGTGCCAGTGAAAGGTGTTGAATTTGCAGGTCTGGAGGTGGATTTTCTCTCTCCAGTAAGCAGATGCTGTTTCAAAAGCAACACCATAAAAAAAAATACCAGGCAATCAAATAGCTTTTCTTGGCTTGAACGGATAAACCTGTAGTGATAGAAGATATTTAGCTTTATAGGCCTGCACTGCTGAGAATGAACCATGAAAGGGTGTTTACTGTCAAGTAAAAATTGCTTGGTCTTGTTTGGAGAGAGGATATGTTAATGGTTTATTTTCTGAATCATTTTCAAAGACAAAGTGATGACTACCCAAGATCCCTTAAAAAAATAATACCTGACCATTTCTTTCTGGCATCAATTCAAGTAGAATTGATGCTGGGTGCTGGGCTATAGAAGATAGCTCTTGACCTTTATGTAAACTGTGTTTTTTCTACATCATAGTGAGATATCATGCAGTCTTTACATAGCCTTTTAAATATTTTTTGACTACTTCATTGAAGGGGTACAATCTACTTGCTGTGCTTTATACTACTATTTACTAGTGTTGTGAATTAGATAAGCAATGAGAAATGGTTTTGATCTGGTCAGTGTATGGGTTTTCTGGGGTTTTAGGTTAAATCTTTTTTAAATAAATGAGTTTTATTTTACAAGTTGACTGTGTTCTTCCACATTAATAACTTTTCAGTCCTCTCAGATTTAGCAGTGGCGAGGAGGCAGATTATTTCCATTCAGTCCTTTTTCATAAAGGAGACTTGATAATATTGATTTTTCAAATTAACTTTAATGTGCAAAATCACATCTTTTATCTGAAGAATAATAGCAATATTAATATAGGACTAGAGAATTCTAAACTGACAGGTATTACAGATTAAATTTTCTGTCCAATCTTTTCCCACTCAATTCAGGTTAAATTACTGTGGTAGCTTGAACATCACTGAATTTATAGAGTGAAGGAAAAAATGAAAGTGTGTTGGCAATGGTCTGACAGCGTGCTGCTTCATTAGCATTTGGGTCACAAAGGGGTGTAACTTGCCGAACTTTTTAGAGAAATTGTCAAGTGGTAGCAAGATACAAGATATAAATTCACAATGTTTTAACCTAGACTAGGAAAGGTCAGCAGTAAATCTTAAATCAGATTTCTGAAGAAGTCAATGGGGTTTCCAGGAGATTAATTTATTCTATGAAGTGGGACTTAAACAGAGCAGTACTTTAGAAACTGTATATATTTACATGTGGATAAGGTCACCTTATATCTGAGAAACATTCACTTTACTGATACTTCTGTATAATTAAAATGATTTATCTGCAGCTCAGGACCAGAGTTAAGATTTACATGCAATAATTTTAAATGTAAGATAGGCTGTCTTTTCCCTGAGGTGCTGAAAACAATTAAGCCATATGCTGTTTAACTGTTAGGAAAGACTACGTTTTTAAAAAATATGTTTTGTCTACGCATTTTCATACCGTGCAGTATGATAGCTGCTTCCTTTTCATTGTGTAGGCTAGTAGATTCCAATAGTGTCATGGCTGATTCCAGCTCAAATCCGCTTCTTTAATTTATGGGGGCTGAAAAATAGCAATTAGAGATTTATGTTTGCTGAGGTGTCTGGATACTGTGTGACTCAGCAGGATGCTTCCGTGCCTTGTTTTCCCTGCTGCAAAGACCTTTGAAAGCACTGAGGCTGAGTCCACTTAGACTTGCTTTGTCACCCTTTGTAGCACTTTCAGAGATAGAGATTCTTTACTGCAGGGATGAAAATTGTGAAGCCTGAGGAGGTCTCAGTAGTTGTAATTGCTGCCTCTCTTCCCTTTCACACAGGGGTTAAAATTGCTTCTTCTCTTGTAGCAGAAGGAAAATCAGAGCTATGTCGATCCTCCAGAACCCAGGTTACAGATTGCTGACAGCAGAAGATCTGGCTTAGGGAGAGTAACTTTACTTTCTCTTGGGAAGCCTCCTACAACAATTTTATGAGTGTGTATTTGTTGAAGCTGTGATGTGCTGTTACTAATATTTCTGCCATGGCTTCTCCTTTTCCTGTCATAATGAAGTGTAGGTTTGCTGATCTGTGCTAAGTATATCACTTTGTGTCGCTTTTAATTCTGGAGACATACTTAATGGTGTGCCACAAAGGGAATAGCTCAGTTTGTCTAAGTGTGATTCAGCCTGAGGTGGGAGAACTGATTTACTTAAGGAATGGAGACTGTGTTTATGGCTGTGGGTTTCTCCTTGCTAAATCTGATTCAGAAAAATGTTCTTCTCTTCCTTTCCTCCCATGTACCTTTTCCCCTGATTTTTTAGGAGGTTTTTCTTTTTGTTGTTTTTTTTTTTTTGTTTTTTTTTTTTTTTTGGAGGGGTCTCATTATGTAAAAAGTACTGCAAAGTTCTTTTAGTAAGTGCCACAGTGAATGAACAATCTTCCTGGATCACCAGCTCTTGTTTTCTGACACATAATAAAGTTATAATAACCTGTCATTTCAAATCAATGCTGTTCTAGAACACAATCCATGTTACCTGAATGAAAACTTACCCTGTTTATGTCTTCAACTATGTCACTGAATAAATAGCAAGACAGCTACTGGCCAGAAAAAAAAAATCATAACAAAGGTGTATTTGTGTTGTAATTTCAGTAAATATGGGTGCCAGACCTGCAGCCATTGCAGTGAAGCCAGCTACCAAACATTATCATACTAATCCTTATTACTCTAATGTTGCTAAATATTATGAATACATTAAGAAATGTTAATTTTGTTCCTTACTTGCCCTGATGGGTTAAAAAAATATTTTCTGTAAGTAAAATCATCAGCTTATTAAAAAAAGTTTAGACAAGAAATTGAACTGAAATTACTTCAAAGGAAAATCCAGATACAACCTTTAATATAATTCTAGCAATGTTTTCCACCAACTTACATAAAAAAAATTTCCATAGTGTTTCAAAAACGTGCCATAATATTTTTTGGTTTATTTTTGCTGAGATTCAAAATCCAAGTGAAAGTGTTGATGTTGTGTTTTCGTGTCCCCTTGCAGGTGTAACAACTGTGCTGACAATGACAACACTAAGCATCAGTGCTCGAAATTCACTCCCCAAAGTAGCATATGCAACAGCTATGGATTGGTTTATTGCTGTTTGTTATGCATTTGTATTCTCTGCATTAATTGAATTTGCAACTGTAAATTATTTCACAAAACGAGGATGGGCCTGGGATGGAAAAAGTGTAGTGAATGATAAGGTAAGTCCTAAGGAAATAGTCCTATTTCCAGTCATTTACCTAAACCAGCTGTAATATATTGTTTTGACAGTTTGCTACATAAAAAAAAGATGCTTTAAATCAAAATAATGTAGATATGTTTTCTGTTCCAAACAGAAATATATTTGACCTTATGTAGCTAATCTAATTTGGTCTCATTAATCCAGATTTAGTTATCAAGAATTTTTTTTGGCGGGGGGGAACTGTCTGTCTGGTTTTTTGACTCCTCAGATACAACTGTTTATCTGGCTATTCATAAAATTTAATCCATATTATATCAGTTGATAACTGTTTTTTACTTTTTAATTCAATTGACTTTGAAGTAGGAAAAAAAGAAAATAAAGATATAATGTATATTAATTTTTGTGGTATGTAAGGTTTGGTAAAACAGATTAATGCCTATATATGTAAGGACTATGAATAACAAAATCTAGAATTTCTGAACATTTCCAGTATTCTGAAACTTACACCTAATGATAGCTAGACATATTTTTTAAAACTACTTTAGATAGCAAATGTACAAAATTCTTCACCTGTGATGTGCTGATGCTTTGCGTACACAGAAACACAGTCACACCTTAATTTTCTAGTCTTTATAGTGGTGTAGGTGTGAGAGCATGAAGTTTTAACCTGATGGAATTGCTTATTTCATGGACAGAATGAGCTGGTGATACACCTAAATTTGTTTATTTGCAGTTTAGCATTGTAATAACACAGAACAAATATTAAATCTTGCTTATTTTGACTGACTTATATAATTTTGTCTTATCCCAGTCCTTGATTTTACCAATGAAAGCAGACTTCTGATAAATACACAGATTTCTGCAATTCTTCTTCAAATAGGATAGAATTTTATTTGCTTCCTGAATTATTATAGAGTAAGTGTGAAGTAGGGTTCCTTAACTGACTTCTCACCATTTTGAGTGCATAAAGAAGCTGAATGTTCAGTTAATTGTAAAGGAGAATTAGAGGAAATGTACATTCTTCATAATTCCCTGTGACTTCTGGAAGGGCATGAGCTATCCATAACTTCAGGATCTGTTCCCTCCTGCTAGAGATAGATACCAAATCACTGCAAGTTTATCAGCATGTCATGAGTGAAGCTCTTCAGACTGGCACGTTGCCCTGGCATTGTAATTATGTGGGGAGCCCTTATAAACTCTCTGATCATCCTTTGGTTATTCCTTTAAAGTTGTTCAACAGTGTGGTCTCATGATCTTAGGAGTGGCAGCTGTTTATCAGCTAGGCAGTATTCCTTCCCTGGGAGTGACAATATTATGCATTACATTCTAAGATTTATACACCATTCATGTGTCCAGTTCTCTACTTTCTTCAAACTGACTTAACAAAAAGCTAAGCTTTTAACAGAGTTTCTCGTACAAAAATATAGTCGAGCCTTATTATGCAGATCTCGTTAATAGTATTACAGATACCTTTTAAAACACACTAGTTTTGTCTGAAAAGAAGGAGTTATAGATGAATTAAAGTGTTCCTCTCATAATTCAATTTGGTAAGTTACCCTTTTTTTTCTTTTGGTGAATGCATCTCTACACCTAAAGCCAGGCTTACTCTTCTCCAATTAAGATGAAATATGTTTCCTCAGTGACAGTCATCTGTATTCACATTTTATGGAAATTCTTGTCTAAGGGCTGTTGACATGGAATTTGTGTCACAGGAAAGCAGGTGCAGGTACAAGCTACATATTTGATCAACTATTTTTCACACTCCAGCCAATAAGGAACAATGCTGAATTCCCAACTGATTCCCACATTCTCTTTTTATGTGACACCATCTCCTAAGACAAGGTATTTTGGGAACAACATATAACCATGAAGATCTTAGCAAGATTTTTAGATGGCCCAGATAAATATCAAATTGGATATAATTTGAAACCAAAATTGCAAACTGAGTAGATGCCTCCAAGTGGAAGTAAAAAATTGAAATGCACCTGTATGAGAAATGTCACAGGAATTCCCTTACTTGTGTCACTTCCATTATATTAAAAATGAAAACAAACCAACAGCTGATAATTTCTTATATAATCCAGAAGTTAGCCATTTCTTCGTCTGCTTAATTCTGTATTTTGTGCAAGAGATGGACTAAATCTAATGTTTATTTCCTTGTCTCTAAGTTATATACATATAATTTAAATTACATTATATTATCATATTTAATATTTATGTAATATATGTTATATTTATATATATTTAAATAATATATATTGCTTTCTGAGAAACTGCCTTCCATTCTTTCCTGTAGGTTATTAGAAATTCCTTAGTTTGAGATTGCTGCAAAGCTCTGGATCAATTTATAGCTTTACAGTCTTACTGCAGAGCTAGTTTGTGTACCTATGTATAGATCTAAAACCCCAAGCCGGTATTCATTCCCTGTACATCCCTGTGCCTATGTGTACTCATGGACTCTCCATTGAACTGCCCCTGGTTGAACTTTAGCCCTTTGAAAGCGTACACAATCCCATAACAACACAGAATTGGTGAATTGGCCTCTGGAGATCATCAAATTTATCTCCCCTAGTGCAAGCAGGGTCAGCTAGGGATAGTTGCTCAGGGTCATTATCCAGATTTTTTTTTTTTAAATCTCTTCAAGGATGAAGATTCCACAACCTCTCTAGGTAACCTGTGCCAGTGCTAGGTCAAGCTTATAGTAAAAGTTGGGGGGTTTTTTTATGTTTAAGTAAAATATTCTGTATTTCAATTTGTACTCATTGCCTCTTGTCCTTCCACTGGATTTCACTGGGAAAAGTCTAATCTTCTTTACTCTCTCTTGTCAGATATTTATATACATTGATAAGATTCCCCCTGAGCCTTCTCTTTCCCAGGCTGAAGAGCCCCAGCTCTCTCGGCCTTTTATGTTTCAAAAGATTCAGGCTTTAAATCGTCTTTGTGCTCCTTCACTAGACTTACTTCATTATGTCCACATCTCTCTTGAGCTGGGAAGCACAGAACTGGATCCAGCACTGCAGATGTGCCTCAGCAGAGCTGAGTCGAGGGGAACGATCACTTCCCTTGCTGGGCTGGCACCACTCTCTGGAATGCAGCCCAGGAGGCTGTTGGCCTTTGTTTGTGCAAGGGCTCATTGCTGGCTTGTGCTCAACTTGGTGTCCACCCAGACTCCCCAGGCTTCTTCTACAAAGCTGCTTTCCAGCCCATTAGCCCCAACCTGCACTGGTGCATAGGTTATTCCTCCCCAGGTGCAGGACTTATATTTCCCTTTGCTGAGCTTCATCGGATAATTATTTTAATTCCATCCCACTCTTCTTCTGCTGTTTTTCATGTTCTTATTCCTGTTTTCATCATTGTTATGCATTTTTTTAAACAGTAATTTATGAAAAACAGAAATAGTTCTAGGGCTAAATCTCAGCTCAGTTCAAAAAACTATCAGTCTGGAGTCTTCCTATGTATGTAAACACACTTATTTCTCCAGAATCTCTCTAAAAATCTATACCCTCAACTGAAATTCATTTATTTATTAATGGTATGTTAAGATATGTCCAAATAATAGTGATGCTAGTTTTAGGTGAGAAAGGTGGCCTAATTTTAATTTTACTACAATGATGAGTAATTTTCACAGAAAACATTGTAAAGATCTTGCAATTCAGTTGTAAGAAGACAGATGCAAAGTCACTTGAGAAAGATCTACTCTTTTCCAGGTATGCTTACAATCACAGTAACAGACACTTCCTCACAATACTTCAGTAGGGCATTTGATGGTGCAAGAGTAATATTATGTCATCTCTACCTTCTTTTTGGATACATTGGAAATGTCTTTCTTTATATCTTATCAGTATGGTATTCCTGGTATTTATTTTAATATGCTCATTTGTTTCTTTTACTTTTGAAATTATGTTTTATTAAGTCTATTCTGGCAAATACACATGAAATATTTAACTTCCTGCTGTCTTCCAATAGAAAAAAGAAAAAGCGTCTGTCATTAAGAAAAACAATGCCTATGCAGTGGCTGTTGCCAACTATGCTCCAAATATTACCAAGGACTCAGTGCTACCAACCATCTCCAAGAGTGCTACAACTGCAGAACCCAACAAGGCAAAACCAGAAGCGAAGCCACAAGAAGCAAAGAAGACATTCAACAGCGTTAGCAAAATTGACAGAATGTCTAGAATAGTGTTTCCAGTCTTATTTGGTACTTTCAATTTAGTGTATTGGGCTACATATTTAAACAGGGAGCCTGTCTTACTTGGCTTTGCGCCATCAACCTAAAAGTTGACTTGCACTGAGGACTTCAAGCATCATTCTAATCAGATAGGTTGTTCACTATGTACAGTCCGACTAATAACTGCTAATCTGTGAACCATTCTGTACAGTGTGTATATAAATGTCTTGTCTGTGTATCTCCAAAGGAGGGACACAGTGTTAATTCATGGGTCTGTAAACAGATAGCACCCATGGCAAATACAGCCAGCTCTTTAAAAGTTAAACCCAGGGGACTTCTGTTAAACTAGGATTCAAATATTCAGAATTATATTCTCTCCGTACAATGAAATGAAGATGTGATCCTACATAATTATTTTGGAGCAGTATTTTTTTAATTTAAAGTTAAAATATTTTTCTATAAAGTAACTGATTCTACTTTAGTGAAAGAAACTGTCATTTAAAAAATGATTTTTTTAAAAAGGTGTAATTGTTTCATACAATAGCAGTACCCATGTACATAACAGAGTACGGAGGTCGTACAGTTCTGCTCTTCACAAACATTCTGGATACTAGTTAGACTGAAGAGGTAGTAAACACTACTATAGGGCAAAACCACAAGTTTCTTATTTCTATCCTCTTTGAAGTTGTTAATAAATTAATCTAATTGATTGATTTCAGTGAAAAATGTTAATTCAATATCAACCAACTTCTGCTAGTGAGATACTTATTCTTTTCACTGTTTTATTTATTTGATATTACTAAGCTGGGGTGTCTGGTTCAGCAAAGCTAGATTTTTAAAAAAATGTTTGACTTTGTTTTTAATTGGATTATTTTCAGGTTCATAAAAGCACTCAGAAATTTTTCAGGGTTTAAGTATATCAGTAATATAATCTACTTTTTCTCCTTGCTTAATGTTTTCCTAAAACCTGCCATTAAAATATTTACCTGTATTTGTCCCAGGAAGCACTGTTTTCAAGGGAAAAAAGAACCATGATTTAAGTTCAGGAAATTGTCCATATAATAAAATTTACTGCTGCTTTTGTAAATTGCAACTTTACATTTCGCTGACATAACTTTACAACAACTTTGTATACTAGAAATGATTTTGCTAAGATTTGAATGTTATTTTTTTAATAAAAGGTCATGCATCATCAGTAGGCATCAACTGTATTTCATATACACAAATATAACAAAATTGGATCTGCCATTGGCAATTTTATAAGAACATTTAATACTATCAGTAAAATTGTTTTTCATCTGAGTCTTTGCAAAGATTCTTTATGCCCCTAAAGGCCTGGTAAATCATAACATAAATAATAATTGTGTACTGTATTTAGATTTTAGTATACTTGGCCAATCAAAAATATTTTGATTCACACATACATTAGCAGTTATTAGTTGACCTTTAAAAAAGATACACCTTTATGATGATGTCTTCTAGTAGAGACATATGTAGTCGTATAGTGTCATTTATTGCAGTTTTGTACAGTAACTTGAGTATAGTGCATAAAATAGATATGTTCAGAGTTTAAAAAGAAGTTGTACAAATATTTCTAAAATCAAATAAAAGAGTATCTTAAGACATGGAAATGTGCTAAACGCAAAAAAGAGAAACACCGCTTTCTTTTGCTGTTTTATTTTCTTGCTTTTTCTTTGCTTTTGATGTGATTCTGTTTTGTACTTTGTGTGACAGTATAGATGCCAAGGTCACAAATGCATACTAGAAATAGAATAGTTAAGACAGAGTTGACATCAGTAAAATAAAGACCTTTAGTACGTTATAAAAGAAAGGGAAAAGCATGGACAAAGTGTGTATCCCTTGAATTCCCTCTAATTAAACCGTCAGACTAAACCCTTCTCATCAACAGTAGCTAAAAAATGAGCACTTTACTCAGAACATTAAAATAAAAATATCCTTATTTTCATATATATTTATATGTAAATGTAGATCTTCCATGTAACATGGAGATGTGTGCAATAGTGTGATTATGAGTAAAAGGCTGGAAGGCAAGCAATAAAAAAAAGGGTTTTTTCATGGTATAAGCATACATTTTTAAAATGTTTCATTTGTAAATTATAAATTTTCCCTTCAATATCACATTGTCCAGGTATGAATAAATATATAAATATGTACATATGTACAAATAATTGTAAATATTAGGACTGTAGAAAAATCCCTTCACTTTTAACTCTGTTTTTGGCAAAGGGCTCTGACTGTATAGTTTAATGGAGGCCCCTGCTAAACTTCTCTTGAACTTGAATAGCTTGATTATGTTTTCTATGGCTGAGGTCTCCTTCCTGTGACCTAGTGAGAGTTCTTACCTTCTGTTCACATCAGCAGGATTAGGGACCCTCCAAACCTCATCTGACTAGGGTATGAGAAACAGAGGCTTGTGTTTCACCCTTGGCTGCATCCCAGGCACTCAAACCATTCAGAGTGTTGAAACTGTTGTGTGTTTCTCCATGCACGACACTGTACAGGCAGAACTCTGCCCATGCCAAATATGAGTGTGCTCAGTCATGTTGAATTACCTGACAAGGAAGGATTTTATATCCTTATCCAAGAATGTGACCTCCTCAAAGGTTTTTAACAGTAAAGTCTTCTCCAACAAGGCTTCTTTGGAAACTATCATCTGGGTAACTCAGAGCTGCGTGCAAAAAGGATATCTTCAGTTTGCACAAGAAGCCCAACGCTGTCTCATGTTAGTCAGCCCTGCTGCTACCACTTTTATTGGGTACAACTATTTTTTCATTCACTGACCCTTTTCTCTACACTTATGCTTGAGCCAGTAGAAAAAACCAGGCATTTGTCACATGCTAAAGTTACATTTAACACCCACCTGTATAGAAAAGCAGGCATACTACATAAACTCAGTGAAAAAAAAAACCCATTTAAAATAATTACATGCAGTTATTGTGGGCATCAGCAAGGCTTTTAAATGGGCCTACTCCAGAAAATTTAGGTAGTTGGTCTACATTAAAGCAAACTTCTCCTATGGGAAGGAGTCTGCCTTACTGTTTCACGGCTGAAACATTTACTGTGGCCCAACTGAGTACACATAAGGTGCAAATTTGTAAGACTACCAACTGGATAAGTGAATATAAATGTAAAGATTTAAGTGAATGGGAGCATCATGCAAGGAATACCAGAATACAAAAGTTAGGCCTTCTTTTAATTTAGAATGAATCTGTGTAATTTCATTTAGTATAGAATCTGTGTCTGGAATTTTAAAACTAATGTCACAAATTTACATGCCAAATATCTAGAGGTTTCATATAATTTGAGTAAAACTTGCTAGTCTTAAATACTTAAAGTGGGGAGAATGAGTGAGAAAATGCAAGTCACTTCTCTATCAAAGATTTGCACATGGAATCTGCCAGTGAATTTTTTGGTTGCCATATTAATCTAATTTACTTCTCCCATTATTCTTGGATCAGTGTGTCATATTTTATATGACAAGAAATTTATAAAATAAATAAAAACAAAGATAAAACACTGTGGTAAAGTTAGATTGGAATTACAGTAATTCTGAATGAGATTTATGAAGCAGCCTTCCAATGTAGTACTAGGGCACATGTTTCTGGATGCATGTGGTCAGTTAATTTAAAAGTAATTTATAAATCAG
The DNA here is from genome assembly GCA_024500445.1 of Entomyzon cyanotis. NCBI lineage: Eukaryota > Metazoa > Chordata > Aves > Passeriformes > Meliphagidae > Entomyzon > Entomyzon cyanotis. The sequence goes on along the minus strand of JAKEPQ010001009.1, from coordinate 20,058,531 downwards.
CATGAAAACTAGAGATCACACAGTTTATCAGCCAGAGTTGTCTGCTGGAGACTTCACGACAGAAGAGTGGCTTTGAAACTTCTCAGCTGTGCTACGGCAAATTAAATGACCTTCACCTGCCATATCTGGGCTAATTCAACTTGTAACTGCTGCATAGTTGAGCATCTTTTAAAAAAGTATTATGGTAGGTTTCTGAGATATGAGCTTTAGCTTGGGAGAGTACTCATACCACTGAACATTATTTTAAGTTAAGGAGCCAATTTGCCTGTATAGTCACAGGAAAGAGCATCTAGACATCAAACAAGAGCCTTACTGAATCACCTTCCCTTCCCAGTGATTACAGATAACATACAGGGTGGTGAGACTTTTCAAAAGTGACCAAAAACTGTATGCATGAAATCAAGCAGAAACAGCAGGGAGGAGGTAGGGATGTATGGGGGAGGAAAGGAGAAAAGAGAACACACAAATGGCTTTGTTACCATGGCAGTGGAATGTGAGATAACTGAGGAAGAAGTCGCTGAGGGAGATAATGTGTATTTTTGTTTCAGCTTCAGTTCTGAGCCTTCATTGCAACATGTGAGTTGTGGGACAGTAACTTTTAGAGCACATAAGATGGAAATACTTGTATAATTCTGCTTAATTTGAGGGACATGATTTGTGCCTTTGAAAGTGAGAGGCCTCTACTGACTGCTTTGTGAAAACAGACCATGCAATGCTGTGCATCTCCTGCTGTTTGGGACATCTTGGTTGGAGGGAGAAAAGACGCTTCAGAAATTAAGTAGAATTTTGTTAATTCTACATTTTGTTTTCTTAAGAAGCGTGGCTTTCACTTAAGCACAGAGAGTCAGCATTCATCCTCCATACCTCTCATTCCTATTCTGAAAGCTTAGTAGTGCACAAGTTTTGCCTTGGTCTTCACAAAATAGATGAATTCTATGCTGCTGAACATTTCAATTCAAAACAAGTTTGCATGAAAGATTATTTCAGTGTGGATATGAATGCCCAATTATGTGTAGACACATAATGCTAAAATTTATAAAGCTGTGCAGTGAGTTTTAAAGTAGAGGAAGAAAACATTTTAAAATAAACCCAGTAAGTTAAATAGCTTCATTTAAAAAACACAGAGCGTGATAATTGCATCAATCTCTAAACATGGCTAAATAGAGTCTCTGTGTGGTATAATTTCATATCACATATAAAGTTTGTGTCTTAGACACATTGAAGTTCTAAAATAATCATGTGAATTTACATGAAATTCAGCTCACACTTAAGCCTTGTGTAAAGGCAATGGTTCTTTATAAAGCAATATTAGGATTCCTTCCATCTCATCCCAGCAACAGTGAAACTTCTGCTAGAATGTTCTTAGCATGCAATATAACTTCAATATAACTTCAAATGCAATATAAAGTTACATCCCTTTAATATCTCAAATTTTTTTCTTTTTAGTCAAGGGAACCTTCTCCATCTCATTTCTGTAGATGACCCAAACTCCCTAACAAATAGAACTTTTAAATATTTTCTAAATCCAATTGTTAATTACAGATATCTGAGAATCAGTGAGGGACTTCGTCACTTTAGCTCTTCAGTAGTAGAAGTTAAAGGCTCAAAACTTTTCAATGCATGGCAGATGTTAATCACATAAAATGGTTTTTTCCCTCTACTTTAAACCACTTAATTTTCTAAATTCAGAACTCTCTAGGTGAATCTTTTAAGTCCTGTATTGGAGCCTGTGATTATATCTTACTGGAAGAGGATAAACTTTGAGAGCTTGACATCTCTGACGGAGATCAGGGCAAAATTTGCACTGAATTTAAAATAAAACTGATTCACATCTTCATCATATTAATGTCTATCAATGAAGTCTGTAAAGACTTTTACAGAAGAGGAGTACACCTAAAAGTACACTTGGGCTCTCCTTTGGATATGGGTTGTCAATTCTTTAATCCATGAAAATAAACCCTTAAAAGAAGTGTCAACCATTCTGAAGTACAGGACTTGATGTCTGTTTTATTCCTGGTATTAATGCCCTTTAAGAATATTGCGAAAGTGCTATAAGTTAGGATGAGTTGATAACACTAACAGAAAGGAGGATGTTTAAAAATATGCAAGATGATGTATACTCTTCCTCTAGTGTTGGAGTCTACATAAATACATATGATTATATTTTTATGGTTGGATAATTTAGAAGTTCTATTTTGCTTTCAAATTTTAATTCTTTACATAATGTTGTGGATATTTCACTCTATAAGGTGTTCTGGAGTGTGTTCTTATGCATTCAAGGTTTTTAATGATTGCAATGAGTGCTTTCATTCATCTGATATTAAAAGAGGTGAGCTTCAACAGGTTGAAGTGTTATATTTGTTTTCCAATACTTTATCCATCAAACTATGCTTTTGAGGATGAATGGAAATAGCGAATGGAACAAGATATTACTTCAATCAACTGCTTTTGATATTCTTTATTAGATGTTCATTTTGGCTGAATTTATCAGTTTATAGGCTACTGTAGCTTAGCAATAGCACGGAATGCAATGTAGTACTTGACATCTATTAGAATACATATGCACCGTATCTATAAACTGTTAAAAAATCAGTTCCTAAACTGTACCCCTTCATCCTCTCCCCTCCAAATAGTCACTTTATTAGGAAACATTTGAAGGCACTTTAATTTTAATGGAAGTGATTTCCCTAAATGTTGTTATACGCGATTAAAAAAAAAAAAAAGTAAAAATAAAGCGGAGTCTTATTCATACATGGTTTGCAATTTCTCACCTGGGCTGGAGTCAGAAAACATTTATGCATTGTATGACAAGCCTACTTGAGTGAGTCACTTAGGTGTGAAAATTTATAGGACCTGGAAAATAGGCACTTCCAGTATATTAAAAAGAAATAAGGGAATGGGAAGAATGAAACCAATAATTTTAAAGAAAATTAAACACCAATCAATTATGCACCATAAGAAACTGCATGATAAATGTAAGTATACTTAACCTTGAACATCAGTGTCATATAAAATCTTCTGGGTGACAGTTTACTTATTTAGTAGGTTTCATAGTTATAAATAATTAAAGAGGATGATAATATTCTGTAATTTGTGACCTTGTTTTAACTGGGAAAATTGTTACTTTTCTAAAATGTTAAAGAAATAACTGGATTTATGTTTGAATGTGTCACTGCTTGCTGTTGAAGAATATTTATTAACCACATGCAAAATATTGCTTAACATTATCTTTTTGTACTTCTTATTAAAGTTAATTTAAATATAGCACATTTTGTGTTTTTGTTTTTTAATGCTTTGACAGCACAAATATTTAATTCCCTTCATGTCTTTTCTCTTAGGACTAGCATGTGGGTTTTTAATTTTCTTGTTTTTAAACAACCCATTACAGCCTCTATGAAGATGCTTTTTTTATTAACGACGGTATTTCCCAAAGGAAACAAACAATATATTGGAAAGAAAGTATTCCTCAGCTTGGTGAGAGTTTAACAGGTTTCCTATTTATATAATGAGAATACCCTCATGTATTCATATTACAAATGGCAATGTTTCATGTTTTCTGAAGGTTATAAAACATATTGCTGCTGGGTATACACTAACCACCAGATGATGTGGAGCATAAGAAACCTCCTATCAGGCAGCTTAATTCATCAGTGGGAATATATGGGGTAACAATGCTTACCTGGAAACAAAGAAATGACTAAACTTCTAGTAAGGCGGTTTTGGTTTTCTGTTTTAAAACGAATGCTCTGATTCCTAGTCTTTCAGTGAAAAAGCTATAAATTTTTCTGGGATGGCTCTTTCTTTTCCTGCAAAGTCACATCTTCTCACAAGAAACACATAAATGTTTGGATGATGGATGATGAAGAACATGACATCCTTCTCTCCAAATTTGAGACACATGCATTTGAGATATGGACTATATGATGGGTAAGGAATTTGGCTGGATGGACACAGCCAGAGAGAGCTGTGGTCTATGGCTCAGTGATGGAGGCTGGTGACAAGAGGTGTTCCTCAGGGCTCTGTTTTGGGATTGGTGCTCTTCAATATCTTTGTCAATGACACAGACAATGAGATCCAGTGCACCTTCAGCAAGTTTTCAGATGACGCAAAGCTGAGCAGTGCAGGTGACACAGCAGAAGGAAGGGATGTCATCCAGGGGGACCTGGACAAACTTGAGAAGTGAGCCCTTGGGAACCTCGAGAGGTTCAGCAAGTCCAGGTGCAAGGTGCTACACCTGGGTCAGGGCAATCCCAGACATGAGCCCAGACTGGGAGATGTCACTGAGAGCAGCCCTGACCAGAAGGACTTGGGGGTTCTTGTGGGTGAAAATGTGGCCATGACCCATCAGTGTGCTCACAGCCCAGAAGGCCAATGGCATCGTGGGCTGCATCAAAAACAGGTTGAGGAAAGTGATTCTTCCCCTCTACTCTGCCCTGGTGAGACCCCACCTGAAGTACTGTGTCCAGGTCTGGGCTCCTCAGCACAAGAAAGACATGGACATATTAGAGCAGAGCCAGAGGAGGCCACAAAGATGATCAGAGGGCTGGAGCAGCTGTCCCATGAAGACAGGCTGAGAGAGCTGGGTTATTCAGCCTGGAGAAGAGAAGGCTGTAGGGAGATCTCACTGTGGCCTCTCAGTACTATAAGGGGGCTTATTAAAAAGAGGGAAAAGGGACTTTTTACTTGGGCAAGTAATGATAGGAGAAGGGGCAATTATTTTAAACTAAAAGAGATTTAAATTGGATATTAGGAAGAAATTTTTTACTCTGAGGGTGGTGAGGAACTGGCACAAGTTGCCCAATGAAGTTGTGGATGCCCCATCCCTGGAAGTGTTCAAGGCTGGATGGGACTTTGAGTATCCTGGTCCAGTGGAAGGTGTCCTTGCCCATGGCAGCTTATGGAATGCTGAGGGATTAACAGCAATACAGAAAATGGTCTATAATATAGTATATATAATTTCAGGAAACTCTTGTACAAAAATCAGACTGTAATGAATAAGGATTTAGTTTCAGTGTGGTTTATGTACAGGTATGGAGCAAACAGGGGCCTGAATAATATTGGCAGGGCTGAAAAATCACATGGGAGAAGAGAACAATTTAACTAGATCCAGCACGGAAAACATCTTTAACAGTGGTCCTTTGCATTTGTGGTGGATAGGAGTTAAAGTGAAAGATGAATATTCATAACATTTTAAATATTGCAAAGCAATTCTGCTTTCAAGTTCTTTGCATATCTTTTGAGACCCTGGTATAAATTATTAAAGAGGAAGGAATTTAATGTCTCTTCAACTTTCCAAAGATTAGCATCACTTTTTGCTAATGCTGGACATGAGTGGCAAATACAAAGAATGTGGCAGTTTTATGAGGATTACAGTTTTGTGTAGGGAAATATATTTAACTGCTGCACTCCTCTCCCTCCCACTGTCGCCAAGTCAATTGCTTATATTGGAGATAGTAAGAACTGGCAGCAAAAATTGCCCTCAAGTCGTGGCTTGGAATATTGCTCTTAAAACTTTCTGATGGAACACATTTTCCTTCAAAACACCTTTCTGTTAGTCCTTTCTACCACAGCCACCTGGCACTAAACAGGTTAGTGTTTTCAGAAATGGCAGTGTTGGAAACATGGGCACAAAACCATGCTTCAAGTTTCATTATGGGTTGAGTTCAGCTGTTTTTACTGTAGTTGTGTACAATGGTCAGTGTCTTTCTTTTTAAATCAAGAATTCTGACAGCATTAATACACTAGAACAAGTGTTCAGTAATGAGCCAGTGATCAGGTGGTGCTGGGAATATCAAAGACTAGATCCATCTGGCAACTCTGCCACTTACCAATGGTGATAGTAACTTCATACCTCACACTAAGACAGGATATTAAAAAAACACCCAAACAAAAAGAGTCAAAAAACCCCAGGGAAACATAGGAGGCTCTGAAGTGCATTGATGACAACTTCCTGGCAGAGGTGACGGAGGAGTCAAGAAGGGGTGGAACTCAGCTGTAGCTCATATTTAAAAAAGGGATGGACTGGTAAGAGATGTGTGAGCCTTGGGTGTACTGACCTCGAGATGGTGGTGTTCAGGAGCCTTAGAGGAGGAAACAAGGCAAAAAACTGGATACCAGCCCTGGACTGCAAGACAGCAGACTGGCCCTGATCTCTGCACAGTGCTAGCTCCATTCACAGCCTCAGGCAGCTGAGGGATAGGCTTGGAAGAGTCCCTTGGTAGATGGTTCTGGAGAGAAAACAGGTCCAGAGCAACTGGTTGATTTTCAAACATATTCTTTTCCAACCTCAAGCAAAGTCCAACTCAGCAAGCAACAAGCCAGGCCAAGGTGGCAGGAGGCCTGTATAAATAAACAAGTTGGGCTTGTCTAAACTCAAATATAAAAAGGTAGAAGCAGGGCCAGATGACCTGGAAGGAATATAGAGACACTCTCTGAGTTTGCCGAGACATTCATGGGAAAACAAAAGTCTGAGGATGGGAAGAAAGCAAATATGACTTCTTCCTTCAAGGAGGGATAGAAGGCGGGGTCTGGTGACTTTCAGACCAGTCATCTTTACCTCGATTCTTCGTCAGTTTCTGTGTAATGAAACAAATATTCCTGGAAGACATTTTCAAACATCTTAAAGAAAAGATGGTGATTGGGAGTAGTGAGCATTGATTGATGAAGGGGAAGTCATGCTTGACCAACAATTCTGGGGTTAGAAGACTAGCTTTGTGGACAAGAGCAGAGCACTGCTATAGTTTATCTGACTACAGTAAGGCTTTTGACACCATCTCCTAGAACCTCATGAAATTCAACAAATGGAAATGCAAAGTCTTGCATTAGAGGAAAGACATGCATTAGTACAGGCTAGAAAGCAGGTCTGTAGAGAAATACCCTGGGGTCCTGGCAGAGAAGAAACTGAGCCAGCAATGTGTTGTGGAAAAGAAGGCAACAAGAATAGTCTTGATTAAAGAAAAAAAAAAAAAAAAGACCAAACCAAAACCAACTTAAACCCATCAAACTAACAAACTAAAAACCACCAAAAAACAAAGGTGGGAAGGCCAATGAGGGTAAACATAAATATAAGTATGTATGCATATATTTCAATCCTCAAATTCAGAAACACACAAAAGAAATTATTGTACACAGAGGGGGAGTATAGTTCATTTCTGTGTGGGAACGAACAAGTTTTGCAAGATTTGAAGCCCCTTTTGGCTCCAGAGTTTTTCCTCCAACTTATTGCTAGCACATAATTTTGTTTGTAATTTAGCCTTTTGTTAAATGTCAAACTTGCATGTCGTTTTTCCCAGGAGTCACCCTTCCTGTCTGTCACCAGTTTCCTTGTTAACTGAGATCTCTGTATTTGGTGTCATGCTCCCGTGGCCTGCTTGGTTAGTTAGCCAGAAAGGCAGGGCTGGCTATCTATATTCCACATCCCATGTCTTTCTAGAGGGACGAATAACTTCCCTTATGACAGCAGACCTATTGAAATCCAAGGCAATTTATGTGTGTGACATTACAGGTAAAACCAGCATGAAGGAGTGCATCTTTTCCAGCAGTACCAGCATGACGTATAACATTAGTGTTTGGGTGCTAGGATTTTTTCTAACTCTGAAGATATTTTTTTCCTACATTAGGAAGTTTAGGAAAAATTAGCTGTATGTCTTGGATGCCCATAACAGTCAACACAGTAGGCAACCCTTCACTATTGTCCCCTTTCTTACCTTGTATGCCAACGTCTCATTTTGCCTTAGAACAACAGTTTCTATTCCTTGCAGTTACAAAGAAAGCCTCTGAAGTCTACTCTCAACATCAAAAGACACAGTGCTCCCGGAATCTGCAGACAATCTGACTCAATAGATCACTTCTGAGAAGTGTCATTTTACTGTGTTTTGGAAAAATCAGTTAATCATTTAATTGGTACTCCAATTAAGACAATTTAAGCATGGAAGAGGGTTTGTTTCCTCTGCTAGGCTACAAATACATATTTTTAACTTAAGTGCTTAGGAGATGGGAAGGACTAAATCATAAAATAAGAGCAAACAGATTTATGCAGTGCTACACTCTTATGAATCCAAAAGAACTGAGTTTTGAAGGTTGTAAGGCAAGGAAGGATGTATTTATAAGTACATTCTAAAGTTATAAAGCTATAACTCATTAACAGTAAAAACACCTGCCCTTTAATAAGGACTTTCCCCCATAGTAGGGCACATGCTAGAATTGCAGTTACATTTTTGTGTTGGTAAGGAGAATTCCCAGTCACAGAAAACCAGTGTGTGAGAAGGCTTTTCACATGTTTCACGACTTTAGTAATTTCTTCTCTACTGAATGACTAGATCTCTTATTACACTTTGGTATCTTATGTTTATGACTCTGAAAATGCATTAAATAGTCCTTTTAATGCTAAGATGCTGCAACTGAACCAATATTTTGCCTGCTATCCATCCTCCATTTTCACAAAGAAAATTTCAAAATTGTCCATTTACTTCTGTAGAGAATTTATGGCAATCAGATGATTTCTATTTATTGTGAGCTAATCACAATGTCATAAAGAGATGACTACTTGAAATTATTGCCTTTTTCACTACTCACACATCACACTCATTGCTAAAGCCTAAGTGTTTATGTCTGAAGTGTAATTGCTTTGTTGACAAGTTATAATAATGGCAAAACTTTGAAGATCTTTGAGCATGATGCACATATCAATATTGTTTTAATTATTTCAGTGTTGATGAAATAGTGATAATCAATGCTAATGGAATAATCACAATTAAATGAGATTCTGCTGTGACTGATATTTTGTTAATTTTAGCAGTGTATTTGGGTTATGACAAGAAATATGTCTCATATTGAGTTCCCTCACTAACTCCCATCACAGATCTTACTCTTTTCTGCTCAGAGATTTTTAGCTGGTTTTATTGACTGTATTTTTTTTTAATAAAGGTGATTAAACAATTCCCTTTCCACATACAAGTATTACTTCTGACTTTTATTTTTTTATGTATGTCAGCATTTAGTTTCTCACAACAGCAGTTATTCCTGAATCCCTTACACCTGCTCAAGCACCAATTACCATATCCTTGCATCTGATTCCATTTTTCAGTAAGCTTTTTTCATTGTGCTATGTGATGCAATTACAGATTAATACTACTTTTCAGAACATTTGTAAGCGTCCTTCAGCAGGATTTATTTTGATCCACGGTGAAGGAATCTTATAAGTTTCAAATCACTAATGAATAGATGATACATATATTATTCATAATGATTAATGGTTTAATTTGCAAGTTCATTTATTGATTATAATTTCTAGAATGCAGATTATATGTAAAATCTAAAACAAAAGCCGCTGCCTTAAGATTTCTTCAGTGGAGTAGTGGGTCATTGCATATCAGAATGACATATCTGTATTGAAGGAATTACCACTGAAATAATAAAGTCTGTTTCCTGTCTATTCCTTGATGAAAACCATAGCATTTGAGTTTGGAATTAAGTGCAGCATTGTTCTGCAAAGAACCAAGAAGTCTGGAGTGGCACAGGCAAGTAGGCATTTTTGACCTGGTGAGCACTTGACCTTATGGTATATGTGACGTTCCCATTTTTAATAGTCTACATGTTAAATTTCATTTAGACAAAAGATCAAATCAAGCATTATTAAGTACTAGTCCTTCACCTTGTTCCCCTCTAGCTCAGACCACTGCTTGAATTGTACAGCAAGCCCTTGTATTAGTCTGAAAACAAACCAGTGGGAGATTGCAAGTCAGGATTAAAATTTAATAGGAAAAATTAAAAATAAGTGAAATAATACAAGCAAAACCACTGATAAAGTCAGATACAACCTTATACCCTGTTAGGGTGGTGGTAGGGGTCCAAGTGAAGTAATTCAGTTGAAGCAGTGATCCTGTGGAAGGTCTAGTCTCCAGCTGAAGGTCCACTGATAGCCCTTTTCCTCTGGGAACCCAGTAGACAGGGCTAACTTGTGCAGTTCCAAGGCCAGGTTATATCCAGGTGGGAATGCTTGGCTCCTCCCTCCTGGGTGGAGCATCTCACAATAGGATGAGGTGATTCCATGAGTCATGTGGTGGGTTCTTGATGGCTCATTGTCTGTTATCAGGGGTGAGTCATAGCAGGAGACAACAGCTAATGACCCACAGCTGGTGGTAATAGAATGCTAAATACATCTATATCATAACCTAGGACAGCCCTCCCAGGCTGAAGGAGTCTGGTGTGGGCTGTATTCCCACCTTGCTGAATTGCAGAGGCTCCCTGTCTTGTGTCACTCTGGCAACAGTGACCAGAACACTCTCCAGGTGAAGGCACTAGGTAACCTACATTTAAGTCAAGGGTGTAGCGACCCAAATGCAGAACAGGATTCTGTTAAAGCAAAACCCTTTTAGTACTCATTTCATGTCTGATTTGCCTTCTTGCCCTTGTGGTGGTGATTTTCCTCAGGTAATCCTGTTTAAATTAATGGAGCTCTTCACAAAGCACTTTCCTGCCCTGCTGGGCTGTAAGGGCAAGTCTGCTCTACATGACCTTGTTTTTCTCCTCCAGGTTCTCTGGTTACCTTCAACACCAACAGGCACTTTGTGGGACCACTGTAGGAGGGAAAAGCTTAATGGCTCTCTGTCCTACATGCTGTCCTGTTCTGGTGGTTTTGTTTGACACATACTGAGCCACGAAAAACTGGCTGAAGAAGGTAAGGGCCCTGATGATCACCCTCTTAGGGTGCAGGTGCAGCAGTGGAAGGTCCATGGTTGTCTCTTTGCTAGCTGACCAGCTCATTCAAAAGTTTAATTGCAGTCCCAAAGGAAGGAGGATGGAATGCAGTGAGGATGAGGCTGGTACTCTGTCCTCCTATTGTACTGGTCCATATCGTGGTCTTGTTGCAGCAAAGAGAATGACTTTTTCCAAAGGAGCTGTACCAAGAATTTTTTTCAAACTACCTATTTCAGAATCAATGCCAGCAGTTAAGCCTGAAGGCATTATCTAACCTTCAAGGACCGTTATTTTTTAGAGTTTGCAATTTTGTATAAAGGCTTTTAAAACATAAAGAAATGCTGAGGCCATAAAATAGCCTGGGTGTCTGTTTAGCACCCATTTGACGTGGTATCTCAATGAATTCCATCCCCCATCCTCCCCCCTGCCCCCCAAATGGTTTACTTCAAAGAGCAAAAAGCTAAACTACATCTGTTGTATGGTACAGCACCACAGGGAATCAAAGAAAATGAAATATGCAAAGCATCTAAGCAAATAATTACTTTAATTGAGAAATAATTGGAAGGAGAGAAATCATTCAAGAAGAATACTTCAGGATAATGACTCACACTCTTTTCATGGCAAATTACAAAAAAAATCTTGGCAATTTTGTATTATTGGCATGTTTAAATATTCTTAATGGATTTTAAAATTAAAATCTTAGAAAATGTTCTTGATTCAAATCCAACCTGCCTCCCAGCCTGACATATCTTTAAGAACTGATGCTTATAATTTTCTTTTGCACTTCAGAAAAATCTGACTACATAAAGGAACATGATTTATCGATAAATCTGTTTTAAAAAGCAGTTCAGAAAATAGCACAGCAGACATATTTCTTGCTAAGCCAGAAATATGAGCATTTCAGTAAAGTGTTAAATTAGGGTTAAAAATGTAAATTGCACAAAGCACATTTTACACACAAGTGTGAAAACTAAGTTTCTCATTCATAGGGGGCCACCTATTATAAAAATAAGTGAAAAAAGTCTTCCACGAGAGAGATCGCTGGTTCCTTAACAATTATTTTTAAAGTAATCATCATTGATATTTAGAAAAATAATAAGAAAACCTGTAGAAATCTTCCATCTTACCTGCTCATGCAATGGGTAATACTCTTTAAAGCATAAAAATATTTAACAGGCACCTGGATTTCAATAATTTTTGTGTGGGATGAGAGTATGTATTTTCATTTCATGGACTATTTCCCTCATTGTGAATCAGGAAGTCAGTGTAGGTAATTGTCATTAGTTAGATAATTGGGGAGTAACTCAAAGTTATCTCACACAGAAAGCATCAGAATGTGAATATCAGTACCTGTACTATTTTTGAATAATTTCATATATAAATAAGTATATAATGTTTAGGAAAAGTTATTGATATTTTCAATAGGCAATATTGTGAGGCAACTCACATCCTGATGAAATCTCTGAATAAACAGACCCTTGATTTAATTTCTTTCCACAGGCAGATGATGGTGCAGATGTGCAGCTCCAACCTGGGCATGTTTCCCTCTGATAGAGGCACGCATGAAAAAGCAGAAATGCAGATTCTTTAAAATTAATGAAGAAACATGTTTTGTGAGTTGCTATTCTTTTGTACTGTTTTCTTCTCCAGAAGATTAATACTTAGATGTGCATTTTATTTGGAAGCCATCCCACAGAGATTTTGGAAGAGGGAGCTGTAGTTGATTAGACTTCATACTTAACAGGGAGATCTTGTTGCAGCTGACTTTTAGAAAATCTTCCTCTGCTTAAAGTGCCTCCCTTTTGTTCTTGCAGACTTCTATCAGATTACAAGAGGCTATATAACAAAGGAGAGATTATGTAATAATGTACCACTTCAACTAAAATGTATTTCATATTCATTCTTCAGTACTATATATCCCTTTCATAGTCGTATTTCATAGTCACCATAAATAAATTCAGGGTTAGATTGTACTTCTCAAGGTGACTTGTTCAGGATAAAGGCAGTTGTTATTGTGTTTCAGCTCTTTGTAATGCATGTGCAAGGCAAGGAGGGCTTTATCAAAAGAAAAATATTTCAGTTTTGTGCTTTTTTCTCATAGCAGTCAGACAAACTGAGAGCTATTGAACTTGTACTTTCTCAGAGCAAACTTGCTGAACAATTGAGGAGGAATAGCTTTTTACAAAACCAGTTTGTTTAGATTCCATTTGGTTAAAAGATTTTTGTTTGCTTTTGTTTATTCCTAACACATTTCATCCCAGTGAATTTTTCCTTAGTTGAAAAGAATTTTTCTTTAGTGTCAGGCTTTTCCAGAACTTTTCCAATTTTTTTAACCCTTAAAACTTTTCTGAAAATAATTTGTTTAAATTACATTCATTTGGGGTTTTGGGGGTTGTTTCCTATTTGATTTTGGTGTCAGTTGTTTTCCTGATATGTTTCATTCTACTGAATTCCTTCTTAGCTTAGTGAAATGAATTTTTCCTTGGCTTAGTGAAATGAATTTTTGCTTGGCTTCAATACATAACATCATATTTCTTTCTATAAAAGTATGAGGGCTTACAAGAGCATTTCTGAGTCTCCTATCTCCCCTCAAACCCAAAGAAGATTAGACTCAATGCACCTCCTATTTCTGAAGCACAGAATTCTGAGGAAGAAACATTTTTGTTTACAGAAACTTCTGCAAGCATCAGAGAGAAGTCAGGCAAAATAACAGGCAAACCTCAGCCACATAATACCCTTTGCAGATGGTTTGAAGGTATGAAGGCGTAAGCATTTATAATATATGTAAAGCCATAATCCTTTCCTTAGCTTTTCTGAATCATCTGAGAAATTCTGCCTGGTTCCTGTAGGCTGGCTTAGCCCCTGGCTCACGGAGGGGATACTCAGAGGCTTTTGGAGCTGCAGATGGATGCAAACAGCACAGCCACCCCCTGCTCCTGCAGGGCAGCAATGGCAAGGAGGGAACCCCCAGCTGCCAGGGTGTTTGCTGTCTCCTCTTTTTCCCTGGCAAACTGACTTAAGACTGCACAGGACAGGATGCAGGTTAGTGTGACCCATCCTTTTGGGAAGAGAGGGCTTGAGTAAGATGAAATAGCAGCAATGAAAGTTATTCCAGAAATCCAAGGTGGAGAATCACGATGAGTTTCCTGGAGACAGGTGGAGAACTTACCAGGACATCAAAGAAAACATGCAGTTAAGTCAAGCTTATGATCTGTATCATTAGATATATTTTTTCTACAGAAATCAAAATTTGCTCAGAAAGGGCCTAGAGACAATTCAAACCCTTATTAATTCCCAGAAAATCCCTATAATAAAAATGATGGAGTACATTTGTTTTGCTAATAAGATAGCGAGGTGCCTTAGAAGCACTTTTGGGAATAAAATTCCCTCTAGATGCATCAGATGTAAGCAATCACTTTACCTGGTGTATTTTGGCGAAGTAGCTTGGTGTATTTTTTCCATTTAGAAGCAAGTGGGATTGTTTAAGTATTGGAATAATGTGGGAGAAAATTAGAATTGTAACATAGGTTAAATAACCCTAAAGAAGCTTCTTGGCTCAATTTAACTTAAGATATTTTCCACCTCTTCCAACTTACATGGTGTCTCAAATTTTTACTGAAATGCTGTGTGAGAGCACATATATTCTTGCACATTGGACTGATCCCCAGGGAATTCTCCTAAAGCAGATAACATTGTAGCTCTTGATAAAATACAGCTCAGACTTTTACAATTTCCTTTCCTTCAGCATTTCCATTCCCAGTTCAGTTAGTATCAATTGCATGAAAAATAATTTTATTTTGCTCGCTCTTTACCTTGCCTCACAAGAATTCTTCCCACTTACTTTGCATGCAGAGAGAACACATCTGTACTTTCTTTTCTTGCCTGAGCAGGAAGAGTGAAATGGTCCCATCATTTCCTTCTCTAGAAATAATAGCAAAGAAAGGTCAACCTCAAAGTCTTGTTTCCTCAGATACCTCTTCTTAAGTTTGATATTGAGATTTATGAAGATTTTGCTAACCCATGAGGATCTTCCCTCCAATATTATAAACCTCCTAGGAGCCTGCAGAGCCCTGCTGCTTGCACTGCACCCATGGAATGGCAATTGCTGGGGTATTATGTCACAAATATAATTCCTCAGTCCTGTTACAGGTTTGTATTACTAGTAAATTTACCTACCTGCTTGGATTTTAGTTGTGTTTCATTGGCGGGAGCATTGTATGTTTATTGGCAAAAGAACATTTTTAACTCATTGTCTGTAAACAGTTCACAGTTTTGTTGGAATGTTAGAGCTGCTGCACAATATCCAGTCACCACAGCCTCTTCAAGATGCTGTATTTAAAGCCCAGCTGGTAACTTTGTAATTAATATTAAGTGAGAATGGTTTGTTTTCCCTTAGAGAGGCCTTTATACAGCAACAGGTACAGTTGGGAGATGACTAAGCATTAGCTAAATTCAGTGCTATGTGCTGTAAAAAACAAGGGAGAACAAGCAGCCTTTTTTATCCCAGACACTTCCATTTAGTGTATGAAAAAAGACTTGAGACATATTAATACCCAGGTAGTGACTTTGCTCTGCAAATCTGTGTTTCAAGAGACTTGACTGTCTACTATAGCATCCAACAGTTATTTTTTTTTTCCTGCAAGGACTTTTCACACTTAGATGTCATTTCAGTCTTGAAGAAGTAGTATTTTAATCTGCTGAGTCCTGGACGGTCCCTAAGGGATTTCAGGACACCACTTAAAGTCAGCTTTTATAGGTCTTTTATGCTTTATGATTAAGGCAGGTGTTTTGAAGTGGAAAGAATGTCTACAAAGAAGACACAGAGCAAAAAAAAATTGAAATTATGCTTACGCAATTCAGAAAAGGGAAAGTAATAAGCAAACACATTAATAATTTGCAATATTTAATCACAAGCAACTGTATTACTTGTTTAAAGAGAAATTTCCTGAAGATAGTCTCCTTAAAGATTATTGATTTATGTTAGAATGCAGATTATTTAAAAACTCTGTAAAGGAATCAGACACATCAGGGAGGTAAAAATACATGGATTCTCTGAAAAGGTCTTTTGCTAGGGTTATGTGTTCAAGGGGCTGCTGTATTTAAAGATACATTATTAAAAAAAGTGTTGTGGTATACAAAGTAGTTTGTTGTTCTTCGTAAACTATGTTTTGGTCTGACTGGCCATGATTTTTATAAGGGATTCCAGAAGTTCATTCCATGAGCATTTATCACTAATTTATTAATGCTTGTTTTCCCCAAAATGCCTCTACTAGTGAAAAATAATACTTAATCAAATATCAAAGATATAACAAACATTTTTTAGGTGTGATTTCCTCACAGAAAAGTCTCAGAAATGTTATAATTTTAGAGAGACGTCTCCTGCAGACAGGAGGAAGTAGGACTTTCTATGCAAAGGGAAGAGTTTGATCTCAGGTGCTTCACAGGAGCATTGGAAGAGGAATCAGGAGTGGACAAGACAAACCTTCCAGCCAGACTTGCACCAGGTGGTATTACCTGTTCATGTGCATTTTCAGCAACTAGAACATGCAGGCATTTCAGAGACAGACAGGAGCTCAAACAGTGTCTGTATGAGTGAACTAAGGGGACAGGTAACTTCTTTGTGTGTGACACAGAGCTTACTCCTGCAATCTGGGAAGCACCACTCAGTGACAGCAGCCACTTAGTGTAATGAAGGCTTATGCTACTCCCTTGCTGTAGCTTGAGCCCTTAGCCTATGATATCCCTGCTTGTTTCCAGGGGTTTTAGGGTTGCCCTAATTGCCGCTATTCTCATTTTGATTGTCGTGGCATCAAAAGTCAACAAACATACCTACTCACTAGACCCTCATATATGTGCAGCCTTTCATTAAAAGAAAAGCTGTCCTATTAACTTGTCTATCCTTACATTGGATGAATGTGTAAAGAAGAATAAATAATACATAAGATACGCTACATAACTTTAAAGAGCAGTCTATCCAAATTACAATCAAGGGTAAGGTACCAGACCAAATTCTCTGTGCAGTGCATATGGGCTAAAAAAACACAACTCATGCAAACTCTGGAATTTATTGTTAGTCCAATTAAAATATTAAATCTAATAAAAATTGTATTACTAATCTAGTTACAATGAGGTTAGCACATACAGTTGAAATCATCCAAATACCACAATTTCTCATTTATAATACAGTTGTTGAACACAGATTTCCTAGTCTCTTTTACACACACCTGTATTAGGTGGGTCAGTAGACTGATGGAGTTACTGTTAAGGGGAATATAATAGGGGACCATAGCTGTACTGTGGATCCAGGATCTGAGGGGCTTCACTGACAGGCAAATGGTGGTTACAGCAGGACTTCTTCCTCATCAATTCTGGTTTCACTTGGTGCTATTTTTATGCGTTTACCAACAAACTGATTTGCGCTTTCTTCAAAGGTCTGCAAATTCCGTGTTGTCATTGGGTTTTAGTATATATAGTGTGTTTTCCATGTGTTAGATACTTGACTTTTGCTGTCTTTGTTACCCCTATGTCCAGTACTACCCTGGTCTGCAGCCCTAGAGTTCTGATACCATCCTGCTCTTGCACTTTTAAGGCCCATTCTGCATCTTGTGCTTGAATTTTTGGAGACTAGTGTTTTTCTTCAAAAGCCTGGAGCTGTTCTTTCCCAGTAATGTAGTATTATATTAACACAAGGTAGTCAAGCACCGAGCCTTAATCAAGGGTAACTCAAGGGTTCATGTCACAAAAAAAGAGTTCTCTACTGGCACATCTATTTGTGCACTGATATGTTTTGGTAGCTATTTGTTATTAATACCTATTAGTTATGGCAGTATCACTGTTATCTAATCTGCATTACCAGATGAGAGATTTCAGTCACTAGAAATGGACTAGCTGTTTTAAAAAGTTTATAGTGCCTTACTTTTGGTGTTTATAACTTGTCAGTATGAATTAGTAGCTTCTAGAGCTAAGGGCAGATTTGAACAGTTGAACTTAAATCCTTAGTGCACTTTGCACATTGTCAAAAGCTGTGTAAGATTAACTGTGGAGTAATTCTGTTTGAGTGCATTGCATGTGAAAAATTCATTGGTAGGTAGAACTGGGATGCTATTTCTAACTCGTTGATTTTAGCTTGTTGTTATTATAACCATGATTTAATTCTGATCACAAACTTAACAGTTTTTTAAAATCTGTTTATGTTTTGCATATGTATTTACACCACTTTGAGCAGGTTGGTAACACAGAGTGACGGCAGCCCAATATGTTGATTGCCAATCCCTCTCCTATTCAAGATCAGACATTTTTACAGTTACATATTTGAAATAGGATTTGGAATTCCTTACTGAAATCTGTGGACTGGCTACATTAGAAGAAAAAGCTATAAAAATAAAATTCTGGAAAGGAGTTAAACTTGTTGCAGAAAAGAAAGAGAACTGAGAAACAGATTTCTAAGAGCTGTATTAGTGGAAGATCTTCAAGGTAGTAGAGCTGACTTTTGGAAAGAATATATGAATAAATTTGGCAAGGAGTTGTAAAAGATTTAATGAAAGACTTAAGGGTGTTAAAAGGTACTAAAACTTATAGCATTTGATGGAAAAAGTAGTGTCACCAAGACCTGGTGGCAGAACACTTCCCTGGTATTTTGACAAATCAGCTCAAAAAAGTCAACCCTTCTTTGGACCTTCAGGCACCAATCATCAACTCTCTTATATCAGCAACCAAATATTCAGGGAGCTATTCAAACCTAAAATTCTGATTGAGAACCATATTGCAAATGGATCATTAAACCAACCTACCTCATCTCCTAGCTCATGTAGTTCCTTGTTGAAACAAGTGCTAAGTGCTCTTTGCTTTCAACTTGTCTGTTTGACAAATGTAACTATGGTAAATTCAAAGCAACTTCACTCAATCTCTGCTTTGCTTGGAATTTTTCAGAATTTTTTCTGACTTGGTGAAGACATCATGTACTTGCAAGCTTGTATGCTTTCTCCAGCTATTTCAGCTGCTCTAATATACTATCATACATTTGTTTCCCTTGGAAAAGACAAAAATTGATACAACATATGTGTTTCTGCTATCCTGCATGGCAGAGCTATATGGGGATAAGGACAGAGAATCTGCACACAACACAAGATTCCAGGCCTGCAAGCCTGAGGAATATCTTGGGATCCCACACAAAAGCAGAAATGTGAAATTTAAAACAAGGCTAGAAGTTATTGGAAAGCCACCATTATTTAGAGGGATGAGGGCAATAAATGCTTCTGTAGGCAAGGACAAAGGACGAAAATGGAAAACAGCAGAAGGAAACATAACTACTCTGCTTAGCTCGAGCATACCTATCTCTGCTGTAGGAAACAGAGATGCTGTCATCTACTGTCTATTTACTGATACCAATGGACAGTTTCTGACAAGAGAGAGAAAAGGCATCTTGCAGTGGGTAAAGAAGCACCCAATTCAGTAAAAGCAAAGAACTAGACAGTCACTTTGTGATGAGGACAGAAAGACTTCTGCAGACCAAACTTGGAAACATCTTCCACTCACATAGACCTCAGGGTGTCACACAAAAGGGTAGATGCTTCTTAGTTTAATATTTTAGTTCAGTTTATCTATTTGAGATGATGATAACCATTGAGAGTGCAAAAAATTGTCTCTTACAATGGTTATTCTTGTGCCTATTAAGGTAATTTTTTAAATTTGCTTCCAGAGGAAAAAAATAGCTACAGGCATGTGTTTGATGAAAGTGGGAAAAGCCTACCTGCCATCAGAGGAGTGATAGGTGTGGTTAGTTGGGCACTCTCATTTCTGACTAGAGGATTAGGAGCATGAGAACACACCTGATCAACACATGGCTCAAAAACTGGTGCCATCAGTGGAATTTTGGCTTTAGCAATCATCACACAGTTTATACAGCACTGGCCTTGTTGGAGACAGATGGAATTCACCTGTCTAAAAGGGGAAAGAGGATTCTAGCTATGAGTTGGCAGGATTAATTGAGCAGGCTTGAAACTAGGTTTGAAGGGGGAAGGGGACAAGACCAGGCTCACTAGAGCTGAGCCTGGGGGCAGCATGCCAGTGTTGGGTCTGAAAGGTGCAGAAGGAGGCTGTCCTTATGTGCCAAAAGACAAGCCATCATGGAAAAAGACTGGCCTAGTTGAACAAAGGGCTTTTGCTGGAACGCGGGGGCAAAAAAAGAGAGATTATGACCTTTGGAAGAAGGGGCAGGCAAATCAGGAAGAGTACAAGGATGTTGCTAGGTCACATAGAGAGAAAATTAGAAAGGCAAAATCTCAGCCTGAACTCAATCCAGCTACTGCTGTGAAAGATAATAAAGAGTGGTTTTATAAATATATCAACAATGAAAGAAGAGAAAACAAAATCTCCATCTTTTACTGGATGTGGAGGGGAAAATTGTCACAAAGGATGAGGAAAAAGGCTTAATGTTTTTTTCCCCCCTCAATCTTTAAAAGAAAAGCTAGTTTTCCACAGGACAACCAGCTCTCTGCGTTGGTAGACAGGGACAAAGACTCCCTGCAGCCCAGGAAGAAGTAGTTAGTGACCTGTTGCTCTACACTCACAAATCTGTGAGTCTGCAGGGAATTCAGCTGTGGGTACTGAGGACACTGGTGGAAGAGCTCACCAAACCACTCTCCATATTTTTCATCAGTCCTGGTTAACTGGAGAGGGCCCAGACAGCCGAAGTGTGATGCCAATCTACAAGAACGGTGGGAAGGAGGATCTGGGGAAGAACAGGCCTGCCAGTCTAATTTGGTGCCAAGGAAGGTTGTGGAACAGATCATCTTGGCTGTGATCACACAGCACATACAGGACTGTACTGTGGAGAAAGAGTCCAAGAGGCTGTACAGTGGGGCATAAGGGAGACTGACTATATTGAGCTTCCAGGAATTAAGTGAACAGTAGTAATTTGTCAGAAAGAGTAATTACAGTAGTCCCAACTACAGCGAAAAACATCTGAAGAAATGGGAGAGAAGCACTAGGCCCACAGTTAAACTCTATGCTCTCTATGCCATTGAGAAGAGAAACTGAACCTTCTAAAAAATAACTACCTTCCTTTTTATGGACTACATTGATCCTGAGAAATAAGTCTCTTAACTTATGTACCTCAGAAAAACATCTAATCAATTGTATGTCACATTTATCTAATCACTTGCTAAAACTGGTATCCTAGCTGTTTGCTTCCCAAGTGTTTAGCTATCAAAACAGCAATGACATTATAAATATTTGTGTTTTCACAGACACTAATGCAGAAAAAAAAAAAAGAAATATTTTTATATTGATGGGAAAAATGCAGAATTGCAAATCAGAGAGTGCCTTTTATTGTTGTATTAGTTTGAAAACAAACCAGTGGGAGATCTCAAGTCAGGATTAAAATTTAATAGGAAAAATTAAAAATAAGTGAAATAATACAAGCAAAAACACTAACAAAGTCAGATACAACCTGACACCCTGTTAGTCAGGGTGGTGGTAGCAGTCCAAGTGAAGTAGTTCAGTTGAAGCAGTAATCCTGTGGAAGGTCTCCAGCTGAAGGTCCAGTGGTAGCTCTTGTCCTCTGGGAACCCAGTAGACAGGGCTAGCTCAGGCAGTTCCAAGGCCAGGTTATATCCAGGTGGGAATGCTTGGCTACTCCCCCCTGGGTGGAGCATCTCACAATAGGATGAGATACGTCCATGAGTCATGCAGTGGTTGGTTCTTGATAGCTCATTAACAGTTATCAGGGTGAGTCATTAGCAGGAGATAACAGCTAATGGCCCACAGCTAGTGGTAATAGAATACTGAATACATCTATATTGTAACCTAGGACAATTGTATAAGTGTGCACTTATACAACACCAAACATTTTAACAGTGGTCATTTTAACTTAGTTGCTGTCAGATTCATTTCTGCTGCTGTGAGATGGTAGTCCTTCAGTCTCAAGAATGAGTCTCACAGTTGATGTTTGTTGACATATTTATCAGATTCAGGGACAGCACAAATGTCTAGATCAAAAGAATGAGCTTGGCTTTTACTCTCAGATGCCATAGGTAGGAAGGTGCCGTGCAATGGGATTGTATGGGCTGCATCTATTTTGCAGGTAAATAAAAGTCTGCAGGGCAACCAATTCAGATGCTACCATGAACTATGTCTGCAGCAACCCCAAATATATTTGGTCTATATCTACAGCAGCATACTCGTTGTTTCTTGCCTTTTCTTTCTTTTTTAAAACTGCTACAAAAATAACCAAAAGAGGCATTCGACTGACCTGTATATAATAAGAGGAGGTTCAGCAACATAATTTTCTCTTACTCTATAGGAAAATTACTGTTAAAAGACACCACCACAACTTACAATGTGAGAGTCATGCTTGTATTTATAGGAGTTACTGTTCTTTTTCTGACCATTCATCCCAGAAGCACTATAGCTTGCAGTCATGACACTGTACTTACAGCTGAGAGAACAGGACCACTGTAACAGAGTGCTAAGGCATATGCAATAATAAAGAAATGTGGTAGCTTAAATAATTGCGGATAATAAATCAGTTTAATTTCAGATTAATACTTGGTTACTGAAAACATTTTGCCTGTTTTCAGGAGCATCTTTTGTTTTGCACGCACCGATATTACAATGGTCAAGTTGTGCCTGCCTGAAGATAGGTTATAACTTGGACTTAAGCACTTTGCTTTTCAAACACACATACCAGTAAACCATACAGATGACTTTTTAAAACGTCACTATTTTTATTTCTAGGAACAGATTAAAAGAGAAAGATTGTTTCAATAGAGTGGTTTTTTTTACCAGATTGCTTCTCCAAGGAAAATTTGACATTTCAGGGAGCATTCTTACAGGATAAAAGCTTATTCTGCTACCTTGAAGCACGTCTAAACAATAAAAAAACATTAACAGATATAAGGTAAGATGACATTAGGTACATGTAGTAACACATCCCTCCACTTTATGTTATCCAAGCTCCATTTAGATGCAATTTAATCTTAGGATTTATTTTCAATACATTCTTAATCATCAATGGCTTGAATAGGATTATTAACTTCTCTGTCCTCAACAGATGTAGTGTGTTAGGTCACAAGTTTTCATAAGTCTTGAGAAGTTGTATGCTTGTGAATAGGCAGCTTATTCTGAGTCCAAACAAGAAACAGGTGCTCCTGGCTAAGACATTCATGTAAGGTTCCAGCCAGAACACTTGCTGCTAGCAAAAGTCTCCATCATCCCGAAAATACAAGTTGCTTTCCTTCTTAAAGACTATTAGTGTTTACCCACCATGACAAAAGTGTTCTGTGATACCAAATTTGACTGGGGACTACACCACTGCTATTCAAGAGCATTTTGCAATTGCAATGGGCTCTGGCAATCCCTGGCTTTTGTACAGCTATGATTCACTTTATCTGGGCTTACACAAGGACTACTGCTTGGCACAGTGCGGCTGTGACTCAAAACCAAGAGATAATAATAACAATGTGTCTTTTCCATTGGTGCTACATTTATGCCTTGGTTCTGGCCAGGACAGGGTTAATTTTTTGCAGTGGCAGGCAGGGGGTATGGCCAGGGCACAGATGTTATTTGATACCACCTCACCCCATTGCCACAGGGGAAAGGGGGATCATCCCGATGAGTAAACACTGCGGGGAATGGAGTGGTCTGGTATTTGTTTATTGCTGGGGGCTTTTCATGCAAATAATTTATTTTTCTTATACCTTTTGTTATTATTATTAGTGTTGCTGTTACTGTTCGATTTCTCATCTCATTGCTGTTTCCATTAAATTTTTCTTATCTCAGCACAAGAGGGGGTGGGAAGGGAAGCAGGATGGGGTTTTAGTGAGAATACTGAATTGGAGAATACCATTTCTAAACAACAATAATTTATTACAAGGGGCAGATGTTATTTTGTTATAGACCAAGTGTGTGGAGTTACAACAAAGCTGAGCAAAAGCAAAGTCTCTCATTCTTGCCATGGTTTCCCTAGAGAGCACAGCTGGACTGCAGGTAATGTTCACAATCAGGCCATAAATGTCAAAACCTGGAGGCAGGACTTTACCAGATGAACATGTTAACAATCTACTGGAAGCAATTTGTGGAATGAGCAAAGCCAAGCAAGGTTCATGACGCACACAAGACTGCAGAACCACAACACTGTGACTGCCTTTATATCTTCCTGTCTTTTTTTGTCTTTTCATAAGATTTTCCACTCAAAACCTACACTTGACTAAGTTAATTGCGTGTAACTAACTCAGAAATTTGATGAGGTAGTTTAAGAAATTATACAAAGTCTCTGATACTACAGTGGATATTTTGAAAAAATGTCTGGGGTGAAAAATATTCAGGTTGGGAAAACGGAAGCAGGGGTATGGTCCTCTGGAAAGAATCTTTTCATAGCAGAAACAGTGTGATGTGGGAAGAGGTGCAAATTCTGCTGTAAATAGGCATCCAGGTCCTAGTACTGATCTGGAAGGAAGTAGGAACATTCTATTAACATAGAATTGTCTGAGTTGGAAGTGACACACAAGGATCATCGAGGCCAACTCCTGACCCTGCAGAGGACATCCCCAAAAGTCACACCATGTGCCTTAGAGTGTTGTCAAAACACTTCTTGAACTCTGTCAGGCTTGGTGCTATGACTGCTTCCCTGAAGAGCCTGTTCAGTGCTCAACCACCCTCTGGGTGAAGAACCTTTTCTGGATATCTAACGTAAACCTTCCCTGACTCAGCTTCATGCTGTTTCCTACAGTCCTGTAACTGGTCATGAGAGAGAAGAGATCAATGCCTGCCCTTCCACTTCCCCTAGTTGAGGGAGTTGTAACTGCAATGTCTCCCCTCAGTCTCCTCCAAGAGGAAGAGACCAAGTGACATCAGCCCCTCCTCATATGGCTTCCCCTCCAGACCCTTCACCATCCTCATGGCCATGCTTTTGATGCTCTCTAATAGCTTAATGTCTTTTCTACATCATGGTGCCCAAAACTGCGCAGTATCATAAAGATATAGGGAAGATAGATCATGGAAATTCCTCAGCTTTGGGACACTGTCAAACTGCACAAATGGCAGCTTCTGCTCCACACCTGTCCTAAGCCTGTGGCACACTGAGACTGGCAGCTATTTACATACTGCAGCCTTTGCAATATTTCCTAAAAAAGGAAATGTAAGTCTCTGGGTGGACAACATTTTGTCAGGAGCTAATGAGCATTTAATGGAAAAATTAAGATTAGTAGTTTAGAAGAAATATTTTAAAGGAAAGGAGATATGAAACAAAATAGATGAGAAAATTAAATTGCATTTTATTTTACTAATCAAATTAAAATATAACGAGTTTTTCAGACTAAATAAAGAATCTGTTTTACATGGCTAATACAGTGCGATAACTGAGGTGAAGCTTCACAAAAACATGCAATGCTTCTAACAGCTAGGAAAATCAAAAACTATGACATATAGAGTATCATTTGCAATGCAGCTGAAGCAGAAGATAAGTATCACCAATCTTGTCAGTGGTATTATTTGAGGAGATACTTTCAACAGAATGGTTGATTTACTCCAGAGAAGGATCTTTCTTAAGAACAGCCATCAATGATGCAAACCACAGCAGCTGTTTCATCAGTCTCCAATCAACAGGGTGAATTGGTATTGATAATCATAACTGATAATGGCCTTCCTGAGTGCATATGATAAACCATAAGATAATTCTTCCACTTTCAAAACCAGTTGATTTCTCTGTTATTCACTAGAATTATCTCTGCACAGCAACATTTTTTTGTCATGCTAGAATGATGAATTTTCATCATATGCAAATGCTAGAATATGCAAGTTGGTGATTAAAAAAAATACTGCAGAAAAAAGTGTTTGTCTAGGAGCAACAGACCTAAGACTAAAGGTCTTCTAGTCCTATTTTCTCGTATTGTTTGAGAGGGGAAATTATTCTTCTCTGGGTCATGGTTAAAAAATATAAAAATCAAAGCACTTTCATGCTGATGAGGCAATGAAGTAGTTTTGAAAATATACAATGAAATACATATTTAAAATATTGAAAGACTTCTGCATCATGACAACGGAATATATATATATTCTTCAACCTCCAGGCTATCCCAATGCTGGTAAATGTTGAAATGTTTCATATCATCAGCAAATAATTTTTGATAATCAACAGTATTTTCCCTACACAATCTAGTGAGGACCTGCCATAATAGATCACTTTTCTCTCAATAATTAAACTAGGAAGCAATGCTGGTTTTACATGAAGTGTTCTGACCCATTCCTACAACTGTAAATAAATCTATTTACCTGACAGCTGAGTTTACACCAAGGTATATTGTAGGACAATTCTGTTTGATTATATAGTGAATATCCAATAACAAAATAATTTGAACCTTAGCCAGATCTCTGCTTATTTCTTTAGTAAGCAAAGGGATTCTTATGACTGTGATGTATTCAATTCAGTAATTAAACATTTGTTTCCTAAAATGTAGTATAATAACCAGTAATTGGAAGATGGAAAAGGAACCTTAAGAAGAAAAATGGAGATGCAAAAGGAAAAATTTAGTGCAACTTTAGAGAACGTAAAAGGCAGCAAAATACAATCTAATAAACCAAAAGGCAGTCTCTAAATATCTGAGACTTTCCTTACAATTGAGAGACCTAGAGGTCAATTAATAGCAATTGTAGAAATTCAGCAAGTGACATAATATATTGCACAAGGAGTGCTAATGTTCTGGACAGAATTATTTCAGCCTTCGTTTAGATTTGCTATGGGATTCTGCTACCAAGAGTTTAAATTTTCATTCTGGAGAAAATGTTTTCCAATTATCAGACAGACCAGTCTTATGAAGGGACCTTTTTATCTCTTGTGCTTTGCAGATTAAAAACCTTCTTATACTCTAAGGAGGATTGCTCAGGATAGGGTATACCGAAAAGCCACTTTCAACTTTCAACAAAGGCTGAGCCAAGTATCAACCGAATCTTTTTGAAACTGGAAAAAGTATAACCACAGACTTTTCCTGCCCCATTATTTTTCATTTTCACATGTCTTTGTCCTCCTGATCTGGCTGGAACAGTAAGTGCTCACAGTAGTCAGCCAGAGCAGCTGCCCTGTTAGCCTCTAACAAAATAAGACCAGACAGATAATCAAACAGTATTCTCCTGAGAGCATCCTAGAAGCTGTGAAATTATTCTTATCCTTAGCCATTTGAAGGGAATTTTCATCCCAGCAGGAGACAAGAGGAATCAAAAGAAAAGATTTCTTTTCTATATGATTTCAAAGTATGGGTGAACATACACTGAACATACATTGGCATGCTGTTTTGCCGTGGATCATGCCAGGGTGTTAGTCCTCTAATAATTCACCCTGGTTGTGGCTACACTGGCAAATACTGGAGTGAAATAGAAGCAGATCTTCAGAGACAATCCATTAGTACTGAGAACCCAGCACCCTCAATAAGTGTGGTTTGGAGGGGATTTACTTCAGACTAGAACCAATCTAGTTCCATAGACTGAACACCAATGGGCTCCAAGTGCTGGAGCCCAGTATATTCCAGCAGTCCTGGTAAGCACGTCCAGAAAGCTGCTGCAACCATCTTCACGTACTCCATGGTACGCTTTTGAATTGATTGCTCCTCATCTGAACTGCAGTGCCAATGCATTCCATATACTCCTCATACATTTGCGCCACTGCACTTCACCAAGTTGAACTGTGTCACTTCCTTGCCAGGGAAAATAGGGCACACAGAGGAGAAGAGTTTGAATAGTGCTCACCTCCTGCCCATGACATTGGGGTAATCCAAGCTGGATTTAACTTCCTGAATGAACTAGAGTGTATCTTGGTGTTCAAGTCTCCTGTAAGTTAAGACTCCTTGCCTTGTCTGCAGCATACACATGCCTCACACTTGGAAGTACCCCTCTGCCCACTGGTCACCATATTCCCCATCAAAGTCCACAGCCTTTGAAGATGTGTCTTGACAGATGGGAAATCCAGGCTCCTGGGAAATCCAGGCTCTTGGTCTCTGTTTTCTGGGAAATGGTCTGATAGGCGAGAAGCAATGATAAAACTGTGCTCTTAGGGTGAAGAAGAGTTAGGGATTGTGGTCTTATGCCTTGTAAAACAGGAAAGATCAAAATGCATTTATTTGCTGTTTGCTAGCTCATGTTGAAAATACTTGAAAGTCTAGTGAAAGGCAATGACAATAGTAAGAGACCAAGGGAACATTTGTGATTTGAACTTATCTTTCTGTACCTAAGCACTTCAGCCTAGTTAGCATAGACCTGTCTACACTTCAATGTGTTTTTCATTTCATCATAATTTAAATGGGGAGGAAGTGTAACATGCTAAATGCAAAGGAATATCCTCTTATATGCTGTAAAACTTCCCCTTCTCCGCATGCAAAGATAGGTGCAGTCTTCTTTCCTCATCAATTGTTTTCTACTTGAGATTACCTCTCTTGCTTAATTTTCAAGTGCAGCTGAAGATGTCCTGTTAGTAGTCATTTTAATGAGTAACGTGAGTAAGCAGTTAAATCAACGTATTAGAGATGAAATCCTAATTAAAATAGTATTTAGTTATGAAAAGTGAGAGTTTTATAATTTATTTTCTATTAAGATGTTAACTGTTTCACTAGAAGCAATTATTTTGTGGTTCTAATCACGATATAAAAACTGCACTGATGTCACATTTCTGCATCTTTATTTTCTCCTCCTGTGGTCTTCCACCATCCTCAAATTTAAAGGCCCTTTTTAAAAAGGTCAGCACCAAAATCTTTGCATTAGTTTATTTTATTCTTGAGATGTTTTTTACATCTATTGCAACACTAGGCTACTATGCTGTTTAAGATAGTTTTCTTGATTTATATTAAATATTCAGGTAGGATTAACCATGATGATGTATATTTAAAACCACTTTTTCTGAGCTTCCCTAAGAGGAATGGAACTATTTTCATTTGGGTTTAAAGTTTTAAATATCATGCATGTAACTCTATTCTTATGTTTGTGCTTACCAAAATGAAAGCACACAGATGACGTGTACTTTTTGAAGATGTCACTGCCCATGACAGGAGGATTGGAATAGATGACCTTTAAAGGCCTCTCCCAACCCAAAGTATTCTCTTGATTCTATAAATGTAATGTGTGAGGAGCACACAAGATACTTTGTGTATCTACAGTTATGGTCTACATATGCAATTTCATTTAAATATTGTTGTGTAATTCTAACCTTTTGAAGACATGACTGCAATGGTCCTTGAGTTCTTGCTGTTCTATATGCTTTTATTTTAGGTGGAGGAGAGAACACCATAATAATTTTTTCTTCTATCTACACACATTGGAAAACTTTGCTCTCAGCAGGGTAAGTGGTCCTTACAGAACCACATGAGAACCATTGACTTCCTTCAAGCACAGTGAATGAAGATGGGCCATCCACTAAGTCTAGGTTTCCAAAGCTCTTATGCGCTCAAAATG
The DNA here is from genome assembly GCA_024500445.1 of Entomyzon cyanotis. NCBI lineage: Eukaryota > Metazoa > Chordata > Aves > Passeriformes > Meliphagidae > Entomyzon > Entomyzon cyanotis. The sequence goes on along the minus strand of JAKEPQ010001009.1, from coordinate 20,029,401 downwards.
GTTTGCAGCCCCACAAATCTGGCGGCAGGTCTCACATGTTCCTGTCAGGGAAGTAGCTATATTCAAGAGAAATACAGCAGATGTAGGATGTCAGCTATGTAAAATTACATATGAGTATTTTTAAGTTCCTCTGTGGTCTTGAAAAATTGAATTGTGAAGAATCAAAATACTCTTCAATACTAGGTGTGAAGCCTCCCAGGTGAAAAATACAATGATATTGGCTGTTTCTATGCTAATGTGGTGGATTTTTTCCTCTTCCTTCTACTTGGACTTCAGCCTTAAGTATGAAAATTCTTTCCCATGTCTGTTTAGATTAATCACAGATTGTAGGTACCTTGTGGTTGAATAGGTGGCTTCCAGACTGGAAATCAAGAGCTTGTGCTAAGTGCCTTTGCTCCTTTTACAGTGCCTGAGGTTTGGTGTATTACTATGGAATTCAAATCAATAATTACACTTTTAAGAAATTAGGAAACTGGTGATCTACCATGGCTGTGTTTTAGAGGTCTTTTACACTCGATTATCCTGTTATCTTGCACTCCTTAAATCTGAAGAGTAGAGAAAGACTTCCAGTAAGCTTGGGCAGAATTTAGATGCTGAGCTGCTCAAATTAGTGCTCCTCTGGTTGTTTTTATAGGTGTTCCTCTACAGTCCTGGAGACATTTCAGTTAAGTCTAAATATATATCTTCACTGGATCTTCCACTACTAGGCAGCAGCAGAGCTGAGAGCTGACATTTGATTTTACATTTAGGTAATTAAAATGTTTACAAAATTCAACCCATGAATTATTTTTCTTTTTCATTTGTCAGCATGTCAACGTATCCCATTTTATAATTGTTTTTTTACACTGTGATGACTTAAAAATATATTCACTTTTTTTCTATAGATTTAACCAAACTGAAACTTTTATCTGTAAATTTTTGTATTTCTTCTCTTTGAAACCATTAGTTCAGTGAGTAATCAGTTAAATAAAATAATCTCAAGAGCAGATTTGTAAGAACTTTTTAACGTGGAAAGTTAATTACTGAGAGTAGTCTCAAGCCGTTTCTGAGAGATGGCCTTACTTTCCTACTGACCCCAGAACTATGCAGCTTCTTTAAAAAAATAACTGATGGACTTAAAATGGTTTTGAAAGACAGTGAATTATGAAGCTCTGATCTTCTATTCATAGACTCATTAAATATGACTGAAAAAGATAGAGACTGTGGTTTTCCTTTGCAGAAGCCATTCTGGTTTGTTCCTCCTTAGTAATAATAGTGATGTGAATCCTAAAGTTTTGCTTAACTTTGGTCAATTTGCTGTTTCTGAAATGATGTCTAGCAGGTCTGAAGTGACATGACTGACTCCTTTCTTCATCTTTGTGCTTTTTTTTTTTTTTTAAAGACAGTCTTCTTACTTCCAGCATCAGAAGATGTTTTTAACTGAGAATTTAAATACTGTTGGTAGGTTAGCTGTGCCAGTACCAAGCAGATGAGAAATATCTGCAGACCTTAGTATCTAACTCATTATCTTTTAGTGTGTTATCCTGTTTCAGTATCTCCTTCTTTTGACACCCAACTAAGTAATTTCCCCAGCTTTTCTTCAATATTCTCTTTTCCATTTTGCAGTTTTCATTTATTGCTTCTTTTATTTTCCTTAGGAATACAGACAATCTGAGTTGATTTCTTTCCCTTCATATTTTCTTCTGATGGTGAAAGATTTTTTATTTTCTGTTCTCTGTTTGCTTTACAAAATTTTATGCCTATTTCTCATCTAGGATTTTACTTACTTATGGAATAATTTCTTCTCTAGTTTTCAGAGGGATGGATTTCTATTGTTTACTTTAAAGTACAAGAAAAATTGAGATTTAGGACAATTCTAGCTTGTCCAGATGTCATCTTTAGTCTTGCGTCATTTGAGAAATATCATTGGCACTGCTTTTAATTTTTTTAATAGTACTTCCATGTGCCTTAGTTTTATAAACCCTGAAATCAAATGAAAAATTCCCTTTTCTCACTATTTATGCTACATGTTATTTTTGCTGTAATCTGCCACTTTCACTATTAGCAAGCTGCTGGATTTACACAGGGGTGAAAATAAGTTTTTTAATAGATGCTCCAAACTGCTTATGTAGAAAGAAGATGTCTTGGAATCCTGTAAGTATGTTTAAACTTCTTATGTCAAATTGTCTCAGTAGTCACTTTAATTGCATATCTATTAGTGGCAGGGTGGAATTTTATATACTGGTAAAGAGCTTTAATGATTCCATAAACATCAGAATGCAAAGACATAAGCATTCGTTGCATATTTTGCAAAATGCAGTCAGTTTGACAGACCAATTTATAATAAACTTAAGGACCAGGCCATTTTCAGGGCAGAAGGACTTCCCAGAGAGGAAAGGACTTGGGCATGGGCTGTGCTCGTTGTCTTGCTGAGGGGGACAGCAATCGTGCTTCTTGGAGCTAGTGCCACCAGCTGCAGCAGAGGAGCGGCTTCTGCACTTACTCTGTAATAAATGCATATGCTCTCCTCTGAGCTCATGCCTTTGCCATCATGCTAGGATGCTGCCTGCTGTGTTAATCCACCAGTAAAGAGACCTCAGGTCATGCAATAATATGTGCCTTTACCGTCTGCCAGTACCCCCAGGACTGGCTATTAATTTTCAAGTCGTTGAATTTTCACTTAATGTACTGCAGCTCTCTGAAGCATGGTGAGTTTCTTTAACCATTAAAGCAGCTGTAAGCTGTATATATAAAATAATAACCAGATGATGATGTGTAAAGAAGACAGAACACCACCTTTCATCGGAATAACCACTGGATGGGGGATTATTTACGTTTCTGTCCAGTGACAACTTGACTCGAAGAAGGGTGATGATGATGACTGTAGAAGGGTTTGCTCCTTACACAGATCTCGGCGCACAGGTTACTCCAGAAGCGCCCTATAGAGCTGCGAGCAAGAGCATCTCCGGGGGCAGGGATTTGGGCTGGTGACAGCCTGAAGCCGAGAGAACAAACACGCCTTGTCTAAGCGCTGGACCCGCCGGGACGTGCCCGCCCTTCCCCACGGCCGGTCACAGGCTGCGAGCGCGGAACCTCTGCTCTCCGCCGCGGTGCTTTCCTGCCCCGGCTTGGGGGTGTGTGTGGGGTGCCTGGGGGGGATGTCTGGCTACTTTCCCGCCTACGTCTTCTGAGAGAGACAAGAGGAGGGAGCAGTCGAGACAAGGAAGAGAAAAGAATTAAACCCCCCCCATACCCTTGCGTTTTGCATGCCCTGGCGCATTTCCCAGCGCAGCACCGCGCATCGCCCGCTTCCCGCCCGTCCCCCCAGGGGCGCTCCGCGGCCGCGCAGTGCTGCCTGCAGCCGCCGAGTCTGCGCCGCTCGCATCCCGGGGGCGCGGAATTCCCGCGGCTGCCCTTGCGCGTCCAGCATGCCTCCCGCCTCCAGCACGGCTTTAGGGACTGCGGCTGGAGGGGTGTGCTCCCTCTCCCGGGGACGAACGAGGGGATGGAGGATGTCCCCTTCCCCGCGGCTGGGGACGCCCTCCCCAAAATCTCCATCGTGCCGGACGTAGAGCCGCGCAGTCCCCGCGGGTGTCCGCATACATCCCCCGGCGCTGCTGCTCCCGGCTGCGGGTCTCTGTTTGGCAAGGCGGACCGGCTGCCTCTCGGAGAGCCGCCCTCTGAGGAGCTTCAAAAATAGAAAAAAATTAATGTATATGTATAGCTCTAAACATGTATTTAACGTTTTATATATTCTGCCTATTTATATTTATATATATATGTATATATAAGGTCTATTTCATCTCCCTCTTTGGCGAAAATACCAAATCAATGCCACCCTTTCTCCCAAGCATGTTTCCCTTCTAGTAAAGGAGGCTCCACCTCTGCCAGGGACTGATTCGCCCAGCAGTTTTTAGGATAATTTATGAAGCAACCTGATGAGCCTATTGGGCGAGTTGCGCGGTCCTTGCAGAGTGGGTTTCTACCTGTTTGGGTGTTTTATTTTATTTTTTCCCCCCTTCCCCTCCCCTCCCTCTGCTTGCCGTGTGCCGGGGGGTGGTGGTATCGGTACGGTCGCTATTCCCCAGCCTCTCCGGAGGAAACTCGGGCAAGGGAGAGCGCCTTCAGGCTCATGGATGCATGGGGTGGCCCCGCGCCCCGCTGGATGCGCCGCCGCGGGGCCCGGCTGCTGCTGCTGCTGCTGACCGTGCGGCTGGGGAGCGGGTGAGTACGGCGGGCACCGCGCACTGCCCCGCCGCGACTCGCTACCTGCGCATCGCGACCCGGCTCGGCTCGGGGGCTCCGGGCGGGCTGGGGGCGGGGGCGGGGGCAGGGGCAGGGGCAGGGGAGGCGGCGTGTGGCGCCGCCAAACTTCAACCAAAAGACGTGTCGGCGTTGCCGCTGTGGCTCCCGCGGGCGGCTGCGGCGGGAGCCGGCACCGGCAAAGTAAAACTTCAGTCGCATCCCACTTGTTCGCTGGGCGGGTCGGTGAGTCCGGGCTCCGCTCGGTGCCGGGAAGAGCTCGTCCCCCGTGCTGGGGGCGGCCAGGAGCACGGAGCTGCCCGGCTCCGGTGCCGCCCGTCCCCGCCGGCGGCTGCGGCGAGAGGGGGCAGGAGGCGGCTGGCGCTGCCGCTGCCGCAGCTGCCGGTGCGGGGACACCCATGGCGGCAGCGGGACCGGGGCGGTGTGCGGGGGCTCCCGCACGACACCCGCTCCTGCCGCTGCGGCCCTCGGGAGGGGGATCGGCATCACGCGTGGCATGGAGCAGGGCAGCTGCTCAAGTGCCACAAGTTGGAAACGTGCATTTGAAAGCAGAGTTAGAAAATTGAGCTGAAGGGCTCTGAAGAAACAATAGTTTGGTACAGCTGTGTTCATGTGTTGTTAGTACCCATAACAACGGAAAGCAACGTGATAATTCAACTCCATTAATAATGCAGGGCTAATGTGGACCATTCCACAGGTTACACTCATAAAAATCACAAAGCAGAACTGAAAGGGTATTTGACTGTTGCTCAGTGTGTCTTTCTTTTTAAGGAAGGACCAGATTATCATTCTAGAGGATGTAAAAATATGTAGTGTAAAGGATGGCAAAAAAATATAAAAGAAAGGGAAAAAAAAATTATTAAACATTTTTTAAAGTCTATCATACTCTAGACCCCTTCACCACTCTGAATGATTTATCAGTCTATGAGGTATGTTGATCTCATCTCCCATCTTCAGAAGGCTGCTGTGTAATCCTAGTCAGAAACACCATCGATTTTACTTTTCTTAACCTGTGTCTTTTAAAACCTTGATAAATTATGGAAATATTTTTCAAAGGCATTGATGAAAATTATACCAGTGCAGCTGTGCATCTTCAGAATTTTTCTTAATGATCATAGTGTACCTCAGGTGTGAAAGAAATTATCAAGTGGTTTGAGAGAAAAGAATATGCATGCTAATTTATCAGTTCAAAGACTTAGTTACAAAGGAGGAGGACTAGCTAAGAAAATAATTTAGTTTGCTTTGTTTGTGAAATTGTGGTTGGGATTATAAAACTAGGTGTAGATTGTTATGTATGCATCTCATTAACATTACACTTTATAAATAAGTTGGTAAGAAATCTTCAATGAGAGAAAGAGGTAACTTAAATGCATTATTTTGTTCTGTGTTCTAGGACATCTCAGATAAAATGGGACCTTTGGTATAGATACCCATGTATCTCAATCAACTATTTTCAGCCTTGACTTTTTTCAGAGGCTACATGGAAAAATGGTGGTTGAAAGATTTGAAAGTCTCCCCCCACCCCCATTTTTAAATTTTTTTTTTTGAAGTGACCTCAAATGGACTTGTTTTGCAGATCATGATTCTCTGGTATGTAGTGCATTGCAATTCAGGGGTGTTTGCAGAGAGCTCAGGACCTCTGGTGCTCTTTAACAGTCTGCCACAAAGTAGGATGGAAATACTATTATTCTGCTTCTTTGGATGCCTCTCTGTAGTTTCAGCCCAAGATTTTCCTTGAAGATCAAACTAAAACCCAGGAGTAACACTTTTCTCAAAACAGACCAGGTTGCACCACTTCTGCCTGTTTTTCTAAAACTATCTTGCAGGAGCCAGTCTGCCTTTTCAACACATACTTTTAAAAGAGTGCAGATTGCATCACTTTGAGTATGCATTTATACACAAAATACTTTGCACTGAGGATGAGTAAATTTTCTTCAGCTGTAACAAATTGGAGTTAAAGCCTAAGCAAGTGCATTGGAAGTTGAACTGAACCAAGAGTTTATTCCTTTAAGTTACTGCCACAAAAGCTGTTGCCTGACACTACACCAAACTTCTCACACCAAAGCACAGGAACTCTGTTCCATAAAACAGTTGTTTACCCTCAGTTCTTCACCTTCATCACTAACAGATCAGAATGGCCTAAGCACTTGATGTAATTTCATGAGTCAATATTTTGAAGGACTACTTTTGCCTATTGCAGACATTTCTTCTGTAGCAGAAATTGGGCTGTGACCCTTTCCACAATGTGTGTGCAGGGAAAGAGTACTTACCCAGCAGTCACTGCAGTCCTAAATGTTTGGCAAACCCATTATTCTTGTTGAATTCAAATAAACAGATAATTGATAGGCAGAGCAGAAGAACTGACAATATCATTAATATTTTTTCCTTAGTTCCAACCATACAGGTGCACCATAACTGTAACATTTCTTTTAATTTACACTTCTTCAAATGGCATGTGGTGGTCAGCATGCCTAAAAGTATATTGAGCATGCCTAAAAGTATACTGTAAGCTTAACTTAATTTTGACCACATCTTCCCTTTAGCTTTGTAATCTGATATTCTAAACACAGTTATAAATGCCCTATTGAAATGTAACTGTCAGCAGGTACAAATGTCAAATAATATTTTCTTTTTAATTTCAAAGTATCTGCTAGGAAAATGTATAATACAGGCTACATTGTCTTCTTGTATAAATTCCTGAATCAGAGTTAAGCCTGTCATAACAACATTGGTTTCTTAGCACTTGATAATAGTGATTTACTGTTTCATTTGAACATCTGTGATGTTTATTCATTATTATCCTCACTCTTACGTGCTTTGTTTGTGATGTGACAGTGAAAAACTTGTTATCCAGCAGTCCCAGTGGTTTAAAATACAGTTTATTTTATTAAAAGTTTGTTAATATTTTCTTTTGTTGATATTAAGTTTAAAGACGCATAAATATTGAGAAATACTTATAGTCTTTGCACATAATCTTCTTACTATGGTTTCAAGGAAACCTTCAAACTATGTCAATCCATTAAAAAATATAAAGGGTCTCAGCAGATTTAACCAAATTTTCATTTACTTTTAACTTTCTGTTTGTTAAATATGCCTGATGCTAAAAAAAGCACCTGTGCTACAAATTCAAGCCTTTCAGAGCTGGACAGAAAAGGTTACAGGTGAGCACGTGTTGACCTTGTTCAGGTTCCTGTTCTGAATATATAAGTCTGTCCACAGAGTAGATTACAAGGGGATCGGGGGAACAGGTGCCTTTTCTTTCAAGCTCTAGAGGAATTGTATTAATCTGGGTCAAACAAAACACCTAGTAGGTAGGACCACTTAAATGGACAGGTGTATGCACTGCTTGAAGGTGAGTTGCTTTGGTTTGGGCTATCATATATGTAAACTGAAAGAGTCATGCAGGCTGAACTCACAGGAAACCAAAGGTGAGCATCTCAAACGCATTTCTGTAGTACCATCTATGACAGAAGAGTAGTAGCACTTTTTGAATTACCTGCATAACTCTTTCTTGCACTGCATACTAAATAGATCATGTGCTTGAGTTGTTGTTATAAAATAACAATATCATAACTTATTTGGTAAAGAGCAGCAGAGACAAACACTATTTATAAGTGACTGTAACACACTGACAGGAATCTTTCAAGGCTGGTGGATGACAATGACACTAACTTTTATTTCTTAATTTCTCTGGATAATAATGATTTGTACAGAATAATTCAGATGCAATTGAATTAATCTGAAGATGACACAGATGTCCTGATTTTGCATTTTTGCACATGCAAACATTTTTTCAGACTAAAAATAGTGTGGTGAGTTCAGTGGCCTAAAGGCCTATGTAAAAACCTGATTCTATATATATAAACTTAAAACGGTAAATCATGCAGCAACACTGAACTAATAGAGGTAACTAGAGGGACTAGGAAGGTCAGCAGGAGTTCGTCAGAACAGAACTTGTTTCAAAGAAGAGGGCAATTGCAGTGATATGGATACGATGAAAAGAAATTGTTCCTAAAATATGCTTTAATTGGTGATGTTCCAGTCAGTAGGATCTGCTGAGATAACCCACTTTTATATAACAATATATAAGAGGCTAAACGAAACTGGAGAATTTACCCTGGTTTCTCTATCAGATTTGTTCCTTCAGTTTAACTAAGTCCCTGCATACAGACTTGACAAGAAGCAATCCGATGAAGTGTTATGCAGTATTTCTAGTCTGAGGTTTCTCTGGCTTCCAGTCAGCGGATCTCCTGTTTTCTTCTGCCAGCAGAAAAAGCCTGGGTTTTTTTCCCAGTGTAACCTGCTACACCTGGTTCAGCCACTGGATTCCATGTCCATCTCTTTGTGGGGAAATCCAGGTCTTGGTTGACACTTCTGGTTCTGCAGGGTAGCCTCGAGGTGTAGACCAATGGCTGCAACTGCTCTTCAGGACCAGAGTGTCGTCTGCATCCATCTGCTCTCCAACAAGGAAACCAGTCATCAAAGCTCTTCCTTGCTCTGACTGCCTCTGCCAAATTTTGCCTTGACAAGAACTCAGAGCATCTCAAATGAATCCTAAAAATTCTCAAAGAAATAAGCATTTTAGTCAGAAAATATCCTGGTGTCTTTCTCTTTCCAGTCTAATCTTGTGGAAACCTTCACACCTCTGGGTGACTGTTGTAGAGCAGAATGGCCTTGCAAAGTGAGGGACTTGTTACCCTTGTAAAACCCTTGCTCACTTCTCTTACTTTGGCTAACTAGAAAAGCATTCTGGGAATGACTTAGCTACACTAGAGGTGAAAAACGAGTTATATAATTGTAAAACAATTATCAGAACCAATAAGTGCTCACACTGTGTTGGGGCTCATGGTTGGTTGCATCTGATGCCTGTTCCTATCATGGTCTATGGTGGTTGGTTCAGCACATTTATTGTGCCTCACAAGTATGTAAACTCATAACAAACTAACAATTCGGGAACCCTGGATTTAATGTCTTTGCCATACCATCAAGGAGATCATGTGTTTAATGCCACAGGTGACAGAAAGCTCCAGTGTGGTTCAATTCAAAGCAGTTGTTGCAGGATGAATTATCTAGTCCAAAATAGAAGTTCTATACAAATGTGTCACAATTGGCGACACTATGCAGAGTGGAAATTTCCGTTGAATTGGACCCATATTACAGTCATATGAGCTACTTTTTGAAGAAAATCCCTGGTATATGTAGTTGAAGAGACAACTTGATAGCCACTTATGTTTTCCTCTAAGGTAAGTAAACTGGGATACTTACATTTCTTGATAAAAAGTTTAATTATTTGCTTAACCGCTTTTAAACCCTTTCAATTTTTTCTCTGAAGAAGGGGTGCACACAGAATATTGCTTCACTGCTACTACTTCATACTGCTCAGTTACTCTCACAGGATTAACTCCAATACTGTTCAGGCTAATGTTCTCACGTTCTAAATAACTCATGTTCTTTTTGCTTTCTGCCTTGGTCCTTTTCTGTGTCACTGCATTTATCTCTGGTAAGTTGTGAATGGTTAATTCTATGTTTCTAAATTTATGTGCAGTAATTTTTTGTTGTTTTCAGGAAGACAGACAGACATAGTGAATAGGAAAAATCTGAGATAGAATGAGATACATCTACTTTGCACTAAATTATTTGATGTCTCAAATAAATTGGTAGATCTTTCTTTTAACAGAGTTTTCTTCTTGTTTAAGGCAGTGTACCGTGAGAGATTAAGTAATATTATTAGTAGTAATGTAGTATTATCATTCAAATTTTCTTTCTGAATAAAGGTCAACTGGGTATAATTTATATTAGTAAAAAATTGTAGCATCAAGTGTTAATTAAGGTGGCTGTCAATATAAGTCATGACAATTTTTTAATTCCATTGTCCAATGTTAAATTTGCACGACAGAAGAAATTATGTAGATGTTTTTAAAAAGAAAGTGCCCTCACTTTTTTCTCTGGAGGAGAGCAGTTCTTGATTTCACCACCATACAGCCATTGAATATGTATTGGGTTGTATCAGACCTGCTGCAGATGAGCTATGGACTTATACCTTAGATTCTTTCTTTGCCAGCGAGGGCCATCCAGCTGAGGGGCTGTGGGTTGTGTCCAGCAGGGGACAGCCCTAACTACCATAAATTTCAATCACCATCTGACAAGAGATGTAATAGTTCTGTTTTAAAGACATGTGTTACATTTAATATGCAATAAATTATGTCAGAGAAGAAGTAATTTTGCTCACAGAGACAAGAAGCTTTTGATTACATGGTTTAGGTACTTGCATTAGTCTTTACAGAGTATATTCACCCTTTTATGCAATTATTCATTAACTTAATTGACCTTGGGATTAGTCCATAATTGTCTAATGACAGTTACACTAAAATTTCAGTGGAATCCATTCACTCTATTTCTCTTGGGGACATGTAGTCATTGCCTGCTTATTGTAGATGTATGGCTTTTTCTGTGATTTCTGGCCAGATTTACCTATATGCCACAATTACACTGTGCAATTCAATGCAAGTCTCTGGTTCTGTTGCTGCTTCAGCCTATACATATTTCTTTGCCTCCTGTGGGAGAAGGGTGGTATCTGCTCACATGTGTACCAGAATTTGGAACTTTTTCGAATAAGCTTGAATTGTGAAGGGTTGCAGTAGATTTCTTGTTACCTGAAGATTTTGCAGGAAATATGTGATGAATTGTGTTAGAATAAATGTTCATATGGCAACCATCAGCTTAAATGAATGAAAATGCCTTATAAAGGAGTGCTCATTTGATATATCCATTGAGATGCTGGTGATATTTTAAGTTAGAAAGTTGACTTTGCAATTTGGTGAATTTCATAGTTAGTGTGTGATGGCATTTAATTAGGTAATCTGCTTTTTATTAAGGTTGTGATTCTCAGCATTCATTTATCATGGGTTTGTTTAAAGTCTAGTTTCACTATGGAAAGCGTATCTTGCGTTGAGGTACTTAGCCCATCAACAGTATATCTGTGCATTTTGAACTTGATGACAGTTAACCTTTCATCAGTCAAGTGTAGACAGAGATCTGCAGTCTCTTTAAAGGTGTGCTGACATGTGGCACATGGATTAATGTGTGGCTGTCTTTGTGTGATGATCAGTCTGAAACTCCCAAGATATCTGGTACTGCAACAGTTAGTACAAGTTTCACATATCAAGAGGGGATAACACTGCCCTTCCTTACCATTTTGGGGATATTTTGACCTTTATTTAACACCTTTTGTCCCTCTTCAGCAATATCTACTTGGGTTCTATAATTTGCTATGGTTATCCTCTTCTGTTCAAGTCTTCATATGCTCCCTGCTTTTTGGTCTGGATGAACAGTGGACTATGGCTGTTTACATTTTAATTATTTGATTACATGTTATGGCCAAAACCCACAAAGAAGGTAAAACTTACCAACTGAGAAAATAAGATTGCACTTCAAGTCCTGTGTTCAGTTCTGGGCCCCTCACTACGAGAAAGACATTGAGGTACTGGAGTGTGTCCAGAGACGGGCAACAAGGCTGGTGAAGGGTCTAGAGGTTAAGTCCTTTGAAGAGTGGCTGAGGGAGCTGGGGTGGTTTAGCCTGGAGAAAAGGAGGCTCAAGGGTGATCTTACCACTCTCTACAACTATCTGGAAGGAGGTTGTAAAGGTGGGGGTCGACCTCTTCTCTCAGGCAACTAGAGACAGGACAAGAAGAAAGGGCCTCAAACTGTGCCCGGGGAGGTTCCAGTTGGACATCAGGAGATTTTTTTTCCAGAAGGGATTGTTAAGCATTGGAAGGGTATGGTAAGGGAGATGGTGGAGTCACCATCCTTGGTGGTATTCAATAAAGAGCTGTATGTGGCACTTGATGCCATGGTCTAGTTGACAAAGTGGTGATCAGTCAAAGGCTGGACTCGATGATCTCAGAGGGCTTTTCTAAACTAAATGATTCTCTGATTCTGTGAAAACAGATCATACAACACATTCTTCAAGTTTGTAATTAGAATGTGGAATAATTGCCGCAAGGAAAGAGAATTGAGAAATATATCCTATTTTCTTCTTTTTCTGGGGTGGAACAAGAACAGATCAGAGCATCAGGAATAACGATATTGGCATAATGTTTCCTGAAGACAATTTTTTTCCAATCTTGTAAGATTTTTTTACCTAGTTCTTATGTTTTCAAACAGGGCTGTTTTTCAGAGGGAGCAGGAGAGGTTGGGGTAATGGGTTGAGAGGAACATTATAAAATTCATCGAGGATAAGTGCTTAAGTCCTGCACCTGAGTGGCACATCCACCTCAGCAGGGCTGGAGCTAACTGGCTGGGGATCAGCTCTTCCAAAAGGACCTGGAGTTGCATCTGGAGAGCATGGCACTTGGCAGCAGAGACAGCCAGCAGCCTCCTGGGCTATGGGACGAGGTGCACATTCAGGAGGCTGAAGAAAGTGATTGTCTCCCTCTGCTCAACACTTGTGAAACTACATCTAGATACTGCATCCAGGTTTGGGTTTAAACTGGAAAGAGCTCAGTAGAGGCTACCAAGCTGGTCAAGCAGGAGCACCTGCCCTATGAGGCAAGGGCTGATCAGAGTGGAGAAAGGATGGCTTTGTGGGGATCCAGCATCAGTCCCCAGCACTCACATGGAGGTGATCAAGAAAACAGAGGTAGGCACTTCCTGGTGGTGTGTGGTAAGAGAATGAGAAACAATGTTGGTGAATTGCAACAGGGAAATCTCAACTACATATGAAGAAAAAAAATTGCTAGGAAGATAATCAAACAGAGGAACAAGGTGTCCAGTGACATTTTGGGATGTCTGTCCATGGAATTTTCAAAGACCCAGCTGGATTAGGCAAGCACCTTGGTCTGAATTCAATTTTGGCACTTCTTTGACTAGAAGTAAACTTTACAAGATCCCTCCTAAATTTTTTGTGGAAACTCATAATGTCTCTTGAAAATTACAGAAATCAGCTTGTATTTTTTGTTTTGCTTTATTTTGTTACTTGTGCAAAGTCCTTGCTCTCTGTTGTGTAGTATGAAAAAGGGGGAGTGTAGAGACAGGGAGTTGTCTTCATCAAGCCTTCTAAACTGGGAAGAAATTTTTGTCATCACAAACAGAGGTAAAGAAATTGTCAAAGTAAGATTGCTATACTAATCAAGCTGAATATGCCTGAGAATCCAGCAGCTCTGAACCGGCGCAGAGAATTACATGTACTTGGCTAGACAGATGTGAGAAAAATTGTCAACTGATTTCAGGACTGCAGCTTGATAGGAGAAGAGGCAGCAGTTATACTGGTCTGACCATATCAGTGGATGAACTTTCAGGGGGAGAAGATAAACTTTGTATTATGTGAGGAGACTGATGGATAAAGAATATCTGCAGTGCTTTGAGTCCTTTTGATAACTTTTTGAGATCTGTAAAATCCATTTGAATTAATAACATTTGGCTGGTGTAATTTCAGATAGTATGCAGCATTATGTGAAAATTGAGTTGAGGGAGATCAATTTGTGTGTATCTAAGAACAAAATTGTTCTTCTGGAAGATATAATAATAATACCTGTTGTTCTTAATGTTAAAAATCCACATTTCTATAAATATTTTTTGCAGTTGGGTTGTGCCTTTATTAAGTGTTCAGAGTTAAGTCTGGTTGTATTGTTCAGTAATTTTGGGTTAGTTTTTAGTATATAAATATCACAAGGATGTTGAAGATTTTATGAGAAATGTGATAATGTTTTTAAGTGAAAGTCTTGCTGGGATTGAAATTAATTGGACTGAAGTTACTGCGTGTTGAAGAAAGTGTTTTGTATCTTTCACAGATGTACTTCAAAGATGTAATGACTCACCTGATGCTTGTGGTACATACTAAGATATCACAAGTTTGATAGTCTAAACACTCAGACACACTTTTTGTTACAGGGAGTGAACAGCAGAGGTACTTTTTTTTATTCTGTTAGTGCTATGATTGTTCATTTTTTTACAACAAATCTTTATTTATTTAATACCAAGTGAACTTCCCTATGTAGCTTATACTTCTGAACTAGTGTTCTAATATTTCTGTGTATGAATTCCTAACATTTTTGACACACTTTTCCCTGATAATTAAGGTTCAAATGAATCCCTTCATTAAAAACTAAGGGAGAAGAAGGGAAAGAAGAAGCAGGGCAGGAAATTATAAATAGCCAGACAAATAAGAAATAAGACAAAGGGCGCAAGGCACTTTGTGTATTCAGAAGAATAATCAACCTAACAGTATGGGGTAGGAAAAAATATAGGGAATAAGTAAACATACTACAGTGGGAGAGAGAAATTTATTTTGACACACAAAAGAATATGCCAGTCTGGCAAGGCAGAAGGCATGGGAAATAAATTGATGAAAATATCGGAGATAGAATGGATGGTGGGAAAAGAGATTTTTGTCAAGAGAATGTCTAAACCAGTTTAGGAAGGATAAAGAAGAAGGAATACAACATCAGTGACTCTATATACCACAGGATTAAGAGTAGCAAGTAATGCTTTTTGGAGACATATTTCCAGTAGCTGTATTCCTTTGATTGCAGTTACGTTTATTTTGCCAGAAATTTTCTGCCACACATAGAGCATATCAGTGAAGCCGCTGATGATGAAACACAAAAGAGTGTTCACTTTCACAGAAATGTAATGGAACTAATGACTATGAAGTCAGCCATCAAGTCTGAAAGATAAATCTTGAGAGATGTTTAAACCATTCACTACTGACAGCTAGCAGTGATAGTGAGCTTTCAACAAAGTCTTTTGTAGAAAAATAGAATTGAGTTCTATTTCAGCAGTTGTGACTATGGTCCTGCTTATTTTTGCTACTAGTAGTAGCAAAAAAAAAAAATACAAGTAGTATTGGCATATGTGCAGGAGTCCCAATAATTTCTCAGCTTTTAAGAATATTACAAGTCTACCTGAGGCACTTGTTTTATCTTAAGAAGTTAAAGAAAATGTGGAAATATATAATTTAAATTGCTGACATGAGAGTAATTATTCATTCTTTCCACACTGAAGTTGCATTTTTCTATTTAAGGAACTTTGTTGTGTTTCAGACATTTCTTAAATTTATCATCCTGCAAGAGTTCAGATTTTCATCTATACCTGGTCCTATGCCTTGGCCATTCACATGACACATGCCAAAGGACTTACATTTTTATATTCTGAACTAGAATCATTACCAGCCTCTGTACAAATGTCCGGTTCTGGTCATTGGGGTGTCAGTGATGATGCTTTGCTTTTCAGCAGTGTTTTAGGTCTTTTATCATGTGTGGAATTTGGCTAGGTCAGATGAGCTCTGACCTCTCATTGACGAGGCCATCAGATACACTTCTTTACCACATACATGCATATAATGTTTGGTGCTCTGGAGCAAGCTAGTGTCTGGTTAGATGATCTGTTGGAAACTACCTTGGGAAGAAACATTACCATTTTTCTGAAAGACGATAGAAATAGTTTGGTTTGGTGGTGTTTTTTTTGTTTTGTTTGTTTTTTTGTTTGTTGGTTTTGTTTTTTGTCTGTTTTGTTTGTTTGTTTTTGGTTTTTTGGTGGGGTGTTGTTTTGTTTTTGTTGTTTTGTTTTTGTTTTGTTGGGTTTTAGTTTGGTTTGTTTTTGTTTTGTTGGGGTTTTGGGTTTTTTTTGTTGGTTTTTTTTTTTTTTTTTTTGGGGGGGGTTTGGTTTTAAGTAATAGAAAATAAAGGTTAAATTGTATTATCCTGAGACAAAGGACATATCCTGGGGAGCAACTCCCATAAATAACAGCTGTCTTATGGCTTGTTTCATCATTTGAGTAAGTGTCACTCTGCCCTACTCCTGTATTGGTAAAACTCCTGAAGCAGCTGAAGATCCTCAGCTAAATGAAGTGATACAACTAGTCTTACTGTTTTCATTCACATATGTAAGGCAAAAAGGAAAATTTATTCTATTCAGCTCTTCCAACATAGAAATTATCTGAAACACTGATTTATTTATTTATTAAATAATAGTCAGAGTATTCGTTGTATGGAAGGATCACTATCTCCAAAAAGACAAGGCCGCTATACAGGTTGTCGAAACCTCATGGATATCAAAGGCTTAATTGAGCTGCTTGTGCACAGACTTGAGGCGTCAGCAGAGATAACTCAGGTTCTCTGCCAAGTCTCTACTTTTCTAGAGGCCTACAGGTTCTCCAGAAACCAACCCAGCTTGGAAGACTGGATATCCTTTTGTGTGTTGGATGGGAATAGGAGCCCAGGAATGGGCAACTAAACTGATGCATAACCATGTCCCACTTATTCTGCGTGTACTTCTATGTGTAATACTTTGACATGCATGATGCAGATAGCAGTCAACACTTTCCCTATATCCATTTTTTTCCAGTTCATTACATAACTTGACAGATGTTAATTGCAACTCAAAGCTCACTTGACTGATTTTTCTCATATTTAAAGGAGAAAAAAACCTGTGATACTAATGTCTGAAGATGAGCATGTTGCCTGATGTTGAAAAGACTTATTTAGTCTTTAGTCACTTGTGCACAGGGATTTATTAGTCATGGTAATGTCTCCAATTAGTTGAAGGACAGAGAGCACAATGGGGGCACTTTTTGCCTAATTGCTGTTAGCTGTGTACATGCAGTTTACTGTTGAATTTATGAGGCTAGGCCATGTGTTACAACAACAAGTGTCTTAAGAAGTGAGGTCTCTTGCCTATTTATAAGATCCTTAAAATCAGAAATAGCACCTGCTGTAATAGATGTAAAGTAGCACTGTGCCATGGAACAGAAATGTTTTAATGTTTGATGATGTATTTTTGTTCTAAATCTTAGTCTCTCCAGGCATTCTGAAAAAGACCTAGTGAGTGAACCTTGCTGGAACAAATAAATTTTACAGTAAATGGAGAGAGGAGTAAGTATTATGTTCTGTGTATAGTGAAATAACCTTTAGATGAACTTGGAAAGGAAAAGAATTCCTCTTTAATTAAGTTTGCCTTTCTTCCTGGGGTTGTGAAAGACATGGGAAAGTGCTACTGTTAAACTAGGAGTGGAGTTAATTGACATTAATCTTCAGAGGTTTCTTAGATTTATTTTAATGGCAAAGAAGTAAAACGGCCCTCAACCCAAGTTAACTGTCACTAAATAATTGAATAGGATACCTGAATTGAACATTTTCTTTTCTGGTTTGGAATGAAGTTTACTGCATTCTGTCTTTTCTTCTATCCCATTCCAAACCCTGGAGAAAATGCTGTAGATACACAGGAACTTGGTAAAAGATTAACAGTTTTGAGCCATCTTGCTTTCTAAAGTGAATGCTTCTTTATAAAACATGATCTAGCAAGATTGGTTAGATCCTGATAACACCATCTCGACTGATCCTGCTGACTGTGCACATCTGAAAGGATTTCTGTCTTTAAAAAAGACTAATTCAAATCTGTTTAGCATGACAAAGATTGGTAATTCAGATTCCTAGAAGTGAATATGTACACAGTGCCTGTCCTGTGCCTTCATGTGACTAGGTGCTCTTTTGAGGGAGTGTTGTGTAATTCCCCCCCAAAAAACCAACTGGATTGGCAATTCAAGTTGGCAGGCGGTGTGCTCTGCTTCACTGGAGGGTATACAAAAGGTATTCCATATATTGTGGTCACTTCCTTCTTCCATCCAGCGTCATTCATTCTTACCGCAGTCTTGTTGCTGTACATTGGTATCTGTGGTTTAGGAATCAGAACTGTAGAACTGGGTGCCATCAACATTTCAGAGATATTATAGTCTTTGTTACACACTTGGTGATCTTGGACACATTTTAAAGAAGAGTTAAAAGGATGGTATTCTGGTAGTGAGATGGGTTAATCTCAATCAATCACTTCTGAAAAGGCCGGTAAGATAGGAATAGAGAGAGTAAGAATAGCTGTTTTCACCGTGTAGAACACCAATAATTCAGGTCCTCCACATTTGGTTATATTATTATCTGATTCTTGTCTATTACATTGCAGGTATAGCAAATGGATTAGTGAGTCACAAGCTCTTGTTGGCCTTGTATACTAGTATGGCAGTCGACTGTTTTTCTTTTCCAACCGTTGGCCCTCTTTTCAGTGTACAGTGTCTTCTAGATAAAATCAGGTAGTTCCATGTAAATTGTCATAAATGTGCATTTTAAACCAAGATTTTCAGCCACTAAGTAAAGAAATGTTGCCTCTAATAAAAGTGCCTTCTTAAATGGATTTGTTTACTAGTGTCTGGAGGGCCACTCAGATGTTCAGATGGAATTTTTCCCTCTCCCCCTGGAATTGCTTAAATAGCTTTCTATAACCTGTCAGTGTGTACCTATTTGTAGTTTAGAGTTTTAAAATTAGAAGAGGACCAGAGGTCCTCCAATCAAATAAGACAGAAAGTGAAAATTTGAAATGTATTTGTATTTGCATTTGCATTTTTGTTTCTTGGTAATTTCAAGTTTACTTGAATATATTAAATTGTAGAAAAGAGACAAGCAAATATCAGGTTGCTCAGAGAGGTTGTGCAGCTTCCATTCTTGGATGTCTGCAAAACCCAACCTGATCAAGTCATGAGCAACCTGCTGTGACCTCAGAGCAAGCCCTGCTTTGAGCAGGAGGCTGGTCTAGAGAGACCTCTCATGATCTCTTTCCCACGTGACTTGTCCTGTGAATCTATAAATAAAATTAAGTGCTCTTTGAAATGTGAAGATATTCAAGTGACTGTGAGTGGAGGTGTTGTGGTTGTAACTCCTGTTGGGTTTAGGTGGTGATAGCATGACCTCTTGTACTTTCCACTTTGACTAAATCTCTGCTGTTCTTAATAGCATTGTGGAACAAACATTAAAGCAGAAAAAAATAGTGTCACAATCGCTTCAAATTCTCTGGAAATGACTGGATTGATCCAGAGAGTCAGGAGCCCTGTATCTGTAAGGAGCTCTTTTAGTTTCACTGTGTTTTCTGCTGTTTATGGGATGGAAGACGAAAAGAAAAAGGTCAGTTTTGCAGTGGTTATGTCTCTTTCCTTAGAGAGCTACTTATAAATTAACTTTTAACTCCTCATCATCTTAATGCCTCTGGGAAAAGGCTGGGATTGCCTCTGCACTCTGAGAAACTGCAAGCTAATTTATAAAGTAATTAGATGCCAAAAAGTGCAAGCAGACCATAAATAGATATATTAAAAAAAAAGCTGTGTGGCAACAAAACATGAAAGAGATGGCAATAGGTAGCTTTGAGGGGAAAAGAGTGTACATTTACAAAACTTAGCTTCCTACTTTTAGTGCTCCCATTAGTAGGATCCTGCTAATGGGAAATGTTAAATATTTAATATCTGACATTTCTCTAATGTCTATGTAGTGAAGTAGAGATTAAGTATTTTATGGTGCATTTCAATTTAAAAGAATGAAAGTGCTTTTTAGACTGTTACAGGGAAGCTGTCAGTAAGCCTTGCATTTAGACTGTGTATTTCTTTCAGCTAAAATAGACACTTTCACCTTGTTTGCAGCGAGCTAGGTATGAAAGCCCTGATATAGGAACAGTGCCTTTTGTTCAGCCTCTGGGAACCTATTGAGCTGTGGCAAGGTTACTGTTGCACTTCCCAAATTAAGCAGGCATGCCAAAACCACTGAGCAATTTCCACAGCCCTGACAGCTTTGATTTTCAGTGAGACTTGCTAGTGTTATCCAAGAGGTGATGCAAGGCCTTGCTATTACAGACTGGTTTGAGGCATTCCCACTAAGGTCTCCAAGAAAAGCCAGGCACGCCTATTCTCACTCTGTCCTTTCCTGACATTTTCTGTCCTTTCTTCATGTGGAACATACTGGTGGTCTCCATTGGTGGTGAAAAATCCCACCTTTGGTTTTGAGGGCAGCATATGTCTGTGCAATTTAGAAGCCCTTAAATTCTTTTTTAATAATAAAGCAATAACATTTTTGGTTTTGGTGTACAATGCAAATTGGCACAAGGGTAGCAATTTAATTCCATACTTTTACTGGAATATTGTACTAAGGTTAACATTGGCTCTGATTTATAGGGGCTGTGTATTTTCTGTAATTGCTAGCCAGTGCCCATTAGTGAAGGTAGGCTGTGCTATCAGTGTGATGCACTTTGCTTGATCTCAAGCCCATAGCACTTTCTTGAAATAAACTGGATGAGTATTGCAGTTTTTAGCACTGGAGGAATACTGGAGTCCATACTCATCTGATTGAAATGGAAAGAAAACTACTTCCAGGCATTCTTTGACCTTTTGGTGATATCTGAGTGAATCTGCAGATGCAACTAAGGTATTGCAATTTTTTAAAATGATTTAGTGATTAACTATCTATTCCTGCTTATCTAATTGAAGGATAGCTGATAAATGAATGTGTAATTATTCTCCTTTTACATTTGTTTCATCTTGATGAAATAAGTAGCTAACAAGTGATCTTAAAATGGTGTACCATTCCTTTCAGTTAACTATACCATGTATACATGCAGACACATAATTGACATATGCCTGCAGCCTCTGTAATGTTTAGTTGTAGCTCATGGATGTACTGTTTCTTTGCTTGCTTAAAATGTGAATGGAGTTTAATAAGTATATAAGTCTTATTTTTTATGTCATAGTTAGAACAGAGGCTACTAGGAAGGAGATTCTGTTGATGCTCTTTTAAGTAGCATACATACATATGCTATTATGAAGATTAAGCACCTCTTAGAAATGTTAGTACTATCATTTGAAAAAGAAATGCAGGTAGGGAAAAGCTTTGGAATTACACTTTTGTTTTAAAACAGGAAAGGGCTAACAGTAAGGCAATGACTGTTGCTACTACTTTTATGGGTTTGACTCAAGGCTTGGGTTTTTCTGTGTGGGTGATGTGTTCATGCCTTTTTTTACACATTTATTAGCTCACACCACCATAAAAAAATGTTACTAAATAAATATATATACATATGTATGTCGTAGGTAAAGGCCTGCTGCTTTCTGTTGGCACCAGAATGCATTTGGGTTTTTCTGAAGTGCTCTAAATAGTGTTCAATATTTCACCTCTTTCTTCTCCACCTCTTATGTATTCAGTTTCACTGTGCCTTTTGTTTTTCCTAACCTTAGTTGTTTTTTTTTCTTTTTGCATTCACACAACATAGAGCTGATAAAGCAGATGATGAGGACGATGAAGATCTAACGGTGAATAAAACATGGGTCCTTGCACCAAAGATTCATGGTGGGGATGTAACTCACATATTGGACTCCTTACTCCAAGGATATGACAATAAGCTTCGGCCAGATATTGGGGGTAAGCTCATAAAATGATTCAGTGTAATAAAAGATGTGAACTAGAGATGGTATGCATTTTGTCAAAGATGGCAAAACTCTGCTTATTGCAATATTTAAAACTCAATATCGCAAGATAAATATAAGGGAAGTAAAATGTAATGGTTTCTGGAACTAGCAAAAATAATGTTCTATGCAATATTAGACTTTATGTTCTATTTATATTTTTTTTTTATGGAAAGAATTGGTTTTGGGGGACAGTGAGCAATCTATAATAAATCTCTAAAGGGGAACTATAATTTGCTTTGTTTAACAAAGATCTTCTGACAGAAAGAATTGTAGATATAAACCAGCCATGGTAATTAAAAAAATTGATCTTAAGTTTGTAGGAGTTTATTAAAGAATTATTCCTAGACATTTTATTCTTACTGTAGGAAATGCATTGTGTCTATTTTGAGCAAATGTAATGCAACTCAGTTCTCTTCTTCCCTTAGCTAAGATTTTGAAAAAAATTTAAGAGTATAAAAATATGACTTAGGACCCATCATTTTTAGTAGAATATAGGAAGGAAAACTGCATTGCTATAGATCAAACTTTGCAGCTAGTAGGAGGGAAATTTTGTATTTCAATAGTCAAAGCATAAATTTGCATATGACTATTAAGTGTAAATATTTGGAAGAATCTTGTTTTGAAAACCTGTAGTACACGAAACCTTGCCAGCTCTTTTCTACCACTTGCATGCAGGATCAAATAAGAAAAACAATATCTTTTCTCTGAGTTTGTTTCCTGAAATGTGAAGAGAGAGGTAGAGGACGTAATTATTTGTTACATACCTGGCATTTCCTATCAAAGGGATGCCATGTAAGTCTGTAAGCTGTTTATATGATAAGCAATACAACAATCTAGACCTGTTTCATTTATGTAGAAGAGAGATGCAATCTCAAGCTATGCATTTTCTTTTGAAAGCTTGTGACAAATTGTTTTCTTTCCCAAACTTCTTAGTTGTGTTTTATTGTTGACTGTTATCCTGAAGATGTTGAAAGACAATATTTTTCTCCCTGTCATAATGTAATCACATGTGACTCTCATAAAGCTTGGTTTAAGTCTTCATGTTCATTTAGTTGAATTACTAAAAACATTTAGACAATGAGAAAGGTCTTCCAGCATGTTTTTCCTTAAATTCTCAGTGTGTGACAAATGTATAGCATTACTGTTGTTTTTTTACCCCTGTTTGATGCAACAGACAGCAAAGCAATTATGAGGGAATAAACTGTCTCTGCTAGGATTCCTTCTAATGATTAGCTGGTAGTTGGGGATGAAGGAAAAGATAATTCTTTTCTCTCCCTATAAGACTTACAAGTAAATGGAGGGAATACAGGGGAGGAATTTATTCTGACATGTCAAACAGATTTAGACACGCATGGAAGAATTTGGATGTAATCCTTGCCTTTACTTTTCTGGTTATATACTGAGTCTTGTTAGGCGAAAAACTCTGTCTTTTTGTGAATAACTCAGTGTACAGCTTTTTGGATTCAAAACAGCAGTTCCTGAAAGAAGACACTTAGCTGTATCTTCTCTCACATAAATGTACCCTTTCTCTTCTCAAAAGTTCTGTACCAGTCTGACCTTTGCTATCTGGGGCTTGCCTCCATCCACTGTACTAGAACATTGAGTTAATGAATAATCAGCCAGAGTAATGAGGAAAGGAAACATGTGGGAGTATTCACTTTGTTTGCAGGAGAGCAAATTTAAGTTAAGTATGATTCTCTTCTGCATGGAGGGGAAATTGCAAATTTGTGCCACAAGGAAGAAATTTTGGACAACATAAGATGAAATTTCTGACTTCAGGTGGAGGCGCTGCATTCTGTCCAGTTTTTTGGGAACTGCAGCAGATATTTGACAGACAGAAAAACAAAACCAGGCTATAGTTTACTTATCTTAATCTGCTTCAAATACGTAGATAAAATCTGGTGTGAGATTCCTTTCTTCAGAGTGTATGACAGTTCTTGTACAACAAGATTATTGAACTGGAATTCTCATTATCTTTCAAACAAATAGTATCCCACAGAACATTCTTATGATTAAATTACAAAGCTCCTTTACAATAACAACATTTTTTGTTTTGAACTCAGACTTGTTGGATTTGAATCCCAGGGCAGAATTTTGTTTTCTTCCTGGTGTTGACACAAAATTTCAGCATCTCAGAATGAGATAAGGGTTTCATTGTTAAACATACAGTTAGTTGAGGGAGATGCTAAAGGAGAGCCAAATGTAAATTGAAACTTTGGAGGCAATACTGAAATTTAATAGGAGAAAAATCCTCTCTGTCGTTTTCTGTTTGTCTCATTCAAATATGCATGAGTTACAGTAATTCCTTACCTGCTACCCTTTGCTATGTTTATTAATCTTACTAATCTTTAACTCAAATTATGTAGTAGCCTTGAGGTGTTTGGAGCATAAAGGTTTTAGCATTGAAGGTTGTAGCATTCTTCTATTCAGTATAAAGTAATAGTAGTTATCAGATGAAGTCTCCTGTCTGTGGTATAAATACCTTTAATTACAGATACAACCTTGGAGAGTTGATATACTAATAATGCAGTATTATTCTCACTGTAACATTACCTTTTGGCTGCATGATTTTATAACCACACTGTTTTAGCTTCAGTCCTGTATCAAAGTAACTATTATTTTTGAACTTTCCTTTTTAAAGCAAAAGATTCTGGCTCCTCTCTCATCTTAGGAACATTGATATATTAATATTATCCTATCTATGTATGGATCATTTCTTCCAGCAGTGATGTCTGTATAGGTGAAACACAACTGCTCTATCTGAAAATGTAATTAAAAATAGGAAACAATCATCACATATCTACAACTTTAGTGAGTATTTTCAATCAACAGTTTTCTGTCATTGAATTTCCACTGTTGATGGAAATTTTAAGAATTGTGGGAATTTAAGGATGGTTACTCACAGACACAGAAAAATTTGATTCCTAGAGAAATTTGGATAGTTGATATTGCCCTATAGGCAGGCATGGGTAAATAATTACACCTCAGCAGGCTAATGTGAAAAGTAATGTTTTCAGGGATATAAAGAATACATGGAAAATATTGGACATTCAAAATACTAATAGAAGTGCTAATTCTCAAAAAATAAAGGTATTAGGGAAGTATTCTGTTGAACAGGTGCTCTCAGTGTAGCATTGATGAAAGTATAATATAGGCAAAAAAGTAATTAGCTCAAACTGATGCCTAAAGATTTTTATCTATTTATATATTTTTCATATATTTGTAACTTTGTAGGCTGTTACTACATAGTTATAACTTCTAGTGCTTTTCCTGCCCTCTCCCAAATAAACCCTTACTAATACATTCTTGAAATTTTGTTTAGTCTTGCCTTTAGTCTAGAAAGGACACTGTTGTGCACCTTACATTGTAGATACAATGAAGTGTAGGACTAGAAGACTGGGGGGGGCTCCAATGGGGCAGAACCCCAGGGAAATTACCTAACCAACTGCTCTTCCAATTGGACAATATTTGTTAGATATACTAGTTAAATAACCTTATAAAAATTGTAGAAATGATGTATCACATGGGTGTATTGCCACATTGTGCACTTCAAAAGCTTTTGATTAAAGATTGCATTTATATTATCATTTTAACACTGTTTGGAAAGGTTTTGTGTTTTATTCCAGGCAACAAAACAAGTAAGAAAATACCAAGTAAAGGTAGAGAGAGATGTATTTTGAGTTTAAGAATATTTTACGAGAATTGAAGAACAAAATACAAGAGCAAGATATAGAAGTGCATATTCAGTGAATGTAAAAGGTAATGGATTTGTGCACTGCACAGAAACTGATGGAAATAATCAAAGTGGTGGGGTAGGAGTATTTGCTAAAGATGGATTTCTTTTAAATAAAAGGGTAAAAAGCATGGAGAACAGAGCTCAGCTTTCATCAAAATCACTTTGAAAAAATTCTTTAGAGGTTGACCTGGAAGGCTGCTGTAGACACTTGAGGTTGAATTTTCAATATAAGTAACCATGTAGGTAATAATCTTAGATAGCTGGTAGTGAGAATTGTACTATTCCATTCAAAGCTATTACAAATTGAAGGTCTCTGTTATTTCTGAGTGTGGTAGTCACCTAATTTATTTGCTGAATGACTGCTTTATCACCAGGAGGGGATGCTTCTTTAGACAAGTAATGAGGAGTTATAAAAAATGTACTCAAAGAAAATAAGCCTGGATGAAATTACAAAAGTGGTCTTAGTTAAAGAGCATAATAAGTAATAATTAAAAACAAAGGTGATATGACTTAGACCTTCATTAAAAAATGAGGGAATTGTGGTAAACTACAGGAACTACTTAGTGAATTTAGATGGACTACCCTGCTTTTGTTTAATGTGTTGAAATAATGGATTGGAGTAATGAAAATGGAGTAGTATTAAGCAATATAAAGTGCAATGTTCTGCACTTTTACAATAATGATAATTATTTCTCACAGGAGATAGGTGTTTATAGAATGAGAATAGCTGATAAGAAGAGCTCTTAAGTGTACTAAGCAGAAATATTCAAATATGAAAAGCTGAAAACTGATCCCGCAAAAATGTAAGCTAGAAACCAGGCACTTTGGATGGCAGGGGTAATTACTAAAATAATTTGTCAATGACTGAGGTAGTTTTTTATCACTATGATTTGTCTTATCAGGAATAAACATTTTTCAAAATTTTTAAAATTAGAAAATAATTTAGTCCAGTGAAAAAAAGGTGTCAAAGCAGGAAATCAGAAAGGGAGTTTATCTCTCTGCATTGGGCTTACCATACAAGTTTCCTGTAGGCTTTAGCTGCGTTAGCAGCTGATAGACTGTATCTTATGGTCAGCTTCTCCTTCATGCTCTTCTTTCTCTCTCTCTCCCTCCCTCTTGAATATGTGCTCTGTTGTCCTCTCACCTTCTTGCTTTACTCTAGCCTGGGTCACACTGTCTCTCAGTGTAAATATTTAAAGTGTTCAAGTTCTTTGTCCCCTTGTTTAGAGCACTGCTGTTCTGCACTTCATGCAGGACGTGTTAAATAGCCTTCTTCCTACTTGTAGCATCTTCAGGGCTGACCAAATTTTAAAGTAAAATAAGAAGCAGTCATGGCAGGAAAATCTTCTCAAAGCATCTTTCGCTGTTAGCTATTTGTGAAGAGCAAATGAGCAACACTAATTTTTTGGATGTCAAATTAGTATAAAGAAGGTATTTTCCTCCAGCATTTGTCATTTTCATGAACTCTCATCACTTCTAGTTCAAGAACACAAGAAGCATTAATTAGTTCTTCTAATTCAGAAGTAAATTTTTCTGTACCATACAGAAGAATTAAGGTAAAAAATAGCTTCTTCCAGTCCTCTTGAACTGGGTTTCTTTCTCTGGATTATTTATGTCAATTAAAATAATTTCAACAGAGGCAGTTTTTCAAACCGTTCACTGGCTCTTAATAACTCTAACAATCTAACTCACAGCAGTATGGAAGAGAAAAAATTAACTGTGTGGTTCACTACAGGAAAGCCTTTGTGGCAGATGAAATACTGCATGATGCAAGTTGGAATTTCTTAAAATTGACACTGCCCCCATTAAAAGCTGTCTCTGGCAGAGCTCAAAATTTAGTTGTCAGTAAGGAATATCCACGGTTGGGTTGTCTGTAGTGTGGTCTCACAGGAAAGTTTTGATCAAGAATAATGGTATTTTGAATGACTTCAGCAATTAATTTTTGCAGTAAATCTGGCAGATGACACAAAAACTGTTGGAAAGGGAGTGGCTGCATCTGCAGAGTAATCAGCTCCTTCAGTAAACTGGAGTTGAGAGGGGAAATAATGGAGGTGGAGGGGGAAGAAGCCTGTGAGTTGTATTTCAAGGTGAGAGAGCCTTCTTAATAAAGTATTCAACATGACTTGAGGCATAAGGCAAGATATGTTTTGATCCACCTCCATGTGTTCTGGTGTAGCTGTGGGGCTGCTGTTACAGAAATAAATAGGATTGCAAATTAAAGGAAGAGCATATCTGATTGCAGAATGTGATGTATCTTAAAAGGATTACATTATACATATGACTATATACACAGATGATAAGCTTTTTTTTACTCTGATATTTCAGTCTGTTTGTATGAGTTCTTGTGCTGTCTCCCTTCCTTTATAAGCTCTGCAGAAACTGGAAACATTTGCTGCTCAGAATCAAAAAAATACAGAATATTCTGAGTTGGAAGGGCCTCTTAAAGGTCATTGCAGGAAGTACTTATTTTTTTCCCACAGGAAATAAATTGGTTTCCAGAACTTGTTTAAACTTTCTGTGAAGCATGCTGGGAACAGGATGGTGATCAAGTGACTATGTGCTCTCTGGTCATGAAGAAAATCCTTTGTGCAGCCTCACTGGTGTGTCTTTTTGTCAGGCTTAGGTTCACACCATTAACCAGATTTGGAATCAGGGAGAATTTCCTCCCAGGTGAGCTTGGCAGGGAAAAGGTATCTAGGGGTATTTAAGAAATGTATCTTGCTTGTCATTGTAGCTGGCAGGGATGTCAATGATACCATCTTTCATTCCATATGTCTGTTCAAGGTTTTAGAAATTTGAAAAATCTTACTTAAGATTTTAGGTTTGTTGAACACTTGGGCAGTCTCTGAAATTTTGCTGTATAAAAAAATAAATCTGATTACCTAGGGTCCCTCTCCTATCAAATCCAAATGCCTTTTTGTTTGTACCTTCCTCCTTTTTTTTGTCTGCAGATTGACAGAGATGCTTATTTAATTGTGTCATAACATAAAAGAACCAGAAGAGCTCTGTTGTTATTATCCCCCTTCATTCCATCGGGTACTAGGACTTATATCCTCTTGTGTCCACATTCTGGTGCTCCAGTACAAACTAGAAGAAAATGCTTGGTAAATTGCTGAAGTTAAAGTGTATCCTCACCTCTTTCATTTGTACCTTTTTTTCCTGTATAAACCAGTTAGGTGGAAAAAACTGAACTATCAGAGCCTCCTGTACTTCGGGTGCGCTTTTCATGGAAACTCTCTTAGACTTTGTGTCCTTCTGTAAAAGCAAAAAGTAACAGCACATTCTGTAAAAGAATATATTTTTAAAAGGTTTTGGTCTTTTGTCTACACAGTAAGAGTGCTTTCCATGTTTTTAAAGAAAAATAAGTTTGGGAATGTTTAACATTGAAATGACTTTTGTTGAGGAACTTTAAATTTGGTGTTTGAACCAGTGTATTAATCAAGATGATGAAAGAATGTTAGTAATCCTTATGTGTGCTACAGCTTTATGAATTGAAGAAATCTGTGGTGAAGAGTTATTTTGTATTTGTTACACATTCTCAGTAGGAATTGATAGAGGCACTTCATATTGATTCCTTATAGCTGATAAACACATCTGTTCCCAGACCTAATGGTTTGTTGTATGAAAAATTTTTTCCAAACTTTTTTTTTCTGTTTAGGATTGTATTTTTATGTTTGAAGACAGTGTTTGGGTTTTTTGTTTTGTTTGTTTATCCTTCCTTTACCTATTTTATTTACCTTACATTTCTTCAAAAAGCACAGGTGGGGATTGTATTATGAACGAAAAAATTCAAGTTGATAATCTAACAATTCATATGAAATAAGAGAGCCAAGTCATATATGATCCTTCACAAAATGAAAAAAATAGAAATTTAATTATTCTGAATCTAATAAAAGGATATCAGATATGTTATTGTTTTAGTTAAATAGACTAAATTACACTAACAATGCACAGAGTTAATTAAACATGTAATTATTATGGTTACTGTTTTCTTTAGTGAGAACTACGGTAATTGAAACAGATGTCTACGTTAACAGCATTGGTCCAGTTGACCCAATCAATATGGTAAGTTCTGATTACTGACAGAAAACCTCATCTGCATGTTACTATGGGTTAGTATTATGAAATAATTCTAATCTTATTCAAATAAATTTCTTTATTTCTTACTATGTATTCTTATCCTGTTGGATATGATTGTGGTTATTGCAGAGGTGCGTTTAAGTCTCTATTTGAAATTGTAATTTTTAAAATACATTTTTTCTTTAAAAATAAATAGGCCCCACAGAGTACATTGCATCAGGTCCTTGTTTTAGTTTGTGTTGAACGTTTCCACTATGTCTATACCTGGTTTGTCTCTAGTTTGGTATGGTTTAGTGGAGCTGCTCTTCAGAGCCTAAGAAAAATAACAATTGACACAGCAGTTGTGAACCAAACTATTTTCAGTGAAGTGATCTATTGTTTGAGTTTTTTTCAGGTTCATAGAAAGAAAATTTTGAAATTAACTCTTTTGTCCTCCCTTTCCCATTTAGTCTTCTGTGTGCTTTTCAGTGTGTGTGTGTATACATGGCTGGTTTCTTGGAAGGTAAGCAATGCATCTCACCTAGTTTCTGCAGACCTGTTGAGATCTGCCCTATCTATTTAGTACCAACACTGAAGTAGCAGCTTACGAAGAAGTTGAATGTGTGGTATTTCCTTAGTTCTCTTGGATGTGCATTGTATGAAATGGTGGTGTTGGAGGCTTTAAAAAGGCCTTTTGGCTTGACTTCTGCCCAGGACTAAGATGGGGACTCGCCTTCAGGTGATTTTGAGTTTTCCTTCTTTACTTCCTCCCTACAAAATTGCTGACAGTATTGAATTTGCATGGCACAGAAAGATTTTGTTCAGAGACTGGAGTATGTCAGTGCAGGGGGCTTCTGAGCATTTTCTGAGAGCACAGTAATTCTCAATTATTACTAAGGATCTTGTGGTTTAGATGTATGTCATCATGTCTGGGTGCAGAATAGTGACTTTCAGTGATAGGAAGCCAAGCAAGAAAAACCAGTGGTACTTAGATACTGTGGGTAAAGATGCAGATCTGTGACACAGGATATTCATTCTAGCATTATGGTCTAACAAGCTTAGGGTTGTCATTACCTGGGGCTGTGGCATGGAAGTCCATGCCAGGACTGTATGTAATAAAATGTGTGACAGAGCATAAGAGTGATGGAGGGGGGAATATTTTCAAATTTCCACATCTGGTGTAAGTGGTATTTTTGTTTTTGTCTGTTTAAAAAAAAAAGTTTTTTATTCTGGGAAACAACATTCTCAGCAAAATAAATAATAACAATTTTTACCCTGTACACTCTCTTTATGTGAGCTGTTGGTTTCATTAGGAAGGCACTTTCCCTGGAGTCAATATTTTTTGATATTTTTAACCAGTAATCCAAAAAATTGCTTCCATTTCAAGGGCTTTCCTTAGCCACTCATTTGATCACTTAATAAGAGAATACATTATCTGTGATTTCCAATCCCCATTGGATTACTCATTTGCCAGATACGTAAATTCACTCTGGCAAATGATGTCCTTTAACTATCAAGTTTGGATACAATGTGGCATGATGTAGAGAGTATTTTTTCTGACAAAGATGTGGAAGCAGCATATCAAGGGAGTATTTTTCTGAAAGCTTTAGAGAACGCATTCTATGAGGGGAAACAGATTTGGGTTTTTAATTGTCTATTTCCCTTCTGCTATTGGATAAAATTTCACTTTTATAAATGAGGACCATACATGGCATTTATTAGAATTTGTTTTTGAAGGCTGTTGTATTTTGGCTTTTACTATTTAGCAAGATCTACACAACATTTTGGATGCTAGAGTTGCCCCATTATTAAGATACATTTTCCTAGAGCTTGGGATCTCTTCAGGCATCTTCAACCTGAGTAACACTGGATTAGTGGAGTATTTAGGCTTCCAATACTAAGTCTAAAGATTTTCAAATCTGTGTTTTAGAGGTAACCTGTGCTATGCCTTATGCAACAACCATGTAAGATACAGCTAAGTGCTATTACATGGCACATGCAGGACAACCAGGATATCAAGCCCAGCCAACATGGTGGTGAATTTTAAGTATCCTTTGACTTCTAAATTCCAGTTCGTTCTCTAGTTGCAGTAACTAGCTGCAGATTTTTTTTTTCCAAGGTATTCAAGTAGAAATGGAATCAGCGTCCAAATAGAGATTACTCAACATCATTGCACTTATAGAGAGTACTTTGTGGCCAGGTGTGTCACTGCACTTAATCTATTCGTCACTAAATTTGTATTGAAGGTTTGAAGGTTTGTACTCTTACTTAACAATGCAGTTTAATTTACATGAAGTGCACTAGAATATAAGTAATCGTGACCTGAAGATACATTACCTGAAGGTACTCTGAAATCCAGTACAGAAAGATACACACTCTTTCTCTGCATTACTCTGTAAAACAATGTAGTTTAAACTCTGTTTTGAATTATATTAAATGTTGTGTTACTCAAGGATATTTGATTTAGCAAGGCCCTGATCCTGCAAATACCTAGTCAGTTTACATGTGTGAACATTTGTCGCTGTTGAGCCGCTAGCTGAGAGAAGACCCAGGTTCTCAGACAAGGAAAGAGAAAAGGTGTCTTTATTATTTTGATTTCCATATATATAGAGTTTTCAGAGGTCACCCAGATTGGTCAGCCAGAAACCTCCCCCTAGGCCTAATTGGCCAAGCCTGAACTGCCCTAATCGGGAGATGCTGTTTGCAAAACATCCAAACTTTATCTTTGTTTATGAAACGTAGCAAAATGTTCTCACGAGAAAGACCTGTGCTAGCCACAAACATTGACTTCACATGTCACACTGACTTAAGGATATAACAAACCCTATAGAAAAAAATCCAAAGCAAGAATTGCCTAAAATGAAAGATATGAATTCCCTCTCTCCCTCCTTGTCTGACTGTTACAGAGCTGTGTGTCGAAATGAACATAGCTCCTGTATGAGAAAAGTAAACAAAATTAATCAGTGCTATCCAAATGCTGCAATAATAGTAATATTTCAGGAGTGGATGAGCACTGCTTGATAGGTCTTGCTGTGGTTTGTGAGAGACCTGAAGCTTTCCCTGGAGGTTAAAATTGCATTCACATTTGAAGAAGACTGTTCTGAGGAGAACCATTGTCTCTATGAGCTTTATGACAACAGACTGAAATGAAGATCATGAGGGATGCAATTTGGCTCATATTTGAGAATTTATGAGGTTTTCCAAAGGTTGTGTGGATTCAGTGTGCAAGCAATGGAAATTTTTGGAAAATCAAGTGTGTGCACTTTATGTAAATTGGTTTCATTCTCTTTCAAATGGCAGGAATTCTGTGATCTATTTGTTCATAAAATAGGACAACAGTACCAATGAGTCTTTGAATATTACCTGTATCTTATTGTACAACATCTTCTTTGAAATAAGCTAGAATAGTATATTTTTCCCCAACTTACTCTTTTATTTCAATTAGGAAAGATAGATTCCAATCATTGTGGTGTCTGTCAGCACTGCAAATGATCATGGTTAATTGGCTTACTCAGATGACTGTTTGAGATTGATGGACATTGCTTATTTACAGCAGCTGAGTTAATATTCCTTCGGTAGGCTTGAGCATTGTTTTTTTCTGTTATGGAATATACTTAAAAGTCAAACCCCATATTTCTGGTAGCATTTCCTATGTTATCATCTCTAGAAATTGAATAACACTTTACAAGTACAATTTCATGATTGTTCTCTCATTCCCCCCCCCCCCCCCCCCCCGAAAAAATATATATTAACTTAAATTGGTTAATCTGGTTCCTGCAGTTTGTTTTCTGCTACTGCAAGATAGCTCTAAGCCTGTCTTGTTCAGTTTCAGGGGAATTGACCAAATACATGTAGCATTCTGCTCATACTGGCTCAGCATAACAGTTCCTGTGTTGCTCCCAATTTCTGTGGTTAATTTGAAGGGAATGGTGAGGGATGAGGGAAAATGCAGTTACTGAACAACTGACAAATGTTGCTGTAGCCTTCTGAAACCAAAGCAAAGAACAGACGTCTTTTCAGTCCTGACTGAACAGCATTCAGTGTTTTTTCTGTTTTCAGCTGCAGTTTACCCGTTGTCCCTTAATAGTTTTGAGGCTGGGAGAGGTACTGAAGGTTCCACACAAGTCACTGGGAAAATCTATGCTCTTTGCTGTAAAATATGGCCTGATTTCTGTGTGCCATATAATAGCAATACTATTATGTAAGGCTGCAGGCTTTTTGTGCTGTGGTTGATTCTTAAATCTTAGTTTATTTCATGTTTTAGGAAATACTGGTTTCATGTGGTACCATAATAGTAAATATAGTAATGGTAGTAGTACCAATACTACTACAACTACTGTTTATTTTTACTTTGCTCCCCTGATTTTACTAGAGTGTGCCAGCATGATGATTGGAAATCCAGTTTGTATCATCTCAGACTCTTAGTGTTCACAGCTGGAGCAATAACCAAACTGCTTCTGAACTATCTGAGGTTTCCTATGTATGTGCTCTGTAGTTGCAGAGGGCTAATCTGTGATTGTGTGATTTGTTAAAGAAATGCAGAAATGCTGAGCTGTGGATGTGACTAGGGCTAGAAAACAATTCTGAAAAAGCTTCCTTTTTATCTGTGGACAGTCAGTGTGTTGTGTTAAAGTCTCTTAGTTTCTTGTGTTTCTAACACTTGATTGATTTAAGAATAGATGTGACTGTATTTCTTGAAGCTCTTCCTTTGGTGCTTCTGCACAGTATGTCTTCCATGGTCACCTTCTCTTCTCAGTTCCTTCTTGGAAGTTTCATACCCAAATTCAGTCACCTTTCTGTGCCAGTTACCTACTATTCTGTGTTTCCTTTTGTCCAGTCTAAAATACTGTCCTGTGTCACTCATATAAGTTCACAGTCATTTTGTTAGCTCAGTATGGCTGAATCACAGCTTTAAAGCTTACAGCTTTTCACCTCTTCCACACTCCTAGTTGCTGTGAATAGTCACTATTCTATGTCATCGAGGATAGAAATCTAAAAGTTTTCTATGATTTCTCCTTAGAACCAGGAATAGGGTCTCAGTTTTATTCTTGCAAATTCTGAATACAAAGGGATTTTTTGTTTCTTTATTTTACAATCTGTCACATGGAAACTCTTGTCCAAATTCCCTTTGTTATGCTAATGTATTTCTGTAACCTTTCCAGTTGCGGCTTGGCTCCACTCATATCATCTAGAGATGTCCTACAGATTGAATTTTCCACTTTTTCTACTGACTTATCTCTTGTTCGAGTTCTTCCTTTGTTTTCTCTTTGGATCTCACACGTAAACAGTTCCCTTTCACTTTCAAGCTACTTCAAAACCTGTCCTCAGTGATTTTTAGTTGATTTTTTTCCTCAAGAGGCCATTTCCTGCCTCAGATCTTGCTAGTTTCTGCTCCCATACTTTCAACTTTCCATATCAGTTTCTCCCAAGCTGCCCTTTATGCTTTAAAGAAACTTTCAATAAGTGTCTGCAAAGCCACTTCATTGTTTTCATTATGTTTCTGTTCAAACTTACTTTTCCTTTTTTCATTTCCTGTTTTTTTTCTTTTTGTGAAGGTTACAAAATATCACAGAGAATTAAGCTCGTGTTGTGCTGAAGTTACTATCTGTAATTATGCCCCTGTTGGCTTTCTAAATCTTGTCTTTTATGTTAAATTCAACCCATAAGCTCCTTGCAGAGGTTATGTATCCTGCAAGCCCTCTTCTGCAGCAGCACCTCCAAAAGAAAGGAGACCTACCCCTGGAATGAGTGTTGTCTCACTGCCTTGGCAGTTGGGGTGACTGCACTGACAGAGTAGCTATTAGGAAATGGAATACTCCTTTGCTAATAAGTGAATGCAACTTCACTGCCTGTTGATCTTGGATTTCATTTTATTCTGGTTTTACATGATCTTAAATTCTTTCACATCTGGGTGCTTATTTAGACCACCATGGAGAATGCATAATTAAAATTCTTTTACTTGGACTATTTTGAAGTGTGTCACTCACCAGCATACCATAAGTGCTGACTGAGATGTTGCCTTTTTGTATAACAGTAGTGTCTCTATTGTAGAGCTTTATCTCCACAAGTTATGCTCTTGAGGCCAGTAAGTAAGTAGAGGCTCTTTTTAGGAAATTCTTGATGGCTGCACATGCTATTATATATTATATATTATATATTATATATTATATATTATATATTATATATTATATATTATATATGTTATATGTTGTATGTTATATGTTATATATGTTATATGTTATATGTTATATGTTATATGTTATATATTATATAGCTTGTATAGTGTAGCAGATTATTGATACTTGGACCTGATTACTGGCTTATCAAGCAGAAAACCAAATAGGTACACTGTATTTCATGTAGGATCATGTATTTTACAGAAGGTGCAGAGTAGAAGCCAATCTCCAGATGTCTGTCAGCTTTGGGATTTTGAACCATGGCAGGAAAACCATGTACATTAAAGTCCAAACAGTAACTGTGCAATTTGAAAACAGTTGCACCATACTCAATGGTGAAGTATTGTGTTTGAAACCTTTTTATAAAGGGAAACTGTACAAAACCATATATGCTTGAGTAATGCACAGCTTTGTTGTTCAAGTTGACTGTGAGTCCAATTTTGACTACTTGAGTCTCTTTAATTACAGGAAGGTAGATGTAGCTGCTGAATTTAGAAAGCAAAGTCAATGGAGCTGATAAATCACTTTCGACAAACTTTAAGCCAAACCCTTAATTCATACCAGTATTTACTCCTGGGTTTTTGATATATATTTATTCATATATGTTTGGTAGTTGGTTTGCTTTTATTTTTGTGGGGTTTTTTGTTAGTTTGGGGGTTTTTTTGGTTACTTTTTTGTGTTTTTTTGGTTGTTGTTGTGGGTCTTTATTTTGTTTTGTTCTGAGTCCTCTTCTCCAGTTCTTTCTGGAGTTTAATGTTTGTTTATGAGAGGCACAGGCTGAAATATTCAATCTTTCAATTGAAAAGCAAACCAAACTTTTAATATAATTTTTACCATGAGAATGTATATAATTATGTATATAACTTACCTACTTCCTCTCCATATGCTCTCTTCTAACAACTAAAATCTAAGCTGATGAAATAAAAGCATAGATTTTGCTGAAGTCCTTTAGTTACTTTTCCAGCTAATCTTTTCACTATTGGCAAGATTTTAATGATAGTTTCTAATCTACAAAACATTGAAATAAATCTTGCCTTTATTCGTGTTGTTGTTTGCATCTGTCAATTTGCATGTTTAAAATAAGGACTAGATAAGCACAGATGCCAAATTATGATGTGAAGAGTGGGGATTTTTTCTGAATTGTGACTATATAGGTCTTGCCTATATCATACTCCCTCACCTTCTGTAGATATGATTTGCCGTATTTCCACTTACCCTATGCATATGCTCTCCTAGCATACTCTAGTGTGATTATCTGTGCTATTATAGCAATCTGACTGATTAAAAGACTCTGGAAGCAGAAGATATGCACTTCTGTTCACTGCATTTCCTGCAGCCTACACCTCTTCCATGGCTGCAGTATCATTAATGTAATATTACCAGGTATGTGTCAGAAGTGCTGTGGTTTGTTGGGTCTGTTAGATCCCATCCTAAGGTCACTAAGTTCAGATTGCTTTAGTGAGCAAACTAAAATGGTTTACTAAACCAAGAACCTTTTTTTTGGTCTCAGCCATGGGGGTTAAGTTGTGAAACCATCGTTTGTCGCTGTTGAGTGGCTAGCTGAGGACTGACCCAAGTTCTCAGACAAGCGAAGAGAGGAGAAAAGGCACTTTATTGTTTTGAATTCCATATATATAGAGTTTACAGAAGTGCCCCAGATTGGTCAGCCCGAGACCTCCCCCCTAGGCCCAATTGGCCAAGCCCGAACTCACTCAATCCGGAGAAACTGTTTGCAAAACATCCAAACTTTATCTTGTTTATGAAATATAGCAAAATGTTCCCACGGGAAGAACCTGTGCTAGCCACAATCATTGGCCCTGAAGCAGCTCAAAAAAATCTCTTTAAAGGGCTTTTAAAGTAGTCTACCAGGGAAAGTAGCCACTTTTTCAACATTTTCTTAAGAGTGGTTATACATCAAGGATAGGTTAACTATTTTAATAAATTACTTTATAGCCCCTCTTGTTGTCCAAAGATATTTGGGTAAGGGAAAAGGTAAAGGTTATGAGTGTTTATCTTCATCTTCCCAGGCAGCACCCTGGGAAGACAAAGATAAATTGCCTAATGCTTGATGCTTTATTTTTTTTTAAGTTCCTACTTCTCTTAGGAAAGCATGTGGTTACTGGTTTTGCCTATGACTTTTTTGGGTTTTAAAATCTCTTTATCTGCATACTAAACTGATATTTGGTATTAAATCACATCTCTTATTGTGGAAACATATAGACTGGTAGAATGCTTTCTTTAGTTTCCTCTTCTTAATTTTTTTTCTGAAAAATTCCCTGCCTCATGGACACTGAATTCCAGTTCAAGGAATTAGAATGCTGAATAGAATGATAAAATAACTGACTAAAGTGAAGTGATGTCGACTTGTTAGTTGAACAGCTTTGAGTGGCTCAATATGAAACAGATTTCAGAATGTGCCATTACAGAAACCTTGAGATGCCCTTCACATAAAATTCTGAATCTGGAAGAAAAGTTGGGGTGGGTTCTGAGCAAAGATGAAATGACAGGAGTATGTTTTTATTCATTTATCTCTGAAACTCACTGATTATAAACTGCATTGTAGGTCTGTAGTTTGCAACATGTTTTTTTAGTTCTGAGTTTGGTTTTGGGACTGTCCCTTGATTTTATATTTGACCTCATGAAACTGGGTCACTTTCTCCTGTTCTCAAACAAGATGTGTTGCAGTTAACATAATCCAGCCAACAAGTTAGCTACTTGTTACTGGACTTCTCCACAATTTTTTTTTTTGTGGAATATCAAATCAGTTGTTTGACCATCAGGCAAAATGTCCGAGAATTCTTTTTTTCTTCTTTGGTAGATTTTTTCCTATCCTTATTGATATTATGTTGGAATTTGTGTGATGCAGTTTATAATGAGAAAAACTTGTGTTAGATGGTATCTACCTCCCTTACTTTCATAGCTTTCCAGTAAAAAAAAAAAAAAAAGCAATCTACTGACCTGTTTTCAAGTCTGGCTGTAATTGAACTGTGCATGACAAGGACAAGGAAACATCTTGAGGATTCCATTTATCCCCCTACAGTAGCTGTTGATACTTTGTTTGAAGCAGTTGTTTTTATATCTTAAATGACTTTCACTCAGACTATGAACCTGTTTGTCAATAGTCACAGTTTCTTCCTGCCTGGCCCTTTAATGGTAATCTCTGATTAGTCACTCTGTTCCCAGCCTTTGGAATTTGTTATGATCTTTTAGAGAGGAAAGAGATGGAGGAGGATTGAAGTTATCTGTAAATAATTAGGCAGGTGGGCTCTTTATGCCAGCTGTGAAAAAAAGTACCCAGTGATTTATTCAAATGCCAAATATGAGCCAATATGTGCCATTGTTCTTGAACCCTGTGAGGCTAAATATGAATAAGCGTGCATTCTGCTATGGCTGTGACTAACACAGCCATAGATGGATCCCACTTTATTCTGCATGGCTATTTTGTCATTAGTTTAATTTGAAAGAGAAAGTAGTAAACCAATTTTTATGGTTGCACAGTGGCATTAAATGGTGAGTTTCATGAAAGACTAGTAGAAGTAGTGATAAGAGTGTTAATTTTAAATTTTGTAAGAAAAGAAGGAAAGCAAAATAGTTGGCTAGAAAGATTTGTTGCACTAAAAGAATATTGTATAAATCTTGTTGCTGTTGTGCTTGCTTATGCAATGTCTAAAAAAAATATAGGGCTTTTATTAATCTTGTTTTAGAAACAAAGTACTCACAGAAAAGACAGTAGGGTGATTTTTCTACCTGATTTTTAACAAATTTTAGGGACCCAGATTTCCCCATCTTAATAGGAAGTAGGAAATATTTTTCAGGAGATGCAAATTTAAGGGAATTCGAAGTATGAATCCATAAAATCTGAAAATTTCAGGTGCATTTCAAAACTAGGTTTTCGGAAATAATCTGACTTTCTCAGTAATTCCCTTCACACAGATTCCCTTTCAGGTTATTGCACTCAAGCATCTATCCTATCACACCAACATGCCACCAGACTCTTTGTTGTCTCATCACCGTTTATGTTTTTGCTTGTGCTTGGTGACTGCTTGGGATATTTGTATTTATGCCATCTTCTGCAGGGAAAAATGTATTTGGAAAAGAAGCTAATAAACACAGATCCCATTTTCACACCTTGAGCCCCTACAGTGTAAGTACATATATGTGCTTAAACACGATACTAAAGTTCACTTCAGAGAAAGATAGTAGAGATAGAATGGGCTAAACGTGTGATCCCATATAAGATGTATTGTGTGGAGAATATGTGCCACCTCAGGATGTATTATGGACCGTCAAGGAGAAAGAGGTCTCAGGCAGGCATAGGATAAAAAGATATGCTGAAGAAGTAGTTGGTAATGTCACCAAGGCAGATGGGAAAAGTGGAATAATTCTCCCTGATGACGAGCAGGGTGAGCTGCTGCCACCACCCACCGTGAGGCTCCAAGTCCATGTCTTTCAGGTGGGATGAATGGTAGGGTTGTGCCTGTGTCTGGTTGATTCCAGAGGGAGAGGGACATGTCTGAGTTCAGCAGTGTGACTTTATAAATGGAGGACAAGTCTCTTCAGGTAGGTTACAAAAGGCTGGCACTTGGATCTCTTGTTTGACATTCAGCAAGACACTTGGAAACAAGTGGTTGCTAATTTTGTATTATTAAATTATTGTATATTAGATTATTTTTGAACAGTTATAAATGTACCACGAGGAATTGTTGTTGTTGGGTTTTTTGTTGTTTTGGGTTATTTTTTTTCAAAAGTTTTCTAAACAACTCCTCTAATACAAGGAACGCTGGTTTCATCTGGGATAGAACTTTCTTCTTAGCGGCTGGCACAGTGCTGTGGTTTGGATTTAACAGGATACAAACTTGCACATTAATTACTGGAAGGTAAAAGAATACAAGCATCTGAGTCTGCTGAGGCTGTTCCTTTTTTTTTTTTTCCCCCAAAATAATCTTCCTTTTTTATTCTAATTTGATAGGGTGGTTGGTATTCTATGGCAACCTGTGTTTTCTTGCTGGGGAGGTTTTGACTGTAATAACACTTTGAAAATTTTCTTTTTCTCAAACCAGGCATTGCTACTGTGAAGTGGCTGCTTAGAGGAGCACCTTCAAACTCAGTCTTCACTCTTCATACATTTGGTTGCGTCTGTTGATTTCGCTCACTGACTTCCTTTTTTCTTTTCCTATTTGTACTGTAAAGGCAATGCATAAATCTTTTTTCATTCTGTTCCACTAAAGCCCATTAAAACACTTCTCTGGTGCACTGCCTTGGGCTCTCCTTTATACTACAGCAAGGCAAATTTCATTTTCAGTTGTAACCACTACAAATGAGCACAGAAAGCTGAATGTTAAGGTTAAACAGTTGCAGGGTTTTCACAGGTGTCTTGAGTTCTGTTTACTGAAAAAAAAAATTATCTAGGACTTGTTTGACCTGCAGAATCTTCCCCTGATGGCAGTGACTCAAGAAATATGCAGAGTTTTAGAGTGAAGTCACCTCTAAAATGCATTTTTATTAGTTGTTTTGTTCTGTCTGTTTCTCCGCTGTTTGCTTCATGCATTAATTTTTCATAACCTTTGAAAAATACTGATTTACAGCAGTCCAGGTGGTATTTCATCTGCCATACACCACAGAGTAAGAGAAAGCCTCCCTCTAGCATATCTGTTTCCAGAACTTGCACTTCTCCCATCTGGAGAGGTGGGAAATTTAAGAGAGATTAAGACAGCCCTGGAATATCTGCCTTGGCGCTTCTCAAGGATGAAGTGCTAAATTTCTCAAACTTTTCTGAGAGATGGGTGGTATCAGTTGCTGAAATTAGTGAGGAATCTGTAGCTTATACAGTTGGCTGCTGTGATTGTTTAAAAGTAAAGTGAACAAAAAAATGTACTCCAATCAATGAAGCCTTCAGCTTTTATTAAAAATCAGAATTGGCTGACTGCACTATGCATTTTTGTTGACCAAGTAAACTACTAGTAACCACTTTGGCTCGAACAAGAGTGTGAACACTGTCTATTCCTCTCTTTCTCCCATCCACTCAACCAATAACTGAGAGGTGAACAACCAGCACCAAGGGTTTCAGTCTGGTCTCCAGCTCTTTCCCTGCAGAGGAGCTGCAGAGTTCTCATCGAGGCCCTCATGGGGCAGCTGTGCAGGACAGATCACATCTGCCATCAGGCACTGAGACTGTTGCCATTAAGGTCAGAGTCATGGTCTAGAGCTGTGAAAACACAGAGCTGCTGCTTTCCCCTTGGTCTGAAGTGCAGAACCAACTGGCTGGATTCTTTGAAAAACAGAATTCTGTAAGGAATATGTATTGTTTATCTCATCAAGTTTTACTCTGTCAAGAATTGTTTAATTAAAAGGGATTTATTTTATTTATTTATTTTGTCTTTCACCTTTCTTTTCTGGCCATAAGTCTAGAGGAATTTGATTTTATATTACAGAAGGAGCTTTCTTGAGGCTTTAATAAGTAAAGTGGAATTTCTTTAGGGAAATGTCCTTCCTGGTTCTGATTATGTCTACTTTTGTGTGTATGTTGGTAGGTATACAAGGGAGATGGTAACAGATAGTCCTGCAAACTGTCATGTTTAATTTCCACATATTCATGAATTCTTCATAATCTGAAATTTCTTGAAAAATTAAATTTCTTGAAATGTTAAATTGCATGTTGAAAACTCTGGGGAAAATACTGGGGGGAAATTGCTTCATTTGCTTCTTAAAAGATGTAGAATATCTGTCTTACCAAATATAGTCTAACCCTGAAGTACTAAGGTTACCCTTAAATTTCTGTCCAGGGCCCCCAGAGGTGATTGCACTGTGCTGGAACCTCCAAGTTACAGTAAGCTCCCATCAGGTATTTTCTTCCTTAAGTAATCAGTGGTGTCAGGGGAGAGGAGGCAGGGACAGAAGGCTGTGTGCATCTTTTGTCTCTTAAATGGTAATACAAAGGACAATAGAGGAAATGGCTTCAGATTCATATATGAATCAAAAACAGTTGGCTTGCAGACTTTGGTAAATGTGTACATAGATATGCTTGTTTCTCTGTTTTTAGGAATACACTATAGATATAATTTTTGCCCAGACTTGGTATGACAGTCGTCTAAAATTCAACAGCTCAATGAAGGTGCTTATGCTTAATAGCAATATGGTTGGAAAAATTTGGATTCCAGACACTTTCTTCCGGAACTCAAGGAAATCTGATGCTCACTGGATTACAACTCCAAATCGTCTGCTTCGAATCTGGAGTGATGGAAGAGTATTATACACTCTAAGGTGGGTTTTTATTATTCGGGTAGAAAAAAAATCCAAAACCTTAATT
The DNA here is from genome assembly GCA_024500445.1 of Entomyzon cyanotis. NCBI lineage: Eukaryota > Metazoa > Chordata > Aves > Passeriformes > Meliphagidae > Entomyzon > Entomyzon cyanotis. The sequence goes on along the minus strand of JAKEPQ010001009.1, from coordinate 19,986,616 downwards.
AGGAACATGAAAATAAAGAGTATGAATCAAATTCCTGGCATCTCTTTTGTTACGGACCACAGAAATTTGCAAGGAGTTGATTAAACAAGAAAATCAAAAAGATTATTTGATCATGAAAAAGATGTAATTCATAGTATTGAAATATAGTGCAAAGATAATTGGGTAAGGACAACTGAAAGCAATAGAAAATTTTGATCTCATTTATTAACAGGTAACATTTAAAAAAGAATGGTATGTAGAATATATCATCATGGTGGTCTGTCAGTAATATATTGCAGATAAATTACTTTGCAGACTTTCTGCAAAAAATAAAAAACTTTCTGGTCTAAATATTCCAGTATCTAATTTCCACCAAATTATGCTCTCTAAGAAAAATATAACATTCTTCAGATAATAAAAATTATGAGAAGTTTGATTAAAGCCAAGGCCCCAGTCTTGCATGTAATTCTTAACATATTTACCTTGCAAGCTATTAAAATCAACAGATCTGTTGGGCATAAGCAAACATGTTGGTGATAATTCTACTTGGCAAATGGGCGATGCCTGTGCTTCTTTTAAGCTTAAAGCTATCTGTACTGATTTTTGAGTCACTTTTCAAACAGTTCTTGAAAGGCTGCATTCTATAGAAAGAATTTTAGGGTCATCTCTGTCATGTTTTTTAAATATGCCTAAAAAAAACCTTTCCGTAAATCAGGAGCTGGTCAAGAAGCAGCCCATGTAGAAGATGCCATAATTATGATTTTGCTCCTAAGAATTTATTTATTTATTCATTTTCTTAAAACAAAAAGTGGTACCTTTAGTTACTTTCTTCTCAATCATTTATGCTGTGTTCATATGTAGGTTATGCTATATGAACAATTTATAAATTTCTTCTGCATAGAGTGTAAGAAGAATTAGAATGCTTTACAAGGATTCTCTTCACTGATTTTTTTTTTGTGTGCGTTATTTGAGAGCATACAGACATCTCTGAAAAGCACTTTTAAAACAGTTTATTATGCTGGTGTTTATGAAAGCCTCTAGAGAGCCCCTTCTGCTGACAAGCTAATTTTTTTCTTCTTTTTCTAAATACCAATTGTAGTCATACTTGGACTTTACCCTTCCATTGTCCATTCAGCTCCAATGTAAAATTTCTTCTAAAGAGGTTCAAAGTAGCAGAAGGAAAGAAATATGAGCAAAAAAATCATGTGAGCCCTCACAGAGCAATAGGTTAGAATCACTGTGTCAGGGTATGAGCAATAAAGTGCAATGAGCTGATAACAGAACAGCAGAACAGGCTTTCCCCCAGTACTGCAACATGCAAACATCTGTACAGGTGAGGATGTGGCCTGAATTTGACCTAAGGTAGAACAACATTGAGTGGTTCATATCTTGCTTATTGAAGGAACAATAATACAATCCGACAGTGCTCCAGGTTCATGGGCTCCCCTCTATCACCACTCTTTCCTCACTGGTAATTCAGGGAGCAGATGTGGAGAAAATGTTAATCAGCCTTACTGAATCTCCTCTGAGGGTAGCCCAAGGTCTGTCCATTGCACCATCAGTGATTCCAGATCCAGTGGTGTTGCTTTTAACAGAAAGCTGGTCTTGTTTTCTTTTTCTTTGAGTGTTTAACTATCCAAAAATTGAAAATGGAAAGTAAAGGTAATAAATGCATAAAACATAGTTGAATAATTTGAAAATCATCTCCAGAGCAATGCAAGTATTCTGCTTAAAAGTGTGGGTAAGAGTTTTTCTTCCTCTCCCCCACAGGGTATGCTAAGAAATGCACTTTGCCTTATAAGCCTCTGTTATAAGCCTTTGGTCGGGTCTTAGTGGTAGTTTGTGTAGAATAAATACTTTGTTCAGAGTCTTATAAAACTATCTGGCAGCATGTCTCAGGGTCTTTTCCCATCTCCTCTTGCCTAATATGTAAGCATTGCATACTGTCAAGTAATGTGAGCACTATGGTAGTTTTAAAAGCTGGTTTTAGAAGACAATCTGACTTTCTAAACAGTGTTACCAACAACGCAGGAGGTATTTCAAATGTGAAGTTAGTTTGGTGTCTAGCCCCTTACTTTGGCTTACTAGTGAAAGGTAGCAAAACTGTGTTTTGCACTGATTGCTTGGAAGTCCTGTGGAAATCTGTGACAACATTTTCAAAAGCAAAGTGTGATTCAGTTCACACAATTATGAATCCTAAACCAGTTCTAAAATGGTAAGAAGTTGAGAATTATATTAATGCCTTAGGCATTAAATGAGTAGAAACATAAAGTCTGCCTTTTCCTATCCAAATATTGTCTTCTCCAGAGCTGCTTCCAAGAGTACAGGGCAAGTCCAGTGTCCACACCATTTTTCTTTTATGTAATGCCACCAGATAAAATTATGCCAAATGCAATGTGACTTGATAAATGCGTTCTAAAAAAACTTCCTTTCTTTGTTGTCATAAGCTCCCCTCCTTCCTGCCTTTAGACCCTCCTTTTTATCCCATATTTCTTGTAGAGCTGAGAGGTGCCCCCAAATCAATTGAAACTTTTGAAATGGCTTGAAATACCAATTGAAACAACGATTCTCAAGTTGCATGCAATAATCGTTCTTGTTTTGTTCTTTGGTGTTGATGCTGGATGTGATTTTGCTGATACACAGGAGGCTATTCATAATATCAATTACTTGCCAAAATTGATTTCTGTGTATGTCCTTTACTGTGTAGTCTGACGTGTCTGAATTCTTGAATATAACCTTTTTTTCCTTTTCTAATTAGGTTGACAATTAATGCTGAATGTTACCTTCAGCTTCATAATTTTCCTATGGATGAACACTCCTGTCCTCTGGAGTTTTCAAGCTGTAGGTGGTAAAACACTTTTTTTCCATCTTTACATTCTGGCTTTAAATTTCATTAAATTCTGGCAGCAGGAGAGGAAATGTTTACTTTTTAAAGCCTTGCAGTGAAAGAAAGCATTGACCATTAATGTTTTGACTAGATTTATTTCATTATTTAATGTATTAATGGATGAGTTGAATCACATGCATTTTTTACAACCTTAAAAATAGTCTTATTGCTTACGAGTCTAATACAAGGCCTATTCCAGTTAATGGAAATGCATTGCCCTGGAAGAACTTTATTATCTTATGCTTGCAAGACTTGACAGCTTTGAATCAGTGCCATGTGATATATTTAAAAGGAAAAATAAGATATATCTTTGAACCGCTCCTGTGAATGCTGAATCAGTATAAGAAGTCCTTTTCCTTTCAGTGGGACTTATTTAATATGAGCAAAACCACAACCTTCAGGCTCTATTTTTCTGATGCAAACTATGTTATAAAAAAAAAAAAAAATCCTAGGGGAGTTGTGGTATTGTGATCATAGAACTGGGAGAAAACTTCCAGGATCATCAAGCCCAGTCTATGACTGAACACCCTCTTGTAAACTAAACCACAGCACTGAGTGCCATGTCCAGTCGTTCTTGAGCACCTCCAGGGATGGTGACTCTACCACCTCCCTGGGCAGCCCACTGCAATGTACATACAAATTATGTACTGCTAAGTGTCTCTCCTTTTAAGCTCTTTCTGATAATTTAATGATAATGTGATTACAATTATGTATTAATTCATAGTGATGATTCTGAGACAGTTTTTATTATTGGAGTTTGAGAATATCATGTAGATATTTTCTAAACATTTGTATTTACACAGTTTTAGATTGATCTTACATTTATCTAGGCTTAAAATTGAGGCCATATATTGTGTGGTTAAATGTTAAGTGTATCAGGAGGACTGTAGGCCATCTCAGATCCACTTTATGTGTAGCCCTGTTTTAGTTTATAAGTAACTTCAGAGATCAAAAAACATGCTTTGGTACATTCTCTGGCTGAATGTTTGATTTGTTTTGTTTTATTCTAGATGGATATCCCAGAAATGAAATTGAATACAAATGGAAGAAAACCTCTGTTGAAGTGGCAGATCCAAAATACTGGAGATTGTATCAGTTTGCATTTGTAGGGCTACGAAATACAACTGAAATTTCTCATACCTTGTCTGGTAAGGCAAAGTGATGAGTTTTATTTTGTGTAATATCTATGTAGAACAAGACCAAGAGATGAAGATACAACTGAAAACCATATTAGATGCCATATAAATATTTTTTATTCTTTTTTTTTTTAATTTTTAGGTGATTATATTATTATGACAATATTCTTTGATCTCAGCAGACGTATGGGATATTTTACTATTCAGACATACATTCCTTGTATACTCACAGTTGTTCTTTCATGGGTGTCATTTTGGATCAATAAGGATGCAGTTCCTGCAAGGACTTCTCTGGGTAAGAATATCTTTTTTCAGCATTGAAGGATCTGGTGTTCCCAAAGAATACAAATCTGCAGCAGAAAGTAAATTAACCACAGTTTATTCCTCTTCAGATTGTGACCATGGGTCATTTTTTCTCTTGAACTGCAAGATTGTGAGGAAGAGAATCCTGCTGTAGTTGCACAGCAGAGCATAAGGAGGCAATGCTGACCATGGAAATCCTGATCCAAGCCTTGTGGATCTGCTGTTGTTCACATAAATATATTTTTTTCTCCTTTAAGCTTTTTTAATCATCTCTAGGGACTGCCATGTGGCAATCATTAGTCTGACACTAAGCATCACTTAGCATCATGGAACAAATGAATTCATTAGTACATGAGCAAAAATTGGGAAAATCTGATTATGTTTTTTTTTCCTTGGGGTTTTTGTGCTGTTGGTATTGGTTTTTTTTTTTTGTTTTTTTTTTTTTTTTTTTTTTGGTTGGGTTTTGTTTGTTTTTAATTCTTTTAGACCCAGGATGGGACAGAAAACGTGCAACCAAAGTTGCACTTCAAGCAGTGAAACCCATAACTCACAAAAACTAATGTGCTTACTCCAGACAGTACTGAGGTGTGTTGCAAGTTCCACTACAGAGGTAATTCTGTGTCAGTGTCACCTTGGCTGACCTGTTTAGTGTGGTGTCAGTCTCCTAAGTTTGACTGTTTAGGATTGATGTGCTGCCTTGGAGAAGAGGTGTAGTCCCTCACAAAGCCTGATAAACAGGTACACGGGGTGCACAGGACACAGCTTGGAGCTTAGCTGTGACAGATGCTTACAGCAGAACTAGTGACAGCACTCTGACCTACTTTGGGGGAAAGGTCAAGAGTATCTTAGGAAGTGAGAGACTTGAGTTAATTTTCCTCATCAGTTATAGTATTGTGAACACACCATTCCCGCCCTACCAGATCATTCGCTACCAGAAACATGAGTCCACAATTAAACTCCCACTTTCCCACTGAAACTGGACCATGTGAAAGCCTGCAAGAGAGAATAAGTCAAGAAAGTAAGCAAAAATGAGCATGGCTCAGTAGCCTAATGAAAAGATAAGGGAAGAAAACCTAAGTTTTGGATCCTAACTTTATGTTATTTAAAAGTGCTGCAAAATTTTAATGAAGAGAGACTAAAGTTTTGAATAAATAAGTGCAAATTTTTAGACCTTGATGGAAAAGTTTTAGACCTTGATGGACCAATCTCATCTGATTTCTTTGATTGACTAATCATTGGACTTCATTGTGGGTTCTGACTAGCTATAAAGCAACAGCTATAACAGGAAAAACTGTTCTATTGGTATCTTGCTAGTTCTGTATCCAGTTTGTTCTTTTTCGCAAAGTAGTTTTTATATGCCATGAGCCTAGAAATCTGCCTTTGATGTCACGGTTAAGCTGAAGTTTTCAACCTCCCACTTCAGCAGTACTAGCCTTCATCTACGTGAGATGAAATACAAACATTTGCAATATCTTATTTACAGCTCCCTGCAGGTAACTCTGAGCTCCTTTCTTGTGAACATGCAAAAGCCATCATTTGACAGACTAGGATGACTTTTCTCACATGTGTATGCTCTGGTGAGGGAGAAAGAGAGAACTTGTCAAATAGACACAGTTTTATGGGATAAGAAATTAATACAAGAAAGCCAAAACTAAGCAAGGTCTATCATGGCAAATAGCTGTTTTGCTGTTGAAGGTTTGCTCCCTGTGACAGACCCAAATTCCTTTCACATAGCAGACAAGGCTGGAAAAATTCCTGTCTCTTTTTGTCCTCCCTGAACGGAAATCAGTACAGGGAATGGTGTGTGCCACTTCCCACATGGAGGCTGTGCTGGGCCTGGTACACTGAAAAGGCTTGGGCCTTTTTCTCCCATATACATTGTAAGATCTTGGCAGACTGTGGTTTCCCAGAGCAAAAGATTTGAGGTGATTAAAGGTATTTAAATATTTAGCTCTACAGAGAAATGCCTAATTGATTTTCAAAAGTATCTAGTGGGAGTGGAACACTTTTGAAGAACTCTGTGGTTATCTGTTTGCCCTTTTAGCCATGTAATTTCATTGGGAAATCTGTTGGAAAATCACTCCTGCCTTCCTGCTGCAGGAACAGTCCACAGTGACCACTGATTCCATGTTTTGATTTATAAGCCATAGACAGCCTTAGACTGGTGTAACATTTTTTTTTTTTTTAATATTCCTGTGCATGTAAATAACAAATTATTTCTGTGTTCAAGTACTGCTCTCCAAAGAAAAGGTCACATATTAATTTTGGACTACTATGTAAAAGGCTTTGCATCTCCCTGAAGCATCAAATGTAAGAAGAAAGTGTTAACACCTTATAAATGCTAAACCAATGAAGAGTGGTATCGTTGAGATTTTGAACACATAGCTATTAAGGCCAATTTATTCTTTTCATTAACTTGTATGTAGGTGAAGCAAGGGAAACATTTTCTATTACTTAATACAGAATGTTGAAAACATAGAATGAGACCAGAAAGCCATGAATGTCATCTAATTTCATCTGCTATGTGTCAGAAGCAGACAATTGAAAATATTATTTATTTTTCTTGTGTTTACCAAAAGCTTAAAATCATTGATAAATGATGCACCTTTTATTTCTGAATGCATCCTTTTTAACATTTTAGTCTTTCAAGAACTAAAGGACTTTCTTGTGTTTATAAAATTTGTGTGCTTATTTGTACCAGTTTGTCTACTGTATGTCAGAGTCATAAAATTACACAAACTGAATGTCATTGTTTATTCAGTGTGCATTGAAAATAGGAGGGATTTAAAGGGAAGGTGAAATGTGCTGCTTTCTCTACGATCCCATGGAGGCTGCTGCATCCATAGGGATGGCTTCTTGCAATAGCACCAATGCATGTGGATGTAATCAGTGGTGAGCCCTGCTGCGGCTCAGCTCTTGTGTGACCCCATCAATGAACTAAGAGCTAACATGATGACTTTTTAAAATGAAAATATGATTGGATTACCTATACATTTCCCTCCTTCTGTCTTTTTTTCTTTCTTTCTTTCTTTCTTTCTTTCTCAAACAGGGATCACAACAGTGCTGACCATGACAACACTGAGTACAATTGCTAGGAAGTCACTCCCAAAGGTTTCCTACGTGACAGCAATGGACCTTTTTGTTTCAGTTTGCTTTATTTTTGTGTTTGCTGCCTTGATGGAATATGGTACCTTGCATTACTTTACCAGCAACAGAAAAGGGGACAAAGGAAAAGAAAAGAAGGCAAAACCTAAGCCATCAGTAAGTTTAGTCAAACAAGAAAAAAAAAGAAATATGGAGTGCCTTTTATTGTACCATACATTTTGAGAGACTGTTTCTTAAGTAGAAAAGCTAATGTTCAAAGATAATTAAAACTAATATTTATTTTGTCATTTCATTACAGTTGGGTGCTTATACTAATTTTGTGTAAATACGACTAATGAGCAAAGGGTTTAGATGGTTTCACTCTTATGTGAATGGGGACACATGAGCCTAAGGTGGAGAGTGGTTTGATATAATATTCTATGCCCTTGGTGCTTCTAGAACTGTCCATGAAGTGTGTGCCCAAAGAGATGGTTCTGCCTGGGCACAGTGCTTCTGCAAACAGCACCTGGCAGAGACCCACAGCTAAGACTGTAGCAGTAAAGATAATGTGAATGTACTGAAGGTATGAGGATTTCTTTGGATCTGCATCACCTAACTTGAGTCTTAAAAAGCTTTGCAAAGGAAGAAATGCTTATTATTGGTCAGTATTCGGAATCCCTTCCACTACAGAAATTCCACCTTAACTCTTTTATGAATTTGCTTCCCTGTTTCTTTCTGGTTAAATGAACCGTCTGCTTTTACAAGTTGATTTTTGTATGGTAAATGCCCGCATATCCCGGGATCAAACGTTATTCGATTTTAAGAGGTTTTTTGTTTGTGTAGTAAGAATACTGTAATTTCCAAAGAATTTGTTGTTGGAAGTCAGTACAAATATTTAAAGGTAGTCTTTAAAGTAAGAAAACAGTGGAGAGAATAAGAGGAAATACAATGTTATAAAGCCCCCTCCCAAATAATTTCATCAAAGGATTCAGGAGCATACCTGAACCATAATACCAGTTGTCTTTTCTGGATGAAGGCTGCATAGCAACTCTGTAAGATGAAACAGAAATTGATATGAAATTACAGAAGCAATTGCAGATACAGAAGTGCAGAAATCCTATTATGAACCATATCCATTGTGCAACTCATGTCAGCAAGAACTGGTGCACCCATTCTGAGCAGCACTGCTGTGGGAGTCTCTCTCATGGGGGCACTGGGAGGCTGCTGGGGCTTGATGCCAGGGAAATGAAAACCCTTAGGCTCACTTGGTGAGCTGTTCCAAGTCGATCAGCCATGTATTTAGGATAAGGCCAGTGGGGAAAGGTTAATGCTTCCCTGTGCTGCCTTGGTCAGACATCACTCTGATCCTTAGGGAATCCAGCACAGCCAGGAAAACTGGAAAATAGAAACCTCCCTCCTGTTAGTGGTAGCAACAAATGAGGCACAACAGAAGGGGCAGAATGCAGGTGTTGTCAATGGCCACAGCTGAGCCATGAGGGTACAAGGTGACAGAGGCTGCAGGATGTGGGGACTTCCCAGTGTCAGCACAGCAGATTCAGTTTCAGGCTGCTCTTTCAATGAGATCTCAACAACACTTAGTGAACAGGGAGCTGAGTAGGTCTACTCTTGGCATGCACAACACAGAGAAGACAAAGATAGCAGGAAGCTTTATTCAAACCAGGGAGATATTAAAGATCAGCTGCTGACAAATCACAAGACACTGAAGTAGTTTGCAAGTGTGCTCTATTGAATGAAATAATGACACTTTCCAGAATCTGTTCACATGTCAGCCATGTGTGCAATAATCTGCCAAGTGCTTTGAGATTTTCAGTGCATATGAAAATTTAAAATGTAGAATAAGGATGAGATAGGAACTATGGAATTTACTAAATAAATAGATGGAATTTGCGTAAGATTGAAAATAGGAAAAAAATACTCAAAACACTGTTCAATTGTGTTTTTCTGGGTTCTTAAAGGATTCTTTTTATTTCTAAGAAGTTGAAAAAAAAATCCTTTTGCACAGAATTCTTTGAACATGTTCCAGCATGTTATGGCTGTAAGACCATACAAGATAAAGAGATTACGCTACAAAAGGGTGAATTAATTTTAATATACTTAGATGTAAGGATTGTAATTTGACATATAGGAGTTTTTTTGGAGATGTTTTATAAAAAAGCCATAACATTTCTTGCTCCAAATAAATAAAGAAGTCATCCAATTAGTTAATGGAAAGTCATAAAATTACAGATTCTTTTCTTTTTTTTCTTTTTTCTTCTCCCTTTATTTTTGTCAAAGACTTCTATTAATTCTTTTTGTCTGGTAATTATGGATATGTAACTCAAAAACCCAATTTAATTTAAAAAGTCCCTTTAATTCCTTCTGAAAATTTCTCATTTATGAGTGTTTCTTTTCTTTGGGAAACTTGCCTTGAATAAATCTTCTATTTCTACTGCAAGGTTACTATTCCAGGAACTGATGCCAATAAGGCACAATAAATGATCTTGTGGAAAAAACGGTGAGGTTTTACAAATGATTACAACAGTTTTATCTTAGAAAATATGTCCTGGCATCATTCAAGAAAGGTATTGGCTTATGAATTGGCTTATGCAAATCCACATTATTAAGGATAATGAGTTTGGGCAGGAAAGATTAAACTTAATTAGTTGTGGATCTTGTTCTGATCATCATTTTACCTGAAGTGAATGTATCACCTGTGCCATGATCTTCACAGACAATGGCTTTCTTTTGTACTTTTATTAATGTTATTGCAGAATAATTGGGGTTTGATCCTATCAGAGTGTATTATAAATGCTTCTCATAATACATGGAGTTTTATCTACAGTGTCAGCAGGCACGTCCATAAAAAATCAGCATGTACTTCTATATCTACATGTTGAGGGTATTGGCTTTTTTTAAAGCTTCTGCCAATTTATATGAAGTCATTTTACTGGGAGGTGTTGGTCTTTTATCCTCTTTTCCCTCACATTGCCTCTTACACACATTTTATGTATTTCCTATAGGTAGTTAAGCCTGTAGGATGTCTGCCTCTCTCAAGCCACCTCTTCAAACCTGTAATTCAGTAGCCACCTCCAGTCTGTGCTGGTGATGTGAGCAGTGAAAAGCAGTACTGTAATTTTTTCCTCCTCCCATGGTGTTACTGTGTTGGGGATTCCTGTTTTACCCCACTAGTAGAAATGACTAATGCCATGAATCTTACATGGGCAGAACCAACAGTCATAAAATTTTTGTAAAACCAGAGTAGACGTGAATCAGAAATAAACATATTTCCTTATTTATCTTCAATGAAATAATGATTTTTTGAAGTTTAAAAAATTGAACTTACTTTTAATGTTTTATTAAAATAAGCCCTCTTTGCAATGCCTCAAATTAGGATAAAAGCATGCAATTCCTGGTTTGTAGTATTGTCAGTATTTTATCATAACTGAAAAGAATAATGAGGTCCTTTAGGATGATAATTAGCTCCCTAGGTCATCATGTATAATAGTTTTGAATCAGCAGTTTGTGTGCAACTTTCTCTGGTAAAGACACTTATTGAATAAAGCTGTTTGAAAACATGGTGGATAACTGCATTGCATTAACATCATCCCTTGGGATATTGGGTAAAATGCCCTGGCAGCAAAGCAATGTAACCTTAACAATGTATAGAGATCTGTGTAGTGGCCAAAGTAATTCCCCGGAAGTGGGACAACAGGACTCTAAAGCATAACAAGAAGCTAAGTGATGGCTTCCCACTTTCCATATTTTTTTCATGGGTTTTCATTGCTTATCATGCACAATTGGTTAAGAGAACTTATTCTTTACAGTTAAATATCCAGTTAGATCTTCTCACTTCTTCCTTTCCTGCTGTTTTAATTCCTTACATGAGAAAATATGAAGATGGTAGAAAAGAGAGAACAAAATGTAAGAGTAGTGTTAATGTAACCGTTCTCTTTGGCCTGAAGATTTTAGAAAAGAAGCCAAAGGTGGGGCAGGGTGGGGGAAGTTGAAAGAGGATTATGGAGTAGTTTAAAATTGCCATGCAATTTAGAAAGAGAAGAAAAAGAACAGATGAAGAAAGAGAATGCCTTTTGAAACATTCAGTAAAACATGGATGATGCATATAAAACTGTGGAGAAACAAAGTAATGAAAGGGGGAATGGTGGGTTGTGTTAGTGTAAGTAAAAGGAAGGTGAAAACGCAAAAGTCACAAGTAAGGGAATAGGAAATAAGCCACCCAGACTTTTTCAATGAGAATTATTAACATATTACACTGAGATTTTATCAGATACAAGAGGGTTTTTATGACCATGGAAACTGAAAGTAAGAATTAAGAGGTAATTTAATCAGATGTGAGTGGCATACCCTGAAGGAATCACATCTTGGATTCCAAAGCGGGGGTGGTTATTATTTAGGGATTTAACATCTGAGGGTTACATGGCATAGTCTGGCCGTACCTGTCTCAGTCTGTTAAACTTCACCAGTGGGGCTGTGCTAATCCCATTAGCTTTTTTATTTTTGTGAAAATGTAGCTTCCAGAAACACATCCAGTCTCATTCTAAAAACTCCAGATGATGGGAGGACCATCATTCCTTTAGCAGTGATGATTATAGTCTGCTGGTGGACTTGGTTGTGACCCAGTTGTCAAGCAGTGACTGACTTCAAAATGTTTGTCTGTGTTGTGTAGATGGGATCAGCTAACCCTGTCTGTGTAACTAATTATCTACTATTCCCAAATCCCAGCACAGCCCAGTTTTCACTGTGGCAGGTGAAAGTCATTCATGATATTTTGCCTGCATGCGCTAATTATATACAGCAGTTCATAATTTGCTAAGATACCCAAACTGTTTTCATTAATATTAAAATTTCTGTATATTGTACTGAAGGTGAATATATTGCCATGGAAATCCTATGGAATTATTTAATGTGAGGATAAAAGCACACAAAACTATATTTCCTTTTTTTTTTTTTCCTTAAGAAACCACCTGCAATTGCTGTTCGACCTGGATCAACACTAATACCCATTAATAACATTAATCATCTCCCTGAACGTGATGATGATTATGGATATGAGTGCCTAGAAGGAAAAGACTGTGCTAGTTTCTTTTGTTGTTTTGAAGACTGCCGCACAGGATCTTGGCGAGAAGGAAGAATACACATCCGTGTAGCAAAAATTGACTCCTATTCTCGAATCTTCTTTCCAACTGCCTTTGCATTGTTCAATCTTGTTTACTGGATTGGCTATCTTTATCTGTAAATTTCAGAGGTTCGACAAACTCAGAAAAAAAATGCTAATTGAATAGTCATTAATACTTTAAACTGAGCAAAGATTAGAGCTGATCCAAAATGACTCAAATTGTTTGTATGCTTTTAAAACTTGAAACAATGAGAGGAAATATGATGATCTAGTCTCCCTCTTGTGATCAACTGTAGAACTGATACTGGTATTTTTAAGAGAAAATTTTAAAATAAATGTCCCTAAGTTTTATCTTTCCTGAACACATACATACACTTTTTTCCAGCTCTAAGAAAATGCAGAGTGAAGAGGCTACATTATTTAACTGGACAGTCCTACATAAGCTCTTGATTTTAATCCTAAATGATAACACAGAAGGATTTTGTAGCATCTCTTACACCTTTACAAGGAAAGCCTTAATAAAATGGGATTAGTTACTTTCATACATTTTATCCATAAAGTGATGATTTTATTAATCCCTAATTTTAAAAAGTTGAAATGTAACATTTCTCTTCAATCAGCCATTTGTTCTCTGCAGTATATTAAAAAGCATGATTAGGTCATAATTAATCAATTCAGGTTTATACAGAATGCACATATTAGAGCAGCAAGAAATGGATATATCAAAAAACCCAAGGGTGATTCTGAGCTTGTCTTATCCTGACCATGGATACAGACTTTTGGCTTTCAACTGTAGATTATGTTTATATTTGTGCTCCATTTCCTGTTCTTTGTTGTGAGTTCCCCGAGGTTGTCCACGAGGGCTACAACTTTCAGAAATTTTTACCTAGCTGCCATTTGTTGCTCATTTAATGGAAAACAGATTGGTGTTAGCCCAGATTCTGGCCATAAAGCATATGATCTTCACATTCTCGCCTTTGTCTGATTCATACTCAGTGTTGCAGAAGAAGTCGTAACTCTACATTTGGAAGAATTTATATCAACAGAATTTGGAAGACCTGTAACAGTGCTACAGTCAATGTACTCAAAGTCACTGTGTTAAATCTCCAGTCCTAAGAGTGCAGTGTGTGATCTGGTCCACTTTGCATACAGTATGGTTTTGTAGGTTCTATTTGTTACTGCATATGCTGCTCACTGAGCCAAACCCAAGTGGTATTAATGTACTGAACATGTGGTATGGATTTCTGGGTAATTACCTTCTTGATATTTGTTTGTTTCTAACGGAAAAGATGTGTTATGGAGGGGGAGTTAAAATAATCCTTATGCATTGCAGAACCTTTTCCAGTATGGGATACATCCCCCCAAAATCATAGGACAAGTTCTCCAACCTTTCTGTGGTGAGAGCTTTGGTAGAAATCCTTAAGTAATAACAGCCTTTCTGCTGCTATTTCTGGACTGACTTCTTGGTGTTGACTATCACTGGCTGGCAGCATTTGGTATCTCATTTCTATTTCTAAGTCCCTTGCCTTCATAATGGAAAAGTGCAGTCTTTCCTCCTTTCTCAAAAAGAAGCTGGTCTCCAGTGAGCTTGCAAAAATCACTGTAAAATTAAGATACGCATTAAGTAAAAGTCAGCATTACACAGAAGACCTTACAGATCTTTAAAGAGGATTAATGGGATTAGCATTTGGCTGTAGGTAAGGGTGTTCAGTACTAAAGATAAAGACATGATTAATAACTAAGAATAGAAAATGTTACATGAAGGCACCCCCCCCAATATTTCTGGTGAATGTGCTCCCTCCTCTGAATTTCTCAGAAAGGATTACTGTATTTATATTCTAGCTGGTACCAGGCATATTAAGATATGATATGCAATATGCATTTCAGAGGTAATGTTACTCCTGTGTTCAGCCCCAAAATTTAATACAGAATGTGAGACCATCTGCAGTCAAACTGGAAGGAAGTGTGACAGAAGATCCAATTTTAATAAAAATTTTAGTTCAGTATTTAGCTGATGAAATTTAGGAGTGGTTGAGAAAATCTGAAAGCCCAGATGTTGAGATTATTGACATTATTTGTGGTATGACGTTTCTGAGTACCAAGCTCTTCTGAATGTTAGACTGAGCATAGAAATGCTGGATCATTAACAGCACTGATCTGCTACAATTTATTGGTATTTTAGAGTCTAATTTTCAGAAAATGTTCAGTCCAACATGTCAGTTTTAATTCCATAATGTAGGTTGATGCTTTTTGACAGCATGCTAAACACATTCTTCTGTAGGAGGGATGAAGGTGGCTTCAGCAGCAGTATGTTGAATATGTGCTTGAAAAGCAGTCAGCTTGCTGTGTGATGCAAGGCCCAGATTTAGTGAGTCCCTGAGTTTCACTAATTCACCTTTAAACAAAAGAAACTTAAAAGAACTTGACACTTCACAAGAGGAAATACAAATTTCACAGCCTGCTCTCCTCTGGCTATTAATGCGATTGTCAGTTGCCAATCAGCCTCCAGTGACTGAACTGGAGAACAAAAAACATTCAGAATTGGCAAGGGATGGGTAAGAAGTCTTTCATCTCTAATTTCTATGGAACAATGTAATGGAGTATTAAACCCATTGAATGTTATGGCTGTTTGGCTTATGGATACACTTGCTTCTGTCTGTTGACAAACTTTTCTGTGTACTTCATTTGTTTCTGATGAAATAATTTTAGTTTCCCATAGTACTGTGAGAGCACATGGGAATGGGAATGCAGTGAGCTGTAACATGGCATGTAATAAATGTGTTATTTTAGTTCTATGTATTTTTTTCTAATCTGCATGCAAACACTTGATTTCAAGAAATCCAAGTGATACTTTAAAAAAAAGTGGCAAGAAACAGACGGTATAATTAATTGGAATTAGATGCTACAATCATTTTTCAAACTCACCTGGATAAAAGTTTGTTTACTCATAGCTGGGATCACAGTTTTTGGGAGTCATATTATTCTGACCATCATTGCATAAGCACACACTTTAACCTGTTCCTAATTAGTACTGTTATTAGACCAGAATTCAGAAAAGCGAGTGCTTATGTATTGTCATAAAGAGTGATGCTATCATGAATTGATGCCACTAATACATGCCTAATTTGCACTAATTTCAATAATGAGTGTTCAGTAGCTCAAATAATTGAACATTAAGGATGTGCGCCAGTCTTTTCAGTAAGAGATTTTCTCACTGAAAAAGAGGGATGCAAGAAGAGAAATTGCCATAAAGGTAGAGTTGAAAAATTCTGGGAAAACTGTTTTATACTGCACCTATCTTTGGCATCTCTTGAATTGTATTTTTCAAGAAAGACACTTTTCCTTGATACTTCTGTATTAGTGTTTGCCACTTGTCTGTTTTTGTAGTGAGTACAGATCAGTGTGTTATTTTTGGTAAGGTTCTGTCTATGATTGTACCTGACTGATCTTCAGTGCATGTCTTCCGTGTCTGAATGAATCTGTTTTATGTAGTGGCAGTGCAACCAAAGCATGAGCTCTGGGTAACATATTTTATATTCACACGTTGATGTGCTTCAAAGACTTTAACCTTATCCAGTTTTCTGGCATTCAGACATATAGGATTGTGTAAGACTTTGAAGGAGAATCATCTCCAACAGTATTTTTATAACTTTCTGTTGTTTATTTGGTATGGTAGTAAAACATTTGATTAAAATTGATATATGAACTGTACTTTGTAAATTGTGAACACCTTACAACTGACAGCTGAACAAGAGGAGTCTGGATTCAATTATCTAGCTCCCTAAAGTAAGATATGTTTCATTTAATTGTATTAGTCATCATTTCTGTCTACTGTTTCCAAATAGCTGAGAACTACTGCAAATACATTTTTTTATTGTTAGTATAATTATTTTTTTAGAATTCATTGTTGTTCATACCTTAAATATGATCTTTCATGTTTGTGAAATAATGTATTTTTTAGTCATTATAATAGATACTGAAGACAGAAACTAATGTAGGATTCCACAGCTGAAAAATACAAAGCCAGGAACTGAAAAGAATTACTGGACTTTCATTCCTGAAAAAGCTCAATGGATGCCCACATGCCCTGATTAATGTGCTGGAGGGGTAGAGTGAATCAGGGAGAGGAAGAATAGTCTCCAGGCTGTAGAAAAGGCCTTTGCATTCGTTCATGCCACTGATTTGCTACCCAAGTGGTTCAAATCGAAGAAAGGAATAGATCTGCCCTTCCTTTTTCAGTGGTCTCTTGTTTCTGCTTAATTTCTATCCGCAACAGCAGTTCTAATGCTGTGTTGCCCGATGAAACAAAACCTGAAAAATTACCTTTATTTTACTCTTAGTTAGTTAATGTTTCAACCAGATGGGTGGAATCATCTGACTGAACACACAAGACGATGCCCAGGTTTTGCTCCAAGACAGGTGGTGGGAGTTTGCAGCTGGAGGCAGAAGGATGGCTTCTTGTGATGGGCATTTTTCATTCACTTGAGAATCTGCACTGAAAACTGGTGGGAGGAAAGGAAACAATGGTATGAGGGAAAGATTGATGGTGGCAGTGATCCCAGAATCAAGTTATGTGGATGTGAGTGACTTGTATTTAGTTCATTGGTTTCTCACTGGTATTCGTGATAATACTGATTTCCCTGCAACTTAATTAAATATTTTTAATGTTTTAAATAAAAAGGAAAATACTGTGTGTTTCCTATACAATAACTGCAGACCAAATGAGCAATAGAAAGTTATCTTGAGTGAACATTCTGGTGAAATGTCAGACAGGAAAAGAGAAATCAGATTAAATCAGAAAAAGTCTTTTTTTCCCTCCATTTATTATTAATGATAAAGCCATTGTTAAAATTACTGGGTATTAATTAGTGCAGTAGACTCTGGGAAAGGCCTAATACCCAGGTGTCTACACTGCTGTTAGTCCCCTCAAGGGCTGAAACATTTGGGAATAGAAACCTGACTCAGACTGCATTCTGTTATTATCCCCTATTCCCATCAGGGAGTCAGAAAGGTGAATTGTGATCATGTCAGACATGAACTAGGATAGCTGGAGTGCTCCAGGGGTCTGGTTAAAAGGAAGGGTCATTTGTACCCAAGACTGTAATTTGAATCATATTTCCTTTCAGAAGATGGATCTGTGCTGTGACATCCACAGTGCTGGAAAAGATGCCTGCATTTAATGGTTATCTTTGCACAAGAACAGTTTCATGGAGTTGACTGTCCTGCTATGAGGCACTGAGGTATTCTCTGTGTGGTACAGAAGAGTTTCGAAGTCACTCTTGGGCAAGATGTCTAAATCTTGTCACAAGGCATCAGTATTGTGGTTCCTGAGTTGTCTTTTGGTTCTCTTATGATGCTAGTGAAAAGTCAATAAATGATGAACTCTTGATTTTACTTACTAGTAAAACTCACTAAGCCAGAGAGTTAAAGAAAGCTTTCAAGGAAATTTCAGATGGCCCTTGGAGACAGGAGAATGGCTAAAATGGAAGCAGTCCAAAGGCTATATCCCTTTTACCATAGATGGATCCTGTTCACTAGTAATAAATTGGTTCTAAAGAAAGTAAAAGGCTCATGGTATTCTAAGGGAAAAAAAAAATTGTAAAATTCTCATTCCTCTTCTCGGTGACAAATCTTGCTTTGCCTGCAGATTTTGCTTTCTGTACATCAACATCACTTAAGCTGTGTGAGAAGAGCCATGGGGGATGTAAGACAGAAGACCTGTAAACTGTTCTGCCTTGTTCTTTCTCAGTTCCTTTTCTTAGTCAAGAAAAAGGTTCAGAAAAATAGGTGTATGGCATGTGTAAATGAGGACAATTTTGCTACTGACAACAGGGCCTGAGTCCCACTGGCAGGATCAAGAGGGATGAGACTCTGCTTACAATAATAAAACTTCTCTTTTGTAAATCTTTGTAGTAGCTACTTTTCCATATGCCTCTGCAGGCCTACCTGAGACTCAAAATATTTTTCAGGTTGGAAGCAATTCTTTTGTGTGTTTCTGGCTTCACACAATGTCTTTATCATCAGGGTTTGAACCTTGCTGAATTCAAAAGGAAAAGTTTCCTCTTTAAGTTTCCTTGTCCAGGCATTGCAGGTAGGAGATGTTTTCCTGCCAAACATTGCAAAAGTGATTTTCAGTTGATCCTGCTGAGAAGACAGACTGTTTCTCTAGGGTGACAGTAGGATTCCTATGCCATTTAGACTTGAGAAGGTTGAAGGCTGTTAGCAGCAATGACCAGTGCTTCCTCCACAGAGGATGTATTATGTTTCCCAATTTGATATTTAAAAACAAAATCCAAAACTGTTACAGTGAGTGGGAAATGAGCATGAGTCATCATTATACTATAGATATATATTTTCCCTTGAATTGTTTTTCTTCATTAGGAAGATGGTATATAGGAGTCCTTTGGCTTGTGAAATATTCAGAAAACAGGTGATGGTCATTTTAAACAGTAAAGTCATGTTAGTCCACCTGCCCAATGATGGCATAAGAGCACTAGAAATGAAGGCACTTGCCCTATGGCTCAGATTTTCCGAGACAGATAAATGTGGAAATTTGCATATTCATAGACCCAGTATTAATATATAATCTGTGTTCACACTTTAGTCACTGAAAAAAATCCTAATTTGTGCAGGTTCACAGTATCTTTCATATTTCCCACTGTTGTCCACTACGAACACTTGGACTTTTTGTCTGAACATGAAGAGTTGTATTATGATACCTTTAATTACAGTTTAAATTGCTATAAAATATTTTTCCTTAAATGAGAATGAAGCATACAAATCTGGCAATCTCATGGTGATTCCTATATTAAAAACAGCTAATATTTTTTCCTAATTGCCATTTAAATTAAGCTAATAATAATGCTATAGTTTATATTCCCCTCCATCAAAGTTTTATAAAGAATTGCAATTTATGGTATAAGCCTTAATATAACAGAAATATCTTTGAAAAATAATGCTTGTTTACTTATGATGTGTCTTAGTATTTATTATATTGAGGGTCCAATATTCAAATGTGTCCTTAATCCAAATTTCTGTCTTGGCATCTATAGTTCACATAATGTTTCAGTTACTCAGACTTTGCACCTTACAAGTACATGCTTGTTTTTCATTCATTGTTTTAAAAAAATGCTGATATTTTTAACTACCGAAGTGAGTATTTATATTGTGCATTTAGTTTGACAGTTTTGGCACCATTGGACAGTGTTGCAATATTATGCACCAGTGTTCCTTTTAGAGTTATTTATTAATGCCCTTGTGGATAACTTACTGCAAGAAATATGGGACATAAGATAAATGTTGTAACTCTCTGTGCTGCTTCTAAGGTTTATGTAGAAAATACATGAAATTGAAGCAAATTTATTCTTCCATTTCAGCTTTCCTTCCAGAAACGTCCTCAGTTGGGTTATTATTATTATTATGATGCTGATATTTACAGTTCTATTCAGTTATCTGGTTCTTTTCCAATAGCTTTGGAATATACTCTTGCATTATTTTATTTAATTATGTGGAAACATCAAGGTATCCTCACAGTCTTTTAATGTGATTAAGCTATAACTTCTCCAGCCTCTCTTAAAATGCCATATTTTTTTGCATGCAATACCAAAACTAAAGCATTTTCAGGTATTGAGTTTTACTTGCAACTCAGTTTTGAAAAGGTCTGTCTGCTCGGTTATAGTAAAACACTGATATCATAATTTTTATATTTGACAACATTATTAACGAGCATGACTCAACCAAAAGACTTCAGAGGTGATAAACAGATGATGCTCTTGGCTAAATCCCATGTACAGCTATGACTTTATGGATGTATAGAAATTATAATGGCAATGGCAACAACATATGCATATACATATATATACTGGAAAGCAAGATATGAATACTTATATGTCAGTTTCTGATTGTCATTTTAACAATGACAATTCCCCCTGCCAATAAAATTTATGTTTAAATGTGACCAGAAAGGTCCTAAAACCCCCATTTAGATTTGCACATTTAGAATGTAGGAGTGGTTCAGAAGCTTAAAATAATTAATTCATTTGATGGGTGTTGTGGATTAATTTTATATTTTACTCCTTTTTACTGAAGGAAGAAAGCAGAGATAGGCACTGATATCACTAAAGGTAAATACAAAAATACCTTCTTTGTGAAAAGGAGATTTTCACATACATCTCTAGGTAAGTGCAAATTTCTTCAGTGCCTTTGCAGAGTAGATGGATTCTGCTCTCCATTTTCAGAACTCTGTTGGTGTCATGATAAAACACTGACTCAGAGTTTTGCATTTTTCAGTATACCCTTAGTTTTTGAATGCTTCATTTTCTGATGTGCAGTTTAGGACATGAAAGAAAAAATCTGCTTTTCAGAAGTTTAGCCCTTTCTGAAAATTATCCCTTGAGCATTCAGTTTCAAGTACTTCAAAAATGAGTAACTAGGCATCATTGATAGTGTTTTAAATAAATTAGATTGCTATAGAATAGTGCTGAAAGTTCAACTGTGGTTCAAGGCTAGAATTTTTTAGCCTCTTGTGGGATTTTCTTCCTTTTTTTTTTTTTTTTTTTTTTTTAATTTTCTTGACATCTGGGGAGATGTGAAAGCAAAGGGAGGGATTTCATCCCACGGTTGCTTGGTTTTGGTTTTTTTTCAGCAGCATAGCTCATGCAGAATAGTATATCAGTTGCTAAAAGCTGATTTTATTGAAGGGCAGATGAGACTTTGAGACTGATAACAACAATACTAGTAACAGACTCAGAAAGAAGGTGCTTGTGGCCATCATTATCAGAAGGGACTTGGTGGCACAAGCCTGTGGAAACAGAAATTCTGAAGTAAGATTATGAGGACCTCTAGAGAAAAACAAAATCTCAGAAACATTTTGCCAGAAGACTAACAGTGGTTTGAAGGATAATTTTTATAGTTCCTAACTCTACTGTGAATGTTAATGTCTATTGAATTTTCATATAAATGTTGCACTAGTCCTTGTGCATTGGATGGAAATGTGCTTGCACCCTGGTGCATGGTTCATACAGATGTTTCTGAGATGTAATCTGTAATCTTCTAAATGTAAAACTCTGAAAGCCATAGTCTTAAAAAAATACATTAAAACCCCACCATTGAATAATGTGTCCTGTGCAAAATTAATAGATTAGATGTTTGTGTTCTGATGTCTCTTAAACTGATAAGAATCAAGGGAGTTTCAACACTGAATTTTGTAAAGCAGTTGTAATGCATTGTTTTTACTGTGTCTGCTGTGAAGTTGATTAGTTACACTGTGAAAAAATAAATAGTGCCTGGCTACTTACTTTCTTACGTTATTTATTTTCTATATGCTGTACATTCTTTTCTCTTTAAGACCATGACAATAATGGTCATTCTGGTGAAAACTGTTTTGTACACTGCTCCGGTATACAGCGATGCCTTTATTTGCTTTACATTTTTTCCTTCCCTTCCTTCCTTTCCCCTCCTCTTTTCTTCCTTTGATAATATAAAAATAACAGCAGACATGCCATAGAAATAAAGCTCCAGAACTAAAATTCCACTTTTTTTGAGCCATTTTGTTTGGGAGCATTTTTAAAGGTAATGGCATATATCCTGCTTGTAATTGCCAAGAGGAGTGGTCCTCCTCTCCCACACAACTCTTTCCCTTCTGCAAGCGCTGGTGCTTGGCTAATACCACTCTTTCCCTTTCCAGAGTCCCTCATGGCTATGATGTGTGGCTCCCTTTTCTTTGTCCTGTCATTTTAGGAAAAGTTGTAATGTTCTATTAGATGTGCCTCAGGTCAAGGAGCAGGGCTTTTGCTGAAGGCAAATATCCAGGGGAAAATCACTCCTCATTATTTTCCTCAAATACATTCTGTTTTCTGGCCTTACCATCCCACCAGAGGATCTTCCTGTGTCATCTTCCTCATGTAGCCAGTCCCAGAAAATGTTTTCAATGCATTCTAAACTGACTGCGAAAAGGTGATAAAAGGGGGATTTAGTCAATGTGAAAACCCTTGGAAAGGGGTCAAAGATGTTTTAAGTCTCTGGTAGTTCTGGAAAATGCCAAGATTTCTGCAGCCTCTTACAAATACTTTTCAGATTAAATTTAGGGATCCCAGCACTACCTGCATTCCCTTTAGCATTGCATGTTCCTTTTTCCCTGGTAACTACCTCCAGTACTCTGTTTTGACAGCTGTTACTTAAATTATTAATATCTTTTTCTTTCAGTTTTTTGATGTCCTGTCCATTGTACGTACAGTAAAAAGAACTCTGGCATTTCATAACACCAAACCTCTGAGTGCATCATGTTTTGAATGGCTTTTTAGGTCAAAAAAAATCAAACCTCTCGCTTCATCAACAGTACTGTTGATGAATGAAGGAATTAGGCAAAGCCTTTATGTACAGACTTCAAAGTAAAATCTGTAATCTATATTTTTAAGGTAAACATTTTTCATCATTATTGTCAATAGGGTCAATTTCAGCTATATGTGGCTGTAGGCAGCTAAAATTACTTCATTTCTCATGGACCAGTCAAAGTTCATTATTTTCTACCAAACTGAGACTTCTAAGAGTTGGGGTGATACAAGCCTTGCTGACTGAAATGACAAAATGTCAGTGCAGAACCAGAACAAGGCAGTCAATTTTTAAGAGTTTCCAACTAATTAATCTTATTATTATCAAAAATTACCTTTTACTTTGTAACAATTAATAAACAAATGTCATAATAAATATTTCTTAGTAATATACAATTTTATTTTTAGCTAATAATATCTGCAGTATAAATTGAAGAAGTCTTTTAAAATGTGTATCAGGAGCTCAAAGTGTGTAATTGAAACCTGTGGACATTAAAAAATCCTAGTCAAAAGAAGCAACTGCTACTTTTCAAAGTGGTAGATAAAGCTGTCTCTGCACTCGCCCTCATGCCCTAAGGTCCTGCACAGCGGTTTTTTGTGAGAGAGTAACCCAGTCCACATGCCCTGAGACTGCCAACAGAGCTTCTCTTGGTAAGAGTGACATGTGTGGTGCTCTCACTTCTCTTTTGGGAAGGGGACTGTGAGCATTGAAGTCACTCCACACAGGCCAGTGAGCAGCCAGAAAATGGTAACAGTTTTCAACCCCAACCAGCTAATGTTGGGTTCATACTGCAAACCAAACACTGATGGATTGTGTCAGGTCTGGTGCTACTCTTCTGTTTTCTCATGTCTTCCATCCTGTGAGAAACACTTCAGTATTCTTCATCCTTTCTCCTTGTTTCGATCATTGGCTATCATCTTCTCATAATTTTCCTCAGCAAATCTGGTTCTATGTTCTTGCATTATAGATCACTGGTGCTTCCTAAACTTCCACTGTACTGTCCATCCTTTTGTCCTGTTTCTGCACCTTTGTTTTCTCATTTTCTGTTTATTTCTGGGTTAATTCACACATTTACAGTGAGAATTGTGGAGGGTGAGAGGTGATCACCATGAAAGTGATGCAGGCATAAGAAATGAGGTATTTCCTCACACACCACCAGCAGTCAGACGATGCAGTATATCAGCCTCCTGCCATGTGGAGAACACCTCAGAGATTTTGTCTGGTGTATGTCATCTGATGAGTAATAGAAAATAAGCAGTAGATCTTTTTTAACACCCTCTTGAGGATGTCATAAGACAAAAACCCTTGAGAATGGTTTGTGTTTGGGTTGTCTGTTACACAGCCCCACTGTTGAGGTCAGTGGGCTCTCAGCAGCAGAAGCTCCAAAGCTGGTTGGGTTCTGAAATGCTGGGAATTCCTTGTGATATGTTTGGATGGATAACTTGGTGAAAGTTCAGATACTTTCCTAAGCTTCCTGCCAGAAGTACCTAAAGAAAAGGGGGCACTGATACGTCAACACTGACCTTATTTCCATGCTCCTAACTGTTTTCTGTAGAGACCACGACAAGGAGCCCTGGGGGCTCTGCTCAGAGCATGAATCCAAGGTTAGATATGATCCTTAAGACTTGGAATTTAAAGTTGTCCTTTTCCTATATGGACACTGAATCTGCGAGACTCCATTATTTTCTGTTTCATTTAAGATAAATAATTTTTTGTGTCTCAGTTTCTATCTATAAGATGTCAATAATGCTACTCATAAAGCTGTTAAAATTAACACTGATTTAATGAATGCAAAGTACATGGCTTTTTTTGTAAAGGACTTGTCAGGAACTAGAACAAATAATATTTTTGAACTTCAGTTCTGAGAAGGAGATATATGGATCTCTTTAGACAGAACTACACCGTTTAAGCAGATGGGTGGTAGTTCTGTCCCTGGGACTTTCCTGTGGTAAACAAAACAGTAATTAAGGAAGACAAATCCCCTAGCAATCAGGGTTCCCCTCAGGAATAACGAGGGGCAGAGCTATCTGGATAGTAAATTCTGAATCTGAAAACTCTCTGAAAAGAGGTGTGAAACTAAGAACTCTGATATCTCTCTGTTGTTATTAATGATAATACATAAGAGGAATTTCATCCCACTTATCTGTTTCCTGTTTTAGGTCTGTTGCTGATAACAAAGCATGCTATCTTAATACCGGGCTTATTTGTAGTTTATCCTACAGGCAGTATTGGAAGACTCTAAGACCTTCATAGTTGCAGTAAATTAAGCTGTAGGCACAAGTACAGCTCATCACTGCCCGAGGTCTAAACCGAGGTGGAAAAAAAAAATCTGTCAATAAATAAAGTTAATAGCAAAGTTTAGTTGCTATAGTGAGAATGCTGATCTAATTTTGTTTAAGAGTTGACAAGACCAGAGTCTCAGTATAAGGCAGTATTTCTCCTCTGCAATCAATAGAACTGATTTATAGCTGCAGCTGCATGACTAAAATTATTTTATAACTAAGAGCTGTATGTCCTGATGTGACTGAGACGTATCACCAGTGTTTTGCATCAAAGAAATATTGGGTTTGGAATTACAGCCTTCTCAGCACATAGTAAAGTCACAGTGAGATCACATGGTCATCATTCAGACTGTCAGTGAGCATCCAGCACTGTTCCCATCAGAAGCTGCTACTTATTCCATACAGTCTGTTGCACTGAGTACATACATTTGTGGCTTAACAAGAGTCATTTTTACTGACAACTGAGTTTGATTCCCCTTATTTAGAATTTCTACAGCAACATGCAAAAGGGCTTTGAAATATAATTTGCTAAAATATTTTCACCATGTAGCATTTGTTAGGCTAGAGATTTGTTGCTGCCTTCTGATAGCCCAGAGTACTTTAAAATTTTAACATAATTATTTCACTAAATGGGAAAATCTTGTTAGAGACAACCTTCACATTTCCCAGCAGCAACAATGAAGATAAATGTGTGTTATCGTCACAGCATTCCAAAAAACACATTAAGGGAAGTGATACATCAAAGCTGACGTGTCCTACAGACTGCCGGGGATTAGTGGTCAATAACTGGGCAGCAGGGCCAAAAAGCATGCAGGCAGCCATGACTGGTGCCCTCACTGTCAGAAGCAATGCCCTGTAACAAAGGCAGCAGTCAAAAACTTGCAAAAAACTTGGAAGCTGTGAGGATATTGGAGATTGTGTTTCTAAACCATTGCCATGTATGGCCATGGGTCTCACTTCAAGCCCTTGTGCTGTCTTGTCCCTTAGAGGGGGATCCCTGTGAGGGGAAGGTGACCCTGGGCATCCACAGAGGCTTCTGCTGCCCAGGTCTCCTAAGCAAGTCACTGTTCTGTACTGGATATCCCCAAGTTATTCTTTAGCCCTTTGGGTGAAGCAATCAGCTTTTCTGGGAACCCTGGAGTGAGAGTCCTCTGTACGTGCACATGCACACTTTGGGTCCTTGTTCTTTTCCGTGTGGTAACAATATTCCTGATGGGTACACCAAACTTCTGACCAGTTAAATTACATTCCAGTTTCTCTGTTGGTGACACCCTCCGTGTTTGTTAGTTTTGGGCATTGGCTTTTATTGCACATTTGAATTTTTTCCTCTGTGTGAGGTTGCTTTTACGTACTTTTGTGACAATTCTGCAGCCTTTATGTCCTGAAACATTTCAGTTTGCTCATCTTCAGGAGTAAACCTCTTAATATCTCTGTTTAGCAGAGTACCATCCAATTGCTGCCTTAGGAAATGGGGCAGGAGCCACTTTGCCAGACATTATTCTCAGAACTTGATGAAGAACATTGGTGTAACTCCCACTTACTGCAGCATCCCAGTACTTAAAGGGGGCTTAATAAAAAAGAGGAAAAATTTATTTCATGGGCTGCTAGTGACAGGATGAGGGGCAATGGTTTCAAAGTGAAAGAAGGCAGATTTTTATTAGATGTTAGGACGAAATTCTTTATTCAAGGTGTGGTGAGCTACTGGAACAGGCTGCTTAGAGAGGTTGTGGTTGCTCCATTCGTGGAAGTGTTCAAAACCAGGCTGGATGGGGCCCTGAGAAGGCTGGTCTAGTGAAAGAGTCCCTGCCCACGGTAGGGACTAGGTGAAACTAGATGATCTTTAAAGTCCATTCCAATCTTAACCGTCCTATGATTCTAGGATTTAATTGTAGTGAAGGCAACACATGACAGAAATTGCCTTAGCTACTCCTTTAGATTAGAATATAGGTTTGTGTTGCGGTAGCCCTTGCGGAGCTGTCCGCCCCAGGATTGCCAGCGAGCGCATGGGCACCGGAGGAGTCCTGGGACTGGGAGAACATTTAACTGATGGTGACTTCGTGGATCACTCCCAGGATGCTCCAAAGCCAAAGTCATGAATATGCACCTTGGTGGCACCTGGTGCGAGTTTCTAGAATATTCATCTTTATTCTGAGGTTAACTGTAATTGGTTCAGTCTAATGTTCTCCCCTCCCCTGAGTAAAGTTCATTAGTTGCTACAGTTGTCAATCTCCCCTACTAGCAATCCTATTGGCCTGCGAGCCAAAAACTCCTCCCCTCTCAGTGCCCATTATAACCCGTTGAACAACCCCTTTCAGTGTCCATTATAACCCGTTGAACAACCCCTCTCAGTGTCCGTTATACCCCGTTACACAACCCTTCTCAAGGCGCTTCGGTAGACGCCTCCAGCCCTCTTCCATCCCCTCGTCACTCTCCTTACCCTCTAATAAACCTACTGGAGTCTTCACTCAAGAGCCTGTGTCTCCTGTTTTACCGCGCTCGTGCCTTCTACTGCTGCGTCCCACCCAAGAAGCTTCGCGCTTCCTGCGGATTTCCCTGTGAGCTCCCTGCGGGGCAGGCCAGGACTGAGCTTCCGCAAACCCAGGTTGCGGCTGAGCCTGCTACCGCTCGCTGCAGCAGGTTTGCTAACACTGAATGAATATTTTCTCTTGAATTCTGTACTAGATAGCTGTTTATTCTGTTACAAGTACTGTTTAGACAATATTTTATACCACTGTGCTGAACTAGCATAGATTCTTTATTCACTGTTACAGTTCCCTTTTTCTAAACAACTATAGATGTTAACAACTACTTAGTTAAACAATTAGAAGTCATAAAATAATTAATGACTTTAAAAGAGATACAAGTGACTGACAGTCCACTATTGCAGAATATCCTTCATGGCTAAAATGCACCATTTAAGGGATTAGGGGCACCTGCTACAATTTAATTTCTGATACATAGTTAAAATTTAGTAAAAGTTTGCAATATTTTCACATTATTTTTTCATAGGTTTTTTCCTCCATTGGTTTGTATTTTGACTTTGTAAATATTTTTCTTACCTTAAGTCCATTATTTGAGCAGGACCTAGTATTTGGTGGTACCATTTCTTCTCATCTCCCATTTGCATTAGAGATTTTCATGATTTTCTTGTCTTCTCTGCCTCTCCCTACCACCACTTTTCCCTTTGGGAAATTCAGATGCAGCAGCTGAACTAATACTCAAAAAACTCCATTAACCTATACAGTGATGCTTGCATTGCATTTTGAGCTATCAGCTGCGTAGATAAACAGCTCAACATTTCAGGCACACAAATAAAGTTCAAAGGTAGATAAACAGGCAGGACTGGACCAAGAAATTATGGCCTACCACTAAAATAAAATTTAAATCTTGGAATTCTTGTTTTGTAACAAAAAAGGCACCTGCATCATCTCCTTTGATCCTTGCTTCGGACAAAACGAATGAGTTCAAAGTAAAATTTGGAGTGGTGAGAGGAACTGATGTGAGTTCCTCAAGACCCATTGGCATTATTAAGACTGCTATGCCATGCTCTGCTGAGTTGTGCTTTCCTGAGTGTCGTGATCCGTGGTAAAGTTCTTTCCCAGAGCTGGGCGTAGTTGCATCTTGACTCCGTTCTGTGATCAGAGAGAGAAGGGAGACTGGGACAGGACCCAAATAAACCCTTCTGCTTATCTGGTGATTTCTGTGGGCAGGAGGCACAGGTGGACCATCAGTCTGGGAGCTTCCCAGAGGTGCAGCCCAAGACTGGTGGTGTGCTGCAGGCACTTCTGCCCCATGTTGGCATACACAGCCCCAAGGAAAACTACTCTGCTTACTGTGAGTCTTTCCATCATCTCTGCTTAATGCAGCAGGGAAACAGGAAGCTTTAAAACCCAACAGGCAGACTTCCTGTTATTGCTTCAGTCTCCTGTGTCCTGTGAGAAAGGTAGTGGTGCCACCTGCTTAGAGACTAATGGGTCACAGTCAGGAAGTAGACTACTATCTTTATTCCCCCACATCAACCACACAGTCCATATTGGCTTTTTTTCAGAGCTGGTTGGTGCGGTACTTCAGAATGAAACCAGAAATGAGTATCTGAGAAAATATCTATATTCTTCATTCTTCTTGCTTGGAGAAAAATTTGTAATTTGGCAGAGTATCTTCTGGCCAGTGCTATCAGAGAGCATAAAATCATGTATTTTACCTTTCTCCAGGACAAGCTGTGTTTTTACTCATAAATTTGCCTCATTTTTACCAGCACTGCTGGTTTTTCTCTGTTTTAGTGTTTTATCTTGCCTGACACCATTTTTTTTCTCTTTTTTTTTTTCCTGCCCTTAAAATACCAATCAGACAGGTTCAAAACTGTACATTTTAAGTGGATTACAGCAGAAGAGTAAATGAAAATCTCTGCATTTGAGGCCTTTCCTACCCCTTGAGGCTCTGGACTGCATAGAGAAGGCAGAAAGCTTGCACCAAACTGAGATTAACCTTTCTTTGCTTTGTTTTTCTAAACTTTTTGTGTTCTCAATTAAAAATATTCCCTTTGAAGGCTTTCCCTCATGAAAGGGATTATTGCTTGCCTGAGAAATAATAATTAGCTCATAATTTAGGCTGAAAATTAACCACTAGTTCATGATTCATAATCCAGCAGGGAAATTATAGTTGCCTGTGAGCTGCATTCTGATAGCCATTATCCACTTGGGGGAAAGCGGTATGAAAGCGACGTTTTACCTGGAGACACCTTCACTGGGAGATGGAAGGTGAGGGTTTCTCCTTGCTCCTTTTTTCTACCCAGACAAAACTTGCCAAGAATAGTCTGTTTACAGTTTCTTGTTACAGGGATGTTTCCTTAGAAAGAAGGGAAGCAATAGAAAACAAAAGATCGAAATCCAAGCACTGAAGGATATAAAAATCTTTAAATGTTAGAGGAAGACACTTTACCTTTTAGTGCATCCCCAGGTGATGTACCACCCAGAGTGGCGGTAAATAAAGTTAAATCCAGTTGGCAGTGGGTCACTAATGGTGCTCCCCAGGGCTCTACAGAGGGGTCTGGACAGGCTGGATTGCTGGGCCAAGGCCAATGGCATGAGGTTCGAGAAGGTCAAGTGCCGGGCCCTACTCTTGGTTTACAACCCCAAGCAGCACTACAGGCTGGGCGCAGAGTGGCTGTAAAGCTGACCAGCAGGAAAGGGCTGGGGGTGCTGGTCACAGTGGCTGAACATGAGCCAGCTGTGCCCAGGTGGCCAAGAAGGCCAAAGGCATCCTGACTTGGATCAGCAATAGTGTGGCCAGCAGGACTAGGGAAGTATTCTTTATTTAGTAGTGGTGAGGCCACACCTTGAATCCTGTGTCCAGGTCTGGGCCTGTCATCACAAAACAGACATTGAGGTGCTGGAGTGAGTCCAGAGAAAGGCAACAAAGCTGGTGATGAAGTTGGAGCACAAGTCTTGTGAAGAGTGGCTGAGGGAACTGCAGGTATTTAGGCTGCAGAAAGGGAGGCTCAGAGGGAATCTTACAACTTGCTCTCTACAACTGCCTGAAAAAAGGTTGTATCCAGGTGGGGGGCAGTCAGTTCTCCCACATAACAAGTAAGAGGACAAGATGAAATGGTCTCAGGTTGCACTAGAAGAGGTGTAGACTGGATATTAGGAAAAACTTCTTCATAAAAATGTTTGTCATGCATTGGAACAGTCTGTCCAGGGAAGAGGTCGAGTCACCATTCCTGAAAGTATTTAAAAGATGTGTAGAAGTGAGTGACACTTGAGGACATGATTTAATGGTGAATGTAGTGGGCTGACTTTGGCTGGATGAAATGCCTTGTGCCTCTGTGGAGAACTAAGCTCACCCAAAAGTACCAGTTTTGGTTTTGAGCTGCACTTCTAGACACTGATTTAGGCTGAGTCAGGTGCAAGAACATCTGTAGAAATAATTAGATAGTGCAATCCATTCTGTATGACCTGAATGAAACAATCACCTGGGTTAAATCTATGGCTTGAACAGAAGATAAGAAATAATGGAGTCAGGAAGAGCTGTTTTGGACCTTACAGAGTTTACTTTGAACTTAAATTGAATTGCAGTCTTTTTGTAGGGGCTAGATGATTTTTTTTTTAATTCTGTGGTTCACAAACAGACAAATTAAAGTATGGTAATAGAATATATTTATTAAGGAAGACTTCCTTTACAACTGACACTGCGGTGTTTGGATAATCTTATGTGCAGTCCTGCTGAAGATTACCAAGCTGGTCTACACTGAGTCTTGATCATATTATAAATTCAACCTTTGGAAATGTAGAAGTTCATTAAACAGATACCTGAAGGTAAAGAATCTCAACTGCTGTTGAGGCTTCTCTTTGGCAAGATAGTATATGAAATTCTATTGAAAATGCCTTAACAATTACATTTTTAATTCCAATAGTAGATGACCTGTTTGTCAAGTAGGTTACAGCTGCCTGGGACTGTAGAGAGCGTAGTAGAGAGCATGGCTGAGTCATACTTTTACTGAATTACCCTCTGGCCAGCAAAAAATGTTTCTAAGCCAGAGTGCCATCCAGAGGGAATTTGGTATGCGTACTAGCTTTTCTTTGGGCTGTGCTAGAATGACAATCTTGCTCTTTCTGAGGTAGAAAGAACATCTAGAGACAGGAATTTAAGAGAATTGCTACAATGTTATTATGGAGACATCTGACTCTAGCAGATTGTTCCCAAATTTCTGTCAGGAGTTTTTATGAGACTGAAGCCAGAAACAAGACAAAATACAGAAATTTAGGCATTGTGACATTTACACAAGTAAATCAAGCTGTGAGGATATAGTTTTGGAAAACGATGGCTCTTGTCATGGCAGCATGGCCTTTGTTATTGATCTGCAGAACAGCCTTCCTTACATGATATTTCTGTTACTTGTATAGAGGAAATGCTAGTAAGTCCCTTTGAAATGTTTTTCTTTTGTTTTGCTGAAGTATCTGGTTATTCTTAGATGGCAGGTGAAATTACCCCCTCTGTTTCTAGACCTTTTGAATAAAATGATTATGTCCATGGTGGGCTAGCCTTGACCAGCAGCTAAACTTCCACCCAGCTGCTTTTTTACTTTCTCCTCTTCAGCCAGTGGAGGAGAGAGAAAATAGGAAGGCAAAGGGTGAGAAACATCCTGGGCAAAGATCCCCCTTGCCAGTTACCATCACAAACAAAACCAACTAGACATGGGGAAAATTAACTTATTGCAAATTAAAATAGATATCAAATTATTGATTTGGGTAGGAGGAAATGAAACAACAAACATTCAACTCACACCTTTCCTCCCCCTTTCCCAGACTCCCCCTCACTCTGTCACTCCAGAGTGAGTGCAGGAGTGTGGGGAGTGGGTGGTTTGATCAGGACACTGTGATTCCTCTCTGTCGCTCCTTCCTCCTCACATTTTTCCTCTGCTCTGGCTTTGTGTCTTCAAGGGCTGCAGTTCTTCAGGAGTGTCTTCTTCACCATGGAGCACATTCGCCTCTTCTGATCTTGGTGTTCCCGCTGCTGTTTTTCACTCTTTTCTACCCTCTTGCACCATCTGTGTGGTGTATTCTGCCCTTTTAAAAATACGTTTTCAGAGCAATGCCACCAGCTTGTCTTGTGGGCTCAGCTGTGTCCTGTGGTGGGTCTATTGAACTGTCTTCCTATTGGGCAACCCTTTACAAATTCATGGCTATGCCTGAAAATTTGAGAAGTAACCTTTCTGAAAGTATTTTGAAACATAATTTTGTGTTGTGAAACATCAGTTGTGCAGTCATGACTGTACTGAGAAGACTATTCTCCCTATTAAAGTCCTCCAGGACCCAAGGATGGTTGTAGAAATCATACATTTCTCATCACAAGAGGTTAAAATTCAGTAATTAATTTTAATTAATGACAGTTCCAGTGAGAAAATATAGTTTTTAATCATCATATAGCTCATTTTCACTGAGTCTCAGTGATTTAAACCATTTATTTAAATCAGTGATGAATTACAAATTCTGCAAGTATAACTCAGAGTATAGAGGTAAATTCTGACAGTCAGTAAGCTGGATTCCTGTGACCAATTTATATATGCTTTTCATACTATGAGATCATTCTAACTGCTTGAGCAATGTTAAAAACAGCCATTAATGTGAATCTACTGCTAGCAAAACATTGCAATAAAATTCAGTAACTAACTAAATTTTCCTTTTGCAAGAAGAATACAATTCATATCGCCTAAATAGTTTTTCAGACCACATTGTTTTGATTTCTTGCTGTAGATGCATGGTACTTATTCTGTTTTATCCACGAATAACATCTTTCATGAGACTGAATATTTACTGTTTTGAAGTCCTATCCCCCTTGATAATGTTTGCTAGTATTATTAAAACATAAATGCAAAATCGCTGCAGTTCAGAATATACCAGCAGGGAAAGGCCAGACTGTTGATCAGCCTGATGCAGAGACATGCTGACAGCAGAATATTTATTTACCTTTTCTAATTCCTAGTCTGCCCCAAAAAGTGTCATTTGTTTTTAGCAGTGATTCAAGCTGACATTTGCATCACATTGCATTACATTAAGCAGCATTATGGTCTGGAGGAATACTAAGGTATGTAGGTAGAGTAGACAATTTAAAATAGCAGCTCCAAATGAAAGACATGGCTAAGAAAAGGCCCTTGAGGTTTAGCACAGCTGTTGCAGCAGGGTTGAATGGAATTTGGTCTATAAAGACTGGAAGACACCATTTCAGAAAGATAAGTGGTCTCATCAACTCAACTAGGGCCCAGAGCTACTTCCTGAGGTGCTCAAGTTGATTAAATCTGCCTGAGAGTTTTTTGCATGCATGCAAAATGGTTATTTCCTGAACTCCCTGCTAGTGCAGTTATCAAAAAAGGTCTCAAATGAGCCAGCACCTTTTTTTATAGTTCACTGTACCTTCTCTCAGCTGTAAATCAGATCAAACCCAAAAATATTACCCACTGAACTCACAGCTGACCTCTAACCAGGCTTCCCTATTCTGCTTTGCATTAGTCTCAAAAATCTAGTTGAAGGTGAAAATATTGTTTTTCCTTCAATGCCTTGTTCCATTCTTTCTAGTGATGTTTGCCATGTTCCAGCTGGCTTTATACTGAGCAGGTCCCATTTTTATTGTTTGCCCCTCTGTTTACCCTTGGAAATATATTTAAGAAGCTCTGGCATGAGCTGTGGGGACTCCAAAGTATTGCTGTGTAGCAAATAATGTTACTCAGGGGTAGAAATATGCTTAGATACTCAGAAATATGTGTAAGTTTAGTGAGCTGTCATAGGAGAAAAGATCCAACTTAACAGATAAATGTTATTATTCAGCGCAGTTTACGCATGGACTAAATCCACTCGTTTAGAGATTTGTATTTAGGATTATGTCAGATAAGCAAGAACATGTACATATCAAAACTCATGTGACAAACTGAGGAACATGTAATAGGCTTTCTACCTCTTGTAGACCTTCAGTTAATGATGATGCTGAAGATGTGGGTGAGCTGAAGGCAGTGAGTTTTGCCTTTCTAGCTACTGCTCTCACCATATCTGGTCAACAAGAGCAGTAGATCTTTGTAAACCTTGTTCTGAAGATAACCTGACCAAAATAAGTCAGAGAGGTATTTCTACAGCTGAAATTAACAACAGATTTGAATGTGAAATAGGGATTCCTTCCTCTCTTTTGTCTCCCTTTCCTTCCCCAGACACATTTATTTTCTGTCTCCTTCTCTATTTGCATTGTGCTGACTCTTTGCCTGGCAGACTGAGTTTCTTTAACAGAAATGCTTTACTCTCCTGATTAAAAAGGTGGCAAAAAGAACTGTCTTTCACTGGCACAAGCTTGCCAGGTCTTGGCAAGGCTTACAGGATCAGGGGCCAGATATTGCAAAAGATTAAAATTCCTAAAGCAGGATTCATGCAGACATTTAGTGATGAAATTCAAAATTGTGACCTCAAATTGTATCTCCTTAATCTTGAAACTGTCTGAAGTCACTAAGACTTAATTTCTGTCGGTACAAAATCTATTCTTAGACTGATGATGTATGCGTGTGGCTCCACAAATTTTGTTCCCAGATATATTTTCAAAAACCAGAAATTCAGAGGACCACAATATTTCAGCACAGAAGAAAAGTGCTTTTTCTGGTTTTCACCTCTGGTTCTGTTGCTCTGACCTTTTTATGAAATGCCATCAGATAATACTGGCTATTCCTATTTAGGAAAGTAGTATCAGGGGAAACTTGATGATACTGGAGTGTCTGAAAACTGTATTTCTTTTTCAGGAGGTATAATTTATGTTGATTTAAGAGTCCTAGAGATTAAAGAGAACAAGAATAGAGTAAGGACTCTGAAAAACAGTGATGAATGTTTTAAGTGCCATGACCCAGGTCAGCATACTGGGCTTGAAATCTAGTCTGTTCTTAACTTCTTTGCTTTTCAGTTATCTCTGCCACTCCCATGGTGCCCTCTTGGTTGTGGACTTGAGACTGCAAAGCAAATCTTGAAACTGCAGCTGCAATAGCTGATCTTTCATTTTAGAATAGAGTTACGTGAAACTTGTTCGCATGTTGAAGTTCAGTCAGGGTGTTTAGAAGAGAATGTTTCTGACTGAGATAAGAAAAGCTGTATTTAGCTCCCCTCAGCTGTGAATTCCCTTTGCCTGTCACAAGTTTAGGAGGGCAAAATTGCTCTCTCTCTAATTATGCAGAAACATCTTTGCTGCAACTGAGCTGCAAAGACCAATTTCTTCCACAGACAGTCATTTATGAGTGTCTGTGTACCAGCACACAGATAAGAACAGCTGATAGAAAAAAGAGAAGAGATGCTATTTTATTTATTTAAATGTGTATTTCTGTGTGCTTGCTTGTTTTCAGTTATTAAAAATAATAATCAGAAGAAGATAACTGCTGGAATGACAATGGCATTGGTATTTAATACTCCCAGTGGTCTTACAGCAGTAAATTTCCTTTCATGTCGATTAGGTACCATGGAAAAAATGGAAAAGAAGAATGTTAAACAATGTGATACAAGTAAAAAAAAAAAAAAAACAACAAACCTTCTTAGGTTATTGTTAGCTCAAACTAAAACAAGAAAAAATATGTTTATTTGGAAAATGGCAGTAGATAATAATTATTTTTCATTTAAGAAGAGTCTGCACTTAAAACTTGAACCCTGATTTCAAATTTTTGGGCAAATTTTTGTGAGCAATTCATAGTAGGAATAGTTACTGGCAAAGTGCTAAGGAAAACTTTTAAAACACCCTGCTAATTAGAAACTTTGGAAAAGCAGTAGAGAAAAGTTTTAAATCTTGTATTAAAGTTCAGATTAAAGGAAAATTATTATTGTGTGTTCTTGGGGGCAGAGGGGGCTGTGGTTTTATTTTTGGGGGTGTTGCTTTGTTCTGTTTTCTTTTTACTGGACCAAAATTTCCTGCAAAGAAATTCAAGCTTTGTGCAAATTTTGTTATATGTGAAAGCATTTTCTCACCAATAGAATCAGTATTTCAGCCCTCTGGTGAAATGGTCACCACTTTGACCACTGACGGTGATAAATTCAATACAGAGTAAATGTCATCTCTTCACTGACTGATGATGGGGGACCAGACTCTTCAAAGCTGATTGGGGATTTGGCCAGCTGACTCTATTCTGTAGTGCATAATGTGATTTGCCATTCCTTCCTGTGACTGTCAGCACTTTCATGTGAAATGTCTTCATCAGAAAAGTAAACTTTTTGCACTATGTACTTGATTTCTTCTTAGTAAGTGCTTTTATTTTGGTACCTATTTAGAACTTCTTCTCTGTAGTTTTTTATATGTGTAAAAAATATAAGGCATGTGAAGGAAAGAAAGAACAAGAAGTCTGGTAAAATTGTGTATGGTTCATTGGTAGCTGTAGAATAAAGAAATAAAACAGTAAGCAGAATTTGTAATTTTTACTATCTACTATTTGGTATAAAAATTTGTGTTCTAAATTTACTATTAAACAAGAACAGAGCCTTTTCTTTTTAGAAAGACAAATGTTTTGTCTGCAAAACTGACAAAAGTTTCTAAGTTTCTAAGTTTAGCACCCTAATTTCTTTTCTCCATGACATTTGCAAAGAGCAAGTGGTAGACTTATTGATAAGCTTTAATAATTCATGGTTGAAATTACATGATTTAAAACCTCAGAACTAAGAAATCTAGTAAAAAAGAAAAAGAAATAAAACTTTCAGTGCTTCTCAGAATGAGCAAAATGCTTTTGCTATGTGGCAAGTGTTATGCTATGGTACTTACACTTTGAAATTGAATCAGCTCTTATTCTCCTGCAGAATCTTACTTGAAATTCAGATCCTTAGCAAGATGGTCAGGAGAAGCAGAGCAGCATAGATTTGTGCCTGTCATTCTATCCTTGTTCCACAAGCAGTGATCACTGGGCAGCTGAATTAGCAGTAGAATAAAATTATATTCTTCTGAAATATTTCGAGGCAGAATGCCTTTAAAGGTCTAGCCATATTGCTGCACAAACAGTGAAACTGAAAACTCTCCTTAGATATTATTTACAGCATTTTGTAAAGTGGGATTTTGGGTGGGAAGAAACAGCTCAGCTGACCTGGCAAACTGCTGTGATAGGTGTAAATAATCAAATGCTGGGAACAGTGGCTGTGGCTTGGGGTGGAGGGGCAGAAGGTATATTGCTCAGCTTCTGCATAAGAAGAGCAGTGACCAGGTTCTGTACTTCCAGTGTGTATCCTTCCAGATGTGAAGTTGGTGTTGGTTTTCTCTGTTCCTTTTCAGAAGTTATCTACAACCACTAGCTGAGATGGGCAGGTTGTGCAGGTTGGGTGGCACAGCTTATCCTGCATTATGTGTAACTCCAGACTTGCTAGCAAAATGGCCTAGAGCACATAAAAGGTAAACTCATGGATGAATGACAGCCTGCTAAAACTGAGCCCAGATAAGTTTGGATTTGTTGTGAATCCATGCCCTAATTTTGTTTTCTACTGGGATTCTTCATCAATACTAAGGTTTCCCTGATAGATACTACAGTAATGCTCAGTTCTCCCTGCTCTTATGAGGAAAGCAATCCTCAACTGTTTATACATGTGAGTGCTGCTGGTTGGACTGCAACATTAAGCTGTGTCTGAAGTCCTTTGTGCTTACAAAATTCCAGTGCAGAACACTGGAATGAATATTCTCAGAAACAAAACACCTAGACTTTTTTCACAATACTTCCTATATTTCTCACCTATTGACAAAACAGTTTCTCAGGCAAAAGGTCAATATCAAAATCTAGGGTGCTTACAAGAGGGTGAAGTCTTCTCAGAAGGGATGGAATAGAAAGGAAGTGGGAAAGGAAGTCTCCTTGGGGATGGGAAGGAATAGACCATTGCAGAGCCCACATATAATTTTGGATTCAGGCTGAGTGTTGTGATTGAAACAAAGTTGCAATGAGGCAAATTTCAGTTGGGTCTGTTAAGATTAATTAAAAATCACTATTTTGCTGTGAAAAATCTTTACAAATACATTATTTTCTGAAAAGTCACTGAAAAGAAACATGGAATTTCATAAAATCAGAAGAAATAATTATTTGAAGTTTAGAAAAGTGAGCAAACCATGAAAAAAGGGATAGTAACTACTTTGTCATAATCTAGAAATAAAAACAGTAAGAAATTCTTGTCTTTTGTTAAAGATTAATG
The DNA here is from genome assembly GCA_024500445.1 of Entomyzon cyanotis. Lineage (NCBI taxonomy): Eukaryota > Metazoa > Chordata > Aves > Passeriformes > Meliphagidae > Entomyzon > Entomyzon cyanotis. The sequence goes on along the minus strand of JAKEPQ010001009.1, from coordinate 19,947,821 downwards.
AAGAGAATGCTTCTTGTCAGGTCTTCTGAAAGGCATAAGAACATACGAAATATCTGCTATCTCATTATCCAGCAGAGTTGCTATTAGTGAGTCTGTACACCAAAAAAAGGCTCTGTACTTTTTTTTAATCTCTGCTGTTCTTTTCTCTCCCTTCTTGTGTATTTTCATCTTTTTCATCTTAAGGAAAATGGGAAAACATACTCTCAATGTTCCTTTAACAATTAACTTCAGAGAATTACAGAATCACAGAGTCCTTAGGATTGGAAGGGCCCTCTGGAAATCATCTGGTCCAACTCCCTGCCAGTGCAGGGTCCCCTGGAGCAGGCTATACAGGAATGTGTCTAAGTGGGTTTGGAATGTCTCCAGAGAGGGAGACTCCACGACCTCCCTTGGGCAGCCTGTCCCAGTGCTCTGCCGCCCTCAATGTAAGGAAGTTTTTCTTCATGTTGAGATGGAACTTGTATTTTAGTTCATGGCCATTACTCCTTGTCCTCTTGCTGGGCACCACTAAAAACAGTTTGGTACCATCTTCAATGCCTGTTGTACATGTAATAAAGACTTTAAATGTATTTATTTTTAATAGGGATAATTTGCTAAGAGCCAACCATATTAAAGTGCCCATAATTAACAGACATGCCCAAACTTGCTTGCTGTTGGATTCTGTACACACCTGTCAATTATTTGGGTGTCATTTGCATTATAATTTTTGTAGTATCTATAATATGTAGCATTTTTTATCTAGAATTCCACATTTGTCACTAGAGTTGCCCCACTGCTTTTGTTAGAGGAACCACTGTGTCATAGTGAGAGGATTTCAGTTGTAATCCTACTGAGTTTTAAAGAGTGCAACTGCTGCATTTATTATATTAAGTCCATATCCCAAGATTCACAAGCTCTCAGCAGTTAACCCTGAGCAGTATAGGAATATATGGTACACTCACATCTCTAATTATGTAATTAGAAGTAATTATATAGAGAAAGCTTCATAAACACCTGTGTACATATGTATGTATATATAATTATGAAACAAAGAGATATCTGTGTCTTCAATAATTTATGAAAAAATTACTGCATTAAACCAAAATTCTATGATTCTATGTAGTTCTTCATATTAAGAAAAAGGTTAATATGGAGCTTCTAATTTCTGAGTGAGAAAATCATTTGAATTTCAATTTCTATCAGATGGTATTATAAACATATAGTCAGTCAAGAACTGTAATTTCATTGTAACAAGTTGTATCTGCATGCATAATTGTGATTATTGTGGAAAAAGTTAAACTATCAAACATCAATTACACCTCCACAGCTGTGTATGTATTTTTGCCCAACTGCAAATGAACTGTTACAATCAGGATATTTTATGTAATCTTAAGTTAGTCTGTGCTCTTCATCTAAAAAGTTGAAGCTTTAACTTTATGATGCAAACTGTCCTATACTTTGCCATGCCAGCTCCAGTTCATTAAAACAATGTTTTCATTGTGATCTATTTGAGTCAATAAGCCTTTGTACCAGTATGACTCAGTATTCATCTAATCTCCTCAGCAGTACTGCAATCCTTATTTATGATTAATCAGACTGCTCTGCAGAAGGTATATTCATGCCAATTACATGCTGTCCATTGCTGTCCATTGTCTAATTAAAATTTTCTGTGTTAATACTAGCCTGATTGAAATCAACTCTTTTAGCAAAGACATAGTCAGGGTCATGCCAAGACCTATGTAAGTCCCAGGAGGTGTCTGAAACATATTTTTCTCTGACTCAGTTTGCATTAAGCCTTTCTGTGAGCCACAAATCAAAAGAGAAAAGGTAGGTCTGAAATCATTCACATGTAGAAAAAAAAAATTGAAGTACTTTTAAGTAGTATAGCATAATCTCTTGCTCTCTTGGATTTTGTTGCTAGCTCTCCTAGGTTTCCCTGTAATTTAGGAATTTCATCTTTTACTGTTGTTATATTGTGACTTGGCTGATAGAAAAGCTATTGGCAATTTACATTCAATTACAGTACAATTATAATCAATATAAGGATAAATTTGTTGGCCTTGTACCTCTGAAAAGGTCAGGAGTGACCCTGTGCAAGTGAAACTCATTCTCTGTTGTTATGCACTCTGGAATTGGACAGCATTTGTGAAGGTCAGCTAGTCCAGAGTCATATCTTTAAGGTGGCAGGAAGTGAAAAATTTGGGACAATTTTTTATTCTTCTCTATTTTTTAAGAGATAAAGAGCTATTTTAAAAAAGTTCTTATTGTTTTAGACTTAAATAGTACACCTTTAAATATAGCTTATATAGCTAGAAGTGTAGTTCATCCTGATAAGGCCAGAAGAACATCAGATGAAATAATTTGCCTTTGTTAATTGAGCATATCCCATTGATTGCACACCAACAGTTATGTAATACAAGCAGGGACAATTAAACTTGGTAGATTTAAACTATTTTATTATATTGAACTGTATTATGTGGTTTGTGGAAAGAACATGACACATTTATTGTAGTAATAATAATTTTCCAACACACAAGTCATTTAAATGGAGATAGATCTAATAATAGTCAGCAAAAGTGGCTTTCCTAAAGCCCATGCTCCATTTCAGTTTCACTGCCTGTAGCTTATGAGGGATGGCATTTCACCATCCTTTTTCATGGCCTTTTCAGGAATAAATATCTCATTAAGATAAGTAGAATATGCTGCAATGAGTAGATTATGGTCATTTCTGGGAGACTGCAGGTGTGGAGAAGATGTCCTAATGCTTTCTATGCTTCTTGCTGAGAAGTTGAAAAGAGTGAAACTTGGCTTTTCTTTATGTTTTATGACCACCCTGACAAAAAAAGCACAGCTGTCTTCATTGTGAGCAAACATTATGGGCAACTTCTTCATGTTTTCATTAATACCTTATAAGTACAGGAAAAAGCAAAGAATAAGCATGAAGACAGCTGAAGGAATTAGAAAAACCTGAAAACCACACTGGGAGTGAGCAGTTCATTTCCTTTTTTCATGAGGTCTTCAGTAGCAACCCTCCTAGATGATTTGTGTGACATTGCTTGGATCACAAAGTAAGGAAAAGAACTGGAGTGGTGTTCTCATGTCCTGGTTTCAGCCAGGACAGGGTTAATTTTTTGCAATAGCCATGGAGGGGCATGGCCAGGATCCTGATGTTATTTGATACGACCTCACATCATTGCCAGGGTGGGGGAAAGGAACTTCCACTTCGGGGGAGAAGGGCATTCCTTCAGGTGGAGAAAATGTGATGGGAGAGAGCTATTTGGTATTTGTTTATTTTGGGGGACTTTTTGTACACATTGTTTCTTTGTCTTACACATTTTGTTATTAATATTTTTGCTGTTACTTGCTAATTTTTATATCTTATTTCTATTTCCAATAAACTGGTCTCATCTGAACCCATGATCTTTGCCTTTTGTGCTTCCAGTTGGAGGGGGAATGGGAAGTTAGTGGTGGTGTTAATGGGGGTGCTAAATTGGAGAATACCATTATTAAACCATTACATCCCCACATTGAAAATCTATAGAAATCTGAAGTTGGGAATAAAAAGATTTGAACTTCCAAGACCTACTGGACTTGTGAGCAGTGTAGTAATTGTTTGCAGTATGTTAATTTTTGCAAGGGAAACAGGGCCAGAATCCATTTTTTCACATAGCACAAAAATGGGCCATGGAGGAACTGTTTCCAACTCTTTGAGGCTTATAAAGGAGGGGAACCTTTCCACTAATAAATTTGACTTTTTATCCTTCTATGAGGAGAAACCAAGAATTTCTGAATTCTTGCTCTTTGGTACCTGCACAGACATCAAACTTCGGGTTATTGCAGCAAGGACATAGGTTATCACTATGAACAAAATATGAACCACTTTCTTCATCCTTATGCCCTCCCTTCACAGATATATGGATATATATATCTAATCATTATGCATTCACAAGATGTCTTTAGGAGATGTTGTCTTGAAAAGAGCAGATATCACAGACAAATCAAAACCTCTTTATAAAAGCAAATGCAAATTTTTCTTCATAATACTTTAGAAGTGTTCTTCTCTTGTTGAAAGACATAAGGCTCGTGAAAACAAAATGACCTTTCTTTTATGAACCTCTGTAATGGGGATTTGAAACCTAAGATAAAAATGTTTCATTCAGATTCTTCGTGTTAGAGCTAATCTTCACACAGCTATAGTTTACTTTTTACTTCTGAGGTAGAAACTGTATACTCCCTCAGAAAAAAGTTACTGCAGTCACTTAATAGTTTCCACTTACTCCCTTGAGAAATGCAAATTTTTCTCAGGTAATATTCTTCTCAAAAGCAATCATGACAGGAGTTACTCTAGTTAAAAACATATACTGTCTTTTTCTACTCATTATGAAGGGGAAATCAAGGCATGATAATATTACTTACCTGCTTTGCTAGAAACTGGATGTCCCTAAAAAATTAAATCACCCAAGCTCATTGTAATAATTAATTTCATCATGATAGATGCAGTATTTGAATTTCAGTAGACTATGCATTATGCATTGTCTAGAACACTGTAAAAAATAAACGCGCAGAGAATGTGATTTTTTAAAATAAATGTGTGAAATATATGTAAGTATATATATTTATGCAAAGAAATCATGCAGGAAAGAAAATGGTAAAATTGTTTTTCCTAATGAGTTGAAAGAAAATGCATTAGTGTTTTTCCCTTTAAAATTTCTTTTCTATTTTATTCGTGCTGCATGAAAACACCTTCCATGCTAAAAGTTGACACACTTGATTTATGCCTTTAAGTTGAAAAAGTGAGATGAAACACTACAGCAGAAGAAAATAGGTTTGTACCTAACAGCAGAAGACTGGAATTGAGCTTGCAAAAATTTTCAGTACATCTTTGCCTAAATTTTTAATTATTTAAACATAAAAATGGTTGCAAAAACCAGCTAGCCAAGCATCCATTGCAGTGATATTTTTAACAGATTTTTACAAGCTAGCATAGTATCAGAAACACTTTTACTTGACTCTAATAGTAGCTGTAGTTCTTAATATTGGGCAGAAGAGATGCCAGTTCAATTCAAGGAAATTTTGGGGTTAAAAGATCTCAGCCAGGGATAAAATAATGTATATAGGGAAAAAGATAGGTTTTGCAAAGTTATGTCTCCATTAACAAGACCTAACCATTATTAGGTTAATAGAAGTGGTCTGAGAAACAGTTGGTCCTGAGGACCTGTCAGCCATATTCTAATCATCTTAGAGGTGATAAAAAATAGCTCTTGTCTCATATGCTCCTGGACTCTATTTTCCAGTTTAGTTTTATTCAAGAGAAGCACAGTGAGGCCACTTTCATGCCACTCCACAATGCTGACCAAAATGCAGCAGGTGGTAGTAAGCACAAGGTTTAATTCCAAAGTGCAGTCCTCAGACTCTCTAAAATGCTAGTGTAGATGCACTTGGTTTCAGCTTTTAGTGTGAGCTGAGTAGATCTTGTTAATGATGCTCTGTAAAACAGGGACATGTGGGTGTTAATTTACCAGAAAAAAATCTGCTAATCCTTTCATAATTTTATGGGAAGGTAAAGAAAACCCAATAAAATTAAAAGTTCGGTTTTTCTCTAGAAAATGTTAATTTATCGTGTAACTGCCAGATATAAAATAAAGTGCTTTGAAATATATCCTTATATTTTGCAGATTTAATGAATTTATCACTGGCAATCTAAGAGAATCTAAAGTCTGTTTCTCCAGTAAACCACACTGGTTGTGAATCTGTGCTTGTGAAAATTCCTATTGGACTCAAAGTGTTGAAACAGTGAACTGTGTTATCTGTGAATGAGCCCAGACTTACAGTGTAACCCACACTATTTGTGCATCTGAGATCTTATTGAATGCAACCAGAATTAAGTGCTGAACTTTTCTAATCAGAAATTAAGTTTAGTTGCACCCAGCCCATCTGATCTCTGAGGACTAGCTCAAAAGCAAGAGGGTTTATTTTCTGCCAGATTTCTGTACTCTCAACACAACAGTATGCTTAATCATCTGGACTCTCAGGATGTCACAAAACTGTTAAAGGTCTTCTATCGATAAGACATACATGTTTCTAAGGCTGGTTTTGGCTTCTTTCTCCTTTCTCCTACTACTAGAATGCCCCTAAAAGCTTGTGTCTTGAATTTTCTACTTCACTCTGGGCAAAGTAGCATGCCTTCTAAAGCCACAGGCAAATGCCAAAAGTTGATTTTTAGATGTGGGATTCTGACTAAAGAAGTTCTCAAAATGAAAATCTTCTGATTTCTTGGAAACAGCTTCATCTCTCCAGATTAAATACAAACCTTGAGCTCAGCATTCTTGAGTCAGCGCCAGTCCCATTTTCTAAGCTGCCTCCAGAGGCCTTGTCTATACCCAGAAAGATCAGCTGGCAACTAAAAGCAAGCAAACAAAATTGTCTAAAACAAGACTACACATTTCATACTCAGAGTATAAAAACAGTTATATATAACTTTAGTTGAAAACTGTTTTAAACTTAATTTTTCACAGAGGCTGTCTTGGCAAGTAGAGTTTGTAAAAAGCACATTAAAGAATTATGTTTTCAAGCACAAAACCAAAGGTAAATGGTGTTTTATCTACCAAACTGGTACTGTTTTCTTGTTGGAAACGTAGCAAAATATTCTCAACAAATAAGTGCTTCATAAATATTTATGTGGATTCTTCATGCAAAGTTACAATTTAAATGGCAATATCAACATATACTTTTTCTATTGTATTCTGCTGACTGTATTAGAAACAAAACTAATAGATATACTATAAATAAGGCATAATGTTGTTTTGATGAACTAGGTATTTCTTCAAAAGAAAGCTAAATTTGTTGAATTTCCAATTTATGTTAAATTCTAGCAGGCTGACTAAGCTGGGTAATTTGCTTTGTGTGATGTGGAAATCGTAAGGTTTATCATAAACTTGGAGAATGGCTGAAATTAGGGGCTGGAACATCTCTCCATGAGGAGAGGCTGGGAGAGCTGGGACTGTTTAGCCATGATAGGGTGGTTGGAACTAGAATATCTTTGAGGCACCTTCCAGCTCAAGACTGTCTATGATTCTCTGGTTCTATGATTCTGTGATGTGTAAGAGCTGGAACTACCCGAGGACATAGTCAACATGCAAGGTTTGTTTGCTGCCTCTGTGTCACCAATTGTGACGTAGTAGAGCCTTGTGCACCCTTAAGCAGAAACTGCTGCCTGTGACTTAAGAACAGGTCACCAGAATGCCAGCATGGACTGCAGCACTCTCTGAAGGTGCTTGTTTTACTGTTACAACATCAGGGCATTTACAGCCATGATCAATTGCCCACCTTATCTTGTTGCCTTGCTGCCTGGAATAATTGTCGTTTGTGGCTTGATTGCTTTGGGCTGCGTTGTGCTTTTCAACCCCACACCTGCTCCACCTGCTCGTAGACAAATGAAGATTTTCAGGAAGTTCAGGGAACCAGGAAAGACTGGATATCGTATCCATAATGCACTTGCCAAACCAAATACACCTCAAGAAGACATTGATAAAGGTGATTTAATAGTCAAGGTGGAGAAGGAGATCAGTCCTGATTCCACTGTGGTGGGTAGCAGGTTTTTTATTACTATTATTATTATTACTACTATTTCCTCTTCACCATTATAATTATCAATTTTCATTTGGTTGTTGTTGTTGTCCCATGCTCAATTTTAAGTGGAATTTAACTCTATTTTTAATTCATCTTGAGAGGTAGGACAAGCAAAGGGATACCTTTACAGAAAGCAATGGAAATTAATAATATTAATATAAGTTGTTTGCAAAAACTATGGGCTGAATAAAAGAAGTACTTAAATATGTCACACATTGATTATAGATAAAGCCTTTGCAAATAGTTCATCAGCTTTGAGAAAAAAGAGAGCTGAAAGACTTCAGACATACACCTTGGAATACATAAGTCAATTTTAAGTTATGTAATACATGTTTTATGGTTTTTTGAACTTGAAAGTGTCAAAGGGTGGTGAAAAAATTGACATAGGGCCAACATGAATTACTTTCACTTGAAAGTCCTTTTTTTTACCTTTTGTTGTTTTGCTATTTTTGTTCTCTTTTATGTTACTGATGCAAAATATTTTTTTAAATGTTATAACTCTGTGAATAGGAGCTCTAAGGTGTTCTGCAGGCATTTGAGATGGTACTAACTTGAAAACTATGCATATCTTTATAGAAATGGGTGATTTTCCCATCCGTATTTCTTTCTTTGGAAATATTCAGAAAGGAATTTATTTAGAAAAAATTGATGTTTTGTCTTTGAGCTGCAACTTAGCTCTGTACCAATCAGGAGAATTTTAGGGCTTGACTATTCATTACAGAAAATAATTTGAATAGTGAAGTTTGACTTCAAAATTGGTATTTGCATGTCTCTGAATATGAAGGCAGGCTCCCCAGGGAAGTGGTCACAGCACCAAGCCTCTGAGAGTTAAAGAAGCATTTGGACAATGCTCTCAGGCACATATTGTGATTCTTGGTGTGTTCTGTGCAAGCCCGGGATTTCGACTTTGATGAACCTTTTGGCTACCTTTCAACTCAGTATATTCACTATATGAAGAAAAGTAATTGTTTCTAGATTTAACCTCTCTCAGCTGTGTAACCTGGCTGCTAAAACTCATATAGAAGGGCAGAAACGTGTGGGGAGAGCTCCAGCAGATTTCAAATGAGTTTGCACAGTTTCTTCTACAGTGTTTGTATTATTAAACAAATTTGTCTGTCCAATGGGATCTAATAGTTATTTAAAACTTAGAAAAGTTGAGAACTGAAGAAACAAAATAGTGTTTACAATACAATGATGTCAAAGCATTTAACTCAAAACAAATATTATGTCTTCTGTTGAGAAACCTGTTAAATGAGCCTCATTATATTTAATATAGGTGTATATTTTTACTTTTATTTTGTTTTCTCTATTGCATTTCTTCTGATTCAGATTCTACTAACACAGAACATTACTTAATGCACAGAAGCCACTGTTTCATACTGGGTTCCAGAGATGGTAGTTCCACTCAGTGTGCATAATAAAGCTGTCTTATCTTAATGGTTTTACGACATGTAAACTTTGAATAGCTATCATTTGTAGGTACTGATGTTTTCTATAATGATGCACTGTAAAAGATAATGATGAAGTTAAATCTTTTCACTTTTAGAACCATTTGTGGTAATGTAAGTCCTTTAGACAAACAATAGAAATACTGTTTCTAGTCCATTTAAAATTGTGAGTACATTATGAAAATGCATAGGAGAAAATTAACTAGCAAAGTAGATGGTAACTTTGCAAAATAATCTGACTTTTTTGTATTTCTATTGTGCAGAACTCTGTGGATAAAAGAAGGGGGAAATAGCTTGGCATAATGGAAATGGGAATAGCTTGTTTCCTGGTATGCACAACCTAAATATTATCCTGAGAACAGCAGAGCCTACAAGAATTCTTTCTGGTCTTCATGGATTTTTTGTATGTGCAAAAACAGACATGACAGAAATCCACTTGTGGGTTGGATTTTCAGATGCTAGCACAGTATTAATTAAAGTAGGTAGAACAACCTTGACCTAGTGATCAGTCTGACATATTTTAGATAAAAATAATTGAGGTGGGGCACATTACTGCCGTTACCAGTACTTACCAGGCATTTGTCCACCCTTATAGAAATGAGTGCTATTATTTCTTTTTGATTAGAACTGTAAATATGATTACATTTTGAGAATCAATATACAATTGCATTAAGATAGGTAAATGCTCTTCTTCTGGGTCATTACTATCAGAATACTGAAAAGAACCTGTTCTTTATCAAGACTTTAGTTTTAATTAACTTAATTTCATTTGTTTTCACTTATAAAGTGCCTGGAGATCTTTCCGAAAGAGCAGTTTGTGCCTGGCAGCTCACCTGAAGTGGATCCTAGTAGCAATGTATGGCAAGTACAAATGATGACTGATGCCCAGGAAGGCAGAAGTTCAGATAAGCAAAGTTATATTTTGATTTTCCACTACTTGCAGAACACTTTACGGATCGTCCTGGAGATAAATTCTGGCACTTCCAGGCAGACAGGTCCTGTGAGATCCTGCTATCAGTAAGAACAGAAAGTCCAAGTAGGCAACAAAAGCCAAGCCAAGAAGGAAGCAAAAGTGAAGTCAAAAAGAGTGAGACTACCCTGTTTTCAGCCTGCCCTTCTACAACATTCAGTGCAAAGAACCTTCTCTCCTTTTTCACCTAAGGACTAAGCTTGTGGGTGTGTTTCACACTGCTTCATTAAAAATTCACTGTGTTTAACACTCATACTAGATGTTTGGGTTTATTTATAGCTTTTTATGCTTAAAAGTAATACACTAACATTGTTATAATTGACAACCAAATTAATTGTTTTAACTACAGTGCAGAGAAAGCTATGGAGAAGTAAAAACTTTTAACTTTTCCTTTTGAGAACTAGAAATACTGATGAAAAAAGGATTTTCTCTTAGTTTTACCAAATCTGTGTCACCTTCTATTAATTGATGCCTGGACAAGCATTCCCACTGTCACCTGTCAAAATGGAGAAAATAAAGTAACAGGTGTCCTAGGGAAGTAGCTGAAAACTATTTTTAATCCTCTGCTTACTGTTCTAATATTAAGATGACGTGCACCTGTTACCATCTACTTGGATACACTACCGCTCTGTTTAAGTGAAAGCTTAATTTTTTGTGTGTTCTGTATTAGCTATGGAGAAGCTCTGTCACCAGTAAGTGGTTAGGCCACTTAAAGAATCACCATGAAAGGTGAACTTCAACAGATTTTGGTGGCAAGGTTCACTCTATTACTTACTGCATAGATGAAGTATATGTAAGAAAATCAGACTAGAATCAGTTTAGAAAGATTTTTACAGAGACTGGTGATGCAAGAGAGTAAGGGGTACAAAGGTTGGAGATAAAAAATGGTAAGGGTGCAAAAGGGTTTAGAAACACCTAATCATTGACTAATTTAACCATTAAAGATGGGTACACACCTTTTCTTTTCATCATTTGCTTCACTCTCAGGGAGAAATTAAATGAGAAATTTCACATTGCATGTTTTCATTTTTGTGGTTGTCTAACCTATCAAGCCTTCTCAGAACTGTGGTGACTACCTTATCAGCACTTTATCACCTCACTTTTCAGTAGCTGGAGAAATACTGATTTGAATATCTTCCCCCCAGTACCCCAACCTATTCAGTCTCATTCACTTCTCTTACAGCAACCTTTGGACTCCTGACAGGTAGCTTGGTGTCTCATTATCTTTAAATTGCTCCTTTTGCATTTCCTTCTTTTACAATTCACACTCTTTGCCACAAACTGTCAAGGAAAATAAAGTGTTCAACCACAGAATCATGAAATCGTTAAGTTTGGTAAAGACCTCTGAGATCACTGAGTCCAACCGTTAACCTCACACTGCCAGGTCCCCCACTAAATCATGTTCCTAAGCACCACATTATTTGTGTCATAACAGTTATGCACTCACTATGCTGCAAAAGCCCAGCATTTGTCTAGTTTTTATGTGGTTTGGGGTTTGGTTTTTTTGTTTCAGTTTGCGTTTTTTGGGCTTTTTTTTCCAAATATATCTTTACTTAGGTAAGCAAAAGTGTCTGTTTTGAAACTTTCTGAGCTGCAGATAGACTTCTGTACAACACTTGTCTCAGAAGTATACAATATAGAAGGCATAACAGCTTCTTACATCCTTTTATGTGAAGAAATGAATCCCTACTGACTCCATAATTGCTTTTGTAAACTTAAAAGTATTTTTGAAGGAAAGTGGGTGGAAATGTGAAGAGATGAGAGGTGGCTGTCAGTGCTAGCAATGAATGATCAAAAACTCTGTCCTACTGAAAGATAAGGAAGAGGTGATACAATCTCCTCCAATGTGCTGTCTGACATACTACCCTGATTTGCTCCTGATTGACACTGCAGCAAGAGAAAATTAATCACTAGTGGCTGAATATCTTGCCCATTTATAAGAATGTGGTATGCAGAGATACCCATTTTGGACTGTTCACTGCCTACAAATAATGAGATTTTAGAAAAAAAAAGTTATTTTCTTTTACCCCAATAATAGTATAGTTACCCAGTATTAAAAAAATAATGGTAATTGCTGGTTAACCACACTTGGAAATGGTCCCAGGGAAAATGAAAGTTAGTCCTTAATGACTCTTCTTTCAAGAACAGAGCAACCTACTTTGCTCTGGAAATGTGTCAATGCTTCCTTCAGGGACATCATGCTTCACTTTGCTTTCTTTCTCATTCATTTGATACATGTAGAGAAGAACCTATAATGTATTTCATAAAAAAGCCCTTTCATAAGAATCTGAAAATATCTTGATGTGGGTAATTCTTGTAATTTTGTGGAAGTTATGCCTCCTTCCTCTCTGATTATGAGTGATTATTTTTGTTGTTATGATAGATGAAAAGATTGAAGAAGTTAGGTTAATGAAAAAAAATGTTACTTGATGAAAGAATAATTGAATTCCAGATGGTATTTGATACATTAAATAACAGACAACTAATTCATAATGTCTAAGACCAACACTAGCAATAGAAAGAGCAAGCCAACAAAATATAAAACCAACCTGTGGTAAGAGACCAAAACTGTGGCTATTGCTTTACCAACTTCTCAGAAATGGCACATCCAAATTTAACTTCATTTGCTATATCTGATGCACAGAAGAAGATTCACATAATATCTGTATTTATTTGGAATCAAATAATTTCAGAGAGGTTTTCAGCTTTGCAAGTTTGCAGAACGTGGGTCTTAGACTTTTCCTATTGTCACAGAATATCAAGCCGTAACTCTGACTTGGCTCACATACAATGCAAAAACTGCCCTCTTTCCCCACTGTCCCTTGCTTACTGTCCTCAAGCTTGATAGCTGATACTTTGTAAGGATGCTAACAATCTGTGCAGCTCTAAAGGGCATGGTAGGATTATTTCCAGCCTAAATAGCAAGCTTCACCATGACAAACCCACTGTTAGAGCTGTTAGAACTTGCAGACTTTGGTTTCCCTACAAGGTGTGTATCTCATTCCTTTGTAGAGGACTTTCTTCTTATCTTTTTCTGATTAATATTTTTGTCCAATTCTCAAATAATGTAAAAATTTAGCAAAGGGTTTTTAAAATTTTTGTTATTGTTTTATTCTTAATTTTATTGTTGTCAATTGAGATTTTTTTAGTGTTCTTTCTTAGAGGAGAACAGAAACAACTTGAACAACATTCTGAATTTAAAAATGCCACAGAAAGATATGTGCTATGGTGATTCCTTTGAAGGCAGGGAGGTCCTTCAGAGAATATTCTGTGCAGCCTAAGAGTTGGATTCAATGATCCTTGTGGGTCACTTCCAAATCAGCATAATCTGTGATTAACCCCTGGTGCATTATCTCTTCATTAGAAAGCTGAAGGATGACACATTTATCTTGCAGCAATTACACAGTCATGATTTTGGCAGTTAAATCATTTTAGTAGGGTCACATCAAAAACTTTTTCTCATGATGCATCTATGTTTTTGCTCAGTTCATAACATATCACATAATTTTACTCTTTCATGGACAAATACTTTCACCTGAATTCACCTGAATGCATTTATCAATGTGTTACCTGTCAAACGAGTTTAAAAAAGTGTAGAATCTCCTTGTGTAATCTCTGAAATTTGTAAATGTCTAATGGATATTAAAGATACTAATGAACACTTTGATAATACAGCAACACCACTGATTTTACTGCTACCACTGTTTTTGTCCTACTTATTGTACCATTTCTCTACATCTTTCCCTAAATCCTAGAAGGTAAGATAGTAGAAGGTGCAAACTCCATCACACACATCTCTGAAACATTCAACCAGCCAGTCTTCTCTCCCACTGTGGCTCTTCTGGACTAAATGAGGTGAGTTTATGTCTTCTTAGCTCTATTAGTTCCCTCTATTTTATGGTGATCTACTACTATTCTACCCAGGGCAGGAAGGGTGTTGGTGATCCTGAAGGATCCTGGTACCCTTCAGGATTCCAGGACTTCCTAATGAGTATCACAAAGGCATGACAGGACATTAGCATACAGGAAAGTCATATCACATAGAAATTTTATTGTTATGGTACTCCTTACAGAGACTGTCAGTTAAAGTGTTCATATTGGTAATTACCCCAAAACAAACCTTTGGGCTGCAGAAAACCTGACATTTTAAATGGAGTATTGTTTCCAGGTGTTGGTGTCAGACGTGCTTATGTGCTGAGAGCACTGACACAGGGCTTAAAGAAAATAACTATTCCAGTTTGTTCTTTCTGGGGAGAAAGATCCAGAGCTGTAAGTTGTAATTCCATTTTGAAACTTGACTATCAAAATCTGAGGTCTGAATTTTTTGTTTGTGCTAAGGTTGGTAAATTGCAAGTAATTCAGTTTTTGATGTTATTTGCACCTTGGGTAATGATCAAATCATGTTAGACAAAACCTGTAATAAAATAACTTTCTAGTTTTTCAATTTTAACAAAGCCAATAAAAGATTGCAATAAAAATTATGTACAATAAAAGTTTCCTACTGCTACTTGAATTTGTTGAATGGAATTATCCTTTGTTTGCAAAAAAAATTGGATAAAAACACACCACAGCTTTCTCCATAGATATACTTTTGGCCAGTGGCTTCTCTTTTTCAATTATACATCAGAGTCTGCCTCAGGGTTTGAGTAACAATGACTTACAGGACCCTGCAAGGTGAAAAGAAGATTCTTTCACTTATTGGACCTAGTGGGAACTTCTTGCCCAGATTTAGATTTTTTTTTTTAATTTCTTTGTTTCTTTAAAGTTTTAATTGTTTCTGTCCACAACACAAATCTATCTGAAGGACATAATTATGCAGTAAAGTACAGTCTTATGATTCTATACAATGGTATTTTTAAATGATAGTTCAAACTAATAGAGGAGTTATTTTTACTCAAATGTCTTCCTTTGGTGTGTCATACTATTATAAGTAACATTAATATTCAAACATAATGCATTATATTTAATTCTACTACAGGGATATATGATTATAGAGACTGAGTTCCTTAAAAGGGTTGCCACTTGTCCTGCTCAGAGCTACCATGAGTGCATTTTGAAGTACATGGCTGTACAGTGACCCACATATCCTTGCATGTGTTTACAGGGCTTCAAGTCAGGGGAAGTTATCTTTACATTGCAGTTGGGGAAATTGAGCTAAAAAGCACTGTGCCACAATAAACATGGAACAGCAGAATTTCATTTTGAATGCCATTCTAACCTTTTTTACATTCACATTAAAAACAAAACAAAGAGAAAACAACCCCCCAAAACTACCAGGAGCTGTCATCATCAAAATAGGACTGATGGTGGACATTATTGGTCATCATGGGAAACGATTGAAAACAGGTATTTTAATAGGATACTGGAAGAGCTCTGATCAAAACTAAAAGTTGTTTTGGGCTACAGTTTCATCTGGCTTGATTTTGAACATATTTTTGAGAGAAAGGAAATGCTGTTTTTTTTAAGCTTGGCAGCTGTCATGGGGCCCATGTGTGGCAGCTGACTGATCTGAGGAAGATAATAATTTGTAGACATGGTATATCATTAGGAATGACAGTGAGTCAGTGTATAAACTCTGGTTCTGGCTGCTTAACATTTGAGGCAGAATTGTAACGCCTCCCAGAAAACATAATTTATAATTTTTTTTTTTAAATAAAATAAATACAAGCAAACAGTTCATTTTTAGGAACAAGCCAGTTCAGAACTTGAAATTTTTAAACTCATGGAACTGAGTGATTAAAAGCAAGTTAAATTAAGCAGAAAATGCTGCTGATAATTTGGGTCATGCAGATTTGACAAAATTAAATAAAGTTGAAATAATCTGAAAGCCTTTAGACTCTTAGCAGATGATTTATTTTCCCCATGTGAAGCCAACATTTCCTTTAAATGTAATTAATCTTATCAGGTCACTTTTGGTTGCAGCTCAGTTACACCACTAACATTAACTTGTGAACATCTGGAACAATTATTCCTTCTTGGCTGAGCACTGGGTAGCACAAACCTAAGGGAGGTATTACTAAAGACACCAAGCAGTATTGATTATATACTCTATGTATGATTCCAGAAGCATGTGGGAGGACTTAATTGCCATAGTGCTCTAGTGAAATTAGCAAACATAATTTAGATTGCATTGCTGGCAAGGGAATTAGCTAGAAATTTAGAGCCTACTAGGCTGTAAGCTGGCTACTAGTAATCTAAAGTGAAATCTTGGTATTAATTTAATTAAAATATTTTATCCTACTGTTCTAATCCAAGGTATTCCTTTATCTTATATGATAAGCATTGTACTAAACATCTGCCTCTCCCACACCTCCCTTTTTGAAAAGACAAGGATAAAGCTAGAAAAAGTTCAGAGAGGGGGAAAAAGTTCAGAGAATGATTAAATACTCTGAATACCTTTCTACAAGGAATAGGTGGGAAAAGTTGGACTCCTTTCTTAGAAAAGAAATAGCATAAGAAACAAGGCAATGACCCGTAAAAGCGCACATCATGGAAAAGATGCAGCTCACAATTTCTTCTTGTGAAAGAGAAAGCAGCCAGATGAAATTATTGGCAGACTTATGCAAAAGGAACTAAAGGAAATTATTCTGTCCATGATAGGTGAGCTGTGAACCTCCATGATGTGACATGCAGTGAATGTTAAAAGTTTACATGCGTTCAAAAAGCCATTAGGCAAATCAATGAAATCCAAAAAGACTATTAAATTCAAGCATATAAATTTTCACAGGCTAAGTCCCTAGCTGAAAATAGTGGAGGCTGTGAGAGAGTTCTGGGAAAGCATTGCTGTCCTCTTGGTTGGTCTTGGTATTTTCCCACAACATCTGCTCTTGACCACCATGTCAGGTAAGAAATATTAAGCAGAGGGACCTTTGCGTGGATGCTGTCTTGCATGGGAGACAGGAGCTTTATGAGTTTTTGCAGGTTGCCAGGCTTTAAGATAGCCAGCTCTTCAAGACTTGGTCCCGTTCGCAAGATTCTTTGATATTTGGCCGATTAGTCTAAAAATACCATTTATTAGACACAGAAAATAACAAACATACAAACATAGAACAGATTGACATACATACACACACAATAAATGCATAATTGCAACACTATAATAGCTAAAATGCAATTATGGGGTAAAAGCTTGCTTGAACTATAAAAATAGCTCAAAAAATGCAAGTTAAGAAATGCCTGCTTGAACTATAATGCAAGTTAAGAAAGGTACCTATAAGTTAGCCCGAATAATACAATTTAGGAAACCAATGATCTTACCAAATCCAATTTTGGAGCTGGAATACATTAGACTTCCTCACCCAATCCCACAGGAAGTAACCACAGGGCCTGCATCCAAGCCCAGGGGAGAAGACTTTACTTCACGCTCCAATGTCCATGTAGAAAGCTTCTATCTTTTCTGAGATTTTTTGAGTTTTTTATAGGATAAAAGTGTGTATTTGTGGTCACTAAAAATTTCTCACATTGTCTCTATATTCCACAGGGGAGTGTCTTTTCAGACTTTCAGTCGCCAGGTTTTTTTTCCCCTTTAAAGCTTCATAGCATTCTGGAACATAGAGCACGATTCATTCCTCATTTTGCAAATTGTAATTAGACACACCCTTGCTATCTAATGATGAGTTTTACCCTTCCTGCTACAATTCATCCTTGCTGATGCCTTCAATTCATGGAAACCTCATTAAACCCTTCTATACTTCACATCTGGTTATGTGTCATGGTGTAACCCCCAGCTAGGCACCACAGCTATTCTCCACACCCTCCTTCCCTGGTGGGATGGGGAGTAGAATCAGAAAGGAGGTACAACTTACAGGTTGAGATAAGAACAGCTTAATGAGTGAGATAAAATAAAATATAATAAAATATAATAAAATTAAATAAAATTAAAAACCAGCAACAATTGTAATGAAAAGGGGAACAACAACAAAAGA
Source organism: Entomyzon cyanotis (assembly GCA_024500445.1). Taxonomy (NCBI): domain Eukaryota; kingdom Metazoa; phylum Chordata; class Aves; order Passeriformes; family Meliphagidae; genus Entomyzon; species Entomyzon cyanotis. Next base: position 19,929,870 of record JAKEPQ010001009.1, on the reverse strand, counting down.
AGGATAAATCGAAGATAGGCTAGAAATGCACAATAAATCACCCAGCACCTGGAGACTAATGCCTGGTCCATCCCCAAGCAATGATCAGTAGCTTCTGGCCATTCTTCACAGTTTGTGTGCTGGGAACGACATTCTGTGGTATGAAATACTTCTTTGGCCAGCTTGGGTCATCTGTCCTGTCCATGCTCCCTGACAGCTTGTCCACCTGCTCATGGCAGAACATGAGAAACTGGAAAGTCTTTGACTTAGGGTAAGCACTAAGCAACAACAAAAATATCAGTGTGTCATAATTATTCTCATACTTAATCTAAAACATAGCCCTGTACCAGCTACTTGGACAAAATTTATCCTGGGTAAAATCAGGACACTAACTCAAAGCAACAGGCAAAAAATTCATCTTTGGATGTGATTCTAAATTCTGAAAATTTGAACACATTTAGAAGCAATGTAATTTAAAATGAGAGCATGCAGATCAACATCTCACTGCAGCAAAAAGGCCTCTTTTTGGGGATGTGGTGCTGATTTCAGAAATGAAGATTTTGGCATTAAGAAGAAGCTATTAATTTCAGGCTGACTACAATAAATTGGTTCAGAATGAGCATTTATTACTTCTGGGAATAGGAAGCACTTTGTATTATTTTATGCAAGGCCTGAATGAATGCTTGTCCCTTCCTGAAGACACACAGCACCGACAGAAAAAGAAGTTAAAGCTGTCTAAAAGCAAGAAACTCACTGTTCTCTTATTTTTTGCCAAGGATTCTTGACTGATTACAAGTAATACCTTGTTTCCAATTCTCTTGAAGCCCAGAAGGCCTTCCAGGCTGAAGCAAGTATATGCAAGGAGAAAGGCAGAGTGCATCATGTGCCAATCATTCTGGCTGACACAGCACCTTTATGGGAACTTACTTCTCCCACTGCATTTTCCATTATAGGTATTTGAAGAAGCAGAGGAAAGATATCCAAGCATTGTGCAAATGAGAGCACTGGGGACACCTGTGATTCCAGCTCACTGTGAGATTTGTGTGCATTTCTACTCCAAAGTACTTGCCTAACTAACATGATGTAAACTAATTTTTCACCCAATAAAATGTTGATGAAATATTTAAGGGATGACAATTCAGAAGATCATATCTATCTTGTTTTCATTCAACAATCTCCTGAGTAATACTTTTCTGCTCTTGCTCCTTTCATGATTAGGAAACATGTTTATATTTTAGAGTATTATCTCCTGGGAAAAAAAAGATGCATTAATATTAGGAGACATTCAGGCGAAATAAAAAAGTTCTTGAAATCTAGAATAAAGACAAAATGTACCTGTCATGCATTGCTACTTGCATAAATAGGATTGCATTGGGTACTTTTGAGTAATTGCAAACTACAAGTAATACTGAAAGTTTTGCCTAACAAACTCAGTGTGCATATGTACATGAAGGTATCCTAAGGTAGCAGCTGCTGGCATGGGTGGAAAATATATTAGCTTTACATTCCAAATGAGATTATATATTGGAATTTTCAGTACTTCTTGTGGATCAGTTGTAAGTGAAATATTTAGATCTGCTATTTTAGGATGCTATATTTTTAATACAATATATCAATTACCAAAGATTTTATACTACTCCAGTGGAGATTGAACATTACTTGAGATAATAATCTCTAATTGTGAGGCAGACTTGAAGTAAATATTTCTGTAGCGGTTAATTTTATATGGACTACTAAAGAGTAAGAAGTACTGTTGTTTTGGCTTTTTTCTTTTTTTAATAGAAAGGTTGTTGCAGTCTTAACTAAAGAAATTTTAATAATGTTGCTATGGTAATGGTTTATGAATTGCATTTGCTTTTATCTTGCACATGCTAATTCAAAAGTCAGCAGGGATATCTCTAAGCTTATGAAATTTTCTAAAGTTCAGACCTGGGTCTGTAAGTTTGAATTAGAACCCCTGCCAATAACAACTATATTGGGCTGGTCAGCCTTTTTTGTTCTGCCTTCTCTTTCCTTCATCCCTTTACAGAATTAATGAAAACTTTTACACTGTACTAGTGTTATAAGGCTAGCACACTTAGAGTTTTCATAACAAATCTGTCTTTTCATAACAAATCTGTACAAATTAGCTTGAATAGCAGCTATATAATTCAAAGTATCCCAGCTCTCTTCAAAGAAAATTCTGTATTTAGATCAGAAGTCTTATATATAATGAATTAGATTTGCATTCAGTTTCCTTAGCATGGAAAGCAATGTTAAAAGGGTGTTAAAAATGGACTACTGGAATTTATTGATTTTGCTAATCCATCTGATTACACATAAAATTTCTTGCTAATAGATGTTGCTAAAGTTAAATAGTAATTCAAATATGATGTAGTGATCTCTAGTCTAAGGTATAAAACTCACTGGAAAGACTTTGGAATGTTCTGGTAAGATTTGTCAAATAGTCTTCACACCTTTGGAGAATAAAAAATCCAGAATCACATATTCACCTGGCAGTACTGACCCCTGGGACACACCACGAGTTACAGGTCTCCAGTGAGACACTGCGTGGCTGAACAAAACCCTCTAGGACCTAAGTTCAGCCAGTTTATCAAAAGCCTTGCTGAAGTCAAGGTTAACATTCATGGCTTCTCATCTACCCAGGCAGACATTCCAGGCTATAGGATAGGTCAAGCAATATGTCCCCTTGCTGAATTCACTTTGACTACACCTGTTAACTTTCTTTTCCTCCACATGATCAATTTACTTTACACATTTTTTTAAGTGTGCTTTTATGTTGTTATATTGCTACAGATAATAATAACCAAAATGGCTGCATACCTCCTTTCCATTGCAACCAAATTGTTCTAAAATAAACCCTATGCATGTATATATTTATAAACACTGATCACTTAGTGTTGTTTCACTCTAATCCTCTCCAAGGGATCTATTTACAAGAACCTGAGTTACCCTGGCCTTCAGGTGCACTTCTAAAACCGTCAGAAATAAACAGATAAAAAGAAACTGAGATATCATCCTGTAAAAAGGAGACAAAATTACCCATCACATCTGTAAAAGCAGAAATCTTGCTGCTTGGAAACACACAGATGAATAAATTACTGGGGATAATTACATTGCCAGCAGCTGAATTTATCTTGAACTTTGTCGGCTAAAATGTCATTCATGTCTCCAATGGCATAGTCAATTAAATCAGTCATAAAATAGGCAGTAACTGTTAAAATGCTTAATTTGCAACATTTTGTGTTAAGTACATTGTTAAAAATCAATGTTTCTGTCCCACGAAGTCCTTTAGAAGGGGAGGTGCCTTCTTTCACTAATTCTGCAATGAAGGTTTATTTTTTCTTCCTGTGAAAATGGCTATCCATCCACTTCTATAGTGAACAATCAGTAGCATGATCAGTACAAAAAATATTTTTGAAACCTTTATGAATTCTGCCCTTTCTGATAGAATAAATGGTAGCAGTAACAATTACAGATAATATGAAGAAAAATGGTAGCAAAACCACCGCTCACATATCTCTTCTTCGCAAATGAAGCTTATCTTGAGAAACGAGCCCAGAACATCTTATATCCCAAGTAAGCCCAAACTGGATGACAATTATCAATTTGATAAACCATAAAGAGAATAGCAGAGACACATCTTCATTATTTACCATCTGCATGGAAAAGCTACAGCTATGTGATTAGAGGTTGTAACAACAAATATCTGTGGACATTTGACATTGAGAGACACTTCTCAACAAAGACTTGACAGGTTATTAAAGCTACTTTGCAAAGATGGACAAAGGCAAACGCATTCATGATTAAAGCAACTGTTGTCCTTAATTATCCTCCAGCTGCCTGTGTGCTAGATTTCCTGCGGGACAAGAATCTGGAGATGGGTCTTGTCAGATAGGCACATTATTCGGATACATACTTTCTATAATTCATGTGTTCCCTGGCGTCCTACAAACTAAAGGATATTCCAGTCTGGGCTAACTCTAGCAGACAGATATGTAGGGACAACTTTTTCTTTTGTTGCAGCAATGTAATATACAGGTCAGTAAAAAATGGGCTTCTTCCATCACTGTCAAGTCATATGGTGACTATTGTATCTAAAGCAGTGGTAAGCTCCTTAAGCAGAATAAATTTCCCCAAACTGTCATCATTTTCAAAGTAGATCTGATCTTCTTGTCAAGCGCAAGAACATTACAGCTTGCTGCCAAACACAAGAGCATTACAGATTGCTGACATTTGAAATAAAATGGGAAACAGGTTTGTGTCTGTTCTTGGGACAAATTAACCCCCCCAGCACCCTTCCCCAAAGACCTAGTGAATGCCCTCTAAATGTGCTCTGCTAATCTCCCCAATCTGAGATGCATTCAGGGACTTAGAATACCTAAATCCAGAAGGATCATGAAATTGTTATGCAGCTGATCTCTCCCTGTGCCCATTACCTGGTTTGGCTACCGTTTCACTTCCAGAAAGCTGGTCTTGATGGGGAAAAATCAAGAGAGAGAAAACCTATCATTTCCTCTGATAATTGTTTTCCCCCTCATTAATCAGTATTAAAATTCTGTGTTTTCATATTGGATTTGTCTGGTTTAAGCTTCCAGACATTAGCTTTTGCCTTTCTTTCTCTTATAGCTCACCAAGTGCCTTAACAGAGATTTACTCTGTAGGACATTGTGAAGCCACTCACATTAACTGTCATTAACTGTCTTTTGCATAAACTGTAGTGATTGAATTCTTTGTGCCTCCCTCAGGATGGCATTTTCTTTAGCCTTTGAACACTTTTATGCACCCATTGTGATTTCTCAGTAATGTTTTTGTGTAGCGTGAACCCCCATTGCCTCTCATTATGCTTGTGTTGGTCTTTTAATTACTTAAGGAGAAGTGAAAATCACTTTGCTGTTGTTGCTCAGTAATCCCAGTTATATTTCTTCTTTCAAAAGCATCTAAAGATGTGGTAAAAGCATATGCTTTTGACATTTTTTCAGTACATATTCAGCATTTTATACTGTTAATGTGTAGTTTTGTCTGTGGCTGAAAAAACTGCATTCAGTATGATTGATCCTTGTTTATCACTACAGGAATATTACCCTGTCCTTTGTACTTTCCCCTACCGCTATTAATGATGCTACCTCTCTTTGTTTTACCTGCACAGTTTATAGGTAATAAATGTTCTGTTAATTCACTGAATATAGTTCAAATGCAGTAGAATACCTTTGGGTTGTGTTCCTCTGTCTCACTTTCAATGAATTTCCTCACAGCTGTCAGGTACACCTTTCCTAATCATCTGTGTGCTCTCACAATGCTGTGCAGCACTAACATTTTAGTTGAAACAATGAACAATAAGATTCATATTTAAACAAGGTGGGCCATTCACAGAGACATAAAAATTTGTTTGGAAGAGTTTGTGTTTTCAAGACTTGTCAGGCTTTCCTCTTTCCCCACTGGCATAACCATCTGAGCCATCCCTTTCTTCCTCTTTGTCTTCCTGTACCTCTTTTGGCTGACCCTGGCAGCAAAAACTCACAGATGTGCCAGGTTAGTGATGCCATTCCACCTCTGTCCGACTCAAGTGCTCTTCCATTCTGTTATTCTGAATAATTTTTTTTTAATATCAAAAGACATAAAGAAAATAGTCTCTGCTTTCCTTTAGCAAGCTTGTACTAATCATACTTGCTTTCCTGTAAGACCAGATGAAAGGAGGTTGGCCCTCTGCTTTTCTTTCTGTCTGTCCCTAGGCTGTCCCCAACAGATTTCTGACCTCTCCATGAGCTTCAAAGGCTGCTTCTCTTTCTCATTAAACTACTTTCTCTAGGCTTCTTAATTTTGTTGTTCCACAACACTGTCATAATCTTCCTTCTTTCAGTGTCTCCCATGATCCTTTTTTTTTTTGTTCCCTTAGATTACTCAGTAGGCTAACCATAAATGCTTCCTTCACCAGGATTTGCAGATGTTCCTCCCTGTGTCTGTACATTTACAGCTCCTCATGAGTCCTTCTTGATTTCTTATCTAGGAAAACAAAAATAATAAAATCCCTGCAATGAGTAATGCCCTACTCCCATCAACCACTAAACTAAAAAAATCAGAATTTCCTTTCAGTGAGATTGAGGAGATGAGAGATAGCCCTGCATACGGGAGAAATCTGTGACCACTGCATTCAGCAACTGATTATTACCAAGCTCAAAGTCACTTTAATGCTTTTTCTTACCACTCTGAGATTAATTAGTTTGTTATAGTGATCTAGGAAGGTTCCAGCAGAGGAAGGACATATTTTTCTTACCGGCAGGCTGCTGATGAGTTCTAATATGTCTCCTTTTTTCTCTCTCCTTCTTTCTTCACTGCTAATATCTTCAGCTAATTCTTTTCTGCTTTCACCTCAGGAAAGCTAGAATGGGAAAAAATGGAGGGAACAGACTGTTTGGTAAACTCTGAATTAGAGAATGCAAGAACACATGGCAGAGTTTTCTGTGTTTGCACATTTTTGGCCCCATTTTCTTCTGAAATTTCATTTACTTGGGGCAGTCAGTGACTTCCTAAATTCAGTACAAAATTTGATATGGGTCTTGGTTACACTAAGGCAAACAACTATTGCACTTCATGGTATTAAATTAGGGAAAAATTGGGTGACTGACATTGGAATCAGGCTTTTACTGTACAACTTCTGATTTTCTAGTGAAGTGGGTAGAACTTCCTCTGAATGTCTGTAATCCTGGGAAAATTTGCAATTGCTACTGAAATGTAATTTTTTGGGATAATTTTACTTTGTGTGTTTGATGTGATATGACTGTTATGACAACATTATATTTTATGTGAGTTCTTTGTGACCTTACCCCAGGATACCATGAACCTACTTAACTTTAATTGAATTAACAAACATATCATTCAAAATACTGTTGTGGAAATAAAGGGTTTTTTTTTCTTTTGTATTATTTTTCAGTCTATAAGGTTAGAGAGTCCTTTTCTGGAGTAAATAAAGATTCCTATTGCCAGGCAGGAGCAACATAAGTAATTTTGCTACTTGGATGTGTAATGCATTTGAGCTGCTCACTACTTGCCTCTGCTTGAGTCATGTGGGCACATGTACAAAAATTAAATTAAAGCAAATATTGTGTTGTACAGTCCAGCATGATTAAAAGCAGTACATATATTCACAGATATTAAGCTTAATATGAAACAGAGATTTAATTTTTCTGCTTTTGTTCAAATTTACAATCTTGACATCTCAGACATATGCAATCAGACCTTAGATGTGCCTTTCCATACCTTTTTCCTCAACAGGTTTTATTTTGGTATCTGAGAATATTTCTGTTCACACACAGAAGTCATCCATTTTGACCATCAATGGTATTTTCATCTCTCAATTCTAAGGCCAGTAGTATTTCTTTAAGTAGTAAGTGACTTTTTTTTTTTCCTGCTGGAAAAAGACAAAAAGGCAAGAAGAGAGTTTGCAATGTGGTTTTTCTTCTGAATCACAGTTCAGATAAGTGCCTAGACTATTATTCAGTTTTCTGTGATGTATAGATTTTCCTTCAAATGTTTAAATCAGTTGTTATGAACTTATTTATGATTAGATTTAATATGTCTAGCTCTCAAAAAGTAACAACTCATAAAATATAAAAGAAAATAATCTTCATCTGAAGCTTCGCTTTAGAAAAATCAATGTTTAGAAAACTCTCTGCCTCTTTTTAAAAAAAAGAAATATTCTGATACTGCATTTGAGGTAGTACTGGGAATAATATGCTCCAGACAATTTGAGACATTAAAGAAAACCAGGTTACAATCAGTATTATAGCAGTAATGTAAAATTCTTCAATGATGCACCATCATTGTAATAAAACTGTCAGTGTATAATTCTTACAACCAGTCCATATTCAGCATTTGGTCTAGAGCCAAGACTGAAAGGATCTTGTAAAGCTGTTTTTTAAAATTTTTTTAAAATTGTATTATCTTTTTGGGCAAAGAATGTGGCTGAATTTGATTAAAGTGATTTTTTTCCTAAGATTGAAATAGTAAGTCAGGTATCTGAGAGCTCTTGTATACCAATGAAAGAAATCTCTTCTAATTTTTTTCCACTTTGTCACAATTTGTTTTAGGTGATATATTTATGACCACAGTATGTCTCTTCATTTCTGAGCTGTAATTTGCCATTTTATGAATGCATTCCTGTCCCAGATTTCATACTGAGCAAGATCAGATTATCAGAGTTACGAGATTACGGCATTAAAGGTACTTGCTTTCAGAACCAGAAAGTCTCCATCCTTCATATTTATCTTTCCTTTTAAAAATTTACAAAATTCTACTTGGACTCACTTGATAGTCAAAGTAATTTCTAATAACTGGAAAATCTTTTAATATTCTTTAATTTTAAAATGCTAGCCATACAGCCTATCCATTCTGTGCTAGCAAAAAGGAAATAATTTTTGTAATTTTGAAAGTCTTCTGATGACTGAGAAACGTTGTTGTGTAACAGAAGATTCAGTTTTCAAGGGCAAATTTTGACTTATGTACAATGCACTTTGCTCTATAAGCAGATCATTAGCTGGACAATTAGCTAGAAGCAAATTCATTCTCCTTTGGCATTGATTTGTGGATAGAACAGCCTGCTCACCTCATTTGTAACCAATGACATTCTGCCAAATTCCAAGCCATTTATTTTTAACACACCTTCTCTTAATACAATTACTATGTCGCTATTTTTAAAGTAGTCAAACAGTCACAGTGAGTAATATTATTACTTGTTCAGCTGTATTTAAATAAAATATGCTGGAAATATTTTAATACTTTATGTACCCAGACAATAGCAATTATAGGAATTAATTTCTTAATAATTTTTACTTGTTTTCTCCATGGATAAGGTAAATGCAAACATAAACAGCTAAATAAACAGCTAAAAAAAAATAAACAGCTAAAAAAAAAGGTATTTCCACATGTAAAGAGAAAAACATCTAATCCTATGTCCTGTGCCCAAGAAGAACTGAGTTAGCATTAACACACAAGCTTTGACTTTTCTCAGCTCTACAGTAGCCCACTGAGAAATAAGAGAAAAGGTTTGAGATCTGTGCAACAGTCCTAGCTTCTGGTGAAAGTCTCACTAAAATTACCATTTTTTCCATTGAAGATGTCAGATTCAATAACCAATTGTAGTCGTATTGAATCTATACAGTGACCATGGCACTTCCAGGGTTGTTGATTCATAACCAGTCTGCAATCCTCCTTAATTTCAACTGCAAAGAGTGATGCTTCAGATAAGACTGTATAGTAACTTGCCATGCACAAATGCTGTTCAGGGGAAATATTAAAGGTGAATAAATCAATGGCATGTTTTCCTGGCTAAAGCCCTTCCCTCAGATGAGAGAAGGTCAGGTTGAATCTCTGCTTCAAATTCTATTAACTGTCCATACAGGAAGCACGGTATCAACAGGAAAAAATCTTCACATATTACTATCTTCATTAGTATTTGCATATCTGTAACTCACTTGGAAATAAATTTTTGAGAAGTTTTGCATTAAGAAAAATCTTCCAACTAAGCCCACTGGTGGTTTCTGATGGAGAACAGTGTATTCCTAAAGTAACTCTTCTCTTAATGAGGAGGAGGGAAGAGATTTCTCCACAAATCACTGTTACCATCAATACTTTTTTTTTTAATATTAAAAGCTGTATTGTGGCTCATCAGTTCCTAGTGCTATTTGACCTTATGTTTGACACAGAAAGTGGTCCAGTGTTCATCCTACTTTATTTGCTACATGGAGATTTGCTCTGTGCAGGACCATGACACCCAGTAGCAGTATATTTTGTTAAGTGATTTTAGCTGTGCAAAGTAGAATATTCTCCAGTATTGTCTGCTTAGACTTCTGGCATCAGGACAGAACCAGGGCCTTCTTTTTTTAACAGGCTCAATAACATTATAATGAGAGTCATGGACAGTATTGCCATATGTCCTACAGAAGCTAGACTATGATTCACTGCAAAACCTACAAAATTGTCAAAGCAATTTTCTGGAGCTCATTTGCTTTTCCCAGAAGACTGAGAACCTTTCCTATATAGGTTCTTTACATCACGAATCTGAAAATTTTCCAGTGGTGTATTTTTCTCCATGACTAACATCTGTCTCATAGCATTTCTTCCTTATGTCTCTCCTCCTCTGTAGGAGAATAGAAACAGTGTGGTCAGTGAATTGTTTCTGGGAGGCTGACTTTTTTTACTGTTCGCCTATAGTATCTGTTTTCTGTTTCATGTTTCTATGTTATTGGAAGCAAGGAGAAAATTATCATTGCATGTAAAATTAAAAAGTTATGATATGTTTTTATTTGATACAGGAGGTTTTCTGCAGTGTTAGAAAGTATTCCGAGGAAGGAATCTCCATATTTATAGATGTACTGTATTGTTTCAATTTACGTGACAACCCATGACTGTTGGTTACACTGTAACTTTAAGCAATCCTGGAGTTGTAAGTAATCCTTTAAATGTCATGTGCTCAGATCATTAAATACTCTGATTTGCATTTTTTATTTTGTTGGTGAATTGATTTGTTTCATGTTAATTATGTCATCTGCATGGCAAGTATGAAATTTTAGGAGAAAAAAGGGCAAAGAATTCACCCAAAGTTTGTGATCTCATTTAAACATTAGTGTGGGTTCCTGAAGAACATTTGGCACGTTCCCTAATTCTGCCAGTGCTGTAGTCATTTCCACAGTGATATTTGCTCAGTGTAAGCAGAATTAGGGCAGTGTTGATAACTTGGGGAAAAAAAAACCAAACTACAATTTAGTTTGTTCTTACTTCTAGTCTTGCTAGTCTTGCCATCACTACTTTACATATGACTTGTCTTAAGTGATGTTCAGTCATTAAACTGAGATTCAAGACAGGAAGAGTTTAATGGGAAATGTTATGTTCAAGTAAGGATAAAAAAAAAAGGGAAAACATCACTGTTCATGTCATTCTTGTTTATTGACTCCTGCTTTCATTTTCCCCATAAAACCCAAGCAAAACTTATGGACAAGTCTAAACTTTGCAAGTAGTAAACTCTGTGGGTTTCTTCTCTTAATTTCAATTGAGATCATATATGGGAACTCTAGAAAGTGCTTTAATGCTCTGCTTGACTGTAAATATCAGAATGAACTGTGTTCTCAGCTGATTTCTAGTGGAATGTTTTAGACAGTGCAATTAACCAAACTTTCCTTAAGATTCATGTCCAAATCCTCTATGTCCTCACATAGGCAAACTTTCATTTGGATCAATCATTCAAAGTATCATACCTGTGAATGTCTTTCTGCAAGTCCAGGATAGTCAGAAGGGTCTCAGTGACACCAGGGAATTAACTTTCTCAAAAAATATGTTGCTGTGCTAGATCATATGCTAGATAATTTATCTCCAAGACAGTACCCAGAGTTTTCATAAAGAAATAATGAAGTCTAAATGGAGCTCAAAAACCAGAAACTCAAGCATACTTTTTAAGGTTATCACATATTAGTGAAACCCTGAGGGAATCGGAGAAATCAAATTCTAGATCTCTTTGGAGTCAGTCCACTAATTAAAATACATTGCAACTTCAATAACAAAGTCCCCTTTCTTCCTTATGGTAGATTGATCAGGAATTTACAAGGAATCTCTCAGATTAAAATCATTGCAACTATTAAAGTCTTTGCTTCAACTCTTGCCACTCTACAGTATTATTTTTGTCTTTTTCTTGGTCAGCTTTTATCTTTGCTTTCTACAAAGCAGTTTTGCAGAGCCAGAATTAGGTTAAACCCCATTAATGACGATGTATCTAGAGCAGCTAACCAGTTGGAATGAGTTCAGTGTTGGAACACTCTGTATTTTGCAATTGTTAAGAGCTGGCGTGCAAGGAATTAGTCTCCATGGAACTGTTTCTCTTGGCAGCTTGCCCAGGTACTTCAGCACCTCACCACATAAAGAAGACATCTGAGCTTTACATGGATGCTTCCTGTACATTGTGGGCATGAATACACTGCCCAGAATGGCACTGTATGCATATATATTATTTTTGAGATTTTTAAGAGATATTTCTAGTGGTAGCTAATCTATCACACTCCCAGGAGAGAAATGTTTTTTATGTTATTCAGTTATCTTGAAATCACTCTTAATTCAAACTGCCTCTGAGGTAAAATGCATTACAAAATTATTAAGATCACAATAGCTGAATAGACAGACTTGCTAGAAGCATTTATAAAAGTCAGAGGTGGTGGAATGAAAATTCTTCTTTATCCATGTGACTTCATAAAGTCTTTTGTGCTTCCATTTCATCAAGAATTCTTTCTTTCTGCAGGCCTTAGATTTCTGATTATACCCAATAAGGAATTTCTCAAAGTACGCAAACCCTAACTTTTTAAAAAAACAACTTTGTATTTGCACAACAAGATCTCATTAATGAAATCCATTCAGGTAAGTTTCATCTTTCTCCATGAAACTTTTTAATTTCTTTCCTATTCACAAGACAGTTTTATCATTCCTCTCAATTAGTGTCAATTCTTATCCTCATAGGCTTCAGTATTTTTCTGAAGCCAGATATAATTTCCTGAGTGTGACTGATGAATTAATAGCCTTTTTTCTCCGAAGGGATCAGTCCCCTCTTTGATACCTCAAGATGTATCTTTCAGTGTGAAGTGTCTTTTCTGCTGAATCTTATATTTTATAGTAATCTGTACTTTAATGAAAATTCTTGACACAGAAATCTAAATGGGTGAATGGATGTAGCTCATTAATCAATTTTAATTAAAAAACAGGCATTATAGTAGGTAGCCTCTTAAGAATGACAGTGGGCTTGAGGTGATTAATCTGGAAAACTTTCTTCCAAGGCTACTGTAAAAGGCCTTTAATCTCTTTGTGTCATTCCCTCTTTCCATTTGCATTGACTAGTACTCTGCTTCTGAAAACAACATCTAGAATTCTACCTAAAAAGCCCTAAATAAGAAGTACCTGGAAATTTGGAGGAATGAGCTTTTTGTGGGGGGAAAGGAACCTTAGGTAAAAATATACCACTCCCTGTGAGCAAGGGTTTTGTCTAAGGGTTCTATCTTGCTTTGTACTTCTCTATGAGGGGATTCTGCACTGAGTTTTAAGAGTTTGAACATCTAGGTCATAATGAAAGAAGCACTGAAACTACACTGAGTATTATTTCAGTTGGTACAGACTGGAGATTAATTTTCCTTATCCTCCCTTCAGCTGTGGAAACAGATGCAAAGTCATAGAAAGCCACCCACACGCTATTATTTGGGAACAGATACACTATTGTTCCTCAAGCTAGTTATAGGGAAGCTAGCAAAAAGGGCCTCCATTTGTTCACAACTGAGGGAATTTATGGGTGGGTCCAGTATTCACATATTCACCGGGATAAGGCTCTCACACTCTGTAATGGGATACTTATAATTCAAGCATGAATATTTATTTGAAAAAGTGTTTGATGCTTTGACTTGTATTTTGAATTTTGTCTTTTCCTTATTTCTCATGCACAACTAGCTGTAAACCCTGATTTTGTACATTGTTGGTTGGGTTGATTTTTTTTTGGTGAGATTCATTTCCTCACTAACTTAAAAAGTTGCCATAGTTTAATTGCTTTTTGTTCAGGATTCTCAAATGAGGCCAGGTGCTTGAAAAACAAGCCTCCTACAAATGGTTTCATTTAAATCATCAGAGTCAGATATGGGAGCACTGGGGAGACAAAGTCCACTGGTTAGACTTGTGCAGACATGAGCCTGCTGGATGTCGAGAATGCATCTGTGTCCTGAAGAAGTCTGTGTCCTCCTGATCACAGATGACTTTGGAAAGGAATGTTTGGATTTCAGGTTGTTGTTTTATATGGTAAGAGAATAGATCCTGTTTTTAATATATATTGAAAGCAACTGATCCATACTATGAGTAAAAATATCAGTTTGACAGTTCTTGGCACTTGGAGATGATAGTTTTAAAATAGTGTAACAATTAACATGAAATTGTGTAATTGAAATATATTTTTAAATCAATAACTATATGTACCTCTATGTTTCTGTAAAAGTATATCACATTTTATTTTACATTTTATTTGTTTTATTTCTTTGGGCAGGGGAAGTAGCTTGAGATTTTTTTACATTTCTGTAGAGTCAAGCCCTCTGCTTCCTTAGTGAATAATTTTTCCTTGGGAAAAAATGACCAGCTTTCTGTAATCAGTTTAGATGTATTTTATTCCTTTGCCTAGCCTGCCTTGGTATGTGCACTACCTTGATACGTGTGTCTTAAATATTTTTTCTGTTTGCTATTCTCTTACTTGGTATTAAATACTGAACAATTCACTCTACTATTTTCTTTTCCACTTTAATCTGGGAGCAGACAGCAAGCTGGAATGATTTAAAGTGGACTATGACTTGTGCTGGGATTGCAGCCTAAGGAAAGGGAAACTGCATTCCATGAAAATGCTCTTTCTCTTAGTGATGGAGGCACATCTTATTGGGCTATCTGGCTATGATTATTCAGGTTACTGAAACACTAAGTTGTGTTTGAGTAACTTGTCCTCCAGAAAATCAGATGAATAAAGCTCTGGCATTTGTTCTCTTGCCAGGTGTCAGGGACTGACTTTGTCTGGATGCCAGGTGTCCACCAAGCCACCCTATCATTTCCCCTTCTCATGTGGCCAGGAGAGAGCAAATAAGATGGAAAACAATGAATAGATCAAAAAAGGAAGTTTGTTAGAGAAAAAATGGAAGGTTGCACATACACATGCAAGGTGAAAATAGTAGAATTTATTCTACACTTCCTATCCATAAGCAACGTCCAGCCACTTTCCAGGAAGCAGGACTTCAGCATACATACCAACTGCTCTGGCAGGCAAATAGAAATAATGAATGCCCCCACTTCCTCCTCCATTTTTTAGGTTTTACATCTAAGTAGACATCACATGGTATGGAATATCCCTTTGGTCAGCTCTCCTGGCTGTGATCCCTCCCAAGATTTTGCCCAGCCTGCTGATGGGTGGGCAGAATGTTGGAGAGCAAGTGTTGATGCTGCGCCAGCTCTGCGCAGCAGTAGCCAAAATATTGGTGTGTTATCAACACCTTTATTAGCTACCAAAGCAAAGCACAGCTCTGTGGGGGCTGCTGTGGGGAAGATAACTCTGTCTCAGACACACCCAATATATCAGGGTAAACAAACTCTGCTCCAGTCCCAGTCATGGACAAGGCTGGCCAGCTGTTAATTCTTATGCTCAGTCACCAGCCCTAGCATGGCTGAGATCCTTTTGGGAAGGCAGGATCTCCATCAGTTCTGGTTGAAAGCGGAGTTCCCAACTTCTGAAATATTTTTACCTTTCAGCTTTGGAGAGAAGGGATTTTTTTGGCTCTGACAGTACAATATTACACTATACTTTGTCTGATTTACTTACTCGCATAATAATTTTTGTTTAAAATATCCATATTTGTTGAAGCCTTTGAGTAATTTTGCATCATTTATATATTTTTCTAGACTCACATAATTAATTTGTATTCTGTTATCAATTGTTTAGTAAATAAACTTGCAAAATATTGTCATGTAGCTGATGTATGCATACATCTTTCATTTTGAAACTCTTCCCTGTCTTGATTTGTTGGTAGAGGATTTATTCCCTATGCAGCCAAGAAACACATGGAGCCAAGGTTATTCTTTGCACTTGAAAATACAAAGTTTTGATACAGTTGCTGGAGCTAGGAGACTTCTTAATTTTCTTCATCACTGCTCTTTATGTCCCACATCATAACCATAATCTGTTTATCTAAGGGCTAATTGGTTTTCACTTTCCTGGCAGCAATGTATGCATTCAACGCATAGACCATTTTCTACATAAATTGCTTTAGCGATATTGTATATTGCTGAGTTACACCAGTATATTCTTAAACTCTACATGCCTAGACAAATTACAACTCTAAGGAAGACAAATATATACTTTTTCTAGACTTTCTTTATACTTGGAAACTGAAATTGGTAGCTCTGCTAGGTTTCATTTGGGTATCTGGGTATTTGTTGCATATTGGATGGCATATGCATACACACACATAGAGCTACAAACTGAGAGTCACAGGTTTATAACACTATTAACTTAAAGTCATAAAGCAGAGGAATCCCAAGGACTAGAACAAATGATTTTTTCTGAATTTGTACAGGGAACCTGAAAAACAGTGAACTTGTTGAACAGTTCTTTTGCACCACAAACAAACCACTTTCCTTAGGATGTATCCCTGGAGCTATATAGGAAAATACAGGAACTGACAACAGAGATGCTCCTTGCCCTGTAGTCAGGAACTATAGTCAGAACAAAAGAATCAAGATGGGAGAATAAAAGGAGCATTCTATATTCTGAGTTTTCTGCCAGAATTTGAATTCTCTTGGGAGTAAAGAGAGGAAATTACAGTTTGAAAGGCAGCGACATGGTAAACTTCTTCAAGTGTTTTGGGAATTGCCAGGAAAAGAGTTATTGAAGGTGAGAGGAGATGTCTTTGCAGATTGAAAACTTCATCAGAGAGAGCATCAAATATGTAGTACAAGAAGGCAATTTTATCAAAACAAGAAAACCTTGACTTAAAAAAAAAGGGGGGAAAGAAAAAAAAACCCTGAAGGACAGAAAAGAAAGGATATCTGATGGTGGTGGAACATTTTTTCTTCTACTGAACTGTATGCTTGTGAAGATGTACTGTCTTCACCTTCAACAAATATACCTTTAGAATGTGCTGCGGGAGTTCAAATGAGTATTTGTCTAATACACTGAAAGAAAAATGCAACAGGTCCAGCAGCAATGGTACGTTCTTAACAGCACTCATAAGGTTATCAAAGCATTTTATTTTCATGGAATCCCTACAATGAACCTAATGTTTTCCTGAGGGAAGGAACTTAAACTGGATGATAGCCTTCTTGGCAGACACTCATAAGACAAAGACTGACCTGGGGTTACTGTGAAATCTCTGAAACCTCCTGTTGAGGATGCTGTCCAAAGATGTGTGTGTATACTACTAAAAGGATAACACATATATCTCAAGATTTACGTGGAGTTGTATTACACCATTTCTCAATAACAAAATGAAATATATCACTAATGCACTAACAGCCAAAGAAAAAAATAAATTTGCATGGCAAGGCAGGTAACTGAATGTAGGTTATCTGCATAGCACTAAAGATTTAGGCTCAAAGATCTGATTGATAGTCATATTTTATAGATTTAATTTCCAGCAAATAATTCTGCTTGTTGCTGTGGCTTTGTTTTCTGCCAGGTGGTAGCTTTCTTAGTATGTTTGAAGAGTGAAAATAACTAAATAAGATGTTTAGATATAAATAAACAGTTTTATTAAAGAAAAAAATATAAAAAAATCCCTACTATTTAAAAAGGAACAGATATTGCAAGAAAAAAAATAGGGAAAATTAAATATTAATGCTGCAAAAATATTGCTAATAGAATTAAAGTAGTGAAAGTGAATATAATGTGGTTTAATAAAATGAAAGAATCTGCAAAAATGATAAATTAAGCCTTTGTCTTGAATTCTGTTCAGCTGTGATTGACAGTTAAATAAAAAACAAACAAAAAAATAAATAGAAGTATTAGCATGAGTCAAGGTTCTTACACACATTATTCTGTTTATGGAGTGTTTGTGAATATCAATCTGTTTTTCCATGATTAAATAGTTCTGTCTTTTTAATGCTCTATTACATTTTGTTATTATTTAATTTTGTTACCTCTTTTGGATTGAATTATTTTTCCTCCAGTGATCAGTAAAAATATATCTGCATTATTCATAGATTTTATTATTTTTAAAAAACTTTCCTGTTTAACTCTTATTTGCACACAAAAACTTAAGTGTTTTCTGAGCTACAGAAATACACTTTAAATCCCAGTTTTGTAAAGTTGTGGCTTTACGAACTTTACTCACATTTGTTAAATGATTGCAAAACCTTGTACAGCTCCAAAGTATTTTTTTAAGATTTTTCAGCTTCCAATCATTTTCCTGTTATTTTCATGCCAAAAAGGTCCCTTTCATGAAAAGCTCTGTTTATTTGTAGAGAAGAAGTAGTATTACAACTTCCTGCTGTTTGGTAAATGTGGAAGGAAAACACCTCTGAAAGGCTATTCTGGAAATTTAGCTTTCTTGTTATTATGGGTGTTTTTCTCACTGCTATCACCATTGCTGCCATCATGTAATACAAAATACCCTGGTACAATTCTTTTATTTGGTTATCAGGTAGATTGTTGGGCTGCCTCTTCCAATCTACTCTTGGAGCACACTAGATATTTTCTGAAAACTAAATGCACCTTTAAATAATTTGAAGCATGAGACTATTGTGTGCCCTCACAGCTTGACTTGCAAGGAAATGGTAAAAAAGACTGACAATATGTTACAAAAAGGGTTCACCCAGATAATTTCAGTTTCCTTGGCAGATCTACACCTGCATAATTTACAATAAATTATGGGAATAGTGGCTGGGAAGATGGTAGAGGCTGAATTCTTTGCAGGAGTTTTATTCAGCACCCATAAATTTCACTTTGCCTTCTTAATATACTGCCTCTTGATTATAAAAACACATCCCTGCTTTCTCCCATGAGAGGTCTTTGCTCTCCATAAAGTTTCTCTGTCTGGGTCCTCCTGAATTTCCTTTTCACCACTCGTCTTGTTGGTCTCTCCAACCCCTACCTCACATTTCTTCCCTTTCCATAAAGACAAAAAGGAGATAGTTATTTTCCCAACTTTAATGAGCCCCTGAACAGAGTGATTATTGATCATAGCTGGAGTGTCAGTTTGTTTGTTTTGTGGAGATGTTCTGGCAGATGTTTAGATGATTTGTCAGAAAAAGAGCACTGATTGGCATGTAGACATGTGTGATAATTTCAGCTGTAACAGCTTCGCAGTGTTCATGAGAATTTGTAAGTTTTGCATCTGTTCCTCAGATCTTTCCTAGACTCAGAAGGCTTCTATACAAATGTTTGCCACTTCAAAGCTAAGCTCATGCTTAGATGTATTTCCTGTTCAAGTCCTTAGTTAAGACACAGAAAAAGAGTGCAATAGAGAAATGAAGCCAGGGCGGGGAGTTTTAATCATTTATTGATTGTATGAAACTTGAGCTATTTTTCATTGCAATTCTGTGTGTATAAAGCTTCTGTTTAGCAGAGAAAGATACTCGTGACAGAGAAATCATTCATTGTTAACCAAACAGTACTAGCAAACACTTTGAAATGTACTTGTTGGGAATACTTTCCCATGAAATATTTCTTAATACGTGTACTTTTTCAACAGTCATTATTCTGGTTTTTCTGTTTGCCTTAAAAAAAAAATATTTAGTTTATTACATTAAAGTAAAATTCATTCCATGAAGTATTATGCAAACATAATACTTTAGCTTCCAACAAAAACATTATCTAAACATAATTAGAAATTATTAATGTTCCAATGTGACCATTTTGTATTATTTATTTGAAGATTAAATATATTTTAAACTCAGAATATTTTGTACGATGTCATTACCCACATTAAGTTTTGATATTTAACATGAAAATAAAATCTCAGTTGCTCTCTATAGGCACCTCTGGAATGAAGAGTTTGCTTTGTGTTACCAAGGAAACTGATCTTTGCAAAGATATAAGGCCACTTTGATGTCATTGTAAACCACTAAAGTGGAAATCTTTAGTGTTTTTCAGCCTCTTGAGAGTAAGCAGTTTGCTCTAATCAAAATGAATATAAAATTATTCTGAGCATGTAGAAATGCAGTATTCTTGAAGCAAGCATGCTCACTAGTAACCACACATTTTTTTTTTTTCACAATGATTCAGGACCAAAAGAAATCTGATTACAGTTTATTGAAAGATACATAGATATCTAACCCTGCATATTCCTGAGCAGTTTTGTTCCTGAAAATTTAAATTGCCACATGTATAACAAGTTGAAAACAATATATTATTCAATTCAGCTGCATATTGTGAATTGCTCAAGGAGATAAAACATGTTTATTTTTCAAACTCGCTAAGAATAAAATGATTGGAAAATAGAGCAGGGAAAAAGCCCCAACGAATAACTACTGCTGTTCAGGGCTACTCTGTGAAGTCAGAGAACAAGCCAAGTCCCTCTGTGCAAAACAGCTTCACAGGCATTTGTGCTTAGGGGGGGAAATGACTGACTAAGTCACAAAAATGGTAGAAAAGATCTACAGGGAAAAGAAAAAAATCTAATTTGAAATATAAAACCCTGTCTCTGTGAATATGGAAGGTCAATTTCTGCTTATCTTTCCTTCATGATTTAAATATAATAATAATCATCAAATCCTAGAATGCTTCTCAAAATAATTCTCTGGTTCCAGGAGTTAGAAAGGAATACCCACATACACATGTTAAGTCAACATTTTGTCATTGGAAATGTGGCCTATAGAAATTAAAGAAAATGTGAAAAATTAGCATTGTACTCTAACCTCTCACTGAGACTCAGAATCTTTTTGCTCGACTATGCTGCTCTCAGTGGAAACAGCTGGATTCATGAAGAAGGGCTGAAGAGAGCAACAAAGTTGGAAAGTGCTTTTGAGGAATGGGTGAGGGAAAAGGATGGTGAGAGAAAGAGCATGGAAGCAATTTGCAAGCGAGAACAGTGGAAACAATGAGGCTGTAAACAACTTAGCCTGAAACCATCAGCTACAGAAAGCTGGGAGACAGGGCGTGCAGCCACAGATGAGCTGTGAATAAGAACCAAGCAGAATAGAGGTGAAGTAAATAAAATATACTACCAAGAAGTGATGGGAGTGGAGAGACCTTGCTTAACCAGAGAGAATGGCTGATTGTACATGGTTGTTCTATTCTGTTGTCATGAGCTCCCTCACTTTCCAAACTCTTTGTTTATTTTGTTGAACATAAAGTAAAAATAGGATACTTAAACACTAATCACTTTGTTAAGTACATTCTGCTAAACAAACACCTGAATACCTGTTTGTTTTGAGGACTGTAGGCTTTTGGTTAAGTAATGTATTTCATCCCTTCAATACCACGAGGTCATTATTCATCAGTTATTTTCTCCCACCAGGAGAAAGTGGGGTCATTGCATGTATTATTATCCCAGTTTGACCTTAGAGATAGGTTAACATTAGCACCAATGCTGCTTACATTCCTTAAATTTTTATGAGAGTAGTTACTATTAAAAATATTTACTACTTCATTTGCACGTACTCCAAAAGTGCAAGAATGTTATTGCTATGCCCTCTTATGTTAAGGATAAGTCATTTTATATATATAATTTCCTTTGAATTTTTACAATTACTATAGCCTCCCAACAAGTCCAAATAAATTACTTGTTAATATCTGATTAATTTCTTTTGGTCAACTGGAATAGCCATCATTTTCTAGATCCATAATACAAGCGACAAAGCCATGAACCTACACAACATGTCCATAAATTTCATTTTAGCCATATACAATTGCACCTGTATGCAGCATTTCTATGAGACAGAGGAAAAAATTGCTGCCACTCTGCTTGGCACTGATAAAATAGTATTTTAAATACCACGGGTATGATAAGTCCAAGTCAGGAGATACAGAAAGCCTGTATTAATGCATACAGGAAAAATCTCAGTTTTCTTAGCCAATAAAAACCAGTGCTCCAAAGACAGATATTTATTCATTATAGAAAAATTGGGAGTGAGAGATAAGTGACAAAAAAGCAGAATAAATATTCTCTAGGTCAATGGTGACATAAAAATAGGAAGGAGCTGTTGATTTAAAAAAAAAAAATCTTAAGCTGTAAATCAAAAGGATGTTCCAATTATGAAAGGGAAAAAGTTCTAAGCTAGCTTTCCTACAGGCATAGTGGGAGAAAATGACTGATGAATTTTACAGTGTGTCTTTCATAGGTTTCTTAACTGGATTGTGTACAATTGAAAGAAATGCTCTTTGACCTGTGAAATAATTTTCGGTCTTTTATTCATATTTAATATAAGAGTCTTATTGGCCTGAAAACTGATGGGTGATTGATACCAATCATGTAAGAAATGCAGGCTTTATAAACACACACACACAAAAGGGCTGCAACATGTGCTGCCTAAGCATCGGATATACATACACTGAGCTGTACACACAGAAATACAAATTCCCTCTTGTAAAGTCGCATGAACACCATGAGATTATTATGCACTGAATTTTAAATATGTAAATATTGGCTGGGGCTTACCCCAGTTTTTACTGTTTAAAAATTAGGCATCCAGACTAGGTCATGGCTCTTTTTGAGCTCAGTGGAGTCAGCCCTGGAAGTAAACACATTCCACCTGCCTTATAGATGTGTTTTAGAGTGAGGTGAATTCTTTTCTCTTTATCCTAACCACTGCCTTAGCTGGCTGGTTTAAATTAAGCTTGTAATTTTAATTACAGTCATAAATCAGCAATTTCCCTTTGGAAACTGTAGAAGGAACTTTTGCAAATCCCACATAGAATTTAGTGGCAATAGTTTATTTTTAGTATGGTTACTCTGCTAGGTGTTCAGTTAATATCCACAGTAAGACACAGAGAACTAAAGAAAATCTCTGCAGAGAATTAGAGATACCAGCTCTATGGGACAACGAGGGGACAGATTTACAACTCCACACTATCTGGTGCAGGCAGCATGTTGCTGACATCCAGAGATCAGCTGAAAACTTCCTGCTAGTAAAGAAGCAGACCAGTGTGAATGCCTAAATAGCTTCACTCAAATCAGCAGGCAGTTCACCACCTACTTTGATGAGTAGATCACATGACATTAAGGAATGGAATACCTGAAAGTAAATTTTAATAAATATTATTAGTACTAGGATATTTGAATAGAGTAATAATACAAATGTAGTGCCTTTTGCATGAAGATTTTTGTGCCAACATGAATTTCTGATACAAACTTCATCATATGAAAGCCTCATCATATTAGTATAACATAAAAGAGGAAATTTAGGGTGAGTAGTGACAAAATTGAAACTACTGGTGCAATGTGGACCAGAAAAGGAAAAATGTAATCATAACAACCCAGCAACATACAGTACAAACAGAGAAGTACAAATGATATATAAATGGATATAAACTGGTCCGGAATAAAGATAAGCAGAAAAGACCCAGCAGGTTCTTAAGACAGATGGTTTCATCATCTTTTATGGAAGTAGTAGAAAGCAGTAAGAATGAAAAAGACCAACCAAACAAGAAGATTGGCTTTAAAGCTAGGCTGTGAAAATTAATAATTTTGTAAACATTCCAGAGAAAAAAATTCTGGATCTGAGGATTAAGGAGATCTCTTCCAGTCACACTTTTGTCTTTTGAGAAAGTTGGAAAATATATTCTTGTATGTCAAATATTACTGCATCTTTATTCAGCAATATGTCCACTGCACCTGGAGAATGTTGTGAATATTTTAAGGTACCTGAGAATGAATCCAAGACAATTCACATGTTTTGTTATTCAAAATGAGATAATAGAAGCCTTGGGAAAAAATTGTAACAATTCTTTTTGAAACTATTCATAGCGCATGGGGTATTTCTGCTGTATTATCTGAAACAAGAGATTCCTGCAACAAAAAACCCAGCTCTGTTTAGCCAGAAGCCTCATTTCAGACAAACTCTCATCAATGTCCACAGGTAGGCTAAGACTTGTAAGGATGCACAGCATGTAGCAAACAATGGAGAAATCAGGAACTGAGCCTATGGAACAGCAGCTGATTTTAGCTATCTCCAACTTCCAACTATATGAAAAATCCTAAATCTTCTTGAAAGATTAGATATTTCAACAACAAAGGTCATGCTTTTATTAAAATCACATATAATTCACAGTCCAGTTGAATTGAAAAAACCTAAAACTTACCTTGAAAAATTAGTAATTGAGCTATTGAGAATGCTTGGATAGTTCAGGAAAGGTTCACCAAATAATAAAAATAGAGACACTACTAAGTCAAGTTTGGTAAAGATAGCTTTCTTTCAGTGTAAGTTATTTTACAAAGGTCAGCATTTGACAAGGATTTGAAGTGAAAGACTAAAATCTTAATAGCCTCATAAAAACTCCAACTCTGGTAGAAGGTATATATTCCCAGTTTTCAGAAGTGCACTCCATTACTCAGCCTGCGGAGAGATCACTGATTTGAGCACAGAAAGATACTAAACTATTAGAGAGTGTCCAAAGGAGAGCAGCAAAGATGGTGAAGGGCCTTGAGGGGAAGCCATACACAGAGGAGCAGCTGTGGGCACTTGGTCTGTTCAGCCTGGAGGAGACTGAGGACAGACCTCATTGGAGTCTACAACTTCCTCATGATGGGAAGAGGAGAGGCAGACACTGATCTCTGCTCTGTGCGTCCAGTGACAGGACCCAAGGGAATGGCCTGAAGTTGTGTCAGGAGAGGTCTAGCTTGGATATCAGAAAACGTTTCTTCACCAGAGGATGGCTGGGCACTGGAACAGGGTTTCCAAGGAAGTGGTCACAACACTAAGCCTGACAGAATTCAGGAAGTGTTTGGACAATGCTCTCAGGCACATGGTGTGGCTCTTGGGGATGGTTCTGTGGAGGGACAGGAGTTGGACTTGAAGATCCTTGTGGGTCCCTTCTAACTCAGCTTTTGTGTGATCTCAGGATTTGGAAATTCGACAGTTATACCAGGGCCCTGAGGACACTTGAGATGATGGCTCTGATCAGCCTGCCCAGAGGTCTCTCTGCACCCTGCCAGTGACCACACCACCTCCAGTCTCAGGCCTCAACTTCCTCTTAGAATAGCCAAATACCATCCTGTTTTTGCTCCTACCTCCTTTTGCTCCTGGCTGGGTTCCCTGATTGGATGTTGGACCATTATTTTGCCCCATCTATGAGTGTAGACAGAGCCTCTCTCCCACAGTCAGCCCTGCTGTCCCAGCACAACCTGACCTCAGGGCCGAGACCCCAGCCTGGAGAAAGCAGCTGGCTCTTGCTGCTCCTTGTGCTGTAACTCACCAGCACACCTTAATTAGAACAAGAATACTTGCTTTGTGTGCTTTTTGTTTATTTGGTTTTTCTTTTTTTTCTCACACACTTAGGATGTCTGGCTTTGTGGTTTAAATGACTGCAGTGAGTGAAACTGCAAATGACTGAAATGCAGATTCATCAGCATAGCCATAGTAGAAGGTGAATTAAACTAAAGATTTTGTGCAAGTGCATTTTCTGGGCGTTTTTCCTGGTAGGCAGTATGGTGGCAGTTTGTTTCACTAATCTTATTGCTCATCAATTCTCGTGTTTCTAGCAAGAAGACAAGTGAATTGTGGCTGATTTATAGATCTTTAGAGAGGCTTAAAGGTGCGTGCTTTAATTTATTTTCAGGTTCAGACATTGTCTTACAGCTTTGAAATGGTTAGTGCTGCTGCCCAAAAGATTTTAAACAAATTTGCTGTCTCCCTGGCTAAGTCCACTGCTGTTTTGAAGCATATTGTTTCCATGTCCATGTCAAACTGCTATCTGTTATTAGAGTAATACGAGGAAATGGAAAACAATAGCTGCAAATTTTGGAAGCTGTCACATCCATGTCATCATTAATTTTGTTTTATCTACTTTTATTCTGGAAGCATCTCTGTAAATGGTAGGAAGGAGAAGTCAGAAAACTGTCAGGTCCTATCAAAAAAAGGAGAAGATTATTAAACAGGAGGAAGGAGATGAAAACAGCAATTTAAATGCCAGTACCAGTGACAAGCTTATTAACCTGCACAGCCCATGACAAATAAGAACAATTGAGATGGGTGTAGCAGTGGAGGTGGAAGAAACTCAATCAAGTTTAAGCAAAAATACAGAGAATAAATCTTTAAATCTGCCAGTAACACAGGAGCTCTTCTGTGCTCTGTCTGCCAGTGGGACTGCAATACACATATGCATCCTTGGGTGAAACACTTCAGACAGCTATATTTAATGGCAGTTTAATCCAGCCTCTTTGGGGATGTCTTGTTTGTTTTTTTAGTTCTGGGTTTAAATAGCTGTACTCCTTACAATGTTCAACTAGCTGGTTTAAAATTAGTTTCAGGTATGACTACTGAACTGTTGTGACTGAAAAATCTTTACTAGAAAGATTCCCATTCTTGACCATTCTCAAGAAAGTTTCCTTTTAAACTTCAAAAGTGTCAGACAAATAAAATATTGCTTATAAACAAAGCAGTACACCAGTGGAAGAAGAAGCAAAATACGTTCCTCCGTCTCAGTAGTAGAGGAAATTTAGAAGCGTACTTTTTACTGTCTGCCTTTGGAAAGAGGGGTAAGTGAGCTGAAAAAACATTTCCAAAGTTTCTGTAAATGTGTCTCTGTGAAAGGTAAGGCCAAAATTATAAGAACTATTTAACATTTAATATAAAGGTCAAGCGATAAAATAAGGTAAAATGTGCCCATATGATGGCTCAATAGGAATGTGCTAAGGAAGACTGCTGAATTTGGTTTTTTATTACAAAGAAAATAAAATCCCAGAGCTAGAACTGTCCCCAACACAATAGCCTAAATAAGAGCCTTTCCATTAATTTCAATGGGAATTGAATCTATCCTTCCACTCTCTAGGCCAAGCAATGATACCAGTCAGTCTTTAAAACCATGATTTATTCTAAATGCAGCCTGCAGAATGCCACCAATGGAGCACTCCTTTGTGCTTAAAATAGAGCATTTTTCAGGCGGAAAATACAGAATTTGCAGTCAGAAGCAGCATTGGACTCTTGATTTTGTTATTGCTTCTCAATTCTAAAGATGTCAGCTTTTAATTGGCCAGAGTATGCCACTGGAATGGGCAGCCAGACTCCCTGGTTGTAAGTTAGGATAACATCTGTCTTTTCAACTTGCTTTGGCAAAGGAAGCATGCACAATTTTTTGTTATTCCAAAAGCCCTTGAAGCATGAAGAACACCAAGTTCCAATGAACTGGAACTTCTTTGTTCCACTGACTCTGTGAATAGTTGATTCATTTTCTTTTATCTTTTCTTTTTTCTCTATCATTCCCTGCCTTTTTCCTCCCTGTCTTTGGCAATTTTGGTGAAGCTTTTATCACAGAATCACAGAGTAGGCTACGTTGGAAGGGACCTCCAACAAACATTGAACCCAACTCTCAGTGCTATCCAGAACCATCGCCAAGAG
This sequence comes from Entomyzon cyanotis, assembly GCA_024500445.1. Classification (NCBI taxonomy): domain Eukaryota; kingdom Metazoa; phylum Chordata; class Aves; order Passeriformes; family Meliphagidae; genus Entomyzon; species Entomyzon cyanotis. The sequence goes on along the minus strand of JAKEPQ010001009.1, from coordinate 19,902,855 downwards.
TCACATCATGTGCCTGAGAGCATTGTCCAAACACTTATTGCACTCTGTCAGGCTTGGTGCTGTGATCACTTCCCTGGGGAGCCTGTTCCAGTACCCAACCACCCTCTGGGGCAAGAACCTTTTCCTGATATCCAACCTAAACCTCCCCTGACACAACTTCAGGCCATTCCCTTGGGTCCTGTCACTGAGCACACAGAGCAGAGATCAGTGTCTGCCTCTCCTCTTCCCGTCATGAGGTCTGTCCTCAGTCTCCTCCAGGCTGAACAGACCAAGTGCCTACAGCTGCTCCTCTGTGTATGGCTTCCCCTCAAGGCCCTTCACCATCTTTGCTGCCCTTCTTTGCATGCTCTCTAATATTTTAGTATCTTTCTTATATTGTGACACCCAAAACTGCACACAGGACTCAAGGTGAGGCTGCCCCAGCACAGAGCAGAGCAGGACAATTCCCTTTCTTGCCTGGCTGGCGATGCTGTGTCTCATGCACCTGGGACAGGGATGTCCCTCCTGGCTGCCAGGGCACTTGCTGACTCATATTCAACTTTCCCCTGACCAGGACTCCCATGTCCCTTTCCACAGCTCTGCTTTCCAGCCTCTCGTTCCCTAGTCTGTCTGTACATCCAGGGCTGCCCCATCTGAGGCACAGAATCTGGCACTTTCCCTTGTTGAACTTCATATGGTTGATTACTCAGTACTCTAATTTGTCGAGGTCTCTCTGCAGGTACTTTCTGTCTTCAAGGGAGTCTACAGCTCTCCCAGTTTTGCATGGTCTGTGCATTTGCTCTAGTATCCCTTAATGTCCTGCATCCAGGTCGTTTATGAAGATGCTGAAGAACACAAGGCTTGCTGAACCCCACTAGTGACAGGTGACCAGTCTGATGTCATCCCATTTGAAGCAATCTTAGTTGATATACAGGTTGAAAAACCTTCATCCTTACATTATTTAAATTTTAAAATTAAAAGTTTAATAAAGTTGAAAATACTCTTTACTCTGCAAATGATGCTGGCATGCATGTATGACATCTTGAAATTAGCATTCAAGCAAGCTGTTTGTATATTTTTGTGTGTGTGATGCTTTAAAACCACACAGTATTAGTCAGCTTCTAACATTTAGAGCTAGATAGAGATAATGAAGTGAAGAAGGGTACTTAATACAAAAGCAGAATGCACATGGCTCTTCAGCAAAGACCAGCCTAATATTGGTGAGTTTTTATAACAAAATATAAACTGAAGGATTGAAGAGAGCAGAGGAGGAGGAGGAAAGATGGTCAGATGTTCAAGAAGCCCAAAGAAAGGCAATTGTAAGGGAGCATGGAAAAGACTAACTAGTTGCACTGAGGTAGAGCTAATGCCACCCAAAATGCTGGAAGTCCTGATCGCTTCCAAAAAATATTTTGGGATGTGCTTTAGCCACTTATCATCCTCCCAGCTTCAACACTGGGCTGGTCTCAACCTTGACTACCTCCATTTTGAAGGAGCAGTGGCCCCTCTAAAAGCTGGAGATCAAGAAAAAATCCGTGAATGAGTAGGAATGGCCAGCAAGTTTTATTTTTCCTCCATTTCACCTTTCTTCCAGAATAATTTGGATGTTAGCCAGACCTTGTGAAGGTCATTTTCTGTACCCTGTTTTTTACCAAAGGAGGGAAGAAACACCATGTACTTCCTGCTGAGTCTGAGATGGAGTATTTCAGGTGCTGCAATACCTTTGAAATGTAGACCTCTAGAAGTAACCAAGGACAGTGCTCTTTATGGTATAATGTTATTACATGTGACACTTCTTTGACAGACCTCTTTTATGTACTTTTAGCCTATGGCAATATGTTATAGAGAGAAGAATTCACTGACATATCCAGGAAAAGAAACCCAATGCATAAAAAATTGAAATGACAAGGTTGACAAGGTTATTTTGTAGCTTTTGTTGCATTATGATAATAACTAACAAACTATTATGCTGCATCTAAAACTTCTTAGGATTAGCAATGCCTTTTTCACTTGTATTCTCTTAAAGGACACTTCAACATTTGCTTTAGAATCTTTCTCCTCTTCTCCCAGTAGATTAAAATGAAGAATTTTGTAGCTTGTTCACTACATATCCCTGTCTGCAGTATTGTATTTTGGATCCGCTGTGAGTGTTGGCATACCTTTTTGTTTGGTTTAGTTCTTAGATTGCTTATTTGTTTATGTTGCCATCCTGCCTTCTAAATCCAGACAGGGATAATACCAGAGCAGCAACTTCCAGGGCCATTTCTCTGGAAAGAAACATTCTTTGTTTTTGTGTGTACCAACACACTTCTCCTCCTACGAGCCCATTGCTGTCACTACTTTGCTTTCTCTGTCTCCCCACTGCAGAGATCTCTGTCAGTCTTTCCTGGAAAAATACTTGACTAAAAATGAAAGTACACGTGATCAGATCCTTCACTAACTAGGTTTAATAAATGAAGAGGAGTTGTGACCCCTTGAAGATGTCTATTGAGGATGGCTATTGTTGTGATTAGATCTTTGCTTTTTTATTCCTAATAGAAACTTCCTTTTTTTATTTGTTTGTTTATTTGTTTTAAATAGACTATATAAAACCTTAAAATAGAGCAACCTAGAAAAAATCACCATGAATAGATACTATTCACTGAATTCTATGGGCCATTTAAATAAGCTTGCTTAAAATATTGCTAAAAATTTAGAGTAAAGAGTTACTAGGGAAAAAAAAATCAGATCTCTGAAATCACATGCATAGAACCACAGAATCTGAAGATCTAGTGGTTCCTTTCTCTTCTTTTTTTTAACAATATGGAAAACCTCTTCTGTGCAACATGACAAGGAGCTAGCTAACTAATAACAAGCTTCTGAAGCACTAACACATATGCCATATCTGTCTTGTGCCTGTAACATTTTGTAAACAACTGTGTTTGATGTTTGCTGTTGCTTCTTTGATCTTGTAAAATCCACCACAGAGATATGAATATGTTCAACATAATCTGAAAATATTTATTTTCTAGTTATGGCAGTCACATTATATCATTAGAAATTTGTTTCCCCACTAATGATGCATCATCTCAAGTGATGCATTCTTGGTAAAGAATTCAAATTTATTTATGACAGATTTAGCAGTTAAGAGGTAAGATCAATAATTTCACAAAGCATCACGAATGACCTGTACAATGCAACTGCACACACACACACACAGACAAAACCAAAACAAACTGGAAGTATTATTTTAAATAAAACTATAAAAAAGTCTTGACCATTGTCAGAAAAAATATCTATATCTGTTTCTGAACAATCTGCAGTTCTTTTTCTGTGAAAAATACAGTCAACGCAGTGCATCTGTATTAAAATATCAGATAGCCTAAAATATTTAATACTCACTTTTTGTACCTACATATGGTATTAGTCTTATCTCAACTTGTATTTTAGTCAATAAAATAATTTTTTTATAAGATGGTTTTCTAATCTAAATGTGTTAGGTTTTTGTTTTCCAAACATCCACTACTGGTCTAAATGGTAGCACTAGTAAATACACATGGAAATTTGCCTTTCTGCTCTCCAAAGGGTTGTGTGTGTAGATAATATTCTGAAGGTAGAAGGAAGCATGCTGGCTGTTCAGCCTAGGTGTGGAAATTACACAGGCTGTATGACCTCCTTCAGAAACCTTGAACTGAACCTGTAATCTCTGTAGGAGTTCATCTCTCCCACAGCCTGCTGAGGAGCTGATAGGAGGCTGCCAGCGTGAGGAAGTGAGGTTGGAGTAGTAAGAGCATTGCTGATTTTATGTGAAATAATTATTGAAAAAGAGTTCTATGTGACTCTTCTATGCAGCGAAGAATAATTTAAAGTAAACAATGGAGGCATGTGTACTGAAGGGCAGCTCCCATCCCTGAGACAGAAGGTTGTGAGAAATTAAGAACATAATTAACATGATGATTTAGAAATTAAACTCTAGTGTCTACAAGCTCTTTTTATGTAGTATTATATCTCAGTAATTTCCAGCAGAGTATTGAAGACGTCTATTTTTCACCAGTATATTTACTTTAAAAATGAGAAGTAACCAAAATTTTAACTGGAATTCAGGCAGAATATGCCAGTGTTGGTCTGATGCTTTTAACTTTGGTTTAAGTGCTCTTGATCTGAGGAATGGAAATAGATAGCAGTAGTAAACATGATTTTGATTAAGCCACTGGAGCTTATGAGCTTACAAGAATACACTTATTCTTGAAGGAGTGGGTAGGATTCAAATGGCATGAGCACTACAAATTCCCTCCTAAGATCTGGTGAGCATCTTCAGACTTGAGAAAAAAATAACACCATTTATATTACTCTTCATGGAATATTCCACAAGAAATAGCTTAGAGGTAGTTTCTCAATCCTCTTTTTGAATACAGAGCTAGCTCCTTCTGATATAGTGGCTTCCAGTCATGAGATCTTCCTAATGCTGCCTCTAGGCCAGGTATTGCCAGCATGAGGTGACTGCATGAGTGGGAAAAATCACACTGAATAGAGATCAAATATGATGGTGAGGTTAACTTTAACAAATTTATACGTAGGATAAGGTGGGCCTACTTTCACTGAGAATTATGAACTTAAATAAAAACTGACTACGGAATGTGGTAGTGGCATGGATATGGGAGACAAGAGAGTTTAAAGTGTGGACATCAACCATATAGTACTGAGTGTTTAGCTGTAAATATTTTGGTCCCATATACTGAATTGTAATGGGTGGGAAATGATCTGTAATGAGGAAATTTCTCTTGTGAATAATCTCTAGATTATACTGAGCAGTGTACTTATGCAATGGGGCTGCAAGCGGCCTCTGGGAGCTCTTACCAACCTTCATACAATTCATGCTCTCCTAAGGATGTCATCACCTTGGGCTGCTATCCAGCAGTGTGTGAGAGAGAATAACTTTGTGCTCTATTGAAGCAAGAAACACTACAGAAACAGCAGAAATATTTGACAAAGCTGTGCTGGAACATCCAAAAGGTGAAAGCTGTGAAAATTAGACGTTTGCTAAAAAGGTCTCCTCTTGTCCGAGTCAGTTAGAAAACCTGCCAACTGCCACAGCATGTATGGCACAGAAACTTCAAAGATATCAATACTGTTAATTTCCCACTAAGCATGGAGACACCTGTAATTTTCCCAAAGAAAAATGATGGTAGGAAAATCTTCAACCTTCATCTATGGTTCAGGATCAGCTTTGGGGATCTACTTTGATTTAGCAACGATCTAGCTCAATGCTTCCCAAGCTGGTGGTATCTAAACCTTACACAAAGGCTTTTAATTGACTTGAGGCAATTTTTCTTCAGACTGGTAGTATAGAAAAAAGGAGGTTTAGAAATGCATGAGAATGTCTGGAGAAGCTTGGGTAACATCCATAGTATCTACGACTGATTTAAGAGCATTTAAAACAAAAGTAGAGTTTATACTTAGTAAAATTATAATGCTTTAACTTAACAAAGGATCTATAGTTCATGTTAATGTAACAAAAATAATTTTGCAGTATATTTGTTAATGTTACACATAAGTCGATAAAATATTATGCAAGTTTTGGTATTTTGAATGAAACAATGGGAGATGAAGCTGCATGGAGACCACAAAACGTGTGAAATGTGAAAATTTAATATTTCACAAATCAAGTCATCCTGAACACTTGCATGTAATCAAGCAAATGCCTACAAGGAACAATTGTACAGAAATCCCCAAGAACCTCTCCAGGAACTCAACAGACTGAGGTGCCTTTCTAAAGTGCTTGTACCCTAATACAGGCAGTATGGGAAAAAAACACACTGAGTTAAAGGTCTTTGTGCAATTGCAGGGCTATGGGATGTTTTCAATCACAAAAGTATGGTGGGATGAGTCCCATGACTAGAGTGTTCCAATTCAATAAATTTCTTCAGTGAAATGGCTCAACTGGTAAATGAGGGGACAGCAATGGGTATTGACTACCTGGACTTCAGTAAGGCCTTTGACATTGTCCCTCACAGACAAGCTGTTGAAGTGTGGGCTGGATGAGGAGTGGGTGATTGAGAATTACCTGAGTTTCTGAGTCCAGAGGGTGGTGGCACAAAGACTAGCTGGAGGCCAGTGGCTAGTGGTGTATCCAGGGATCAGTGCTGGGTTCAAACCTATTTAAAAGGATCTTCATCATGGGCCTGATGATGACACAGAGCTGGTACTAAAGGATGACAAGCCAGAGGGTCATGCTGCCATCCAGAGGGACCTTGACAGGCTGGAGAAATGGGCTGATAGGAACCTCATGTACTTCAACCAGAAGTGTGAAGTCCTGCACCTGGTAAGAATCAATGCTAGGCACCATTAAATTCTGGACGCAGCTACGAATCAGCTTCAAGAAAAGATATGGGGAGTCCTGGTGGACGCCAGGTTGCACATCAGCCAGCAATATACCTTCCCCTCTACTGGGGGCTGGTGAGGCCACCCCTGGAGTTCTGTGACCAATTCTTGGTGCCCTAGTACAAGAGAGACATGGACATACTGGAAAGATTTCAACAAAAGGCCACAAAGATCATGAAGGGGCTGGACCATTCTTCCTGTGAGGGAAGACTGAGAGAGCTGGAGCAGTTTAGACTGGAGAAGAGAAGCCTAGGAGGGCAACTTAGTATTACACATAGATAACCTGATAGGAGGCCACAAAGAGGACAAAGCTGAGCTCTTTTCAGTGCTGCCCAGTGACAGGACAACAGGCAATGGACACAAATTACAAATACAAAGGATGTTCTCACTGAGCATCAGGAAACACTTTTTTACTGTGCAAGTGATTGGGCATTTGCACAAACTCCCCAGCAGGTTGTGCAGTCTCTGCCCTTGAAGAACTTCAAAAGCCACCTGGACATGGTCCTGGGCAATCATACCGAGGTGGCCCTGCTTGAGCAAGGGGTTTTGACCAGGTGGACTCCATGGGTCTTTTCTAACTTCAGCCAATCTGTGATTCTGTGACAATACTGTGTCATCACAATTTCTGTGATAGTGTGTGAGTTTAATGAGAGTAGAATATCTGAAAATAAAATGGGATCATTCAAATAGATTATAATGAACCAGTGATTGAGATGATTATAAATAGCATACTGTGGAGTTAAAGTAGTTTTTCTGTAAATGAGGTCTCTGAGGAATTTTGATGTTGCCAAGACAGATTTGTTGCATGCATCATAACTACTCAAGTTCTAGTTTGTATGAAACTAATAGATTTTTGTAATAAAAACTGTTTAACATATATCTTGTTTTTTAGAGCATGAAGGATACAGTATTTTACCTACTATTTTATTAATATTTTATTGTTTGGAGAGACAAAACCTTTTACAAAACATATTCAATTGCTTTCTCTTTATCTAGCAAGTACTAAAAGAAAAAAAAATAGTGCTTCAGACTCACTGTGTGTAGTTAAACCTCTATTCATCACAGACTTTCACTCAAACACTGCAGTTTTTTGTATTATAATGATACTCACTTTATAAATGCTTTGATATGCAGAGAAACACTTAACTACTGGCATCTGAGCTACTATCCACTGACATGCTCAAACTCTGTAGGGTTTCTTATTTGTGCTGAGACCACTTTATATCTCTCTGACAGCATGAAGTGGGCACATTACATTTGTATTCATTTTCAGGCTTCTTATCACTGCCAAGTTGTTGAAAAGTTGCTTTAGTTTAGATCTGCACTCAAAAGTCCTGTCAGGCATATAAAATACTAAATGGGAATCAGTCAGATGCAGATACCATCCTTTAATATTGGGATGAATTTTGAGAAAAGAAATATGTGACAAGTCTAAGTGGATTTCCTTATGAACTACCTTACATGAGGGAGGAAGTACATATATCATCATAAGAAGTTTGGGTGGGTGCTGTACAATACAGTCTTGATGGCTTTATTTTACATTTGAAGCTTCTTTCTCTGTAGAATTCCTAAAAGACTACTGAAGAAAAATGGGTGAACATTTCACTATGCAGGTAGGACAGACTTGTAACCCTGCCTATTATATCTAGAAAGACATGTCTATATTAGCTTGGTCTTTTATAAATATTTCATTAAATACTTGCTATTAGGAGAAAATATCCCTGGGGAAATTGTCTTCTGTAAAAAGTGAGTTTCAATATATTTCACAGAACAATGGGGCTCTGGCTTATGACTAAACCATATAAACATACATAGCTCTAATGGCAAAAAAGGGGAAGAGTCCAAACACTGGCAGACAATTAGCTATGATGTAAAACATATTTTATGTTCCCCAGGTTGGAACAGGATCCACATTTCAGATCAGGAAAAGAAGGCTTGCTTATAAAATATAGTAATATTGTACAAGATGTGTTATTTCCCTATTATTTTCCTCTTGTTTTTAGGAAGTGTGACTTTTTCCTGGCATCACTTTTCTATGTAAGACCTTGCTGCACTATGAATTTTCACAGCAGTTGAAAGTTGCACACCAGTAAAAAAAATTGGATGCAGGAAAGTTAATTTTCATAATAATTTAATTCAGTAAAATATAAGGGGTAGGGGATAGAAAAGGAAGAGTGTTATATCATTCCAATAAGTTTTTAAACAAACTTGGATTCTTGTCTCAGTAACAAAATGAAAATATTCTAAACAGGAAAAAAACAACAAAACAACCTTATGATTTTGTCCCTATTCTTCAGAGCTTTCCCACATTTCGTAACATTCAAGCACAACATAATAATTTCACTGCTAGAGGTGTCCATATTCCAACTCCTAATGAGATTGTAGCTTGTGCAAACATTCTGGTATTGCTAGATTTTTTCAGCTGCTTTTTATTACCTGTTCAGCTATATCAAATTTCTGCTTCACAGCAAATATACTTCATGCTCTCTCAATAACTTTCTTCAGCATGTAGAAGAAATACATGTGAATGATTGATTATTTGAGGATCAAATATATGTCCCATTGTATGATTTCTAACCAGTTTTTAAGAGACTGAGTGCTTTTTGATGTTTGTGTTACTTAGAGCTCTGGGCAACACCTGTCACTGCTGTTCACAAGATGGATGGTTGTAACTGCTATTATGTCTACTGCGTGCAGTTTCAGAGAGCCACTAATATAAATGTTGTATGGTTTATTGCTTCATGGAAAAATGAGCCTCTTAATGTAGCATGGCTCTGGTTATTCTTCATTACCTGAAATACTGTGGAAGAGCTTGTATGTCTAATGAGAATTATAGATTCAGTGCAGAGTGTACAAAATATAATTATCACTGTTTCCAGACTTAAAAGGGTCTTATTCATCATGTGCAAAAATATTCAAGCAACATTAAGAAACTTCGTTCCTACTTATTACACTGACTGCACAGAAAAATGCGAAATTAATGAAAGAAGCATAAATTTTCCCATTTCCATAGGTCTTTTTTGAAGCATTTTGTTTGAGAGTGAATGAATGTGAAGCTAGGTGTGGCAAAACCTTGTATCTATACACAACTATGGTCTATTTTCCTCCTTCTGTTTCTCTCTATAGCCATGTACAATTGATGACAACAAATACAACTCTGTCTTCTGTTTTGCAGTAATGGGTAAACGAAGACTCTAGATCAGAATCTAAATATCTTCTAAATGTACAGGGGCTGTGGAACAGTAGGAAAAATTGTATAATATTTTGCCCACTGTTTAAGTGGAGGGGTTGGTGTTTATACCTGTTTTTTCTTCCATAATGTGTATGTTCAGAAATATGACTGTGCATATCTATACATGTGTCTCACAATATGGTCACTTCTCAGATGAAAATAAGTAACATAAGTAACATGATAAGAGCACTTGTCATGTTCTAGAGTTATAGTTAACATTATGGCCCTACCATAGATCATTTTTGAAAAATACAGAGGACTTAAGTATCTTTATATATTTTCTTGGTAAAGTGGTACAAGCAAAAAGCACAAAAAACTTGTAGCAAGTACAAGAGTATTTTGGTTAATGTGTTTTTGTTTTAATTATGTGCCAATCTTGGTTTGAATGTGACACAAATTTCCACATACTCATTCATGGTCAGTAGGACCATGGCCAGTAGATCCATTTTCGGAAGGAACAGAACAAAAAGACATTAAATTGTTTAGAATTGTCTTTGGTTTAGTTGGGTTTCATAGCTCAGTTTTAATGAGGTCTTTTTTCACTTAGATTTAACCCAGTCTTTAAGAGATATTCTCTTTAACTGCTGGAGCTAATCTCTGAGATGAAAATCTGCGTAACCACTATATAAGACCAGAATGTGTGACTGTGTTGTTAGCAGCCAGAGAAGTTTACTGAGATTAGCTTCCAACTTCCCCTCCATGCTACAGCATAAACGGCAGGAGCAGGAGGAACTTTACCACATGATGCTAAGTGTCTCAGGTTTCTCATAGATTTGAAGATAATTTTCTTCTGATTAGTACAAAGGAGCTAGGCAAACAGAATTAAAATGCGAAGGGACTCTAGTGAGTGCGAGAGAGGGAAGATTTTTCTGCCCATTAGCTAAAGGAAGCCAGTACTTGGGACAGGAAAAGAACAGATTCCAGTCTAAAAATTATTTATATAAAAATTGATACAGTAATTAATGTAATGATAGATACAACAACAATAAAGCTTAGATCCTATAACCTATATGAATATTTATATTGCACTGGAGATAGGACTCAGATCTACCTTTCGCTCATCTTATGCTAAGGAGAGTGAAATAACCACTGATTAAATTGCCATGCTTTCTCCTCCTGTCTCTTGCCGTATCATCAGTGAATTATTCCATGGAATGATGAATAGCTATTGGAAAGAATATTGTGAGACCTATTTAGAATATTCTTTAACATGGTAATTGGTTTACTGTCCATGTAGACAGGTACTAAATGCCTCCAACATCATGCATCCACTGCCTCACTACAGTGACAAAAATTAGGTGACACACAGGGGTTAAATTCCTCTTTTAATCCAGTCATTACATATTAAAATAATTAATAAGCACAGAATGAAATTTAAGGAACTGAAAACAAATAAATATAACTGTGCTGAATTGGGGGATTTATGTGTGACTGTGTTTTGAAGTTTTTCTTTCCTCAGACATGCAGTACACACAGTACAGGTTTATGAAAAACCTTGTGATCTGTTACAGTCTGTCAGTAACCTCAATAAGATGTTTACAGACCTTTTGGCCTTCCAGGCCTTAGGGTCAAAATTTCACAGATGATATAAAAAGGCAACTTTTCTTCTATTTATTGTTTTTATGATCTCTTTGGCTAGAACTAAGCTATTTTTTAAGATTGGAAAGATGCTCTATAGCCAGAGTAATATTGACTATGGTAGAGCTAAGAATGTTCTGCATTAACCTCACTGAACTCAGTGAATTTACTTCTACTTACACCAAGTAAGAAACAAAACTATTGTACCAGGAGAGATTAACATGGATGATTGCATAATTTTTAAATGGATGTAGGGCTTATGCCCAAACTGATAGAGGAGTGCTAAATCACTGAAACAAGATAGCAATTATCTCTACTTTGATTAATAAATCATTAGAAGCATGTTATCTCTCTAGCTTTTCAAAATCAACAGTAGAAGAGTAACCAGGGGTATATTGGGGTAGAGAGAGGGAGTGACAAAACAAAACAAAAAGCTTAGTGGTTTGTCACTCAGATGTATTCATTTATCCATAATTACCACAGAACCCTGTTCACTGGTGTTGCTGATACTTGCATCACAAAGCACTATAGAAGAGATTTATATAACAGCCTAATAAATGAGAATTTCCAAGTGAAATTGGCTCTTTTTCCCCTCCTGTAAGCAGAAAAAAAATGCAAATTCAGATGATAAATCTATAGAATGAAGTCACTTTACAGATGTGTTAAATCAAATTAAGAGCACTTTTATAATATTGAGCAAATGGCAGCTGTACAAAATTACTCATTTGTAAGCCTCATCTATTACACTTAATTTTGCTGACTTCAAGTACTTAATTTACATTTGTTAAACCAGCTAAATAATGTAGGAGGCAGTATGAATGGTATGTTTGTTCATACTGGAATTTATCATGTAGCTTAGGATACAAGTGTTTTGCCTACTTCGTCATTTCCTTCTTTTCTTGACAGCTTTAATCAATGAAATGGAATTCCTAAAAGGCATTTTTAAGACTTATATTAAAGCTGGAATCTACTTCTTAAAGGACAATCAGACTGGCAAAAAAATCTCATCAGAGAACACAAAACATAGTAGAAATTACAAGGCTGTCTTAATTCTTTTGGTTTCTGATACCTCAGAAATGGTGTCAGCTTTTTTATCCTGTGAATTTTCTGTTTCTTTGGAGCGTGCCCAATAGAATTAAAAATTTTCACATCACCATTTCTATTTGTATGGCTGATGTTGAAACCAGGAGAACACATAACATTTAAGGCTCTTTTTCCTAATGATACAAGCATATATTCATATTTTAGGATGATGTATGTCATGGTTAGTTTTGGACTCTGCAGGGAACCAGCCATATAAGTAGCAGGTAAGTCTCTCCTGCATTAGATTAAAATTAATTCTGGTGCCAGAGTCTGCTGGGAATACTCAGGTGCTAACATTTTATTGACCTTAGTGGGAAAAAGGAAATGGTTTTTCTGATGTGCTATTAGATCTGGTTTTCAGGATTGGTTGTAGTGTATAAATTGAAGAAAACTGCATTAAAAAAAAAAAAAGAAAAAAGCAGTGCTCTTAATATATAAACATGAGCTCCTGTCAGAGATTTTTCTCTGCAAGAAATTCTTCCAGCAAAAATACAGAGATCTAGTTATTGCTTGGCAGAGGGAAAATAAAGGCATCCACAATGACAAGACAAATTACCTTGACATATTTGGGTAATGGCATGGGATGGTTACCTTTTTTCTGAGGTTAGTTTTGTAAATTGACTACCAGAACATTTTATATAAGAACACAGAAATACCTAGAGGTAGTTTATGAAGTTAGTAAGTATCTGTTTCTGTTTTCAGAGTGATTTCTCATTCTTTCCCTAATTCCTAATATTTTACTTCCTTAGTGACCGCCACCAGGCACTTACTTACTGTGTGACTAGGCTACCGTCACAGCTTCAAGATTGCTCACAAAGGGTGACTCCAGAAACCATGATGATGTGTGAGGTTAGTGTTATTTTTACTCATGTGTAACAATTTTCTTGTTTCAAATTTCATCAGACATCTGAATTTCTTCCCAAAAATGGCTGCCAAGCATTGGAACAGGCTGCCCAGGGAAGCGGTGGAATCCCCTCCTCTGTAGTTATATAAAAGATGTAGAGATGTGGCCCTTAGAGACATGATTTAGTGGTGAATTTAGCCATGTCAGATTAATGGTTGGAGCTGGTGATCTTAAAGGTCTTTTTCAACCTAAATTATTCTAAAATATTTATCTCACAGTTTGCCTTCTGCAATGCTGCAATTAGTTCTTGCCTCAGCTACAACTTTCAGGTTGTTGTAACACAATATAGCTATATATATTTTAACATTAATAACTTTTGTGTCACCATCAAACTTTGGGCTTACTCCTTTCTTTTCTGGACCATTTTTGGATATTTTCAACAGCACAGGACTCCGTATGTACTTGTATGCATCTCCAATGTTGGCTTCCTTTTTTAAGAAGTACTTCACCCACTACAATTGACTAAATTGACTATTTTCTTCCACTCTCTTAGAATCTTTTTATTTATACTGGGACGTTTTTTATGCCATGGCTGATTAGTTTTTCTCCAGGGCCCTGGTAGGTTATGCAAAGCAGATTTTCCACATACTTGCTGATCACTTCTATGAAGGACAAGAGGCTGATAGAACAGTTATTTACTTTGAAGAACTTTTACTGGCTCTAACAAATAAATGTGTATTTATCTAGTTCACTAATTCTGTCCTTTTTATTGAAATGGCAGTAGACAAAGTGAAATGAATGTGAGCTTCCTGCTAATCAATATGGAAACCTACTGTATGGTGTTAATCTTAGTGGATCTTAGTACAGTAACTGATAGAACATTATAAATGTACAGGAGTTTAGAAGAGCATGAGCAATTGACATACAAACAATGCAGGCTCACATCATCGGTCAACTCTGAGTTAAACAGTCTAACAAGGAAGCACCACAGACAAGAAATTTCAAAAGTTTGTGTTACTGAGACTTTTCTTTTTTTGAGTTTTTAAGCAGGCTTCACCAGAGCCAACTGTCTCAAACAAGTACTTCTGTAAAAGAGATAAAATAATGGTAGAAAGAACTGAGGACTGAGATGGCACAACTTCTGCTCTTTTTTCTACCACCGAAGAAATCTGAAACTTACATTTATATTGCAATAATATGCGATTTCTTTACATATTCTTCTTGTCTAATCTACTTGCTTAATACATGGCTACGAGATGAGCTTTAGTCTAAGTCGTTTGTAGTTTGCTCTCATGAGTGCTTGGTATCTCTGGGATTAATTTCAAGTATCTTCTTCCTTGGTCTCTAACTATCTGGAGAGGATTCAATAAGCAATTTACATGCATGTCAGTAAAATGGAGTTCTTGCAGGTAAGAATATCTGAGACATTTAGTGGGTAAATATTGGAAGGGAAAATGAGAAAATAGAAGATTTGATTACTATATGCATTTTCCTCCCAGTTATTGTTTGTGAGTTGTGCTTATCAAATTGTAGTTTTCCTTGCTAGGACTAATATTCTGAATCCTGGTAAAGTACTTATGGTACAGTAAGTCTCTCAGGGATCCTGACTAAACATTTTAAGGGGATACTGAATATAAGCACAAAAAAATATATTGTTTATGTTGATAAACCTATACCTGAAGTTATGCCAATTTGAAGTCTCTCAATTAGTGTTTTTCTCAACTTTAGAATGTTTAAATTACTGACATGAATGTTCTGTGTATTTTCATCCATGTATTAAACACAGATGGAATACAAAATGTGAACAATCTATTGTCTTCAAGAAAATCTGTACTATGTGGTAATGTTTTTTCTAAAGCTTAGTCAACTGCTTGTTTTGACTTTGATTTCACAACAAGTATTGGTGACTTTGCACAACCCTGATGCTGCCACAAGTAGTTTTAATAGATGAGAGAAAAGGTAATTGGGGGATTCATAATACATTTTCTGCTGTCCGTTTGAAGGACAGTACAGAAGACCAACTCCACCAAAAGCTAACTGAAAGTAGCATTCAAGATTCTGAATTTTCTCACAGGGGTGCCACTGGAGTTCACTACCCACAAAAGAGAAAGGCACAGCCAGGCATACACACATACAACAAAGCCAAACAAAGAAAGAAAGGAGAACAAAAGAAAGAGAAAGATAATGTATACTTCCAAGAAATGTGATCTTTTTACAAAAATGTATATACATCCTATATTTGATTCATATATTTTGAAAAACAAACATCTGGAAGTTTTGTGATATGAAAAGGGGCTTAGGGAAACTGGTTTCAGATGGTAGTAAGAGATAAAAAAGGGAAAGATAAAACCTCAGACAAAGGAGAATGAAATATTTTCAATATTTGTGTAAAATAACGAAAAACATGTCATCTAAAATGTAAAAAGATGGCTAAGTCACCACAGAACTGATACATTGTAATTAAAATTCTGATCTTTGCCAAAGCAGTTCTAGTAGGATAAATATCAGTTAATGGTGTTTGTTTGTTTTAGTTTAGTACAGTTGCATCGAGTGCTTTTGCATGAAAGTTCTGTTTTTATTTTTAATTAGAAATAGTGTATTTGTAACCATACCTTACCTCATGAAAAGGATTCAGCTACTTGTGATTTTGCATTGCTGTTAGGTTATCACCAGGAGCTGTCAGCACACATGAGCTGACACATTGATTATATCAGCGTAATTAGTAACAGTAAACCCTAGTTTGTGATCAGGAGTTCCTCATCCTACTCCTACATGTACAGCCAAATGAAGGGACTGCTGTGGTAGCACAGAGCTTCACACCTCTCAGCCAGGTTCTGTCTGATCATGGTCTCCTAGGAACGCACTGTTGCAGTCAGGCCTCTACAAAACAGGTTACAGAATTATGAAATACTGTAAATCTGAAATTTAACGCCTGTAAAAATCTTTGAAGATGCTTCAAGTATTAAGTCAAATCAGTAACAACTGTTCACTACTGAGGTTGGGCTGTCATTTGACCTGTTAGCACATGAATTAAAGTTGCCTTATTCTTATCTCAGAAATGTGATTTTTGTGTTGTTAAAAGTATTATGAGGCATACATGCAAAATACCATGTATGAGGCAGAAATTTTATGCAGGATAAATGGAACTGGGAGGGGGAGGAAGCTGGAGGCAGAGTTTGGAGTTCTGATTCTGATGAAATTCAAGTTAATAAAAAATTCCAGCTCACTTCAGTGCCACAAAAATTTGCCCCTTCAAAAAGGATACAGACTTGTAATTCTGAATAGTGAAGCTTTATTATTTGAAAATGGGATTTGAAAAAAATCTGGAACACATTTTCATTTCAAACAACAACCTTTTTATTCCCCTTTTTAATACAATTTGTGTTACTAAAACGAACTACTATTGACAGCTTGGGAAGTTGGTGTGTGTACCTGGTATAAGTAGCTTTAAATATACCTTTTCTGCTTCCTTTAATGATCCTAGCTGCCATTCTCACGAGGTAAGTACTTGTAATGCTTAATAAGTGAGCAGAAGTCAGTCATTGTGGGTAGACAAGAGATCTACCATACTCCCTAGAGGCAGTTTCTGGCTCTAAACAGCAAGTCTTGTGGTCTAAATCCTCTACAAAATGTAGGAATTTAGGAGTAAAAATTTAATACACTATATCTACTGATTCTTATGAGAGAGAGAGAGATGTGAAATAAAAAGAATGTAAAGGTTTCTAGGCTGCCCGTCAGCTCCAAGATACTTGCAGTGTTTTTAGGGTCAATGCTTTTTGTTTTAAGAAGGAAGTTGACCTATTCTTAACATTTAGTAGATGCCAGATATTCTCATTATTTCTGCCAAGTAAGCTGATGCAGTGTATGAACTCTTATAGTGGTTTTCCAGCCAAAAGTAGATTGGTAGCACTTAACTTTTTTGTAGGAATTAACCTTTCTTGATTTTGGTTCTGCACACTACAGGGAAAATATAAAAAGACAAAGCAGAGGGAGCAGGGTGGGGAGAAGCAAACCCCAGACCTCTATGGGAACTTTGAACAAAAATACTCTTCTGCTGGTAATTGTAGTGCATACAGAATGCATATCATAGTTTTTGAGTTGCAGCTCTTTGCAAAAAGCATACTTGTAATGTAATGTGCAATAGCATAGACACACACAAAAAATCTCCTAAACATCTTATTAAACACATTCCCAGGTAGATATCCATATTTTAAAAGTTCTCTTCTATTGACACCTCATTATTAATTTTCACTTCAGATCCATCCTACATCTGTACAAGTCCAGAGATAGTTCACCTTCACTTTGGAGGCTGTGCTGGTACCATAGAAAATGGAATACAGAGGGAAAGCAAACATTTGGCTCTTCAGACCTTTCTACCACTTATGAAAGCATATAAGAAGGAAATCCTGAGACTGACTTTTAAAAGCCTAAAACAAAGTGTGTGCTAAGTATTCACCTGGATTGGTGTGAGTGAATTCCTGACTGAATTCCTGAATGGAGAAAGAGGTAACCTATGAGGGAATTAATTAACAAAAAAATGTTATGTTATGAATTTGATATTAAAGTCACTTAGTCACTGTAAAACATCAAAATTCAGAATATTGTTTCTATGGAGTCAGTTTTGTAGAGTTCCACTTTGATCATTCTGTTATAAAAAGAAGGAAATAATTGAATAAAATCAAACCTTTACATTGTTTTCTTGGGATTCAGCAAGAGCTTTCTTTCCTGTTTACTCTACTCTGCATATTTAGTCATAAGTTAATTTTAATAATATCCTAATTTAATTATGATCAATGATTTTGTGAGACTAAATTAAGTAAATTGAACTGTATTCTACTGTAAAAAAGTTAGTTAATTTAATTTTGTTTGAATTGTATTTGGTTTATATTATCAGTGTTGATTCTATGCTGTTAAATTTTTTATAGTTCAGAATCATGTATTATTAACCATGTTGCAATCACTGTGAAGAGTGTTGTTACTGAAATGAAGATGCTGACTTTGGTGTCATAATTTTCATGTCTAGAAGCAGCAGTGCAAGCTTCAGTAATATTTATAAATATAATTGGGTTGCAAAAAAATGCAAGGCATTATTTAAAAGAATAATCCTCCTCTATTCTGTGCCTTGTAAGTGAAGCTGTGTAGGTTATAGTCAGCAGAAGGTTTGACTTGATTATAACACAGGTTTTCTGGGAATGACTGAGATACTGCATGACTTTGTTTTCAAGAACTGGTCTTCTCTGTCCTCTTCAACAGTATGGAGAGAAAAGAAGGGAAGACCAAATTTTAAGGAGTTGCCCCTTCTTTAAGTGTGCAGGGAAGCTCTGTTTTGCCTAGCAGAGCAACATACGTGTTTCAGTTGTACCACACTGTCTTCTTCAGTGTTTATTTCTTTGTGAAAGTTGAAGCCTTTTGACTTGACTTTGTGATGCTGATCTCATTGTCCTAAATCAGATATACAAAAGTTAAAAAAAGGGTTTGCTGTAAATTTTTTCCATCAGTGCAATTTATTGTATCATTTTTATTCTGTTATTTAAAGATAGTGAGGATAGCAATTTCACATTATTTTGAATCAATGTGAATTTAGAGTTCTAAATTAGCTAAACAATTCTATAAATTCTACTCTGTGCCTGTATTTTACATTTAGGCTGAGGCCCTGTACAACTAATGAGTGAAACTTCATTTTGATGAAGGTTCTGGAACAGCACTTGCCTTTGTTTTCTGCTCTGCCAGAACAGTCTTGGCTTTTCACAGTTATAGAAAAAGAAGCAGCTTATCTGCTGATTTAAGATGTGCCTACTGTACAGTATTAGAAAGATGTCCTCATGCTGTGGAGTGTACACTGTGGATCCATTTTCAAATGGATCCATTTCAAAGGGGTTCTCTTGGAGGGGCACTTTTCCTTGAAAACAGATAAATGCCATGGCTTGTCCCTTACTGTGAGATCACCTTGCTTTCTGAAGTACAGAATGCATGCATGCTTGAATAGTAAATTTTTCTAAGATTTTTTTTGTAAGGTGCTTTCTTATTGCTACCTCCTTTTCTCCAGGCTAAACAATCCCAGCTGCCCCAGATACTCCTTGTGAGTCTTGAGGTCCAGACCCTTCACCAGCTTCATTGCTCTTTGACCTGAAAGTACTCAAACTATGGATGTAAACCAACTGAAACTATCCATGAATGGTGACGAGCTCTATATCAGCCATCATGCACAAGAAAAAGATGTACAGATCACCCTGTGTAGCTTTGTAAATGTTAGTTCATCACGACACTGAGTAATCTGAAGTTATTGGAAGACTGAAATTATCACAAAAATGGGTTGGAAGCACTGAATATTTTACACATACAGACAGTTAAAAAAGGTTAGATAGACTTAGGTACTTGAATTTGGTAAAGAAAAAAAAATCAAGTGAGTGCATGGAGAATATGTGACTCACAAGTGGTAAGGAGAAGGTAGGGAGTGGGTGATTAATAACTCTGATAGCTCAAGAACCAGTGAGTTCAAAATCAAATTATTATGTATCAGGCTTAAACCAGTAATAAGATGAAGCATTTTTCATCTTATGCATAATTTAAATTTTTTGCCAAAGAATGTTGTGCAGCTCAAAAATATGACCCCAAAAAGGGATTAAACAAGCCCATAGGCAGGATCCATCAGGCATTAAACAACTATGAAATATGTTGCTTTGAATGAAGCCTCTAGCTCATGTCAAAAACTGAGGGAAAACATACGCCAGGAAAACATACCCAAGGAAAACTCTCTTCTTGCTGTGTCCCATTCGCTCCTTATCAAGTGCTTAAAGATTTCTGGTACATAATGAGAACATTTCTGTTAAAAATTTACATGTAGGCAGTTGCTGAGTTAACTATACCTGCAGAGAAAAAGATAACTGAAGAGCCAAAAGCTGGGTGATGAGGAATAGAAGTGACAATAATTTTGCCGATTTGATCCAATTCTGCAGGAGGTGGAAGACAGAAAACCCACAGCTTTTATTCTGGGGCTTGCTATTTAAGGCCTCCAATGTACATGATAGAGTCTTCAGTCATAAACTTACTGCCTCTCAGGATTGAGGTTTTCTGACACTGATCAGGAGCGCATAGAGCTACGACCTGAACAGATAACATGGGTTTTAAGAAATCCTTTCTGGAAACAGTATTTAAATATTGTAATATTATTTGCTTTATTATAAGGTTAGTATGGTTTACAGGGCCTCTTACAGCTTCCCAAGGACACTGCCCAGTGGGTAGTAAGCCGATGCCTCTTCTTCCAGTTGATGTTTTATATCTGTCCATTTCATGGTTATCTCCATCAATTTTGCCAAGCCAATCTAATTATCTGCATTGTTAATGGGTTTCCTTCTGGCAGCTATGAAGAATAATAATGCATAGTACCACTAAACTGGCTTTTGTCCATGGAATGTAGTAATTTTTGAGGTCATTTCAAAGAAAATAAATGAGATTCTGGACAATTAATGAAAACCTAGTTGCATATTGTATTTTTTAGGCTTGCCATCCCCCTCAAGTCAATCATGATTTAGATAAGACTTCAAGTACAGCTTTGTGATTTCTTGAGGATCAAAGTATCACCTACTTGCAACAAACCAATCATTTTAACCTTATTTTTCTACATAGCAGACCTACTGAATGACTTTGTTTATCTAATCAAGTTGAGAAAACTTCTCTTCAGATCTGAGAATCCAGATACTGCATTTGACAATTTTTTTATATATATGTTTGTTTGAGTCTCGTGTGTGGTCTTTACTGTTATCTTTTTTTAATAGCTCCCTCCTGAGATATCTGCAAACCTATACACTTGTGCATATACAATATTTGCAAATATATATTGCAAATATATATTGCAAATACACATTGCAAATATATTTCCAAATATATTTCTGGGATTGTTCTTTTAAGAAAGTCAATAAATATTCCAGAGTTGTCATTTTGCCGTGCTTCAAGGAGCCAAAGTTACAAAAGAAAACATTTTAATGCCAGAGTCTCCATATAGCTGCTTTTCAATCTATTTAAACAGTGAAAATTTGTTTTAGATCTCAGCCCTATGAAGGCATACACATCCAACTTTGAACTTGTGAACAGTATCATTAGGTTCAGACAAAGTCATTTTCAAGCATTCCTTTCTGACAGCCACTGTGGTATTAATAAATGTTCCTGTGTGTAGACTTAGAAAGAAGACATCAAAGAACTTGCACAACACAGTATGAATAGGCACAGTATTTTTGGCAACCAAGTAACCAGTATTCATTTCAAAAGCAGAAAAAATATAGGTATGAATATGTTTAAAATTCTTGGCTTTATATAGTGTCTCTAAATCCAAGTGTAGTGCCAAAATTAATTAATTTTCTGATATCAAAAGTGTTTTTTCTTATTTAAACAAAGTGAAAATCTCAATTATCTTATTATCAATTGCACAGTTTTTAAGTACACATGACAATTGAGTTCATCTAGCTGGTTTAGCAAATTAAAAGACTACCTCTGTGACATTTACCCTTTTCTACCTATTTATAAAATATCATCTGAGACTATAAAGTGTAGTTTGTCATCAAATTATACTATGCTGGCTATCCTGGTGCTCCAAAAGCAAATAAAGAAGTGTATTTGCCCTGTAAGTATAGCCGATAGGTTTAATTTTACATTCCATTATTTCTGTAGCAGTTGTAGAAAATCATCAGTCTGTGATGCATAGTGATGCAAAGCTACTGCATTTAAGGGACTAACTTCAATTCATACTGAAATCTGTTAATTGCTTTCAAATTGGTAATTTAGTAATCAGTAGAGTGAAATGCTATATGGTTCACTGTAATTTCAAATCTCCTATATAAAGCTGGATTGTTCCCCATTAGAAGACAGGAGGCTTTAGTGTCAGCCAAATGAATCAGTTTGTACATAGATTAATCAGATATTATGTGCTGTAATTTACCCATTTAACATAAGATTTTTGGCATGCTGCTTATATCTAAGGTAAGGAAATAAGACCCAACACTGAAAATACACAGTGTCTCTTTTTTTCTGGAGTGTACTCACACACATATTTAACATTAAATCTCATTGGCATTTTTATTTTGGTTTTTTTGTCCTTATTGGGATAATAATTCTAAAAAATGTTGAAATTAATGAATTTTTCAGAATAAGAGCCTTAAAATGAAAGAGAAAAGGGTAACTTCAGGGAAAATTTTCCCTGCATGTGTACTGTAGGATTCAGTAAACAATTTCCATTTATGAACCCCATTCTCATTATGGTGTTTTATGTTTTGAGAAAATGCTGACTGCTAACTATAATGCATGAAATAAGGTAAGTCTGAAACAAACTCAGATTCTAGGAAACAAATATTTAATGAGAGTTTCTCATTAAACTTAGGAGTTACTATAAAAAAACAATATCTAGCACTTCATTAGCTGAGCAAAACTCTAATTAAGGATTAGCATTGTCTTTAGAGTTAGAAATTATTGCAGCTTTCATTGCTTAAAGAATACATGTTGGCTTGCCAGACTACATTCTGAATTGTACCTTGTTAAAATGAAATTAATTCTGATATTCTCAAACAATATTTTTTTTGTATAGACTTTGATGTGGAGGGGAGTTAACATCTTGTTTCAGCACTATGCAAAAGATCACTGATTTCAAATCAATGTGAATTTATGGAGCTCCATTTAGAATTGTCAATATTTAAACCTGTAAGGCAACTCAGCACTATACAGCTGCTCTCTCAATCCCCCCAGTGAAATGCAGAAGAGATTAGCAAGGGTAAAGTGAGAAAACATGAGGGTTGAGATAAAGGCAATTTGATAGGTAAAGCAAAAGCCACACATGCAAGCAAATAAATATGAAGGAATTTTTTTTACTTCTTCCTATTTGCAGGCAGATGTTTTGCCATTTCCAGGAAAGCCGAGCTCCTTCACATGTAATTGCTATTTGGGAAGACAAATGCCAGAACTCTCTTCTTCTCCCCCCGAAATTTTATTACCGAGCAAAATGTCATATTTTGTGGCATTTGGGTTCAGCTTTCCTCTTTGTTGCACCTTCCAACCTCCTGTGCATCCCCAGTCCACTCACTGTCAGGCAAACATGAAAAAAAGAAAAGGCTTTGACGCTGTGTAAGCACTTGCTCACCAACAGATAAAACATTCGTGTGTTATCAATTTGCTCACAATTACAAAATATATCCCAAACCAAAACCAGTACAGAATTCATTGGTTTGTGGTCAATTACTTTGCTGAAAGTACTGCAGTCCTCTGCAAAGACTTACAATTCAGTAATTCAGTAATTATATAATGGTAATGCTTGGTGCTGAGGGACATGGTTTAGTGGTGGACTTGGCAGTGCTAGGTTAGCACTTGGACTCAGAGATCTTTCCAACATAAAGGATTCTATGATTCTATGACTCTGTGATTTTTTTTTTTTTGTTGTCTGTTTTTCACACAGCAACTATGACACCAATTAATGTAAATCTGTGTCTACACGATTTTCAGGCAGGCAGCTATCTGGTACTTAATAAACTACGCTAGGAAGTCCTACAAGTGATGGTGGATGGAAAATTCCATGCAGCACAGTACTTTTTTCCTAGACCTGTGTGTATATAAGCAGAAATATTTTAAAATCATCCTCAAATGCCCAGAGAAAAGATGGTAAATGATTAAAGAGCTTCGAGAAAAAAACAAAAAAGAGAAGCAAATAGTTCTTTTTTTCCTTGATGAATACTGAAAAAAAAACCAGCAAGTATTATCTAAAGTTGACTGTGTTTAATAATGACCACAGGTGTCTAAGAAAGAGAGCAATAATTTTAATTAGAGGAATTTGGAGTCTACTTTATCTGCTATAGGTTTTGCTTGTTTTACATGAAACACTTCTAGTTAGGATTACCTTAAACAAAATACACATTTCTAAAATAAGTGAAAAATATGTGTATGTGGATAATTATGCACACAAATGCATATTTACATATAATTATGTCTGTCAGTAACCCGAATAGCTTTGGCTTAATGCTAATACCTCTATGGGACTTGACTCTGACTCATATTTTAATGTGGCTTAATATTCTTCTAACTTTGAAGAGCTGCTCTTTCCCTTCTTTTGTTGTTTTGGTATGTTGTTATTATTTTTTTCATTTAAAATACCTATTTAATATATAGAGAGTAGGTGACTGGCTGAAAATCACATTTCTATAATTTTACTGTTTCCCATGTATCGGACCTAAGTGTGTTAGGGGAACTTTCAGAAAGTTTTAATTAGCAAATGTAATGAATGTTCATACACGTTCGCATAACTCAGCAGAAATAAAAGCATATATGCCTGTATAAAATAAAATACACATGTATATCCAGTGTAAGTCATACACACATATTTAATATCTGTTGGTTGTTGGACAATATGTGGAAATAGAAACCAGGATTTTATGGCTGGTAGTTTTTGTTATATGAAATCACAAAATTGTAACTCCAGTTCTTGTGTTCCCCACTGTATGCTGAAGACAGCAGCAAAAAGTAAAAATACATTTTTATAAAGATACTTACAGAAACCTCACAACAGTACCTCACAGTCTCAGATGAATTTGTCTTCCAATATTACTGTGAAGCAGGGAAGTCAATTTATCTTCTTTTCACAGACAGGGACCTGAGGCACAGAGAGGCTAAAGCCCAGATTCAGACAATCTGAATGCCAGCTAAATCTCAAAGTCTTGTGTTTCCAATTGGCTAGGTGCCTCTGGCGCAGTGTCCAAGGTCATATAGGATGTCTGTGGCAAAACTGAAAATTGAATCTAATTTTTACTCAACCCAAAGTAGGGCCCTAAATCACAGAAAAATTGTATTTTAGGGATGTCTTTGTATCACCTGGAATTGAGGGGTGGGTTCCACCTGTCTGGTTTATGTCTGTTCCTCAAAATTACGTTCACATCTTAAAGGTCCCAGATATGCAAGAATAGTTTAGCTTAGGAATTTCTAAGTCACAAAATTCAACCAAGATACATTCAGTATCTGTGCAGTGAATTGATCTCAACTAACAGAATACAGTGGCATTTACATTCCACTTACATGGAAAACCAGGCTGTTTGCACAAAACTTGCATTTTCCAAATGCACCCCTCTATAGCATGCAGTTGATCAATCTGAAGGAATTATTAAATAAAACCTTCCAAGCAGGAAAAATCTAAATAATATCTGAATCAAATAACTCATACACCTGTTCTTCTCCAAATAATAATAAAAAAAATGGTCTGTATACAACTTGTCCATATAGTTTAATCCCCACAATAGCAGATTTTTTGGGAAAACAGAAAAGAACTAAATCAAAATGCCAGAGTGCAGGTTAGCCAATGACATGAGAAAAATGACAATGTTTTTTTGCGTTAATCAGAACAGGGTTGCTTGATTAGCCCCCCCTGAAACCCATGCTGCTCATTCCTGAAATAAGACAAGTAAATTCAAGCAGAAACATTGACACTCACATACAGAAAAGAATATAAAGTAAACAGCAGATAAGGAGGGAATTTGAAGTCTTTAATGCACATATGCTGTGATTGCGTAAAATCCACTTCCATTTTTTTTTTTTTTAAATTTCATGCAGGCTCGTATTCTTGGAGTTTTAGCTCCATATGAAGGAACCTGTTTTAAAGTAGCCATGCTTTGCCTAAACTCACTAACAGATGTATGTAAGAGTGAACAGCAAGTGTTTGGTTGTGTGACTGTTAGTGGAAAAGACACTATGGGGAATTTCCATTATTGCAACTCAGAAATGGATCTAAGTGCTGCATTCAAATCATGTGATACTGATACACAAAACAGGAATACAGCCTTGATGCTGGAGACTGGAAATGCTGTCTCTTGTAGTAGGTCTAGGAAAAATTAGTTTGGGGGTCCACTTTTCTCCATAGTAGTTTTTCTACTCAATTGACAGTCCCCTTTGTTATGCTCCTCAACATCTCTGCCCTCTGAAAAGCCTAGCTAATGCTCAGAACCTCAGTATTTGATTCTAAGAGACAAGTACTTAAGCAAAGTTTTAGAAGACTCAGTGTGGGGTTTTATGAACCCAATACATATTTAGCTATGAACTCTTCAGTTCTTGAAGATACCTCCATCAGAGATGGTGATCTCATATATGTACGTATGGATGCTATTGCTGGATTCACTGGTGGATTTCCAAGCAATTGTTCTTACTAGCCCCATTAATCAGAATTCATGGTGGCTAGGAACTTACTTTCAGCTCACTTTCTTTTCATCTGTAATGTAGTCATGGTTTAGGTTGTTAAAGACATCACCATCAAATTTTTCCTGCCTTGAATCTCTTTCAAAGAATTTCAGTCTGTGTGATACTGGCTGCCTTTGGATTATTCTCATGCAAGCAAACATATGTTTCTCAAAAATGTATGCACTGGTAATAAATATATTTTGTATTTTCTAACAAAAGCAGAAGCACATTTTTAAAATATTCAACAACCCAGTTTTGTTTCATTAACAGCTACAGCTCAGGCAACGTCTGTGATGTCTTTGTAAGAAGCAACAATTTAGCAGTCAGGCAAGGCAGAGGACTACTGTCTAGACAGAACAAATTTCACTTGCACTTCACTGCCCCGAAGTGAAGCAGACAGCACAGTAAAGCTTTTCTTAACTCTGTCTCCTAGCTCAATCCTAATCCTCCAGGGTATCTAGCATCCCACAGTCTTAGCTGTAGTTCCCACAAATTCCTTTTGCTTAGCTGAACATGGGTGCCTCACCTCTGAAATGGGCTTACATAAAGAGAACTAGGTTAGCACTCTTATTGACTAACTTTGGAGCCTATTCAGGTATAAGTAATTGTCTTCACTTTGTATCTTAAATTGATTCATATCCAGAAACATATTCAAAAACATTAAAAGAATTTCCTGGGATATACGCTTGTGTAGGATGTTAGAGTTCTTTGGTCTTTCTGTTCGCTTTGAAGTAGAGATATTTTAATGGGTTGGGTTATTCAAAGGGCAGAAAGCAGAACCATCTGATTTCTAATTTTCATGCTCCCAGTCTTAGAATCTTGTCTTACACTGTGCTTCTGATGACCATTTTGGACAAACTTGCTTTATTCTATATATCCATGTGAACAAAGGAACAAATGCCTCCTTGTATATTGAAGAAGGGACTGCCATTGTATCACGTTAAATTCAAAAGCCAAATATGAAGATGTTGGTAAAGAGAATAGCTGCATGATATTTTAATGCAAACAAGTAATAACCAGATATAACATGCGTTTATCTTTTTTCTTTTTAACTTGGATATCGGAAGAAGAGGCCTCTTCTTGCTGTTGCATCATTTTGACCTTCACAGAGATTTCCTATTTTCAACAATTAAAATTCTTTTTCCTATAGCCTTTAAAATAAAATACAGGGAGCTGATTTTTTTATTTCAAGGAAAGACTAGATCTACTTTATAGGTAGTTTTATATTTCATGTAAGAATTGTGAAAAATGTAGATTTATGTATTTTACTAACAGTTTTAATGTTTTATAATATAATATAATTTTCATTTTTATATATCCCCTGCATACGTACATGGGAAGATCTGTTATGGAAAACCTAGCCCTCTGTCCCATCTATTCACCCACAGCCTAACTGACAATCTAATTCTTCTCACTATTTCTGAATATGTTATATTTTTCTTTTTTTTAAAAAATTATTTTGTCACCTTGCATAGAATTTCTGTCCTGAACTCAAAAGTTCTTCCTCATCTCACTTTTCTTGAAATCAAGAAATTTCTACCCCAAAACTTTCATTTTTATTAAATGGTGGGTTGGACAAAATGCTTTTGCACAAAGCTGTTCCTAACTCTATGTCTCATCATAGTTACAGTCTAAACTCCTTAAACATGTGAACAGCATTAGAAAGTAGTTGGATCTTCATATTTTATAATTTCCTTATGATGCTGCTGATTTTCAAGCATGAAAAATGTTGTGTGAGTAAGAAAACCAAAAACTCCCCAAGAGAAAATATCCAGCAACTTTTTAGGGCCTTTTGAAGACTGTTTTCCAGTTTTTCATAGATTAATTTCTATAATATAATAGCTAATAACTAATGGATATAATACAATATAATGTATAATATATTATATTGTACATATATAGTATGTACAATATATAGATACTGATAAAATGGAACATGTTGGAATGGAACATATTTGATTCCTGGCCAGTACCTGCTTCTCTTAATATCAGACCTGTGGCAGCAATGGTCTCTTCATTATCATGACATAGAGCCTCATTGCTGTTCTGGGAGGTTTGATGTGTCCCCTGACTTAAAGTAAAATGCAAAAGTAACTGTGAGATCATTCTCTTTGCTTTCAAGAAGTAGTTGATGGAGATGACTTTTCTTCAATTCTTTTTATGCCCCAACATGAGGTTTCTATTCTGTGTAACTGCAGATGATCTTTTGTGTAGCAGACAACGAGGATTAGCTGATAAAAACAAAAATCTTGTAAATCTTACTCCTTGTAAATGGGGCTATGAATAATAAAATATGATGCAGTTCTTTAATTAATAATGACAACTTTTTGACACAAGAGCACAGCTCAAAATTTAATGTAGCACACACCTGTGCAACTAGAAGCTAAAATGTGACTAATAATCTAAGGTGCAATTCATTTAAAGTGTTTGTCCAAAGACATTTTCTACTAATTATAAACAATCACTACTTACATTCACAAGCAAATATAAACGTTGACTTTTTAAAAGTTAACAGATGATTCAGCTCCCATCTTTATTGCACTTATATGGACCAATTACAGCTGGAAGTACCACTGTCAGTATTAAGCAATTTACTGAGAAATTGTTTCCTGAAGTGTCATGTGTTTCACAGGTGTTTTAAAGGAACATCTTGCTTTTTCAAAACTTGCAGCAGAACACTTGTTCTCCCAACTCTATGTGGCATCATCCAAAGGCTCAAGATCATGCAAGTAGGAGAAATAGTCTGGCTATGGTAATACAAGTTAGTTCTTTGACTCCTCAAGAGAGAAAATTAGCTGATATGCAGCTGTGGTCTACTGCAGCTACTAGATTTACCTTATTTAAAGTTGCTGTGCTGCTTCCCCTGATGTACTTCTGCTCATGATGCAGCCACAGCTAATGGCATGATTATTCCAGTTCAGCAAGAGGCAAAATATCTTATGCCTTACAGCTCTTGCCATTTGAGTCGCTTGCTTATAGAGGATGGGAATGCATGGAAATTGCTAGTTGCTATAATGATTGTCAGATGTATTCAGTGTTATCCCTTTATATTTTCTGAGTTATGTTGCTCTCTTTCTTGCTCTACTCTTTCCACTTCAACAGTTGAAATGTGATGTGAATTACAAGAGGCACCTCAGAAAAGAAAATACCAAGTTTACATAATTTGACCCCTGGCTGTTGCTCTTTTTTACTAATTCAGGTATTTATAATCCACAGGCAGCTATATACACCTTTGGGAGTCTGAAAGTTAAATGGTGGAGACATAAATAAAACAAAATACAACTAATGTGACAGCATTATAAAGCTGAATTCCTGGTGGATTTAAAGTCCTTTTCCTAGGTTTTAGAAAGATGGACAGCTTACAATGGAAAATTTACATCTTTGAAGAACTTTGATAATGGAATCACACATCAATGACAGTGTATTAATGAGCTATACTTTAAACGTTAATAGGTGACAACTCAATTCAAAGGGGAAAAAACCTGAAGTCATTCTTTCTATTTTTATTACTCTGTGCAATGACTGCTTATAATGTTGAAGAAATGAACCCTCAACTCCATTTTTAGCTATTAACTACATTTATTAAGAACCATTAACTTAGACTGATGGAATTTTATTTCAAGAACACGACAGTGCAGATAACTTGGTTTGTCTTAGGCTTTTTTTAGCCGACTTTTTATAGATTTTCTTTCTTCTACTCACCCTCATACTTATTGCATCCTCTTGGAAATTCATAGTGACAATGGTTTAAACTAATGTGAAAAGAGTTTCAGATGAAATCTTTTGACCAAGTCTAGAAAGAAAGTTGTAGGATTTTCTGTGACTTTCGAAGCTACTTGACACATAAGCTATATGAAAGAATGTCTTTATTGCTGTGGTGGGTTGATCTTGGCTAAGGGAACAAACTACTATCCAACTACTCACTCATTCAGGATGGATTAGAAACTATAATGAAAAAGCTCTTGGGTTGAGAAAAACAAAGAGAGTCTAAATTAATTTATTACCAATTAAAATATATTTGGCTAGTGAGAAAACCAAGACAAAAAAACCCACAAAAAACAAAACAAAAAACCTCCAACAAAACAAACAAAAATACCAATACCTTTTTGCCTGTCTTTTTCCAGCCTCACTGAAGTAAGGAGAGATGCCACCTTGCTGCCTTCAGCAGACTTGCTCTTGACCAGCCCCATCAAGAAAGAGGATGGTCAGGCTTCCCAGGCCTGAGCATACAGACCTACATGCCCATGATAAAATCTTTCAGTGTAGTAAGTAGTAAGGTACTTGGGTTGTTCATAAATCTGTTTGACATGACACTATCAATTTCTTCCCCTATTCTACTGTGATGGAGCTCTTGGCCAGCATTTTTGGTCCCTATATGTGAGCAGCAAAAGCAGGGCAGAAACAGATCCTTTGTTACTAAGAACATATTTTCTGTTCTTTAGTTGCACAAATTTAGGGCTGCTCCAAATTTTGCTTAGGTATTGGCTCCACCCTGGGGGATTGGAAGAAAAAGTGACAAGGAACAGGAGTAACCCAGATGATCTAGGATTACAGCTGAAGCTCTCTTTCTCTCAGGTTTTGTAGGAGGAGGAACTAATCTCTTTAACTGGATGTTTCTTCCTCCATTAAGATGGTTGGTGTCTGCAGTATTTCTAGAGTGCCTCCATCTGCTTTATTTAGGATGTGAATTCTTTTCCACTAACTTTAGTTGCCCAAAGCTAGGTATGTAATGTTCATTTCTCTATGTTTCTAACTGTATATTACACAATATATCATATGTGTAATAAGTATTTCTGGAGAGTGAGACAGGATCATAAAATGAGATGGATCACTGTCTGGAGGTATTTCTCTCTTGCTTCATTAACTGTAGAGGATAAAGATGATGAATCTATCTACCACTGAATGTATATAGAATTAGCAGGAAATAATGGATACCCCTATTGCACTAAGTTCCAGTTCACCTAGTTCTCTCTGGAAATACCCACATTCTGTCTAGGAGGTCAATTGTTGGAGTACTCACACAAAAAGAGGGAAGTGGATTCCAAACACTCTTCAGTATGAGGAGGGAAAGAGATTGAATACATAATTCTCTTACTCCAGGAAACACCATTAGGTAGCCTAGGTACCTGTGTACTCCATCAGCCTTATTGTTCTCTAGGAATGCAAGACTAAATGGTTCAGGGAAGCACCAAGGGGGACTGTGAATTTTGCATATTGGCTACAGCACAGAATAGGGAGATTACATGCGGCT
Organism: Entomyzon cyanotis; assembly: GCA_024500445.1. NCBI lineage: Eukaryota > Metazoa > Chordata > Aves > Passeriformes > Meliphagidae > Entomyzon > Entomyzon cyanotis. The sequence continues at coordinate 19,871,334 of JAKEPQ010001009.1, read as the reverse complement.
TTTGTTCCATTACAAAAATGGGAACAAAAGATAACTTTTAACAATTTAAATAGCCTAATGTAGTATGGACAGATGCACAAGCCTTCCGGAATTCCATTGCTATTACAGATGCATGTGCCAGACTCTCTGCATGACTGTTTTCTTGCCCATTATGCATGATGCAGAGAAGAGGTCGTGGAATAGGAAGTGAAGTCACCTGGAACAACCATAATCTACCTGATAAACTGTTCGAATGCTCTGATCTTAGCTACAATAAATAGTTATTGCACTTCTTAGACAATCAGGAAGCCATAATGGAAAAATAAGATAATTACCACTCAGCACCACTGTTTTTTTGTTGATGTTCGACTAAGTACAGAGGATACAAGAAAGAAAGAGTGATAAGGAACTCTGGGAGAGAAGTAGGTTGTTGTCTCCATAGGAAAGGCACCACTGGACAGAGACGTGATTTTACTTTGTCAAGAAGCTTTTGATTAATTCCTGGACTGTTCAATATCTTTAAGTGCTTAGATGCTTCTGGAGAGTACAGTCTGAATGAAATATACTATGTACTTACACCCTACATAGAGCATCTAAAAAGGAAAACCAAAACCATTAGGATAAGTATTTTTGAGATTATTTTTGATATTTGTGAAAAATAAGTTATCCTTAATAATTAAGACAAAGTAATTAATAGGAAAATGGCATTCAGTAAAATGTTACAGTTACAAAAATACAACAAAAACTGAGCTTTTTCACTTATAACAAAAATTTTTACATTGTCAGAGAAGAAGCATTTAGTCAAAGTTGTCTTTTTCCTTTATTACCTTTTCAATCAGCCATCTAATCTGTTCTTCCTACAGGGACCAAAATTTTCTTGGTTTTTCTATCCTAATTGTCAAATGCAATTGATTTCATTCATAAAATTTCTAAGACGAAGTATTTTTTATTTTTTCAAGTTCCTATTTTCAACCAGTGAGAATTAAAATGTTTGAAGAGCATATACAAATCCACAACTATAATATTCAGTTCTAGATCAGAAAACATCTTCAAATCTATTTAAATGCATAGAAAAGCATACCTCAAAACTGCTCTATGTAACACAGAATGCAGCTTGCATATTTGGGCTTTCTTAAACCAGATTTAAAATGTACTTCTGTTACATATAAAAACATACAAAGTTAGTAAAGAGATGTCTCATAAACAAAGTATTCCATAAAATATCTTTCCCGTTTGGATATTTTCTCTAAGATACTCCTGAAAATGTCAACTTATAAAGAATAAAAATTAATTTTCCCCAATCTACAGGCTATACAAAAGCCTCGTTATGAATTATTTTGCTATTGATGCTTTTCTTGTCTTTGATTTTCTGACTGATCTATTGCAAATGTCTTGTGTCATTTTATTCCTCCATCACATCATGTGATAACAGTCAGCATAACAGAACATGACTGATTCAATTGAAGACTTCAAAAAGATAATGTAAGTGAAAAATGTGGTTAAAGACATTGTGGTTTAGAAAACTATTCAGAGTGGCTTCATGCTAACTTCTGTTTTCTCAGTTCACATGAGAACTCCATGGTTGGTGATAATAATTTTGCATACATCACTCAAATTACAGGCTCCTGATTTTACCAAGCTAAAAAAGGAAAATCTGAGAAATTGAATTTCTGTGCTAAAATCTTTATCACTTTTTATGCTATGTGATATTTATTATTTGATACAAAACATCTTATGTATAGACAGGGAAGAAATAATGTTTCAGCCACATATAATTATTACTGTTAAGAAATGTTTAAATATGCAGTTCAGATATTTATCCTACATTTTGTCGATAACTGGTTTGAATTGGGAAAAGAATCCTACTAACATAGATATTTTTTTCCCAACAACATATAGATAGAATATCTTCTAAAACCATTGTACGAGAGTTTTGTGGCTGAGGTATGAAAGCATTTAAAAACTATATATCAGAACTAAATAGACATTTGTGTCATTGCAGCAATTGCACATACAGTGACAAGTTTTTTATGTACTTCATAATACATGACCAGATCCTCATTGTTGAATCACTTGTCAAAAACAAAATTTGTCCTCAGAAGCAGAGGCAAAACTGATAACACCTTAAAGTCTCCTAAGCTGCTGAAAACCAGTATTCAATGGCATGGATATTTGTAATTCTCAGTTCCCCTGCTTTTTAGCCTTGTAGCTGTCTAAAAACTTCAACTGTTTAAGGACATAACAATTTTATTTAAGAGTACATTCAAGTCCACTGCTTAGATCAAATTGTCCTGACACCCACATTTTAAACCTAAATGCTTTTGTTGTAATGTGTTTCAGTGTTGATGGCAGAGACAATGAGAACTTTTCTATGGCCAGGTTCTTTTTTGCACCACCTGGCAGGATACACTGATTTTCTATGAGTTGCTATTATGTTTTCCATGATTTTTACTCCACAGGCCACAAGCATTCTTCATGCCTAATTTATAGGCTAACTAGAAATTCATGCCTCGGGATTCCCAATTCTCTCTGAGAATTTAGGGTCACATTTACAAAGAAATTAGTCCTTATCATTTTGAGTGTTACAGCACTGTCTCCAGGAAGGGAATTCATGAGCCTGAGCTTGTTGCTTTCCTTTCCTAAGCAATACAGGGAAACATTCACCATCTGTAAATCTTCATTTCATAGGATTGAAGAGTTTTTGTGTGGCAATGCCTAGGCCAGCCAAGAGTACCTCACAGAGGTTCTTTATCTCTTGCACCTGTGAAAAAGTAGTACACGAATCTGAGATTTCAGTCCCAGCTGCCTTCCTGGGTGAAGAAGGTTGTGGTAGGCTGAGCAGGGAGCTGGCCATGTTGCTTCCCTTTGCACTCAGCTCCAAATCAGAAGTATGTTAAATTCCTTCCCCACCAGGAGGGAGTTCAAAACCATATTTCTTTGCCTTCCAGGCTAGCATGTGGGTCCATGCTGGGGTTCTCTTTCCAAACTATTGAACTATGCGTGGTTATGGAAATTTTCTGAGATGGAAAAAGCAGTGAATTTTTGTGCTGAGGAAGATGTGTCCACATCTTTTCTATTGTTGTCAGGATCTCAAGTCTGTATGAAGCTACTGTAAAAAGCAAAGTATTTTCTGTTATATCAGATAGTTCTCTAAGCTTGGGCTGTAGGCATTTAGGTTTGTTCAGCATCTAACTGCTACAGTGATTTGTTTCACACAATATAGATATTTAAATTGCACAAAAGTAAAATGCTTTAAGCCTTTCCAGTCACAAACACATCAACACCATTTTCAGCTTTTTCCAGCACTAAGGACAGCTGGCAGTATTGAAATTTTTCCCCTTTCCAAAACAAGCAAACTAAGTCAAAATGCCATACAGTGAAAGGATCTCCTAGTGTCCTGGCCCATGATAAACTTCAAGACACACCAAGAAATTATCTGGAAAAATACCTGACATAGAACAGTTCCAAGCCTGGGACTGTGATGTAAATTTGACAGTACCATCAATCCAAGGGTGAAAATGCAGGTATGCTCTCAGATGCCAGTGAATCTGCCTGATTCACTGCTTGCTCTGGGCATTGTCCTGGTAAATCTGAGATATTTTTTAGAGCTAGAAGCAAACAAGGTAGAAGAGGAACAAAAAGTGACACCAGAGTAACACTAGAACACAAAACAAATCAGAGCTCCTGAGTCACAAGCAGTGTGCTGAAACAAGTGGTAAACTCTTTCTGAGTAGTTGTAAATGCCTGAGTGAAATTACCATGATTACACAGCAACTTGGGGTAAATCATTGGGATTTTTGAGCACACAATAAGTTTCATGTTAATAATACACAGCATGACTTTAAAGTTAAATTATTTTAAAATGTCAAACCTATTTTAGTTTGTGATGGAAAAAATATTATATACTGGTTATAAATTATGCCTTATTATCTGAGTGGGAAATCAATGTGGTAAGAGACTAAAATAATAGTGGTTATTTCTTCAGTGCCTTTAAATATGGGGCTGTCTAAAATTGGTGCTTCAAAGAGTGTGAGCAAATTTATATGTTTTTTTCTTTTAGACAAATAGGAATAGAACAGAGAGCTTTAAAGTAGGAATATATATATGTATATCTGCATTAATATAGAGCTCATAGTGATCATATTATTGATGCTAATGATTGATGTGATCAAAGCTAAAAATGACTTCTAGCAGTTGAAAAGGACTGTATTAATAGCTTTCTGTATTACTTGCAGTATGTGGAATTGTGGCTAACAGATTAATGCCCTGTAGTGAAGCCTTGTCTATACAGCAAAGACATTTATTAACTTCTCCATTTAAAGATTTACTTTGCATTTCAATAAATCAGGAAATGTGTTTTAGCATTGCAAAAAAAGGTGGTAGTAAAAACATTTTAAAATAATCTATACCTTCTATGGGGTAGCTAGGGTATCCTAGCTTAAGCAGAAAAATAAAAACAAAATGCAAATAGATGTTGAAAAGTAGTTTGGAATGAGCAGAAGATAATTTAGTTAAAGTACCTTGGCTAAGGTGAAAAAAATAATGAGGGGATCAATTACTGTCAAGTATCTCGACCACTGTAAAACCTGTGAAATCCAAAGTTGATTTTGAACCTTACACCACTTAAATCAATTTAATCTAAATGCTAACATGGGGCCTGACCTTCCCACTGACTTCAGTAAGTTTCAGACACTATAAAATGAATTTACAAGTTTTCATTTGATTGATTCTGTGACATCTTTATGTTGGTTTAAGTATATTGGTGCCACTCATCCAGTAATAGTGCAGTGAGAGAAGAGGATATAGAAAATAAATAAAGTTTTCTGAGCTCTGAAAGGATGACTTACTGCTAATCAAGCCATGATTTCTCTAATTTGTGCTATTTTTTTTCTGCTACAGATGGTCATACTGTAGTAAGAATAGATGGGGAACAGTTAGCATTTCACATATTTCTTAGGTCTGTCTGTAATTAATTGGTAAAATTATTCCTCGGTTTATTTTAGCAGAAAACAGGTAGAAAATATTTTAATTAAATGTTATAATTAAAATCAGAGAAGCATCCTCACAAGATAAAAATCTAAGTAACTGTATGTTTTCGTCATGTTGCTTTGAGGAATTTATTTGGCAGATGTACAGACTGTCTTTAGAAACATTTGAAAAATTCTCTCTTGGAAACTTTTCATAACCAAACCTCAAATAAATAGATTACCTATTTAACAGTATGGTATTCCAGTTTTTAAAAAATCAATTAGTAAACACTTACATATCTTCAGGTTACAGCTCCTGAACCAATATAATGTATAGGAATTTTCTTGAAAGCTCTCCAGGGTACTGTCATTACAAACTCTAACAAAATTTCAGGACAACAAATTGAAAGTCTCACAGGGCTTTAATGGTGGTTAAACACTGGAACGAGTTGCCCAGAGAGCTGATGCAATGTCCATCCTTGGAGACATTCAAGTTTTTACTGGAAATGGCCCGGAACAGCTTGAGCTAATAACACCTGTTTTGAGTAGGGAGAAGGACTAGATGATTTCCGAAGCTTCTTTTCTATTTAAATTATGGGTTATTTTATGATTCTGGCATAACCTTAAAGGTCTAGAATAGGAGTGCAAAGTATGAACTTCAAGAAGTTTTACAGGACAAAAGGGGATATTGAGAGAAACCACATGACTTGAAAGTCAAAGAAAGTCTTGGAAAGACTGCTTGTCATGTTATGCTGTTCAAGGCAGTCCAGAAAGCCAAATAACAATAATTATAATAATAATAATCATCATCATCATCCTTGTGGACTGTGATTTAGTTAAACATTGATTTAAATTATTTTATTCTGGTTGTGCAAGTATTATTCTTCTACAACACTGACCTTTGAAGGAGACTTTTTTCTGTTTTAGTTTAAATGGTTGCTGTGGAATAGCAACATTGAGGTATTTATTACTTGCAACCTACACAAATAAGAATTTGTTGACAAAGATTCCTGAACATAGTGCTGATGTTGGTCTCATTGGTATATGAGTTGTAATTTCTTTATGTCCTTATTTACTAAATGTTATTTAACTTACACGTAAGAGAAAAAAAGAGGCCTTTTTATGTAATACTCAGAAAAAGAATTTCTTAACATGATAATTTAGTGTATCCTGTAATGGCTCACTGCCATTATCACTTAAAGAATATGAAGAATATCAATATAAAAAGTATTCAAGAACATTATCTTAGATTTCATCTTCCATTCATGGTTCTTCATTCAAAATTGCCTTTACTATTCCAAGCATAGTATTCCATTTGGGAATATGCATGTTTTTCTGTTATTAATATATATTTTTTTAATTTCTTCCTAACATGTTTTTTATTAAGTAACAGAATGACTTACCAGAAGTAAGTGTTGGATTAAGACCCATCCCCCCTGAAATCTATGTCCTTCTCTGCCTTACAGATTTTTTAAAATTTAGTTGCCTTGGTGGATGAATGTCATTCACTACACTGTTCCACTTGCTATACTTTTAGTAATATTTAATAATGAAATAATGCTGAGTAAGAAATAGTTTAATGAACATACTTAAAAATGTAAAAAATGTTTACTTAAACTGAGAAAGGCTTCTTTGAGTTGGTTATTCCAAAGTGATGACCTGGGGTGTGGCAGCACAGTATCGCAATTCACAAATGACCACCCCATGCCTGCAATGTGGAGGGAGCCGCCCGTGGCCAGAACACACCAGGCAGACACGTGGCTGTAGCAGGCAGTGGAGCTGCAGGGGACGCGAGACACTGTGGAGGCATGGCAATGAAAGAAATGCAGGATCACCATCTGAGGTTTCCAGGGATTTATTAAGGTCTAGAGTCGAGGGTCAGAGGAGGGTGGAGAGGGGAGGAGAGGCAGGGGAGGATGCACAGTGCTGGAAAGCCAAGATGGTGAACCCCGAGTCTGGCTTTCACAGGGTGTTATCAGGAGAGGGAACAGAGGCGTGGTTACTCAGAAGAACCAACTAGGGGAAGCCAGGGAGGGGAGAGGTGTAAACCAATAAGATTGCAGCATGGGATGGTACAGGTTTCTGCTAGGAGATGGTACAGGTTTCCGCTGGGAGAAGTCTCTAGAACAGCATCAATATGCAAAAAATCTTACAAGCACACTACAGCACTGGGGTGAACTGTTCAGTTGGTATTTTATCTATTGGCATCACAGAATGATGAGCAATTCAGAGGAACCAGTGTGCTGATGTATGAGCACTGGTGGGATTCCTAAACCACATGTAACTCCTAGTTTTTTTCTTCCTGCTAATCATACAATCATAGAATGCCCTGGGTTGTAAGGAACCTTTAAGATCACCTAATTTCAAGCCCTCTGCCATGGGCAGGGACAACTTCACTAGACCAGGCTGCTCAGAGCCACATCTGGCTTTGAACACTTCTAGGGATGGGACATCCAAAACTTCTCTGGGCAACCTGCTTAGTGCCTCACCACCCTCACAGTAAAGAATTTCTTCCTAACCTCCAATCTAAACTTACTCTCTTTCAATTTCCCCTTCTCAAGCCATTCCCCCGTGTCCTGTCTACATGCCCTTCTAAGTAGTCTCTCCATCTTTCTTGTAGGCTCATTTCAGGTACTGGAAGACCACAATTAGGTCATTCCAAAACCCTCTCTTCTCCAGGCCGAAGAGTCCCAACTCTCTCAGGCTTTCCCTGTGGGAGAGGTGCTCCATCCCTCTCACCATCTTGGTGGCCTCCTCCAGGCTCACTCCAACAGATTGATGTCCTTCCTTGCTGGGGATCCCAGAGGTGAATGCAGTACTCCAGGTGGGTATCATCAGAGCAATGTAGAGGACCAGAATGATTTTGACTATTATGTGACTATATAACATCACTCACTAAGCCCTTGCTGATGGATTGGAAAGTGATAACTTTCTGAAGCCTTAAAACCAAAACCAAATAAATAGAGTTACTTTTACTTCTTAAAACCAGACAGTCTTTTCTTATGCTTTCTAGTTAAGTAAAAAGACTGATTAATCATAAAGAAGGAATTCCTGTCGTTCTGACTATTAACAGTTCCAATTTTCTAATAACCTATTGAAATAAGAAAACACTTTTCTTGCTTCTCTTTGCTTTCAACATCTTTTTGTTGACACACAAGGAAGCTGTCCCTGTTCCAAGTGCCAGATAGTGCGAAAGAAGCAAGGTCCAGTTTCTTTATCAGAGTATCTATTCTAGTAAAATTCCTAGAGGAATTGTAAGGAAAACTGAGCCTACAGACTTGTAAGAAAGAAAAGTTTCTTCAAGGGAGCAAAGTCAATTGTTCACATTGGCTGAAGATTTCAATGCCATGTGTGGGTTCAGTAATTTCACAGAAATTTTTGAAAGAGGGAGATTCCTCGATCTGAGTTATGGCCCCCTGGAATTACTAAACATATCACCACAGTTTCAAACAGCACATCTTTAGGAACTTTCCTGGCAAGACAACCTTTAACCTTCATCAGTGCAAGCCTTATGCATTTCTATCACGGGTTTTCCATCTCTAATGAAGTTGAACACATTCAATATTGGGAAAACTGACCCGTGAAACACTGTGAATTATACAGTGTTTGAAGCATTATAGAATGGTTATTTTTGTAAAAAGGATGAGGATGTTGAGGTAATCATCTGTTCAGCTCTATTAAGCTTCTATTTTCATGCACCTTAGCTTTCTAAAGATTTTGTTGCTAAAAATATAGCTAATGCCAATCACCATGGTTTCATGGAAAAGACGTCTTTTCAAACAAATGTGTTACCCTTTTTTAAACAACATGGAAGGTCCACTTAATAAAGGATTCATTAATAATCCACTGTTAGGATCATAGTGCATGATGTACTTCAATTGTTTATCACCTGGTATTTTGATTTGAGACCCTGTTTTGTACGGAATGAAGTAGCTAAAATATCAAACAGAAAAATTAGTCTAAGACACCTTATAAAGTGGCTAGACATTCTCTAGTGGGACATATTTCTAGCAGATCTTCCTTGCTTTGATTCAGTTTAAAATCTGTATCAACCGTCTTGTCTCACCACAAAAATAAAACAAAGGCTAGAAGACAAGTCTCACAAATTAGAAAGTCCAATGTATTAAAGGGGAAACTCAATTTATTAACACTCTATTAACAATGTATTAATGAGGAAACTCAATTTATTAACACCCTATTAACAATGTATTAAAGAGGAAACTGAGATATGACTTGACTGATAGTTATACATACTCACAGTTAGAAGAAAGAGTTGAGAGAAGCTTTTCAACCTTGAAGGAAACCAATGAGATTCAGTGAATGAATAGAAGTTAGATTCAGCATTGGAAGTAAATGCTCTGGGGTAATTAAAAATTAGAACATCTACTATGAGAAAATCTGCAATCTCACTTGCTCAAGGGGTGTGACAAGGTGATTGCAGTGGTACATTATGGCCTTGAATCTACACAGGTGTAGATTTTCAGATGAAATGCAACATAAAAATTGGTATTTTTAGAATATATTGCACGTGGCATATTATTTATTGTATATAAATCTACAGTTAATTTCTTAATAGCAACAGTTATTTGAGATTAAAGAGAGACAGTTACCTAATGTCCTAGGTTTGACTACACATACCAAATGTCCTATCTGTAATTACAAATGCTTCTTAAATGCTCTCCCTCCACTTCCTTTTAGGTGCTCCATACCAGTAATGCTGACATTTCTATGTTTCAGGTTACATAAAGTTTTCTGACTTTATTTCCTAGATTATGTAGCTTTGCTACATGATATTGTTTGTATTTTAATGGTTGTCAAAGATTGGGACATACCATAGAACTTCAATTTTTTCCTAAATAGGAAGTGAGATGCCTGATGCAAACCATGGATATAGCCTTGTCTGCTGCTCCTAAAAGTGGTGTATTTAGGCCACTGCCTTCAAAGTATCAATAGCAATGGCATAGTCACTCCATTCTGCCTTACTCTTTCTCAAGGGGGTTTGTTTCTCAGTTAAATCTCCTGGCATGTACATACATGTCTTAGATTGAATCGCGTGTGAGTGAGAGACACTCAGACTTTCCTGAAGCTCTCCCCAGAACACATAATGGTGGACAAGATATTTTTAATTAGTGGCATTTCCATTAACTAGCATTGATTCCATAGGAGAATATATCATTTGAGCAGATCATCTTCTGATCACACACATATTTTTGTCTTTTTTCTGATCCTCTCCAGAGTCAAGACACCTCTCCTGTGTATGTCCTTTGAACTCTGTTGAATTATGAGTGGCTTGTCTCTGAGCTGATTTAATGGGTGTCATCTGCCAGAATTTCTTTGGGTTTTCATTTATTTTTAAAAACGTATGAGGTTTCTGATACCTTTAGAATACACAACAGAAAGCATATGGCATTTCCAAAACTGGTGGACACCCCTGTGTAAGTTTCTCTGCTGTGCATACTGCATGTACATGCAATGACACAGGATGCATTCTAGCTCAGTGCTGTGCGTCCTTTATGCTTTGAAGGATTTATTACCTTTTTTGTCAAAAGCAAAAAGCAAAAATCCCTGCACTGCAGAATAAAACCTTTTCTTTTTAATAGCTGTAATCCCACTCACAAGGAAAGACAAAATCATTCCCTTAAAAATATCTCTAGAAAAAAATTAAAAACAAAACAGCAGAAACAGTACCTCTTCAGTTTATAAACTTACGAATGAAAACACAGAGACATATTTGGATTCTCAGGAGAATGGTAATTGTCAGTAGAAATTTCATATCAGGATTTTTAACTAGGGACTTTTTATGAAGATACTGCTCTGCACTTTGTTGATAATTTCTTACCTACTTACATTGCACAGAATATGCAAAAACATAGGGACAAACTGCTGTTTCAGTATATTTAATTGATGTGTATGAAAAGGATGTTTCTACAACCACAATATTTAAAGGACTCCTTTGGAGGCTGCCAGAGAAGGAGCTGGAACTGGGAAACTTTCTTTAAGGGCACTGGAACTGGTGTGTCAGATTAATGAGCTTTGCAGAAAAGACAGTAGTGCAAAGAGATGTTCATTTGGATCTGAATTTACAATGACAAAAAACATTCAGATAGACAGCCTGCTTTGCTTAAAGAGCTTTCACAGTGGCAGCATTACTTTTTTCAACGATGGTAACTCTTTCTTTGAGGATAAAAATATTAATTGCTGGTGTATTTCTTGTTTCCTCAGTGTTTCCTAACTACTCAAAAACCAGTTTTCCTCCTCATATATTCTAAACCCATGCCCTCCATCGACACACGTTGCAATATGTTGCTGTTTTCATAAAAGTGCAGGATTTGCACAGGTTGGCAGGAAGCATTACATTTGGGAGAGCAGAGCATCTCTCTACCATATAGATGAGAAAACAATCTGCCCTTGTCCACATCCTCCCTGAACTGCTGCAAGTCTGACTCCTTTGTGCTAGGTTTTATGACTGGACCCTTGGACAAACACCATAGGTCCTTCCATACAACTGCAGGAGGCCAAAATCATCATTCATCACAGAGAACTGAGTGTAGCCAGAGCTAGATGGATGTAGGTAGGGAATGAACATCAGGCAGCAGCATTTCTTCACTGGCAATTCCAACCTGCACAGTGCAGCTCCTGTACAAGAGCTGATGTGGCTTAGAGTGTGTAACCATGAATCCACAGGAGAAGGTTCTGAGGTGAGCTGGAAACATCCATGAAAACCATGTAAACATCTGTGATTTAAACTTAAAAACATTTTTCAAGACAAATAATGTTTTCTACAGAACCGTAAATGCTTTTTTATGCAAATGAGATTGGAGTATTGTTGGAATATCTTATGCAAATACTTTATTAACTTGGAAGCTTTTCAGGGTAGTTCTCTCCTGGATGTAATATTGCAGTTCAACTCCATGTTTAGTACTTTCAGAGGGTTTCATTATGCAAGAGGACAGACATTTTCTCATCCTGATTGGTTTTAATAGGAGTTAAGGCTACTTAAAACTTTTTACAACTAAGAGATTTAGAAACACTCAAGATCTCCTAATATTGGTTTACTCTATATGGCGTTCATTCTTATAGCCATAGAACTGAGTATTCTAAAATGCACTTATTCTCTTCCAAGTGTTTACTAGATACAGCAGGAGGACAAGCACCATAGAGAGAAAAATATCTTTTTAGATAAAAACTGTAATAACACAGAAAGAAATAGATAAAAATTCCCTTAACAGATGTAGGTTGGAAATTAAAAGAAAGTCATTAAACCATAGAGGACATGGTGCAATTAAGTATGATGTGATGTAATAAAAGTAGTAACACATTTTTAGATGAAACCTTCATCTTTATAAAGCTTATTATAATCTATAGGTACTTACAACAACTAGAATTGAAGTCAGTGACCCAGAAATCTCCTTGTCTGAGTTCTTTTCAGTCCCACAGAAATTTCTAGTGTTCTCAAGAGAAAAGTAGTCTTACTGTCTTTCATGTGATGCTGCTTATGTCAATTAAGAACAATCAATTTTTATTACAAGAAAATTTTGAATAATTACATCTTTATTCAAATCGGTATTCCATTTGTTTAGTTCCTTCAGATTTATGCAGTCTACAAAAATTCAGTCATAAATACTTGTGATGTTTCAGCTCATGCTTAAAAGCATATGAAATGTTGAAGATCATAATGTCCTTGTCTTTGTAGAAATAGATTTTTTTCTAATTTTTTTTACTTCATAGGGTATATGACAAACAAATAATATCCATTTTATATGTTTAAAAATGTTATTCAAAATAGGTTTTCTTTTCACACAATAAAATGAAAGCAGTGAATATTTCATTGCCTGGCAATCATAAATTAATTTTGCTATGAATTTCTGTTACTAAATACTGAAAATCTGATTATTTGCATCTTAAGCTTGATGACCTCCTTATGTTGAGTAATTTGGCTTTAGGTGTACTAGAGCAACTGTTTCTTTTGGTTTTTACTGTTCTACTTAACCTTCTCCTTTTCATGTTTTGTTTCAGAAGGAATGTGATAGTGTAAAAAATGCATAACATAAAAAAAAAATCTGTAGCACAAGAAGCCCAAGTGTAGGATGTGGTTACAGGGCAAAATCAGAAAGAGATGTCAGCAGTGTGAGAAAAGAGTCTTTATCTGTCTACCAGTAACATTCTGGCTGAAGTCTTCCCTTAGGCTGTGTAGGAGTCTTGAATCTTGGTTTTCAGTGTACAAATGCATAGTCTTTATTAGCAACTGTTCTCATCAGATCTAATGTATTGTTTAAACAGTCAAACAGTCATGGATTTGGAAAATGCCATCATTATGGCAAGAGGTACAAATTTTTCTTTTGAAGTGAACATGGCAGGGATTTGCCCCTGTGTCCACCACATGAATATTTTAAATCTACTGGCTGTTTTGGGATGGAGTATTTTGTTTTCTCCCATGAAAATTTCAAGAAAGACATATTGCTGCATAGTCAGCATGGAATGGATATCAATTCTGGATATCTTGAAATGTGACCTGTACAGGCCTAAAATGTTTGAATGAAACAATATCTCCAAGGGAACTGCTCTGCAAAATATCCAGAATAATTTCTCAGAACTTTAGGTAATGTAGTGTTGATTTGTACATACATAAAGCACAAATTTAAAATAGAGGCAGGTCTAAAACTCCATTTAATTACCATGGTGGAAAATTTCTCTTTAGAAAACTGACTGTAAAAGATCAAACGTAAATAAGAATAATGACAGGCATCAGGACACTTAACAATATTTTACCTATGGACTCTTTCTCAGGCTATCTTCTTAAATTTCTCTTTTAAAAGCTGCACTAGCTAACAGGGAGATGACAGAAGAAGTTACTGATGGACAGAAATGATTGATTATAAGCTATTATATTTAAAAATAAACTTGTTCATGCTAGTTAAGAATGAAAACAAAACAATTTAAGGTTCCTGGGAAATTGGAAAACTGAAAAAAGTAAGTAAAGTATTATAAAACTACTAATAATGTAAAGAAAATAATTTTGAGAATAATGTTTCTAAAATAAATTATAAAGTTAGAGGAATATTTGAAGTGTAATACAGTCATCTCCAAAGCTGAAAAAAAATACTAACTATGAATATTCTGAATTTTAAACTACTTCAAATATAGTAATTTAATATATGGATGCTGAGAAATCCATATTTTTTACTGAAAATTATTATTTTCTGGAAAAGTTGTTACAGGAAGTTCTCCTATCACAAAGCATAGCAGTGTCTGGGGTTGCCTTGCACAGGGGGAATCTCGTACACAGCAACCTTACAAGTACTTGTGGAAACGCAGAATTGACTGTGGTCTTCTCGTGCTTGTTTTGCAATAGCTGGGGTGCAGTCAGGGATCTGTCTTTGCTTTAATTTCTGTATTTCCTGGTAATATCTAAAATTGAAAATTTGTAAGAAATATATCCGTATCTTCAATATTTTGCAAAATAATTTGTATTCAAAAATTTGAAGTCGCTAGGTCCTCAATCTGCTTGAAACTACTGTACAAAGAAGGAAATTTTGATATGGGGAGTCATACACATGACTCTTTTATGGTATGGAACCTTTTTTGAGGAAAGCATTTTACTTCCCAGCATTATGAACTTAGGATATTACTTTTGTCCAAGACAGAAAAGAATAACTTTCAATTCCACTGTTTTTCCTGATGAAGGAGCCTATTTCTTTTGCCAAGGGATTAAAGGCACTCAACATAAGTTGCAGGACTTGGTGATCTTGCAAAAGGCTTGGCTACGTGACTCAGCTCCTACCTCTAGTTATTGCTCCGTAGGAAAGAGGCCTAAAGCTCTCTTTGGATGACTAACATGCAGGAATCCTTTCAGCATGATACCACCACAAATACTGACAGCCTGAAAGACTGAAATGGGACTTTATTGAGACATAAACTTGAAACATTGCAAAAACATATCTTTCCTGACAGCTTGGTTTCTGTTCGTGACAAGGAACTGTAGAAACGAAAGATCTTCTACTGAATAAATTTGTTGATTTTAACTCATAGGATTCCATATATCTGGCTTAATAAAGGGATTATGCTTTTTCTTGTTGTCTGGGGTGGTGACAGCTGCTCATTTGCTTTCAATCATGACAGCAAAGAGAAAAATCTAAAATTCTTTCTATCATTTCTTTTGGGAAAGACTGTAGTTTTAATGCACTGTTCCTCTATTTATGATTCAGTGAAGAGAATGCAAAAATCAGAATATATGAATTTTAAAATGCTATTTAAAGAATAATGGACAAACAAAATATTGAAATTTATACATTCATTTGGCTAACAGTAGTTTTTTGGTTTTTTTTTTAATTGTGTTCTTTGATCCCTGAAACAGAACTTACTTTAAACATATGAGTCAAAAGAAACATGCTTATGCTTGTGCATAACAATAAAACACATGGTAGAGGTTTGACCATAATGTTTATTATTACTACAACTTTTAACTGTGGCTCTATCAACCTTGACCTCAGAACAGAACTGAAATGCTTTTGATTTATCTCTAACTGCAGTGATAACCAATAAACCCAAATGTAGCTGCTCATTTTATATGATTTTAATTTCTTTTCCTTACCTTAATTTCTTCCACTTTTTCAGGTTGGAGAATCAGCTGGTTTTCCATCTGCCTTCTAACTCTCTTACATACTATTGAGCAGGCTTACCTTAAAATGAATGGAGTGTATCTTCCCTGAATTTCAACTTAACTTTGCAACTTACAGTCACCCGCAGTTATCTTTTGTGACCTGTGACCACCTTTTTTTTTTTTTTTTTTTCCTTGTGTAACTACTTGGTGATTTAATTGCAGCTCCATGTTAGCAGTGAAAACCTGCTTGTTCAGAATGGCATTTCTCCACTAGGCTGCAAGGGCTTTATGGGAAAGAGAAACATGTGTCTCCTGCCCTTTGGCACATGTGTTTCTTGTTAGCTGGCACAGGGAAAAATGTTCTGAAGTGATACATGGCCAGAGTAATTTCCAGTTTGATTTAATTTGTCTGTGACTTTAGTTGACCTCATCTCTACCACTTCACTCTTCTGATTTTACAGAGAGAAATTCTTGCCCACATTTCTTCGACTGCTTTAAATTTCTGTCCCATGGTGTATCTTTCAGAAGCTGAAGAAATAATCAGTTGTGGGTAAGAGCATAATCTACTGTAAGAAGCAGCAAATAGTTCTCTTCTGACCTAGTCCATGAGTTCTTGTGTTCTTGTGTAATCTGCCCTCTGTCTGCCTCAGAGCAGGTACTGAATTACTTCATGTTCAAGCTTGACTCATCCTCATGTGCCCTCCATGGACCTGCTTCTATAGGCAAATGTGACAAATGCAGCACTTCAGGCTTCTGAAATTTCTGTCTGATCCCATATAAACAATTTAGCTAACTGTCATACACAGCTTATCTTTGGTTTAGCATGTGCGAAACCTTTTTGACTCTCATGTTTTGAGACCTGGCAAAAACTAGAGCAAGAACTGTTCCTTCTAGTTGCAAAACTGGTCAGTGCATTTCTGTATTTCCTGGAGCTTTCTGTCAAAGCTGTAAAGCTGTTCATGGTGATGGATTGTGCTTCCTGTTCCTCAGATCTTTCTGTGTTGAAGTAAAGTCATGCTCTACACTACTAACCCCAAATGACATTGTCAAGTACTCTTGACTTCACTCCATACCACTGAATTCTTGATAGCATTTGATTTTGTTGCTTGGTATACTCAGCAATGGCTTCCTTGCAGTGTGCTTTAAGGCTTGTTTTCAGTCTGCTTGTGCCTGAAGGCAAGGCTAGGAGTGTGATTTCAAGGATATAGGGGTTGACCTTTCCTTTGTGGATGCATTTCCCAACTGCACATGTGCAAGTTCTATGGCAAGTGCAAGGATCCTCAGGCTTTGTGCTAGTGCAGTTTGTAACACTATTCAATATAATCCTGGCTCCACTGCAGTCTTGTCATACTTAAGGACCTGGCTCCTAACCTGTAGTATTTTCATTCTCCAAGAAATTAATGTTTTGTTCTGACTTTTCCTCTCTGCATAATTCTTTCATAACTGTCAAAAATCTTTTTTCCCTACGATGGAAAGCTGTTGCAGCTTAGGCTGATGATCTTAAAAATTATTTTGTGCTAAGTTAAAAATACCATAAATAAAAAAAGTCTGTTTTTTCATTATCCTTATGCAGTTTTGTTGAAATATTTCAAGGGTATTGCATGAGGGTTCAAACATATGATGGCTATTAAAAGATGTGTCAGAGACTGGCAAGGGGCAGGATAGTCCTTTATATAGACATTTAGCAAAACACAGTTAATGATTTATTTCTTGGAAAAGTCAAGTAATACATTCTTAACATTGATAATGCTTCCAATACTTTGATGTTATTGAGTTGGTAGGTTTTGAGAATCCTTCATAGGTTTTCTTACCATTATTGAAGTACCAACTTTATGTGGTAGGTGCAACAGCCAGACAGCTACGAATGGAATAGCTGCAATTTTCAAGCAGGAATAAAGGAAGTCCGTTCTTAACCTCAATTTTTCTTGTACATGTCAATTTCTTTGAATAACGTTATGCATGTATTTCCAACTGTTTATACTTCCCCAACAAAGCAAGTATTTTTATTAACTTGACTGAACACACAATTAGCTTTAAAAACTCCTTTGTAAAATGTAATTAGTTTCTTAAAGACTATTGTATATTGTGTGCGTATCTATAAAAGATTGAATAAAAGCCTTCATGAGTTCCTTAATTTGTGGACCTATCTGATCAACTTTTATCATGTAAGAGTCACTGGTAGGTTTGATTTATATTATGGAAGTCTCAATCTGAAGTTTTCACAATGTGAGAGAACACTGACAAACTTAATTCCACTAGCCTGTGCCATCCTTGTATTATGATAATTAGGCACCTCTGGAAGACAGACAAGCACAAGCACAAGCACAACTTTGCTCTTAATTCTGGTACCAAATTTTATGCTGCCTTTTGATAATCTGGTTTTAATACTTGCTTTAAGGCTTTTTATTCCACTTTTATTAGTTGTCTACTTATTCTCTGCTTCATCACTGAGAGCAAGCCTCTAACATTTCCTCTCAGCATATGCAATATATAGTGGTGACAATGTTGTTTCCAAAGTATTGCAGGCTTGTATTACAGGTGACATTTATTCAACATGTCAGCCCTTCTTTTTTCTTTTCCTGCAAGTTGCACCAGGAATGGTAAGGACCCTTTGGATTTTCAGTTTTCTGAGACAGAACATCACAACCTCTACACAAAATGCATTATTGTTTTCATATAGCAATTTACACACACAAAGCCACCTCCCCTTATCAGCAGAGGTTTCATATTAATGTTTCTCTTCTCAGCAAGATAAATAAATTTGTTTTTTCCCTCGCCTTTTTGAATTCTGTCTAGCTCAAGTGCTTTGTATGAGGGAAGGGAACAGACTCAAATTGCAGCTTGGATTAGGATAAGAATTGTTTTACAGCTGTCTCTTGTGGCATGTACTTGATGGCAGGAGAACTGATGCCTTTGTACCCTTCCTCCAAAGACTGCAGACAGAGGAAGATGGCCCTTGCCTACACCCATCTCTTCACAAGACCAAAAACATACGTAGCTATTCAAAAATAGTGAAAGATTTAAGCAGAGAAAAGGGCAGTTGCTGCCCCAAAATTTCTGTGCACCCTGAGAACCATCTGAAATTTTTCAGTCTCACATCTGCCACACTGTCACTTTTCAAGAGGGCTTTGGTTATTTTTTATAGTGAAGTGACACCAAATATAGAAAAACATTGTATTTTCCTTGTGAAACAATAACATACATTTAGCACAGCATCTTTGTCTATCTCCATCTTCATTTTGAAAGAACTGAACAACCCTTCCCCCCGGCTCCTGGATGTCAGGATGGAATCAGCTCTCAGAAACCACCCATTCTTTCTCCTTGAAACCTGCCCAGGGAAATAGTAGTAGCTGGTATCAAGATGTATTTTCACTGCTGCTTTGAGCAGCATTTCTGTAGCTGGAGATTTAAGGGGTCTGTGTTGTACGTGTGCAGCAGCAGATATTTATTAAGAGTACTGTAGTGTTTTAAATACCTCACCTCCTTTTCAGGGCGCCAGCACTGGTTGCCATGGAAACAGAGCTGAGAACCAGAAACTGGCAGCTGAAATTTCCTCATCTGCTAGTGGCTGTGTCCATGTCTAGTCCTGCTTCCATGGAAACACAAGTCAGAGCAGCAAACGCAAGGTAGTGGTTTCCAAAGGCTGCCTTAAAAATAACCCTGAGCTTAGTGCTGTTTTGTTTGTGATCATCTCCCCATCAACCCTGTTTAAGCAGAGCTCTTGAAGTCTGCAATATTTACAAGTTTAACAGATAAAAGGAAAACAAGGCATAAAAAAATAAAGGTATCTGTCCTCTTTGATTTCCTTTACTGGCATAATAAGTTTTTGGGAGACAGACTGTTTAACAAACCTTGGCCTGCATAGTTATATTAGCAGCCGACTGTCAGAATTATCTTTGATTAATAGGTGCCCTCTTTCATAATTATTGTTTATACTGAACATGCTGGAAGCTGAGGCATGGCTTAGCTGGTTAACTGGGCTTCATTAATTCTCTATTAGTACTGACCCATTACATCTCACAAAAAAAAAAAAACCACCTCAGATTCTGGTAACATTTTTAGTTTTCAAAACAGCTAGGTCCAAAGAACCCCAGATAATTTTCATACCTTTTTTTCCCCTCTGAAAAATCAGAATCTATCCTCTTTATGAATGTCTAGGCTTTTCATCTGGCTCTAGCTCTTCTGCTTAGCAGTAGACTTTATATACTTAGAAGTCAAGAGGCTGATCGTGTCTTTCTGAGAAAAGATGCTCTGTTTTGAAAAGGTTGAATGGGTTGCCACATGTTTAGTTCAAATAGCTGTTACACTGTTGGCCTTCTTTCCCAGGTATAATATTTTGTTTCAGGCAGATGAGGGGCCTTTTTTTTTCTCCCAGTGTTCCAGCAGATCTTCTGTTTGTCTTGATGGCTGGAGAAAGAGTAGCAGAATATTAGATTATACTTGAATGAAGTAACATTGTCAGCATTCCTTTGAAGACATCAGTAACTTGCAAGATATAACATGCTCCAGAATTCAGGTGTTGCATTAGATTAATTTGCCATTAATCCTGAGGAAATTTGTGTCTCAGTAGTTCTTGCTGAAAAAAAAAAAGAATGGAAATAGAAAGTCTGTTTTAAAAATTCCGGTTTAGATAGTGGAATAAGCAGCTGTGTATCAGAGCTTACAATTTTTTAATAAGATCCATGATTTGCATGGTAGGAAAGTCATCCCATCCTGAAGTCTGCATGTCAAATAATAAACAAAAACCACAATTTGAAATGTCCAGTCTTTTCATTCTAAGGCTTTCTGTGAAAAGTCACTACCTAAAACTTCTCAGAGGAATACGTTCTACCACTGATTCACTCTGACTTAATACCTGTCTCCGGATCTTGTAGGTCTCTGATGAATTCCTGAATATTATGAAGCAGAGAATATAGGAAACTCTTTGCCTGTAGATTTATCTCAGGCTTCCTGACCCACCAAGGAGCATAGCATAGTTCTGCTTTGGGTTTAGAGTTGGTCAGGATGACCTCAGATATGTAGGCAATCAGATGGGTGTTAACTGTATGTTCATTGTGTTCTGTGCTTTTTGCCACTGATTAATTTCCTTCCTCTTTTTTCTTTTTCGCTGAAACAGATATTACTACTGTTCTGAAACTCTGAAAATGAAGCTGTGGCCCCACAGGCTGTAAACAAATTCCATTTCATAAAAAAGACAAATTTTTTTTCCCTATTTGATATTCTTCTTGTTCCACATCAGGAGTTTTATTTCATCTGGCCATTAAACTTATTGAGAGCTGCCATTTCTATCTCCATTCTTCTATTTCTTTTTCAGAAGACTTGTATTTTTTTTAATCTATTAAATTCTTGAAAGCAATGTCAAAAATGGGTCTGTGCCCTAAACAGCTAAATATCATCCAGAACATGAAATGGTTGTGCAGTTTAGAATAACTCTTACATTATTAACAATATAGATTCAGAAGTGATATACTACTTTCATGACAATATCCACCAGTCTTTGGCATTTTTTGCTAAACTTACTTTACTTGCTATTTTTAAAATATTTTTTCCTTATTTCTACTTCTGTTAATGCATATTAGCTTTCTTATAATTCTTACATTTTCTTTCAGGACACTTAAACCACATCTGCTTATAACTTTGAGCTTTTAACCTCTTTTCATAATCAAACAAATTTTATTGCAAGTAATATCTCATTTTTGTGCATGTGTTTCAAAGTCTAAAGGCATAATATAAATCCATATAAATCTTTAGTAGGAGATCTGCAATGAAACTGGGTATGTGTCTACTTTTCTGTTTTTCCTTTCCTTTTACTTCCCTAAAATTCAGTTAAAGTCTTTTTTCCATTGTTTGTCACATGCTGTGATCCTTCTCAGGCATCTGAGGGATTGCTTTCATGCTGAAAGTTTACATATATAAGACCCACAAAAACCATATTCCTTAGATACAGGGCCTGAGTTCTGTGCCACCACATGTAACACTTTAGGCAAATTCTTCAATGACCTAATTTTTAAGTGTGTGTTTGAACTCAGATTTGAAAGTATGGGTCTACATGGAACAGATAATGTTGAGTGCAATCACATGGCACATCCAGGGCAGCCAGGGAATCAGACCCAGCCAGCACAGATGTAGGAGGGGCAGGCCCTGCCTGGCCAACCTGATGTCCTTTTATGACCAGGTGACCCACCTGGTGGATGAGAAACATTGTGGATGTTGTCTCCCTGGACTTCAACAAAGCCTTTGATATTGTCTCCCACAGCATTCTGGAGAAACTGGCAGCCCATGGCTTGGACAGGTGCACTTTTTGCTGGGTTAAAAACTGGCTGGATGGCTGGGCCCAGAGAATGGTGGTGAATGATGTCACATCCAGTTGCCAGGCGGTCATTAGTGGTGTTTCCCAGGGTCAGTATTGGGGTTGGTTCTCTTTTATCTCTTTACTGATGGTCTGGAGCCAAGGATAAAGTACACCCTCCATAAATTTGTGGGTGACACTAAGCTGGGAGGGAGTATTGGTCTGCTGAAGCGTAGGAAGGACCTGCAGAGGCTGGATTGAGGTACCAAGGCCAACAATATGAGCTTCAGCAAGGCCAAGTACTAGGACGGTCACTTGGGTG
This sequence comes from Entomyzon cyanotis, assembly GCA_024500445.1. NCBI lineage: Eukaryota > Metazoa > Chordata > Aves > Passeriformes > Meliphagidae > Entomyzon > Entomyzon cyanotis. The sequence goes on along the minus strand of JAKEPQ010001009.1, from coordinate 19,849,177 downwards.
ACAACCACCCACCTGCAGCATTACAGTCTGGGGGCAGAGTGGCTGGAAAGCTGCCCAGTGGAAAAGGACCTGGAGGTGTTGCTCAACAGCCATCTGAACACGAGCCAGCTGTGCCCAGGTGGCCAAGAAGGCCAATGGCATCCTGGCTAGTATCAGAAATTGTGTGGCCAGTAGGACAAGAAAAGTGACTCTTCCTCTGGGCTGGTGAGGCCACACCTCAAATCCTGTGTCCACTTCTGGGCCTCTCACTACAAGAAGGACATTGAGGTACTGGAGCACCTGTGTTCTCTGAGGTGAAGGGCATCGGAGCTGGTGAAGGGTCTGGAGCACAAGTCCTATGAGGAGCAGCTGAGGGAGCTGGGGGTGTTTAGCCTGGAGAAGAGGAGGCTCAGGGGAGAACTTACCACACTCTACAACTGCGTGAAAGGAGGTTGTAGACAGGTGGGGATTTGCTTCTTCTCCCAGGCATCCAACAACAGGATGAGAGGTTCATGTTTGGGATCAGGAAGATGTTATTCATGGAAAGGGTTATTAGGCACTGAAATGGGATGCCCAGGGAGGAGGTGGAGTCACCATCCTTAATGTTCAAGAAATGACTGAATGTAGCACTTGGTGCCATGGTCTAATTGATAAGGTGGTGATTGCTCAAAAGTTGGACTCAATCTTAGAGGTCTTTTCCAACATAAATAATTCTGTGACTCTGTGTTGAGGAGCCATGAAAAACAGTTGGAAAATACATCAGAACTATGTGCTCACAGGACACCAGGTGCTTGCTCAAACTGAAAAGGAAGATGCTCAAGGATTTCAGATGAACCATGTCAGAAAAACTAAAGGGTGAGTGTGTATTGACATTATCAGAAAAAGCACCTTTCCTAGAATGAGGTGTTGGAACTCCTGGAAAGTGTTGATTTAAATACTAGTTGGTTGAATTGTAATGAAAAGTAGGTAATGCACAGAACAGGTCTTAATACAAAGTGTTAGGCTGGAAATGAGATCAGAAAACATATCAACCTGTTGTTTTCTTTTGTGTGTGTTTCCTTATATTGACTCTTTTTCTTCAAGCTGTGATTTCTTAGAAACTCCTTCCAAACTCATCATTTTATTATACGCCTAGAGCAGAAGTCATAGAATCATAGAATTGTAGTCCTCTTCACAAGTCCTCTTCTGTGCTCAGGCAACAAATGATGCTGCTCAATTGGAATTGCTCAGCCAGAAAGCTTTTAAATACAGTGATACTTGAGGTCACTGTTTTCTTTCTTTGAGGAAGACATAGAATCAGGTCCTCATATAGATTACTCATTTCTTGAAGCATCTGGGAAAGAGATAAGAAAATTATAGCCCAACATCTCTTCTAGCTTTTTTCAAGAATGAGTTTCAAGTGTGTTTCTCAATACTCTGAGAAAGCTCCTGTCTCCCAGACACTCTTGGGATAAGAGTATAAACACAATGATAGATGTGAAAGGATTTGAGAGAAAGGCAGTTTGGTTAGCAATGCATTTACCAGTTTAAATCTACCTTATGTTGGTTACCTTAGTCAAAGTACCTGTGTACATATCAAAGATTGGTGACCTGATCAAGCTCTGCCTGGCAGAGGCTCAGATTTTTGATAGATTCCCAATCATATAGGAGTTTTTTAAATACTGTCATAGTTAATCCAAAATACTTTTACATTTAAGGAAAGAAATAGGGAATACTCTTTCTATAGGAAACTGATGACACACTTGATTCTAATTTCATAAAAATAGTAGTGTTTTTTCTCTTATGGATACATACAGTGTCTCAGCTGTGTGATCTTGACATTTTTCACCTGTGTTTTTCATTTTATTGAAATGAAGATGCAGCTTTCTTGAAATAAGTGCTGAGAAACTAACGGGCCTGATAGAATATGGTTCAACATTTCAATACAATTATTATTTGGCAAGTTAGTAGAAAACTTCTTTTGAAAGAAAAATACTATCATATCACTTTAAAATTTTCCATGTGAATATGACAATAAGTAATCTAGCCATCTGCATGTATTGGAAGCCTCTTTCCAAATCTCCCAGTACAAATTTTGTAGTCTGTTCAGACTTTAATGTTGCTGAGTTTTCAGACTGCACATCTTTGCAGTTGAAGATACTTTTTCCAAACCCAAAACATCACCAATGGAATTTCTTGCCTTTTGTTACTTAATTATGTTTATTAATATAGAGAAACTGGATATTGCATAAATGATATTAACAATCAGAGTAGGATGCTATTAGGGAAGTTTCTCAGTGCTATTTATCCTGCTCCAAGCCATCTGGAGGCATCTGAATGTGTCATTGGAATAATTAAGCAATATCAAGAACAAAATGATTTTAAATGAATTTTGATGACAAAACTAATTAGGGGACCATTCCCATAACACACAACAGTCGCTGTATGTTACTAATGTGTCACAAGTGACAACTTTTACAGGATAAATGGCATATTTTGCAAATTCATCTCTCAGCAGTATCTTTCTGGATTTTATATTTATTTTTAATTCTAGAAAATGTGGGGGTCTTTCATGATTAGTGTTTCTTAAGTGCCTGACAGACTTTCTTTCAATAGTAGCTCTTTCATATCTTTTAAATAAAACAGATAAACCTCATTCTCTTGCACAGGGGGATGGAGTGGTCCCAGTATTTCTGTAATGAATTTTGACATTTAGTAAAGTAAGCTGAAAAATCATGGAATAGTTTGGATTGGAAGTGATGTTTAAAGGTCATCTACTCCAACCTCACTACAATGACCAAGAACATCTTCAACTGGATCCAATGTCTCAGAGTGCTGTTCAACCCGACCTTGAACACTTCCAGGGAGGGAAAGTATCCCACCACCTCTCTGGGCAACCTAGTGCAGTGTGTCGCTACCCTCCCTGTAAAAACTTCTTTCTTATATCTTACCTAAATCAAACCTCTTAATTAAAAACCATTATCACTGGTCATATCACATCAGGTTCTGCTAAAAAATCCCTCTCCTGTATTTTTATAAGCCCTGTTAGGCTACTGAAAAGCCACTCAAAGGTCTCTCAGAAGCCTTCTCTTTCTCAGACTGATCAACCCAAACTCCCTCAGCCTATCCTCATAGGAGAGGTGCTCTGTCACTCTGAGCATCCTCATGGCCCTTCTATGTATCACTCCATCAGGTACCCATCTTCCATTTCCCTTTCCCTTTCCCTTTCCCTTTCCCTTTCCCCTTTCCCCATTCAAAAGTCATCTGCCTTTTTAACAGAAACTATTTGATTCTTTCAAGCATGCCTTCCTCTTTCATGCAGCCAAATATATTTCTATTATGGGTTCTTCTAAACCATTCTTGGTGCCAGCTAGTTGAAGAAAATGCTTTCAAATATGCAGTATGCTTTCACCAGTCAGCAGTAACCATGTAAATGATTAATAACAAATCTGATGTTTTCTTCAGGAGGAAATGAATATGCATGATGAAGGCTGAGCAGTGAACCTTCAATAGCTGTGGACACACATACAAGTCTTGATGCTGGTTTAAGTATTTTAATGTAACTGGTGCCTGTTAGATAAAAATAATAATATGTCCTGTATATTTCCTTCTCCTTATGCTTATTTTTTGAACAGAAAAACCTCTGTAGTAATGATTAGTTTTGCTGAGTGCTTTAAAATGTTGTAGCTGAACTAGGAATCATTTTGTCTTTCCTGGATGTGAGATCAAAGAGTATTTTGTGTGGAAAAGCCTATCTGTACATCTGAGAGCAACTCTTAATGCAGAGCATTATGCCATCCATCTTAGTGAAACAACTTTGATTCCTTACTCATAATAAAGTCGTAGCCCACAGGATGATTCTCTCAGAAGGACTATATGTGATCATTATGTCTCAGGGATTATTAAAGACCTCTGCACTTGATGGGAATTTTGCAAGTTTCTGCAAGTAGAAGAGTTGGTGTTGCCAGGGCCTCACCACAACAACTGTTGTACTGACTTTGTCCCAGCATAAACACTGCCACTGGAAATAGCAACCTGATATAAAGCAGAAGTGTCATGTGTAGTGTAGGTTATCATTGTTTTTATTGTGTTTGAGCTTCTTTCTATTTACATGTTGAAAGAACAAACCTAAGAGTACTTAAATCTATTGCCATTTTGTGAATTTTTTTCTATACCAAAAGCCAGTAACACTGGAACCTCACTGTAAAGCAAAGCAGAGCTGAACAGATCTGATCTACTTAAGCAAGAAATTCAAGCTCCTATGCAATTAGGCAATTACCTTGAACATGTTTTTCTTCCATTTATTGCATATGTGCTCTGTTTCTGTAAAATATATGTAACCTGAGTTCATTGGAGAACACTATGTTTAGATGATTTAGACAATTAAATTTAAAAAAAATGCACATGAGCAGATTATGCAATGTGTGAAAAGCTATTTTATATATTTGTTTATGACTTACTAATTATTTATTATAGTCATTCTTACAAGGATTTTACAGAAAAAATGTGTGCTCCCCTAATCTTACTGTGGCTTGAAATCTGACTGGGTCTTGAAAGCAACATTTAAGATCCACCTACTCATCTTTTTGACTCTAATAATGAACTGCCTAAATAGACAGCTTTTGACCTTCTCTTACAATCTTAACAAACTATTTAGAAATGTATAATTGATATAAAGTTTGATCATCTTAAAATTATTCAGTTGACAGCAAATTCAGTTTGTGTTAATGTTCAGCGATAATCTTCACTTCAGGAAAGTATGACTGTGTTAATTAGTGATTTTATGTTTATTTAATAATAATCAACCTTTAAAACAAGTGGGTTTTTAAAATGTCATCTTCTATTCTTGCATCTCAGATCTACCTACCAAGCATATTTCTCTTTTTAAGTCATAAGACAAGCACAGCATATATCTGTGCAAAAAAATACACTATCCCTGAGGAGAGCAGAAAATTAAAAAATGCTTGTAAAACACGACTTTATATCCTGGAAAGGAGAAATTAAAACAAATTTTTCAACAGAAACTGAAACTTTTGTTTGTTTGTTTCATATGTCATACAACTAGGGCATAATAATTTGCAATGTTGTTCTGTAATCTCATCACATTTAATATTCGAAGCCTGTGAGACTTCTTGTATGCTGATCAGAGAAGGCCAATATAAAATATACAAAACCCTTGCTTACCACCCACCACGATTTTTTTTTTCAAATGTCATTGTAATATCTCTGCTTTTATGAAATATGGATAATCTACTGCAATAATGTAGTAAATGAAACTTTCAAAGTTAAATTATTTTATACAGCTAAATCCTCCCAAACACAATATTAAAAGTAACAGAAACTCCTTCCTTAAACTGAATATCACAATAACAAGTCCTTAAATGGTGTGCAGTGCCCTCTGTTGTTATTGACATTTGGGAAAGTCCAAATCATATTCAGATGCTGAAAAGGACCATGACAGTGATATGAGAAATGGAGAAACTATTTGCCATTTCCAAAAAAGAATTTTAAGATACCTACATGGAGAAAACTAATTTTCTCTTCTTTCTGCTGAATTTTTTAACCTGGTAGAGGTTCCAGGGATAACAGAATATACAGAACAGCTGAACACTTGCACATGCTCAGAAACAGGTATGAGTTTAATGGGGCTGCACCAAAGTGCAGGGTTACCAGCTCTGATATGGGGCTGTGAAAGCAGGACACACAGCCTCCAAAATTGGTTTAGTTGATACCCCCATTGCTGTCTGGAGACCTTGCTACCCACATATTCAGTTTCAGGGTATTCTATCCACAGCAGCCATCAGGGTACATATGGCCTAAAATCCAAATTTGATTTATCTTGTGTAACAGAGTTGAAGCTGGCATTTGAGGGAAAAAAATGCTACAATTACAACATTTAAAATTTAATTTTTCTGTGAGGTTAGAAGGGTTCCAGGTAAGATCTAGGATCAGTTACTTCTTCCATGTTTGATTTCTGGGCACTATGACACTTTTTGACTGAAGAATATAGAAACATGACTGGAAGAATTGCTATTTTAATGATGACTGCCAAATTTTTAATGAAAAATGTAACAAACCTGAACAAACAAGGTAAAAGAAGTACTTTTACTGTATCATTTACAAAAAAATGATACTTTTACTGTATCATTTACAGATGTACTCAAAAAAATGCATTTTTTTGCAGAAAGCTCATGTATAGATGTACTACTTAGACATATCTTTGTTGACACAGCTAACATTAAGTTACTTCATTTAAAGGCAGAGATTCCCTCAGAGAATTATCGGATCAGATATTGTGGTGAGTAAGTAGCTGTGATTCAGTCTTTACAAACGTGATGCTGCTTATGCAGTATTCAGTCTGGATAGGCTATGGTAAAATGAAAATGCATTTAAGCAGAAAATAAAGCATCTTTTCTTCATTTATTTTGTTTGCTTTTAAGGGAAAAGAAAACTACTATCCTTTAATTTTACTGTACTAAGAAACTTGCATTGGTGGTCTTAAGAGAATTACATGGAGAAGATATATGCCACCATAAAAATGGTAATTTATCCCTCACAAAAACCAAAAGATCGTTTGGTTTATTCCTTTTTATTTTTCAAATTATGAATTCTTTACAGCAATTTCTACATATGGTTCATGAGAGGGAATACTGTCCCATTGCTTGCTTGCTTGCAAGCATTTATTTTGACTACTCAATATTGTAACTATTTTATTTACTTCTGTGCCTCTGATTGGATAAATCTCAAAAACAAGTGCAATTTTCAGTAATAGAAAAATAACCTATTTTTTTACTGAAACAAGATTCCTTAATCAAATTTTTTATGAACATTCTTTCCAATTACCACTGTAGGATGTCTTTTGTAGGAAAACACAAGCTCATTTACAAATACTTACAGATGTCCTGCCAACCTTCACCTGTTAAAAAACCCCCAAGCCATTTGATTCGGAACATTTAAATGCAGAATAGCTCGTGTGACTTTACAGAAACAGACATCCTGGGAGTGGGATGTATGCTATTCTTTTTGCTTAAACAAGACTTCTACCCATGAATGATCTACTAATCATTCCATGTAGTGCTGTAGTGGTCCTACAGCAATGACTGTTTCTTTTAGTGATTTTATTTTTTATAGTGCTTATTCATATGTTTTCCTTTGGGAAAAACATGGTGACACTGGAGCTGTGAGACAAAGAATTCTCAGAGGATCTTTTAAACCAGGTTGTAACGGAAGTACGACTAATACAGTGTCATCACCATCAGAGACTTCCGCAATATATGTTTTCTGGGGAAGCAAAAAAAATATAAAAAGGGGAAAGAATGGGAGGAGGGCAATCTCATCCTATCAAAACTAGACAAAACAAAACGAAAACCTACTAAAAATTTTGGAAAAGCTATAAGAAATCTGTAAGGAACTCATTCCCACTTAATTAGTCTGGGGAGCATTTGGGACAGAACTGCAGAAATTATCTAATTAAGCTCAAACAGAAAAGCATTCGGTAACTTACCATTGCATAACAATAGTTTGCTCCTGTAAAATACTTTGAGAAAGATTATTCTTTAGGATGTATTCCCAGAGATTCAGAGTTGCCTGGGAAACTAGCTGCCATGTGTGGTTCTTCTCTTTTCTGAGCAAACATTGAGTCACATGGATTTTCCATGTGTCAGGGTTTGTTGCTGACTTTTTAAAAGCAGAATGTATCTGTTCAGCAGCACTGGATGCTACAGGCCTTTACACTCAGCTTTGCATCTGTGGGACTTGCTCTCTTTCAATTTGTATTTGATGCTGCTTGCATAAATATTCAGAATTAAATCTTATATAAACAGTTAAGACTACAGACTACAGAATTTTTCATTAGTGTTTTGATTATTGCTTTTTATTCTCAATTGATTTGTTTTGCTATCTGTGATATTTGTACCAATACCTCATAAAAATCTATGCAAGCACTGACTGTTAGGAGGCTAGAAACCCACAAATTCAAAAAGCTGCTGCTTGATATTGAAATGGAAAAAAATATATTTTCAGACTGCCTTTTTCTTGCCCTATTGGACTTTCTAAGGCTGAGCACTGAATTTAATTAAGTGTTTTAGCTATATTTGGAAAAAAAACCCTACTTCTTCACAGAAAAAGCCAAATTAAAGTTTCTACACATTTCTCTTAATTGATTTGCACAATTCCAGCTGTACTGCAACTTTTACAAGTGATGGTTTACCATTTAGTCAATATGGTGACAGACTAATAATCATGCCTTTTGCAAAAATGTTTCACTAACTGAACAATTATCTTCTCTTCATGGTAAGCCTTTGTTGACTTTCCCTGCTAACGTAATATATTAATGGAAAAATCTAAATTCCTAAATTTACGATACACTTAAAGCTTAGAAATAAGTCAAAAAGTAAGCAATATCTTCTAACACTAGTCCTCTCTTCAAAACCCTTGGGTGCTAGGCTGTAAACTGGGGTGAAATTTCAGAAATGGATTGTAACATCTCAAAAAGAATGCTCATTATTTAAAACAAGTATTTAGCTACACTGGCATTAATATTCCACTATAAATGCAGTGCATTATCAATGTTATTGCACCCTATTTGTGAGCAATGAAATAAGTGGAAATGTTGACTTTAGATTCTCAGCTTGTGTTATGTCCCTGAAGTCCTAAGACACAAGTCAGCACTGACTTTGCTTTCTTACTCACTTCAGGTTCACTGGGATTTAAATGGATGCTGAAATAACTTGTTCACTTGCCTAAATAAAATTTTCAAATGTATTGAAAATCAAATTTATATTTTAAGATCTTTGTCATGGTTATGAGCATTTGTAGAAATAGGACTTCACTATTGGCTAGCTATTGTTAGCTACAGACACCAAGAGCAGCTTTCCTGTGGCTGTCACTTAGATGCCTGATACACATACACAGAGACAGAGAGAGACTTTTCAAGCCAGATGAACAAATTCTTGGCAGCCAGAAAATCTTTTGATTCCATTGTTTCTTTCAGGAGATCTATGGTGATTATCTGACTCTAGGCAGCATATCTGACTTTGAATCCTCTAATCAGAATTATCATTAGCTAGAATAATATAGAAATGTTGTTGTTTAAGGTATTTTGGTTGGGTTTTTTTTTTTGGCTTTACAAGATTTTTACTTTTTTATGAGTTCTTCGTCTATTTTAAGATGGAATGACTCATACTCTGGAGTTCCCATTTTCTCACTCAGAGAATCTGGGTGTCAGCTCAGACTAAACACTTCCAGATTGCTGCAGATAGGTGACATGAGTTCAGCCTGTCATGATTGAATGCATGCAGCAAAATGGAGCCACGGAACTATACAACAATGAGGTCTTACAAAGCTGTCTGATGTTTCCTACCAAATGCTATTACATTCAGGTGCATAAACCCTATCTAAAGTATGCCAATGTTTTCTTTGGACTTGAGAAACAAAAGCCTGTGGTACTTTTACACTAGTAGCTTCAAGCTGTGTCTAATCCTGGCTCTGTCTAAATTATCTCTTATGGCTCCATATTAGCAGCACGTGTGAACATGTACCTGTAAATGCATGGCAGGTGAAGAACATATATGACATTTGCCCCTAGCTTCTGCATAATTCCAGCTCAGAGGATTTTCTGAGTCTGAAGCAGTATGTTTCCTTAGTAAAATTTACTGGATGTCCCATCAAAATATTTGTCCAGTCTACTCTGAATGTATGTAAAACTTTTGCCTCCAAAATTCCCCTGGTAAACCACCCCACAGGTCTTCCCCCCACGGTGCGAAACACTTCTTCCTTGTTCTGAGCCTGGCCTCTGTTGACTTAATCTGGTGGTGCTACTTCTTGTATAGGAAGAAATGGTGAGCAGTAAATCCCTTCCCACAGTCTCTACACCAGACATGATTTTTATCTTTTCCTTCAAAGTAATTTCTTAGTCCTCCTAACAAAATTATTCCATATCATGGTTGTTGGCCTTCTGTGAACCTTTGCCAGCTTTTCTGTAATTTTTGAGGAGATCAGAACTATGCACATTAACTGGGAGCATACATGAACTGTGATTTTGTACAGTGGCATAATGATGCTCTTTTTTTATTTCTTTATTCATTTTCTCATAAAGTCAAATATATGATTCATTTTTCCACTCTTAGAAAGCACTGAGCTGTTATTCTCATCTGTCACAAACACAAAGGCTTACTCCAATGGCAACAGACAGCACAGACCCTATCATTTTATGTGTGAAACTAGGTTTGTTTTACCCTACATACAAAAAGAACAAACTCTTTTTTCAAATTTCATCTGCTATTTTATTAGTCAGTCATTTTATTCAGAACAAGCTGCATTTCTTCACAGTCAGCCCTCATACTTACTGCCTTGTGTAAAGATCCTACTACAGACATGCCTCTGCCTGAATTAAGGTGCAAATGAGACCATATGCCAAATCAATTATACAAATTTTATTTAACAGTAAATGTGAGATAGAGAGATAGAAAGAAATAGAAGGGGGGGGGGCGGGCAAGAGAGAGAGATAAAGCAGAAGATAGTCACCACCCTTGGATTCAGTGGTGTCCCACTGGTCTTTCTTCACCCTAGGCTTCTTGATAGTGGTGGCTCAAATTCCTGAGGGCATTCAAAACCTTTCACTATGCATTCTTGCAAACAAACAAATTAATTCTCATTGTCTTATTCTCTTGGTTAAATAATTCCCTCACTTCTAATGCTAATTAGTCCCATGCTCGGTCTTTCTCTTCTTTTGAGTCACTGGGTTTCTTGAGCAGGTGGGTTGTGATCTCCCTGACAGAATTTCCTTTTACTCAGTCTGAGCTGACTCCAGCACAGTTTCTTGCCCATTATCAGTGACACATTCTTCTCCCCCAGCTTTGTCTACCTCCCCCTCGGTCTGAGATAACACCTGGACAATAGTACCACCTTTATCTTATCTCAAGTTCCCATCATGGTGGCTTAATTTACAGTCCAAGTTCCAGGTATCCATGGAGGTGTATAGGCTGTAGGAGCTTTGGTGGTCACAGATTCCTCCTGTGCCATAACTTGGGGTGATCTTTCTTTCACCACTGTTGTGCCTATGAGCAGTTGCTTCTTTACACAGTTTGCCACAGCGGAAATTCTTGTCCAGATGCATTACCCAGGATGTGGTCCAACAGGCCTGTAGTCAGCTCCATCCTGTCACTCTGTTTGGCGTTTATTGTAGCAATGTGGGGTTTTAGGATTCCATGTGCTCTCTTTGTTTCCCTGCTCTGTATACTATTGGTTCATTTTGAAATATGCTCTGCTGTACCTGAAAACCTATTGGTGTGTACCCTTTTGCCAATCTTCCCTGCCTTCTCCTGGGACTGGCTCTTAGAGATCCAGCGCCTGGGTCTGGGAGAGGTCTCCTCTCTGAGCTGGCAGCCCCTACCCTGTCCCTGTCTTTCCTTCCCCCTTTTCCTCCCCTGTAACCCTTCTGCCCCCTACCCCAAATAAACCTCCCTGCCAGAACAGAGATGGGTTCCAGTTCGTTTCTTCATCTTCATTTCCTGCCAGAATTTCTGTGGTTGGGAGACTCACGCAGCCTGCGGGACCTCGGGGTCTGGGCGCCCCAGATCCGGTGGGATTACAGGGACCAGAGACCCTGTCCGGGGGGCAGCCAGCTCCTGCCGCCCTCCCAGACCCTGCTACATCAGCTTATCTCATGGCAAAGTCCTTCTGTGGTAACAGTGCTTGAGGCAGGAAATTGTGCTCTCTAAGTCCTTACACCTTGACCTACGAATTCCTTTATTGTGTGCAAACATGGTCGTGTCACTGCTCACTGCCTTTTCCAGGTGCAAGTCCCAGCCATTGTGGAAAACCATTGGGAACTTTTCTGTATGTAACATTTAATTATTTTTTTAATCCTTGCCCCTAATTTTAACCATCTATTTACCCATGGTGGGACCTGCCTTTGCTGTTTGTTTTTGCCACAAATGCTTCGCATAAGACCTTCTGAAAAGTCTTTTGAAAATCCAAGCAGCGCATACCAAGTATATTATCCTTACCCACAAGGGTTTTGACCTCTTAAAAGAATTTGAAAAGGTTTGTAATAATGGACTTCCATTTGTGGAAATCACACATATTCTCAGGTAGCTTCCATTTATTCAGTTCTCAGTGTTAAAACTTTATTTATTTGCCTGCAGGCTTACAGGACTGCACTTCCCTAGGTTCCTCTGAAATGTTTCTTTTTAAAGATTATCACAGTATTTGCCACTCTCAGGTCTTTGGATACCAGGATTAGATGAGATACATGGTAGATCTATACTTGTACTGTTTCATTCTTGAGTACTATTGAGACTTATGGGTGAATACCATCCAGCATTGGTCATTTGCTAGTTTTGTTCTGCTTCTATTTACTGTGATCACCTTCCACTTATTGCATTGTTTCAGCTGATCCTTCATTAATCAGGTTGATCCTTCATTAATCCTAAAATACAGCAAGCGAATCTCCCCAGGTTTTCCTACACTGAACTCTGATAGGAAAAGCTATTTATCTCCTCTGAAGTGCTGTTTTCTCTCTGAACATATCATCACCGCTGTGCATGAGCCCAAAGACTATCTCAAGACCTTTTTTGTCTTGTTGATTTTGATGATTTAGTTTAGATTACAGATTACATTAGATTCTGTACTTAACTAAACAAAAAGCCACCCACCCCAAGCTGTCAATCATGGAAATTAGCTTTAATTTTAAAGTTGGTGTCTGACAGCTATTGATTACTATTTTGCAAGGCACAATTCCTTCAGTAAGAAAACAAAAATCCTCTTTGAAAGAAAATGGAAAAGAAACTACCTTGTGAATTAGCAAGTATTTGAAGAAGTACTGTTTTGATCACACGTTGTACAAATACCTAACAGTGAAGCTTTTTATTTAAGTTCATTTTGAATAGGGCAGGCTTCTCAGTCTTAGAACATTCTGATGTCTTTGACAAGAGAGAAGAAAACATTTTTGGTGTACCCAGGAAGAAAAAAAAAAGGAGAAAAGTAAAGAAGCAAAGTGAATTTTACTAACCATTAAAAGAAACAATGCTTGTCTTCTAAACTCAACACAAAATGTTTTTCAGTATCACCCTTGTTCAACCATGCATTGTATTTGGCAAGACACTACTGTCAATTCATATTCAGAGCACACGTCTTGTGTGTGCAAGATATAGTCCTATGATGAATTATGAATCCATCTCTTTCCTTCAGGGTTTGTTTCTTGAATACTTTTTTCTTGCTTTTAAATATTTATTGTAAATGGACTTGCAGAAAAATGGAGGAATGTCAGCTATAATCTACTTTTTGTATGCTGGGGAAGCCCTAGAATGCAAGTCATCTTTCATATCCCTCTTGCATCCTTTCTGTTTGCCTTTGGAGTGCCTTGGAGCTGACTGAGGAATTTTCTCACTCTCCCAATCATTTTGAGTCAACATGGTTTGCTCTTTTACATCCCTGTCATTTCATACGGCTGCTAAATAATGTATTGGCACAAGCTGGCAGCTTTAGGAATAGGAATTCTAGGACCAGTGCCAGAATTAGCTCTGGTCCATAATCAAATAATGTTTTATCATCTACTCCACTTGGAAAGCTATAGCTGTCACCTTAAAGTATTTTTTATAAGAACCTCCTTGCTGCCTTTAAGTTCATCTTTTCCCTCCTGTTGTGTTTCAAACCTAGTCAGGAGCTAAACACCACACAACCACTCAGTCTCACTCCCTGCCCCAGCAGGATGGGGGAAGAGAATTGGAGGAAACTCATGGACTGAGATAAAAAGTTTAACAATTGAAATGAAATAAAAATAATATAATAGCAACAATAACAACAACAGCAAAACCAACTTGTAATTAAAAGGTAAATAAGGCAGAGAAATAAAACCCAAGAAAGGCAAGTGATGCAAATGAAAGGAATTGATCAACAACCATCTCCAAATGCCCAGTCAGTCCCTCAGCAGTGTACACCCACCAGTGTTCTCCCTGGTTTTACTGCTGAGCATTATGTCATATAGTATGGAATATTCCTTTGGTGAGCCAAAACCAGGACACCTCAAGAAGCAGAAATTATGAAAGTTGGTGTTCTGGCCCCAGAAAAAGTTGGGGAAAAGCATCAGATAGAAAAAAATAAACAACATTTGTCAATGTTCTGATTTAATTCTTGCCATACTTTTAAGGCACTGCCTGCTTTTGAGCAGATCAGGCTGTCTGACAGTGTGCAGTGGGCAAGTTGACTGACATTTCTGAATCTTTGAGCCTTTATAGTTGCTCTGAAGTTGGCATAGAACTAGTGCGGGCTTTCACTCAAGCAACTGTTATAGTTTTACCAACTCTGTTTTGTCTATGCCTCTAGGTATATAGAAGTGCTTATGACTAAACTGTACTTCTAATCCACGTTCTGTCTCCTATATAAGGCACATTCAAGATGTCACTTTCCTCTCAGAGAAGATAGAGAAAAATGGTCACCAAATCCACCCCATTGTTTCAATTTTCTGCTGATGCACAGCAGCATGGCTTATGTAGGCTCAGTGCCTAAAGTTGCATTAATTGATCATTTGCATGACTCAATTCAGATAAACTTTTGACTCTATTATCAATCAAGATGGGAGAAGTGAGGAGCATCTGTCAATGCACATACCTCACACAACAGAGAGGGCTTTCCCTGATCACTGCAAGTGCTGTATGGTGCATTCACTATTGATCAGAAATATGGAGAAATCTAGTATGGTCTGCAGAAGTTACTGGTTGAAGAAAAATACAACCAGAATGGAGATTTGTCCCCTAATTTTTACTCTCACTTTTCCAAGCAAAACTGTACCTTGAGGTCTACAATCTGCAGAATGCATGGACACCTGAGTGGGCTACTTGTGACCTTCTTTGTGCATGAGGCTTATATCCCTGAACTCCTAAGTCAGCTACCCACTGGCTGTGTAACACTCTGTAGTTTTAACCTGGAGATACGTGTGAGATGATGGTAATAACATTAATGCAGGTGTTTGAAAAACAAAAATAGTCCTTCTGTTAAAAAGAAAAAGAGAAGTACTGCAAACTGAAGAAAATTATTTTACATTTTGAAAGACCTTTATTATACAAAGGTACTCATAAGCCAGCATGAATCACAACATGTAACATTTGGGTTTTTTAAAAGAAGTACAAATGAATTTAAGAAACAAGAAAAACATGAGCAAAATACAAAGCCCTTCAGAAAACATATGGATTTTTTATTTTACACAGCTCTGCATCATGCTGTGTTCTATGTCTGCCAAGGAAAACTCCCAAAAGCTGTGAAGGAGACAAAAATAGTTTTCACAGAATCACAGAATGTGTTGAGATGGAATGGACCCACAAGGATCATTGAGTCCAACTCCCTACCCTGCACAGGATATCCCCAAGAGTCACACCATTTAAATTCAGCCTTTCAGAAAGTGTCTGAGAGACTCCAAGTAAGGAAGCATACTGTGATGTTCCTTTCACGTCACAGTAAAAAGGATTGAAAGCTAAATAAAAGATGAACTCTTGCAAATTGGAGAGGTCAAGAATTTAAAATGAGAGATTTTAGAGGAACCAAAAGCTGTGGAAGGAAGCTCCAAGCCCAGCTGTCTACAGGCACCAACAGCCCTGGCAACTAACTATATTGCATTCTGCAGTATAAATTTCACAATGTCTACTGACTAGTTATCTGAATAAATGAAAATAATTCTGCAAAATAAAGATTTGCATCCCCAGCAACAGACTGAAGTGTTTTTGGAAGAGTTTGCAAAGATTATTTGGAACCATTTTGTAGCTTTGCCTCAGCATCTTAGTTGATTTTTTTAACTGGGTAACTGGAAGGAGGCAGACTAGTTGTGGAATAATTTTATAGGCCCCACATTAAAATACTTCAGCATAATTTGTGAATAGAGGTCTGGTGTTCAAAAGACTTACAGGATCAAACCTTTCCCTTTCTCAAAGACCCAAAAGGATGCTTCCACCTGGGCTCTCAAAGGAAAAGTCATATTTGTTGTTTAGTTCATGCTCCAATGTGGCTATCTGTGTTCACACAGGTTTCCTTACAATAGTGTTTTTGCTGTAGTGGTGAAAAGAGACCCAGGCTCCTAATGAGGAGCTTGTGCTACTCCTATATCTGAGTAATTATCTTCAGAAGGGAATAGGGATCTTCAGTTCCTGCCTGATGCCCAAGTGATGTAGAGGATTCCAGTCACGGTCTGGAAACCGGTGATCATGACTCTGATCACTTTCCTCAATCATACTGATTTCAGAAAAACAATTAGGGACTTTCTGATATCTTCATCTATACTTTATATACTATACTACACTTGGAACCCTATTTGTTAGTCAGAAATAAAGTGGCAGTTCACTAGCTCTCCCCAAGCACACACTCTTAGAAGAGACTAGCAAATCATATTTCCATGGCAACACAGTTTCCAGAGACTCTGCTGCGAAGAAAGTTAAAATGTCTTGAACACAGTTCATGGTATTAAGTGAAGTCACTTGCTGTCGCAAGCTATATGTCTGCAGATCTTAACAATTTTTCCAAATCAAAGAGTCAGGAAAAATATTAGAAAGACACTCAAGCTTTTCCTGTGGCTGGAGAAAACCAACAGAGATCTGAGGAGGATCACACCACCTTTCCTCACACTGGAGAGTTTTACCCACTTCAGGGGTTCAAGGCCTAATCAGTACCACCTGTACGAGCTCAGAAAGGAACACAATGCAGGAAGACAGAAGTTTAAGCCAATAAAACCAACAACACTACACACAGCAAGTCTGCCCTCAGCCCCACCCTCCCCCACCCTCATCTGCAACATTCTTTTAAAAGTCTTCCATAATTTTTTTAGTCTAGCTCCATCTTCACACCCTTACCCTCGTTTTTGTTTCTGTGATCAAGTGTGATATTTTCTTTTCCTGCCTTAGCAAATCCCCTCACTACAGCATTCCTAAATGAAATATCAAGACTCTCAATGAATAATTTGTGGTTTTAAAATGGCATTTTCATATATTTACTTTACTAATCTTTAGTTCCTCCCAAATCTTTGCCTGTCTGTCTAAATTCCAAGCTCAGCAGGATAAAATCCTGCTCTATAGCTGAAATATACCTGATGCAGTGGGATCTTAATGTTGTATCAGCACTCAGTCATAAACACATTCTCAATGTATCCTTTGCCTCTTCACAAACAGAAGGATTGACAATACTGTCACTTCTTCCACCCTCTCCACCTCTGCCTTCACCTGCTTTTGAAGGTGGAAAATGGATGAGGCAAGGCAGATACCAGGGACAGAGAAGAAAAACCATGACCACAGACCTTCTCCAGAAGACTTAAATTAAAAAATATGCTATTTAGGAGTACATCTAATCTCATTTTTGAACAATAGCAGATATTGATGACTCTACTACCTATCTCTGTAAGTTAGTTCAATGATTAATTAACCTCTTTGCTAGGAGCTCCATCTTAATTTCAAGATTGAAAATTACACACTTTAGCTCCCAATCACTAGATCTTGTTATCTTGCTTTGCTATTATCAAGAATTAAATACATTTTGATAGCGCACACCTATTCTATGTATAGGAAACCCATAAACAGTAACACTGGAAATTGTCTATCACAGTTGTTCAAACACTGTTGCAATGCAAACAAATAGTAATCATCCTACACATAAATTATGCTTATATCAAATATTTAAATTTTTATGTCTCTATCTCTTTTCCTTTTTATTTTTTTTCCTAATGAAAGAGAAGGTCACAAATCTTGATTAGATAATTTGTTCTGATTTTTCATATTATATTAAATTTCATGGAGATCCCCTTATGGATAACAAATGAATATACTTACAGCAAACTGTACCAGTCCTTAGGACACCTAACTGTGATTTGGCAGGGAACAGCAGTGACTAAGATGTCACTGTATTAATTCCTGCAATGATAAAGAGCCGCTTTGATAATTCTGGCAGATGAACTATGTCCTGTTCAATAAGTGAATTGACAGGGATAAAAAAAAGTCAGTCTACTTAGTAGAAAATGTCCCAAGCCTAAATGTGACAGCTCTTAAACCCTCAATGATGTGGGTGAGACACATACCCGGCCTTACTGTTCCACGTATCATCACCAGATATGGCTAAATTGTTTTTGATGCTCAATAGAAATAAAAACCCCGAAGGAACAGCAACATGTATGATCAGCTGTGCCTAGGGGAAAAATAATACTTAATGAAATTGATCAGCTGAGGTCCTGAGAGAAGAGGTTCACTTTCAGTAAACACCCTGATCAGGAGACTCGAGGTTTATTAATGTATGGACAACAATACAGGTAATTTTCTTCTTCCCTGACAAAGGAAGAAACAATCAAACAGAAAATCTCCAAAACTCACAAATTTTGAGGTTTGCTGCCATCTCCGTGTTTATTTAGTTCAAACTGCATGCACAGGAGTACAAACATTTCTTTTAGAAACTGTGTTAAAACAGGTTTTTGTTTACCATACTTCACTTTAAAAGCAATCACTTTAAGGTGAAAAGATCTTTTCCTACCCCCATAGTAATTGCTGTCACTGCCAGGAAGCTGCACCTGTTTTTAAAACTGCACTAATTTAACTTCACTCTCTAGCCTTTTTTCTTTTTTTTCATTATTTTATTTTATGTATTTTATGCATTTGTACACAAGAATGAAAACACTTTTAGTAATCTGTGTCTCTACCATATTTAACTGCCTTTCAAAGCACAGAGATCAAGTAATGTCCCAGCCTTCTCTTTTAATGTTATTTATTTAATTTCTTTTTCCTGCCTCCTGACTCATTTGTTAACTTTCCTTGACATTTTTTTCCCTATATCTGTGTTTGAAATAGGTATACAAATATATTTTACTAATGATATGTAAAGGGAGGATGTGCCTATTCTGTTATCCTCTTCTATACCAAATCATCATGCAAGTATTTTTGACATTACAGAATTTGGCTTCTGCTAGTCATAAATGTTGATATCAAGTTTTTTCTCAGATCTTTACTTTCAAAGACAGAATTTGCCTCCTGCTGTTATAATTTTTACCATTAAAGCTCTGAACTATTACCTTGCCTCTGAATATATGAAAACACTTTTTAGTGGATTGAGACCATTTAGCAATGTAATTTTGATCATTTTATAATAATCTATTGCCTTTGCCACTATAGAAAATCAGCCTTTGAAATATGCAAGCTTAACAAGAAAATGCCTAAATTACCACTTAATTCCTCATATAAAATGCAGTCTACTTAAGAATGCATGCTGCATGTCTCCAGCAAATGTCTTGGAGAAATCCAAGTGCTATGCCAGCATGCACATCTTTAATATTCAAATATGCAATCTCATTTAAACAAAGAAAACTATTGTATTGGACAGAGCCATACTTCCATAAAACTGTCTTGTAGCTTTTTATCTACTGCTACCTTATTTATACAACATGAGTAATTATATTTTTACTCTCAGATTACTTCTTTTTGTGTCATTCTTTGTGTCCATTTTAGTCTTTCAGTCCTTTAGTATTTTTCCAAGGTTTGCCAAACATTAACACAATTCTTAGTGTTGCTAGTGCAAATAGTTTATTTAATGTTATGATTTGGAAGAAACTGTGAGCTCAATGATTTGAAACATGTTTCTTTTCAACATATTTTCCCTCACTTTCTCCTGTGTCAAAACTGGTATATTCTGTCCTTATCAGATGGAGTGAATATGTCTTCCTACATTCTTCTAAATATGGACAGCTATCTTTCAAACCTTTATACTTAGTCACTTTTTCAATTTATTTAATCATCATTTAGCTGTAGCTGTCTACCTGACTTCAATATTCATGTTTTAAATTGCTCAGGGTCTTCACCCTATTCACTGCTTAACATGTCAGCTCTTTTATCTTCCCTTACTACTTCTTCTTCTTGTTATTATTATTAATTATTATTATTATTTTCATATAAGATTTGGACCACTAATCAGCAAAAATTCCTTAGTGTTTTGGAATTACTTTTGGAGTCCATGAACAAGCCCTACTTTTTATTTGAACTTTTCTTTACTAAACTGATGTTCCAAATCAGTTATTTTTATTTTAAGCTTTAGAAAACTATTTTTTCTCCTTTCTCGTCTTCCAAAGTCTTCTTGGAAAGAAATACAAGCTAAAGAATGACTGTTAATATCTTAGCAACTCTTAATGTATGTCTTAAAGTGAAATTCACCATTGAAGGAGAGATTCAGTTTCCATCAAAACTACATTTGAGTTGGTGTCCAAGTTCTTGTGATAGCCAAACGACATATAAGCAAAACAGTTAGGAGAGTAAGAAGAGCTATTCACCTAACCTAGAGAAGAGTTTAGCTGCTCAGACACCATTTTAGAAATCCCACATTGTCCAGTTTGGCCTCTCACAGCTCGTCTAGGATGCAATTATTTTTCCACAGGTCATGTATCATATATTACAAATGTCATCCCTGTGCAAACTTTGATATATTGTAGGGCATTTCAAGTGTTATCTATGCTTAAGGAACTGAATGCTGTTCCCAAGTGGTTGCTCAGCTGAATAGCTCCCTACACTCCGTGCTGTCAAGGTCTAGGGTTATTACAGACATTTCTATGGCACTGGCAGGTAGAACAAATCTCGGGGAGACATGTGCCCTTCTGGACCCGCAGCTGAAGGGCAAGGCTTCTCCAAGTGTGGTGAAAAGCAGGTAGGCAAGCAGCTAAATTAAGCCTTTGATGTCCAGTGACCACGGGGAACACAGCAAAGGACACCTACCACAAAGAGGGAGACCTAAAAATAAACACCTATGTTTACATGACCCATTTGCAGACTGAATCTCACCATCAGTGACACTATAATTAGGAAAGTGTTTTCTATATTAATTTATTATGTTTAAAAATGTTAAGAAATAGTTATGCTACCTGGAGAAGATATTGTGTGGCATTTCCTCATTATAAACACTAATAAACCTTTTTTTACAATTTCTGTGTGATTCAAAGAAATGTATATGTTAGTATTTTCTCTGGTGAGAAATCACAGATATTTTAACTATGATTTTACTGTTACAACTCTTATTCATGAGTAGCTGAGCTCCAGCAACTCCCAATTTTTAGATCCTTTTTTTTGTTTTCTTTCTTTGTGGAACTAGTCTTCCATTTCCCAGACAATCTTAACAAACACATCCAATGAAATGCCTAATATTGACCTGTTTAATACTGTATTTTGCCAAAAATGAGTCTCTTACACCTATTAAAAACAATGATCTTTAAATGCTATCCTATCTGCCCTTGCATTTGCGAAGTATCAAAATGAAACACTTTCAGTTGCTGTAATGAATCTTTCAAATAAAATATCTGCTGAAAAAGAACATATTTCCTCTTATACAGTGATAGTAATTAGGAAGTAGGAGTTTGCTTTGTGAGTTTTGCTCTGTGGAATGAATAGTCTTAAACAGTACAGAGTCTTTTTTCCTGTTTCTGCAATGATATTTTCTTTGATCAGTGGCATTTCCTGGGTTTGCTTTCTCGTTGTTGATTTTTTTTTTGTTGTCAGAGCCATTTGGTTGTTGTCCTGATCTCAGCTGTCACAGATTAATTTTCTTATTAGTAGTCAATACAGGGTTGTATTTTGGATTTAATAAGAAAATAATTATGATAACACTGATGTTTTAGTTTTTGTAAATGAGTGCTTAGTCTATGTCAAGGATGTTTTAGTTTCCCATGGCTGCCAATGAGCAGGTGCACAAGAAGCCTTCGGTAGGATGGCCAGGACAGCTGACCCAAACAGGCCAAAGTGATGTTCCATAACACAAAACATCACACTCAGTATATATATATTAAAGGAGGTTGGCTGGAAGATGCCCATCACTTCTCAAGGAGAGGTTGGACATAAATCAGCAGGTGGTGACCAATTGCATTGTGTGTCACTTGACTTTCTTGGGGTTTGGTACTCTTTCCCTTCTTTTCATTACTAGTATAATTATTATTATTACTATTATTAGTATTAGTATTAGTATTACTACTACTA
Source organism: Entomyzon cyanotis (assembly GCA_024500445.1). NCBI lineage: Eukaryota > Metazoa > Chordata > Aves > Passeriformes > Meliphagidae > Entomyzon > Entomyzon cyanotis. The sequence continues at coordinate 19,827,251 of JAKEPQ010001009.1, read as the reverse complement.
CTACTACTACTAGTGCTATTATTATTGTTATATAATCACATTTTACTTAATTTCATTTACAAGCTATTTTTACCGCAAACTGTGAGTTTTACCTTTTTTTTCAATTCTCCCCATCCCACCAGGAAGCAGTGACCAAGTGGCTGTTTGGTCCTTAGTTGGTGGCTGTTGTGGTTGCTTGGAAACCACCCCAGTTGTTTTCACCATCCAGTAGCAAAAATGAAAAAAGGTTCTGGAGAGGTCTAGTAGAGACAGGCTTCATCTATTTAATTCTTGCAATATTTACATACTGGAATAGTAAATACAGTAAGGTTGCTTATATGAACTAAACTCTGTGAGAACAGAGTTCTGATCTGCAAAAGTCCCAAACTCAGTGATGCCAATGCAGCTGTTTAAAAGTGAATTAAGCGTATCAGTCCTTCACCATTTATTGTTTCATATTCATTGAATAATTGGAAGGAAACTTTCTCTCCTCCTCTTTACATCTCCCTTTAGCATGGAAAAGTTGGGAAAAGCGTTTCTATGGGGTAGTTGAGGAAGTCTTCATTACAGAGCTACATGTTTTGCAACACTGGCTGTAAGGCAGGCTAGCAGGAAACAGCAGATGTTCATGACAACATGGGAATGGAAAAGCAGGATCTAGTACTCTAAAAAAACACCTTATATGCAATATTTTGAGTTGAGGAAAGATAATCCTAAGGGCTGTTTTCCTCAAGTAACATCAAATGTTTTTCCAGCACCCCTCTACAGTTTGGTTCTATTTTCATGCACAGTGTATCTTAGCACAGAATGCCTTACTGAAATTTAAATGAGGAAGACATGCTTTCTCATGGCCGTAAATAAAAACAGTGAAATGAACACACAGATAGCTAGACAGAGAGTTAGACAGATAGGTAAGTATGCAGAGAACACAATTCTGCTCAGTGCCTGTGACTGATAACCATCTGAAACATTACTGGAATCCAGGGAACTCATTATTCTCCTGTGCAAGTCATTTGGATGGCAAGCCACACTAACTCACAAGACCTCAGCTTCAGAATGGAGTCTGGAGGGCACAGATTCCTCTTCAACATAGCTTATATATGTCACTGTGTGAGGGAAAAATCTCGAGTTCTTGGAGACATGTCGCACCCACTTAAATATTTCTTACATGTTTCCAAGATGGTCTCCTTGGAAACTGGAATTTCAGCTTGTCTGCTTATCCCCTTTGTCCCGGCTAAGGTACAAGAAATCATTAGCAAGTTGAGATGCTGGTACCTCTGACAGCTTCACATCATTAGTATGATAACAAGTGTGAAGCAGAAAAATGTATATAATTTTCTGCTTGTTCTCCTATTTGTCCTGATGGAGAAATGAGTTGGTGAAAATAGTGATATCAGCCTTTGCATTTGTTACCACTCACATGCAAGAAAAAAGTATGCACATAAATACAGAATTGAAGAGGCTGGGCTTACATGTTAGATGAGGCAAATACAGCAGTGAAGAATTTTTCTAACTGTTAAATCTCATACTAATTTAATAATTAATCAAAGGTTTCAGGAAGTTTTGCATTTCAGTAGATTATGATACCTGCATGTTCTTTAACACTATAACATTCAACAAAGTATTATATATTAGGTAGGTTGTGATCAGAGTAGTAGAAGGGATTCCAAAAGAACAACCTTCATAATGCTCTAATTGTTAGCATCCACAGATGGATTGGAAGAGCAAAGCAGCAAACCAGCTTTGTGTTTTTGCTGAGTTCCCTTGCCGCCTTTTTCCCCAAATGCTGTAAAATTTAGAGCAGCTAATTGCACAATAATAACAGAAAACATCATTTTCATTAGGTCAAATTTAATTTTGAAAAAAAGAAGATGAACACGTGCTATCAAATCCCATTTCTTGTCCTAAACCAGCCACATATTCCCACTGGATTTGCAATAAACACTTTACTCTCTTTAGCACAGAAATGAGAGTATTGAATTTAAAAGTCTTTCTGTAAAGGTGATAGGCACTTAACACTGTTGACCTTCTGGGTATTTACGAAGTTTACAGTTCAAATGGTTTATCTGTTACCATATTTATTGAGGGACAATATTTTAAACTTTTATATCATACATTCTTTTTTCATGGCAATAGAATGTAATTGCACTGGGCGCCAGACTATAATGCTTTGTCCTGGTTTCAGCTAGGATAGAGCTAATTTCTGCTGAGTAGCTCTTACAGTGCTGTGTTTTTGAATTCAGAATGAGAATAGTTTTGCTATCATACCAATGTTTTGGATTTTTGCTAAGTCATGCTTATTCTAAGACAAGGACTTTTTTCTTCTCACATGCTCTGCCAGTGAACAGATAGACAAGAAGACACTGTGAGAGAGCAGAGCCGGGACAGCAAGGGCTGACCGACGGGATTTTCCACACCACAGAATGTCATGCCAAGTATATAAAATGGGGGGAGTTACCCATAAAGGGAGCCGATCTGGGTTTGGAAAGAGGATCTGTCATTGGTGAGCAGGTGGTGAGCAACTGTATTGTGCATCACTGGATTTTTTCCCCTTATTATTATAATTATTATGATTTAGCGTCATTGCCATATTTTTACTTTATTCTTTATTATGAAGCTGTTTCTATCTCAGGCTATGAGCTTTACGTTGATTCTCCTGTCCATTCCTTTGGGTTGCAGGGTGGAGAGGGGATTGACTGAGCAGCTGTGTAGTGTTTAATTTCTAGCTGGACTTAAACCATGACATGCTTTTAAACAGTGGGCATGAATATTGCTGTAAATACCTCCAGGATTTATCTGTGTTCCTATAAATTGGTTTGAAAATGTATAGGTTAATTCTTTAAATTGATATTTAATTATACTCAGGTTGCCTGTCTACAGCAACACCAAGAAAACCATGTGGCAGAGGGTTCTAACCCATAGCAAGTCTGCAATTGTTCTTTCTCATTCTTCTATGCTGGACATGAAAAATAAATTAAAAGAACCAAAGTACATTAAAATAATTCTAAAGTTTGGTAAACTAATGCTTTTTATTTTGTATTTAAAATAATAAAATTATAAATAAATATTACAACTCCCTCTAGCACTGGTCATACTGAGTGTCCATCCATGCAAGTAAGTAATGCCTAATCTGCTTATTTTCTGTGAACATAAGACTGATATAGTCAGGATACCACAAATCCAGGTATTTACATCCTGGTTAGCTCCAGTAAGTTTACTGAAAATTGTGATTTGTTTCTCAATTTCTTGTAGCTATACAGTTTTGATTCAAGATTTAAAATTTTTAGTTTTGATGAAGAACATTGACAACATTCTGGGTATTTTAAAAGAAAGTGGGGGAAATTATGTAAGTTTTAAACTCCTTGGACTGTGAGGTAGTAGAATCATGGAATCACAGAATATCCTCAGTTGGAAGGGACCTACAAGGGTCATTGAAGTCCAGCTCCTGGCTCTGTACAGGACAGCTGCAAGAGTCACACCATGTTCCTAGGGCTGGCCAACTGTGGTGATGTGAAAGACAAAATGTAATGTACTGGTAATTTTTTACTGGGGATGACTCAGGAAGAAGTGATCCCATTCTTCTGCATCCCGAAATGAACAAGTATTTGAGTGGAAAAAAAGCTATGCAGGCTGATTTAGCTTAACATCCAAATGGATGTCTTGGAATTGAAGATGAAAGCAAGGTTTCTAGAAGCTGTGTTGAATGTGATGGTTTTGGCTGGGAAACAGTTAACTTTCTTCATAGTAGCTGGTATGGAGCTATGTTTTGGATTTTTTTTTTCTGCAATTAGTGCTGATAACACAGGGATGTTTTTAGTTAATTCTGAGACGCGCTTACACAGAGCCAGACCTTCCCTGCTCCTCATCATTAGCCACCAGCAAGAAAACTGAGGGTGCACAAGAAGTTAGGAAGGGGCACAGCAAAGGGAGCTGATCCCAGCTAACCAAGGGATATTCCATACCACATGGTGTCATGCTCAGCATATAGAGCTGGGCAAAAAAGAAGGAATGGGAGGAGATTCAAAGGGTTGGCATTTGTCTGCCCAAGTCACTGTTACATGTAATGGAGTCTGGCTTTTCCTAGAGATGCCTTCCCAAGAGAATTGGTGACTGAACTCCTTGCTTTGCCATGCTTGCATGCATGGTGTTTGCTTTCCCTATTGAACTTTCTTTAGGTCAACACAAAAGTTTTCTCCCTTTACTCTTCTGATTCTCTCCCCCATCCCACTAGGATATAGTGAGTGAGCAGCTGTGTGGGGCTTAGTTGCCAGCTGGGGTTAAACCACAACACTGGGTGATCTAGACTAGCTGATATTGTAAAACTTGTTTCTTGGGATGGAGTGTAACAGAAAAAATATAATAATATAGGCTGGTTACATTTACTTTTATTGCTATTGCTGTTATTATTACCCCATTGATTGGAAAGTTTGTATAAAACATAAGATATCCAGCTGTCAGCCAGCCATAAGAATGATCTGTCCACTGTGCAGCTGAGAAATCAAAAGAAATGAAAGAAGGTGCCAATTTATCTGATTGAAGAAGTCTTGCACTGGGATTTATATTTGGTTTGTCTAGACACCAACAAGGAATTCCAGGATAAGTCCATGGCGTGACATGAGTTGTCTGAGGCATGTTCTTTGCAGGAATAAAGAGCTGTTCTTCTGACTCAATAGACACTGAGCTACCCTGGAATGAAATAATGAAAGATAATGACAGAAAACAACTTGATAGGCCACCATGTATAATGGATAAATATGGATATCTACATGAAGACATAGCTCAGCCTTTGAATGGTACTGTGCAAGTTGTAAAGTTTTTACCTAATATAATTCCAAAGGATTTGAAAAGAGACAGTGATAAATTATTTACTGTGCTTTCTTATTAAATACTTGAAAATAGACATCCATGTTCGGTTTTCAATTCATGTAGCAACAGTAACTACAGTGCTCCGAGTATTGCTTTTCAAATAATTCAGATCCCTTAACCACAACAGGCTGCCCTCTTTTTTCCTCTTCACTCAGCTTTCAAGAGCATATATCAGCTCTGTAGTAAAAGTGGAATTTTTCTCACATAAATAAAAATTTTTACTGATATTCACCTGGATTTTTTCATATACAGCTCAATACTTCAAGTAGATGAATGTTTAAAAGCCATATATGATAGTACAGTGTTAATTGTTTGGTTTCTTCACTATTATTCTAAGGAAGAGACTAAAAAAAAGTATTAGTTTAGTCCTATAAGTTATCGGCTATACAAAAGTCAATTTTTCACATGTTAATAATGACAATAATGGTATTTGGTGTTTTCAAAAAAATAAAAATTCCCCTCTCATTGAAAGCCTATTACCACATGAGATTTCCAGATTTTTATATTTTTAGCTCTGAGATCAATAAGGGAAAGTTCATAATATGAACTCTACAGAATTAATTACAATAAGACCAGTGACATCTCTGCCATTGCACCCTCCCTAATTATTTTTAATCATCTGAATTTTAATACAGTCTCCAGAGATCTAACTTGTGATTTTTTTAATGCTGAGCCATGCAGAATTACATTTGATACTTTCATTATTGCAATCCTTTCCTCGCAGAAAATATTACACCTTAAAAGGAAAACCAAAACAAAACAGTGGCAGTGTTGAGTACTAAGTTTCCAAGAAAATGGGCTCTGTTTTTTGGGAAGTGACAGGATTGAAGAGGCTGAAGGGTGCAGTCATTATTTCAGGACAAAACAGCAGAAGAGGTGAAACTGATTTATGGTCCCTGGCACATATTGCTGGTGCTCATAGCCTCAGATGGGCAATGTACATTTTTTCTTATGCATTGCTTGGTAGGGGGCAGTTACACTGAAAACCAGTGGGGCCATGAGTTTCTGCAGCAAAGCACTGCAGGATGTGTGCTGCACTGTAGCTGTAGCTATGCTGCTCTTCAGGGTGGGCAGCACATGCTTTTGCTGTGAATCTCCAAAATGTTCCTACTTACAGCAAAGATGGTTGGTATTGTGGAATGGTTTCAAGGCACTGGATTTCTTTAAGATGAACCTAAACATGGAATGTTTCTAATGCTCTCCTGCTAACTCCAGGAATGTTTCTAATGCTCTCCTGCTGCAGTCACTCAGCCTAAGGGACCAAACTAGGGCTAGCCTGAAATAAAATCTGTTCAAAATGTGCATGAGGATATGACATCTGCAGCATCAACTCTTTGGTCTGTTCGTATCCATCCACCTTGATGCAATTGCACTGCTCTTCTCTCTTGCACTGCTCTAAAGGTCACTTGCTTTAACAGCTATAATTTCAACATTAATAGACATATGGCTGCTAGCTGTGCCCCACAACAGCCTGGAAACTACTAAATCTCCATTCATTTCAAGGAATTAACCTTGTCTGACCTCGTGCACCCCTCCAATTATTTAGCTGGAAAATATTGACAAAAATATATCCTTAAAAATTAAGAGAAACAAACTCTTTTGAAGGGCAGAAGATAGATCTGCATGTAAAAGCAAGAAATGAATGGCTCTATGGAAGGTAGTGAGCTAGATTCTTCACTGGTTAGCACGTTGTGAAGTTATTTACAACTATGCAAACAGGTATAAATTGTTACCAAATTCAAATTAGAATGTCATATGCCATTTGAATTCACTTTGTAAATTACTCCACAAAACATTCAACAATGGAAAATGAAACAGACTATAATTTCCCCTGCTGTCATCACACTATTTCAGATATTCATTATTCTGGAAAATATGTGGGTTTTTTTCATAACTGTAAACCATTGAAATATCAAATGAACAAAGAAAGAGGCTTTATACTAAAAATCATCTGGAGAGCATAAGTAAAATATCACTATACTTAAAAAAGAATTTGAATAAGAAAACCTCTGTTATTGCCAATGCTCCAAAAGAGTATTAGACCTGATTACATTTTTTTGTACAGGATTCACAAGCTCTTTTTTAAATATATTGCCAATATTTTATAATTCCTATCAGTAATTTTTTATGTCTTTATCTATCTGGGCACATTTCTAATCAATGTAAATATGGTGACTTTTAAAATTTGCATAAGCATGTAATTTCACAGTTCAAAGATCCAGGAGAGCAAACAGGATGCACATGCATATTATTATTATTTTAATCCTAAAATAAAGGAAAACTTTTTTAAGTTTTAAGGCTTTGAATGTTTTCATTTCTTTTTTTAACAATAAATCTTATACAACTCTGGAGAATCAGAGCTCAAACTCATTTTGCAAACACTTCAAATGGATGTCAGAATTTTTTATTTTCTAAACCATGTCTGAAAAACTTCTACAATCAATTATTATTTCCAGCCTGTAAGTTAGACCTTATATGCTAGGAACAGGAATTTAAAGTTATGATTCCTACTTGAACCTCTTCAGAGTTGAAAGAGTTTGTGCCCTCAGCTATCGACAACTCCATAAAAGAACTTTACTGTAGAACTCCATTTATTTTGCCAGATTTCATTCTGCAAGGTAATCCATGTCATTTTCAGGTAAAGAGCTCTACATATCCTTATGTGATACAGAATTTTCTTCTAGGTTTTGTACTGAAATTCTTGACAAAACAAGATAAAAGAGAGAAGAAAACAAAAACCATTAAAAAACCCCAACATAAAAGATTATTTAGTCCATTAATACCTAGAGTACTTGTTTGTCTGAATCAGCTAATATATTTATTACCTCATATGTTGAAAACCATTCAGATGTGTCTTTCATTTTAGGAAAGGGATAGCATTTGAAGTCTGCTTTATTTAGCTTCTCTTTATTCCACAGGGGTTTGGATACTGAACTAATTTTTGCTCTGTTTTTGGGAGGTCTTCATTTGTAAGAAATTTGTTCAAACTCCAAACAAATACCTAAGAGATCCATTCCTGCAGGTCACATACAAGAAAAGTCTATCTCTGTGGCTTCTACTTCAAGCCTCCAGAGAAGAGGCTGAAGTTATGGCTGTGCAGAAAGATGTACTCAAAATTCCCAAAGGGTTTGAAATAGGTCTTTTGGCTCATTCAATCTTAACTGCAAGGAGGGCTTACCAATATGGACTCTCAAAATTGTAACTACCACATATTGACTTTTCACTCCTTAAGCAAGGAGGAGAGAAAATTGGCTAATAGTTTACATACATGTGTGTTGGATTTGCATGGCTGGGTTTTGGTAGCTACTGGGATGGCTTCTGTGGGAAGCTACCAGAAGCTTCCACCATTTCTGGCAGATCCAATGCCAACCAGCTCCAAGAGGGACCCAGCACTGGCCAAAGCAGAGCCCACCAGGGATGGTGGTAGCGTCTCTAGGATAATGTAGCCCATTATTTATTGTTGCATGACTGACATTGTTACCTATAGCAGAATTTTACTCTTCCTGCATTGTTCAAACATCTAAACTTTCCCCGCTTGCTGTGTGCTAAAACATGGACACAATTCTGGATGTGCACCATTGATTTTGGAGCTCGCAATACAGATTTTAAAGCAAAGTAAGCTCCCAGGTATATTATGTTACATAAGGATTTTCTATAGCTCTGCTCATTACATACTGTTCAAGAGCAGCATGGGAATGGTTTAATGAACTGTTGATCTCTTTTTTGTCCTAATTATATTCCACTGGATGTTTGAACATGCCCAGACTTTACTAGTGTGCATTTGTAACACTTGTTAACCAACCTATGAAGTTTCTGATAGAGAGCTAAACTTGTTCATATTGTCTCTAGAATGTGGAGGATTAACTCAAACAAAAATTAGACTTAGAAGTCTAAATCAAACAACAGAGGTAAGATTTTTATTGCTCATGCAAAGCCACCTCAGCCATTTAATGATCTAGCAGCAACTTTTGTGCATACATTCTTAAAAACAGTACAACATTTAGTAAACCATCACAGCAAATAATAGATTTTTCATATTTGAAGACATCATGCTGACAGAAGATGGAGACATTTTTTTAGGGAAAAATCAGGCATTAAATAAATAGATATTACCAGTTTGCCACTAACTAGATGAAAGAGTATGATCTTTATCACTGAGGAGCACAATGTTTGTGATTTAACACAGACTGTGCCAGATCACAAATATCCTAAATAATTTTCTCTCCTTTTGTTTTTGCAATAGTTTCTTACTCAACCTATCAGATATATGGTCTCCTTCTCTATGGCACGCCCTGGCTACTCAACTCCCATTTATGGATTTACAAAATCTAAACATTTCAAACTACTTTTGCCTGGTGAAATTTAGCAATTACCCAAAATCTTGTGTCCTAGCTTCTAACACAGGTTCTTTGTACCTCCAAATCAGATTCCTGGGGTACAACCAGATAACTTCAGGAATGTCCTCTCCATCCTCCTCTCAATCTGTGTGTCCTGCATTTGGAGTTATCTGCATGGAATGAGGGAGACTTTTCCAGTCTGGTTCCATGCAGCTGACTCTGGTTCCTTTACTTCAGCTGGTATCCCTGGGATTGCCAAGGAAAAGAAAAGACACCCCTGTACCAATGTGGCACCATCTGCATGACCCACACTGTATAACCTGTACAGCAGTGCAAATAAATGGGAACAGTTTTGCACAGTACCAAACTTGTGCTGAAAACCTGACCTCCACAGTATATATGCACAACTTTCTTTTTCTTTTGTTTTATTTTGTTTTGTTGGGTAGCTCTAGCCTGGCTCTATGGACTGAATGTCCATTTCCAGTCAGAGTGCACTGGGTGAGCTCCTGGAGCATATCTGCTATGTAGATTTTTCAGAGAAGAATCCAATTCAGGCACCCTGAGGCAGCTTGACACCGTGAGCTAAAGCGTAGTAAGTGGGATCAGCTGGGACATTTGTTTCAAAAGCTTACTAAACATTGATCCAAACCAGAACATGTGTAGATTGTCCCTCTCAAATCTGAAAATGTGGCAATAAATGCAAAAAAGATAAGCTTCTTGTAGGATCCTGAAAGATTACAAGATTAAAACAAAACTGGAATTCAGTAGGAAGAAATAGTTTTGGGCTGCTGTGGGTAGACCTGTCAGGTCTATTTTTAAAGGCAGACTTTCCAGGAAAAATATGATTTTGTGCTCTTGCCAGCCTTAATCCAACCCCACATGTAATCTCAGTGAAAGTACCTCCTCTACCAAAGAATTAAACACAAATCCTGTACCTCTAGCTGTTCTCCCTGCCAGTCACTTTATTCAATAACAGACATGTACATATTATAGTTGCTCTCATAAATGTCGACTTTTACTGCTGTTCTTATGGCTCTGCAAAATGTAATTTATAGTATCTTGAACCCTAAACCAGATTTTAAACCCTGGCATCACTGTACACCAGTCACCAACATGACGTCAAACTAAATATTATTCAACATAACCCTGTAGTAAGCAGGTTCTGTTCTCTGACTGTCAGTTTTGCTCTACATGGCAATAAATCAAAGTATCAAGTCTGTGATGAAATTCTAATCTGTTAATCTCTGAACCTGTATGTAGTATTCAAATAAAATTTGCTGTGTTCCTTAGAAACTGTTCTGTAGCCTTTTAATTCAAAACTCAAGAAATCTCCTCTTTTAGTATTTTCTTATTTTGTAATGCTTGAGAAAACACTGACAATAATTAAAAAATTAAACACAGCTGATCCACTAGTTATCATATCCACTTCTCCCTTTAAAGACTCCCTGTGGATCTCTAAATGAAGCAGTTTCTTCATCTGAAAGACTGCATTTTTGTATCTCTTAAATAATTATGTTCACATTGCAGAGATCTGAAGACTCATGCCACAGTCAGGGAGGAATGTATGAGCACCCAGCCATATACATATTGTTGGGCCCAGTCAGTGCGTTAGATTGGACAGACTTCAATTTCTAAAGAAAGATCATTTCAGATCTTTCTTCCTCTAAGCAGTGGAAAATTTCTTTCACCATGCAGATTTGTAAGGGACTACAAATATTTTTCCAATTCAGAACTGATTTACAAAACACAGCTATACCATTGAGTATGAAATAATTATTTATTAGAATCTAACTTCAAAGAAAATTTTGTACTTCATACTCTTTGGTAAACAGATCTGGCAGCTTCAGACAAAAAAGCTGAATATTTTTGTTATGCAACATTGAAAAGCACAGACACAGGAGAGTTTTTGAAGATCCACCACAGACAATTATTAAAAAAATCAAACTGCATCCTGCAAGGAAAGGTTGATCCTGATCCTCATCTGGAGCTCTAAGTACATAGTGTCTGTAGTATCTCTCAAAATCAAGTAGAGAATTTATTATACAAGATGAGCACTTTCCCCTTGGCAGTGCATGCCTTTGCATTCAGTGCTAATCACATGCTATATTCATCACTACGTGCAGGCACCATCATGTGCTTGTATTTCTGGGGAGAGTAATTAAACACAATGACATTTTGCTTGTGACTATTTGGAGAGTTTTTTGCATGTTTTCTTTGCTGGTTTCTCCTATTAGCTGCTACTGTCTTCCAGTGAACATGTAATTTTCCCATAAGGGCAATATTAGACAAGTGAAATGATTTATAAGGACTGTTTGAACCTTTGTGTACAGCCACAAACAAAAATCAAGATAAATGTGGTATGTGAGTGTAAGGAAGTGTGTAATGCTTAGTGAAAGTCAGTGTTCAGACTTTTCATGATAAACAAAGCAGAATCACTGGAGGAAATTGTGACTAACAATAATCTGCTGCTGTTGCTTATTTATCTCTTTTTTAATTGGTATTTCCTTCAGGCAAAAATGAGTCAGATGATGATGAAAACATTTGCCTTGGAATCTCCTCTTAAAGCCCACAGCCTAAATGTCAGAGCAGTTATAAAAACAAATCAAAGATTCATATCTCTAGCGATGCCTAGCATCTGTTGTTTTGTTACAACTCTTGCACTTAGGAAATGCAATTAGAAGAAAATAATGTGCTGTCCTGGATTTTCCCAGTATGATTACAGTATTAAAAATATCATAATTTATTGCATGTTGTTGATTGCAATAGTTTGTCTGGTGTTAATTTATTACTTGATATATACATGTACATACACATACATAAGGAAGTACAAACTATTATTGGCTATAATGATATTATTATTGTAGCTAGTACAATAAGCTAATTGATACAGTCAGTCTTATATCTGCATTACACTAGATAAAATATAAGCATGTTCAAAGCCAGTGTATTTGTACATTTATGGTATTTGTGGTTAATAGTGTTATTTACCTGAATAAAATTAAGAATAAATGTGTTTGCAGAATCCATGCTTTCATAAGCTACTAGTGTGCCAGAAGAAGAGGGTATGCATTCAAAAATCACATATTGGACAGGCATATATAAAATTTTCTTAAATGATTTTGTTTAAATACAATATAAAATATATATATATATATGTCTCTCAGGCATCATATACATCTTACTATTAGCAGTATGATAAAGCTCTCTCCAAGTTATACAAAAGTAAATACAAAGCTTTTTTTGGGATTTCACATAACAATCCTATCACCTCCACTTCTGCTAATATAAAGTATTACTGAGTGGTTGGTGTTTAAATTGACAGTTGAGCAGTTCTCTAGATGGCACAACTCATAGCTGCGTGGAGAAAAAATACTAGATTTGAGAATGTTAATTGATGCAATAACTCCAATAATGGTTTTTAAAAAAATGTTAAGGGTAACATTCTGCTCTAATTTCCCCTGGTGTCAGGCAAGAGATATCATGCTGACTTCAGTAAATGTGATTCACATATCACAGTAGTAATCAAGATTGGATTGTACCTTTATCTACCCAATTATCTGTCCATCTCCCCTGTCTCTCAATTCTCCCCCTCTGTCTCTCATGCATAGGTAAACAGATACAATTGCACCAACTAAACATTTAAAGAAACCTTTGAAATTAATCTAAATATTGTAATACTATAACAGGTAAAATGAAGGGCTGGACTTTCTTAGGAAGGATTTTATCTGACATTTCTAATTTTAAAAAGAAGAGAAATAATTCAAAAACATCATGGTTAACATGAGTATCTGTGTATCCTTCTGGCCTTGGTATTTACATGCAAAATGAAAAAAACCCAATAACTCTTCTTTTTTGTAGAAGACCTCTCTCCTATACAAGTGTCATGGTTTAGGAATGGTATTAGTGCTCACATGAAAAACCATGAGCTGTTCCCTCCTCCACCCACCTCTGGTGAGAGGGGAAAAAGGCAGAGATCCTGAGCTAAGATACAAACAATTTACTGGAAACAGCAATGACATAAGGAAAGGAACAGCAACAGCAACAGCAACAACAATATAAATAGCAAAAATGTAGAAAGAGAGGATGATTTACATGCAAGAAACTACTCAACAACTAACCCACCCGACCCAGGCCCACTCAGTCCCTGAGACAAAGAACAAAATGGCCCTGAGATCCTCTGTGTGCCACTGCCACTTTTTCTTCCCAAGCGCGAATCATTTCCTTCATGGAAGTGAGAATCCCTTACTTCTGCTTCCTGCCAGCGATGTGCATGACATAGAACAACAGCCTGTGTGTGCCCACCTGGCTCCAGGCTCTGCACCCCCATGGCTACTGCGAGAACCTTAACGCTGTCAGTTGACAACAAGATACAGGGAAGACATAGATCTGCTGAACAGCATGAAGGAAAATAGTGGATTAAATCAGAGTACCGTTTCATTTTATTAGTGAGATCTTTAATCAAATCTCAGCCTCCACAGTTGTCACATTTTAGATCATGACATGGAGAAGTTTCCAAGAGAGCAAACTGCATGCCATTTGGACAAGAGGAAAACCAAAAGCAGCATTTAGCCCCTTCAGGTCTGTCATCCACAGAAGCCTGATAGAGCTACCTTAAAGTAAGGTAGAACTGCTGAAACATCTGTGGAGGGAATATCAAGTCCTCAGTGCCAACCTTCCCACTTTTCTCCTGTGGCACCGTGCTGTTTGTGAATGTTGATTTAGCCAATGAATATAAGCATCCTGCTGAGCATGAAAGTGTGGATGGATAACTTAACCAAAGCCTAGGGAATGATGTATTTCCATAGAAGATATGTGAGCAGTAGTGTTCCATCAGGTTCCTTGGGTCTGAGCAAACCAGGACTACATGTTAGGTATCATCCAGTTCTTCCATGTTATTTACTATCAAGTTTTTTTAATGCTAAAAATACTATCAAACATTTTTAGTGTATTCTTGTTCATGCGTAGACCTGCAAAATAAATCGTGTTAGATGTGCCATGGGATCCTCAAGGATCCCTGTTTTTATTGATCACACAGGCCATGTAGGTACTCTGTGACAGAAAGAGCACCTGTTTTATTTGTTTGTCCACATGTTACTGTAGGTTGGCTCAATGCCAATGGGGTTTTTTTGGAGAGGTGCCTGATGTTTATCTGTCTGCTTTTCCTGGTTTCTGTGCTTTTGGTGAGGTGAAATCTTCCAGGGAGAGAGGGACTATGCCCACAAGATCTCTGCAGTGCGATACTCATGGTGACAGTAAAGAATAGGTTGATGAGAGCCAGAGATAAGGATGTGAGTCAGAAATGGGATTGTGTTCCATCATAACAACAAAAAAGACTTTTCAATAATGCAGATCAGAAGCAACTATTGAGTGTTTGGGCAGAGGTTAGCCTTGACTTGCTACCAAAGTCAGAAAACACGAGAGAATAAGCTAAAAATATGGAGACTGACTTAAATGGTCTCTTCTTCATGCCCTGTGCAGTAACTAGAAGGACTGAATGGATTAGCACATTCTTGCTTTGGATCTATTTCAAAACAAAATTAATTCCAAGTTATTGACTCAATTTCTGATAATTTCAAAGAAAATCATGCCCAAAAGTAAACTGTAGCAATGTGGGATTTTGGGATTCCATGTGCTCCTTTGTCCCTCTGCTTTGTATACCATTGGTTCATTTTGAAATATGCTCTGCTGTACCCCGAAATCTACTGGTGGGTTCCCTTTGCCTGTCTTCCCTTCAGACTCCCTGGGACTGGCTCGAGGGGAGACAGTACCTCCCCCTTCCTTTCCCTTTATAAGTTGATGTCCGGATCAGCTCGAGGTCTTCCATCTCTGGGCTGCTAGAATCTCCTACCTGCCTTGTCTGCCTTCCCCCTTCTCCTTCCCTGCAACCCCCTTTTCCCTGTTACCCCAAATAAACCTCCCTAGCAGAACAGAGATGGAGTCCAGTTCTTTTCTTAGTCTCACTATATTCCTGCTGAATTGACGTGGTTTGAAGACTCACGCCATGCCGCGGAACCTCGGGGGCCGGGCGCACCAGATCCGGTGGGATTTACACAAACCAGGGACCCCGGTCCGGGGGGGAGCCAGCCTGTGCAGACCTCCCAGACCGTGATACATCAGTAAACTATTCCCAAGTTCAGTGGTCAGGTGTACTGAGAAGCTATTGTACTTAGCTGATAGCTGGAAAACATTCCATTTGAAATGTGTAATGAAAAAACACAACACATTAAGTGCCCAGGGGAGACTGTGCTCATTCACAGAACTGTTTGGCAGGACATTGTCTATGCCCAAAAACTGATGCAGTCATATTAAAGGGCATTTCTATGTGTCTCTATGGGCATATATGATGCCCTTAGGTATCTTCTTGGCCCATCTGTATTGCCATTTGCTCTCAAAATTACAAATGCTTGTAACAATGATTTTTTTAAAATTGCATCTCTTGACAAGATGGAAAAATCTGAAAATAACTTTAAAATCTTGCATCCAAAGATGCTCCCTGGAGCAATATATTGTAACTGTGTATTGCAGATAAAATCATCACCAGGGACAGCATAGGGAAATTAAGATGTTGCAAGTGTATTAGGTGGATTAATGGTTGAATTCCAGCTGTAGAATGAAATGGCTTCTGATCTTTTACAGCATCTTCAAACAACAAAGTACTCTATAGTGACTGGCATTGTATGTCATCTCCCTTACCATGTATTTTTGAACTAATTAACAAGCTGGAACAATTTACTGATATGTAATACTAAATAATTGAAAATATTTACTAAATAGTGTTTACAAAACTTTGTTTTCTACTGAAGTGCTTAGTTATATAAGGGAATAGAGAAGAGCAGAGTCTAATTCTTTCATATGAATCTTTCAAATTCCATAATAATGAGAAATGCATGACTTATATAGTGTCAGTTGGGGATTTTTTTATATGAAATATGCTATTTTCTTTCTGCTTTTGTCCGAGAAAGAAAACAAAAAGCTCTTATTGAGGCGTGGATTGACTCCACAACTCAGAAAGTCATGAAGTAGATATGCTTTTATTCCAGCTGGGGTGCGTGGGGGTAGCCCTTCCAAAGGCATGCATGCCGTCAGCAGCACTTCACTTGGTTTATATTAGGTTACAGGTTACATGTGCATGAAGTTACACAACGCTCCTATAAATATTCATTACCTATCCCTGCTTCGTATTATAATGAGTTCAAAGTTCATTTAAATATGCTCATGCAAGTGCAGTGTCATGGATTAATTGTGGGCGAGGGTCCCAAAGATAAACGAGGGACAAAGTTAGTAGTCTTCCTCAGGATAAACTCTTCACCCTGTTTCCTTGTGCATGCTCCCTTGGTTCTTGGTCCAAGTCCAAGCCTTAGAACTAATTTGAGTCAGTTCTGGGGTCCACCTCCCCTTCTGCTTGGGAAGCGCAAAAACCGTTAAGCAAGCGATACATTGCTTTAGCAAGTAGTTTCTAGTAAATCGTTATCTAACCTCTGACCTCCTAAATTAGTTCTAAAAGATTATTTTTCAGCTTCTAGCCCCCTTAAATTAGTAACTGAATCATTACCACCTTGCCATTAAACTGATATTAGGTGTTTGCTCTGGGCAATGGTTGAAAACAAGCCAAACAAGATCCAAACTGGTCAGCTCTGGCCTGCCCCAGCAGTTTTTATATGAGTTTACTTTTTGCAAAGGAATAGTGTGAGTAACCTCATAATGACAATAGGAAGAAAAGAAGCTTCCAGAGAAACCAGATGGAGCTGATCAGAGGACCAGGCATTTTTTACCGGAGCTGTGTAGGTCTGTTTTGGAAAGGGTCCATCTCATAGAATCACAGAATATCCTGAGTTGAAAGGGATCCAAATGGATCATCAAAGCCCAATTCCTGAGGAAAGGTATTGGTATTTCAAGTGCCACACAAAATAAAAATTAAAGATATACATCTAAGGAGGCATTAGTTGGATTTGCCTACCAAATTCTTGCAGTGATCAACTGAAAAACACCCAGATGCATGCTGCACGTTCCTAACACGTCTACTCTGCTTCTCTTACTGGTGCTTGTTCCTTCCACCTGAGCAAGTGATTAGAATTACTTAAATGTGTAGCTGTCTTACAGTTTCTACTCATAGTCAGTGCATGCCTGCCTTACACACTAATTATAGCTTCTCAGTCACAGAATCCCAAAGGTGACTGCTGAACTTTATGGTATTAATTGATATAAATATCTGTCCCCCCAATATACCTGACCCCTAGTGTTAGTGTCAATGTTGTGACCTTTACAGACTGGATAACAACAATTTACTTATGGAGGGGAACTTTAAACTTTTTGGATCAGAGTACTGAGGTGTGTACATTTATCAAACGGAATCGGTTTTGGTCCCTGAATACATCTAAGATGCTCCTGTTTGGACTTTTTTATTCTACTATATAGGAACAATCCCAGTAGTATCCTGAAAAAAAATAAAATATTCTTCAGATGCTCCTGGTAGTTCTTGAATGACTACAGAGAGCCAGTGCAAAAGCAGCACACACTTAGCAAAAGTAGACAAAAAGTCAGCAAATATAGTTATGACTATTCTGCAGTTGCTGCAAAACCCATAATAACCAAAGATGCACTTACTTTCATTACTAGTGTCACACATCCATGACCTGGAAAGCAAGTGAGTAAGTACAGAAGGAATTTCTCAACATTATTCATCCATTACTCTTATTTGTGATACTGACAATATTAGCGATTTGGCCTCACATGAAACTTTCACTTCTGTTTTCTATATTAACTGAACAGCAGCTGCTAGCCCAGTTATCAGCTTGTACTCTTGCATAAAACCTTATCACACATCTTGTATGTGTTTGCAACAATAATGTCAAGCAGACAAAATATCTGGCTGCCATATTCCCCATTTAGTTGGGTAGTTACTGTATCTCAGTATTTCTAAAGATCCTGGGAGCATTTTCAATTAGGGGTTCCTGATGGAAGCCAAAGGGCAAATTTTCCCACTGTCATGCTACTGGTCTCAGAGCACACAAACCCTTGCCTTTGCAACAAACAAAGGAGAAAGTAATAAAAAATAAACAGTATTTTCTGAACTTGTGACCCTCTTGAGTGAAGGATAGCCTTGTGTGTTTTTGTGTGTGTGTGTATATGTGTGATGTCAATAGCTGCTCCTCAGTGCTGAATGACATTTGATTGATTAATTACAGCATTTAGCAATCACTGGATACTAATGTTGCTATAACAACAAGGTATAGCAAATGTTGGTAATCGTCAAATTGCATATTTCATGCTATATAAGTTCTTTTTGGCCACTACCAAAAATATACTGTGACTCTTCTGTCAACCAAGATGTGAAATCAGACCCAAACAGTAATTCAGAAATGATCCAATTCAGCTCACACTCCTTCAGATGTGCAACCCATTCAAGACTGCACTGAGAATATAATGGGGTCCATTTTCTTCAGGAAACAATTCAAGAAAATAAGAAAGCACCAACATGACCTCAGAAGGGCTTTCTTTCATGAAAAAATGGTGATACATTACCAGCTAGGCCATAACATCACTAGCTACATACCTGAAGGAATTGACATCAGAATTGATAAAGGAACTTGATGTAATATACACTTTTGCCATATCCTATGGAATTATTCAACTAAATTTTATTAGTTGGAGCAATTACAATGATGGTGTGTATTGGAATAAGAGAGCTACTAGTCTGTCTAGATAATTAGAACAGATCTGTTCAACACCTTGTATTGTTTCTCTAGTATGTATTTGCATATTTCTTTGTGGTTATTAAGCTCCTGTTCACGGGGAGAAGTTCAGACACTAGTAAATAATTTAAAACTTGCACCTTGTTTCTCTTCAATAAGCCTTAGGAGAAAAATTCATCCAGGCTACGCCAGCTCTCCTAGAGTCAACCAAAACCAACAACATCGTTGGACTTTATCTTTACAGCAGTCTGACATTATGTGGTTCGTATTTGTGTTTACTCTGATAAACTTTCATTAAATACATCCACAGAGAATTTCCCTGGTAAACAAAAGGTGTATCATTTATTCTTGAAAGGGAGGTTTTTCCCTGAATATCTTTGGATATTCTTTATCTATTTTGTGACATTTTGATGAGGAATTTTTCCTGACATATAGAAATTTTCCAATATAATAGTAAATATACAAATAGGAAAATATTAAGCCAAGTCTTTTATAGATAGTATGGCTGTTTCCTCTCCTGTCCCTGGAGGTCACCCATAAAGGTTTACCTAAAAGCAGATATTCCCTTTAAGGCATTATAAACTATGTTTAGAGGTGAATGCTTCAAATTAATTTCAAGTGTTCTCAAGAGAGGGATTTGGAGAAGGGATATGTATCAAGAGCAAAACCAAAGATATTTCAGGACTTTGCTGCAGTTCTATTCATGCTTGTTCTTCCATAGCTATACTAGCAAATGTGAGATAGTTAAACCCATACATATATATATGGATGAAAAGACACTGCGATTTTATTGTTTACTCTTCCCTGTATGACTAAATGTCTTTTTAAAAATTTCTACAATGTTTGTTCCACTCGAACAGAGTGGCTTTTTGTTTAGATTGGTAGGTGGAAGCAGGATGCTCTAGAGACAGGTGCTTTGCTCACTACAAACAAGACAAAGGAGGAAGATCAATTCCAATTCAGAAATGGAATAGGGCTCTTGCCATACAAGCTGTTGCCTTTTCACTTGCAACTGCCAGAAAGTGGAACTGTTCAAATTAACTAAATATAGAAAAATTATATTGGAAAAACCTACACATAGTTGTAGGAGAGGGTGATAAACAGTATTTGCACGTCAGATACAGGAACAAGAAATAGAACATTTAGTATAAGGGTAAAAAATACTGCTCATTGAGGATCTGCACTTTCCGTAGCATTGGTTATCAATCCTGAAGATAAAAGTGTGGGTACAGAATGCTGGTGTGCAGAATTCTGAGACTAGCTATTGGCAAAATTGCTCTCTGTATGTCAGTCTTGAGTTTGGTTTAAACACTGACAGTCAGAGAGGCAGGGAAGCAACTGAAGAGCTAAAGGCATAATAAATTGTTCCTGGTTTGTGTTAGATAAAATTAAATTGCTTTCACAAGGAAGGCTTCACTTGAGACTTTTTGAGGATTGGTGCTTAGGAAGATACAAGCTGTAGCCTTTGGAAAAAAAATCTACACAAAGATCTAACACTTTTGATACAAGGCAAAGAATTTTTAATGTGCTGAAATTCAGTGCAAGGAACAGCTAAAGGCAAAATGGCAGCCCGAAGCCCTGCATCCAGTTCTGACTTTGACAGATGTTCCACTAAGTATCTTTATCCCAGTGTGAGATGTTTATTGTGATTTCATCCAATTAACACAAAGCCCATAAATTTTACTTTCAGTGTTCCAGTAAGGTGCTTAAACATTGCCATTTAGATGCAATTTCAGTTATGCTGTGGTTCAATTGCACGAACATGGGAGTACAGAGTTGTGAAAATAAAATACTCCTTGGAGGGCTGTCTGTGGCAGATCCATTCTCTGTATGCTCCATACTACCTGCACTGGTCAGCTGGGATGATACATGCAGGAGAGGCTGTAATTCATCACAGGTGAGAGCTAGCAGCATAATCAGTATGAATTAGCGCTAAACAAAGGCAGTAAGAGCTCATGATCTTAGCTGGCTTCAATAAAGCACCATGGAGATCTGCTAGTTCATGTTGCCAGTGCAAGTCTTTCATCTTGCCATTCTCAGGCTCCCACTCCCCTTCCCTCTGCTCTTTGTTCACTATGGTAACAGCACATCTCATATCTGCAGAAAAAAGAGGTCTGCCTATGACTTCAATATCCACTTGGGGTATAAAATTTCTAATGGGCAAAGCACTAGAATATGGCAGTGTTTTGTGCCCTGACAGAGGTTGTCCCTCTGCTTGGTTTGTGGTTCCCATGGGTTCCACCTGAAAGAACAAGGCTCTGTGGCTGTTCATGTACTCTGTGGGCAACTCATCTGGGAAATACCTCGGGCACCTTTCTCTTCCTGGCTGGCTGTGGGATTTACTGCCTGGGGTCTCAAATGTTAAAATCTAACCTGTGTGAGAAATCCTTTCTAGAACAATACCACAAAGGATTGCAAAGCTATTCAGGCAGTGGAGAAGTGCCTACAGTTATTCTCTGGTCTTTTACTTATAAAACGCTGCCAGAGGAAACATGGAGAATAAAGGATTCTTTCAGCTTAGCTACATGATGTTGAAAAATATTTCGGAGAGACAGAATTCAGACAGAAAATAAGGAGGCAAAAATATAGGCCTGAAATTCAGTTGAAATTTCTGGCTCACTAAAATTCTGAAATTCTAATATTTCAGTTAAATTCTTTTCAGATTCAGTCAACTTCTTTTTCAAATTCAGTCAATAAAAGCAGGAAGCAGACGTACCACAAGTGGAGAGCAATGGAGCAAACATTAATTGTGAAAATCTTCGGAAATAAATCTAACCAACTTACAAATAAAATCAATATAAATAAGCATCTATAAATAAAATATGAATAAAATCAGTGTTTATTAAATTCAAATTTATATTAACATGTATTTAAGCATGTTGTGCTCAATACTCTTGAGTAAAAAATGATCACCATTCAATCATTTTGCAAATCTAGAAAAAGAAGTATCCAGAAGTACAATATTATTACTCTTAGGCGAAACTGAGTGTAGTCAATACCAACAGTCAAAACGAGTAGAAAATTTTAAATTTTTTTTCTAACATCTTTATTAACAAACATTTTCACTTACATTTTTTTTCCTTCGAAACATGTTTAAAGAAAATGTAAAGCATATGGATAGGAACCAGGAAGATGGCCTTCTCTTTCCCTCCTTCCCCATTTTGAAAAGCAAAATCCTAAAAACTGGATAAATCCAAAACTTTTCTGTTGTTTCTGACTAAACTTTTTCCTATAACTTCTTTATTTTATCAGCTAAGCTGAAAGAATCCTCTATTCTTCATGTTTCCTCTGGCAACGTTTTATAAGTAAAAGACCAGAGAATAACTATTAGAACTGCCCTATGTCCAGACAAAGACATACTCATTTTGTATCATAGTACATGAAAGGGAAGCTTCACAGGAGACTTAAGCATTTTCTGCTGCTAAAATGGTCTTACAGCTAATTGTCTTGTTTTAATTGTGCACTCAATATTGCCTTTCCAAGTATGATTGCCAGCAAGTTGGTCCCTCTCATCTCTCTGTATTTAATTACTCTTCAGTTCCACACCCAAATCCAGTTTCCATTCTGGTCTTTCAGACTAATTCCCTTGCAGTTACTCTGGGAAAACCAACATATCATTCTTTAAAATCTTTTCTTTCTGAGTGTTCTGCACTGCATAGTTGACATGAGAGTCCTGATCTACCTCTGGTGTTACCTGACTGACAGAGAGATTGGATTTAGCTGGCAGTAAACTGACATACAGCTCATGTTTCCACCACCTTACTTTCTCAACTTCACATCTTTGGTGCAACTCACTACTTCTCAGTATTAAAACCAACAAAAAGGATGAATATAAGTAATTTATACGACCTAACATTTCACCTCTTGAAATCTAACTTCTCACCTCTTGAAATTATTTTAAATAGCTTTGTGGTATCGTCCACTTTTCCACCAGAGTTTTACACTATTATTTACATTCTGTCTGTCTGTGTATCTCAGGGCAGTAAAAGTGAAAAGCAGAAATCCTCTCAGTTTGTATTATGCAACTGTCTTCTTCTGGCAGCTGGCTCCAATGTGCACCTCTGTAAATGTTGCCATGGAGACTCCAGTTTAGGAGCAACTGGATTTGAGAATTTCCAGCCCAGCAATATGTGACAAAAAAAACCAAACCAGAAATTAAAGTGGTGCCTGCCCTTCAGATGGGAGTCAGGCAGCTCTGGTAGACCAGGCTGGAAGTGGGGCTGGAGGGGGAAGGATGTTGCTTGCGCAAGTGATTAATTAATGCATTACGGTCCTTGTTATCCTTCTCTATCATTTTGCTTTTCTCCCCAGCTGTTTTATGGAACAGAATTAATGTTAAATGATAGCTCTTTCTGATTAAATTACTGCAGTAGCATCCAATGTGCACAGTTTCTACCTTTCCCCTGAAAGTGAGCCCAGTATGTGCTCTGACCTCGGGATGATGATTCCCGAAGGCACTAGTTTGTGTATCTGAATTTATAGGCATTTGTCTCCTGAGGATGCCAAAAAATATTTGCTTATTTTTAGTTCTGTGTTTCCATGTTGTTTCTAGCCTTTCTCTCACAGAAGACTTTGACAAAATTTATTGACTACAAGGACCCAAGAAAAAAAGGCCATGAGGAAAAACCCTACTAGTATATTAACACATGGAGCCAGCACTTAATTTTTTTTTCTAGATTAGGGGTAAACCAGTGCCCTAAAGGTAAATAACTTATAACAGAAATCATAATAACCTTTGCCTCAGCATTTCACAAGACTTAGTTTATAGGCAAGACTTGTTTGACAATATTCTTTGTGGGATTTTTTAAACATTTATGAGAAGAGGTGTATCTGTAAATTTTCCATGTGTTGGTTTTCATTATTTTGCTTTGCAACTCAATATCCTGTGAGTTTTGTTCCATTTGGTGGAATGATTGACAGAGTTGTGGATTAACAACTGCTGTTTTCTTGAACATTGTTATGATAAAAAAAGACGAGACTGGAATTTAGTTTAAAAAAATATAAGTAACAGAAAAGTCGGGGGTTTTCTACTGATATTATTTTGCTGGCGTTGACCTTAGTCCAAATTTCTTATGCAGGTCTAACTTCTCTTTGACAAAGTCCTTTTTAAGAAAGAAGGATGGCTCATTTTGCTGACAGAAAGCAATGATGGTGCTACCTTATTACTTGTTTGAAAAAAATATGTACAGGTGGAAAATGCATGTGTGGTAAATCCGTTGTGTATTGTACCTTCAGGGAAAAAAGGGTTCTTTAAATCTTTAATTGAGAATATAGTCAATATGAAAGACCACTGTGCAGAGAGAACTAGGAAGTTAAAGCTTCCTAAGAACAGGATCTATTGAGGCTGCCACCACATGACAGAGAAACCTGGGTGACTAAGAGTGGTATGGTCATATCTGTCACACTTCCAGAAGCAGGGAGGATGAATAGGCAGTGAGTGATATTCAGTGACCTGTCCCTACAGAAGGATCATAATTCAATACTCCATCTCAGATCTTTAAATTTACAAGCTGTCTCTCTCACCTTAGAGATTATTGAAGCTTCTGAATGCTGAAATTGTGTCCCAAAGGGCCTCTCCTCCATTTTTGGCTTCCTCCCTCCATATCATACTGAGATACTGTGCACTTCTCTGCCATAATGCCTTGTGGTCTTCCCATGACACTTCCCTGAAGTAGCAGTGGCCACCATAGCATGCAAGTGACACAAAGCCAAACAGGTCCATGCAATGCACTGCTATAACTGCATTTGATTGGGTGTATGTTCCCATAAGAACAATGTTCAAAGTAAGAGCAGAGAGCAAACATCTTAGCAACCTGCCTTACCAAGATTCATCTTCACTGCTCTCAATCAGCAAATACTCTTCTATTCCAGCAAAATTGTTTAGATGATGGTTCACATTCCCTAGGTAAATGGTAAATAAGCGTTCTTTGACAGGAATGAAAGGCTCAAGGTATGCAGTATTCTGTGCACAGTCAGGTAGGATCTAGAAAGATGAAATATAAAACAAAGCAAAGAACAACTCCTGTGTTATTTGGAACTTCCTTGATTGTCTTTATCAGCTGAGGTTTCCCACTCTGGGGAAGGCGGCAGAACCCCTGAAACCTCACGAAAAGGGGGTCTCCGCAGCGAACCCCCATGCTAGTCCGGCCGGGCGGAGCCAGGACGCCGTGGCACGTGAGCACGGGTTGTTTCCCCGACAGAGAGTAACAGGAGACACGGTGGTTAGAAGATGCAGATTCTGTGCCTTAGAAATCCAGGGTTTATTAGGGTGCGGCAGGGCGGAGCGGGGTCCGTGGGATCGGAAAGGGTCGGAGGGCAGTGGAAGAGGGCTGGGTCCCAAGGCGCAGAGCGCAGAACGGAAGCGAACATGGGGTTAAGAGGGACCGAAGGATGGGAGGAATTTGGATGGCAGAGCCAACTGGGACACTGGGGATATAGGATTGACAGGGAAGCTAGGGAATGGGGGTGCAAGGGGGGAGGTTACAGAACTTTAAAAACCAATAATAAACAGCGGGTAAAGGAACATTCTAGCTATTAACTCTAAAAGGATAAAGAGGAGGAGAACTCCAAAGCCCATTACTTTGGTTCCCTGATACATATTTAGGAGGCTACTTTCAAGGTGTCTTGGGGGAGCACTTTTCTGTCACCCTGACCTCAAGGTTTCTTCAGACCCAGGGGGCTTTGTCAGATAGTTCAGCCTCCAAGCTCATCTGGGCTAACCTCACTGCTACAATCAGCAATACTGTAAAATTTTTTCTTCCATTGCCTACCAGTGTAGCATCATAGTTTAAGACTTCAAAAATGTGAACTAGTAACTCAGCAGGTCATTGAGTACTAACTGGGTAAATTCTAGAGATTTATTGGCAAACTATGTGTATGACCCCCATTGCACATAACTTACTATGAAAGAAGTTTATAGGCACAATAAGGCTAGTCCAGAAATTTTAAGATACAGTAGTTGATGACATACTGCTATGTAATTTATGTTTTGATAGCTGAAGTATTCTGTGGCTCCCTGAAGTCTTTGTTACCTGAATAGAGTTAAGAAAATCTCAGTTTGTGTTACAGCAGAGTCTACCATGCAGTTATTTTTTCTAATAAACATGTTTTGCACTTTTTCAACTGCTTAAAAATGTTCTATTTAAATACTGAACAGGTATTTAATATTTTCTTTGATCTACAGGTTGGGAGTATCCTCATGTTTTGTTCTCATTGAAGCTTAGAGAAGCTTAAAATCAGTTATTTTTAACCTGTCATTAGACCTTTAGCAGATACCAGTAGATTTGTTCCATTAGAAGAAAATCTTTCCTGCTGTTTCAACAGAATTGGCTCCTTGCATTTGTGCCACCAAACCATAGTAGAAGAGAAACAAATGAGGGAAAGCATATGCCAGACCACATGGATCTTGGCTTCTTGTCATTCCTCCTCAAACAGTCTAATATCAAGCCAATCTTTAATTTCTGTACCCTTCACTGACCTCAGCCTTGCATAAAATCTTAGAGACTTAAAACCTTTTTATAAAACTTCATGTATATTACAGACGCTATGTGTTTTTGAGAGAAAACAGTGATTCAACATAATAATTTTTGACATAATGGCCAGAAAAGAGTTTATAGTAAAAACATAAGCTCATACATGCTTCACAACACAGGAATTTTATAGGAGTGTATGAGGCTGGCAAATCATTGTAATGAAAGTACACAGCTCTTGAATTAAATCATTACATATATTTAAAACCAAAGGAAACAAAGATATTTGCAGACTTTTATAGCCACTCATCTATTTAGTTCAGTCTGTCCCACTAAGCTTTCATATTTCATTCACTGACATTTGCTGACAGTGATACTCAGAAATCAAATGAATATTTTCATGATGACATGAACAAACAAACATGTACAAAAATGTTATCAGTGATTCAGAGCAACGATTGCATAAAGATTACATAAAGGAATATGTAGATGAGTACATGCATTAGGCAATATCAATGTTTACTTAAGTGCAGAGCACTTAAACGATAGTAATAATTTATAGTTGTTTATAGGTAATCAGAGGAAAACCTAAGTAACACACATCACTTCGATAGCAAAAAAGTATGTATAATTATTTTAGAAATATTCATTCAAATCATATGCAGTTAAATGTTACAAATTGGATTAGAGATGGTACAAGAAGCCTTCAAAGACTGTTGAAAATTTAAATTTACAGAATATATACAGCATAGTTTTTGGATGACTCACTATTCTCACTAATGGATATAATCAATATACCATTTCTAGAATGCATCTTAATGTTTGGCTATAAACATCATATTTCTCTTTTATGTCTATTACAAGGCCAGAATCTATCAAAACCCTGCAGTTCCTGATTGACTGATGCAATTTGTAGGAAAAATAACATTTTTTCTCCTTAGATTTTAATATCCAAATTCAAGAGGTTTGTGGAGGTTTGGGAAAGTAAACACAGAACGATGGGAGTCAGTGACAGTATATGTATAACAAGTTTAGATTGTATTGCAATTGTCATGAGATAATATGCTATTTCTGTGTTTTAGGTCTTTTTCTTGTTCCTTCTCTTTAATCCACTAAGTCTTTCTCAGCTCACAATTCTTTAAAAGTATACAACAATTTCTATGCGCATCTCTTGTTCAATTCAACAGTAAAGGAAACAGTTTGTATTGAAAAAACTTGTTTTGTCAGGTCTTTTCATGCATACCAAAGAAAATCTACAATAAATAAAAAGGAACAGAAGAAAAAATGGCAGACAATAGCTTGGAATAGATGTGTTTAACAGTGTCGTAGGTTGCAGTATAGATTTATTTATCATTCTATTACCACCTACACAAGCTGTGGGGCACTGATTGTTATCTCCTGCTCTGACTCACCCTTGATAACTGTTAATGGCATATCAAGAACTCACTGCATGACTCATGGAATTCTTTCATCCTATTGTGTGATGCTCCACCCAGGAGGGAGGAGCCAAGCACTCCCACCTGGATATAACCTGGCCTTTGAACTGCACAAGGTAACTCCTGTCTACTGGATTCCCAGAGGATAAGAGCTACCGCTGGACCTTCAGGTGGAGACCAGACTTTCACAGGATCACTGCTTCAACCTAAATACTTCATTTGTACTGCTACCACCACCCTAACAGGGTGTCAGGTTGTATCTGACTTTGTAAGTGTTTTTCCTTGTAATATTGCATTTATTTTTAATTTTCCTATTAAATTATAATCCTGACTTGTGATTTCCCACTGGTTTGTTTTCAAACTAATACAAACAGGAACTTGGTGAAAGAAAGGAAAAAGCAATAACAGGAAAATAAGTACAGGGAATGTGAAGTACTGGGAGGAAGCAAAAAGAAAGAGATAGTATAAATGAGAACAGAATGGTTTAGGGAAATTGAAAAGGAAGCAAAGGCATAAGGAGTATGTTCTCTGGCAGGATCCATGAGTTTGAACATATTATAGATGTAATAAATCTTAAAGTTATCATATTCTAGTTATAAGACATATGTGAAAAAATATGTAATAATAATGAAAGGGAAAATTAATTCAATGAATACTTCAGTATGTTGAAAGAAGTGGGAATTTACATTTTCATCTGCTAAAGATGATGAATTCAATCACTTGGTGTGATTCATCACAACCAAACATTTTCTGGAGCATGACTGTGTTTGAAGCTCTTACATGCTGTCTTTGTTTTACGTGGTAAATTGAGATTTTTGAAAACTAACAATTGTTGTGGTTTAGGACAGGCACTCCTGCTCTCCTCTGCTAAATGAGGCAAAAGGCAGAGATTATGGATTGAGATAAGAAAAATTTACTGGAAACAGCCATGAGATATGAAAATGAACAGCAACAATATTACTAAAAAAAGTATACAAAATGAGGGTGACTTATCATGCAAAAATTGCTCACCACTTGATCCAGCCTGGTGTGGCTCCAAGATGATGAACAACAGTGCCTGGACCTTCCACACCCATGCTATTTTCTCAGCTGCTCATGATACTTGCTCCATGAGAAGGGAACACCTCTCCTTCTAGGATGTAAAAGAGGGTCCCTTTTCTCTGCCCCTGGCCA
Source organism: Entomyzon cyanotis (assembly GCA_024500445.1). Lineage (NCBI taxonomy): Eukaryota > Metazoa > Chordata > Aves > Passeriformes > Meliphagidae > Entomyzon > Entomyzon cyanotis. The sequence goes on along the minus strand of JAKEPQ010001009.1, from coordinate 19,798,299 downwards.
TGATGGAAGATGGTATGGAATAACGCATTGTCTTGGCCATTCCCACGCAGCTCCAGGTTCTGCCCCCTCATGCCTACTGTGAAAAATTAACCTTGTCCTTGGACAAAATCAGGACAACAATTATGAAATGTTTATTTCAATAACTTTTAAAATTTTGTTTGGAACTGCAGAGAGCAGAAATAAGGGTAGAAGAGAGGAAGAGAAAGAAGGCCTCACCATAATTCCTAGTATGTGTCTTTTTTTCCAAATTCAAACACAAAGGCAACCACCCAAGCTAAGTTCAAAATGTTTAATTACCTAACAGAGTTGAGGATAAATCAGCAAAAATAAACTTTTCATACATTTTGTTCACTCCCCCTCCCTCTTAAACTTATATCACCCCCTTTCCTCCTTTACAGCAACAACCGTGGTGGGCATTGGCCTTTTCATCCACAGACAATTCTCAAATTTACTCATCACCACAATTCTTCTACTACAAATACTCTTTATCTCTACTTATTTCTCTCTCTCCCAGACATTTTCCTTTCTCCCACCCCCACCCTCTTACGAACATCTCACCACCCCCCCTTTTCCCTCTTTCCAAACCACAACACAGACAGGCAGGTACTCTGGCAGCCAATCAAAAAGATTCTCTACTTAGCAGCCTCCACGAGAAATCCTTTGAGAACTTTTTTCCAATCTCACGACAACATCCCCCCGAAATTTCCAACATATCTTTTCCATAGGTGCAACTCTCCTATGGGGATCTTCCATCAGCAAGCTTTCTCCTTTGCAATTGCATTTTAACTCTTAATGACTCCCACTGGTTCACAGTCTTTTCCAGCACCACCGCCTTCTGTGGGTGTGGGGTTTTTGCACTTGTGGACGGGTGCGGGGGCCCCCCCCCGTCCGGGTGCGGGGTTTTCCGGCCCCCCTCCCCCACCTCTTCCGAGCTTCCCCCTCTTTCCCCCCCCCCCTCCCCAACTCAAGAGGAAAAGCGTTTGTTTTGAATTTTCTTAAATTGTTTTCACGGGGAAGCCTGGCAAACTTGGCGTCCACACCTTCGCCGGGGCCGCGACTTGAGTAAAATTCCGACTGACTCACCGGGCTTTGGCCACCCCCCCCCTCGACCCCCCCGACCCCAACCTCGAGGCAATTCTCCGGTTAAAAACATCACTGGTTTTGGGACAAACCCCACTCCACCCCCGCCCCAAACCTTTAGAACACAAAACAACGCATGAAAACCACCCCTGGACTTCCCAATCTCTTTAAAACGAAAAATCTTTGCAACTTCTGGTCGCTACTCAAAACACCACTTTCCCGGGCCCCAAGGTTTTTAGCCGCGGGGCAGCCGCTAATTGCAAAAGGTTAATTACCAACGGTGGGGAAAAGCGGCAAAAAAACTTATTTGGTTCCCCCCCCCCTCGAACCTCACCCCCTTCCCCTTCCAACCCGGGGGGGGGGGGGGGGTTCGGTCAATTCCACCTTCTCCAACTTACCCACTCTCTCCCCGTTTCCCCCCCCCCCCCCCCCCCCCCTTCCAACCGCACCCGGGCGGGCCCCGAAGGTCCGCGGGCCCCCGGCCTTGGACCTTTGGACCCGCCACGCTGCACGCTTTGTCCGGGGGGCGACCGGGGCTGCCTTGCGCTTGGTTTAACCTTGGGACCCCGGCGTTTCACCGCCGGGCGGGGGTTTTCGCCGGGCGGGGCGGCCCCCGCCGGCGGGTTTCCCCGGCCCCCCCCCCCCCCCCCTTCCCCCCCCCCCCCCCCGGATGTTTTATTTCTAGTTTCCGAACCAAACACCGCGGGGCGGAAAACGAATACGGGGCCCCGCCCCCCGCCCCCGAGCAGACCTTGACAAAAGCACTGTTGAGCCGCTAGCTGAGAGAAAACCCAGGTTCTCAGACAAGAAAAGAGAAAAGTGTCTTTATTATTTTGATTTCCATATATATAGAGTTTTCAGAGGTCACCCAGATTGGTCAGTAAGAAACCTCCCCCTAGGCCTAATTGGCCAAGCCCGAACTGCCCTAATCTGGAGACGCTGTTTGCAAAACATCCAAACTTTATCTTTGTTTATGAAACGTAGCAAAAATGTTCTCACGAGAAAGACCTGTGCTAGCCACACTAGTAGACTGAAATTTTTCTTCCCATTGCTAACACCAAAAGTGGGCTCACAGAGTTGCTTATATATTGATTATTATGGTAACAATACCAGGTCAATTAGCTGAGAAGATGATGAAGAACAATATTAATAAAGAGCATTAAAGGCAGAAACACTTAGTGTGTCAAATCCATTCTGCTTAGTGCATTTACTGCTTCATAGTATCTCGATTTAAAAAAAAATCACATACAAGACCATCAAAATTGAGGCAAATGGATTAATAATTACTCAACTGACTTCTCAAAGTGAGGAAACACACTGAACAGAACTAGGAGGCACTAGCAGTGACAGAAGAATAAAAATTGAGCAGTGCTGATTAAAAAAATGAATGTGATAAAAGAAATATCTCTAAATCCAGCATTTTTCAAAGAGATAGTAAAATATGAAGACCGATGTAGCGGTGGCTCTGGCACACCTGAGTGCCCCAGGCCCATAGTCGGGAGACGATGTGAAGGCAGAGGCATGGGAATGGGAAGCTCCTTAAGTTACGGTGACTGAAAGTTGCACTCCCGTGTTACCTCACTCCTGGGGTCATGAATACGTACCTAGTTCATCTCCTATTGACCCCACTACTCTCCCCTCCCCTGTTCTACTTATGGGCATGTTCAAGAATGTTCTCCTTTGTTCATGCAGTTGCTAGTCGCTGATTCGTTAATTCAAAAGAGTTGTACCCCTCCCCTAACCCTTGATTGCATGAGACTGATGCCACTGCCTGAACCCCCATTCCCTATCGGTTCCCTAGAACGGTTCGTCCCCTTCCTCCCTTCCCTTAAAACCCTGCATGTGAGTGTGCTCGGCGCCATTCCATCGCTGTCTCCAAGCCCTCCCCATCCGTTCGTCTCGTCCTTTTCCTCCAATAAACCTTCTTGGAGCACCGATAGAATTGCCTACATTTCTTGTCTCTTCGCGTTGATCTCCGGGTAGCTCCTGTGCTCCCCAGCAGCCCTGCACTCCCCGCGCCGCCCCGACTGGGTGGCGATCCCTCACCTCTCCAGACTCGGGTGAAGTGGACACCCGACTCCTCCACAGACCACTTTTTGTATATATGTACTTCAAAAAGTTGGAATTGAAAATAATGAAGTGAAAAAGGAAATGGTGTGTTAAAAAGCCGTAAGAACACTTTAAGGGCTAAAGAAAATTTAGGTTTATGGGTTCTGCCTAATTAGAATACTGAAATTAAGACCATGAGTTGATTTGATCATACCATATACTTAGCCTTGCTGGATAGGGCATTAATCCTTCAGTGTTTAAAGAGAACAACAAAGATGGTTGGGATTTAATGAAATATGCTGAAAATGGAATAGCATAATTTTCCTTATGACTGAATATGAAAAAACATCAGAACATATGAGATGGATTTTCTGTCTTTTTCTGCCTTCTGCTTAGACTCTTAGCCCTTCTAAACACGTTAGTTTTTGCTCTCAGTGAAGAAAAAATCTCTGAAATGTGATGGTCCATGTTATGAAATGCAGTAGATCAGGTGTTCTGATAAACATTTTTGGTCTTAGAATAGAACTTTGAGAGCTTAGTAAACAAAGGACGACACAGAAGTAACACCACTTTTAATCAAAGCAGCATAATAGAGAACCTGTGTCTGCAATTCAGGCCCAATGAGCCCTGCATCAAGTCCAAAGACTTGCAGTTAAAATAGAGCTTACAGTGTAATTGTTCCATTCCTGGGAAAATCAGCAGTTTAATGGCAGCCTTTTTGTATACACTAAATTATGGAACTGAAACAGAGTCCCAGCTTAAGGGTTTCAGTACATGCCAAATTGCTGTCCCTGCCAGTATCAGAGAGTGTGATCATACACCCTGAGCAGTCTCAGGTCCCCGTGGCTCCCACCTTCAACAGGAGCAGAAAGAAAGCTGAAGCATCAGCAGCAATTTGCATAATCATGGATCAAGGCAGCAGTAGGTGCTACAAAGCATGCCTGAACCCAAAGGTATTTGGGAGATTCTGGTTTCAAATCAATTTCCTCACAGTGGTGCAACCATAGCTTTGTTATCAAAATACACTGTCTCTGTCAGTATCTTTTACTGTAACTTGATTGATCACCTGCTATTGGTGTTAGTCTTCAGGGAAAAATATGGAACCTGATGTATTTCAGGACTTGAGGCAGCATTGAAATCTGCTGCTGTACTACACAAACCCCTACAGAAATACACCTCTGAGAGCCTGCATTGCAGAACACCTAGTATACATTCTGCACAGTATATATTTTAACAGTTTTAATTTGGAAGATTATTTTCAGTCCTACTTTACATATTTCACTTATGATCATAAGCTTTCATCAGCATTTAGTAACAGGATGCCAAGGCAATATGGCATGTGCTTTCTAATTGGTATCACAAAGTCTTGCATTGAAGTGGAATCTACTTTAGCGACATCTGCCTACTTAGAGTGTTATAAACAGAATATACCCTTTTCCCTTCTGCTTGAAGGATTACATAAGTACTTTTTGCTGATATATTTAGAGGGCTTAAAATCAATACTGTAGCTGGATGTTTTAAGAACACCAACAGAGGAATAACTTCCCCCACTTAATCCAGACATTGTTATTAAATCTTATTTATTGTTCCTCAGGTTATATTCATGATTGGTATGCATAAAAAGTGAAGAATGTTATTTAGCTACTCTACTTCTAAGTCTAGACTTTTGTCTTGCCTACTGTAGTAACATAAGACTGTGACCATTATAGGTGATTATTTAAATTAGGTTTACTTCTGAGAATGTGACACATATTTCTTATCCTAGTTAGTCTGAGCTACCAAACCACAATTTAAGTCAGGACTTAAACTGAAAAGTGACATTCCACATGTAGGACCTTAAATTTAATGCCAGGTTATGTCCATACAGTCATAAATTGTCTGAGTCAAGGAGTGGACTGAAGTCCACTAAAGCAGTGATTTCTATTGACTCTCCATTCATATTCACTGACAGCAACATGTCAGCCTGGACAGGCTCCTGTTTTACATGACTCTCTCTTGCTTTATATGATCCAAGATGCTTTAGGAAGGACCCTGCTTGGTGACCCATCTGGACCAGATGATGTCACCACAAGACAAACCAGTTTTTTCTTCTGGGAAAGAGGTGTGTATGGGACAGGACAATAATTGTCCCCTTTCCCATCATGACCTGATGGTGCTATCAGCTCAGATGTTCTACAGCATGAACCAAACCGGAATGTAATTACAGCCTGGCACTGAGTATTCTGATCATGAGTCTCTGAGCTCGAGCTTAGTCACAAGCTTCAGATATCACATAACTACCCGTATATCTTGTAGGTAGTCTTGGGAAACTTGTGCGCTCCTGGCATTTAAATAGAGGGCTTGATTTCCAGAGATGTCAATCATTTCAGTGATGTTCACTGAGAAGATGGTACTCAGAATTTTTAAAAATAAAGGCATTAGAATTCAAGTGGCTAAATATGAATTTAATAGTTTAACTACAGACAGAAAATGTTTGACTGTTTTGCCTTTCATTCTCCCTAATATTAAGGAAAGTAATTTTTCTCATTATAATAATGATTTTAGCAACATACCATTAAGACTCAGTCAAGCAATTTGCACTGCTGTTGCCAGGCATTTAAGTTATGCTTACATATCACAGTGCAGTACCATATAGAAAAAAGTGGATAATATCTAGAGAAACTGTGCTGAGACCTGGAAATATTATGTACTTTGTTGTTCAGTGATTTTTTTGTGAATTTTATATCCTTCCTCTGGTATGTAGCCTGCATGTATTCATTATTACTACATAACACAAAAGTTCCACAGGTCACTGCAGGTGGAAGGACTTTCACAGGTCATTTATTAAAAGGATCAACTGTTGCATCATTAAGTTTTAACATCATAATAGTTCTCTGTGTTTATACTCGTAAGGTCTTTTCTACCACCATACCAAATCTTTCATGCATTTTAACAACTTGACTCAATCAAAGTAATCTTCTTGTTAAAAATGTGCATGTACAGTTGCAAGTTTATAATAAGTTTGCTATTCATGTTGCAAAAAAGCCTTTAGCTTTTTCAGAAAAGAATTTCTATATGGTACCAAATCCTGATCTTACTAGTCTTGTAGGTATTGCTCTTGCTCTACATTGAACTGATCCTATGAGTAAAAATAAAACTGTTTCAAGATCATTCATGGGACCAAAAGTTTTCTCTAAACATTTTAAACCTTCAATAACTTCTCTATATTGTAATTTCTTTGTTTCTATTTCACTTTTAAAACATTTGACTAGTGCTGTGGGTAGCATGAAATCATTACTAGAGTTCTGCATGAGTGCTTTTTTCAAAGAACATTGTAAACAATTACAATTAGCACTGGCTAAGTCTGGAAAGAGACCTTCATATCATAAACTGGAATTCATCTCATTGAGAACATTCAGTTCTCACATAGCTTGTTCGCAACATATAGAACACTAAATGAAAATAAAAAAAAACACCGGAAAGCTGGTGGTGAAGAAACAATGACATTTGAAAAACAAAAATACCCTTAAAATTTTACTTAAGAAGTCATCACTGCTAGGTAACACTTTCCTGCCAAGAAAATTTTAGAACCAACCCTTGATATTTTCTGTTCTCGCATAAAATTAAGAACACTGAACACTTTGAGCCTACTGTGCTGTCAAACAATCCAAGGCAAACTATGCAGTACATTGTTGTTTCCTAAATGTTAGCCTGTAGGAGACAGAAGAACTATTTCAAATCTTCTTTGAAACTATCAGCTCCTCTGACAAATGGAATTTTGAAGAAGAGTTTTAAAGAGAGGTTGCACTTTTTCTCTCAGAAAGCCAAATTTCACTCAACAGAAAAGAGAAAGTATAGAGAGCTTAATATAGTGTCTCTAGAAATGCAGTCAATAACAGTATACTTGTGATAACTGCCCAGTTAAACAGACAGAGATTAAGAAACTGGAAATTCTGGTTTCAAATCTGTCATATTTGAATGGTAGGATGAAAAGTCTCTAGCTAGACCAGTAGTTAGGAAGGAAAAACTTCCATTAGGAACTTGGAAAGGATGAATATGGTTTTGTGTGACAATGTGGGACTGACATATTACAAACTGTTGGCTTTTAAATCTAGAGAAAGATGGGGAGAGGGAAAAGAGGTGGAAATTCAGATATTTTCTTAAAAACGACATACTTTCTTATATCAATTTAAAAGGCAGAAAAGCTGAAGGAATTTGAAAGGTTAACACAAGTGTACCAAAGATTCTTGCCTAGTTTTTGGCATACAGTCTTTCTTTAAGATTTTTCTTAATCTACAAAAGCACATGATTACAGATTTTTATTCCAGACACATATGACAGACTGACCTGCATAAATCTCTCATCTTAGTCTGAGTATTTAAAAATGGATATGATTGGAAAGGTCTACTGTGTCAATGGGAATTAGAGTATTAATGGTATACGGGGATGCATTTTATTCAGCTCATTATGAATTTGAATATTTAAAAAATTAGAATGTTTTACAATGCTTTCTACCCATAATGATAAAAAATATTAAGTATGAGTAGAAAAATGTTCATGCATAATACTTGCTCTTTATTCACCTCAGTCCCTGAGCATTCCAGTTTTAAAATTAAATTATTGTGTCTTTTTATTCTAAAGCTAATCTCATAGCACAAAGCCATTCTAATATAAACATGACTGAAATCAATACCTGTTGAATTCTACTTATTTTTTTTTAATGTATGTAATTCAGACTTTGTGACAAAAAAACCACAGTTGCAGAATGCAGATTTTCAGGATATGGAGTCTGAAAATGAATCAGACAGTAGCTTTTCATGTGGTTTTAATGACCATTGTGGAAAATAGTAAGAAAATCAGTGTCTTTAAACAATGTTAGCAGTTTTCTCTCTGAGATGTCTGCACAGTCAAAATCTATTTTTTTTTCCTAAATGTGAAAGAAAATATAGGGGAAATTTGTCTGGCCTGATACTCAATTACTCTCAGGAACACAAGGTTTTTAATGTGTTCTGCCAGCTGTGAGTCACACCCTAGATTTTAACAAGAGTGACCCAGGAATTGTGCTGAAAAATACTTGTATTTTAGGACATCTTGGTTCTCCGGAATATTCTTCCTATAGATGTTCTTTATCAATTGACCTATAGTAAGTCAGGCTTGTTCTGGAAAGATATTGGCTGCACCAAATAGCACACAAATCAAAAGTGGTCTAATACTGCATAAACAATCAAAAATAAAAACAGAAAAAAGGAGATGATGGCTTCAACTTGCCTATTTCTTATTTTGTTTCAAAATGCTGAGATTAACTAGATTAGCTGGGTCTTAAAATATAAATGAATATTAAGTGAGATCAAAATCCAACAAACTGGTAAATGAGGTGGTCAGAGTAGAAGAGGCATCCTGGATTAAAGGGAAGAGATACTTGTGAAATAGAGGGTGTTAAAGCTGATGGGCAAGACTGTGGAAAAGGAAATGGGAGGTAGCTAAGGATGCTTTGAAGCAGCTGTTTAGTGTCGTGCCCAGGAAGTGAAGGGTCGAAAAGAGAGCCATGGCAAGGCCTGCATTCATGGGAGCTCAGTCTGAGGAGCTGAACATCCTCTAGAGGACATGCAGGCTCACACCCTCCAGGAAGAACAACTGGTTTTGTTTTCCAGAGACGTAGACTTTAGAACATCTTTGGTGATTTGGTCACAATCTCAACATGGGAAATAATTACAAGGGAGGAAGTTTAATAAAAAAAAAAAGGCATAAAATAGGATCAGCAAGAGTGTTTGGGTAGCTTGTCAAGGCTTGCTGCTAGCATTCTAACATAAAAAAGTGGAAATAAGCTTAATAGTGGAGTGTAATTAACTTCCAGTCTTCATTTTCTCTTCAGCTTTTCTTTTCTCTTACTTGCTTACATGCAACCTGTACAGGTTGCATATGATTTAATATAGATTTTATTTGAGCCTGATTTTGAATTTGTAAATCAAGCAATTTTTATTTGCTTTACTCTGTGAAATGTGGTAAAGTATGTGTATGGTATGTGAAGTGCTAACTAAGGAATTTATATTCCACTTGACAGCACATTAGTGCTAAACATTTGATTGGCTTTTGTAAGATCCTTTTCTGACCAAAAATAAAACTGAACTAGAAATTATGTTCAATCATATACCAAACCAGCCAAAACAAACTCATCAGAACTATGACCTTTGGACCTGCTCATTAACAGGTACGATATTTATTTCATTCTAGCTAGAGCCCTTGGAAATGAAATGTATTATTATGAAATGTATTTCTAAAAATGGCTTGTCCTTACTCTCCTATAGCTATCTTGCTACTCTCTTTTTCCTTTGAGATGTGTGAATTTACAGCAATAGATTTGTTTCTTTTCCCCAGCCCAGTGCTACAGCTTCTGTAAGTTTACTCATTTTTCTGTATCCCAGTTATGATAGGCCCATTTTGGCTCAGACAAAGAAACTATAAACAGTCCAGGAGTTTCTAAAATCTGTCTCTGTGCTTGCTCTTGGTCCTCAGTGTAGAAGACTGATACACTCAGGCCTCTTTCTGAGCCTCTGCCACCCGACAATGTTGAATGTTTGGGAGAGGTGGAATGGCTTTGCTCTGTTCAGGAAACTAAATGTAAATTCTGCACAGAGCAAGATGTCCCTCAGAAAAATAGAATTATCAATTATTACAAAAAACCTAGATGGAACCTTTTGTTGTTATTGTGTTTTGTTTATAGAAGGAGCAAAATATCAGACTATTTTACTTCACAAACATTAAATAGTTCACCATGAAAATTACATGGGGGTGACAAGATCATCTGAATGGAACTGGTATAGTCAACTCAGCAGTTCCCAGAAGATATGCTGAAGAACTGTGGAGCTGAGAATTGGAGTTACCTACTGCCTAAGTATGCTTTCTAGCTTGGTGGCAGTTTGGAACCTGAGAGACTCAAATTTCTGGGAACTTCAGGACCTACATCTTAGAAATCAGGAAATCTGAGATGCTTCTCCAGTACCTTCTCCATGAAGACACACATAAGCCTACAGAAAATATTTCTGAAAGACAAATACATTGTGATTTTCTGGCTGCAGCCACCTGTAGAAAAGAATATAGGAAGCAGAGAGCAAAAGCTGCTCTTGCTCAGCATGTCTCTTCAGTTTCCAGTATCTGAAACTCCAGAACCCACTTTAACCTGATCTTTAACCTCACTTAAACTGCTGGGAAGACTGCATGGAATTTAACTTCCTGGAAACTAAAACTTTATAGACTATGAAGTTACTACAACACAGAAAAACATTTACTTTACTTGCCTGTTTTATCTTTTTCTGTTACTTGGTATGGCTTTTTTGCATTCTAAGGTTTCCCTGTGCTGATTTTTCATTAGAGCAGACCTCAGGAAGTCTGAACTCAATTCAGGTCATGGGCCAATTGTTTGAATCTCATACATGTAATGATAGAGTGAATCATGGCCAGCTACTTTTCACAAAACAAAATCTTTCATTTAGAACAAAAATTTTCTTAGAAAACATATCCCAAACCAAGCTTGCTATATATGTTATCCATTTTTGAATCACAAGCACCTAGGCACTTAATTTGTTTTTTCTATTCAACTGTCCACACATCCTATCCCTGCCCTCATCCTCAAATATTTCTTTAGGTTTAGGAAGCCAGTAAGAGAAGTACATATTATTTCCCTCATTAATAAGTCTGGCATTTAGAAAGACAGATTTATTTCCAAGTTCAGAGCATCTTTACCATCTCTCCAGAACATTTTTGGAAGTTTCTACGGATGTGAAAGGCAGTAGGAAACTCATATCAGTTAACTCAGTTGGTTATGTTCTCTTAGTACAAGAAAAATAAGCACTTCCACATGATATCTTCTGAGGTTTCTCACTCTGGGGAAAGCGGCAGGACCCAGAAACCTCACAAATGAGGTCTGCCACGGTGCAAACCCCCACGCAAGTCCGTGCTGGGCAGGGCCAGGGCGCGCTCAGCATGGCATGAAGCTCGAGCGACAGAAACTCTGCAGGAACCATGGGTGAGGCGACAGAACATACTGGGACACTGTCTCTGGTCTCCCAGGGAGATTTATTCGGGTCTTCGGGGGGGGGGGGGGGGTTGCAGGGAAGGGGAAAGGGGGAGGAAAGCAGGGGAACGGTGAAGGGGCTGGGAGGTCAAAAACAGTGACGCCTGAGCTCACGCCGGCATGGGCTTATAAGGGAAGGGAAGGGAGGAGGGATTGGCTCTGGAGAGCCAATCCCAGAAGGTCGGAGAGGAAGAAAGGCAGGGGAACACACCAATAGACTTCTGATAAGGCAGGGTGCATATTTCAAAAACAGCCAATAACATACAGAGCAGGGGAACAAAGGAAAAACCTCGTGGAACCCTGCAGAACCACATTGCTACAATCTTCAGAGTAGAAGCTTAATTTATTAGTTCCACTGATATTTCCTTATGCCATATGTCTCTAATGCCTAAACATTACTTGTAACCTTTACTTTTCTTCTCTTTTCCCACTTCAAGTACTCTGAAGTGTCTTGTCCCACACAGACAATTTACTGAATAAAGAACTTCTCTAACTTTAAATTGCTGGAAACTAGACTGGATGAAATTTTATTCTGTTAATCTGGTTTTGAAAATGCAGCTCTTGAATGAGTTGGTGTGATCTTCAACATGCATTTTGTTATAAAATTTTCATAAACTGTTTTCAAGCTTTATTTTCTTTCCTTTTTTAATTTTTTAAATGAACAAGACATTAGAAAAATTTCCATTCTTACCCAATGTAGCATAACTACACTTAGCATTTTTCCTTCTTTTGATTTTTTGCAGAGAATTAAAAGACTGATAATTCCCATACCAATATAATCAACAAAATGGTGGGCAAACTGTATTCAACTTACATTTCTTCTATACCTATTTCACCTGAAATATTTTTTCCAAGATCACCATACTTTCACAGGTAGACTACAAATACAGTAGGTACAGTAAATTTGTAGTCATTAAACTGAAAAATTCTTCCTGTGATAGAACTTTATTGCATTTTATCCCATTCTCCTCTTATCAATCCTTCATTGAACTTCCCTTCAGAATCTGTTCTAAAATCTTGGGTAATAATAAGGTCAGCTAATCAGGACTTTCATATTTTTTTTTCTTCATCTGTTCTACAGGTAGAAGAATGTTGACAGATTCTTTGAAGAATCCTTTCTATTAAACATTCTACATCATATGCCATTACTATTATAATTCAATAATTCACAGAATTATATTTCCTTAAAAATTTGCAAGTATTTGTGAACAAACAGCAATAAAAATTTCCGTTGATTCTTTTTTCTTGTCATTCCAATTACATATTTCAATAGAACCAAAAAACATTGATTGGAAGGACCATACAAAGTTTATTTAGTCAATATTCTTTCCCCAGTATGGCATCAGTGCATGTATACAAAGGAAATTAGAATACCATTTTGTATTTATGTTCAGTTTATGATATAAGTATCATTCCTGACAGATTCGTGCCTAAGACTTCCAATAATGCAGACTCCATGGCCCTGTAAAGCAATTTATTTGGATGCATCATCATCTATAATATTGGACATTTTTCTTAATATCTTGTCTGATTATTATTTGCTTAGTTTGAATCTTGTGCCTGTTCCATCATCTTCCATTTGTTCAGGAATTTTTTTCTGTCTCTTCACAGTTATCTTTTGTGTATTTAAACATGGTTTCTGTATCACCTTTGGAGCTTCTATTCTTACAGCTAAACAATTCCCATACTCTCTCCCCAGACATCATCTGTTTCAAAACAGTGTTATGGTCTGTTCCATGGTTTTATAATTTGGCCATACCTCTTCCCCTGTGCAGTATCAGAACCTGGACAAAATACCCCCTGAAGTTTTATCAAAGCTAAGTAGAATATATTTTCAGCATATATTGTATTGGTTATTCTACCAATCAGAGGGAAAAGAAAGGTATCACCTCTATCAGAAATAGGACGCCATTTTTCATTTGTGATTGGACTGGAATCAACGACACTCAGGTTTTCTTCTTAGGACTAACAATTTATCTAATTCTCTAGTCTCTCTTTACATAGTTGATTACTCCAGCTTAAATGTACAACTTTCCATTTTTCTCATTGTAAGACTTTCAGCTCCTTTCTGGTTTGAAATTATTTTTCATTCTTGTCCAGAAACTTAGTCTCCCCATTCTTTTCAATAACAATTGATGTATTCTCTAAGTATAATGAAAATTCTCTCTGTTCTGTCACTTAGTGTATTGATAAAAATATTAGTGTTAATGAAATCAGATGTGAACTCTGATTAAATTTATTGTTTACAATTTAATTTCTGTTGTAAACTGAGTAGTTTTCCAACCAGTTGCGTATTTGAGATTAGCTTTACTGTACTGGCTTACAGCTGCTAAAAGTTTCCCCAGATAACTTGTGAGAAAGTCATATGGGAATGTAATGGGCAAAATCCTTACAAAAGTCAAGTTAATTTTTCTTTTTGTACAACTCTGGTGTCTTTTTAAAGAAGAAAAATAGGTCAGTTCAATGCAGACTATTTTTGACAAGTCTCTTATGAATCTAAGCTGTGTTTTTTTGGTGCTTATAGATTTTCTATCCATTTTCTAGGAATCAAGCTGAATACCCTAACTGTAATTACATCAGATTTCTTTTTTTTTCCCTTCCCCTTTTGGAAAATAGACATTATGTGAAGCATGAACACAATGGAGATACTGTAATTGTTAATAATTTTCCCTCTTTTAAGGTGAACTGAACTCAAAATGCACTGCAATAGAATAAATGGGAAATTCTACATGTAAAAATAAAGAACCAAAAAGTAAACAGTCGTTTGTTCTGCAGAATAGAATCTGAGCACTCAAAGACAAACATCAGGAAATCTAAGAATCCATCATCATTTTCTTTCAGCATTTAGAAAAAACTAATTCAGACCCCAGCAATCTAGAACATAGATTTTTGTCTACATATACTTTTCCTGGTCACACTGTGCATTCAGTGAATTGATGTCCACAATTTCACTAGCTACGGGATTGAGCTTTGTGGGATTTTCTGTAAACTCATGTAAAATGGCATTGAACATACAGTTTTCTTAATATCATCTACCAGTAACTTTCCCCTCTGTTGAAAGTGGAGTGGTGGTTTTCCTGGACTCCTACATTTGCAAAACTATTTACTTTCACAATCTCTGGATAGTTAAATATCTTCTTTTGCCATAGCCCACCTAATTTTGTCCTTGTATACTTAGCCTTTAGGTTTTTTTGTCCTTTAGAATACTTCCTGCATGCTTTGTTCTTGAACTTGAGGTCAGTATCCATTTCACATTCAAACTGTTGTCCTTGTACTATCCTAATATTTCCTCACCAGTGTAACAGTTTGTAATTGTGCCCTTGTTATTCAGTCTTCAAAGAAATGCCAAGTCTTCTTATATCCCTTTTTCCTGAGACTTGCCTCACACATTTCTTTATCAATTCTCTGAGTTTAATTGGGTCTGTCTTCCTGCAAGCTAGTAGTCCAATTTCTTTCCTTCAATTTTGCCTCAAAATTTTTTTCTAGATCTTCCACATATTCAAAAGCCTGAGAATATATTCTCTTTTTTTCTCATCAAGGAACTTTTCTCCTTAAATAAGGCTCTTATTTATATTTTTTCCAATTGTATAATCTTTATCAAAAAAGACTGTAATCAATGGATCACATAAACCTGTTGGAGATAGTTTTTTGTCAGTAGTTTTCTAGAAAATATATAGATAGATAAAATCCCATATAAGCTCCAATTACTGTGCTATCATTCAAACTGCTCAGTGAAAACCATATTCTTACACCTTTAATTCTCTTATCTATGTCCCCTCTTCCAATCTGATGCTTATTTTTCTCATCTTCTCTACCAGAGTGCAATTCAATACTCTTTGACTTATTTTTCCATTTCTTTTTTGCTGTTGTCTTGAATTACCCAAATTTTTTCTCACACTCCACCGACCCTCAAAAAAATTGGTTTAAAAATTAAGATCACATTTAGACATTAGAGTCTAAGGCTATCTCTGTGAGAAGTGAACTTGAAAACTAGCTTCAAAAAATTTCTCCTACAAGTTAAAAATATTTATACATTACTTCTTTTTCTTTTTCCATAATAACTCTTTTTTTAAAAATATATTCTTTTTTACTTGTAAATCTTAATGATATGTCACTTCTGTAACATAGGTTTCATAGCCATTTTAGGTTTTTTTGTTCCTTCTAAATAATGCTCACATGTGTATGTTGTTAAAATCTCCTAACAAGCATATCAGTGTCAGTACCTATGATTTAGTTAGCTGACTTCCATACTGACTACCCTTGATCACCTTATTGTCTTCCACATGTTTAGAGATGTCTTCCAGGATGAGCTATTCCCCACCCTTTCCAGAAATTGAGATGATTCTGACTGGGCAGTCGTTCCCTGGGTCCTTCTTTTCTCTTTTTGAAGTCTGGGGTTACATTTTCTTTCTTTCAGTTCTCAGTCATCTCTCCTGACCACCACAACCATTCAGAGGTGACTGTGAGTGGCCTAGCTCAGATGTCTCAACACTTTTGGGCACCTCCCATCAGGGACCATGGACTTGTGAATGCCAAGATGGACTAAATGGTCTCTAATCCAGTCCTCCCCAACACAGAAAGTCATCCTTTCTCCATTCCTTCTCCCTGGTCTCCTGAGTCAGGGATTCCTGAGGGCTAGCCTTGACAATGAAAACTGAAGCAAATGATATGGCATTGTATATCTCAGCTCTCTGTGTTGCCTCTGTTGCAGGGCTCCCTGGTTTGTTCAGTGGCAGGCCCACATTTTCTCACATTTTCTTTTTGTTATTAAGGTATTTGAAGAGGCCCTTCTTGTTCTCATTGTCACTGTAAGACATATTTTATTCCGAATGGACCTTGGACTTCTTCAGTGCATTTCTACATACTCAGGCAACATCTCTATATTCATCCCATGTGGCCTGTCCCTGCCTCCATCTCATGTCTATCTCCTGCTTATGTCAGAGTTTTGATAGGAGCTCCTTGACAGGTCTCCCTGCCTGTGGTGTCCACTTGCTTGCCCATGGGGATGCACTGTTCCTGAGCCTGGAGAAAGAGATCTGTCCTGCTAAGGTACATTTCAATGGGATTATTCCAAGCAGGTCCTGAAGAAGACAAAGTTAGCTACCCTGAAATCCAAGGTTTTAATCCTACTCAGTACGCTGCCTCCTCCTCGTAGGATATTCAACTCTGTGATCTTTTGGTCACTGTGGCCATGCTGCCCTAAGCCTTCACATCTCCAACCAGATTTTCCTTGCTCGTTACTGTAAGGTTCAACAGCACATTTGTTCTTCTACCACTTGTGTCAAAAAATTATTGTTCATGCTTTCCAAATACCTCCTGGATTTTTTGTGACTCCAGGCCACTTCTAGTAGACTATTCTGAAGCTATTTAAGTATGGATGAAGTGCTCTCTTTTCCAGAGACTTAGAAACTTGCCATTGGAAGAGAGAGGAATAAAAGGACAATATTTGAATAGTAGCAGGTATGATTCGGAAGATGTGAGAGCAGAGTACCAGTATATCTGCTTGGTCGTGTATCTATAATTAAACCTGTATTAGATTTTAGTATTGTGAACTCAAGTATTCTGTTCAAATTTCCACATATAGACTTAATCCATGGCTGTTGCAAAGTGATGAAATTCTACTGAGACTCCCAATTTGTTTGAGGATCTGGATCTAAAAGTGAATCTATAATAAATTAATGGGATTTTTCATTTCTAATTTGTACCTCGAGTGTGTTAGATTTCCTTGAAACCTTTTTGCTGATATGTCTTACTTTCAGAAAAGATTGGATTGTGGGCTGACATCTTTCATGTGTGTACACAGTAGAAAATTGCTATGATTATAACAAAATATATATCTAGGCAAAGAATTTCTCATTTTTTTAAATTTAAATATGAAAAACTATACATTTAACATCTGGGGGACATTTAGAGGAATAGTATATTCGGTCAAAATGTGCATATTATGAAATCTATTGCTCTATTTTATATATTTCTATGAGAGTAAAATCATTAAATGCATTCCTTTTGTTGTGAAGTTCTGAGGATTGCTTGCAGTTGTCACCATTACTCTGATAACATAAAAATATTCTGTGTATAAATGTAGTCTCAAGAAAAAGCGCATTGTACTCAATGAGAAATCCATTCTGTCAGTCAACCAAGATTGTTTAATCTCCACTGAAAGAAGATGGGAGAAAATAGTCTTTATTTTATCTTATGATTACTTTGCCTTAACTCTCTACCCTAAAGCAAAAAATAAAATTCAGAGAAAGGCAGGAAAAATAACAGTGAGAATGAATCACAAAATGAGTTACGGCATAATCACTCATGTAAGAACAGAGACTGATAAAGGTAATAACATTCCACTGTCTTCTTAAAAGAACCTGAAATTAACTGGTAAATACTAAACTCAGTCCAAAAGATAAATCTATTATTAGAATTATAGCTACTCTTCCATACAGAAATTTTAATTTCTGCAGACAAGCATTATATTTGGTTGAAAGAAATATTGCAGTATATTATACACAAGAATGCAGAAATAGCCAAATACCACTCAAAACGAGTGTGACTGTCTCTGTTTAGGTAACACCATGGTGTATGAGTTTGGCCTCACTGAAGTCAAAGGAATAACTTATATTCTTAGTATCAATTCAAAATCCTTACAGACGTTTTGACACCATGACTCAAACTGTGGCTAATCAGTCACTCACTCTTCCTTGAAGGTTTGTCATTCCTGTTAGCTGGGGATTCCTGATCTCCCTATATACAAACTCGGATTAACACCAAATTCATCATCTAACTTTCCTGCCTGTCCTGAGGAACTTTAGCAAGCAGCAAGGCAGAGTAAGGAGACATTGCTCAACAAACACTGCCTGTCCAATTGCTGGGATCAAAGGATCCTACTACAGCTTCCTGGACACAGACTATTGTTTTCTGATAAACATCTCCACATGGTTGCTGATTGACTACAGAAAAAAATGTTAATTATTTGTCATCTATTAAAATCATTTATTTTCCTTCGTGGATTCTTGGCTTGTTTACAATTGTCATAGGAGGAAATTGATCATTTGCTTTTGGTCTGTGACACTCTAAGTTTCAGCATAGTTCAGTTGAACATTGGGATGTAGTCATCATTATCTTCTCAACGTTAATATTTGCTAGAATAAGAACATTGAAATAGCTGAGAACTCCCCTGTAAATTATCATGTACACTTTTTATGATCAGTTATGCATGTTTACACCAGTCATTGAAGCACACAAATATCTGTCTATACCTGAAAACAGCTACTTGATTATGTGAATACATTCTACTTTCCAATACGGATATGAATTTCAATTTTTGCTCTGCAAGGTATATACCAAATGTATATGGACCACTAGTATGATATTCCCAACATTTTGTGCATGCAAATTGCTTGTCCATGCACCATATTCTAGCAGTGTAGGCACCATGGAATAAAGTAGTGCTTGTGCCCTAATTATTTGGAATGCAATCAGCAAACCTGATACAAAAATAATCAATAAGTGAAAATGTTGCTTAATTATCCTTTTGTTTGATTATCTAAGAGCAGTTATTACAAAAGAGCTAAATAAGTTTTAATTCAGGTTGCATAAGCCATGAAAATCACAGTTAATTGTACTCCCAAAGTTTCTGAGGCTTTGAAAGCTGTCTTTTCTCATTAAAAAAAAAAAATCACTGAATTTTTTTTTCTGAAAACAGACTCTGCAGTGAGGCCTCTTGGATGTAACTGCTCATCATACAGATTAAACCAGTATCTGATGGAAAAGACTATTTTCGTTCCTTTTGGGATATATCATAAATTCCAAAATGGCTAACACTCACGATTTGTCTGCTGATCTGTCTTTATTTGTTTGTTACTGACACCCTAATAATTTTTTATTTCATTTACAGCTGAAATTAACACCTTTTAGCGTCTCAACATATGTCTATATATACACACTTAAAGTAACACTTTACCTAATCTAAAGGATCTGTTCTATAACTAAATACAATGGGGAAATTGTGCATCTTGTACTGTAATACAATCTTTTTACAGGATTACACTGTGTTGTGGAGGGATTCCAAAATAATGGAAGTATAGAATTCTTTTCATCCAGAAAATGCTTTGTCTCAAATGTAATAAATCCTGTTTTTTAATTTATAATATGCTAATCCAGTTTGGTACAGATTCTGAGAATTTTAAGAGTTTGAATGTCAATTTACCTAAACCATTCCCCATTTTTCTCACAGTTTTTCCATTATTTCCATTCAGTTCCATGTACCCTGTAGAAAAAAAAAATTAAATCTAAACTCTTCAATTCTTGGGTTTCAGTTTGAGTTTGTGTCTTCCATAGTATTTGACCAAATGAATTTTGCACGATTTTGCATTTGATAATCAAATGTGGTTTGAAGTTTAGCTTTTAGAAGCAAAAGAGTGTTTCAGCTAACATACAGACAAAAATATCCTGTGCATACCATGGTCTACTAAGGGCTGAAGGGACTGGAAATTGCAAATATCTTTTTGGAGAGCTTCAAATGCACATCACACTTGCCCCAACTTTCACAGGCTCAATTAATCATTTAGCTTCAGTGAGACTCCCTTAGGATCACACCCACTTACTGACACATAGTTATACTTCATTTCACAATCCCTCTGATATGACTCCTGGAATCCAGCTGTGTCAAAAGGTCTAACTCACAGGCCAATTGTAATAATAATTGTACTGAATAAAAAGGTAAATGTATGTAAATTATAGCTGAAGAAGGTGCTTAGAGTCTTCTTTTCTGGACCCACTGTGATTCAGCCACGAGTGACTAACCCTCACAGCTGATCTCACACAAATTTGTGCCCTGAAAAGTTTAACAGGTTATTTATTTGCCTCTTCACACGTTTTCTCTTCTCCTTCCTCCTCTTCATTGTCTTTTGCATTCCAACTCATAATATGTGGCAAAATGCAGAATAAATACAATTTCAAGTGAAATAAATCAAACATTTTTGAGATTTAAGAGAATTTTATACTGACATGCTGAAACCATGAGCATCATGAAGCAGGTGTGCGCATCATGGAACAGATGTGCCAAGGTACACACGTAGGTGTTACACAGATGAGGGAAATATACAGCTCACTGATGCAACAGGGTAATACTAGTGATATGTCACTGTTGGGCAAAGGCAGGCTTTGACTTCTGATGGTAAATGTGGCCATTATTTAATGGACTGCATGGTTCAGTACAACCTGTGTTTCGTTTTAACTTGATCTAAAGTCACAGTAATGCTTTTTTTCTGGTTCATATGAATATTTTATTTTCATTAAAACTTAAGTTTCATTGCTGTGTTAGTATGTTACACTGTAACAGTAACAGTGAGATAAGAAACCAAGAAAGCATGAACAAATTCCATAGTTCAGACATCCCAAGGGAACATCCTTTTCCCACTAGGGTACTTCTGCTGCCAATTCTCAGTTCTTCACAAAGAAACACAACAAATTTGGGATGAAACTCAGATATCAGAAATGTGATCCAAATTTTTCAAAACATTTTTGACAACTTCAGATTCATGATAAAAGCAGGTTTTTGTTTTTAGGTTTGGTATTTTCCCCCTGTATTGAGCTCATAGCATTTTTTGGAATCCAGCTACAGGATCAGCCTCCCGCTTCCCAGTGAGAACTCTCTGTAGGTTTCAGGCAGGCAGGAGCTCTGAGCCTCCCAGGCTGACAGGAAAGACATTTGTACTGCAGCATGATCTATAGATTTAGGAATAACTTTATCATGACTTTTTGCCCTTAGGGCATTCAACTTTAATATGCAAATCCAACTTTAATTTGACAAGATTTGGAACTACTGCTAATTGCAAATGGTAGATAATGCAATAGATTCCAGTACTTCCCGGCTTATCCCAAAAGAAGAAAGGGACAATAATGAGATAATTTAACAGGTAGCTATGATAGAAGATACATGCAAATATTTATTGATCCCTGGGACCCTGAAGGAAGAAAATGTCATGTAAACTCAGCAAAGTCCTTATTTCATATCTAATGGGAGAAATTCTGTTTGTGACTTCTAAACCCGTCACTGGTTTCTTGCCGGATGCCCAGAGATGTAGTTTATACAGCACTAAACAGAAGTAAGAAAATATCTAAGTGATCTCCTCATTTCATGCATGAGCTCCTGACATTCAGTATGCTTTAGCTTTCTTAAAAGACGAAAATTGTAAGCTTGATCGTTGTAAAATTCATTCCTTATTTTGCTAGTATCCCATAAAACCCAGAACACACATAAAATTCTACCTGTTACATTACTGAAAGAAGTTATAAAGCATTTGATATACTATAAACCATGTGGCTTCCCCACACAGAGCAAGTCCTATCTGATCAACCTAATGGCCTTCTACGATGGAGTGACTACATCAGTGGATGAACCTTATAAGGTTCAAAAAGGATAAGTGTAACATCAGGGAAACACCAGGAATCAGCACAGGCTGGAGGAGGAACAGATCCAGAGCAGCCCTGCTGAGAGGGACTTGGGGGTGCTGGTGGGTGAGAGGCTGGACATGACCCAGCCATGTGCACTCACAGCCCAGAAAGCCAAACGTGTCCTGGGCTGCATCCAAAGCCCCGTGGGCAGCAGGGCCAGGGAAGGGATTCTGCCCCTCTGCTCTGCTCTGCTCTGCTCTGGTGAGAGCTCACCTGCAGTGCTGCATCAGCTCTGGGGTCCTCAGCACAGGAAGGACATGGACCTGCTGGAGTGAGTTTGGAGGAGTGCCACAAAGATGATCATAGGGCTGGTGCATCTCTCTTATGAGGAAAGGCTGAGAGCTGGGGTTGTGCTGTGGTTTAACCCCAGCCAAGCAGCCCCATGCAGCTGCTCTCTCACTGCCCTACCAGAGAGACTGGGGAGAGAATTGAAAGGGTAAAAGTTAGAGAACTTGTGGGTTAAGATAGTGACAGTTTATAAGGGAAAGCAAAAGCTGTGCGGGCAAGCAAAGCAAAACACAGAATTAATACACCCCTTCCCGTGGGCAGACAGGTGTTCAGCCTTCTCCAGGAGAGCAGGATCCCATCACGCAGAACAGTTACTCAGGAAGACAAACAATATCACTCCAAATGTCTCCCCCTTCCTCTTTCTTCCCTCCACTTTATACACTGAGATGATGCCACATGTTCTGGAATATCCCTTTGGTCAGTTAGGGTCATCTGTGCCAGCTCTGTCTCCTCCCAGCCTCCCACATACCACCACATCCCTTGCCAGTGTGGCAATATGAAAAACAGAAAAGGCCTTGGTTCTGTGTAAGCCCTGCTCAGCAACAACAAAAACATCTCTATGTTATCAACCCTGTGTTCACCAAAAATCCAAAGCACAGCCCCATTCCAGCCACTTTGAAGAAACTCTACCCCAGCTGAAACCAGCACAGTTGTTAAGCTTGGAGAAGATAAGGCTCTGAGGAGAGCTCATTGCAGCCTTTCAGTACCTAAATGGGGCTTGGAAGAAAGATAGGGACATTTTTTGCAGGGTCTATTGCAATAAGACAAGGCATAATAATTTTAAACTAGAAGAAGGTTGGTTTAGGTTAAATATAAGGAAGAAATCTTTTACAATGAGCAGGTAAAACACTGGAACAGGTAGCCCAGAGCAGTGGTAGATGCCCTACTCTTGGAAGTATTTAAGACCAGGCAGGATGAGGCTCTTAGCAGCTTGATCTAGTTGACGAAGTCCGTGATCATTGCAGTGGTGTTGGACTACACAGTCTTTCAAAGTGCCTTTCACTACATGGTCTTTAAAAGTGCCCTAATTATTCTATGATTCTATGTGTATGATTAAGACTTTTTTTTTCCTTGTTACATGCATTTTCTGTATTTTTCAGGGTAAGAAGAAGAATGATATAGTGAAATTACTTTCATTCACAGGAAATAATCTCTTAGGCAGCTGCACTTACCACCATCCAAAAGGCTGTGTTAAACAGAATGGAAAATTCTTTAACTCTGTGTTTATTTAGTTGCTTTTTCAGTTACTGTGTATTGCTTAAACAGAGGAAAACAGAAAGCAAGGTTCATTCTAATTTGTAATGCAGGGTTCCACTGGGGCATGAGTCAGACTGTACATCTCTGTTTCAGTCATGACATACAGTCATATGCACATGTGTCTTCTCTATTTGTCAAATTCCATTTAAAAACATCATATTTATTTATGCAGAGTAGAGGTCATGAAGTGTTATTCTTTGCACACAATAGCAATCCTGTGGTCATATTACATGGCTGACAAAAGTACTATTGCATTTTTTTTTAAATGAATCTGGTAAACCAGAACCTTTCTTTCATACTACTGAAATTTCATAGAAATAAAAATGAAATTATTTCAGTACAACATGAAATAGTTGGAGAAAGAAAGCAAAATAAATAAGTACTTCTGTGTCCTTAACACTGGAAATTAAGAATTCATCCAAAGAAATGACACAAGGGAACTATTAGAAACATATTCTGTGATAAACAAATTAGAGCAAGATATTATAGAGGAATCAATTTTCACATTGACTACATCTTAGACAATATGTCAAATCAATTTTCAGTTTGCGAAAAATAAAGATCCTTGGCCAGGGCATTTTAGGGTTCTTTTGCAAAAAACCCCCAATTGGTATATACAATTCTGGTGCCACAATGACTGGAGCAGTACACCAAGTTTGCCACTAGAAATATAAAATGAAAGAGTGTCCTGAGGCTGGTTTGAGACTTTGCAAATATCTTGGGAGTGCAAAAATTTCATTTCTGAAGGGAAGGTAAATATATGCAGCTGATCAAGATAACAGCTAAAAGAGGCATGTCCAGATGGTTATGGTTTCCTTCTTGTCCACACACTTAATCATGAAAAAGATGTGAAGAAGGGATTATTTTTGCCCAGATATCACTCTGAGACAAGGTGAGATGCCACTAAAACACTCTGCTGCACTTGGGACAAGAGAAGAACTTATAGGTCCCCTGGTTTAGTTTACTATTTTTAGAAAGAGAGGAACAAGAATAGTTTGTGTGGGGAATATGATTGAAGACTATAAATCGATGTAATGAAGAGAGATATAAAATATTCGGAACTTCTAAAAATGTCTTTTTTACTGGCTTGTGGGACAATTTTCAAAGGTCAATGGAGAATATGTTAAATTACTTAATAGATATCATCTGCACCTTGAGCCTTACAAGCATGAGGCAAACCTTTTTCTTCCTGAAAATGGTACCCTTCATTCAGTAAGAGTTACATGATACTAGGAATTCATACAACATTTTAAAAAAATTTTACATTAATTCTACATTTTAAAACAATTCTGAAAGTTATTGCTTTTGTTCCTACGTCCACGTGAAATACAGTCTTTAACCTAAAATTAATTCTTATTAATTGCCAACGTTTGATCATCTTCTGTGTATGAAGTGTGAATAGAATACTCCAATATACATTTTTACTAAATCATATCTATTTTTCAACCAATTTGATTTATATAATACTAAGGATGTATAGTCTTTGGGACATTAAGGAGAAAAATTGGGCAGCCTCTATGTTCATTTTAGCTTTGTTTTGTACACATGTGTATTTCCTCAAAAAGGCTGATAAAAATAGTAAGAGTTTGGAATTACGGTTAAACCACATTATTTATTTTCAGACCTGTAAAGAATATCTGAAAGTATCAATTAACTATTTCAGAAGCACATGGAAGTGTAATTTTCCACTTTGAATTAAAAAGAAACTTTGCATTTTTCAGAGAGAGTAAAAAGTAATAAGAAAGAAAATTTTAACCTAAGACATAAATAAAATAAAAATCAAATTTTGGTGAAAAAAATTTAGAAATAATTGTAAGATAAAAATTGTTTTAAAAACTCACCAATTAGAAACTAATTAGAAGAGTTGCACCAGTTTCTGGGAAAGAAAAAACAACCCTTAGCACAATACTTTCATTTAGGTGGAAAATACATCAAAGACTTTGTGTTGAAAGGAAGAAAAGATAGCTAGTTGAAAGAAAAGAGTCAAACAGAAGTGGTGTTCAGTAAAAATCAAGATTTTTCACAGTGATCTTTCTTTTAATAACCTGATTTTCAACAAAGTCTGCTTCTAACTACTGTACGTGACTTTCCGTCTATATTTACATTGTAGGTCAGACACCTCAAAATGATAGTACTTTCAGAGCCATGTCCTGAAAACAGAGCAGTGGTACACTTTTGTCTCTGCATAGACACATTTCAACCTGACTGGAACCACAGTGTAGAGTCCTGAAAATTATGCAGACATGCAGTTGTGAGTTCAGTGAGACAGATGAAGAAAATGAAAAAATTAATTTTAAAGTTAAGCAGAAAGACTAAGAGAATAATTGACATAAAGAATATTAAATAAATAAAACCCCAAAAAGTAGCAGGAGTAGAGAAACAGATTAAGCTACAGATATCTACAAATTAATATGCCTCTGAAAAAAAGAAAGAAAATCTTTAACAAGGCCTAACAATATATACAACAACTGTCATATTTAAAAGTGGTCTTCAGTAACCTAGCTAGTATAGACTAGAAATGTAGTAGTTGGAATATGCCTAAGTACAAGGTTATAATTCAGTTTAGTTATCAGTTTTGCTGAATGAACAAATGCTATTTTTGTACAAATATCTGCATAATTATTCAGGTTTTTTTCATTATCAAGATTTCTCTGTGGAGTGGGAGGAAAGAAGGCTGAAAAAAGAAAGAAAGTGGGAAATATGACTCAATAAGAAAGGTAAAGATAGTTGCACTGGTCAAGAAAAGGTAAAACAACTTTCAATCAAAATCAACAATTTTGATTTTCAATGGCAAAATATTTCAAGCATAGCGAAGGCATATTTTTGTCTAGAGTAAAAAAATAGTTTAATCTGAAGGAAAGAACTAGAGAACTCTCTGCTCAAACTCTATAGTACTTTTCCCTAGAAGAGAGAAAATAGGCTAGATGATTATAGAGAGTGAATGGGATTCAATATAAAGCAAATTAAAGTAGTGACAAAAAGCTAAAGTGTTGGTGTGGAGACAAGATTAATAATTTCTGTTCATGCAGATGAATTGTTGCTACATGCTCAACAGAAGAACTTTTAAAAAAGGAGGATCCTATTTTAATTTCTTGGGTAAAAAGTGAAATGCACACTTTGTCTAGCAACTTCAAATTTCCAGTCAGTTCAGGTTTTCTAAAATTAAATATGATTGCAGAAATTCTACACTAATTTATTTAAATTACTAAATATAACAACAAAGTGAGTTTCCAGTAGCATTACATCAAAGTTTATTTTCAGGGAATGTCGAGATAAGTACTTGTAAAAGCATGGGAAACCCATTTATTTGCCTTAAGATTTTTCTCTCCTTCTTTCACATCTCTCCCTCAGCAGAAGATAATTAAATTTTTATTTTTTTTTACATTAGACACCTTCCTTTATTATCAGATGTTATTTTAAAATTTGTTTTCTGAACTCTTTTTGCAACTGTACAAGGAACTGGAAAAACATTTTTGCCATCGTATAAAATTTGATATAAATAAATCATGGCATAATCAAGGGACTGTTCTGAGCGTAAACGTGACAGTCACCCAGGGACCACACAATGACTCACGATCACTGGAGCTGCAGAGATACACAGCTCAGTAGCTTATTTAAAGTTAATATAGTTTCCCTGTCATTTTCATCAGGCCTGGCTGACAGCTCCAAAAATAGTCTTTGGGAAGAGTATACAAACCCAGAAGAGAAAAGGGAAAACACTGAAAATGCCCAACATTACATGTTTGTGATGCAGTAAGCAGGACTTGATAAACTAGAACTGTCACACAGGGGAAATGCTATTTGGGGTGAGTGTTGTCTGTGAATGTTCTTCATTGTCATTGGCAAACCCTAAGCTTTCCTTGACTCAGTTGTGCAAGCGTGTTAGCAGTGTATCATGGTTGTCCACAAGGAATAGCTAGGATTCCTTAGCTTTATGTATAAGTCTCCAAAACCTATATGGGCCTTATGTTTTTCCTCCAAGGCTGAACTACAAAAAAAAGCTTTGAAATAATAATTTTGATGTAGAGAAAGCACAGCTGTAGCCCAGCAGACTGACAGTTATTTTCTAGCATTGGACTCTACCTTTTTTCTTTTTTTTTTTTTTTTTTTGGTTGGGGTTGTTTTTAAAATGCCTCTTAAAAAACCCCCGCAAATGCTGGATTTTTTTCTTTATTCATTATAAACACTAAAGTTTTCAATAGTTTTGTAATGATAAACATGGTTCTTCTGAAATGCAAAACCTATTTATAAAGCCACTAGATTTTAATGTTCAGCTAGGATATTTTGGTGTGCTTAGAATAGTGTAGAGAATGCTGAAATATGTTTGAAAAGGAAAAATGGTACTGGAGTTCATGGGAGTATCTTGGCCAATTTTTGGTTATTAAATTACCTTGAAGGATGTGATAAGCAAATAGCATCTCAACATGGGCTATTTACTATGTGTTTAATGGCAATTTAAAGAAAAATCTAAGGACTTATCTGTGAATTTTAAAATTCAAAAGCAAAGATTATTAAGAATCTAATGTAATCTAAATGGTTGTATTGCACATTTGTCTGTTTTCACAAGAAATTTTACACCTGAATTCACGTGTTAGCACATGTTCTACCCCAAAAATTATGAACAGTATTTTGTGAAGTAATTCCTAAACCACAAATGCACAAAAATTCTAAGAATTCATGCTCAGAACAAGCTGTTATTTTTAACATTCAGGAGCACTGGCTATTCAAAATGATCTCAGAAAATTGATCCAGAAGCAATTGAAATATAGATCTCTAAAACACTGCTCAAGATTTCTCATCATAGTTGACACATGAACTTATTTTCCTTGAAAAATGGTTTCTTTCACACAATACATATTAAATCAGCATTATTTCTTTGCTGGAAAAACTGCAGGAGATATCATACCAAAAAAATAGTGCAAGATTGACTGAATATTTATTAGAAGCAGAAAAAAGTGGTACAGACCATGGAGGTGTGTTTTGAAATGGCCTGTACATTTTCCAGATTTGAGAAAATACGAGGTACTATATTGCTTTGTTTACCTTGATAGGTTTTGAAGTTTTTGGCTGCTGATCTGTGATACAATTGGATTTATTTAAGCACCAAGAATTGTATTAACTAGATTATTGGGACATTTCTAGAATAAAAGTGCTTTTTATGTGAAAAAGAGATTATTAATAACGTGACATTATTACAACTCAGTGAAATTATAGTGCTTTACATAAAGTTGAAGCATAACGCACTTTTCATCTACACTTGTTACATTTTCACACTCATTTTCACTTTTAATGTGCAAGTGCAAAATGCTAAAGCTAGGCAAAATTTTATTTTAAAATCTTGCCAACTGCCAAATTGTTAAAACTGAAAGAAAATCAAGCAGAGTTGGGAGCTAACCGATATTTCATATTCTTGAATTTGAATCTAGCTGTACTTCCACTACAAGCTGGTCCAGAAAAATCATTGACACTGAACACCAGAAATAAGATTAAAGCCTCTAACCAGGAAGACAAAGTGTACTAATTTACCAAGCAAGAATTAGGTCATTAAAACTATTAGGTGATGTGCTGTTTAATGACTGCTAGGGTCACCTTTCTTCATAGATTTGCTTTCAGTTTAATGATTAAGTAACTCAACGAGTCTTTCATACCAGTGTGGTGGGTTAAAAAGCATATTTCATACCACTAAATCCATGCAAAAAAGCTTAAAATGGTCCATTTGGGTAGGTCAACATAATTTTCAGCCTTTTAAGAACACTTGTTTTGCTGAATATAATCTTGCAGCATTATGAAAGTGATCTAGCCCTTCTGTTTCTGTCAGAATTCTCCATTTTTCACAAAGCCATGAAAAGATCTGATACAATGTGTTTTAAATTTGGCATCACTAAATCATCTAAAAAAGACTGACTCTTTCTGGATGTGACAAACTGATCTGTCCTCAGCTGTTGTCAAGAAGATTGCTAAATTTTGTTCCATAAGCCCATCTGTGATCATCATTCTTTTGACAAAAATTTTAGCTAAAAATGCGGTGTCCGTTTTCTCATCATACTCTGCAGGCTTTTTATTTGAAAAGTGTCATTAATTGTTTTTCTGTCATTATAACTATGTGCTTTATTTTACATTTTTAGTGTGACAGCCAGGAGTCAGACAATTGTCACTGATGAGAGCACTAGCAGATGGAAATGAGACCTTTAAGAGATAGTGAATTACTATCAGAAAGGGTGATGGTAGAAATAGGAAGTTCTCTTCCAGAATAATAATATACACATCATTATAAGCAGGATATATAGAATCAAAACAAACCAAGCCCAAAAAACTATGGCACATAGTAAAGCATGAGGGGGATTTTTAAGGAGACATGACAAGTCAATTCCAAACGCACAGAATAGTTTGGTGCCAATACAAAAAGATAAAATTGTTTTTTCTGCAGTAAGTTGTCATTTATATTTCAGTAATGGAAATTATGAATGCTTGTCTTTAGTACAGAATCCAGAGGACATAATTTGCAAGACAAGAAAATGACTGCTTTCTCTAAGCAATGTTGTAGGCTATCAACTTTTCAAGTGTGTTCATTAAGATGATTTCATTACAAATTGTAACTTAAAAGCCATTGTGAAGCTCATGCAACAGCATTTCAAAGAACACAAGAACAGATGTCAGAGCAGGAACCGCGTTGCCAAGCAATAGGCCGTCAAACACAGTGGCATTGACTTTCACAGACATATATAATGATGCCACAGTTTTTATCAATATACTGTATTAATACCTATAAGAAAGTATAGTTCAAATATACAAAAGGTATAATAGTACTCCACTTAAGGAATGAGTTTATTTTGCTCTGCTCTCAAGAGGTATACTGCAGATTTACTCCTGTAAGGTCTGTTAATGCTTCTTCATTCTTTGTAGATTAAAACCCACTGATTTAAAAAATATTTTTGTGATTTCTGTCCAGCTATTGAACATATATGGAAATTGTAGTTCTTATTTTTTGCAACTCTGTTGTGTGCTTTTTTTTTTTTGTATGAGTAGAGTTAATTCTCTTCACAGTAGCTGGGATGGGGCTGTGCTCTGGATTTGTGCTGAGAAGTATTGGTAACACGGGGATCTTTTATTTACTGCTGAGCAGCATTTACTCAGAGTCAAGGTCTGTTGTGCTTCTCACCCCACCCCAGCAGTGAGGAGGATAGGAATGTACATGGAGTCAGGAGAGGATACAGACAGGACAGCTGATGTCAACTGACATAAGGAATACCCCATAACATACAGCATTGTGCTCAGCATGTACAGAAGGGAGAAGGTTCTGGCTGTGGGGGCTGCTGCTGAGGAACTGGCTGGGCATTGGTCATTTTGTTGTGAGCAATTGTTTTTACAAGTATCATTTGCCTTTCTTCAGGTTTTATTTCTCCCTCTTTCCTTTCCATTAAAATTTATTATAATTTTTTTCTTTCAATTATTAAACTCTCTTTACACAATCCATAGGTTTTCTCACTTTTTGATTGCTATTATGTGGATCCAAAGTGTGGGTATTTGTGGCTAGCACAGACCTTTCCCGTGGGAACTTTTTTTTTCTTTTCTTCTTGTGTTTTATAAGCAAAGATAAAGTTTGGATATTATTAAAAACAGTTTCTCAGATGTGGACAGTTCAGGCCTGGCCAGTCAGGCCTAGGGGGAAGCTTTGAACTGACCAATCTGGGTGACTTTTGAAAAGTCTATATAAGATAGAATTAAATAATAAAATCTTCTTCTGGATGCCACCTTTTGAACCCGGGTCTTCTTACTCTGCTAGCGGCTCAACAGCGACAGGTATTGTGTAGAAAGAACCTATCTCAAAAAAATACTTACTAAAACTGGGAAAGCTTTGGAGAAGGACAGTAAGAACAGCAAAGGTTATAGGTCAATCTCCATGGAAGAAATAACTAAACGGACTAGGTTTCATGGGTAGGGAGAGAAACTATGAGACATATAGCATGACACCTACAAAATGATGAGTCACATGGCAAGGGCAGAGCATTTGATCATTGGCTCTTTGAAGATATGAGTTAGAAGGCATCCAAAGAAGTTAACATACTTGTAGTTCAAAGAAAACAGGAGCTTCCTCATATCTTAAGCAAGTTAACTGTGGATCTCCTTGTAGCAGAAGGTGGTGAATATTAAAGCTTTACATTGTTCAGCTGGAAAATAGACAAGCTTGTGAAAGACAAATCTGCTGAGTCCTCAGTCTTTCAGCCTCACTCTTTGGAGATGCTGGGTCCTTGGAAATTATAGTGATTTCTAATGAAAAAGAAATTATTTCTCTAGCTGAGAAACAGGCAAAAGAAAAACATCCTTTACTTAATCAGCAAGGAAATGTGGTATTTCAGCAGTTATTCAGAAGAGTAATAAATATCCTGTGAGGAAAGGCATGATAGATTATAATTTCAAATTACCATCACCAATTATTATCACTAACAACATCTTGCCATGAAGAGAATGGTTTATTATAGTGGGGCTATATAGTTCATTCATTATTATGTACACTGTGTTGACCAAAACCTTTTTCTTCTTAGCATCCACCTAAGGTTTTGTTCCTTCTCAGTGTTAAAATTAACCCTAGTCCTAAAGCTTCAATAGGTAGGGCAAAAGAAAGACTTCATTCTTATCTTTATAAAAGCAAGGGCAGGTTGAATTGAAAGGCTGAGAAATCCTGAATTGCTAAATTCCATTATGACAAGTGAAATAATCCAAGCATCAGACTCATTAAAAAAAAAAGTTATGTTTAGACTAGAAATACATTGGACTGAGAGAGTCTCACTCCAGTTATTTAATTCCTTTGATTTCCTATTTTGCACAGTCAGCATGTGAGCTAGAACTCTATAATCATAAGACAAATATAGCAAAGGCAGATGGTATGTGGTAAGTCCGGAAATGAGTATCACACAAATGCATTTGTGGGGAAAAAAAGCTACCTTGGATTAATACATAAGAGAACTTCTTTTAGTGACACAGTTTGATTTTATTTTAGTTGTGAGCATACTTTAGGGTTCTTAGTCACCTATTTTATACATGACAGTACAGAGGGGGACTGTGTAAGTTCAGCAGCTTTGTCAGAGCTACTACATATGTGGCAGTGCTATTCAAGCATGTTCCAGAAGGGATCCTTTGTACACAATTTAATCAGCTTCCTTTCCACCAAAGGATGGATTTGGAAGGAAAAGGGTTTTCATGATTGCCATGAGTTTCCACATTCAATTAATTTATGCTGGAAATATCTTTCACTTTGTGTCCATACTGAAAATTTGATGGCACATTCCAAGTCTGCTTCCTTCTTCCAGGCTCAACATTTCCAAACCTCGTATCAGTTCCAAGCACTACAGCACAAGGAACATCTTGTAGACCTACAGAAAAATGGCACAGCATAAATAACAGACTCAGAAATATGTCAGCAATCATCTTCACAGAAATGTCATACAGGATACGATACCATCAAGCTCAGGTTGGTTTACTGCCATGCATATCAACACGGTGCATTATCCTAGAACATTTAAATCAAACATGCAAGTCCCAGGCAATGGAAAGGATTGATTAAAAAAAAAAAAAACAAACCCAAAAAACAAACAACAAAAAAAAACCCCAAACAAACAAACAAAAAAAAAACCCCACCAACAAAAAACCCCAAAGCATGCATTCTAAAAACTTGAAAAAAAAATCACAAATCCAGATACAATTAAGCTGTAATTTCCAATTGGGTCTATTAACTTCAATGGTAATTTGCTTTGGTTTAGGAGACTGTCGGTACCAAATTATTTTGGGTCATATTTTCTGGGTAATTGGATTAATATGCATTCAAAATCCACTGTCACACAGGCACTTAAGCAACTTATACTGTAGCAGAAATACTGGTACCTGAATAAACAACTGTAATTAGTATTTCAATTACATTGTGTTCCCTGATTAATTACAGATTTTATAAAAAATACCACATTTCCTGAAAATGAAAGATCAAACTCTTGTGGGAGAAAAGAGGAGAGAACTGCCCAGAGAGAAGTCAGCATTAAGTTTTCAGACAAGCCTTTACATCCTGCCATGCTAAATTTCTCACAAATCCATGACTGTCGTTTCAATGGTTTGTCTAATTCTTTCCTGTAACACATCCCCAAAACAACAAGTACAGAAAATAGAATTTGTGCCAGAAGTTTTATGGATCTTTTGTTAAAGGGTACGTATTATCTCCTGGTGCACTCAAATGTATTAAGTTGCAGTCTATAACCATAAGGCTGTTTCATGGAACCTTTGTTTTATAGGAAGAAAAAAAGACATTAGTGCTCTTGTACAAGAAATAAGAGAGATGGAGTCATTAGTATTTGTACAGCAACCTAGTCAATCCAGTGATTTAGTAACAAGTTTGCATACTCTTTACTTATAAAGTTCACAGAAATACCACATTACCTGAAAACCAAAAGACATTTTCTCTCCTAATGTACGTCTACTGAGAGCTATTTCCATGGATAATTTGATCCTAAATTCTCATCTCCAGTGACTATGACATGCTGCCTAATTCACACAATTATTTAAAATTAATAGCTATCTGTTTCCAAAACAAAAAGAAAATGCTGCAAGAATTTTCACGAGGATAATTGCCATCCAGTAAAGCCAGGCGTGTAATCCCACCCCAGCTGCCTGGATCTTCATGAAGTCCCAGCAGGCATGCAGGAGCTGGAGGGATGCCAGAAGAGGTGCAGTGCACATCTTTGCTTCAGGAGGGAAAAGGGAAGAGGGCAGCTGTGTGAGAGAGCTAAAAGAGAAGCTTGGGTAATATCTTCTCAGAGATCAGGGGAAACAGAGGTGAGCAAGGGAATATCTGCAGAACTAGAGTTCTTCCTAAGCTCAGGGATCATAGTCTAGGACTAAGTTACGAATAGGAGACATCCTTTCATCTGATTAGTCTTTGAAAAAAGTTTTTGCTCTTTTAAATGTATCTTTATGATGTTTTTATAGCCTGTTCTGACCACATGGCCTGCAGACAGATAGCAGTTTAGCTTTTACCTGATAGATGAAAACATCCACACTGAGAACAGTTCAGATAAGGGCAGAACAAAGTACCATCTGCAAGGCCAGTTACTGAATTACTAAAAAAGGGAAGATATCATTGGATTTTACAGCATTGATTGGCAAAAAAATCAGATTTTCAATTAGATGGTAGTTATCGAGCAGAGATACATATTTGCATTGCCATAATAACAAAGGATACAATGAAAACTGGGTAGTGTTACTTATGTTTTTTGAACATGAAAAGTATTGTTTTTCATAAAGAATAAAATTTCCTGGCTACTCTGGGCATTTCAGTAACAAGAAGATAATGGAGCAAACAGACATATGTTTAAGTACTAATATGCCCACAAAACTGGAAAAAGTGCTTAAAATTCTTGGTTCTTGAAGAAGCTGTAGCTAAATCCTCTTTCTGGTCTGGTTTTTATTCAGAATGCCTGTCTAGGACTCCAGTAACAGTCAGTTGTCCAAACTTTGACAACTCTACATTTGCTAATCCCAAAGACTGCAAAAACATATCTGTTCTAAATTAGAAAAGGAATTAATGCAGGATAATAGTGTAAAATAATTGAAAAATTATAAATACTGAGCTTGAAGCTCAGTGTATTTCATGTGCTGCCTTACATTTAAACTGCAATTGCCTTTGGTTTAAGCCATATCTACTCTGTCTTTATATTATTATAATAATATGTAAATTTAATTTTTTTTTATTGTTTTGGTTTTGTTGTTTTGGGTTTTTTTAAATGTACCGCAGTTAGCAAATTCAAGTTAAAGGAACAAGAGCTGGCACTTAAGATCTGTGTATGTATAGTGTCCTTATTTCATGATGGATGAAAAATTAGGGCAAATATTTGCACTGCCATATTCTATTGTTATTTTTAGAGTACTGCAAATCCACATACAACTACAGAAAGATGAGAGATATGAAAGTCAGCACTTGCAAAGGTTTTACATTGTAAAGAACCAGATTCTCCAAACTCAATATACCTATACTTAAAAAAGACTTTGTCTTGCTGTCTGTGTGACCCTGATGAGGTTTCTATCAAGACTTTTGAAGCATATGCAAAGAGGCATGCCATGCCCCAGTACTCCTGCACAGCACCAAAATCTCCTGTACTCAGCCCCTCCTCTGCTCTCTTTCATGAGAACCAGCTTCACCATGGCCACCCATCACTTGCCTGCCAACATTCAGCTCTGCATGTGTCATTTAAGACTCTGAGCAGGTTTTGGTTGCCCTTTCACAATGTGGTTGTGCAGGGTGAAGTGAATTTGCTGCAAGGAATAAAGTCAATTAGGTGCTGTGAATAGGGAGTTGCAGGCAGTAGGGTTTTATTGAGAGCAAAGCCCACACAGGGTGCTGTGACAGACCAGTTTTTCATGCAGTATTTTAAGGAAGATGAGAAGGGCTTTTAGCTCATTATTCATACCAAAAGTCTAAATCTAGTCTTGTGCTATTAAGTTTCAGCACTTATTTACAGCTTCAAGTTGTGGCATCAGAGAATTGGCTATATTTAGACAAGACAATCCATACACTGTGTAGAAGTGTTGGCAAATTTTGATAATTTTTTTATGCTGTACCATGGTCATGTGAAGTTTTCTAGCATTGATAACTATATGACTGCTGAATTTCTTCTATATTGTGTGTATTCATGTACTCTAGAAAGTAGCAAAAAAGGAGGAAATGAATACTGCCATAAAACTATCAATGGAGCCAAAATCTAATTTCCTATACTTCTTTTTCAAATGAAAGCACACAGTCATATGTACACCACAGAAAATCCAGCATGAGGGATTTTCAAATACTTTCTGGCCATCAAAAAAATCCTTTTACCTGACAATTTTTGTTTATACCTACATTTTCTTGAAAAAAGTCCCTTTCTCCTTCCTGCCAACTTCATTCCAAGCACTTGTCTGGGATCTGGTAAAAGAAAGCACTATAGGTTCTAGATTAAACTTGCTCTGTAACCGTTCATGAATATCTAAGAAATACTTGCTAGCATGTTTAATGTTGTCCCATGTCTTCCAATTCACTGTGTCATACTTAGATATCTCAGTGGTAAGGCGTCTTTTAAACATTTTCTAGTTCAATAATGTAAACAAAGCTTAAATTATTTGCAGATGAGCAGACTCTGAGATGAGCCCAGGGTAGAAACCATTCCTGTGAAATTTTTGAAGGAGTCCCTTGTATTCTCCAAAGTTGTGGCAGAATAAAATTGTTTTGCAAAGGGTTTGTGCTATCTAAGTTGAACCATACTGAACACTTCAAGGTACCTATAATACCTGAAAACTATAGATAAACTGTTTCACTGATTATATGTTTGTTCTGCAATACCTGCAAGATATAAATAAGGACTGTTCAAAATCCCTGTCTAAATTATTGGATGTTAAATTGATTTCAGCTGAAGTATTTTTCTCCTTTTGTTCTGTCAAGGTTGCTATTATTTTTTTGTGAGATTTTTTCTTTTGAAACTGAAGGAAAACCAAGAAGTGTCAGCAGAAATACCAAATATTTCCATTAGGTTTGATTTCTCTAATGCTTCATCATAATAACTGTGTTTTCTTTCTGCCCTTGTTTACACCCCTTGCTATGAATGACCTTCCCCACTGGTTTGCTTCCCTTGAGAGCATTTTATGGTTCCTGTGATTTAGCTGCTCTTTTCTATTCTCATAGGAGAGGTGAGCACAGCACACCAAGTGAAACACTTTTGGAACCTAACACAAGGAAAACCAGGGAGCAGGCAGTCATCCCAAATCTCATGTTTCACATGTTTACCTGGGCATTGTTTTTCTTTTAAGCTTTTTCACAAATAGAAAAGCTTTCTTGTGGACAGCATTCATATTTTGAGCCAGCCCCCAAGCCCAGGCTGTTAGAATTATACAGGTTTCAAGCCTCTGTAATGCAGGGGTGAAGGCTGCCAGTGCACTCCTACATTCATTGGATATGGGGGCTGCTTGCTGAGTTGGCTGCTTTCCTTCCTAGGGGAAAAACTAGCTTATGGAATATGAACCCTTTCTTATTTCTTAAAAAAAACAAGTGGTATGTAACAACACTGCAAAATTATGCAAATTACCTTGTCACACTTATCAGACTGACAGTTCTAGAGAGACTGGAAATTGCCAAAAGATTTTTAGCTCTAGGCAGACAATGCCATTACAGTATGGCTTTGAGCCATAAGACCCTGCTAAGAACTCACTTTCCTTAGACTACTACTTTTACAGACTGTTATTTCAAATAGATGTGCTCAGCTTTGAGGGCTTTTTTGGTTTTGGTTTGGTTTATTTTTTTTTTCCTTTTTGTCTACATATGGTATGCAGTGTTTAGACTTGTAGGCAATGGCATGAAAAACAATCTAAATTAACTAGAAGCAACGTACCATTGAAATTGTCAGACTGAGCTGCAGGTCATGGCACAGATGGGCTGCCGAATATTTATCACAACATGTGGCTGATCACCAGAGTGTATTTCAGGCAAAATTGTTAGTGAATCAAAATAAATAGACAAGCTATTTCAGAGAGCTGAGTTAAATAATATTAACTCCTTTCAAGTAGAGTATATAAGCTCAGGCTAACCCCATTCTTATGTTATATACAAAAAATACCTTGTTATTCAACTTAAACTGATCCCTTCTATTTCAAAGTCTCTTCATATTTTCCAAAGAGTGGGGGTATGTGTAACTCATAGCTTTAAGGGAAATGAGACATATTGAAATATTAGATAATAGAATTGATCACATCATAGTTACAATTCTGCAGAGACCAGATTTTGACAACTTTAGTTTCACTTCATCTTTACTGTGCAGGGAATTCAGGTCTGTAAGTGAACAGAATATACCAGTGGGTCTCAACTTGTGTGCTGGGCAGCAGCAGAAAAGAGTGAAGCCATCCCATGCAACAAAAAACTTTTCTGTAGAATGTTCTCTAGTCATATTTCACAGCAGCACATTTGGGAAAATATGCGCTCATAATGAAATTTACTGAAGACATGAATATTTGTCATGCAATCCCAGTTTGGAAACTTTTGTGGACTAAATAAATCTATATCTATGATCTAGAACTACATCTATCTCATCTATCTCTAGCTATATCTATACAAAAATAAACTAATCAGTCTGATACTACAATGTAAGCTTTAGCATCTCAGGTAAGATGTAGCATTCAGGCTGGATCAATGGGCAAGGCCAATGGTATGAGGTTCATCAAGGCCAAGCACCAGGTGTTGCACTTGGGTCACAACAGCAACAACACAGGCTGGGGCACAGTGGCTGGGAAGCTGCCCAGCAGAAAAGGAGCTGGGGGTGCTGGTGACAGTGGCTGAACATGAGCCAGCTGTGCCCAGGTGGCCAAGAAGGCCAATGGCATCCTGGCCTGGATCAGCAACAGTGTGGCCAGCAGGACCAGGGCAGAGATTGTCCCCCTGTACTCAGCACTGGTGAGGCTGCATCTCACATCCTGTGTCCAGTTCTGGGCCCCTCACCATGAGAAAGACACTGAGGTGCTGGAGCGAGTCCCGAGAAGGGCAACAGAGCTGGTGAAAGGTCTGGAGAGTAAGTCTTATAAGGAGCAGCTGAGGGAATTGGGGATGTTTAGAATGGAGAAAAGGAGACTCAGTGGAGACCTTATCTCTCTGTACAACTGCCTCAAAGGAGGCTGTAGCAAGGTGGGGATTGGTTTTCCAGTCAGCCAGCGACAGGGTGAGAGGACCGGGCCTCAAGCTGTGCCGAAGTAGGTTCAGGATGGACATTACAAAGAGTTTCCTTACAGAAAGGGTTGTCAAACACTGGAATGGATGCCCAGGGAAGTGGTGGAGTCACCACCCTTGGAGGTGTTCAAGAAATGACTGGGCGTGGCACTTAGAGATGTGGTCTCGTTGACAAGGTTGTTATGGGCCAAAGCTCGGATTTGACCATTTTGGAAGTATTTTACAGCCTAAATGATTCTGTGATATCAGACTTCTGTTCAATACGACAAAATAAGCAACATAAAACAAACCAAAACTGATGATTTCATTAAGACCTGCAGCAGGACAGTTAGCTTACAACATGAATGTATGCAGAAAACCCATTTGTCAATTTGAAGGCAGCAGTATTACATTGAACACACAAAAAATGCCTGAATGAAAATCTAAGCTGCGATCTATAGGTAGAAGTAATGAAAAGAAAGCCAAATAATGAAGCAATTGAACCTGAAAATCTTATTCACATTTTCATCATGCTGAAATGTTATTTTCTTCACTGAAACAGGTATGTCTATATTGATGATTGAGACAGAATTTTGTAGAAGCTATATTTTTAGACTATTTTCAGTTGATAGTGCTCTATTACTGCTATCATCTTTGTTTAATCATTAGGTAGAGTAAAAGAATATTAGTTTTAGGAAGAGATAATGCATGGGTTCTTCTGCTGACAAAGCTGAAATGTTTCTGGTTTTCAGCTCTATCTTGCTGTGACAGGCAGTTTTAAGGCAAGGTGATTTGCTCTGCTGGCTCTGCTTTTTATATCATATTTCTTTTACAAAAAAAAAAAAAAGAAACTCACCTGGATAACCTGACTCAAGTACTCTCTAGAGTATCTTCAGCCAGAGAACTGATAAACAGCTGGGAAACTAAATTTAACTCATTTCTGAAGTTTTCATTTTGAATAGCAAAACCTAACTGAACTTGTGTTTATGGGTACAAAACTTTCATAAGGTGAAAATCTCCTCAGTTTC
This sequence comes from Entomyzon cyanotis, assembly GCA_024500445.1. Taxonomy (NCBI): domain Eukaryota; kingdom Metazoa; phylum Chordata; class Aves; order Passeriformes; family Meliphagidae; genus Entomyzon; species Entomyzon cyanotis. The sequence continues at coordinate 19,758,395 of JAKEPQ010001009.1, read as the reverse complement.
CACTACAATAATAACATTTACAGCTGCTGGTGGGACAGTACCTGTGATCAGCAACGGGCTGCAGGCCCATGCTGTGAAAAGAGCTGAGCTGCAGCACCTGCTGACAGACTGAGTCCCTCTCTGATCCCACAGGGAAGGGACACTTGGCAGCTGCACCAGGACGAAGAAGACTCCATTTACCATATTTAAAACAAACATTGCTTTACAAGCTTTTCCTTTTCCTTATCTCATTTATTTTATTTCCTTCCCCCCCCCCTCCCCCCCGCCTTTCTTCAAGCTGCTGCCTGTGTCTCTGCTGCACTTTGGCATGAAGAGAGCCATGGGCTGCCAGTGCAGCAGTAGCAAAATGATGCCATGGTGTCTCTTACAGCACTGCTGGGCAAATCTGTCTGCAGAGGAATGGGGCTGCCCTGGAAGGAACTGAGGGATGCACCCCACCAACAGCAAGCTCAGGGCTAAGAGGGCTGGCTGCTTTCCTGGCTGGCAGCACAGAGAGCAGCTGGCAGAAACATGCACTGGGGACATTCTTACCCACACTTGCCTTGATTTGACTTGCTGTCATTTAGCTGAGTTTCATTCCTCCATGTTCCCTGCTGTTGTGCTCACTGCTCTCCCCAAAACTGGCTTTAGATAATAACAGTGAAAGTGTGGATTTCAGACTGTCACATCTTATGGCATTGCATTGTTTTCCTCACTTTTCACTAAAGTAAGAAAAACTGGGAATTAGGTAGTAACTGGTAGTATATAAGATTCCAATTCACTTTATGATTTGGACATGTCTCAGGCCATCCAAACGAAGACATTAGATAAAAAAAGCAAAATCTTGTTGCAAAATACACATGCTGCACTGCAATTGAGCTTTTCTAGTCAGGATGTTGAAAAAAAGAGACAAAGAACCTATAAATCTCAGGGGCCCTTTGCTTGCCTGTAACTGTTGCAGTACATTTATCATTGTTACATAACCCTAAAAGGTTTCATTGGCTCTGTTTTCACTGGCACGAATGCTTTAAATGAAAATTAATATATGCGCATGTAGATCAGTCCACTGTATGTAGCTACCTGGTGGGTAATTCCCAGATGGGGATTTCTTTTTCTCTACACTGGCTTATTTCTTTCCTTTCCATTCTTTCCTTTTTTTTTTTTTTTTTTTTAAATAGCTCAAAAATAGCATGTGGGTTATATAACTAATAAATGAAACCAGAGACAAATCCTAGCCTTAGGCGCCACGTAGAAGAGATGGTAACTGTCAGCCTTGACTCCCCAGTTGTCAAATAGTGAATGGGATGTTAACTCCTCAACAATACACAAGCTTGGAAATGTCACCCATATGGGTGAGTCAGGGCTGTTATCCTGATCCACAATAAAAATATCTCTGTGGTAGCCAAGTATTTTATCTGTACAAATTAATGTATGCATTTAAATATGCCACTGTAAATCACTGCTAAGGTGCTCTGTAGCAATTAACCAAGGGAGCAGGCTGCTGCTCTGTCGTTTTGCACTAACTGTGCAGAAATGTCAGAAGGAAAGATTGCTTGGCCACCAGGAGACCTCCTACTGCCACTACCACCTTAGGAGGTACTCCCACAGTTCTTTCTCTGCTACAGAACAATTTCTTGCCACTGTCCTCATTTGCACTTATTTTGGATCCCTCGATCACTCAACTCAGGGTGAAATTTAGAGAAACTGATCTGTATATCATAATAATAATGATACATTCAGGGGTACATAAGATAGAAAACATTGTTTTTCTCAGTTGACGAGCTTTGAATACCATGTAAGTATGCTTCCCTCCTGGAAAATAAGAGAGAATTTCAGAATTTACTGAAGGAAAATATGATTGAGTCAAAAAACTACTGAGGATCACAGAATGACAGAATCAGCTAGGCTGGAAAAGAACTTTGATATCATGGAGTCCAACCTGTGGCCAACCTTATCAACCAGACCCTGGCACTGAGTGCCACATCCAGTCTTTTCTTAAACTCCTTCAGGGATGGTGACTCAACCACCTTCCTGGGCAGCCCATTCCAATGCCCAGTCATCCTTTCTGTGAAGAATTTCTCCCTAATGTCCAGCATAAACCTCCCCTGGTGCAGCTTAAGACTATGTCCTCTTGTGCTTTTGATAGTGGCATGGGAGAAAAGACTGACCCTGACTCTCTCTTACCACCCTTATTCTGAGTGCCTGATTTCATCTGCTTCCCACATTGAACCTGGTTTAAAGCCCTCTCAATCAGCCCTGCCAACTCATGGGCTAGAATCGTTTTGCCCTTGCTAGATAGATGAAGCCCATTTGACTCTAGCAGACCTGGTGCAGTAAAAGTTGCCCCATGATCAAAAAACCCAAAATTCTGCTGATGGCACCAATCCTTAAGCCACTTATTGATAATATGAATTTTCCTGTTCCTTTTGTCATTTATCCCTGCAATTGAAGGAACTGAGCAAAACACCATCTGCACTCCCATTTTCTAACCTGTTACGGAGAAAAGAAAACATTATTGCATCATCAACTCTTTGGAGAGCCACATCTGATTTATTCTTGGAGGATTCCATACATTTTCTGACTGCTTACAGGGTGCTTAAAATTGAAAGATCCAATAGAAAACTATGAGCTAACTTGGCAGAAGGCCAGTGTATTTATGCCACAGATAAATTTACACATGAAAGGTGCAAAAGCAGTAAGGAAGACAGAAGACAAAGGCTATGGAGATCAATTAGCTAATTAAACTTGTAGTAATCATTCTCAGCCCCACAGTCTTAATACGTAAAAGAGAAAATACTTCTAGTTTGGTGTAACTGGAAAAATATATCTGTAGTCTTTTTCTTGGTACACCAAATTAATCTCTGATGTGTTAAACTGGGTACCTAAGGATGTTTTAAACTGGGTACCTAAGATGGTAGATTTAAAAATACCAGCAAAAGTTTTAAAAATGTGATTGATTACTCCTTTTCTTTTTTTTTTTTTTTTTCTTTGTGAAGTCCCAGCTCTTAAATGGAGTTTACATATTAAAAAACTTCTCGGTAAGATGACATGCTCATAAGTGATGATGTACCATTGTCTGTTAATTGAGTGTCCTTTAACTGCATTTAATGCTGGCTGTATTGACAAAAAGAAATTTGTAACTGCTACACTTCTAAGACCAATGAATCAATGGAGGACTTGAATGTATTTGCATGCATTTGTCCTCTATCAAGTAAAACCTGATTGCAAAACTTAGAAATTGGTACTTGCCAATATTTTCTTTCCTATGTTATTGTGGTTTGTTAATGATAGCAGGAATTTGACCCAATTCTCAGATCTAATGGGATCTTTAAAGCTGGGAGATATATTTCTTATATGAACATAGAGAATATTGAACAGGAAAAGGACAAAACAAGCAAGGCATCCTAACTATGTCATTACTTAGGTGTCACCACTGACTGTAACCATCTGTGGACTTCATCTTGTCCAGAAAAACAAACACAGTGTTTGCGGAAAACTTGTGTATTAATAAAAGATGCCTGAGTAGCAGCTCAGAAGTGTTCCCTGCATTCTTCTTTGGTCATTGTTGCATGGTGTCTTTTACGTATTAGGACAGAGAACAGGCTTCTTCTGCAATCTGCAGAGGAATATTTTTGAGCCCAGGGGCAGTTAAATTTCAAAGTTGTCTCACTTTGTTTCCCAGAAATCATCCACTTTTCCTGTCATCAACTTAGACTTCAAAGGCCACACAGTGACATTAAGAAGAAGAAAATGAAGGCAACACATTTTAATCAATACCGAAGTCTCCTTCCTATGATTTCTTTCAAACATGGGTGCTCAGAAGCAGTTATAAAATTGCTTTGAATCCTCTGTTCATTTCTGAAGCAAAGGATGGTGATACATTTCAGTATGCTGAAATTTGCAGATTTAAATTAATTTGGGGAGGATATTTGGAATAAACATCTGAAAATTTCATAGTAACAAATGTACATCTGAAAGCATGAGTCATAAAGGTAGCATAAAAGGGATATTTGCAGCCTCCCTGAGCAGGTTGGCCTGTCTTCTGTCTGAGCTCTCCATACGGAGCAGCCTACATTTTTGCAGGATTACCCAATGGTATCTATAGAAACTGTGCACTTGCATCTACAGATCCAAAAATAAACAAGTAAGGTTACTGTGTTTTACCTGTCCATTTTAAGAACAGGCAAGAAATAGCTCTCTTCTTCCCCTAAAAATAAAATCCAAAGCAGTCCTGAACATTTCCAAATGTTCAGTAAGATTAAAAGAGGACAGTTCCAGTCATCATAGAGCACTTAAAAAAGTATCCCTCATGACTTATATGTCAGAAAGATCTAGTTTAACTTTTCAGAATTTAAAATCTATTTCTTCATTAAATTTACTATAATTTCACAATAAACTAAAAAAGACTTTTCTAAGAGAACAATAATTTAATCAGAAATTTTAAATTTTGATGATGGGCAAATACGATTCTTTTTTAATTCTCTTATATTCATGCCACCATTAAGTCATTAGAATAAAAATATTAAAACACTTAAGGAACAGTTTCTAGTCCTGTAGACATTGGAACGAGGCCCAAGTTTCTAAAATACTTTGGGCAGATCAAAGTAAGAATCATATACTTAATCATAATCCATTGAAAACACTGGGTTGGGGGGGGGGGGGGAAATAGAAGGCAGAGCTTGTTTCTAAGCTTCACCATTCCCTTAATGATTTGGAGTTTTGCTTGATGCCAGAGCAAGAGCTCCTATCTGTACTATGATAGAAGACAGTAGAGGTCCTTACTCTTGCAATCAAACCATCCTCTCAGAAAACATTTTCTCCTGCCTGCAGGGATCAATTTCAATAGCTACTATCACCTTAAATCAATAGACTTCCACCTTTTATTACAACACACAGGGAATCCTGGAATCAAGATTTTCATTTCTATTTGCCCTGTATCCCACACACACAGTTGTGTGTCCTTATTTTAATCTTCTCTCCCACACACTTTCACAGAGTAAGCCTTGCTGTAAAACAGTGTGAACTGTGGTGTTCAGGTACTTAAATGATCTGATGCTATGTGACCAAAAAATGGGAGATAGCACAGGGAAAAAAAGCATGTAATCCTGGGAGAAGGTGTTTGATGCATGATAGACAACACTTATTTCATCTGCAATATACAACCAAGTTTTATGCAGAAGATGTCATAGTTATTGAAAGCAGGGCTTTGGCAAGAATGACAGCACAAGCTGCTCAGTCCTGTGAAGCTTAGGCACCTGTGCATCTGTGCAGAAGCAAATCCTTGGGTGCATGGGGAACTTTAAATGCACATGTAGTGCTCTTTTGGCTCTTATGAGACACTGGCATTAGACAGTCACAGCCCAGGTCACTGGTCTGACTGCCACCAGGCTCAGGTGTTTTATTCTATCTGAAGTCTTTGCCTTTCCGCGGAAGACAGAAGTCTTTAGCACCTTCAGTCCTGCTCTCTGTTAGTACTCATCAGGAACCTATTTGAGCCCTCCATGACTCCTTTCAGGACCAAGCCCTTGAGTTTCTTTCACATGGAAACCAAGATGATGGGGTTGCAGGAAACCCCATATTACCCCAAGATGATGGGGTGGGATATGTGGATCTCATCCTTATGCTGCATTAGGGTGAAGCCCAATGGGGTCAACACCCAGATTCAAGAGCTGAGAAATGCTGCCAGCTCTCACTCAACAGATACCTTTAGTTCCTTAAATCATCTGGACATGGCCCATATAGTTTCTAAAAATCCTACTTAGTGCCTATAAATAAGTATTCTCTAATTAGTATTCTGAAAGTCAATGTTCAGATTAACTGATTCACTTATTGGAATGATAAATGAGTCCACTTTTAGCATCTATTGAGAAGGCAGAGACTTAGGAGAAAAAAATGAGCACAGAGACTGAGCAATAATGCAAGAGAGTACAGAATGGCTGTGGGAGCTGAAACAATATAGGAGCACAATAAAATAAAATAGATTTTTCTTTTCCAGGAAAGGAAATTTGTGGGTTTAGGATTTTCATGCAGTCATGTGACCATGACAGGAAAGGGGAGGGCTTTTTTAGTGTGTTTTTGTTCATTTGTTTGTTGGGAATGGGGGTTTAGTTGTTTGGTTGACTAGTTGTTTAGTTGTTGGCTTGTGTGGCTTTTTTTTCTATTGGAAAAAGAAATTCACAGCCCAGTATTTTTGCAAAAAATTCACTTCTTTTTCTGGAAGTGTCTGGAAATTTAGCTTACATACTTATTTATGTGACTGCTCAAGTAGGGGTGACTGCTCTTTCAGGATTATCTGAAATGGCATCTAAAATGCCAGTTTGTAAAAGAGAAAACTCTGCTCTATGAACTGTAAGATTTTTGGGACAAGAGCTATCTAAAATGATGCCTCCTCAAATTCCATCATTTGAAATAATGTGCCATTTTTAATCTTTTGAAATACATCCACAAAACCGTATGAAATAAAAACTAATCCTAGAAATCAGTAAGAAAGCACCAAGCTGCTGAGAAGAGGGGAGAAAGTCCAAGGGTAAGGATGGTAAGGCTGCCACCAAAGTCTGTTGCCCTCTTTTAGGGAAAGGACCAACAATCAAGCCTGTACTTCTTCCTAACACTCTCTGACAATCAGAAGAGTGATGGAGTCCTCTCCTCTCCATAGGCCCTGCTTTCTTTCATGTCCCACTCCAATCTCACCCTGATCTAATTTCTAATCTATCAGTGGAGTACTGAGATTTGGGAAGATTTTAACTACAGTTTTTAAAGTGTCTGAGACTAAATCTGTATAAAAGCTTTCACTGTTTTATCAATACTCACTACTATGACTCATCACTACTTTGGCAAGTAAAAGGCTGAAATATTTTTCTAGATTTTTCAGGCTTTTAAAATATGCACATAATAATCAGAAGGATGTCAACAAACATATCAAAATAATTTCAGGTAGAAAATTAGACACTTTGAGATATACCTGATACTGATGCTGCCCTTTTTTACTGTTGATTCACTTACCATTTGGATTCTGTCCAGGTAGGAGGAAAGAATAACTTTTGCAAAGTAAACAGCTAAGCTTTCAAAGACAAGAAATAGATGATGACCTTATAAGGGAGATTCAGACAAGCTGACTCATCTCAGCTGTGCCTGGATTGATGGGAAATTACAAACACCTACATCTATAGGAAATCCAGAGCTCCAAACCATGCAGTGAGGGAAAATATCTCAAAAATATTCAAGGTTCTTGAAAAAAAAAAAAAAGTGAGAGTGAGAGAGAGAAAGACAAAGCCCTTTCCTTGAAATAGGTCCCAAAATGTTATGTGTGTATAAAGCAACTGTAAGAATAGTTCACACTGTAAAGTGAAAGGACTGAGATACACAAGGATTTAGGAGAACTGCCAGGCACCCTAACTTCGATATAGCCAGACAGGTATGTTTTCTCAAGCATTTCTGATCACCTGCAGTCCCCAGTTATGAATTGAATATCAAAAGTAATGAATGTTTAGAAAGCTATGTAATATTTTACAGAGTCTGTTGTCACGCATCTCTTCTAGTCTGAAATATTATATTTGTTTTCCTATGCCACACATATATAAAAGAGATGTTAATAGCATATGTTTCTTGGTACTTGATTTACTTGGTAGAAATTCCATAGATTGACATTTATAAAAACATTTGAATACAAAGAAATTTTCCTTTCACAATACTGTCAGGTATATCTTATCTTTTTGTACAGGAGATTAAAAAAGCAATGGAATATGGGAGAAATTGTTCACACTGCATTATTAAGACTTCTCTGAAACAAAGCAAGTCAGAAAACTCTGAAAAAACTTGTATTTGAGAAAATATCTTACATAGAAATGTTGGACACATGAGCAACAAGTGGCATATTGAATTCAAGCATGGTTTTGAATGTTAAATGTTCAAATTTGCCCAAACTGTGCCAGAACAGAAATTTAAAAGCTTCCAAGTGTTTTGATTTGATGCCTTTGAAGAAGTTTGGTTCCTTGCCAGAAGAAATAGCCATTCTGCTCATGTTTGAAAACACACAACTTGAAAATATAAAAGTTCTTCTAAACTGTTATTTGTATATATAGGTGAACTGAGGTTCCAAAACTAAAAGACTTAGTATGGGCTTTGATAAATTTAATTTCCTTTGTCAAGCAACTTGGTAACACTCAGGCTATTATTCCAGTGGAAAGAAGAATTTGATAAAAACAATATCTGTTATAAAACTTAATAGGTTTAAATGGCTTTAATTTATTTGACACATAAATTACATTCTAGATATCCTTAAAGAAGAGTCAAAAAATTGCAATGTAACATTGTGTCAATCTAAATGTAAAGCAATGAATGAAACAGATTAGATGCAGGTCTGATATGTAACAAAAAGAGACAGCCATGCCATCCTTTTGGAGCAAAAATCCCAATAGTTTGAACAGAAATAAATACAAAATTATCTTCCTCTTACCTCATGGATGAATCTGTTAATTAATGAAATATGTTTTCTATTGAAAGATGTTCCTTGGTTTTGTCTCATATTATTTCTTCTGCTCAAGTTTGCAGAAAAGAAGCAGAATTCAGTGGGGAATCTGACCACACAATGCAAAAAGGCATAAGAAATAGTTTTTCAGAATTCCATTATCTTTCATTTGGTCTAAGGAGAAATGAGATTTTGCAATCAAATTCTTAAGAATTTTATTCTCTGCGTGATTCCCACTTCAGGCAGGATTGATAGAGCCAGAAAAGACAGTGAATAAGGAAGTTTTTGTCTCTGTCAAGGTAGATAATTGTCTGCGTAGTTCCTGAAAGATCACTATTTTACAATGCAAAAGTATGAGAATTAAAGACTTAAGGCCACCACATTTTCATGATAGATTCCATACTATAGACCTCTTTAGGATAATTAATTGAATCAATATGCTGTTGGCCATTCCTACCTCACTGGCAAATTCTCTCTGTGGTGCATATCACTGAAAGCATCATGATCCATTGATAGTCCCAAGCCAGAAAATACACCAGAGGATGCTGCAGCTCCCTTTTCCCACTGGCTGTGCATCACACCTGCATCTCAGTGTTGACTGCAGAGGTGCCTCATGTTCCTATCTAACTAGTTGCTTGCCATAGAAACAAGTCAACGAAATTTAAAAAGTAAAAGAAGAGCATTTAGCTTTCCACAGCAGGATTACATTGACAACAGCTAGCCTTTCTAACAAAGCCTTCAACTTCTTGCTAACTGATGGAGTTTAGTGGGGCTAGACAGCAGAGTCATCAAGGAGCAACACGGGTCTGATGGCTGCAGAGTTACAGTTTCTGATCAAAACAATACTTAGAGTCAGACAAATATGATCATTCCCTTCTGCTTCAGGTAATGGTTTATTATTCTGAAAGCTATCTTGAATATGGGTTGTCCTTTGTTGGCACTTCCATACTGAGTATAAGCTTTTTTATCAATTTCAGAAGTGCACCAATTGCTTTGCACGTACACACACTAGCTCACACACACATTCCTATTAATAATAACAGTATTCTTGAGAGCTAGCCAGATATTATGCACACAATTTTATTTTTACCAAAAACTGACAATTTTTTAAATTCAATTTTTCAGGGAAGTACTTTTCTGTACAATTGCCTTTAAAAGTAAATTTTGCAACTTCTTGGTTTGGAATTTCACAAACAAAACCTCCTCTTTTTCTTTCTAAAATGTACTTACATATTATTACATAGTAAGATAATAGAGGAATGAAAATAATTTCACTGATTTTTGTATATCAATTTAATACAGTTATTTGTAAAGGCTGAATTTAGTTATTTGTCCCTGAGCTCTTCTTTTCAGGTTCAGGCATGACTAACCAAGCAGAGAATTTGTATGTACAGCCAAGTATTTCTGTTAGCGATGTCAGCAAGAGTGACATGGAACAAATTTTTGCATAATATTGTCTAATTGTGCCTTAATGTGCATTTTCCAATCACTTTGGTTACATGATTTTACAAAATGAATTAAAAATAAATCCTTCACATTGCTTTTCTTAGGCTTGTACCAAGACTTTTCATAGTTTTTCTACATGAAGAATATTTTTTGATAAAAAAAATAGATAAGCGATAAAAGGTTGGTAAAATCAAAGTACTGCCAGTTCTATGGAGAAGATATTTTCTGTTGAGAATTCATTTTGATTGAAGACTTTTGATCAAATTCTGCTACTTTTCATGAGACAGAAACAAATGTAATTTTTGGATGTTTTCTTTCCATACTTTAAAAAGATTTGAAGATGTCAACTTAGTTTCCAAGCAAAGAGTTGGCCATGGTTCATAATCTTGAGTGTGCTCAAAAAATTTCTCTACTGACTTATCTCTCCTTAAATGTTCATTGTGAGGATTTACCGACATCTCTAATTGTCCCAGGCTTGGCCAGTGCCATGTCCATCTTTAGAGCCACCAGGCATTGGCTCTGCTGGACATGGTGGAAGCTTCTAGCAGCTTCTCACCAAAGCGGTCCCTCTGCTACCGAAGAACAAGCCATGCAAACTCAATATAAGTGCCTATAAAAATAAACCCTAAGATTTCTCCAAAGGTATTCACCTTTCTTTAAGTCCACTCTAAGTACTACAATCAGTAATGCTCAACCTATCAAGAATCTCAAAGAATCACAATGGTTTGGGTTGAAAGGGACCTTAAAGATCATCTTGTTCCAGCTCCCTACCATGGGCAGGAACACGTTCCACTAGACATGGTTGCTCAAACCATCATCCAGTCTGGCCTGAGTGTCCCCAGATCTTATAGGAAAATACTCTGGCTCAGAGCAGAAAGCTTGCAATTAGGATAACCAGAAATACAAGCTAATTTTATCAGCCATATTGCCTAGCAGAGTTCCACTCTCTGAAATAGGCACTTTGCTTTTTACATACACTGAGGATCTGGTTCTCTTTCTCTCTCTCGCTCTCTCTCTTGCTCTCTGAGCTACATTTTGAAGTGAGTTTCCTGCAAACTCTTTTCCCCTGATTAGTCCATAAAGGTAAATTGGGCTTCAGTACAAGTGTTTTGAAAACCAGCATGGAGCATGCATGAGTGATCTATTTTTCATCCAATTAGGAAAAACAAGATGCGTCTCAGACTTCCTAGTGTGCCTAGAAACTACTTCCCACTTGCACTTGCATTATTTATTAATTCAGCTGTGCTTCCTGCATTAATTCCATTGTCTTTGCAGTTCCATATAATTTGGTGTTATTCACAGCACACTGACAAAATGACAAGTATGGAAAAATCTGCTTTCTGTTCAGAATTCTAACAATGTAAAGAATCATGAAATCCATGTGGAGTTTTGCAATAGTTCATTGTCAGCTGAGCCATGATGGCCTAGCACTCTACCTTGTCTTTGGGTTTCTCTTTGTGTTTTGAGATCTTTCTTTTCTGCTTCAGCTTCCTTTTTACATTTCTGTAGTAAACTACACATTTCAAGACAGAAGTGCAATATAGCATTTCTAGTATGTTCTCATGCTCTCAAGCTGCTCCCCTGATACACACACGATGGGGGGAAGTTTATATGGGATAAAATTTATAGATCTGTAGTTTCCTGATATTTTCCCCATCAGACACATTTCTGTAATTCTGGACTGTCCCATAAGATTGACTAAAAGGACATGCTGATTTTTCCCTAGTAAAATCCTTCAAGTAGGCTGCAGAGGCCAAGAATTTCAGTGTTTGTTTGTATTTCCCATAGTAAGTGTGAACACTGAAACCCATGTTCTCAATAGGACTTTTCCATGTCATTTTCCCTCGCCTGTAACACCAAACTTCATTAACTTCTGTTTGGTTAGTATTTTTTTCAGCTTGTACCTCAGCCTTTTGATGTGTGGTCCTGAAAAAAATGAACACTCAGCTTGGTATCAAAGATCATTCTTGAGTCTTCAGCCTAACACATGTATTTCCAACAGATTTTACATCCTGCCATTTACAGGCAGTGTAATATAACCTATACAGTGCAATCCATCTAACTGCAAATACCAAAGGTGAATACACAGGATTTCAAAATTTATGTGACATCTACAGTTAGGAAAGAGCAACTGTTTATTATTATTATTCTGTTGAATGTTATTTTCCTTAATTTAACTTTAGATTTTGTATTTTTTCCTAAACTAAATAAACTTTTTTTTTGTACTTTATTTGTAGGATAAAAAAATAACCATCATGTTTAACATTGCTTCTCTGCTGTTTTGCCAAAACTAACTTTTGCCAAAAGAAAATTGCATGGTGTTCTCTTGCATTGGCTTTGTCTGAAAAAAGTTTTTCCTAGCTTTACCTGAACTACAAATGATGCCTTGTGAAATTAAAAATTATATGCTCTATTTTCCCCAGTTTTGTACAGCTTTTAATTCCTATTGCAATAAAAAACTGATTTGCATTAACTTCATCTGGTTTGATTCCATAAAATACTATAAGCACCGCGGGAATAAACCAGAAAGCCAGAAAATACCATCAGAGAAAAAATTGCAGTATATCAATTACCAGTTTAGTTCTGAAGCATTTCATCTCTTCTCTGTGATAATCCTGCGGTGATGATAATATTTCATAATCAAGAAGCAGGTAAAAAGCAAGTTCAATCATCTTCAGATGCTGTGGATATTCACAGTAAAAAAAAAAAAGTTGCTGAAAGAAAAATAGGCATTCCAGAATTTTACAGTATGTTAGGAGAAATTTTTCCAATTTCTCAGGTTGCTTATAACAAAACTCACACAATTTTGTTTTTCGCACTACATTCATTTTCCATACATGCACACAAATTCTTCTGAGTTTTGTGGAATTTCAGATAATAGAATTGGAATATCTTTTGAAAGGATTTAAGGGTTCCAAAGAAACCCTTTAAGGCCTGAAAGACTTTTAGAACTACATTGAACAACCTGTATTTCAATACTTCTCTCTAATGTAGTTAGTCTTGTCTAGAATTAAGATTTGGCCAATCTCCAAAAATTATGCATTTTATCAAAAGACTTAAATCAGCAGTTTCGTATAAATACAAAAAGTATACGTGAAAAAGCTGCAGAGTTGTTTCTAAACTGCTATGCCCTATAAGAAAAAACTACAAACCAATTTTCTGAACCTAAGGAAGACAGGGAGATTTTAGGTCTTTTAAGCTGAAGCTCATCAAAGTTTACCAGAGTCAAGTAAATTATTGTTTCCTCATTTGCACCTTGATCCACATTGCAGGCGTCCCACATTCCCCTTCTTTTTGCTGTAAGTGGGGAGTATTCCAGGTTTCCCTTTTTTTGAGCAATGTGATGCTATTTTTCAGGATCTGGTCTGCTGATCAAATCCTGATTCTTTCAGTGTCATGGAAGCAGCATAGATAGAAATGTGGTTACAGATTGGATGCCAAGGCCAGTTGGACTTGGAGACAAAAGAGAAAAGCTGATGCAGTTTCAGCCCAGCCAGCAGCAAAGTACCATACAAACACTGGCTCACTCCTGGGAGGGAGGAGAATCAGAAAGAAAAAGCAAACCTCATGGTTTGAGATTAGAAGAATTTAATAATTGAAAGAAAATACGGTAATGATTTTAGTAATAAAGAGAGGGGGAGAGAGTAACAGAAGCCAAGAAAGACAAATTGCTCACCACTCGCTGACCTATACCCACCCTGTCCCAGAATTGTGATAGGCCCCAATTCCAGGTAACTCCCCCAGCCTATATACTGAATGTGGCATACCATGGTATGGAATATAATTTTGAACAATTTGGATCATCTGTCTTGGCTATGCTCTGTCCCAGCTTTTTGCGCCGCTCCTCACTAGTTGAGCATGAGACACTGAAAAGTCCTTGACTTAGTGTAAGCACTGCCCAGCAACAGCAAGAACATCTGTGTGCTATCAATATGATGTCCATATGAAATCCCAAACACAGCCCTGTACTAGCTTCATGTCTGTTTTGATGTACAGAAACATGAGAGTCAGTTTAAAAGGTAAGTTGTGTCATGCCTAGGGATCTGTCAGCACCATGGAGTATTATGAAACAGGGCACAGAATTTGTGTCTGCCTTCTGCCATGTCATTCACTGCCTAACCAGCTTTGGCCTTGGAGTGATGAAACCAGAAAGAGGATTTGGGCCTCACACAGAGATTCAGTTTTCCAAGCTCCACTGAGCTGAGCCAAGTCCAGTCAAATGCATCTCATCTATTCTTTGAGATACTAATTTAGCCATTGCAATGGAATTTCAGTGCTCTTGATCATGAGTTACACAGCATAAATGAAGAATCATCCTTCCTTTGCGATCAGTAAGGAAAAAAAGCAAATGCCACATACAACCATTAACATGGAATGGCAGAAGCAGCACTTGGAGCTACACAACGAATGCCAGACTTTTTCCTCTTTCAAGAGACTTGTTTTTCACAATCCAGGGTTTTGGGATTTTTTACTATTCAGAAGTATCTATCACTTATTGCATTTCTCCTCACCACAAAACTGTCAGTTATGTTTCTCTCCTCTTATTCAAGTGGTTTATGACTCATTCCCTTATTGTTGTATGCTATACTGTAATTGTCATTTCCATTATCTGGTTCATGAGTCATTTTCTTTGTAGCTATTTGTTACAAAATATGATACTCACTTCTTTTAACATCTGTTTGAGTTTCTTCTGCAATGATGAGGATCATATTTTATATGGATTGGATATGACTTCTTTCCATCTCAAGCATTTGACTGCAGTGTTTACTATATATTGAGCACTGCAAGCATCACCTGTAGATCATAAGTCTTCCTTGAAATTTTATTCTGCATAGTCCTGTTCTCTCCATTTTCCTGGGTTATTTTGTCACAGCCATTTGGAAGAAACTTTGTCTGATTTCCTGACATCATGCATAAAGGTCACCGAGAAAATTTTTAAAGTTCACTCTCTTTTCATATAACAAATTGTATAGCAAAACAGTGAGTGAAATTCTTGCCTATATTAAATCTAGGAGGACTGTGGAAAATAACCATAAGTCCAAATGTCTTCATTTCACTGCACACTGTGCCTAGATGTACACTGCAGTTAGGAGCAGGATACTTGTATTTCCTAAATGTATCCATTACTTGTGATTCTATGCTACACCATGCTACCATGCTGTGCTAAATTTAAAAGTGGAGCTGGCAGATATGATGGGTAAAAGCCAGGCAGTGGAAGAAGGCCAAGAAAAGGTCCATGTTCCGTTGTGGCCTCTTTTAACTGTTCAAAATAACAAGATGGAAATATTGTGGAAGTTTTGTCCACACAGAAAAGGTTTGCCTTCACTAATGGGTGTCTAAGGGTATTCATAAGAATTTAATATGCTTACCATAACCTTAATCCATCTCAGCGAAATACCTAATCTTCATGCTTAGATGACCTTTTGTCTTTCATTTAATGAAATTTTTCCCCCTAATTTCCTGTATTTCTATACACATTTCCATCTGAACAGCATACTTGTCCCTTTTTTCATGCTGATGGTTGAATCAGGCTCTCTCCTTCCAAAACAAAGGAAAAATGCCTGAACCCAAACTTGCTCCTTCTCATGCCCTAAAGGCAGTTCCATCTTATCCTGCACCCATGGTTTCACTGAACACCTGCCATGGAGAGGAAAAAGGGATGCACTCAGAATGTTCACATGTGAAGATAAGGAAAATCAATTTCTATCCCCAAAAGGCAAAATTGCTTAGTGCAAAAGTTCACTAAATGTTATAAGTTATGTTTTATATATCAAGAAAAGAGGAAAGAGAAAAATAGACATGGACAGGAAGCATGTGTCTATAGATTTTACTTCTGTATGGCATGCAGTGGGAGATAAAATTTCATCCCTTGCATTCCCTAATGAAGAGACCAGATATAACAATAGTGAAGGGTATATAATTTCATCTAAAAAACAGCTTTCATTTTAACATGTAAGAGAACACAGAATGCCAGAGATTTCTTTAGATTCCTCAGAAAGGCAGAAGTGGTAATGTAGTATAATAAATTAAATGTAAGTGTAATGGTAAGTACATTGTCTATATTCCTTTTAACACATGCATTTTTAAAGTGTAAAATTGTAATTAGGAGATTGGAATAATAGCTATATGACTTTTAAATATTGAAATTTCAGAAATAAAATATGTATATTCATAAGGATAGTTTGTATATATTTTCCAGCTTTAGATCTCTAAGGTTATTTTGAGTCAAGCTTCTACAGCAAGCAACAGCTACCAAAACCTGGCCATGTAAATCCAATACAGAAGGTCATTTAAACATATCAGCATATTTTTAATTTTGCAAAACATATTTATGTTATGGACTGTGGGTTTTTTTCAGTTTTCCTGATTTTTGATTCTGCTAGTAATTTGTTTTTAACTACCTACCTATTTCTCTTATCTAATGATTTATTGGAATTCACACAGTGAGAAACTTCATGTGTTTCATATGTTCCAAGCTATGTTGTTAAGAGTTTAAGTTCTGGCAATAACTCTCATACCAGATCTTATATAAAGCTTTCCAAGAAAGAATTGAAAGGGAGGGACAGAGACTGAAGGCCTGCTATGGACTAGGAGTTTGCTGCTGAGCTTTAAATACATAAAAAAATAGGTTAGAGACCTTGCTTTTACAGCACCATGTAAAGTGGGAGACAACAGAAGAGCCACTCTGTTTTGAATGGAGTAAGAAACATTTCAAAGCACCTAGAGACATTTTCCAGAGAAATTACCAAATACATTGTTATACAGATATAAAGAAAGGTTAATTTGGAGCCTTCTCCAAATGCCTGTTCATTATTTTTTTCTGAATCTAAACTTGAGGTTTTGTAAACAAGAAAAACACCGAACCAAATTACAGTGCTGGTTGAAAATAACCTCTTCACCTACAAGCTGCAGACATTTAATTTGCAAAAAGCAGCACGTCATGTGGCCAATGCATTAAAAAGAAACCCTTGAAATTAAAAAAAAAAGAAAAATGTCCAAGTTCAAACTAAACTAAACATATCTCTGAAGAGGATCATGAGATTTGATCTGGCTTACCTAAGCATGCTTAGCCATTTTGGAAAGGATGGATGGAGAATTCCAGTTCTTTGTCCACTAATCAAAGAATGCATATTTTTCAATAAAGAACATACAGATTTGCAGATGTTGATAAATTATTTTCCTCTGGATCTTCTATTCATAGAACAAGGTGGTGCATTTAAAGAGGTGGAAAAGATAAGAAAATAGAAGGTGACCACATTACCTATTGAAAGAGTAATCTAGATTCTCCTATACTCATGCCAATGTGTGCAAGTTATGCTATTTAAAGCACACTCCATTTCCAAAACATAATATTAGTGTACCAAAGATCACCTAAATTTTGGCATCACATTAATGGTAGATAGCAGACCGTAAATAAATCTCCTGAATGAATTGAAAGGACTAAAATGAAAGTAATTTTTCAGTTGTCACTTATGATGTAGTACAAATAGATACAGTTTAGGTGGTAATTTTTTAGGTTTACCAAGGGAAACCACAGAAATCCACATCAGAGAAAAACAAAAAATGACAACTTATTCTCTAGATGGTCCATAGGAGATCAAGATTCAGCTTATTAAATATTTACAAAACCAGTTTTGCTTTTTGTGCCGCACAATAGTGTTCCACTCTTAGTAATGAATATACTGAAAAAGGGTAGTGTGTTCAGACACCTATGAAAAAATATAAGGAGAAAGTTATAGTAAAGGAAATTATAAATCTATACCAATATACTAGTCAGCCACGTGTCAATCTCTGTCTATAAAAGAACAGTGGTAGAAATGTTTATTTTTCACCTGTGTGACCGCTAGTCCATTCCCCATGAGGCTAACATAATTATTAAAAAATGAACTCTAATATAAATTGCTCTGTGTGTACTTCATGTGAGCCTGAGCCACAAAGTGCTTTCACAGCGTTATAGAAGCACACTTATTATGTAAAGCAGTTTGTAAAATTAAGAAAAACTAGACATAAAATGGCCATATTTGACAAGGATTTCAGGTAGCACCCACAAAGTCCTGCACTGAAATAAAATGAGGACTCTGCCATAAAAAGCTCAGAGCATGAGTAGAAAATTAAACAGAAAGTTGTCAAGAAAGGGATAAAACCTGTATTTTAAATCAAGCATTATCTGCCGCTGTCTTCCAGCACTGTGGTTATTGAAGTCAAGTCTTCAAGAGAGGAGACATTCAAGTGAAGAAAGTAGGACTACAGATGACTTGAACTTTTCAAATCAAACAGCTCTGAAGGTCCTTCAGAAGACCTCAGGTTTATAGCAGTTCTAAGAAATGCAGTTCAGGCTCCAGGTGAGCTATTTTTATATTCCTGCTAGACTGCCATACAACCACAAACACTGGACAGCTTATGCCCTGATAGGTTTCAAAGCAAACAGGAACCCCAGAGGCCCCCTGAGGTTATTCAGCAGAAATGATCTTGCTCTAAAATGAGCTTTTTGCTGGAAAAAAGAGGATGACTTGTTATGTAAACAAACTACAGTTCAAGAATGAAAATTAGAAGTGTTTCATTTACCCCTGCCCAGTCCCCTTCAAAACATTTCCTTAAATCAAAATTACATATTTTCACTTTTTCACTTTGTTAAATCCTGTTGTGGTTCAAGCTGAACCAAATCTATTCACCATGCAAACTAATACACAGGTGACAAAGGGCTGCAATATGACTGAAATTAGAGGAAAAGAAATAGAGAACACTGTCAAGGAACTATTTGGATGAAAAAAAGAGGGACCAGAGAGAGAAGCAATTTGAGAGGAAGATCGCAGTGGCTTCTGGGTCATTAACTTCCATTAGCAACATGTATTGCTTAAAACTTTTTCTGCTTTGTTTGCAAATACCATATAGTTTTATTGCTCCATATGTCTTTCTTTTTATTTCACCTTCTCTCCCCCAAGAGTTTATAGCTTTCTGGAGCTTAGAATCAATTTTTTCTATAATGAAATTTCTTTTACATTTATTAAAATCCTCAGAGCTGCAATATGAGGGGAGTGAGTGAAAACTCAACAGTGGAGAAATGGAATTAGTCTAGAGAGGCAAACTCAGCACAGGTGGTACTACAATTTTGTAAAATCAAAGTGAGAGGCTTTGCACTTCCAGGTGGTCTTTATCTTCATATTTCACAGCTTAAAGGACAGTTGGAAATGTTTTTGAGAGGCCCAAACCCCTGTGAAAAAGAAATAATTGAATTTCAAAAGGAAGAAAGAGCAGAAAGAAAAAGCTGGCTGAAGTTATATCAGTAAGAAACCAAATTCCAACTGTCTTATTTTTTACACCAGTAGTTTACTTGTGCTGCTTATTTCATAAAAGTTAATGAAATTGGAATTCCCCTATTCACTCTTTCCCTGCTACCTACCTATATCCATCCGTCTGTCTGTCTGTCTGTCTGTCTATCTATCTATCTATCTATCTATCCATATATATATATATATATATATATATATTCATCAGACAGACAAAAACCCCAGCCAAAATACTTAAAATATCTGTCTCTGGAAACCCTTGCAAAGTGAGGAACCTGTAGGACCACCAGGGTCGTGACAGCCTTGCACTGTAGCCCCACGATAGGTATTAGAGTAATATTTTATTTATCTTTGTTTGTTTTGCTTATGATTGAGGCTGGTTTGGAGCATTTCTGCCTGAGTGAAAAAAAAATAGGTCAGTTTTCCTCACTGTTTATGGTGAGAACTGGCAAGTCCAAACATGGAAACGTGTTCATCACTCCTTTTGGAAAGGAAATATTTTTCTAGTTCTCAGTGTCCAGGGATATCAGATTTATTCTGTTAGGCTCAAAAGACAAAATGTCTTTTCTTTGTGATAACAACATGTAAAATGAATTGTTAATAACTGAAGGTCCAATAAAATTCTGGGTAACATAGGGTTTCTTGGGAAAAACCTACTCAATACAGAATTCATGGAAGACTCCTCAGGAAGGGAGAACACAAATAAGTGTGTTTGCTCTATTGATTGCTTTTTCATACACAGATGAACATTTATAAGTATACAACTAGGTCTTTACTGCTTTGTCTTTTGCTTTGCCGTGCTTTTCTGTTATTACTTTTAATTGCAAAAAACTAAATACAAGGATCCCATGCAAGAATATTTGGGGAGTTAGATCTTCTTGTAGGGGAAGTAAGAAGACAAACTTTAAGGATTTATGAGATCAAAATAATAAGGACTGCCAAACAGGAAGGAATGGCACCCTTTACATTAGCTTCTATGTTGTATCCTGACTTTGAAAAAGTCTTGTTTGTTACTGGCAATGTCTCTTTTGCACCAATTCTTTTTCAGTGTGAAAATGAGATAAGAGCATTCTTAAAAATAGACATTACTCTATAATTTCAAACTCTTGAAAAGGTTACCCCAGTTGTAAACAAACTTTAAAATAAATTCTCACCAGTAATGGAAAATTTACAGTCCCAACGATTTGTCTTTCAGGAAGTCAGAAGTAACCAAAAGAGAATTATATTAGGAATAACAGGATATGTTCTGAAATATAAGTCACATAAAACCTTCTCCACTCTAACTTAACTATTTTATTTCAAAGAGTTACAATCTACTTTAACTCTGACAATTTAAAGATAGTGATGCTCTTCAGAGGAGTGCACAAGGACAAGGGTATATTCACACTGACCAAATTCTACAGTCGAGGAAGGTTCTTATCCATGCATGTATTAAACAGCAGCCTTATTAAACAGCCTCTTAAAACAAAATTTCAATCACCACTTGTGAAAATCCACGCTGCTCTTACAGCAAATACTAATAATATTTTGGAGTCTGATTGAATAGACTCCTTTTTAAGTTTGGAAAGCAAGTGGTTTTCTTCTTGTAGCAGTATGCCTGGGGTATCTCAGCAGACTACAGCATTCTAGAGCACACTAAGTGTCTTCCCATTAAGCATACCATACCTAATTAGAGATGTTCTCCCAGCCATCCTCAAAAGTCTGTGATGTTGTTATGGCTTTCTGTCAACACAAATCCATAGATCCCATTTTTCACTAGCAGTCATCACTGCCATCCTGACTATAGCACAACCACCATGCATATGTGTCCCTTACGTCTCCAGAATCTTCCTGGAGAGAATAAATGCCACTCATATATACCATTAAATATCTGAAACATTCACAGATTGATCCAGAATTCTATGCTTATATTGTAACTTCTTGCTCTGGACAATCACAAACTCTTCCTTCTAAAACCACATACTTAGTCACTGAAAACTGAAATCCTGTTTTGATCTCACACCCAAGAAACTTAATTCATGTAACCTGCTAGGCTCACTCTGCCTGACTGTAAGAATATATTTATTCAAGTTTATGCGTTCCTAAATCTCTCTATAAGGCAGCAGGTGTTCATGTCTGAACAGAAAGACCTGTAACTTCTGGGCTTTTTCATGGGTTTTAGGGCTGATGTGGTTTTGGGGTAACCATGAATATTTCTCAGACTTTTTCAAAAAGTTCCAAAATAATCATATCAGGGAACAGCTCATGCACAACCACTGCATACAAAAGTGAATTAATTGTCATTGTATATACTAGAATTCTTGAGAAAAATCAAGCTGGCTGCAGCTGCTGACAACTCCTGAATATTCATGTTGTTCAGTGGGTGGTTTGGAGCCTGGCAAAAGCAAACAATGAATCTGTCACAAATAAAATAAAAGCTAATTCTTGCACATAGTTCTCCACTGTGCATCTTTGAATTCAGATAAAGGAGAATAGTACAGTCCTTTAAACATGGTGGGTTTTTTAAAACAAAAAACATAAGGCATAATGAACCACTGGGCACTTTGAAATTTATTTATGTGACTGAGTTTTTAATGAATTATATAAATTCCTTGCTTTTCTTAGGCAATGAAACATACTTTGTGCTGAGTGCTGGAAATATAAAAGAATAGTAATAACTGCAGTGAGATCTTTGGTTCTACAGGAAACACCCTATCAGGAAGGTCTGGAAGTTTAGAAAGCCTCTTGGAGCTAGAAGCATTTGACATGTGTTTCTACAGCACAGCATCATCCCAGTTCATGACCACTGTGAGGCACTAACATATATGCTCACAAATCACAGCAGCAGTTAAATGCAAGACTATGGGGTATTCATATTTCTGCTTTAGAAGCATTTATATGATGTGACAACAAGGTATAAATCATTTGCCTTCCAGTACTCTAGAATATTTTACAGGAACAAAAGAAGAAATAAACCATATTTTTAAAATTAAAAAAACCCCAACCTGGAAAAAAAAAAGAAAAAACCAAACCCCAAACTAACAAAAAACCCGCCCAAAAAACAGAAAACCAACCAACCAACCAAAAAACAAAACACCAAACAAACCCCAAACCACACAAGCAAACAAACTTATAAAAAACAACCAAACAATAACAACAACAACAACAACAACAACAACAACAACAACAACAACAATCCAACCTAATGTTTTGACTTGTCTGGTCTAAACTCATTGGTTAAGAAGGATTCTTTTATTCATAACTGGTGTAACTCTGGCAGTTTTCTTAGCCCATGTAATTCAAAATAACTAGCTTTTCTTCATGAGCTACTGCTCTTCATGAATTCTTGCTCAGCTGACTGAATTGACACTCTCTCTCAGGACTTGAAAAATGGATAATCTAACACAGACTTACACAGTCACTGTGGGGTCCCATCCAGCTAATCAAACATAAACTTCCACAGGAAGATGCTTTTGTTTTCTGCATGTATACACTTCTATTAACATTTGAATCCCCTCAGTAAAATTGTGTAACCTGACTGCTGACTCTGGGAACACAGAAGCAGACTCGGCCTCTAAAGCCCAGCTGTGATGGGGAATGTTTGCAGTCCCTGGGGAACTGTGGCAGCCACCACGTGTGAGTATCTAAACACAGCATAGCTGCATGAGAGCATCTGTGGACACGAAAAGTTGTCAGCTGCAGAGACCTCTTAAGGGATGTGTGATATTCCCACAATACTTGACTGGGTAGGCAGCAAGGGTGGCAAGGGAAACACAGGGTCCAGAGACTAAATATTTGATTTGTTGCTGTCCTTTGCACAGGTGAAACACACATTTGTGACTTAGAGACCCACCTGGTGCCCAGACAGCATCTGGGGAATAGTTGGACTAAACCATCATTAAAAATGAGGTCATCTAAAACAGCTCTGCACACCCATATGTGCACAACAGGACAGACATCCAAGTGGAATTAGATGACGCAGGAATTTCCCTTCTTTGGGATACCTCATTTGCATTTTCTTAGGATGCAGTTAATTAATAAAATAGCCCAAGTTAAAAACAGCCTTCACATAAAGATCTCCTTGAGTAATTTGGGCCACATATTAAATGACCACACAGACATCTGGAATATGAAATAAATCTTTGGCAAAATCCCTGTGTGAACAGTCTCACTGGATCTACCAGTGAAGCAAACACAAGGAAGAATATTTAATTTGCCTTATTTTAAGATAAAATTACCTCTCCCCTTCCACTTAGTCCTCACAGTTATATGTACCAACAAATATTTGTACTGTTCTTCATTAATTCTTTATTCAGTCTAGTTCATCATATTAGTTTGTTTTCAAACTGTCCATGTTTATTTTTATCTGAATAATTTAGTACAAAAGATGGCACTGTACAAGTCAAGCATTCGTTATAACAATATTTGCTTGAATATTTTTGATTTCTTATTAATGAGACAGTACATTATAAAGGGAAGGGAAGGGAAGGGAAGGGAAGGGAAGGGAAGGGAAGGGAAGGGAAGGGAAGGGAAGGGAAGGGAAGGGAAGGGAAGGGAAGGAAGGGAAGGGAAGGGAAGGGAAGGGAAGGGAAGGGAAGGAAGGGAAGGGAAGGGAAGGGAAGGGAAGGGAAGGGAATTTCAAAAAAGAAAAGATGAAAAGGGGAAAAAAATCTGATTTATTAAGATCCAGTTATTATATATCCTGCATACAAAATAACAGTTGGATTCATAAGGTCAAACCAGATCTTGCTATAGGGAAATGTAAAACTACTCTTGACTCCATGCAGAGAAAATCTTTTAATCACAGCAAATGTAAAATGAGTTCTGTGGAGTGAAAATGGAATGCTTTGAATATTATCAGAAAAGGAATTTCATCTTCCAGTCTATACAGACATCTGTTACAACCTCAGAGGTGATATTGAATTTTAATTGGACAGGTCAGCCAGGACTAAAATCCTTTCTTTGTTGCACTTAAGTGATTTGAGTTTGTAATTTTCAATGTTACACTAGCAATCCATAAAACAAGCACAAGATTCTTCTAACTATCCAGCTGATTTTGGGTTTTTTTGGTTTTTTTTTTTAAAGTTTGCAAACTTTTACAAATTTTCCTTTTACTTGGTCCCAGATATCTGCGTTTTCTCACTTTCCCATAATAAGTGCATATGCACTCACTTGAGCCCGAAGATTGAGCAATAGATGCATACAGGATTTGTCAAGATCTATTCTGAGCTGCAGCTCTAAGCTCTCGTATTCTGAAACTTATGGGTCCTTAGAGCTCACTTCACCTCTTATGTTATGGTGCCTTCATAGCACCTATTTGTAAGAGAAATCGCCAAAAGACTGAAAATGTGTTTCTAATAACCCTGATTTAACTTAATATGTGAGTTAGTCGCTGCCTCTCCTAGTACAGATGCCTCCCTGGCTTGAGGCATTGCTGGCCACATGGAGCAGAACCTCTTCTTAAGCAGTAAAATATCTTGAACTTTAACCTACCTCCAGAAGTTATCCATGGTGGATGGAAAAGGGAGGTCACACTGCTTTTGGAGTTGCAGGCTATCAAGACTAGCTTAACTCATCAATCCAAAATTTAAATATTCTGAGGATGTGAAGAACAATTCCTGACAGAAAATGGTACCAGTGAGCACATGGCAGAGAAAATTCCTGATAAAGGAACAAACAAGTGATGTCACTCATAACTTATCTGAAGTTGATGAGCTAAAGACTGCATGACTCAGAAACATGACTCCTAGAAACATGACGATTACTTTATACTGTAAAAGGCTGGTCCCACTTTTTAAAGGCAGGGTCTCCTAACACGCTGCTTCTTGAAGTGTGTGTGAATCTTCCACCCTTAAGCTGGAGTGCTTCTCAAGTTTAATCCTTCAGGCACAGAAAAAGAGATTTGCCAACAGTCATTGGTAAGGGTGTGTGACATCAATCTACTTAATTATTTTGCTAGATTTAACACAATTGCTTCAATATTGCTTCAATAAATAGTGCACTTTGCTAGTAGTTTTAATGATCTATGCTGTGTAGTAAATAATTCTGATCAAAGTCTTTTAGTCTAATTGTTATCACTGTCACCATCAATATAAATAAATTATTTATTTCATTAACAGAAGTATATTTGAGTTGCCATCCTTAACCCTGCAGGACAAAGTTGTACAAAGGCTCAATTGCACCTTTATAACCCTTTAGACACAATTTATTGATCAAACCTGGGATTAGAATTGGATCCAGCCACACCTAGACTCCTCTCTGAGAGGGAGCTTAGAAATCAAGGCAGGTCTGTCTGAACCTCCTGACTCAACAGGAGGGTCTCCCTGATACACTTCATCTGAAGTTTCCATTCTGCCTGGGACACTACCTGAACCATCCATGGACAGGCAACGAGAGCAGTATCTCCATCAGGATCACATCCAGAATGGCTTTCCTGTCTCTCCAGCTGCCTCCCCAGCAGTCACAGAGTCAGGAGGGAAAGACTTCACAGTGAAATGGCTATTCTTTATGCTGTGAGTTCCCAGAAGTGCCAGACTGAATGCAATACCAATGTAATCTCTTAGGGTTTTGATTTTGCTGGGGAAAAAAGCATTTGTCCCACTCCTCATAGTAAGACAACAAGAAGTTTTCTGTGAAACCTTACACAGACTCTGTCACAACAGAGCAGGGATGAGAGAAGGGCTGTATGCTACAAAATAAAAACATTCAACTTTTTTTATTAAGTATGGGATTAATATGCTCTGCCCGCCTAGACATTACAGTGTGCTAAATATGTTAGTGGTAAAACCATGAAAGAACCATCCCACAGTTTAGAAAAAAAAACCAGCTAGTGGATTTTTTGTTTTGTTTCTCTACATGGGGAATTTTTTTCATCATGTCTCTCTTGAATTGTATATACATCTGTTTCTAATAAATGAAATAATAGACTGGTAATTAAAAGCAAGGATCTCACATTTCTATAAATATCAAGCTGACTCTGTGGTCAATCAATCAGCTGATGAGGTTTCCTTTGTAAAGGATTGGGAAAAAAAATTCCAACACTCTATAATATCAAAGGAAAGCACCTGATGCCTTAAACAAACTGGCAATTTCATGAAGTTTTGTAATTTAAAGCTAGTGGTGTTTCAAAGGCTTCCCTTTTAACAAAACAAGCCAATGATATGATAAAGCAGAGAATTAAACTAAGGCAGAAGTTCATGTCTACCCATACATTCAGTATGAAACAAGAATATTAAAAATCATGCATTGTATAACACACTTTAGAACAGCATTTTCAAAAATTTAACTTATATAAAGAAGCAAATCAGCATGTCTCCTAGGATCAGTTTTTCTATTCCTATCACCTCCTGCAACTCTTAGTGCAGGAAGTTCCAAATACAATATGTTCCAAATACATATTTCATTATTTTCTGCTCTAGATTACATTTTAATGTGTACACACAAGCTCCTTAATGTCGGGTATAAATACAAGAAAGTCCAGATTCTGGGCTTCTGGATCAAGCTCTGAATTCAAGCTACTTGCAGAAAAGAAAGGGGGAAGTAAAAGAGAAATTTAAGGGGCGTTTATGTAAAGCATCCTATGCAAATAGACACACACAACACACAGCAGTGCTACATCTGGAAATGAGCAGCAGATCTTCATACTAGTTGACTCTCCATGGTATAAACCCTATTATGGCAATAAAACAACTGCTAAGGTTTAAATGCAAGTGCACAGTCGCCATCCTCTCTCTTCCACTATTTGGCCAAAGATGCCAAAACGGAGTTGCTGCAATGGCTCCATGCCACCTCATCATTTTTATTTGTAAAAAAAGTCAAGTCTGGCAGCACAAAGCAACTATATTTCAACAAGAATCTACCCACATGTGCTAAACTAGTTAAATTCAGTCCTTTGTGTTTGAATTTTAGCTATAATGAATGTTATAGCTTTTTATACATGGGTGCTTAATGTTTGAATCAGTTTTTTTTTTTTCAATTTTTTTTAAGCCATGTTCTGCCAGTCAAATTTCATCACAATTTCCACTTGGATTAACCTTTGACATTGTCACAGGTTTTCCTTTCACTTCTGGGTAGTGTTAAGACTACTGTAAAGCTGCAACAGACACTGTTGCTGCCATAAAAGTCATATGTGGCTTTCAGATTAGAATGGAAAAAATTTCCCTTCATTTGAAAAATGAATTCTCACACATATAGTTATAAATCAAAGTAATACTATGGCTCCAGGAAAAAAAAAAAATCAACCAACCAAAATTCCTAACCAATAAAGCCACCAAAAGATTATTTATGACAGAAACCTGGAGTTCAATGTGTATGGTAATATCTTTATCTGACATGCCCATATTTTGAAAATTAAACATGAAAATCCTACCTGTATTTAGAGGTGGTGACTATGGGACATGACAAAAAATGCTTGGGTTTAAGGTGTGCATTTTTTTTTTTTTGGCTTCTGTCATAGCTATCACCCCCTGACAATACCTTCACTCGCTTGCTTTGGGATGAGAGTGAGCTTGGAGAAACATTACCAGAATATTGCAAGGTCAGCATCCTGCGGAGTGATAAACTAATGTTGCATAACAGGATTTTGAATTCTTAAGGTATTTTATTATTATTGGTAAGATTCCCAAGAAGTTTCTCTAGTGTATCTGTCAGAAATTCTTCTGATGAGCACCACCATAGCAGAGGGCTTTACACTTTTATTCTGAGTCTGGCACGAGGTAGGCTTTTGTAGCTGGGAAAAAAATCTTCTGTTTATTTAAAATACTTTTTTTAACTCTAATCTTCTGAAACTAACAAAGCAGTACAAAATTCACCCTACATTTACCCTTTGGCATACTTTCCTCTTAATATTTTGATTAATTTAGGTTTTGCATATCACTGCAATTTCAGAAAAATATGTAGGTCGTATACAGTGCAGAAAGGTAACAATTCCAGTTTGGATATACCATGAGAGAAAAGCTGAAATTTACAAAATTAGTGCAAGTTTTCATTTCTTCTCAGTTC
Organism: Entomyzon cyanotis; assembly: GCA_024500445.1. Lineage (NCBI taxonomy): Eukaryota > Metazoa > Chordata > Aves > Passeriformes > Meliphagidae > Entomyzon > Entomyzon cyanotis. The sequence goes on along the minus strand of JAKEPQ010001009.1, from coordinate 19,730,237 downwards.
CTTGATTTGTATCTCCTGTTCTCATAGGGAGTGGAGGAAACAGATGAAAAGCACCACCTCTGTCATCTTTCGCATATATACAACTCTTAGGCAATAGTGGCATTTTTTAAATATCTGCCTATTTCTATCTCTTATAACATTCCACTGTGGATGCCAAAAAATTCTGCAGTTATCAGCTAGACATGCAACTGATGTAGAAAGAATGTGAAGAGAGTGAGGTACTAAATATGAAGATAATTGAAAATCAGGGAGGAAATCTTGCATTCAATTAAGGTTTTTGAAAGTAATTTACTCCTGTTTGCCGGGAAAAAAAAGAAAAAAGAAAAAAAGAGTTTTTTCATCAGCTCTAACCAAACAGCATATAAAAAGAATGCATTTGTTTCTATTCTTCCTTGTAGTCTTGGCAGATTTATATTGGTAAGAGACAGCAGAAAGGAACTAACACAAGTACTTTTATGACTAGAATGAGAGAACTAGAGACCAAACAACTCACTTCTCCCCTTATTCCCTGCTCATTCGTTACTCCAGCCTTTAACTTTCCTGCAATAGCATTTATCAAGTAACCTAGAAACAGAATATTGCCTGATTTACCATGCTTAGTTGTTTTATTTCTTATTTTACAGGAACCAATATTCTAAAGCAAGTTGCCACAGAATTGTATCAAGAGGGTGACTTTTGAATGTCAACTTTCCTTGGCTGATGTTGGAGGACAGCCATGTATTACATGTACTATCTATGTTACAGTTCATACCAGACTGAAATAGCCATTCATTTTCCAGCATAGTCAGATACTTCCCTTTTGTAGCAAGGTAGCCAACATCAACTACCAAAACCTCTACATGTGGTGTTTCTCTATATGCAATAGTTATGGTAGCTTCCTGTCATCAATTTTGGTTTTGTTTTGGTTTTTAATAGTAATAAGTCTTCTTGTAATCAGTTCCTGCAAATTTATAGTGTAACGTTACAGAGATTTGCAGCTACATGAAAAACCCATCCACAGTGGAAATGTTAAGAGTGTGATAGCTGGAGTGCATCACAGTGCATCTTGAGTCCAAATGGCTTCTCTATATACCCCAGTGAAAATATTGAATTCTTTCACAGGTATTTTCAATAAATCTGATTCAATAATGTGTGGGTGTTTCCATGCCTTGGAAATTCTTTGATGTAAAGACATCTAATATGCTAGTGCTCTGAAACAAACTATCACATAGGCTGTGTAAGAAGTTTCTTATGCTTACTACAAAGAGAATCTTATTTAAAAAATAAAAAAAATCAAAAGGGGAGCATTAACAATACATAGAGAAACTGTGCTTGGGAAGTTAATTATATGAGTACTGTCAGGCTTCCACTAGATGTTACATCTATCATTAATGATTCTTTTCATAATCATAACAAAAAATCAAACTTTTGCTGGTTTTCCTTACAAAATGAATGCGTTTTAATTAAAGCAGTATGTGATGAAGCTGGGATGGAGTTATGTTGGTATTAACATTCCAATAAAAAACCAATGTTCTTATTAGAACAGGATATACTGCATAACACACATCAAAATAAAAATCACTACTAAAAGAGTTGTAGGAGCATATGAGAATTTAAATTCATCTATTAAAGCAAGATGTGATTCAGTCATTAAAATAACGCCTGAACATTTTTACTTCCCTCTCAAGAGTTAAATGCCAACTGTGTAAGGTCCTCATCCTCCAGCAGCATCTGGCTGCCTGGCAGGGTCTGCAGGTGGCTGTGCTGGCACTAGGAGAGTGGACCTTGGGACCACCATGTGATCAAACTGCTGAGGGCTGTGCTGCCTCATTGACCTGGATGTCATTTTCATTTGGTTCATTTCTGTTTGTGCAATTGTATCTGTCTATAAAAAGGTTTCTAGATAAGATTAGTGCAATAATGATAAATATTCTCATCTCACATCATTGCTATACTTGTCTTTTGTTCATTCTGCACATTTTTCGCCTTCATTTCACTATCAATCAACTCTGAATGTCAGTATTTCTTGCACTGCCACTTCTATTAATTCATGACAATTCCTTTTTCATCTTTTAGACTTTCTGCATGCTCTTTCCCATGGTTCAGCTTCAGTAAATAAATATGAAGAGTTTTTCATGAAAGAAAATCTAAATATGCTTCCTTTTATTTTTCTATTTTCTCTTTTTTTTTTCTTAATCTACTTCCTAAACAGATCTTCTCATGTTCTCAGGTTAGTCTGGGGTCCAAATAATTCAAACACAGATAGCTAAATATATTTACTATTTTAAAATATTTTCATTAAACTAGGCATGAGATTTCCACTGAAGACTAGAACAAATTTTCATATATGCAATAATTTAAATATCCAAAATTAAAGCATCTATTCTCCTGTCCACTCAGATATTCTCTTTCTAGCACATGTAAGTAAAGATTTGTTATGCCCATTTACTCCATGGGTTCCAGGAGAGCACTAAAGTACCTTCAAGGACCATGCCCCTTACATGACAGGGCTTTTTATAGAACTTGGAGATAAAACCTCAATGAGACTTACACAGCATTCAGTTGCTTCATCACTGTCAAAGTCCAAAGATCATACTTGGTTTCCTAAGGGCACAGAATTTCCTTGACGCCTATATTTTTGATTTGACTTTGAGAGAAATACCTCTGCCTGTAAGTTAGAGGTGAAAGAATTCTGTTTTACTTGGGGCCAAGTTTAACAGTATAAACTTGATTTACTACTAACAGCTATCAGGATTTTTATCCTTAGCTCTTCATATCTAAATTGCAAGGGCACATTAGCTCTGTGATCTTCTTCCACAGAGGTATGCAGAAGCAGCCAGAAAATGAAGGCAGCTCTGCTCCCCTGCTTCCAGGACAGGGGCACAAGACAGGATAGTGTCAGCCACCCACTGGAAGTGCAAGGGAAGGAGGATGTCCTTTCCTCCCCACTGCTGTCTGCCATGATGTGAAAAAATCAAACCTTAAGGAAAAGAATGACATAAAAGGAGAGAAATAGGGGAAAAAAATCCCCAATTACACTGCATTTTGTCTGTAGAATCATCCACTCTTACCCCTCTTTTCCAATATCCTTCCCCTTCATTTCAGAACCCATTATGTTAACAAGCTGATTCCTCAGTGGCATGTGCGATGTAAGGCAGAGATTTTCAATACTGCCTAAAGGATTAGTTAACAGAAATTGAGCATGTAATTCTCCTTTGAAAATTCGATCCTTACACTTTGCCCTCTAAGAGTTTACAAATCCCAAGAAGTTAACATTTAAGATTCAGAATCACTTAATTACAAAAACTATGCTATTTCACTACAAGACCCTGCTGATTTGTAAGCAAAATTTAAAACTCTTCTACCCAATTTAAAGGCATTACTTCCCTAAATTCATCCATTCTGTGGCATCTTTACTTCTACAGAGAGATATGATTTTTGCATACTTGATGAAAACACAGCTTTCACCAGTTTAGAAGGCAAATCAGCTTATTAATGTGTCAGGGGGCATTCAGCATGTCACTCAGCAAAGTCTGTAAGTCCTGGAACTGAAATAATGAATCACTTCATCAGAGCAGTCCATCACTCCTGACAATATTTATCCTTCCAATATTTCTACTTTGGAGCAACCTCCAAATGTTTTAATATAAGCAGCTTATCTCAAGAGTGTTTTATAAGTAGGAAGCAATACACAGGTATAATAAACCTACTAGTAAACAAATTCATAGTGCATGCATTTCAGAACATACATTTTGCTGAAGTATTAAAGAAATGCTGCCTTAAGTCTTAAAATTAGAATGAGCTCGAAAATCTAGACATTGTTCACAGCTATAATTTTCAGTATATTTGCTTACCTAAAAAATGTATTTGTAAATGGAAGTAAAACTAAGACTCTCAAAGAAATTATGAATACATCATTGTGATATTTGACTTTGTATCACAGAGCATTTTAAATTTAGTATCTTGGAAGCAAAGAATTGTAGAAGCCTGCAGTTCCCTAGGATCTCCTTCTTGCCATTTTGAAGACTGGGGTAACATATGTTTTCTTCCAGTCTTCAGCTACCCTTCCTGACTGCTGTGACCTTTCAAAGATGATTGAGTATGATCTAACAATGTTGTCCATCAGTTCCCTCAACACCTGTGGGTGTATCCCATCAGATCCCATGGACTTGTAGGTGGCAGGTTGGATTAAATCAACTGAGGGAATAGGAACCAATTAGGTTTGTGGACAGCATTAATTCAGGGATTTTCTTACTACTGATAGATCATACAAGATCCTCTATATTCATATAAATATTCCATATGACCCTGAGATGAGCTCAGTCGGTCAGAGCATGGTGCTAATAACACCAGGATTGCAGGTTTGATCCCTGTACAGGCCATTCACTTAAGAGCTGATCCTTGAGCCCCTTCCAGCTCAGAAGGGACTGTGATTCTGGGATATGATAGTTTTTTTCATTTAAATATTTACCTTTTCCCCTGAAAATTTGATAAAGGATTGTTTTTGTAAAAAGCCTGAGGTATGAGCAGATTATGGATCATTTCTAACAACATTTCCTAATACTGAATGTTTCATGTCTTTGTAATTTGAAATAACCTGAAGGTCTTCCAAAGATGTAAAATCAACCTCCCCAGCCAGAATCAGGATACCAAAACAAATCATTGAATGTTATTTTTTAAACTCTGAGCTTAATTATAGGTTAGCCCTAAAGTTTTGAACTTTAATTGCAAGATTATGTCATTTTTCTGGTTTTGTTACAGATTTCTTAAAGGAATATTGTGTTACTAAACCAAACACTGTCAACTGTAAGATTTAAGGCAAAACAAATCGTATTTTGGCCTTGGGGTCATACTGAACTATAGTGATAATACAACAAACTTCACACTGTGGGTAAAAAACCTCATAAAGCATGGCTTAAAAACTGATGCAAGATCATGAAAATATTTTAAAGGTTCTTTTTTATTCAGAGCTTTGTTATTTTCATACATGGAGCTAGGCCAACATATCTTGCATATCAAGTTGATTATGAAACCCTGAATCTAAATTAATGAGGGAATCAGTTAGCTAGCCTATTTCTCTGCTTCTGAGCATTGATTACATGCATTGAAACAGCTCACAGAAATAAGCCTAGTTGCATGTTTTCATTGCTGTCAGGAGGGAATAACCAACCTAATCCACCTTGAGAGCTTTGTCAGCACACACATGCACACACTTGGTATGGCTTTTATTAAAGGACACACAAATTTTGAAAGATCTGGCATTTGGACATTCTTGGAAAACTCCATGCAGCAATACTTCAGGGGAAAACCCTGTGATTTAGTAGGTAAAGTCTCATTTGCTATTCACTCCTTAGGAAACACTTACTGACCTCATCACATCACTCATCTTAGTCCAAGTCAAAAGGCTATGTGTGGCTAGCACAAGTCTTTCCCATGAGAATTTTTCTCCTGTGTTTTATAAACAAAGATAAAGTTTGGATGTTATTAAAACAGTGTCTCGAGATTTGGACAGTTCAGGCCTGGCCAATCAGGCCTAGGGGGAGGTTTCTGACTGACCAATCTGGGTGACCTCTGAAAAGTCTATATAAGTTGGAATCAAAATAATAAAGCTCTCTTTTCTTGCCACGCTGAGAATCTGGGTCTTTTTCTCTGCTAGCGGCTCAGCAGCGACAGCTGTGAGCACATTTTTCTTTCACTATTGAATGTGGCCTATAAAACATGCAATAAGGGGAAAAACCAGCAATTTAGAACATACAGAAATTTAATTAATTGTATATCTGAACTCTGAAAGCAAGGAAGCACACAGGCCCTGGTCCATGCTCTGGTCTCTGAAATAGGAGGAGGTATAGATACTCTTTAGTTCTACTCTAATAGATACCGAAACAGTGTACTGAGAAGTCTCGGGGATGATGAGAACAATCCTTAAGTGAGCTGTGCTTTTTCATCCTGATCCAAACCTTCTCTTAGGAAACCATGAAAAAATTAATGTAATCCTCATTTATTACTTGTTGCATATATTTATAGAGAAACTCCTTATAATGTCATGATTTAATATTAATTAAACAAAAGAGACATAAAAATTAATCAGGAATTATTCACTTGCAATAACCCTCAAATATTTTTAAGTGCCAAACATTAGGCAATTTCTTTCCAGATGACATTTTAAACTAATGAGTATCAAAATGTCACGCTATCCTCAGAAATGTGAGGTATCCTCAGTTAGCCAGTCAGAAAATTACTATGTCAGTTTGAATGACCAGTTTCTGTGGAAAATGAAAGAATTGTACACCAAGCAGAAACAGCAAATCCCCAATGAGTAGATTTCACACATTTTGGTTTAACACTCTGCATCTCATATTTTTTTACTAGAATATCTCTCTTACTAGCAAATTTTATGTGAAAGCTTTAAGAAAGCAAAGTTTTTCATATATATAATATATAAAGAATAATATAGGTATTGTCCCAATCACCTTTATATAAGTAAAATCTGATATATAAATTATATTTATGTTTTCCACATTTGGAAATATAAAGATCTTTCTTGTTCAGCTAAATCTTATCATTAATTTACAAGTTATTGATAATTTAAATTTTGCCTCCCCTTTTTTATGTTTTAGCAAACTCTGATAGTCCTACAACATTTGGATAGCCTATCTTACCCTCCATGGAATCAAATGTGAAAACTAGCTATTATAGTATAGAGGTACCTTTACAAAGCACTTCTCAGATTCTACAGCACCAGCTCTAGAAAGAACTTATTTCCCATGGGGACAGAACTTGACTGTTGTAAATAGAATTTCCCATTAGTCTCCTCTACCTTTTGGTAATCATTAATGACAGCTGCAGACAGAAATGGGCAGACATATTACACAGGTGAATATTATGGCTTTTAAAACTGTTATTGCTAGAGGCTGCATTTTCTTTCATAAAAAGCTCCACAAATGTGAAACTCAAATTTTCAATGGCTATATTCTTCTCCATCTCCAGATATAATGTAATTAACATAGTATTCTAGACAAATGAAATAGCAAGCATCTTTCTTCAATGCTTAAATAAATAATTAAACTTCTTCTTCTACTGATTTTAACAAAATCTTTACAAAACTGCTTTTATAGTGCAGTGCCTAGTATGAGTTTATAAAATACTTGCCAGTATTTCACCAAGATACAGAGTTACCACGTAACATGCATATAAATGTATAGATTTCACTTTTGATTACTCCAGCAAATACATCAGGGAATTAATTTTTCCCATTGTATTCAAGATGTTGCATTGAAATTTTTGAAGAGAGTAATTGGGGTAGACCAATTAAGGGAATAAAGCCTTAATTTTCAACACCAGTAAATTCCAGCAAAAGAGTAGCTTTGCTTAATGATTCATTGACTGCCTAAATATGCAAGAAAAGACTTTATGGTAACATTAAGATCCAAGGAAAAGAACAGTTTTGATGATTAGGCTGAAATAGAGCTTTGACAGATAAGAAACTGTACGATAGATGAATCTGTATTATCTACTTATTTATTTACTACACACATTGAATGGCAACCTCAGGTACTGAAAAATTACAAAAAGAGAGGTGTGGTTCGGTTTATTGGGGGTAGTGGGGAAGTAGTGCAGGTAGTTAGAGTCCCCTAATTAGGAAATTCCAACATTTAATGTAGTCAGAGTACATGCTCAAGGATCACAGCCTGTCCAAGGTTCTTTCCATATGGCTAACACTTTATACCACACCAAGCAATAAAATCTAATGTTTCACATCAGGTACACATGTAGTGAATTTCTTTCACCCTGTTAGTCTGCTCAAACACATCAAGTTTGCCTGGAAAATTCAAGATTTTGGCTTAAAAGAGACAGGAAACAACTGTACACGCCTTCATATAAGGTTTACTGCAGGATGAAACCCAGATTTATGAAGCATATGTATCGCATTTGCTTGAAAGTTGCATAAAACCTCATCTCACAAGCAGAGCCACATGCTAGTGATAAGTGTCACAAGAGATCAATATGAAAAAATTTAGTTCACTATTCAAGGTCAACTTCATGCCCCTGCTGAAGCCTCCAGTCTGTCTCAGAAAAGGTCAGCCCTGACTCACAGCTGTAAAGATCTCTCAAAGCAGTGAGTTGTTGATAGTTCAGTCCCCAGAGGACACAAGGAACCAGCATAATTCTGTCACTATCCTCCAGGGTAAGCAGAGGATAAATATGAAGGAGGAAAACTTGGTTTAGGTACTCAGGCACTGGATTGAAACTGCTCTGAGTTGGAGAATTCTGATACAGAATATTTTGCTATGGAATATGCACTCACGTAGCAGAATGCTCTTCCAATAGATAATATTCTTAAGTTTTTTGGGAAGAATTCAAGATAGAATACTGGCAGTTTGTAAGTAACATAAATTATTAATTATTCTAAGAGACAAGTTTTACTTTCCCTGTGTTAACTTAAATCTGTTGTGTTCTTGATTAAAAAAACTTAACATTCTAACAGCACGGTAAGATCATTACAAACAAGAACCTATCTAGCACTTGACTATTTAAAGTTATAGTAGGTTTACTATAACCATAAAAATTATGCCACTTAGGCATATATGGAATTCCCACTTGTCTAAATAAAAAGTGCTTGCGTGTATCTGTCTCTGCATCTGTGAAAATAAGAATGAGCCTGCTACCTGCTTCATATAAACTGAGCAGAGTTGGAAGGAACCAAAATTGCTATAGGAGGAGTTCCAACTTACACTACCATTTTTCATTAACACCATTACCTGCATAATATTTAAGTTCAAATAAAATGTGTAATATTATCCCCATTTTATTTATGTAGAGCATAATAGTGGTTGTGATGACACAATCTCAGTCTCTTTGGCTCAGGATCACCCTTAGAAATACCTAGATAGATACAGTCCAAGACATTAATTCAAAGGAAAGACATAGACATAAAAATTATCATGGAAAGTTAATTTAAGAAATCTCCCTGCTTTTCTTCAATCAATCTTTTGTGTCCCATGCTCCAAAGAAGAGAAAGTGACCATGTCCCTCTGCACTTCTCTTTTGGTGAAGTCAGCAGTGAGGTCTCTGCAAACCATCCCCGTTTCCTACCTTGTTTAGGAAAGCTTTTGGCCCATATTTTAAAATTGAATTCTCACACAGAATTTAGTAGTTATTTAGCACCCAGAACAGTGGGAAGCCCATGAGTTTTCCTGCAGTCGTTAGTAACAGTGAACAGCAATGGCCCAGAGGATGCATTTAGATGATCCACAACTCGTAAGATTAATCTGTATCATCTGCACCTTTTTCCTTTCTTCTCTCTCCATTTTCTCAGATGGTATGTGTCCTGAATTGAGATTATGGATCCCATTTTCTGAAAGCAATGGGAAAAGGATTAGGGTGTCTGTTCTCTGTACAGCAGTGGAAAGGCCTTGAGCTGAAACTAAGTGAGCTGCATGGCACGTTTCATCTGAGACAGGAGTAATGTGCCCCAGGGAAACACAGCACTAAACTAAGAAATAATAAAAAAGAAATAAAAAGTAAAGAACCTCTGTGCAAGTGTGCTGGCAACTCTGGGGAAGCTGTCATTTCTGTTTCTTGGATTTACCTTTCTGTGCCACACTGTGCAGTCCTGACTAATCTTAAATTGCAAATACCTGGAGTCTGGGATCCCCAGACTCCCTGTTCAGTCTAATACTCAATAAAAATGGTCACCAGTGCAGCTATTAGTAAGAGTAAGTAACTCGCTGCCTGTGGATTTCTCCAACTGCTCTCTGGTAACTGTCAGAGCAATTAATGTGTTCAGTGCCAGGGATGCTTCCCCTGAAGAATTTCTTTCAAGGAACTTTTTTGTACTGCCAGAATAACTTGTCTTGTTTTACCCTTGCAGTCTGAGCTAGAGTTTAGCCAAAAATGTCTCTGGTGCAGGAAAAAAAAGACTCAGTGCAGGTAGGATGTAATATTCTTTCTATACATGTGTTTTTAATTTAGATTTAGGAATATGTGCTCCAAATACATAAATGAATTGTTAGCATTACCAGTAAAAATTCATATTGCAGTTAGAAATTCATTATAGCTATTTCTTACATTTCCTATTCTGTCCTTTTTGGGAGATGCACGGTAATTTTCCCCAGATTTGTGCAGCAGTTTCATAACAAATATGCATGCAGGTTGATGAAGCTGAACTTCCAGAACACTGGACTCACTATACTTTAATGGAGACATAGGGAATTGTGCAATGATGCAAGATCATCAACTTCTCTCTCAAATATTCCACCTTTCAGTACAGCAGCAAGAAGTGGGGTAGAATTAAGTATCAAAGTTTTACAATCCCCAGGTTTGAAAATATTTCTAAGTTTTGAAAATCTTTTCAAAGTGCAATTGAGATCATAGGCATTTGGAGGAAGGGAATGAAGTTAACTGGAAATCCTCAGTATGTGTCAGTTCTAGTTATACCTCCTTTTGACAAGGTTAACCACTTCACATTTAAAAATTTATGCTTCACTTTCAACAGTACGTCTTATGTGGATTCTAAGCCTCAAATTATTGATAGAGAAAACTCAAAACTCTTTAAGAAATGTAAGTCTATTTCAAATTTTTTTAAAAGTATTTATTCATATGAAAATATTCCATTAAAAAAAAGAATATTTATATGAAAATTAGACTAGTTGAAAAATGCATATTCCAAATGAGAATTAAAACTCATCATAAAAAATAAAAGTCAAGGAAAATCATGATTTATCACTCACCATTTCTTATTAGAGAACAGGAAATTGGTTCAGGCCTGTTAGAGGAACTTTTCTGGAATTACTACACACAAGTTTTTGTGTAGCAGAGACAAAATAACAAACAAACAAACAAAGGAATATTTTTGTTCACTCTCTGACAGTGAAAAGTTTTCATTTTGACTGTCAACTTCACAATACAATTAAAAGTAAATAAACTCAGGCATAAGTAAAGACAAAGTAAGATGCAGCAGTAGCTACAGCACAGAGCACCAATAACTCATATCTGGCTTCAAGCATTTCAAAGGGATATTGAAAGGTTTCTCTTAATGACTTAAATTGCTGAAAAGGCATACCTCTGCACAAAGTATTTCTAAAGAATGTCCAGAAATCTCACTCGGCAGAAGACTACTACTGAAATACAGGGAAGAAACAAAGTGATAGTTCGATTATTACATATAGTTACACACTTAGGCCTTCCATCAGCATCTAAAATAGTGATAAATCATGAAAAAAAGGATGCTGAGACATGACCCCAAATTTATTTCCTTTTCTCTGGGCAAAGCTGAGGTTTATCAAGTCTATTTCCTTTTTTATGTGGCTAATGTAGGACCCAGACAGATGATGAGCTTCCCAAAGTTTTCCCTGCCTTATCTATCTTTGGGGCAATATATCTCCTGTCTTTCAAGGACTGCTCACTAGCTAAAAAATGTCAGTCTGTATTCTGACACCACATTTCCTGTGCTTTCTCAGCTAATTACCAACACAAACACGAATATCCATGTTAAAAACATGTATTCAGTTAAAGATAACTTTTTCATCAGCCATTATCAGCTTGGTTTTTCAGGAAGGAAAGAATAAGTGTCTACAAACAGGGGCTCTTTCATCCTTTTTCTCAGTTTTTCAATGTCATGGACATGAGGTAGATGCACATATAGCTCCAGGTTTCAGGGATCTACTATGGAAACCAGGACCAAACTGCAATTTTTGGCAGCAGATGAAGCTGTATCACATCCTTCCTTCTTTCCTCCCCCTCAAAAACTCTCATGCTTCTTAGACCATCAGGTCACTTGTTAGCAAGTGCCAATTTCTGTCTCTAATCTATGAGTGTTGTACCTTAAATTATTTAACCTAATGTCTACTATATGTGGGCTATGAAGATATATAGGCATAAACTGTTTGAGATCAAACATTAATACTTTTAAGACTGTTGGTCCAAAATGGACCTTAGCTTTAAACTAATGGGGTGTGTGCTGCAGAAGTGGAGCACTCTGGTAAAAAAAAAAAACCAAACAAGACCACCTCTAACATGTCAGTACCAAGATTCAGAGAGGAAACAAGACACTGCTTATACTTCAACTTGTGAACGTGAACATTTTATGGCTCTGAATATGCTCACTTGTTTACAAGAATGGCAAGCAATATAGTTCACACACACACAGAGCAGAGTGTTAGTACTTGAGGTAGTTAATGAATCCTTAATCACCATCACATGGCTTGGAAAAATGGAATTGCTGTGACCACATGTTCTTTAAAAAGTGTGAATTCTTGATAAATATATGAAGACAACATCAGAGATAGGGATTTTTTTGTTCCCTGTAGATTAAGATAATGCTTGAATTAACATCTCAATCCATTTTTATGAGAGAACACATGAAATATTGATAGAGGTTTTTATTAAAAATGTATAGAAATAGGTAAGTGACCATAATAAATATCTGATGTACTAATAAAAGTAACTATTAATCATAAATTAAACAGTCCTTTTTTGTTACCGTAAGAGAATTATAGAATCACAGAATCATTTAGACTGGAAAAGAACTTTACTGTTATTGAGTCCAACCATTTACCCAGCACTGCCATGTCCATCACCAAACCATGTCCCCCATGCCCCACATCTACACATCTCTTAAGTATCTCCATGGACGATGACTCCACTACTTCCCTGTGCAGCCTGTTCCAATGTCTGACCATCCTTTCAGTGAATAAATTTTCCTAATATTCAATCTAAATGCCCCATGGGAAGATTGAGGCCATGTCCCCTTGTCTCATCTTGCACACTTATATACACACAACACTGTCCCTATATTTTAGAGGTCTTATAATGCATTTAAAAATCATCAAATTGCTGCAGAATAAAGAAGCTGTTCTGTGGCTATTTGGATGTGATTCTAGAACAACAGAAAAAGCTGGCTTAAAACCACTCTTGCTTCTATAACACAATGTTCCTGAAAGAGATTCTCAATGGTGAGGCAAAAGAGGGAAAGATCCAGTCCTAAAGCATATACAGAGTATTTGATTGTTAAAAGGCGAGAGGAAGCACGCGGCATGCTCGATATGAGATATAAGCAAACTCCGTATATTTCACAGTATGCTTGGCTTATATAGTGTTACAAGTGCTTATGCTTACCACTAAAAGTTACTATTTGCATTCCATTGCATTCCATTCTCACACTCTCAGGGTTCCCCCCTTAATCTTCTCAGGGTTCCTCTTCATTCTTCTCACAGTACCTTTCTAGAGCTCAAGGACACTGCTGCGCCTCCCAGGCACCTTTCTCACGGCACTTTCTCAGGGCACTGCTGCGGCCTGTTCAGCTAACACTGGCCTTGCTCACACCTCGCACAAGCCTTATTCTGCAACATTTGATATAGATGTAAAACCTTGCTTAGGAAGAAAAGTTCTGAATCTGCATGGTTTTACTGGTGGTGTACACATTTGCATCCAGAGAAGAAAAGTGTGGGCAATGTTATTTAGAACAAAAGTGTCAGCAATGCTATTTCAATTTTCTGCCAGTACCTTAACTCTGTAATTAGTCTGCAGGCATTTAAACTAGGAAAGAATTGCTTACATAAAGAACATGGCAACCTGCCATATGAAAGACAACGAAATGCAGTCTTGGAACAGTTCACAGATTGACAGACTCAAACCCTTGCTTGCCGCAATGACAGCACTTTCACCACTTTGAGACAAGGTTTCTTTCACAGATGTTAGGACTAGAATTGTTATTAAGATTATCTCTTCTGATATAAAGCAGAAGAAGTGATGGACTGTCATCCTGCAGCTCCTGAGCTCTAATTCAACTGGAGCAGACCATTTAAAAGACATCTTATTTTAAATTATTCAAATTTTTGATTTATTGCCCTTTGAAATAAATACTAGAGAAAAAAAATAATCCCATTTTGTAAAAAAAAAAAAAAGATTGTTGCTCTTTGAAGACCATGGATAAAATTTCAGAAGTATTTAAGAGTTGAGTGGTCTAAATTTTTATTAACTTTGGCATGGAAGTCACATAGGAATATTTGAAATTATAATTTAATAGCCAATTAGGACATAATATGGAATCTTTTTCCCTGCTGCTTACCGAAGGCTGTTGATGTTGTCATGTGCATAATTAAATATATGGAATCAATTCAAATAAAATGAATTGGTGTTTTCACTACAGTTTTCAACTTGTTTATGTATCCTTTGACACATAAACCAAACATATACACATGAAATAAATAGTTCCAGTTTCTGGAACTATGCAAGTCTGTTTTCTAATTACTTACATGACTCATTAGAGTGTGGTGACAGTGTCAAGTTCTATCACAGAATGCCAAATTGCTTGAATCATGACTGACCCATGCAGTCTTAAACAGCCTGGGTGAGGTAATATAACATGACATGAAACCTCATGCAGTGTCAGAAAAGTCATCATTTTTCTCTACACATTATGTGATGAATCCAAGCAAGATTGTATGTTGAAGTTCTCACTGGTGAAAAGAAAATATTGCAACTTCAGTGAAAGACTTAAGGTGCCTTGATTTACACTAACACAAATGGGGTAAATGATCCTTGACACAGAAAATTCCTGCTGTTGAACACTGTTAAACTTTAAATCCATATAAGTGAAGAAACCACCATGTAATTTTTCATTATATTTCTGCAATACTTCTAGCAGTTTAAATTACATTAACAAAAACAAAGGAAAAGAAATTTAAATATTTGTTTCTTTGGTTTAAAAAAAATACTTCATCAAAATAAAATAATGAAACTATAGTGATTTGCAGTAATGGTTTGGAGCAGGAAATTAAAAGACAGCTTTCATAGGTATATCAAAGGTTTTTTCAAAAACTTTCTTGAAGCCACTTACAAGAACAGGTCTGTATTCTAATTACAACACACAAATTAGGAAAAGCTATGATTCAATTTGTAACTTGTAGAGAAAAAGACCCCCAATTTTTTAACTGACAGCACATTGTACGTCTCATTTTATAAATAGTAGCACTGAAAATGTTCAGCATAATACTCAAAAGTAAGATACTCAAAATCAGTGCTTTATATCTCTTTCTAATTTCTACAGAATCACGTCTGTTACACATCCCACCCTTACACTTTTTCATCTTCATTAGCAATTCCCTTGTCAGTATTCTATAAAAAAGTACAAAATGAATACTTTCTTAGAAACATAAACTCAGCTGTCTCAGCTGTGTCTGTCAAACTGATATGCACCATCTTTATTTAGAAAACCAAGTCATCTTGTTTTTCCATCAGTGAATATAAATATTGATACTTTATGTAAATAAGTGCATAATATATTACATTGGAAAAATCCTTGTCATTTATACTCCTAGGCTATATAGTTGAATTATAGTTTAAAGATATTTAGCACAGTGTTCTAATAGTCAGTCTTTTATGGTCTTACAATTTTTCAAGGTAATGCTAAAATATTATTTAAAGGAAGCAAGTCCATTAAATTTTTAGAGAAATTTAGGAATTTGGGAAACATTTACCAGTATGTGACAAATGTGTAAGACTATATCTTTAAAAGAGTATTTAGTTTCAACGCAGGATAAACAGGTTTTCTTGAGGAGCAATAATTTGTAGATTGTTTTGAAGTTATTTGAACTACAGAAATTTTACACAGTTCATTAATAACAAACATTTTAGTTTCTGATTCATGTAGACCAGATTCACTTATCCCTCCCAATTTGAAAAGCAACCTATTCCCCTGAAGAGCTGTTGTGGGGATTTCAAATAATAAATAAACAGGTAAACATATGCTAGGTTAAAAAAGATTGGGGTTATAGAAGAATGAGTTGACTCTCTCTCACATTCCATGAAATATTTCAATAGCTTTTGTTCCATTCCCATATTTTAAAAAATCAAAGACCTGAAGAACATCTTACAAAATGAGATTATTTATTTCTAATTAGTTGTTGTTTATGTTATTTTAACTATAGAATCACAGAACCATAAAATATGCTGAGTTGGAAGGGACTCATCAAGATCATCAAGTCCAACTCCTGGCTCTACACTGTTGACTGCTAAATACTTGCTTATAATATTTTTTAAGTCTGTGCTTTAGCTGAACAGAAAAAGACTGATGTAAAAT
Source organism: Entomyzon cyanotis (assembly GCA_024500445.1). Taxonomy (NCBI): domain Eukaryota; kingdom Metazoa; phylum Chordata; class Aves; order Passeriformes; family Meliphagidae; genus Entomyzon; species Entomyzon cyanotis. The sequence goes on along the minus strand of JAKEPQ010001009.1, from coordinate 19,714,177 downwards.
GCATTGTTTCCATCTTCTTAACGAAAAACTAATTATCCATTTCCTGTTTGTAAAGTCCTGTAAGTGTATCAAGACCATGGAAGGACCATCCCAGTGCATTTCATATTGATTAATGTTTGTATTATTTCGTATAGCCAAGGTCACTTTTCTCTCTCTAACTTTCTACTTGTAATCCTGAATATGTTACAGATTTTTTTTTCAAATCATTTTAAAAATGCTTATAATGTGGTATAATATCAAGAAAATTTTCCCTTTGGCATTCTAAAATGGAGCTGATTTACTACAACACCAGAGGTCTCTGACTTAAATCTGCAGAGCAAATCTGAAAGCAATTTCATTTATCATTTTTCTCAGGGATTTTCAAGGGTTACCTTTAGCAAAATCCCATGCCGATGAAAGTGAACTTGACAATGCAGAATATATGAAGCATCCTTCCATTAAATCTTATATAGCTTCCACTGACTTCAGACAACTGATAGGGCTCAGAGCAGGAGAAGTTTTATCCGTACACATTTCAAACCAGTTTTCTCTCTGACTGTCCAGGTCTCCAAGGACAAATTTAGCAATGAAAATGAGAGGAAGTACTAAAAGTGTTAAACCAAATTAGAGAGAGAGAGAGAGAGAGAGTGTGTGTGTGTGTGTGTGTGTGTGCGTGTGTGTGTGTGTGTGTGTGTGTGTGTATGGCACTTGAATAAGCACTTTGGAGTTCAAAAGTTCTCCATGTAAACATATCCTAGGCATGCCAGAAATACAGAGAGTAATTAATATAGCTTAATGTATAACAGAGGTTTTCATTAAGCACAATTAGATAACCAAATTTAGCAATTTTACCATGAGGACTATAAAACATTTTATAAGTTTAAAGATTCAGACTCAACAAAGAACAATTCTTACAGTATCCTGAAATTAAATGCATAGTGTTTTTAGAAAATAATTACCAATATTTACAATTTATATTAGTGAATTAATGTTTGTGATTCATATTGAATATCTTCAAAGCTTAACAAATTTGCACTCGTTGGTTGTCCATCATTGACATTGCTCTTCATCTGCATACAGAAACTCATAATTCAGGTTTCAAGTGAGAGCCATTTTGTACTTAAAATCCTCACCTTTCCCTTTTTTAAAGTGATGGAAGTGTTCAGGGGCTATTGCTAGAGTGTTTTTGATGCAGCACTTTCTGAAAGCAGCAGATCATTAACATTAACACCAGGTTTAATATTAATGATAGAATTTACAATATGATATTAAAATTTAAATGAACAGAGTACTGTGCAAATACCAGTTGTGCACATGAATATAAAATGGAGTATCTCATAGGTGAATTTATTCTCCATCCCTATGCAATTTTGACTGCATATCACTTGGTTAACAATCTGCTAAGAGAGATCTAACCAAGAGTCAGCTTGCTCAAGCCCCCTCACAAATTCTTTGTTTAAATATTATTTTCTAGACCTGAAACCTTGGAATTACTTTGGTTTTACAGTTCACCTCTTCAGAGGTCTAGTATAAAGTCTTTAGAATGGCTCTGAAAATAACCCTTTCATATTAAAAAACATTTTTTAAAAAAGGCCTAAAATAATACCTGTGTACATTTTTGCAAATGCCAATTCTTGATGCACTTCTTCAAAACTAGGTGACATTTTTCCAGGGCATGTATTCCCAAAGGATACCACACAGACTTTGTCTCAGCAGCTGCTGCCAAGTTATACATGAATACTCTCCAAGAATGCATAGTTCCTCCCCATACATAAAGAGCCAGGAACAGCTAGTCTTCCAGCAGTTCCCACTACAAAACCCATCAGGATACACAGGCTCTGATGTTTATGATCCCTACTCAAAAGGGGGCATATGGCCATCCTACATCTGTGCATATATCTTCACCACAGGAGCACAGCATCTGTGCAGAACCAGAGTTCCTTCTCCCTACATTGTCCCCACAACTAAATATTCATGTATTATGAAAATATGCCTCTGCCTGAACTGTTTCTGCTTCTGAGAGCCTTCTGGGTCTGCTCTACTTCCAGAGGTAGCGGGTTGGGTGAAGGAATCCCAGCATTTTAAAATTCCCTCCTTTCAAACTGTTCTCCACCATCTTCACCTACTGCATATCACAGAGGTCAGGCCTGTCACCTTAGTTTGGGCTTCACCTGCTGGAGTATTCCAGGATGCAGCAGTTCTTAAAACTGAAATGGTGTTAATAACCTATTACTATCACAGAATTTCCTGAACTGCTTCAGCTGTAAAGTCAAAAAGTCATGTTTTGGTGGAACACTAGACTCAAAACCTCTTTGGATTTTCTTTTCTCACAAACTAGAGTGCTAATAGTTGTGCCTGTAATTAATATTGAGATAGACAACTTCAGTATTCTTGATATTTGACACAAACATTAGTGCTGCAGAATAAACCTTTAGTATGATCAGAAATGGCATTTTAGTATGATCAGAAATCTTCATTTTATTGAGTCAATTTGAGTGTACATTTAGAGATAAGTATCAGTTTTGAATACCAGACTGTCCTCTGAGGGAACAGTTTAGTCTGAAGATTAAACCTTTCTCTACATTTGCCAAATGGGAGCAGCTTCATGCATAGATTCATCAAAATGCTCTTTTCTACAGAGTACGGATAGGAACATACAAATTGTGTTTCACATACAGATGAACACAATTTATTTTTTAATCTGCACTTTTTCTTCAAATACAAACTATCAGTCTCTCACCACTGAATGCTTGCTTAATCTGCAGTTTGGAAGCAAAGGCTTGCACAAACAAATTTGGGAAAGTCATTGAAATATCAGACATGAAGTTCCTCTTTGTTTCCTTTTTTCCTTTTCCTAGCTTTTATTTCTTTCCATTTTAGCTCTTGATCCATGTGGCTAAATTCAATGTGTTCCTGTGAAAACAAATTTGCGTTTGTTTTTTTCACAAGTATTCTTTTCATGACAGTTATGTATATATATGTAAAATAAGTGATTTGAATCATAAGCGTCATTACAGGTTCCTGTTCTTTAAAGAATATTATTCTTGTGTCTCTGCTCCTTCTCATAAAAAGGAAAAATAAAATAATTATGTAATTAAAGTCTAAGGACTTCACAGATAAGAGAAAGCTAAAAGTATCATTTAATGAAAAGCATTGTGTGGTATGATTACATTCATTCAGTATCATGTCCTGAGTTTCTGAGGTTGAAATGGGCAGCTGGTTAATGAATAAGATGTATTCTGTCACAGTTTTGTGTATATTGGTGTCGGGTTCCTCGAACCCGGGACTCAGTTCGGAATCGGGGTGACCGGACTGCGAGGCCTTCCCCAGGCAGCGGCAGCTCACCCTTCGGGGCGGCGGGTGGAAAGATGGAAAAAGCTGCGCTCCTGAGGGAGCTGCGGAGGTTGGAGATCAGATGGCAAAAGCAAGAAACGTAGGCAATTCTGAGCTGGGTCGAAGAAGGGTTTATTGAGGGTCGGGCAGGGAGGTCAGGACGGCAGGTAGGGGTGCTCAGAATGGCGCTGCTCTGTGCTGTGCAGCAGGTTTTAAGGTAACGGAAAAGGGGAGGGGAAGCGCGAGACGGCCAATGGGGTACAGAGAACTCATGACTGACAACAAATTAACTCAATGGGAACACAGAAGGGGAGGGTACAAGATTCAGACAAACCAATCACTGATAACTCAACAAGGGAACAAAGGAGAAGTTTCTAGAATAGAACCATTTAAGGAACAGGGGAGGGGAGAGAAGCAGGGCCAATTGTCAAGCGCACTGGCGCATATTAACTAATCTGGTGGCAAGGGTCCCTGAGAGTGATTTTTCAGGTCACCATGACCAAGGAGCTTACTCAAATCCATGACTCCTCAAGGGCTTTGCCATGGCATCCTGAACCTGAGGCGCTCAACTGCGCCAAGGCCACCACAACATATTGGCATAAGATAAAGATTAGGATGTCTTTCTGTTGGAAAGAAAGAGAATTTTTCATGCCAGCAAGTGAGGACAGTGGCTAGGAATGGCAAGTGAGAATTCAAGGAATTCTGATATCATAAAATTTTCATGTTGGATGCAGACAGATATGTGTTTTTAACTCTCCATTCATCAATACTCTACTTAGAGAGATCCTGCCTTTTACTTGCATGAAATATAGACTTGTCACTTCCAACTTTACCTCTGCACTGGAAGCAGTAGTAGAGCTGTCTCAGCATCAGGCTCTGAAGGCCAGGGCAGTGCATTTCATGTTCTAGGAAAGCAGGTTGTTAGTTAACCTGTTCACCTTGATACTCTATATTACTATGATGTAAAATTGGTCCTGGCTTCTATCATTTTACCCCACTGCAGTTGTGATTTGCGACTGGGGTCTCTGGCCACCAATAAAATACAAATAGTAATAACTGAAGTTATTGAGCAGAGCTAAATTTCAGCATTGCAGAAATACTATTACAACTTGTCTTCAGGATTGCTTCTCAACTCCTTCTAGAACCAAGTGGATTGCAGAAGTCCTACAGCATCTCATTGCTCTTGTCTAAATGCTTCCTGAAAGGCCATTTACTCAAAGGAGAATCCTTTCACTCACCATCTCTCACCTAGGCACGGTTAATCAGTAGCAGTACCTACCTCCAGGTGTGTATTGTACAGCTCTGCCAAAACAGCAAGTACTGTGGTGAGATAATCTTCCTTAATCAATAAAATCACAGTCACTCCAGATTAAGGTGAACTCCCTGTATTTTCCCTGGGTGAAAAACGCTCATGTGCAATATGGTTCAGTTTATGACTCTGTCAGACCAGAAGCAAAGCCTCTGTAATGGAAGCATTCAAAATTTGTTGTTGGTTCTGTATGAGCATTTACAAATCCAGAGACAAGGGTTTGTCCATCGCTCTCTAAGTGTGAAACTTATAACATTTCACCTACTTTTAAACATTTTTTTGGCAGCAATAACAAGCAAAAGCAGTAGAAGTGTGAAACTGTCAAGATTCTGACTCAATTGTAACAGAAACTGACATTCCTACACAGCAAGTTGTGTTTCAGAATAACAAAATATTTTAAGAAGTAAACATAGAGGTCACTCCCTAGGGTAGTGGGCTCTGGCTGTCTCTGGAAAAGAATACAGGAGCCCTTTATTACATACAGCATAGCTTCAAACTGTTATTTCAAAAAGAAAATGAAAAATGTCAGTTTTCACAGATAAAGGAAAACTTACAGTTTCAACCTCACAACTTGGCACTATTGAAATCCCATTAGACTGAATCTTACTAAAATGAGAGAACAAATAGAAGTGTGACTGAGTCAAGTTATAGTCATTGGTCCTGCTTTGGCTGAGCATTAATTGAAATTTCCATTATATTTAATTCTTTTTCTTTTTTTCTCCTACTCAGGTAGTCATTCCTCTGCATAAGAAACTGTAATCTATTTAGCCACTTAATACACATGCAGTTCAGGTTTAACTTTGAAAGTCCTAGCCACCCTTTCAAAACGAAAATGGCACCCTCCACCCACAAAAGTAACTGCAAAGTTGTCAAGGCCTTAAATAACCAAAAATGGCCTATTTAACCCTAAATATTCTCTCCAAGATGTCAAGTGTCTGATAGTGCCAAAGCATAAATCTTAGTTTGATAAAAATTTTTGTGTGCCACAAATGGAAAGAGTGTAACCCCATCCTGTAGTAAATACATCTTTCCCATCTTTCAGCTCTTCAGCTAAAACACCAATAGCTTCTTCTCCAACTCATGAAGGTTGTTGCTCTGGCACCAGGAAAATGTTCATCCCTCCTTGCTTCACTCAGGCACATCCCCCTTTCCACAGTTCTTACCATTTCAAATGTCTGCAAAGGGTAAGAAAAGCCTGGACCAATTTTCTCACAGAGATTTGGAAAGAAGAGAGATATTCTGGGAAGAGACCCCAGCTGAGTCTTAAACCAGCCCATGATTATCCCCTTGCTCCTGTCAGCTGTGCTGTTACCTGCCAGGAACAGGCTGTAGCTCACATCTCACCAGTATTTCTGCATCTTCCTACAAATGCTTGTAAACTTCTGTTTTGACATTAGCTACAGTCATAATGAGTAATGGGAAGTAGCTATTACACATTTTATAGAATTCATGGAGCATGTATTTGCTTTTGGCATGCAGTCCAGCAGAGAACTGCAAGATTAAGTAGTTACATCTTGCAAGCTGAGAGGCACATTTGCGGTATCGTTAATAAACATCATGGCTTTGAGTGTATTTAAATTAATATAATTTGTTAAATCTTTCTGTACAGGAAATCAATTTTACTAGGGTAGAGACAAAAAGTTAATCAAGCTTAGTCAAAATTGTCCTTTTCAATTTTGTTTACAGAAAAATAACCCCATAGATTTTTAGCAAAAAGAAAAATCAGCAGCTGAAATTGTGAAGTAAAATCTGAGTATCTTAAAAGATTTCTGAAAAGTCAGGAAGATGACAGGTTGTTTGCAGTTTTTACTGAAGTTTCTCAAATTACACAGGGAGCTACAAGTACAGCTTCTGTTGGCACTAATGGAATGTCAATGAAAATGCAACCTTTCAAGTGCTCTGTGCTTTGAGGAGTTCATGCTGTGAAAGTATCCCTCCCAAATAATTTTGGTTTATGTCATATGCCCAAGGCAAATCAGCAGTTTTCTCTCATCACTACCAAAGTATTGATGTAAAAACATAGACATAAAACAGTTGTCTACAGGCAGAACTCCCCCTGAAAAAGCAGCCATTTGTCCTGATCTGTCTCTCAGCAGTCTTAGCTGAAAGGCTGTTGTGGAGGAGAAGTATCAAGATTTTTAGGTGCCTGCATTATGCCTTTTGAAGTATTTATGAACCAGAAATAGGTACTGGTAGGGACCAAACCAGAAAGAAAACAGAAGCAAGGAATAGACTTTTTAACTATCTGCTGTAGGTGGTCATGAGTAATTTGCCAAAAGACATTCCCAGATGGTGGAACACACCCTTATAATTTTTATTTCAATGGCAAAAATGATATTTATTTTTATGTTTCCACTTTTTAAAGTTTCTAAAGGCACTATATTCCCAGTCCATATCCACTTAAACTCATTCCTGAAATAAAATACTGCAATAACAACCTCAGAGTGTCTTGACAGGACATCCATTGCAGATCTGCCTTGCCTCCCTCCAGCACCTGGAGCAGCAGCTGCAGGAATTGGGGCTTTCCTTTCTTTATTTCTTGCTCTGTCCTAGGATGATATCTCCCTGTTTATGACAGTCACTTTCAGAAGTGGCATTAACATAATCTAAATCTGACTAGTTGCACAGTCTTCCTCTGCAATGATGCCATGCTGTTTCTTGATTAGTTAGAAAGAAATAAATACACTCTTCTAAAATATATATAATCTTTATTATTTCTGGTCTGATACTCGTGATTCATACCAGTAATAAACCAAACTCCTCAAACTACCTGGGCTTGCAGTTAACATTAGTTTTGTATATAGTGTATGCAAAGCAGAGGAAAGGGAACTCAGAAAATTATGAGTTTTGTATTCAGCCACTGTCTTTTTTCAACTTGACTTCTGTCATCACTTTGCCTTTAATCAGGATTCGTATTATTGTCTTGCCTCAGATTACCTTTCTAACTTTTTCAAATCATTAAAATAGAAACTCCAAAATTGAACTTCAGAAGACGTGTCTCTATATATTTTTCAGTATTTTTTCCTTCCTTTAATCAATCACTGGGACTAGACCACAAAGTCAAAATTAATCCTCATTGTTCCTTTCTCCTCACATTCATGCTTTTACTTCCATCCTCACAAATTTACACATCTTTTATGAATCCTGCGTCCCTTTACTTTTCATTTTCTAAGTTGGTCCTTCCTTCTTTCTCAGCATTTTATTTTGTGCATCGACCTACACATATTTAAGACTTAATTGACTTTTGCAATATTTCTATAAAACAATATTTTTTTGTAGTTCCATGCTTTATTCTACATTAGGTTCTGGCTCTATGTCCTCACTTTTGAACTTTTGCACAATATCCTTTCCACAACAGTAATGGCTCTCATCTCCATCCCCAGTTCTGATCACTACACTATGCCATGTTGTCTCTTTTTTTCCTTACAAACAAAAATTTGCATCTTTTTTCTTTCTTGTTCAGCAGGCTAAATCACTCATCCCTTTAGAATTTTTCATGATTGATATTTTGGAGCTGCCTGCCATGCCATATGACCACTTCCTTCAAACCAATCTATACTAGTGAACCTGATTTCTAAGACTCCAGTTCACTTTTTCACAAGTTGACCAGGCATAAATAATAGCCATATGATTAAGAATGCTTAAATTCACCACCACTTAAAACCTGACTGACAATCAATGCTCGACAGTGATGTTGAGGAAAGATGTTCAGCTACAATTACAGAATTAGAGATGTATTGACTTTTTACTTGAGGCTCCAACTCCCGGTAGATAACTAGAGTGATTCTGTGTACATGACAAGATCATAACCCCTGAAGTTAGATCTACAATAATTGTAATTACTGCCTACAGAAACATAACATTGCCCTTAATCCCTCATGATTTCAGTAGCTATATTGAGCTAATTTTTGTCATTATTATTCTAGTGATAAAATTTTTATGAATAGGAAAAAAGCTTTTCTGACTGATTCTTTCATTTGTCTTTCAGAGGTGCACTGTCAACTAATAGTTTGATGTTTGTATCTATCATTTCAGATTTTCTAATATTCCTGTCTTTGAAAGTTCTTAGTCTGTCCACATGCCCTACCTTGAATCATATTCACCCAGAACACAGCAGGCCCTGACAACAACTCTCTTCAGTAGCGTGGCCACCAGGTCTCTGCTGTATGCCCCAGGGTATGGCTGGGGGATGTGTGGGGGAGACTGAGGACCAAAGCCTACTGGGATAGCAGACTGCACTCCTACTTGTATCTCTGATTGCAAGAAATCACAGGAGCAAATTATCCCCAATTTTTGTCTCACCGAGTGGATTTTGTCTCACCAAGTCCCCTTGGCTCACCCCAAAAGAGAACAAAGGAGCAAACAGTACACATACAAGTCAGATGGGCAGGAGACCAGGACTTGGAAATGAGGCCACATTGAATGTATCTCACAGGAAAAAACAAGGGAAAAGTTAACCAAATTCCTTTTGGAGGTTTTTTCCTCAACCGAAGATAATCCTTTTTTGGTGAAATCAATGGATTATAGCTCATGAATACTTGAATTCCAATCTAAAAGTATGCTAGGGAAAAATAGGTTCTTTTCCCCCTCTTTTCCCCCTTTTGCAGAAAATATAGATAAGATAACCTTACATGAATGACCTGTCATGAAATAGGTCTCTCCATGGTGTGGGATGAAGCCTCTGCATTCCATGGGACTGGTGGTGAGACAAGAACTGTCTGCCAAATTTGGGGAGTTGTATCCTGTCAATGTGGAAAATTTTTAGCAGTTCTAAGTTGTGAGACATGTAAAACCCGATTTTATGTACTGTGACATCCCTATCAGAGGATCCTGTCACAAAACCTGTGTTATCCTAGACAATTACATATACATCTATAGTGTATATTAAAATGCTATTTGTTTTATGACCATGTTCCGAGTCAGTCCTTGTCTGCCTTGAAACTGAATGACTAATGGCCTGATAAACCAACTTTACTAGCACTAGTTTCCAACACAAAAAATTATACATTATGGACTAACTAAAATGTCTAATCTCCTTAAGTAAAAGATCTTTCTATTCCTTCTTTATTTGATTAGGATTTTGAGTAGTGGAAAACCAAATCAGCAGGCAGACTTCATTAATGTATTGGGGTTGGGGAATAGTGCATTTTTAAAAATAAATTTTGCATTTTATTTGTTATTTAAGAACTTTAAAGAAAGAAACAGTTTAAATGTCTCTTCCTTACTCAGTACTGTGGTCCTAGGTTCTTGTCAATTTTTAACTACATTTTCAAAGCAACACAAAGCATTTCAATCAGCTGGTTCCCATTGTTTAAGAATCATTTCACTCTCCTTAAAATCATTATGTTGTAAACACTAATCTATGCTCCTTCCTCTCATCTTCACTTAATGCCATTTCTTCTATATTTTTAGAGTACATGGAGGACAACATCAAAACCAAGGAACTAACATATGTATTTCTAATTGTTTGTTTGAAAGATCTGATTTTAGACCATTTAAACCATTATTTGTCTTTCTGATTTTAGTGTTACCCTCTTTGCCAGAGTCATTGATTGTCGCTGTTGAGCCGCTAGCTGAGAAATGACCCAGGTTCTCAGACAAGGAAAGAGAAAAGGTGTCTTTAATATTTTGATTTCCATATATATAGAGTCTTCAGAGGTCACCCAGATTGGTCAGCCAGAAACCTCCCCCTAGGCCCAACTGGCCAAGCCCGAACTGACCTAATCCGGAGACGTTGTTTGCAAAACATCCAAACTTTATCTTTGTTTATGAAATGTAGCAAAATGTTCTCACGGGAAAGACCTGTGCTAGCCACAAACATTGACCATTGATGTGGTTTTTTTCTTCCTCATATCTTAAACTAAATTTGTCTTAAAATTTACTAGAAACAATTTCCTGCAGAATTATCAGCACACTTTTTCACACAAATGGACAAGTTTCTCAGAGACAGCCATGGCAGGAGTGTGTCCAAGTAATCAAGCAGAACAGCTCCAAGACACACCTCCAGGTAAAGAGGCACAGTAAATTTTTAACTCCCTGGCACCAGTTTACTTGCTAAAGTATTATCAGACTCATCAATGTAATAGAAAAGATGGAAAGTGGGTGCTCTTTGCCAAAGGCCAATGTCAGGATTTACATCAGGCTTGTGTAGAAGTGAGAAATCACCTCCCTGAGATTACACTGCCACTTTGTTGTCATGACTTGTGAAGGAAAACCAACCACCCTATTTTTACAAGCCTGTAAAACCCTGAAGTCCCTAGAGGGACTGTCTGCAGCCTGCATAGATGCACATAATGTGCTGCATAACACAGCACATTAAATTCCAAAGGGGAGAGCTTCAGCATCTCTGGCTGATTTCCCAACAGGTCTGGAACCTTATAGAAAGAACAAGATGTTCAGACAAGAAGCAAAGAGCACTGTGTTCATAATAGCAACTGAATACATAATAACCAACAGTAGGGGAAGAATGAGTATGTAGAGCTATATGCAAGATATGCAGCAAGTCCTACCTTGGCTTGCAGAGCACTTAGAGCTAAATTCAGTGCCGGCTCTGGCAGTAACACAATTAGTGGTCCAAATGCTGCAGCCATGAATACAGAGCCTGTAGTTATCATTTACACATCGCATGCCAAGATCATTCACTTCACTGGGAAGAGAATCAACGTACCTAAGTGGCCCTGCTGAGCCATTCCAGTATCCAGGCACACTGCAAAGTAGGCCACTCTCAGCATGACTATGGTATTTTCTTCTATATACACTATCCATATGGTAAAAATAAGACCCAGATTTTGCAGTTAGACTTGCTTTTTAAGCTAAACCAGGTCACTGTTTTGTTGATGCAGTTTCATGCTTAGGAATTGTACTGAATTGAAGGCATTAACTGTAATATCAGATACTTTATTACGTGATTTGCTGGAAGCAGTCATCTGTATATCCTTGTAGCACATCATTATAGATGAAAAATCATACTGGCAGATACAGAAAAAGGCTAAATTAAGACAAGCATTAAAGGTCCCAGTTGCTGGTACCATTTGTCACTGCACAAAAATCAATGATTATTCTTAAAAAAGACACCTTGTCTATGTGCAATGCAAAGTAAAGAACAAAACATAACTTGAGAATTCTCTATAGGAGTCTCTTGACATCTTAAAACTTTTTCAGGAGAAGAACTCTATTCATATTTTCTTTGAAACCTACTGCTCTCCAGCTGGGATCATCTAGGGAAGGCATGAGAGGTCATACCTGCTCAATTCTGTGTAATAATCTCTGACTGTGAGAATGGTGATCCCTGAAAATCAGGTCAGTAACGTAAAAAAAAAAAAAAAAAAAAATTCTTCACATATACATTGTAAATATGAGCTAATGAAACCATGTGCATGCTGTATCAACATTATGTCAAACTACGCATTTATCAACAATCATGGCAGTTCATGAATTTTTCCTGAGGTTCTTGACCATCCTGACAGTAATCCACTGAACACTCTCTTGTTTTCCCAAAATCCTTTTTGAAATGGCCCAAAAGTGGATGAATTTCAGGTGTAAACTCACCAATGACAACAAGGGAAATAAAAACTACAAACATTTGCTTTGATCCACTGGCAATGCTCCTCTTCATGTTTCTCTGAGTTTCAACTTAACCTGTTTGTGAGGTTTGTCTTATCTGAAATGAGAAAGAAATTTCAGCTGACATTCAAACTGGTGTCCACTCTGACTGCTCAGGTTGTCTTCAACAGTCAGCCAGTCTGTTCCCAGCCTGCAAAGATTTACATAGTTCTTTTTCTCAGGGCTGAAACATTTATACTTTTCATATTGAACACCATGAGACTTCAGCTGGTCCATTTTTGCATTTTTCTGTGGTACTTCTAAATCAAAATTCTGCCATTTGGCAAATCAATCAATCTTCTCCTTGATGTAGCATCATCCATAAATTTGCTGAGAGTGTATTATGTCACATCATCCAGCCTGCTGATGAAGATATTGAATAACACCAGCTCCAGTATTGACCCTAGGGCAGCTCTGTACCTCTGCCAAATGAACATCAAGCTATTGATTACTGCACAATGAGCTTGGCAGGTTGGCAGTACAGCTGGTTTTCAAACAGTGTGACAGCCCATTTGTACAGCCCAGGGTTCCTCTGATTCCAGCTAAGAATACTTGGAATCCAGTGTCAAAAACATTGTTCAGACTCAAGGTGCACTAACCCACTCTCAGGCACACATCTGGTCTTTTCTCCAGATAAAGGGCAAAAAGTTGGGTCAAGTAAGATTTGCCCAGGTAAGCCAGGTGACAAATTAGCAGTGACTAATTTGATTTCTTTCTTTCTATCTTAGAAATGAATTCCAAGGTGACATGTTTCCTGGTCAGGCACTGAGGTAATGCCTACACTTCTCTGTTTCCTTCTGGCTGTTCTTTGGATGGAAGCAACATTTGCTTTTTTCTAGTTGTTGGGGACCTTGAGTAACACAACTTTTCATTAGATGACAGACAATGTAAGTGCTTTTGGGCACCCTTGGGTGGCCCTCCTTGGTAGAATTTTAACTTCTGCCTAGCCCCTAACGTGTCTGTCCTGTCCAATATGTCCCCACTCCTCAGCCCTTTGGCTGTCCTTTACTTCTTAATCCATTTCATAACACACTTAAAAAATCATTTTCCAAGCATAGCAGTCTTATGAGTACTATTGATGTATTTTCAAAAATGTTTTCCTCAGATGCTTGAAAATAATAATTTCCACTATAGAGAGATACTGTACTACTGGCCATGGAAACTAATACAACAGTCCTGCCTTTATTACACAGGAAATCTGAGGAGAAGTCAGAAAAAAATCCACTGAGGCATCACTATCCAAAGACACTACAGCAATGTCATGATATAATCTTATCAAATGAAAATAAGAACAGATATCCTAAACCTTGGGAGGAAGAAAATATCATTCCACTCCTGTCAGGAGGGGCTGCTTCCACAGCACTCTCTCCTTGCTGCTGTTTCCACTGATACAGTTGTTGGAGTTTGAGTAAAGCTTTTATTTTAGTGACTACAGTTATATTCTTAGTGACCTGTCAGTACAACCTCTGCACTCAGCCTACCACAAACAATAGGTTAAATCATTGATTCTGAATTGACTTTATGGTAGAAATATTAAAAGTATAAACTACATGAGGGATTTCAGCTGAAATAAGCAACTTCTTTTAGGTAATTTGTGTGAGACATGCATTCCAGGATAAAAGAATCTAATGAATCTACAGAAGAATCTCATACGTATTGTAGGTTGACTAAATCAAGCCTTGACATATGTTCCATAAAGCATTCCTATTTTTCTTCTGCTCTGCAAATAACCAAAGTTGGACACAATTCCCTCAGAGCAGAGTGAAAAAAACCCAAAACATCACCTTTTCCACACAGAAATAAATAAGTAAAATATGAGTAAATGTTAGGAAAGACACCAACCGGCAGCTACATTCTGGCTTTTATTGGCATATATTTGAATTCCTTGCCATAATCTCAGTAGTGGTGTGTTTGTCACCAGCTGTGTCATTACCAAGCTACATGCAACCTCATGACATCCCCTGCTGTCCTCAGTATATGCCATGATATGTGTCACAAAAAGTGATTCATGAATGCAACACTATCTTACAGGACTACTTGGTGGCATTGCAAAAGGTGGCTTTGAAAAGTCTTCCAGTTTTTTCAGGATACGAATAACAAATCAGAATTTGTCCTCATAAAAGGACCTTAGAATTTTTTCTTAAAATGTTTTACAAATTTTTAGTCACAAAAAAGAAATAAAAATGGATTTTTTTCTGCTAACAGCTATCGATATGTTTTATTCTAGGAGCTGCAGTCCTCCCAAGAGTCACATCTTTATATGCACAGAAGAAAATGCACATAAAAGTGAATCTCATAGGGCAAAAATGAATGAATGTTTAACCCTGTAAGAGTAAATTAAGGGAAAAATGCTCAAAATCTAATAGATATTAAATATGTGTATGTATATTAACACATTTTAGTATAAATCTGTAGTTTCATGTGGAGTCAGACCTGCCAATGACAAAATAGACTCTCCCCTAATATATGATCCAGAAGAGCTCCTTTCTGGGGCTACCTCTCGCTGTAGATACCTGAATTAAATTTCTCTTTACATCACCTGAAACTTCCCTTGTTGTTCACTTCAACCATTTGTAATCTCAGAAATGTTTGGTTTTAGAGAAGAATTAATTTTTAAAAATTGAAAGTTTAAAGGCAATGTCCCAATAATGTCCCTATTTATAAAAAGGAATGGAGATTTTGTTCATTTAGCTGCAGTCCTCAAGCAAGGACATGAATGGATCCCACGTAAGTGCAGGAACTTCACGTTCCCTAAAAAAGCAGACTGACTAAATCCTACCCACAGTTATTACTGTTAAATTTGTACCTGCAAGACCCAGTTAGTCTTATATCAATATCAATACCTAACTAGCATACAGAACTCACAAGATATCATAATAAAACTGTATTACGTTGTTTTTAATGTCCCTGTATCTAGATAGTATACAAAACCACACTGATTTAAGAAATAACAAATTCTATCACAGTGTTCATAGCCTCTGATTTTTTACAGTATTTCAGATTTTTTTTTTCTAAATGATGATTTTTGGATGCCATTAGAATCCAGATCAAGCTCACCTTTGAAAAGGCAGACCAAACTTATATTTCTTTCTTGTAATAAAAGGAGACAGCTCTTTCAAAACATGTATTTTGTAGGTATTGAGGTTCAGCTTCAAAAGAGGCTTTTGTATCACAACTCATTAAGGATAACTGATGATAAATAGAACAAGATTATTCTAAAAGAGATCTGCAACTCAATTTATTAGGGCTTCAAATTGATAAAGAATTAATTGATGTGAGTTTTAGTCATTAAGACTGACTGTAAGTCATGAGCTATTAGTGAACTATATAGCACTTTCACAAAGCTGTTCTAAAATTAAAATTATTAAAATTATTAAAAATAGGTTGCACAAAATACACAAAAATAGTTTCCAATGCCTTTGAAAAAATATATGAGAGGTTTGCTTCTACTCATTGTTACAATTTGCCCTGTGGATTTAAGGGAATTACACGAGTCATCATTTCTGGAAAAGTCATCAGAAGAGTCTTCCTGGCTTATGAAAATCATAAAAAATTTAATAGAGTAGAATTCTAGTAAGGACACTTGCTCAGGTGACCACAGAGGGCTTTGATGTTCAAGTACTATAATGAAAGACCAAAAGAAATCTTTGAAACATGTTAAAGAACTGGCAGCAAGCCAAAAGTGTTTTTTTAATTAAATAAATCTATTATTATTTTGCAACCAGGAAGCACCATGGAAGTTTTGTGCTGAGCATAAAATAAAGAAAAGGAGGTAGTAAAAATGATTAACCAAAATGAAGAATCAACACCTGTAATATTGGTAATACCCTAAGGCGAAATTTGCATGCATAAACCAACCCAGTTTTTGTAGGAGGTTAACAATCTCCACAGCCTCAACAAAGTGGATTTGTTTCAGAAGGAAAAAAACTGACTCACTTTGAGAGAAGATTTCATTTAATTAGCTGTTACACTAACACTAGGGGATCAGGACCCAAAACCATGTTGAAGAGCCAGCCAGCTGATCTGACAGCATTAAAATACATGGTTAACAGATCATGAGATAGAATTAAAATAGAGATGGATGAAACTGCAAAAAACCCTAGTTAGTTCAAGAACCAGTGTGCATCTCTAGAAAGTATGTGAATTGTTTCCAAGATAGAAAGGTTTGGCTTTAATGTCTCTAGTGACATACTTTGACAAGCTTTTTTTCATCTGTGTCTAGCTAGGCACCCACAGTTCATTTTTACGTGTATGAGAGAGTATTTTATTCAAATAAAACTAGGATTTCAGGCAATGGCTGCTGACTGATCACCTCAGCAGGCTTAAAATGTTTTATTTTGAAAAGACTGAGAGAAAGCTAGAATTCTGTGATATAGAATTCTGTGATACTCTAAGCTTTGAAAATTAGGAAAAAAGAGCTCTGGAAGAGCTGAACCGATTCTTCAAAAAGAAGATGGTCATGCCTAAATGGTGTTCCTGAGCTGTCTGGGCAAACTGAACTGGATAAATTTACAAATTTCTAAATTATCCATTTTAACCACACGCTGATTAAATTAAGAGAAAATGAGAGATGAAAGAATGTAATTTTCCATATTTTAAACTATGACATTTTAAACAAAGAAAGGAATCATTGCAGACTGAGCATCTCTTTCCAATATGGAAGAAGTTAGAGCTCTTAGGAATAACTCTAGGCCTTGCAGATGAAGTTTGATCTTTTTTCATGGTTTAACTCCAGCTGGTGTATACAGCTGAGGGAAGAAGGAGGGAAAAATGTAACATTTAGAGTGATGGTATTTGTCATCCCAAGTCACCATTACATGTGCTGGAGCCCTGTTTTCCTGTAGATAGCTGCCCAACCATGGCAAGTGCTAAACAAATTCCTTGTTTGGCTTTGCTTGCATGTGTAGCTTTTGCTTCACCTATTAAACTGTCTTTATCTCAACCCACAAGTTTGATTTTTCCAATTCTCTATATCCCAGCCTGGCAAAGCAGAAGTGAGTGAACAGCTGTGTGGAGCTTAGTCACAGACTGGGGTTAAACCATGACAAAAATGAATATATTCTAGTCACAAAGAGAAATTTGAGATATTTTGCATGTTTATCCAAAACACCTGTAAGGTATTCAAAAAGTTTGGCGTTTTATTTTGTGATTAAAAATGAAGGATTTTTAATCACTGTTTTTAAATATTGAATTTTTAGTCACTTCATAGAAATAACCAGTCTTAACAATTACCATATTCAGGTTTAAAGCCACATATGAAGTAATCACAATAGACTGTCTCATTTTGTTTCTGTTGTAAAGCGCTAGAGAATGTCTCGTTGAGTTAAATGCATGAATAAATATTTTTATAGCCCAAAGCACTTATTCAATTCAAGATTTTCAATCTTGCCTTAGGCAGGGTCTTCATCAGTTTAAAAACACATTAGTTTTTCTTGGTTCTATTATAGTGCAATTGTATTTAAAACCTAGGATTTAAAAAAAATAGAAAAGAGACTGAAATATAAAGCTTATTTTAAATGTATTACTTGTGGTCTCAGCTTATTATTTCTTCTCCTTAGTTAATGGTGATCCTTTGGGCTGATCACCCCAAGGGACACATTCAGACCACGGGCTTTCTTTCTGCCATATTGTCATGAGAAGACAGAGGCATGGGAAAACTCTCAGCAATAGACTGAAAGAACAGTGTTTAATTCACAAAAAAAAAAAAAAAAAAGATAAAATGGGCCATGATGGAGAAGGCAGCTAAGGAACTTGAATTCATCTTTTTCCTTAATAGAGAAATAAAGAATCTTCAGTGAAATACAAAGGTAGGAAAATCAATACTTAGAAGTGAAAACATTTCCTAAACAATTAGCAGTGAAGCGCTGCTAGAAAGTACTGTGGAAACTAAGAGCTTATCAAGGTCAATGACAAGTAAGAATTTTCACAAATGAATAGAAATTCCTGTACTTGAGCACAATTGCTTGCTGGTGAAGAGTAAACTTTTTCTCTGGGACAAGGGAAGGAGCCAGTGCCATTCATGTTCTGCAGGAAGATTACATCCCTTGGCCAGCATGCTTGCTTGACATGTCACAGTCAACTTGCAAGTATAAAAACGATCCAAGACTGAGCTAAACTTACAGCCTTAAGGTTAGTACGTTCTATCAAAAAAATTTGATTGATTTGGCTTAAATTTTGTCTTAAATAGTAAGAGTAATAAACCAGTAGTGTTTATTTCTGCTTGCAGTTCCCTAAATCTATACTTAGTTCAGAGAATACTGCAAGGATGAGGCTGCAGCATGTTCCCCAGACTGCTGTGCATGTACCTCTCTATAAGCACACACAGAGTCTTCTCAAGATAGCTCACAACAAGATTATTGACATGCATGTGTTTTCTGACCCTGACACTTTGGTTGTACAGCTTGTGGTCATGAGTCAGAGTTCTCACATCCTGAGAAAGCAACTTTTTTATGGCTTTTTTTCACAGTGTTGTGCTGTCTTTCCCATTGTTTCAATTAATTCAGTAGAAAGTAGGTTTAACACAGAGTTTAACAGAGTTTCACATCAGTTAAGTCTTGAAGAAAACATTTCAGAATGTCATGCAGAATGCTACATACTGTTCATCTGCAACACAAAATTGATATCACTATATTAACAGTCAATTTTTGGAGAGTATGAGTAATTTAGAAAATCATAAATATTTGCATGCAAGGGCCACTGTGTCAAAAATCTTTAAACTTTTAAAAAACTTATATTTTCATTCCCTATTATGAATCTGGGTCTCACATTGGTCTAAGTTCAAGCATAGGGAGAAATTTTGCTTCAGCTCATTCATAGGAGAGATATAACATTGTTTAACAGTTTTAGAAAAACCTCTTTTTTTTGTCCTGTCTTGCTTTCTTGTACATGTATCTTGTACACGTATCTTGTACTTGTCTAAGCATAATTTGCTTGCATTTTCTAAGATCAGTAGAAAAACATTCTGTGTCTTTTCACTTTAACACAATGAAAAGATGTCATCATTACTAAAATTTATGGTAACTCTTGACACTTTATGTTCATGTAGCATGGCTTTGTTTTTGGTATAGTTATGATAAGGTAGTGTCATTCTATTTAACTCATTAGCTGTCTGCATTTGTGTGAGTAACAGGAGAATCAAAGGCACTGTAATGCTGCATTATGATAACATTATTGTTCTAAAATGAAATATTTGGCTAAGTTAGTATGTATACTATCTCTAGATATATATATATATACTATCTCTAGATTTGTATATATACACTATATATACACACTATATATATATATAGTATATATATATATATAGTATGTATACTATCTCTAGAAGCAGACGTTATGCCTGACTTCAAAAACAAACAGCAGACATTCTTTATTTTCACTAGTTGGTGTCAAGTCACAGACACTCATTTCAGGGTAAAGGCATGACTGAGGATTGCTCTGCTTACTGTGATCAATGACAACATAATGAGAGACAAAGTCCACAGCTTTTAAATGGGTGGTCCTGCTGACTTCAGTGCTAAGTGTTATACCAATGAGCAATGAGTGCAGCACTGAGAGCTGATTGCGAAGTTTAGGGGCAGTTCCCCAGCTAATATAAATAGTTCTGAAATCAATGGAGAACTTCTAATTCAAATCCTGGTTTCTGAATTCAGAAAATGAGATCCAATATAGTATTATTAGTTGTAGCAGTAGATTACTACTCTATTAATGGTAGTAGAGGGAGCAACTACTGTTGCTATTGCTATTGTTATTCCTATTAATCCTATATTGTCTTACTTTAAGATTGCAAATGCTACTACGAAAAGTACCAATTAAGGTACCAAATTAAAACATATTTCAGTTCATAAAACTTTATACTTGCTTCATTGAAGATAAGGGACTATTATGCAGCAAATTTAAACTTATGGCAATAATCTCACTTTTTATACAAACGGTTTATTTGTTCACCACCCCTCAGAGGTCTGTCTCACAAACTACAACCTGCTGGATTAAGTTGTTAATTAAACCCCTCTGATGGGGATAAATAAAAAATAAAAATGGCAGCAAACGATAAAGAGTAAATTGATCCAATTCTTCTCATACCGAGGTTATGAAGTGTCTTGTGCAGCAGAAACACAAAGAAAATAAAAGGGCTATATATTTTAAAGCACATTACTGCAATCTGATATTTTTACACTATGTCAGAATGCAATTCCAAACACCGTATGATTACAACACGGAGTTTTGATGCTGGGATAATGACATCACCATCAGAAGCACATCTGTGATAATTTATATTTTACTCTGTATAACTTTCCACTGTGGGCTGTAGATGAACAGTGCCTTGATATGGCTTCAAAATCCTGAGACAAAGATTTTACAGTACAAAGCACAAGGTAAACAGTAAGTAACAGAAGAGGCATGGATAGGGCCAGTTCCTATTTCTCATCACTCAGCTACATATCTTTGAGGTGTTCTTTCATGTAAACACCAACCCACAACCTTTGTTCCCTTATCCATTGGGGTGGGTCCCTTTTTAACCCATCTTGTTCACCCTGAGGGATCTGTATCTCCCATTATCCTGCCTCATATCTTTGCTTCCTCTGACATCTGTTCCTTCACCTATTTACAGGATGCTATCACCTGCATGCCACAGCAAAAGGTCTCATTAAGCAGATGGAAAGCCTCTTGGCAAACAAGTTGTTACTTACTTGGTTAAGTGGATCCCATTTCTTGCCAGCCCCTATACCTGAATCAGGACAGACTGTCAAGATACATGGGGCAGAACATTTAGAGTACCTGAAGATCTGGAGTAAAAGATGACAAATGACCAATAGTGGCTTAGTTGTAACACAGTCACCTCTTCAGGCTCTAATTTCTTAGTTGAAAAACAGAAGGCAATCATCTGAGCTTTTTAGAATTCTGAAAATTAAATGTAGAAAGATGAACTGTTTCAAAATGCAGTCCAAGTTTAGCTGATAAAAGCATGAGTACTTTCTCTGTTGATTTGAAACAGGTCACTGAAGTACAATGAGTCAGGGTAAGAGCTGCACTCCTCATGCTGTGGGATGCTGACCTAATTAGGGGGAAATGCTGTGGTGTTTGAGACACTGTTAGCTTGTAGATTGGTTTAGAGATACATTACCAGATTCCCTAATTTTCTCTGAGTTTTTGGCTTTTACACCAAATTAGCCCAGCCCTGGGTCACTGGTAAGTGAGACATTTTGGAACAATTTCTTAAGGTGAACCCATTTCAGAATTCTCTCTGCTACACCTCTTAGGGGGTTTTTAAGTCAGCATTATCACCTTTAGCTCCTCTCAGAAGTGTTCACTGGAATAGAGTAAAAATAGTATTTTACACTTGACAAAATAGAATTTTATTGCATTTATCATGTATAAATTTGTTTATGCTAGTTCTGTGCCTCAAAAGAAGCCAAATACATCCTGATCTTCCAATTAATTGTTACCAGACACAGACACAGGTACATGCAGATGACTGCTAACACAGAAAACCTAATCTTTCTTTTTCTTCACTCAGCCATAATCCTCAATTTATATTTCTGGAATAGAAGTGCTCTTCTTCATGACTTGTCTTCTCTCTACTCTGATGTTGCCTGTATTTTCTATGTGGCACAGTTTGCTGCCTTCCGCACAAGAAAAATATTCAGTTTTCACGTTTTGCAGAATCCTGGTAGCTGATTAAAGTTCAGGACAACATATGTTATAACCCTGAGTTCCTGCACAGCCCTTACACTTGACAGGTTGGATTCTCAAGGACCGTGTGCCTGTTAAGTTCTATTAATTTCCAGCTGTGAGGTGAGAAATGTGATGGTTTGTGGGGGTCAATCTCTTCTCTATTGTAGATAGGTACTCTGCTCCAGTATAATTTCAATAGTCTTTGTCTTTCACCAAATCACAGAATAAATTAGGTTGGAAGAAAATTCGAAGATCATTGATTCCAACGTTTGACTGAACACCATCATGTCAACTAAACCACAGCATGAGTGCCATGTCCAATTGTTTCTTGAACGCCTCCAGGGAGGGTGACTCTACTGTGTGTCTGGTACAAACTTGAATGAATGACATGGTTGAATACAGGTCTCAAGAATAATTCTGCACAAATCCAAGGCTACATTTTAACACTAATCTTATTAACAAATACAAAGCTATTCATAATGTCAATTAATAGAAATTCCATGGGAAAATACTTGTGATACATATCAAATATATCAAATATAATAAATGCAATAGAAAAGAGTTTGAATCCAATTAAGCAAACTGAGTAACATATAAAAATAAATCACTGGCTCTGCTTCCAGTCATAGATGTCATCTATATTTAGATATATTATCTTAATTATCTTTTCATCTGAATTTTAAAATTAATGTATATACAGAAAAAGAATTTATGAGATTTGCTTATGAATTTTAGTTATTTTGATATTATCAGTGCTTCTTTTGATGTGGTCTGTAAATTCCCTCACTATCACATTAAATTCAAGCCTGAACCTCAGCTGACACATCCTAGTTAATTTGTACCATATGAATTTACACTGTGAATAATCTAATATGCTCTTTTATTAGCCACTAATTATATTTTTAGTTCAAAGGAAGCAGCCTTTTATACCAGCTAAAAATGTAAACACTAGAAGACTTACTATGGCAGTTGCAAGTACCAATTATGAGAGTTTGGCTGATAACCTCTTACAGTGCCTATTATCTTGGTATTCAAATGCTTCCGAGCAAAATCCCACCTGACTAATAATGTGCCAAGATACGTTGTTTTCCTGGGCTGAATCAAAAGCAGCATGGGCAGCAGGGAGAGGGAGAGGATTCTGCCTCCCTACTCTGCTCTTTTGAGACCCCATCTGGAGTGTTGTGTCCAGCTCTGGTGTCCCCAGTACAGAAAGGACATCAACATGTTGGAGCAAGTCCAGAGGAAGTTCTCCAAGACAATAAGAGGGATGGAACAATTCTTCTTTGAGAAATGGCTGAGTTGGGGCTCTTCAGTCTGGAGTAGAGAAGGCTCCAGGGATACCTCATTTTAGCCATTCAGTATTTAAATGGTACCTAAAGGAAATACAGTGACAAACTTTATTACAGAACATATCACAATAAGGCAAGGGGTAATGGTTCTAAACCAAAGAAGGGTAGATTTAGACTTGATATAAAGAAGAAAATTTTTACAAGGGTGGTGAAACACTGGAACAGGTTGTCCAGAGAGGTGGCAAATATTCCATCCCTGGAAACATTCAATGTCAGGCTGGATGGGACTTTGAGCATCCAGATATAATTGGAGATGTCACTGCCCATTGCAACAGGTGTTGGACTAGATGGCCGTTAAAAGCCCATTGCAACCTAAACTATTTTATCATTCTGGGATTCTATGCCAAATGTGTGGCTTTACTGGATTCTGCTGACTCACATGGCTGGAGGCAGAGCTACTATAAGAAGGAATATGTTCTGAAACAGAGCTACACTTTCTTTTTGGTAATTGACAGATTGCTCAACAAAACCCTTCAGGATCTTGTGTTTAATTAGGACAAAATATTCTGCAAACAGAGGCAGCACTACAGCTAGTTTCTGTCAAGTTTCTTCATCTGTACTGGGAGTTAGGTATGAATTTGTCAACCAGAAGGCAGCTCCAGTTTTACTAGTGATGACTGATGCAAACACATCTGGAAGGAAATAGTCATGTCTCACCCCCGAAAGATGAGCAGCCTCTCTCCCACAACCATTTACTTCTGGGTTTTTACTGGACTTGGTGAGAATTTTGGGAATGGAATGTTGATAAAGAAAAAAAGGTGGTGAGAGAAAAGTGAGAAGAGGGAGTGGCTTTAAATTGAAAGAGGATAGATTTAGATTAGATTTTAGGAAGAAATTCTTTACTATAGGAGTGGTGAAACGCTAAGGTTGCCCACAGAAGTTCTGGATGCCCCATCCCTGGAAGCGTTCAAGGTCAGGTTGGACGGGACTTATAATAACCCCTGGTGTAGTGAAAGTTGTTCCTGCCCATAGCAGAGGGTTTGGAACAAGATGAGCTTTAAGGTCACTCCCAACCCAAAGCATTCCATGATTTTATGAATCTATGAGTAATATTAAGATGCAGAATGTGCCTAAAATGTACTTAAACTAATATTTCTGTACTTGAGATATTAATTAATTTCATATTATGGGAACTAATTCTGAGCAATTGTCTGATATGTAACAGAAATAAAATTCTGGGACCAGTCAAGTCACCATGACTGCATGGAGACTATTGTAGAATTATAGAAATTTTGAGTTAGAAGAAATAAAATAACTTGTATATAAAACTAACTTGCAGCACCATCAGTTCTGGTGTGGTAGCAAAAACATCCCAGTCTCCCCTATGTGGATCAGAAAGCAAAGACATTCACTCAGCAGCTGGCTTTTCTGCTACTTGCTGCCAAAGAGATGGCACAACTAACAGCTTCTGGGTTCTGTTCCAGCTTTTATGAGACACTGTTCTCTAATGTTCTTTAAAACTGGTAAAACAACAGATTTTGCCTAATCTCATTCTCTGAAATAGATGAACTATTTTGTCTGAATGTTTTGAATAAAATTCTGTCTGATGCATAAACCGACTGTGGAAAATTTCAGTCCAAACATTTCAGTTTTGGCCAAGTCATAAGCAATTTAAAAGAATGCCAGACATCTTTAACATTATAGGGGAAGTTGTCAGCTCAAATGCTACAGTCACACCCACCACCCACATACACAGACGTGTATATATACACAGACATATCATCAGCCATACAGCTAAAAGAACTTGTTTGGATCCTGTGCTGAAATTTTTCCCCAAACCATTTAAAACCAATAATTGTTAAGATTGCAAACTCTGAGCTTCACTGCCTTGCAAAGCAATGACGGTGATGGAAGACGTCATGAAAAATAAAAAAGGCAGATTTCCAGTCAAAAAATATGTCTCTTGTAATGGAATATGAAAGTGCACTTTATCAAATATTTTCCATTAATCATTCAAGTTTATAATATTCCCTAACAACCTTTACTTATGTTATTGTGAAATAATATACTTACAGGTATATTCTATTTTCATTCTGAGCTCAAAGAAGAATAGCATTTTTTTGCAAAGCAATATTTTTCAGAAGCTGTCTGCATATTTCAGCACTACACTATTATACCTAGATTAAAAAAAGTATTTGAATAAACCTTTACCAGTACTTTATAATCACAAAAACTAGAAAATACATCATAAAGAAATAAGAAGCTTGAACATTTATCTTTGAAGAAGTCTGTGGCTGTTTTCCTAAAGGGAGCAAGAAATTAAAATATTTACTAATAATTTCTATTTAATGTTAATCTTTAATGACATGCTTCACTGAGACTTTCTTTTTCTAAACAGGAATGTGTGTAGGATTTGCTGTAGTATACTGACATTTCTTTTGACATAAATATGCATTAATTAAAGAAAAACAATTAAAAAATATGCTTCTTCATTTTCCACCTCTAAGATTTCATCCTTTGAATATAAAAGTCAACCTTTTACTTGATGAGGAAAAGAACCCTAGCTTGAGTGCATGCATATGTATACAGACACTTGGTAGCAAGGGACTTCCTACATCCCTAAGTTCAGGCTCTCATTACAGTAAACATTCTGTCAGGTTATCCCCTTTATTGTTACCCAATATCTGTCATAAATGACAATGGGTATTCAATTTGATGTTCCAAGCAAGGACAATAACAGGGACAACAAATGTGGTGTGAATTGAAGAGTTTCCCAGAAAATGCATCTCTAAAGACTTTTCAACTCAGTGTTTTCCTTCATGAAAAATGTTGAGGAGTCCTACTTGTTATCTCTAGAATTGACATAGGAATCTCAGCCAATGACAATAAGCTCTTGGTGTTTTCTCTTTTATAAGTGGTACTTCTGGGCATGCTACTGTGCTATTGTGGCCTCAGTAGCTTTCCTTTTCATCTGTGTTATTGTAGTTAGCTCTTCTAGACAGATAGCTGTATAGTAAAGTCTGCTATTGACCTAGAACAAAAAGTTCATACCATCTGTTGCCTTGAAGTATAAAAACTGGTCATGATTTCATTTGAGCTAGTCTTCTGTTTCTTTCTGAGGTATACTTGGAAGCTTAAAATTGAGAACCTGGGAAGTTTTAGCTGTAGAGACATTATTCAGGGTGAAGGAAAAGAATATGCTCAAATTCTTAATGTGCTTATGTTAAACATTATTTTCTAATTGTACTGTAGAGCATACCACTGCAACCTTTCTCATCTACCTTTATTATTTGCATATTCCTTGAGTTTCAGATGTGCTCTATGTTATATATAAAACATTAATATGCTGACAGAACTTCAGTAAATTATTAATTCTCAAAACCCAAACATTGTGCTAACAGAAATTTTATGAATTTCAACTTACTGATATGCCTGGATCATATTAATTTTCCAGGAAGTGTTTTTAGTTCAAACAATGGTCTATTTGAAACCTTTAATCTAAAGTGTTAGAGATTTGAAGCTCTGACTATAGATACAGGATTTAAAAGTGTCTTGTCAGATAATGGGCATTAAAAATTTTTTTGTCTTCTTAGAAAAAAGCACAATTAAAAAAAAAAAAACCAACACAAAACCAAAACAGCAACCACAACAAAAAACAAACAAACCAAAAAAACAAACCAAAAAACCCAAACAACCAAACATAAAAAAACCAAAACAAACCAACCAAACACAAAAACTCACAAACCAGCAATACAGTTAAACAATTGAATTGTGAATAATTAAGCTTTCCACTTTAGGATTGCTTCGTTCTCTCCATAGTTTTTAGCACTGTTCAAAAGACTTGTTTGTGACCCTGAAAACAGTAACTCTCCTTTGGCTGGGAAAGAAAACCAAAAAGCTAAAATCAGCTGAAATATCAGTGCTCTCTCTTATCATCAGAGTCAACAACCACCCACAAGAACATTCAATACAAAGGAAAGTATCGCAAAGACAGAAAACAGTTTATTTTTCTTAAGCTGAGTCACTTGCAACCTGAGTTCTGGAGAAAAGCAAACCTGACACAGTAGCTGTGTACTGCAGTGAAGTATAAGCATTAATTTTACTGCGGTAAGGTTTCCACAGATGAGGGATTTGGGGATAGCCTATTTGTAGTTGCAGTTTCTGCCTCCTGTGCTCCATTAAGGGGCTCTGCTGTGCTGTGTTGTAAAGTTCTGGATCTGACTTACTTGAAGGCATCATCTTTCTACATAACAGATCTAGTCAGTTGAGACCTGTACTAGCTGTGAACTATTTTAAACTTTATTTTCTTTAGTCTCTCTGGTCATTGGTGCAGAGGAGTGTTCGAAAGATAACGACTTGCTTTGATAAGCGTGACTTTTATTAAATTGAAGGTGAAAGAAGAAAGAAACAAAGGAAAGAAAATAAATTTGTGGTGAAAGGAAAGAAGAGGTAAGGGCGACCTGACTGAATTAACACAAGTCTCATGTTCCAAGTGCTATGCAAGGCTACAAGGAAGCAGGTAGCACTGATTTTTCTGTCAATCCTTCTCACCTGACCTTTTCATAAGGCTCTTTACTTTTGCAGCAATGCTCCAGAACTCTTGGAACAGGTCTCAGTGCTGAAGTTGGAGTATGAAATCTGGGTCCAAAAGTAAAGCATGGTGTCTGAAATTATAATAAACCTTGCTAAATCCTGTTGCTTTTCCTTCCTGTAATGGCATCTAAAAGTAACAGTGGATTGAGTGGTCTTTCCCTCCCCTAGATTTATTGCTAGTTAGGCTTATTTTCTAACGTAAGACTGATCTACTGTTTTCTGACATAGTATTGTATTTTTTTTTAATAACATAGTGCTTGGAACACACAAAGAGCCTTTTTTGTTTGCAGTATTTTATTTTTCTGCCTTTCAGATTTTTCTGATTAGTCCATATATTAGTAAGTAATATGCTAGGCTGAATGCCTCAGTTTCTGAGGGCAAAACTGGAAATATAGTTTTCAGTCCAGAAGCCAGAAACCAGTTACTGGTTGTGGGAGTGTAGCACATTCCTAACCATGTGATGAATCTCAGGTTATTCAGCAAAGAAAAGGGCTACTTGGTGGGCAATCAATAACTGCTATTATTCCTAAACTACTCATTGACATGGCAGCACAGCTTCAAAGGAGCCACCCTGGATGATCTCTTTCCTTCTGTCATCCTGGAAGAACTCACAGAGGCTCTCAGCAGATGCTAAGGGCCTCCAAACCAGCTACTGGAAATTTTCGGAGTCTTGATTCTGGACAAAGATGACCTTCATGGGAAGTAACTTCCCCTTTCCTAAGTGGTACAATAACTCTGCCCTACCTGACCTGCAGGTAATTTAGCAGTGGTCCACAGAAAGGGCAAAAACATGGAAGGGGGGATCTGCTCATCCCCACCCCGCCCCCATCTGTGTCCTGCTATTCATTTCTGAGTATTCTCTCTTATAGAGGAATTCTACTTCTCTCACTGAAGAAATAATACAGCAGAATAGAGATAATAATAAGAGTTGAAGCTTTCAAAGAAAATGTCTGGCTATACTTTTTATGTATTTTTATTCTTCTCTCTTTCACTCTTGCTCTCTCTTTAATATTGATGCACGGCTCCTGGGCATTCACTAAACAACTTCTATCTAACGGCAAGAGTATTGTATTTTGCAATAAATGAGCTGGCAAATAGAAAATTATGCCTAGAAATTGAAGCACAACAGTCTGTAAGCTCAATAAAGATGGACACTGAAATAATGCAAGTCGGTTCTTTCAGTGAAAGAAGCAAACATTATTCCTCCCAGTTCCATGGTTTCTGGGTACCCTCACCCCAGTCTTCTGGGGTTTCGCATGGCTAATTTTAGCCACTCTCTGTTGCATAACTGTTCCTTTTAGCTTGTGACTCTGGAGTCAACCTCAGGTCAAGCTGCATCCTGCTGGAGGCTGATATGTAAATACGAGACAGTGTTTCCTAATCCAGATTCTTTGGAAGATCAGAAGAAATGCTACACACTTTCTCTTCTATCCTTCGTTTCACAGTACATTACTTAATATGAAATTTATTTTTTGAAAATACCTTTGATGTTCCTTGAATACGCATTATTTCTTGCTTTACTGCTGCAAAGAAAAATGTCCCAGTTCACTGAATCACCGGTGATGCTGTATACCTTAAATATAGGGCTGACATGTAGCACATTAAGATATCTATTACACACACACTAAAATAATTTCATCCATTAAAATACAAAAAACCACAAAATAATTCTTTAAGTATATGGTGTATGGCAGTGAAAACTCTAATGTGTTTCTTTATGAGAAAACAACAGAATTTAACAATCTAGCAAAGAGCTGACAAGATCTGTTTATTCACAAAAAGCTTTAGTTCAGTATGTTATTTAAACTCATAAAGCAAAGGTAGTTGTGTTACAGACATGTATTTCAAAAATATAGGGAGACAACTGATTCCCTAATATGGAAATGAATGAACAAACCAATAATTTTCGAGATGAGGAATATGACAAAATAAGGAAATGTCTTCTGCACATAGTTAATCATCAAGAAATCAAATTCTTTTTAGCATGAAGCCTTCCTGTTATTTACAAACTTAACACCTAGAAATTCCACTTTCAGTATGCAAGCAGAAATATCATCTTTATCTTTCTCACTGAATGTTATATAAATCACGAAATTATCATTTCCAAATTGGTAAACAGAACAGACAGCAGTTGCTGTTGTGTGTGATTGCAAAATTATACAAAGGTGTCAGTTCTCTGAGTTTTTCCTGAGAGGAGAAAACCTGAGCCCTTCTTCCTGCTGTTCTGTGAGTTTTGCCTCTGTTTCTGAATAATGCTCTTAGTACTTCAGGATCTGCAGTGAGTGTGGAATGCGAGGAAATGGATTTTTAGAAGGTGTGGCCTTACTAAAATGCATATGGGTCTATTCTATAGTAATGTATACAATACTTTGCCTTGCTGAGAACTGACTTGCCATTACAATTGACAGCATTTTGCAGTTACTGAAGAATTAAATTCTGAAAATGATTAAGTGTTCTTTAGAAGTGAATGCCTGGATTATTTCTGTTCTTTCACAAAATTTATGAGAAGTGAGACTAATTCTGCCCTTGCACATTATTCAGATAGAAGAAGAACTGTACAGGAAGAATCCTTCTAGCTTTAAATATTTCTCATTCAAGGAATTCAATCAAAACTATTTGGTTTTATTTTTTAGGTTTTCTTCTCTATGTTCTTGACCCCCGATCTCCTCAGAGATAACTGCATTTGTGTGAAGGTGACCATTTTTAGAGATGTGCAGAACTTGTAGTGCAGTTCCCCAAATGCTTAAATAAGTCTGAGTTTAAAAACATTTCCACTTTTAATTTAGGGAAATATTTTACTTTTTGCATCTGTGTTACTTCAAACTATGTGAAAACTTTTCCTCCTTAGTCCCAGTAGTGAGAGGGGAAGGAGAGAGCCTTCAACTTTACGTTGTTTAGGTGGCTACCAGGTGCACCTTCAGATTGTCAGATCCATCAAGTCTTAAATACCAGCTGTCATAGTGCCCATCTCTGCCCCTGAGACTTAGAGCAGCACACACTTTCTGAAAGCTGGATAGCTAAGAATGCTGATGTCTTCTTCCAGTGCTACAAAATACTTATAATCAAATAAAGCTAGGTATGATGAGAAGAGGGAGCATTTCAAAACCAGGGATGGGTGCAGCATGTCCCAAAGCATTTGTGAGACAGATCTGAGGGATGAATGCCTTAAGCATTGCTACTCGTGCTTAGATCTCCAGACTGATTCTGTTCCTAGCATCTTCTAAGAGCATCCTTTAAAGAGACTTGAAGATAGCACTGTGTTGCCTTCTCCCTCCTCAATGCTCACTTTTCCCTTCCGCCCGTGTGTTTGTACATCACTTCACAGCCATGCACACTTCTATGTATTATGCAGAGTCCTTTCTACATAGCTGTTAAGAGAATGCAGAATTGTAAAAAAGCATTTTCAAATGCTGTGGATGGGTAGCCCTGAGGACTAAAGAAGACATAGTCCATCTTTATGATGAAGCTCAATGTCTATACCATCATACCAATATAATGAAGCTAATTGTATTGTTTTCCTGGGAAGATTACTGGGTCCAGCTGAGAGTGGATATAGGATATAAAAGAAAATCTGTCAGACATCTAGTAACCAATAGACATCTAGATAATTTACCAGTGCCTCTCTATATGTTCTTATAAAGTTCTATTTCCATTAAAAATCAGGAATAACACTTATTTTAATAAGAATATCAGATATTTGCTATCTCTCATTTATGAATAAGGCATGTACAATTTTTGTAGCTGCAATTACTGCTAGAGCTTAGAGACTTCAAAAAGATTCTAAACTTAATTATCTTTGAAAAATCTCCAGTTGTTGACTCTAATGATCACTTATATAAAAATGCACACCTAATTCTGACAAGATATTATTTGTCTTTACAGCCGAAAAATGCTTTTTGCCAATCACAGTATATATTGGAGTTTAATTTTTTTGTAAGGGTTTGTAATTTTTAAATTTTTTCTGGAGGTAAGAAGTGAAAATATATTTTAACAGAAAATTATGAATATACACATGCACAAAAAAAATTGTTTTAGAGATTATGTGTTGCTTGGCATTTTAAAGTATTAAACTGCAAAATTATTGCTTGCAGCAACTATAAATATTTCTTGCCCACTATGTTTCCATGGCAACTGTGCTAATTTATTCAGAGACCTTTGCATTATTTTAATTTAAGAGACACAATAGTATCTGTACTAAAACTGTTCCTAGATTTGACATTTTGATCCTGCCTGAAAATAAAATGTGACATGAAGTATTTTTAGGCATGGTTACATTATTATACAAAGGACGGGAAAGATGTTTCAGACGTCTTCTGGTAGATTTATATTGCACAGGTTTTTTATACGTAGGTATAGATACATACACAATTAGTCCCAGAATAATGTCTCAGACATTGAGAAAGTACATCTATTCTAAGTCAGTCATAGCCTCTGAGCAGAAATAACTCACACCCAGAGTCATCTCAGAGACAATACTTTTTGAACATTTTCAGTTATCCTATCAGCTTGCTTTACAAGAAAAAGAACCTCAAACTTTTTAAAAATTTTCAGAGCAATCTAGTCTCTGTACCACTCCTTGCCTTTGTTTTCAATTCTCCTAATATGCACAATATCTGAGACGCTCTTCAGAGACTAGCATTTGTATAATGTTTGATTATGAATTTTAAAATACTGAAATGCAACATAACAAGAAATTGTTTTACATGTGCTTGTCCTTAAGATCTGACCAACACCTAATATGGATACAGGGAGCAAAGGCATAGCACAAAGATGTTTATTTGTCTCCTCCTTCCTTGGGAATGTTTACAGCCCCAAAGGCTGTCAAAGCAGTGTCTTACATCCAAAATGAAACGTGCAACCAGACTCCCTTTCAGATATCTGTATCTTGTAGCAAATACCTTCTGATCATGGGCTTTGAAAACTATTTTCCCTTTTGTCAGATGAGTGCTGACAGTATCCCAGGAGGGCAGTACTGCAAGTTTTATGCATCTGTTGCTCATTTCACATGTACTGGTGGCTGTGTAAGAGCTCAGCCTCCAAAGCTGTCATTAAAAGCTTTGTGTGAGCATCAAATTCCTTTTAAAATCTAGGCATTTTTCCTCTGCACACAAATAAGAGTAA
Organism: Entomyzon cyanotis; assembly: GCA_024500445.1. Lineage (NCBI taxonomy): Eukaryota > Metazoa > Chordata > Aves > Passeriformes > Meliphagidae > Entomyzon > Entomyzon cyanotis. Next base: position 19,681,276 of record JAKEPQ010001009.1, on the reverse strand, counting down.
ATTGATAGGTGTAAAGGAAATAAATTCTATTTATATCACTTTTTTATCCTGATCTCAGAATCAAATTAAAGGATTTAAAATTTCACCACCTTTTTTATAACCATTGACATAATTCTGTTTATTTGAGCCATACCAAAAGATGGATTTGATATTGAAAACCACTGACTCTTGGGAAACCTTTGTATTCATAGTTTTTGACTGCAGACAAGGATGTTTTGAAAGACAGAATAATTTTAATTGAAAATTCAATCTGCATGTCTAATCCTGGGTTGCTAGTGACAAGTAGCTAATATAAAAAATTGTACTGGAGTATTCAAAATCCTTTCTCTAAGAAATTGTAGTAAGCCAGTTAACAACTTATAAATTCCTGCTTCAATAAGATGATGATGAATTGTTCATCTAATGAGTTTATATGCTCTTCATGTGCACATAGGTATCTGAATTTTAAAATCTTCATCAATTTAAATAGATCAAATAACCGTATTATTCAAACTCCTCAACAGAAATATCTTGTTTCTCTTTAATTACTGCAACTATGCAAAAGTAGTTTCATTCAGCTAGCGAGTGAGAAAATTGCTCAATGTGTAATTTTTCATGACTGCAGCAGTTTTAAAGATTGAACCTCCAAACATACTCCCAGTGGGCTGCATGTCTATGTGATATTAAACAATTATGAGAAATAAGCCCAGCTGCAGAATTAGACGGTAGTGTTCAACTCAGATGTTATTTGATTATTTGCATTGATGATCACAGTATAGTGTACCAATCCAGCAATAACGTTTTGTCACATATCTTGTACATGCATATGTTTAAGGGCTCTTTATCTTTGTTATTTAGATGACAAACTTGTCAGACCAAAGACTGAATATATAGGAAAGTAGATATTGCTATGACCCTCAATTTACAGCCAGATAACTGAAACAAAGATATTAAAAAGCAAGTTTGACTCCAGTTCCTCTAAATCTTACTTTTCTTAAACAAATTAATTTTCTTGCTGTCTAACACTTTATCTAGTAAATTTTTTTTTATTGTTTAGGATGAACACTGTCTATGGATTCAGCATGTGGGAAATAATGGTAATTGCAACCAATTGAATTAGCCTAAAAACATATATGTGCTGATGATTTCTAAATCAGGATTTTAGAAGCTTTATATGGACAGCTATAAAAAAGGTCACTGGAGAGCAGCTAACATACAGCTTCCCATATCTGCAAGAAAAAGTTCCAGAGGTATAATTAAGTACTCAATTTCAACAGTTGTCAAAGAGCCATGGTTTAAAGTGTGGATCCATCTTGGGGACTGATGCATGTCAAAAAAAAATGAACTTGAAAGCCCTCTTCACATTTCCTCTTAGACATTCAATATATCTTAGAAGAAGGTAGCTGGTTTTCATGCTCTGGGATCAGCATCATGCTTTCAGATTAAAGAGCTAGGAAATCATTCAGATAGACTATCTGCCAGGAGCCATACCTTCATACAAAATCTTACAAATACTAACAGTATCCAGTGCAGAAATTCATACACTTGCTTCAAGTTCAGCTTTCAGACCAAAGCTCTGTATTAAACTGCTGAGTATGATATATTTACTTCCAGTTTAACTTCATATCTCATTAGGGGTACAAATTTTTTTCAGCTTTGTGTGCCTTCAGCAATCAGAGAGAAAAAATACCATGTATCTGTCAAGCTGTTAGAAGGTCTTAAGCTACCACTTTACATGGGGAATCTCAGAGAACTTCCAGTAAACACCACCATTAATGAACACAGGACCTACTGGTGTTTGCAGCTTCTAATATGCAAGAGGTCCTTGGATTTCCATTTAAATAAAATAAACAGGTGAGTTGAAAAAAAAATCCGGTTCTATGTGTCTGGTAAACAGAAGTGGAACCATAGGGTGTGTCTAGTGCAGCCTCCAGCTCATGACAGGGACAGCTCTGATGTCAGGTCAAGTGGCTCAGGGCTTGATCGAGTTGGGCCTTCCTGCTCTCCAAAGATGGAGATGGCTTAACTACACTGGACATCATGCTTCTCTGCTGAACTCTCCTCATGGAGCAAAAGCTTTTCTTTACATTCAGCCTGGATTCTTTCATTTTCCTGCTCTGCACCACTACAAGAAGTCTGGCTCTGTCACCTTGATCACATCACCGTAGTTATGGGAGGATGTTGTTGGGTGTCCTCACAGCCATCTCTCCAGGCTGAACAATCTTCTGTCCCTCAACTTATCCTCACAAGTCACATGCTCCCATGAGTGTCTGTTGAGTTTGCTCCAGGTTTGCTTCCTCTTTCTTGCCCTGTGGAACCCAGCATTGGATGCAGTGTCTTGCTGTGATCTAATCATCACTTCTCTCAACCTATTGCCTCTTGAGCTCAGCCTGTTCAAGCAGTCAAGGAGGCAATTGGCTTTCATTCCTTCTAGGGCACACAGCTCACATTCAGCATATGGAGGGTTAAGTTTTCATAAACTTTACAACCAGCAGAAGTATTAGCAATGTCTTTGGCTGTATTAGTTTATTCAACTATTTTTCATTTAGATTTGCACTGCTGGGTTCCTTTGGCTCTGAGCTGTTTCCCAGTAGCCACCTAGAAACAAGGTGGCCAGCAGGACCTTAGCTCAGAGGGGTAGCAAAAGGTTTGGCTTCAACTGCTGCAGAGTAGACCTTTCTGAATTTTTGAGTTGTATTACAGTCAGTGCTGAAAACTCTACTATCCTGGACTATTCTTTTTTTTTTTCTTCATGCGCATATTTTGTGTGCAGAAATTTCATTACATGGACCCATTTTTAAACAATTAACTTTACCTCTGGACAGATTATCTGTCAACAGAGTTCAACTGTACAGAATAATGAATTTTAGCTACATTTTGTATTGTGACAAAGAAATGTCCTGAAGGTATAGTTATCAAATATTTCTCAGATAAATCCCCATTTCTCAGGTCTGTTCTACTTGAAGACCCCAAAAGGATGTCTTTTCTCTTGGACCAATTAAAGTTGGAGGTGCAGTAATTTTGCCAGTGACAACATTAGTAGAAATTCTTCATAAAGCTTCTCATATGGATATATTCAAAATTTATTAGAAAGTTAAGATGTCAAGGAGGTGTACTGAGACCCACAGCTATTTTGCAAGTAAAAAAACAGTATCAAAAAGTGTTACTCCAACTTTTAATTGATTTTCAGGGATCCACCAGCACTTACATAAACGATTAGGGAGGGAATGTTGTTCTTCTTTCCTTTAGAACACCTTATTTACACCACTATATTTTCACTTGTTCATGAGGGTACCATTAAATCAGCATAACTGGAAATTAGTCAGGCTACATCAGTGTAGGAGAATAAGGCAAAGATCTTAATTCAAAGTCTTTTAGATTTTTCATTGCTGAACAAACTGTTTATGAACAAATAACATGTGAAATAAAAATCGTCATGTGTACTGATCAATTTTAAGTCATGAGAGATACTAAAAAACACAGAACGAGGCACAGATTGTGGTCTCTTCCTATCAGTGTTACCATTGCTCCCTGCAGCAGAGAAGAGATGCTCCCATGGGATGATGATGCTGGCTGGCAGCTGTCTTTCAGATGACCAACAGGGATGTCAGTCAGATGCTGCTTTGAACAGGAGATGGTCTGATCCGTTTAAGAAGAGATGATTCATAATTGCAAAGGCCTTTAAGTCACTCCTGACATGGTAGGCTACTGAAGTCAGTACTGCAGCTGAAAACAGCCATGAAAAGGAAATATTGAAGGACTCTTCACTTTGTACCAACTCACATTTTGAAGGTGTTTGCAATCACTAACATTTCTTCTTTTTTTTTCCTTCCAATTTTTGAGACCAATTTAATTGCATCTTAAGGGGGACAAAAGTTTTTAATCACACGCCAAAGGCTAGAAAACAAAAAGCACAACAAATTACAGTCTCTTTTAACACAAACTTTATAAGTTTGCTTCTAATATTTGTGTTAAAAGAGTAAGAGAGCATTGCTATAAATACAGTTCACTTAGCTGCACAAACACCCCCCTATAGTCTGAACTCCATTGTACCTTTACTAATCAGTTTTAGACTTGAAGACTCACTACAGAGGCTTGAGGGAGGGTATTTATAGTAGAAGTCCTTCCTTCTGTGTTCTTTAGCATGTACTGGCTATTTGCATATTAAAAAAAAAATAAAAGACATCAGAGAAGAGAGAAAGAACTAAGAATTTTTCAAAATCATTGACTTTTGTGGTCAAAAATAATAATGAAGATATCATGAAAAGAGAAATGGCAAAAAAAAAGTGCAAATGAAACACATGTAGTGTGCATTCTTTGGGCTCATGCTGTGGTGCACACAGTGACTGTGCTTCAGTGTTTAGAGGTTCCTGGTTCTCTACAAGTAAGCTGCTGGGGCCCAGGAAGTGTCCAGGGAAGGTACAGGGAATCAGATCTGCATTCTCTTGCTGTAGACCCTGCCCTGGTCCCAGAGCACTGTGGGATGCTGCAGGAGTGGCAACGAACTTGTGCAATGCTGCAAGCTAGGCAAGTACAAAAATACACCACCTGCAAACCTGACTGATAGCCAGCTAATTGTGATTAGCTTTATATGATGTAAAATAAGCTAGTTTGATAGTAATTAAATCTTATGTGCATATTTCTTTGCTTTTTATATAGAAAGATATTATATATGTGTGTAAATTGTGAATGCAAAAAATTTTTTTAGAAAAAGAAAAGATAACTTAAAACATCAGTGACAAATATGTGTGGCAGGTTTTCTTTCTCCCTGGAAGCCTCTCACTGAAATATTTTCTCATCCTCCCTATCAAGTCAAGTAGTGATATCTTGTGAAAGAAGTCACCAACAGAAGTCACAACAAAACTGTGAAGAGGGAGAACATTGTAGGATGACCAGGCTTTACCTGGCTGTGCTTCACAGCAAGCTAAAAGCACTAGAGAAAATTGCGATAAGGGTGTTTGGGAGCATCACCTTTAAGTGTCTTTTGCCTTTATTCTTCCAAAAAATTGTAAAATCTCCATCACCCTGTCCAAATACTGTTCTAATAAAGTCATTAAATTTCTAACAGTTTTGTATAGCCAGAGTTACAATACAGTACATGACCTACAAAGTAATTTTTAAAAGAGCTTTCTGCTTGTGTTCTGCTAGGCTTATTGCTGCCCCAGATATATGCTGCAGGCAAGAAAATTGTTTGTCACAACAGAAAGCAAGCAATTTCTTATAAACGCTACTGTGAACAGACATTTGCCAAGCTTTAGGTAACCCTTGGTCTCTAAGTGTCAAACTGCAAGTGGATCTGACTTGAACTCTTGATTAATCCACTCAAAACAAGAGGAAAAAAATAGATTTTCTAATGGAAATATTACAAATAGTGTTACACAGACCCTTGTGAAAAAGTATCTATATTATTTTTTTCCTACCTAGATATACATACGTGTGCAAAGGGAGAGTGAAACGACACACAATAAAATTAAGTTATTTTCCAATACTTGTAAAGCTGGGTTAATGAAGGGAAGGAAGGGAAGGAGAGGAAATGGCAGTTAGTATGGAGGAAAGAAAGAAATGGTGGAGAGAAAAACAGAATAGCGTGTACTTTGGTCAATAGAATGCAGAAAGCAATACAGAACAGAAAGAAAACATAATACACTCTCTGTAGCACAGAACTCTGATTTTTGCTGGAGGTAAACAGATGTGAATGAATCGAGGAGAACAGGGTGCAAGGAAAGAACAGGACTTGCCATTGGTTTGTATAAGCTCAAAATAATGGAAATCTCAGTGTAATGTGAGACCTTAGTGTCAAGGGAAGCATTGCAATTGCAGAAAGGCAAAATATTACAAGTGTGTTACAAATTTGAAATTGCTCTGCAAGTCCCAGTGCCTAAATGAAACCCCAAAGAGACCTCACATGCTTCTATCCTCTATATATACTACACAGAGAGCCATCTATCAGCGTACCTTTCAGCCATTTAACAAAAGGAAGGGAAAAACCACAGTAAAATAAGTCATACTAGAGCTCTTGGCAGGGAACAAAAGAAGATCCATCTTTAAAAGGCATGAAGGAAATTTTTCTAAATTCCAATATGGGCTAAGGAGGAGATTTGAGAAGTAAAAAAAAAAAAAACCAATGGAGTTTCAGGTTATACCACTGAGAAGGTGCACTACATTTTTCAATGTATTGTCCAAACCCTGCTGTCACAGAACATAAGTCCAAGCTAGTTTCTCTAGTAAGCAGACATGATATAAGCCTGTAAATACTAAGAGTAAATAATGAATAATCCAAATAGGTTAAGCAAATAAACTTCTTCCTATATAATCTCTTGGGCTATCAACTACTAGTACCCAGTGTTTTCCAGTGGAATAAGGACATTGAAATATTGAGGGTTTCCTGAATATTTGCAAGATTATTGGTAGTGACTCCATTTAACTATTGAGTAGAATTTTCTTTTTTTTTCAGACAAGAACATTAGTTGAATTGAAATACAAATACATGGACTGATACTTCTTTACTATACCCTTTTTATTAAATTGCCCATTTCAGTGCATCACCACTTGCGTGAGATTAACTCAGCCAGTATTTGTAACACATTCAAAAGGGGTTGAAATCATTCCTAAAGTACCCCCAGCTGATTTAGAGGTTTGTGGATCAGGTTCCAAATCAATAATTGCTTTAAAAAAAAAAGAGGACATGCAATAGACTTTTCAGTTTGAAAGACAAATTCCACAGCCTTTTCTGTGTATGCTTCTGATTCCTTGCCATGTCTAACTTATTAGGGCATATATGTCACTCATATGCCTTGGTTTCCTCAGAAGAGAAATGATCCCATGAAAAAGACTGACACTGCAACTATATTTTAACAAGGTTTTCTGTCTAGATTGGGAAATTGGAATCATACATTGCAATATATGCGTAAAATTAAGTTAAACTGTGTATATTATGAAGGAATGGTTTTCTTTTTCTAATTATAAAGTAAGCTGAATGCTACATTATGATATCCTTTTTTTCCAGTTCTGCACTAGTCTGTGAGATATTTTTCATTAATGTCAAGGATTTAAGTAGCTGCATCTCAGCATTTTTTCTTCAATGTTTGACTCCTGCCCCTCTTCAGGTCTTTTTTAAGTATCCATGAATAATCCATGTTTTTCCCTGTTCAGATCTTTTTTAAATATCTATGAATAAACCATGTTACCCAACACAGTACTTTATTCTGTGCTCTGTAAGAAACTCTTATAAGTATTGAATGCAACACACCTATGTTTAGTTCAATCTAGCAGAGCAAGAAGGAGATATTAAAGCCCAGAGATTGTTTGATGTAGACCGAGATCAGCACATCCACCAGTCTGAAATGGTCAGCCATGTAACTTGAAATAAATAATTGAATGAATTGGATAAAAAATAAATGACCAGAAAAAGGTGGGTTTATAGACATGAAGAAAATAGGGTTGAGTCATTTTCCGTCTTTGGGGTTAGGGTAGAGAAAAGAGAATACATCATTGGATTTAATTTTGCAATTTCTGAATGGGAAACTAATGTTATTCACTTGCCAGGCTGCTTATTAATTAAATTTTTCTCACTGCAAACTAGCAAAATAGAATTATCAATTTGATAGATGCTCTGGTTGGGTGGAATATAAGGTTTTATTGAGCACACCGAATGTTATCCTACTTATTTTAGCACAAGTTTCTAGCTTTATCAAAGGGACAATATCTTGGATCAGAACACACTGCTGTTAATAAAAAACCCACAAACAGTATTATTAATTTAGAAAGGAGAAAACTGGTATATGGTTTCACACATCAGGTTCAAACACACAAGCATATATTGTTGGTAAATAAAAACCTCTTGAAAGCAATTTCTGAAAAGAAACTTCAGGATAAATTGATTTAGCAACATCCCTGATATATTTCTCACAGCTTCTATTTATAGTTAATCGCCCAGATCATTCCTTTGCACATCAAAGCTCTGTATGTCACGTGGCCTTGCCCTGACTGCAGATCCGGGTGAGATGGGGCATTCCCCTTCCCAGCTCACGGTGCTCCCTGTGCTCCTTGTGGGGCAGAAGGACTCAGACGCTCCTCAGTCTTCTTCCCACCCCACCAGCAGTCACAAGGACCTCACAGCTGCTGCTGAACCCTCTGGCATATAACAACAAAGTCAAACAAATCAGATCAGGGTCAGCTGGACCCACTTAAAGCAGCATGAATAATCCTATAGATGAGTCTGTAGCTACTAAAACTCAAAAGTTATCCAAAGCACTTGGGAGCAGAGCTAATTTAGTACCTGTCACAGCACAGGGCCCTCTCATTTTCCTTTAGTCCCTTGGCCCCAAATGGAAGAGCAGGGCTGGAGATCTGTGATGACTGGCATGACTTTCCATCTCGAGACCTCTCAAGGAAAACACAGCTCAAGAAGGACTGGTAACCTGTCCCAGATATGTTAGTCCCAGAAAAGATTTGGCCAAGTTTAACTGCCTCCACTAGTTTTTTTACTCCTTCTGGGAAAACACAACAATCCCTTGGAAGCAGGACAGAAAAGAAAGCAAAATGAATCTCAACTTTTAAAAATATTTCAAAATCAAATAAATGATATAAAGATAATTGTGGCAGAATAATAGGCCATACTCATAGCCTGAGTAACCATCAGCTATCTCTAAGATGGTGGATGAACTAGAGAAACATGAGTTGTTTGCAAATCTGCAGAGGTATATCTGTTTTATTTAGTTCTTCTTCTACTATTAAAACTGGTGTTTGTCAAAAGCCTTCCTGAAAAACTATAAGCAGAACATAGGCAAAAAAGAATGTCTTGGGCCCTGTATGACAAGTACTAAACAAAAAACAAAACTCTAAAACAAAACACAACATCTTCTTTCAAATAACACACCATTTATTTACCCAGGACAGATTCTTCAAGGGTATAAAAGACTATTGAATTTGAAAAAAAAATATTTTGAAAAATTATATGTCACAGAGCTGTATTGTTAATGTGCTAGTATGTCTGTCAAAACTGTATTTGAAGGTTCATGAAACTTAAATGCAGCCACAAAATCAGACAATAAAAAACCTGGGCAAACATTGCAAATAAATAAGAAATTTAGGGATATTTTAGAAACCATCAGATGCCAATCACTTAACTTTGCTTTTGTTTCAGATCTCTGTAACCTGCATACATTTAAAAATCAAGATAAATGTGTTAATCAATTCTTGATTATAAAGCAGAAAGACTTTTCTTTATAAGCCACCAGATGGGAAAACATGCAATGTCATATATTCTGTACCTCTGCATGAAGAAATCTGCTTTATTTTGTTTGAAGGACTGAACTACTAAATTTGTTTACTCTCTACAGCTGTTCTTCTCCAAAAGGAGAGGCTGTTAAGTAATGACGGAAATGAGCTAAAGAGCACAGAATCTAGCCAGTCTTATGTATGGCTGATTATGTGAGAGGCAGAGAGTCTTTGTACTTTTTTGTTATAAGAAACAAAGAAAAGCATGATTTTTATTAATACTTTTGTACTTGATTTGACTGCAATTTAAAAGTGATTCTGAGATCATGGCAGTCTAAATATAGAGGTGTTTACTATAGATGAAAAAGATTTATTTTTAATCAGAAGCAAAACATGACAGCGTGGAAGAACATTTAATTTACAGCATTCATAGATCCAGTTTCAGTGCATGTGGTAAAGATTAAATACTTGAATAAAAACTGTTAAATTAATCCTTTTGATAATACCCTTAAAATTACTATGAATCAAAAATATTTGCCCTACCTCCTTGATATTTGAAATATCATTTAGACACAAAAGTCTTGATACCTTTTCTCAGGGGTAAATTCCAAGTATAAGATGGTTCTTAGGTTTACTACTGGAAAATACAATTTTAATCCACTCTACTGGATAATAGATATATAACAGCGCAGTGGTTTAACCCCACCCAGCAACCAAGCACCAGGCAGCCACTTGTTCCTTCCCCCACCAGTGGGATCAGGGAAAGAATCAGAAAGGTAAAATCTGGAAGACTTATGGGTTGAGATGGAGACAATTTATTAGGGAAAGCAAAAGCTATGCATGCAAACAGTGCAAAACAAGGGATTGATTCACTGTACCCTGTGGGCAGGCAGGTGCTGAGCCATCCTCAGGAGAGCAAGGCCCCAACACATGATGGTGACTTGGGAAGACAAACACCATCACTCCAAACTCTCCTCCTTCCTCCTTTTTCCTCCTACTTTAAATACTGAGCATGATGCCATATGGTCTGGGATATCCCTTTGGTCAGTTGGGGTCACCAGTCCCTGCTGTGTCTCCTCCCAGCCTCCCAGGCACCCACAACTTCCTCACCAGCATGGCCATGTGAAAAGCAGAAAAGGCCTTGGCTCTGTGCAAGCTCTGAAATAACAAAAACTTCCCAGGAGTATCAACCCTGTGTTCAGCACAAATCCAAAACCAAGCCTAGTACCAGCCACTGTGAAGAAAGTTAACTCTATCCCAGCCAAAACCAGCACAATCAGTTCTTCTGGAAATACCTTATTTAGAGAGGTTTTGATTTATGTGATTTCCGTGAAACTTCTGGAAGTGCCAGAACATCCCAGACTGCTAGTGAGGAAACAGTGGGTAGCCCCAAGATTGAACACCTCCCAATATGCTTCTAGCACAGCAGGCTAAGATGGGAATAATACAAGAAGCTTGGATTCCATTTAAAACCAATGAAGCCTAGACATCATTTGATCTCTTGGATTCCTACTAAAATTGATGCAAATTTAAGAGTCTAGAAACAGAGTTTATCTTACCGTGAAGAAAATTAAATATCTGATAGGAAGAATCACACTTTAAATTTCATTGACTCTCCTAGATATATTCCCATTGATTGCACATATTACCGTTGATTACAACTGTAGAAAACATTTGAAAAGATATTTGGAAAAATGTCTGGGAAAATATTGTCACATTTTCATATATTTAGATAATCCTGGCATCATTTCACCATGGTCTTAAAATTTGATAGATGATAAAGGACTTCAGTACAGCCCTTTTGTTTTAGCTTCTCAAATGGTCATTTTGAGATGCACAAAGAGGAGGTACTGTTTGACTACTTAAAAACAGTGAGCTTAATCACATATAATCATTAACAACCTGGACATCCCAAAAACTTACCACAGATAGAGATGGAATACAGTAAAATTAGAAAGACTTTCAAGGGTGAAGAAAGGATGCATTGATGGAACTCCTGGCCAGCAGGGGTGTGAGATCATGAGCTATCTCCTCTAATAGATAGCAGGAGGGGGTGGATGCTTAAGAAGTTCCCAAAGAGACCTGTAAAGGTTGTGTAAGGATTGTGGACTACCAGATTCCTGAGTAATCACATAAGGTTTCAGGGAGAAGCTTAGTAAGTCTCCTGAATTTTTCAAGGATTGAGAAGAGCTCTAACATACCGCTGGTGAGATTTTATAGCCTTGTGTAACTGTTAAAATCTAGAAAAAAGGAAATGTAGCAACTTCCCTTCCCCCCCAAAAAAGTAGCAAGACGCAAATATATGGGTTTCAAAGAAATTTAATTTTTTTACCTTTAAAAACAACTGTTTTTAGTAGTCCTCTTGCCCTGAATTCACTGCTGTGTATGACTAACCTTAACTTCAAGATGATTAAAGGCTTTTATTTTCTCCCTCTGCTCTGTTCAGCTACTTAACTACAAGAGACTGCGCCAGCTACTTACAGAGCAGTAGCAATGCTCTCAAATGAGATAAGCATCACTTTTTTGTCCTGTCATGGTTATATCTCTTGCAAACTTCAGGCAGCCAAACCCTTACACTGTTTAAAGTTAAATTTTGTGTGTGCTTGTAGTTTGAGAGGGAAAGTTTCTAAAGTGAGAAATGCCTCTCATTATTTCTGAAGACAGACAAGTCTTTGAAGAAATAGTTTTTGAAGTCAGTGTTTAATAATCTGAAAAATCATGAAAAAGCTGTGAATTCAGCACAGGAATATTGCACATTAGAGTTACTTCCATTTTTTTATAACATCTCTCTTAGGTTCAAAAGTTACTTCAATGACAATGTGTAATTAAAGACTTAAAAGTCTGGATGATTGAAATACTCTGGAGTGCAAAATTGCAGAGAAATACTGCAAGGCAGCTTTTACAGAGATATTAAAGACTGAATTTCTGCTCCTCTGCATGAAGTCAGGAATAACATCTTATAAGAACACACAATGAAACAAAGAAAGAGATTTCATCATACTGTTTTTGATGCTCCAGAAATATCTGGTTCAGGTCACCTCAAGTTTCAGCGAAGCATTTCTCTAAGAGTACTCATGTTACCACAGTTTTAGAAGACCCAGATCTTTGGCACTATTCAGGCCCTACAAAAAAAGGCAATCCCTCCCCAGAACAGTTTCAAATTCAGTCCTGAAAAGAGAGAAACAGTGACTTGAAATGACTCTCTAGGGTCACTCCATTAGTCATCAGCAGTGCCAAGAATAGAAAACAGGTTTCTTATCCCAGGCTTTAGACCTAATTTGTTAGACTATATTGCTTTCCAGTCAGAATGGTTGCTGTGACAGTATGAAACCATATAATGCAGATTTCTCTTTTCAGCCCTTTTGTCCTTCCCCAGACTAAGGCTTGCATACTTCATTTCAGGTCTTCAATACTTAAAATCTAATTGTTTCACTTTTACCTTAAAGATACCATCACAGCACTAGTCTTATATTCAAAATACTGTATGAAGCTGCAAGTGCTCCTTTTCAATGGCTCCTAGTTTAAATTAAATTGGATGGTCATGATTTTGTCTAGAAAAAATAAAGGCTATCACTGCTCTGAGGATCAGAGATCACAAACAAAAATGAAATCCTATTTTGAAGAAAACTATATTATAGTTTCAGAGCTCCAATAAAAAACCAAGAACCTAAATTGGGTTCTGAAAAAATTAGCCATCCCTAAGTACTTACTGTCTGAAACACAATGGGAGCCATAATTCCTTAAACTGCTGTAGTATAGTAATGAACTATTATAGTTTTCTGTATTAAAAAAGGTTATGCTAATGTGAAAGACAGTAGCTCTGCTGTTTAATTACCAATAATGTAATATTGCTCCTTACTTCAAAACAACATTCCTAACCAAATAAATTGGCCTTTTTCCGATGAGAATTCCAGCAAGCAAGGTGATTCTTTAATGGAGACCAGCTAGTGATAAAGTTATCTTAGCATTATCTTTCCCTTTCTCACTGAACAGTGCAGTCACAGAGGATGATTTGGTCTTCTGATGTTTGTATTGATCAAATTAAATTCTTTGGTACACTTTGTTATGTACACAAGTCCTCATGTTTTATCTGTATATGAAGTTTGTCCTTCTTACAGAATTACTACATAGAAGTTCTACAAGGAGGATAAACAGCAAGAATGGCACTTGTATTTTTCCTTATACATAGATAATGAACTTCATCCAATATTGTGATGGGAGTCAGCAATTATGTAGAAAGCCACCCTTTTACAGCCTGCACTAAGCATGGCATTGACCCTATTTAAAGAGCAGTCCAAAGAGACAGGGCAACTGAAAATCCCAAAGAGAAAGAACTGTTTCTGACAGCCTTTGTCTCTGACAGGGCTGAAATACATAAGTTCTGATAGCAAAGAAGACCGAGTGGCAGTGTACTGACCTCCAAATGAGTTGATACCTACAAAGCTTTGTGTGGCCAAAATAATTTTATTGGGTTGTATATAATGCAGGGTTAAGTTCTCCATAGAATTAATACAGACAGCTAAAGAGATTCCATTTTGTAATATGAATATATGGATTACAAGCAAAATAAAGATAGTCTTTGAAAAAGTTCTGGTCAAAATATCTATTTCACTTGTCATGGGGAAAACCACTTAGGAGGTAAATCCAGTGAAGGCTCATATGCAACATCTTTGTGGCAAGTTTGCATTTATCCTTCTCTGACTTCCCAGCACTCACATGCACCCTTTAAAACCTGCTCACCCTCATTCTACCCCCATGTGTCTACTATAATATGATTAACTTTCATCTGAGAGTATATACCAGAAGCAATCCTAACTCAGTGGTAGATTACATCCATGAGCAAATATTTGCTCCATTAACTCTAGTAATGATTGAAGGTGTTCAGGCATCAGGAGTCTAACTATTTTTGCGAGACAGGGCTTTTTCAGTCCTTTAAGGGTCAAAATTGGTCTGACATTGGGGAACACAAATTCTGAAGTTTGCAGAGAATGCTCCCAATATTCTGACATTTGAAGCTGTGAGCTGTTCAAGTACCACAGCTTATCTCAGTTTTATTTGCAGCCTGTAGGGAGAGGTAAGGATTTCACCTACTGTTTCAAGCGGAGCATATTGTGCTTGACCCATTCCCACTTACAGAATAACATGCACCTATCAATTTTGAATCAAAAATTCATGAGTAAATTGACCAGGTACCTACCTATTCATACATTGTGATAATGCTAGTATTTGAAAATAGAATCATAAAACAGTTCATCAGAATATAAACTTCTGTTCTTTCTTTGTGTTTACTGAGGAAAAAAAAGTTGTAATATCTGCAGACTGAAAAAATGACTATATTTTTCTCTTAGACCTTCATTTTGTATTGTATTTATTGAATTTGCCACATGGGTGTGTAGCTGCTAGACCAGTTAGCATATTCAGTTTGCTGGGCTGATTGATTCCTCTTTTCAAAAAGCACATAGTGAATTATGGTCACAATTTAGCATAATTTTATCGTTGCTTTGGTGAGGCAGTTAAATTTGTTTAACACATATTCATACCATAATGCTATGGAATAGCTTGTAAAAGACTATAAAATACATAATACAATTTAGAAGTCTGATTGTACCCTTCGCTTCATGTGCATATTATTTTGAGTTTATCATCTATTGGTCTTTCAAGACTGAAATTGAACTTATGACAAAGATTTTGACAGACTTTCTAACAGGGCCTGTTGGGGTAGGACATTGACTAATGAGTTTAAATTAAAAAGGGTAGATTTCAATTAGATGTAAGAAAGATATTTTTTAAAATGAGGGTGAGCCCTGGACCAGGTTGCCCAGAGATGTGGTAGATTCCCCATATCTGGAAAGAATCATGGTCAGGTTGGACAGGGCTTTGAGCAACCCAATCTAGTTGGAGATGACCCCACTTATTGCAGGAGGGTTGGACTAGATGACCTTTAAGGGTTCCTACCTATACTATTCTATGACTCTGGAATTTAAGAGGCTGAAATGTTTTCTTCTTTTTTAATTTCCCATTCTAATGATTTGTATTCTAAGATTTTTGCATTTGTCTGAAAGTGATCAGGTAAAAAATATCATGAAGAGCTTTTATAACATACTGAAGGTAATTTTTACAATACAAAACAGTGGAATAGGTTGTTATTTTTACAGGTTTAATTCACCCAAAGTTTCTAACATTGTGGGTTATGAAAATGAACTTACTGCAGATCACACACTCATACCCATGTTAATATTTGCTTATAAATCCTGATAAAGTAGAGGTGAAAGTCACATTTTCAAATATTCTCTTCCTCAGCAATATTCAAGGTCATGTTGTACAAATGGGAACAAATATTTATGTTAAAACTACAATATGTGAGGATAAAATTAATTCCATTCATCTATGAACTCGCAATTAAGAGGGATCATGTATAGAAGTGCCTCATACAGAAAGTGAATAAATTAAGAGCTGTAATGGGAATACTGTGAACTTATATGACTGTGCTGTAAAATATTTATGGTAAGTTATACATTTAGCATTTTATTGTACTCTTAAGACCAATTTAGAGTTTGTATCAAATTTTCTCTCCACATTATGAGACATGAGCTCTGCATAGAGAAGATAAAATCTCAACTACGTTGGAATAAATTTGGTTGCGTTCAGACACATGACCATTAGCACTTTTGAATAATAGAATATGGAATTTTGATCCTGCTGATATGGAAAGAGCATACAGAAAGAAGAATACACAGAGACACAACTGGGGACAGGATGCCTCAGTGCATGAACCACAGGACTGCTTCTCACACCTCCAAATGATGTTGAAGAGACAGTGAGTCCCATCAGCAATAAAGACATATGAATGATGTCCCTTGTTCTATAATTCATTGGGGAACCTTCAGCTGCTGCCCTGTCCAGTAGTCCTCAGCCCAGACTTCTCTTCTACAGCTAACTATGAACTTGTAAGAGGAATCTTATGATAAAAACCATGAGATAGTGTGTCATCTGCACCAGCCAATGGCCGGAATATAAATTTACTGGAGGTAGAAGGTGTTATGTAATTCACTGTGCCATAAGTGTGTATCTAAACACACTGATTCACCTCTCTTTAAACCAAGTCAAAGCCAACAAACATCACTTGTGAGGAGGCATTCCAGCATATGGATCATCATTGCAGTGGCTCTCCAAAGACCCTTTTTGAAGAAGTGGTCCCCAAGCTGTGATTGTGCTTTAGCTGCTGTAGGAATGTGCCAGCACTCTGGAGCATCTGCTCTGATGTAAGTAAGGCTGCACTCCACACAGCTCAGCCTGAGAAACCTCTGCAGCTCTAGGGCACAGCTTGACTGATTTTAAACCAGGAATGTGCTGGCATGCAAATCCTGTTCATGTCGGCTGCAAAAGCAGTTGATTTATTGCAAGCATTCTCCTGGCTGTGGTTTGCATAAGTAAAATGTGAAGAACATTCATTACCCTGAGTATCCATTAGCTTTCAAGTAAAATGTTGTTTCCTAATGCAAAAGAGGGGAAATAAGTTGAACAAACTAAATAACAAAATATAACGGCACTGTAAAAGTGACGGAGTAGGACACTTTGTGCCTTTGTACTCTAAATTATATGCATCAAAGAGGAATCCACCAAAACTGTGAGAAAGAGGTTGCCTTGGAGAATACAAGTCCTTTAAGGGAGGTTCAGAGGGGAGCTGTGATGCATAAATTGATGGCCACTGGTGGTTGCAGACTGCTCTACTCCTGGTCACCTCTGAGCCATAAAGATCTGCAGCTACAGCAGAGTTGCCATGAGAGACAGGGATTTTTAATGCTTTTTGTTTCACATTTCTCTGGTATTTTTCTAGTTAATTGTGTTTCAAATGAGCTGAATTAGTGTTCAACTATTCAATAGTATTAAAGCTGGAATGTAGTTCATTGCTACCTTATCATATGATGGTTAGAGACAAGTAAAGTTTTTGCAAAACAAGGTAATTTCTATCTTCCCTACACGTGGCTGCATATTTTTCATATTACTTATTCTTTGCATATAAAGCTTTGTTTTTATTTTGCTAAGACACTCTCCGTCATCAATTATTCTCCGAGCATGGGTAGCTCATGGCATGACATTGACCCTGTAGTTCATGCTCAAGATAGATTTCTTTTTTACTTTTTTCTTTTCTTTTTCTTCCTGTAAAACTCAGCTGCCTCTTCAGTAGCTGCAGGCCAATTACCTCTACTGACATTGCAAGGTGTTTATTAGGCCTCAGGTCTGAGAGTCTCTGAAGAACTCAATTAGTTGTTCTACATAATCTCATTTAGTTCACAGCTTCTCTAAGCAGGAGTCTCCAAACTTCTCAGAGCATAATAAGTAGGTGTTGATTTTTCACAAAAAAACCCAAAAAACCAAACTATCAGGACAGCATCAGGTTCCCAAACACATCTAATAATAAGAGCTAGATGGCTCAGCCTCCTTTTTCAAGTACTAAAGACAAAAGAAGCTTCATTTCATACTTTCAGGGTTGTAATTATTCTGAAGCATAAGAAGGTCCAAGATCCTGTTGAAGCTTTTCCAGCAGTGGAGACACTTCTATCTCTCACTGCTCTGTGTTTGCCAGTGCCTCATTGCTACATGCCCACGGTTGCCATTCCCTTCATCCAAGCTCTCACAGCTCTTCCCTCCTGTCTTTAGCTGCTTATTTCTATGAAGCTTTTAAGAACTTAATTATTTTTGAAAGTTTTGTCCACCTGTCAAAATTGGATTGCAATTAATCAGTGAATTCAAATGTTATCAAAGGAAGAAGAAAGACGCTGACAGTATAATTGCACAGCACTTGTTTTTGTTGGCAATCAGGTTAAAAACCCTAAAGAAAAATCATGGAACCAGGAAAGTACATGTTAGTGAAAGTGGAATAAATGTTTGTAGTTAATGGACATTCAAGGATAAATTTGTTCTCAGAAGCCTAATACTACAAAGCCCAGTTCTAACTGAATTTCTTGCCTTTGAAATTCCCATTTCTTTGGTCTACTAAAGGATAGCTGAGGATCCTTCAGATTCCCTCTTGAGTTTTGCAAAAGATATGTTTAATGCTCCAATACTTTCTAAAACAGATTTTAAAAGGTATAGATAATAATGATTGACGCCTGTCTCCATGTAGGTATCATCTTGCAATTGAACAGTAATTTGAATTTAACAGGTCACATTCTTAGATTGTTGATTGCTTTTACTATTTAATCAGGAAAAACTGCACAATTCCTCCAGATACTTTAAAACAAAACTTCCAGTTCACCCATAATGAGATAAAGACAGTACCTCCAACTGGCTTTTTAAGACAAGGATAAAACTGTACCTTTAAAAATACAGTATGTGTATATCTATATCTATATCTATAAACATATATAAATATATATATAAATATATATAAAGGTAATATATGTAAAGATGTAATATGTATCTATATATAGTTTATGTGCATGCATATATGTATAAATCTTTTTGAAATTCTTATTACTCAAGGGGAATGGTAGTAAGTGCAATAAATATTGCAATGGTAGTCCTGGATCAAAGTGATGTATACAACCTTATGCATCATATGCAGGCTGAAATCTGTATTATTTATGGACCCTAGATACATTACGAGATATAAGGAAGAGATATATAGGACTCAGATGTTCAAAGCATTGAGGAGCCAGAACTGCTTAAATTTTCATTTATAAGTGTGAAGGATTATTATTGACTGTTGTTCTGATAAATTATATGAGTGTGGTTGACTGGGGAGGGTGTGCTTTTCACAAAAAGCTTGCACTGACTGCTAAATTAATATTGTCTTGTCTATAAACAGCTTTTTCCTAAGTATTTTGCTCTGATATAAAACAGACTGTAGATTGTGTTCAGCTATATATGTGTTTGAAGTGCTAATAATGGCTTATGACCAGAACATAAAGTAACAAACACTTTGTAAAATCCAACATAATTTCTAGTATCTTTGAATAAGATACCATGGAAACCTCTTAAGACATTATCTAAGCAAACATTTTTCCTATTTTCCATTTTCCATTCATTCTACCTGAAAAGAATGCAACGTAGCCTGTTTTTCCCTTTTCCTGAAACAGTATATTGTACTTTCCAAAGTGGTTTCCAAGTCTAGAGAAAAGTGAGCTTAGACTGGAGTTCAGCTCTGATTACTCTGCAAAAACCTAGCTATCACCTTTTACAAAATGTGAATTATGTGTTTGAAAAATTAAATTTGCAGCTATCTTCAGCAAATAGTGGGAACTATCTGGACTGATTGGTATGGAAATTGAAACTAATTGATCCTGCCATTTTAGAGCTTTATACAGGACATGAAAACTGACAATATTATGCTTTCTAGAGCTAATCAAAACTGTGCTTCAAATTATTCAGTGGTAGGTTATTAAAAATATTTGGATCCCATTTTCACAGTTAAAAGATCTAGATTCATAAAGCCCAAAGAAATTATGTTTCTTAATTAGTGGAGTGTCCTAGCAAAGTGGGAACAGATAAATCTAAAAGCAGGCAAAAATAAAATTACCATACATTTTTTTCTATCCATTTAATTTCTCTCCAGGTTTTTTCCTCTTTATCTCCTTCTTAGCCTAGATCTCTTCCATATTTTTCCCCAGTCAGCAGCTCTTCATGAATGGAACCATTGCTGACCCTACACAGAAATTTTCTGATGGTGAGAGATCACATCCAAAGGCAACAGAATGCCTGTGAAAATCATAATGTAGTTTTAGGGCTGCAGATTTCTGTCTCTTCAGGGAAATGACCACCCTATATATCCTAGCCTTGTCTTCACTGCGATTGGGCTTCATCAGATCAACACAACACTCCAATGAATCAAACAGTAGAAGTTCTAGAAAATACATATATTTAAGCTGGCACAATATGAACAGAAAGAGAAAGAGGTTTGTGGTTGAGTAACAGTTCCCATATCCTGTTAAGAGGCAATACTAATGAGTAAAGTTACAGATTTCTTAACCTCCTGAAGCACAGAATCATAGAATGATTCCCTCCCTCTGGTTGGGAGGGAACTTAGAGATTATCTAGTTCCACCTCCCAAAGGCCCCCTTTTCAAACTCTTGACCCTTGTCTAGCAATAGCTCATAGACACTTATTTTTTGTAATTCAAACATCTTGATTTTTACTACTGAGTGATATTAAGGGGACAAGTGTTTATCCAATTAAAAATAGGATTTTATGTTTCTGTACTGGATGATATTTTTGCGAGAAAATGTTCTTTTTTCCTGGATAGTCTGTATTTTCTGTAAATCATATCAGAAATGGTAGCCTATCTGCTCTAGAGAAACTGGGAAATCACTGCTTTGAGATTGTTTGCTACACATAACATAATTTCTTTCTTTGATAATTAAGCAGGCAGTGGTGCTAATCCAAAAACCTTCATATATATACTCAAGAAGAGAAACTAAAAAATCTAACATTTCATCATGCCTCTTCACCTGGTGAAGAATGCCATTTGGGTAAATGACCCAGGCCAGAATGAGCCAAATTAATATGTATTTATGACTGTCAGCATGTTGCTGTAAGGAGCATCTGAAATCCAGGCAGGATATTGTCATCTTTTTCTGAAACCATTTTTTCTTCACTTTAACCAGTTAGTAATTTCAAGGATATCTGGATGCACAAACCTGCCCCCCCACAAACTGCACAAGTTATTTTCTAATGTTATTCATGCATGTATGTGACTTGCATCTTACTTTGGCATTGTTTACAAGAACTCCTAGTTATTTTAATAAGCTTGCTATGACAGTACAAAAGTTCATTTATCAGTAAGCTGCAGAACGTGGGAAAAACGCTGCACATAAATGGGAGAATACATAACCATGAAAAGCTAATGGTCCTCACAGGCTGAGCAAGGAATCTTGATTTTTAAAAGCAGAAATGTATGGAGCTCTAAAGCTCTTTCAGAAAGTCCATATGAAGAATCCAGATTGCTGACCTCTCTGCAAGTACAGAAATATTTCAAAAATTTTTAAATTTCAAGTACCTAATGTGCTCCTGAAGGATTTAGGTGCTGTTAATGACTTTAAGAAAAGGATTTAGTGATTTTTAGTCAATCAAGAAGACAGAGATACACATTTCTTAACAGAGGAAGGACTGAAAAGCCTTCAGCTGAAGATTTGGGTTTTCTAAATCTCCACAGATATCTGTAAGGAGAAATACACCTCAAACATTTGATCAAAGCTATCCCAAGATTTTCAGCTCACGTATGGAATCTCACTGAAGGTAATCAGATTTCATGTTTGAATGACAGGTTGAGGGACCTCAGCCTAAAACTGTATGGTTGGGGGATTTTTTTAAAGAAAAAAGGGGGAAATGCATAATTTCTGAAATCTAAGATACATCTGGGGAAAAAAAAAAAAAAGAGGACTGATATACAATGTAATGTTTGCTGCTCTAAAATGGAAGTAAAAAGGAGATATATTTATATGAAACTCTGAAAGACATTATTCATTCAAAATCAGCACCATTGTAAAATTCATAATAAGTTTGCAGCTAAAATGATGCAGATTTGGTTCTCCAGCTATGATTACCCAGTATGTTTATGGGGTGGCATGTCAGGTTTCCTTAAAAGTCTGCAGTAACAGTGAAGTGCCTCATTGCTACAACTATGCCGAAATTGCCGAAAATTATTAATTGAAGAAAACCTTAGGATAATGTGATCAAATAAATAAGGAATATAGAAAATGCCTCAATGAGAAGCCATGCTTGAGTTATTAAGTCAAACCTGAAAAAAAATATCCACCAAATAACATATTCTTTTTTCCCAGCTGGGGGAGAAAAAAACTGTGCTTGTAAAAGCTTAGTCTGAACCAAGCTAAGATAATTCTTAAAATCCTACTATGAAAGAAAAGTCTATGAGCGATTTCACTTTAGTATCTCTTCTGGATATCTGTAGCATTCAAATCAGAAATTTCTTCAGATAGTTTGCAGGATTAGGCACCACTTAGGTAATTTCAAGTCCTTGCATTCAACAGAAGATCAGAGTAATGATTGAAGATTCTCTCTGGCTTGAGGAGAAACAAAATGGTTTGAAATAAATTTGCACTTGTGTTTTGCCCAGTTCTCTGATTGAATGTCTTTTTATGTATCTAGTCCAGGCCAGAGTATCTCTGTGTTCTCCAAGAAAAATCATCTCATGTTGTCCCATTAAACTCTCCAATTTTAAGTTATGCCACCATTTCAATGACCAATTAGCTGATGAAAAAGAGAAGTCAAAATGGGGATAAGACTGTTACTGTTAGAAAGACAAACACAGGAAACTCAGGAGGCTCAAGAGTTCTAGGGTTACAGCGCTGATCTTCATCTACATTTCAGTGATGTTCATTTAATGCACATTCTTGCAAAAGGATGTAAGAGTAATTGACAGAATACGCTGGAAAAAACCCTATGCTTTGGATAGCAATTAAGTGTTACTTGATCTTTATCTAAGTAACAAAAGGCAGGTGAATGTCTACATTGTAGATCATGATCAAATAACTAATTTACAAAATTACTACAATGAGAGAAGGAGGTTTAATAGTGTGACTCTAGCTATTTTTTGCCCTTCCTGATTAGGATGATATTAAAATTATACAATGAGTGATGAGCATTATAATAAACACGATTAAACTATCTCTAAGCTAAATTATTCAAAAATATTTTGCCACTTTCCTCCAGCATAAAGATTTACTAAAATTCAGAAGTTTCTCTTGTACAGTCTTCTGAAGAGAAAGGAGGTAAATAGTACTGCTCCATGTTAATGAGTGACCTAGAACTCTCCTGACTGGGAAAACTGTCCTCATTTGTGAAAATCATGAGGTCATTTATATTTTATTAATTACCAGGGTCACCTGTGTCCATCTCTGTCAGTGAACCTGAATTTTCAATGAACTTTAAAACAAAAAAATAACCAACCCAAAAGTTATTAAGTTATCACTTCCAGAAAGCTGCCAACTTAGATAATGCATAACCAATTTCTGTCACCTAGCGTAACTCACTTTTTTTCATTCTTTCACAGATTTATGATGCTTTAGGTTCCTTTGTATTTGGGGGAAAATGCAAAGCTTGGAAGCCCCTGATTTGATAAGAGGTTTTGAACAATATTTTGCTAACTTTTGACAAGATAGCTCAGGGCTAGATCCAATAAAAATACATTATGCTTCTTCATTGTGAAGCTCTGAAAAATTGATTTTTATATTGGATTGGACCATTGGCTTGTTAAAGAAACTTAACTTGATAACAACACCCTTTATCCCCTTAGGAGCTATCACTTCATGTTAGGAGGACTGAAACAGTGCCGCATATATAAGGAGTATTATCTAGTCTTGTGGGGTCAAGGAGTTATCTTGCAGTACAGCCTGAGTCACAGGGCTGTGCACTGGAATAAGAAAGCAGGGCAGAGGGTTCCTCAGGGGACAGAAGAGAAGGAAAGAAATCTTTTCTACTCTAGGATATAAAGTTATAGCAGAGCTCTTCGGCAGCCACTTAGCAAGGCTATTATTCTTGTTTCCCTATTTATAAAGCCACATTTCTTTCATTATTTTCAATTGCCAGGGATACATAAAATAAATAGAGACAGGGATGAACCTGTCTAATGTAGCTCACCATGTTCCTCTCTTCGGTTTGGTAGTCAATATTTGTTATAGCTCTCTGCTCAGACCACTTGAGTACTCTTAATCCACTTGAAAAGGCTTGTTTGCTTTATGTTATGCTGAGATCACAATTTCATAGAACACTGTTCCTGGCCCAACCTTCACATAAATAGTACAGTTTTAAATCCATAAATATGTTCTCATCAAGGCTTCTCCAATACTCATCCAGATTGATTTGTTTTAGTATAATTCCTCACTATCTACTTTCTTGAAATCTGATTGCCTTGAAATCCACATTGCAAGGAAAGTGTAATAGTAAGAAACAGTGGGAAGACTCATGTATTTGGTCTCAATACATAAACTCAAAAGTAAGAAGAGGATGATTGATTCATTTTTACCTTATAAATACTTTTGAGATCAATTTTCTAATACAATGTTCAATGTATTTATTATCCACAAGGTATTTCTACTGTTAAAAATAATTTTGGAGTGGGGTAGTCCCTTACTTTAAAGAATTCATGGCTCAATGAAAAGATGTGAAGAGATAGCTCTGCTTTCTCTCTCTCCGAGTAGCCTAGCCAACACAAATAAAAATGGAAAAATGGGCTTCTGATAGTTAAATCCTTTCTCAGCTTTAGAAAACATGGTGAGTTTGAACTTTCCTGGGGTGGCAGGGGGTAGACAAAGGCTTTCCCCAGGCATAAACTGCATTTACATTCTTGATTTTTAGAACATGCATTTTAAAATTATATATGAGGCAGCAACCCTCTGAATTGCATATGGAAAGGTTTTTAATTATTTCCAGTAGTATAGCTAACAAATGTACTACAACACAAGAAATTCTGCTCCTCCATTTTAAATATGGTTTACCATGAATTTTTAAACAAACAAGTGTAGAAAATTTCTTTGTCCTCAGTCTAGAGCAACACAGCAAGCTAAATGGAAAAACATGGGAATATCACACTTTGGCAAACTGTCTCCTGCCTCTATCCTCTGTAATACAGAGAGAGAAGGAAACTACTCCAGCCTGCCTGACTGCCAGGGATGCTGCAGCTTTCCTGGCTGGATGGTCTGTTAGATGCAGTTCTTAATGCAAAGAGTGTCAGGCAGGATAGGTCTTAACAAGGAAGGGCACAGACATGCTTCTTTCTCAAGCACCTGGTTACCTCTCACAAGAGTATGGACATGGGCATGCTTTGTTTTACTTTGCAGGGATGAAGAGAGCAATGAGAGCTGGATCCTTAATGAAAGTGAATACAGCTGTAGCTGTCCCTGTATAGCTGTTCTGATAGGGACTAAAAGCCAAGGCATTCAGTGGGGAGAGGGGAAAAAAGAAAGCAACTCTTGGATACACAGATGCAAAAACTTGCAGATTTAAGTGACTAAAATCAGTGGAACAGTATCCATCGTTCCAGTTTTATTCAAATCTTATCTGCTTTGCATTCGCTCTGTATTTTCAGTATGCAGAGAATGCTTTACAATGTATGTAAACCCATACAGATCATGCAAGGCGGAAGTACAATGTTGTCTTTGAAGAAATTAAACTGTCATTACAGTTAATTTCAAACTCATATTCCAAAATGAAATTATATTTTATGGTAAATTAAGAGAAAGAGATTCTATTCCTTTTGAGACTAGTGGTGATCTTTCTCAAATTCAGTTGCTGCAGAAACTTTATTTCACGTTCAGAGTAATTCTATCAGGTATACTATACTTGGGTATAATAGCTGGGAGAGTGCAGGAAAACAGCTCATGAATCTTTAGTAAATTACATTTATCCTTTCTCTCAGAGCTACATGGATCTTGCCTGCCCTCAGCTGGATTTATGGAGGGTTCATTCAAAAGTGGTGGTGAGAAATGTATTTGAAAACCAGCGGTATATCATGTTGTATAAGAAATAATCTTTTCAGTCTCACCAATGGCATTATCTTATAGCTAACAGACACCAGAGTCCTTCAGGGAATTTCTGAAGCTAAAAAAACCCAGAAAAAAAAACCAGTACAAGAAAGAATGAAAATGAAGAAGGGTCAAACAAAATGTTTGACTAAACACCCCAGTAAAAGAATAGGCTTTCTGGTCCTAGCTGTGCACAGGACAAAAAATGCCTTCATGTCAACTGAGTCAAATACCATCTATTTTGCTGTCTTCTGGATGTATTAGGTTTCCTTCAGCCCCTGAAAAGGGAAAGAAAAATCTCTATAGAAATAACAGAGCACTTCGTGAAGCAGCAGTGGTCAGAGCCATTCTGAAAAATACATTCACTGGGCAACATCCAGAAAAGCAATGAAAGACTATATATTCTTCCGTGTTAAATATGTTTCTCAAAAGATCTGAGAATAAACAGACAAAAAGCCCAGCTAAGCTGTAGTGATAATGGCCTGTTTTGTAATAAGAAATACCAGTTGCCAAGAAGGTCAAACTGATACTTAAAAGTTAATGAGTCAGCCTTGTACTCCCTGTATTTTCTCTCCTTCCCACATCTCCTTCCCTTGTTACCCTACGAAAAAGTCATGCACTGATGAAGAGTGGGATTAGGAGCAGAAAACAACAAATAAATCCAAAGCCAATTAAAGGTTTCATCAAATTCTTCTATATTACTCACTCTCGCCCTCCATCACTAGTTATGTTTCTGACATCATCCTCCAACTGATTGAAAAGATTATATATTGCTATTCCTCTCACAAAATCTTCCCCTGATGTGTTCTAGTTAAATAAAGTACTTCATGAAACAGAGAACTGATCTCAGATCTTTTGAGATCTTATGCCTCTGAGAGCATTTTCAGTGATCTTGGATTTATTTATCTTGTTAAAGGTGTCACCAAAGGTCAGGCTGCTATATGAAAAAATAGTTAAATTATTAAAACCATAGTTTTAATAATTAAATTAATAATGCAGCTGTCTCTTCCCTCTTCCTTCCTCTCCTGTCCATCTGAGATGAAAGAGACAAAGATGCCCTCATAATCCCATCTTTCCCATCCAACATTTGGAAACATAATCCCTTTCTGAAATTTATCTTAGGCATCAATACCTGTTAACTTGCGAAACTCTCACGATATTTTATCACTAGAGCTCCTCACAGTTCCACAGAGCATGTATGGTTGATTGATCCCATGTCACACTAAAGCAAGAACACCACCTAAGAACTCCTTAGGTCCATCAGAAAGGCTCCATGCTGGCTGAAGTAAAAAGAAAGAAAATTACAAGCTATTAAAGTCTTGGTGACATCAAATCTCAAATATCTTAATTTATGTCTTAATATAATCTTAGAAATGAACAAAAAGAGCAGTGGAATGTAATGAAAAACTACAATATAGGGGATGCCAGCACCCTTCCTTATTTCATCAGAACATATGTTGGGGGTCATGAGGAGTACTTTTATCCTGTTAAGCTATATTAAAGTAATCTCTTATCTGTCCAGAGGTTGTGCTGCCATCATGATTCCAACAGAACCATGGATGAATAGAAGTATGCTTTTAATTTCTCTGCCTTCCTGCAAAGGCAAGATGAAGATATTTTTCTTTCTGCTTGTGTAAATTCCAAGATATCTACACTATCAATATTATTAGCTACTTTTCTGACATTCTGTCGAGATGTTCAAGAAAAGGTTACAAATTAAATTTCAATTATGAGAACAGCAAGTGAAACACACTAAGGAAACCCTTTCACAGAACCACAGAATCACAGAACCACAGAATGCTAAAATGGATCATGTTAGAAGGGACCACGCTGGACCACGCTGGACCACACTGGACCACAGTGATCTCCCTGCTCAAGCATGGTCATCCTAGAGCACTCAGCACACATCTGTGTCCAGACAGTTTACTTTAAACAAGGAAGTAGCAAATCTTGCCTGAACAAGTGCTTTTTCTGGCCCCACATACTCAAATGAAGGAGCATCCAGACTACCTGAATGCACTACTACAGAGGAATAAGAAGCCAAAGCCAGGAAATCATCAGACTCCAGTCTGATTGATTCCTCTGATGTCAGCCACAAAATTTCAAGGATAAAAAGATGCTCTTTGAAGGTTGTAAGGAATTCATTAGTGCAAAATCACAAATACTTGCTCCCATGAAAAAACTGCATCATTGCTGTCACACAAAGAAGCGCAATTTTACCAAAGTGGTGTTTAGCTGTTTACAATGACCACATGGCACTATTTAAAAGTTCCCGCTGTTGTCTACATAAGAATATTTTCAGTATTTCTGGCTCTCCTTAGGAGGAACCCACCCCTAAATTTTCCTCAAATCCCTTTTATTTGCTGATGGCTTTCTCTCCAGACAAGTGTCCAGCTTACCTGCTGTATTGTTTGGTCTTATGGCTTCTGGCCTAAAATCATCATCTTTATGCTGCCTTCCTTCTGCCCTCTCATTTGGCTACCAGGCTTTCCTTCTCTAGTCTGCATATTAGGTAGTGCTCTTCAGCACCTACTGCCCATCAGTGGCCATTTCCAAATCAAACACCCTTCTTTTAGGGTTATTGATCCTGAAGAGTTTCTAATCTTGCAGACAACACAGGTGTTACTTCACAGCTTTTTAGCAGACTTTAGTAAGTTGGTTTTTTAGGCGATTACACTCAGTAATGATTCTTTAATGCAAAAAAAGCCTACAGTACATATCCCAAAAGGAAACATTTTTCAGGTTTAGCTCAGTGCTATTACATTAGTGTCTGATGAACACAAATGCATGGTTCCTCAAGTATAAATTAACACTCTAATATTTTATTTAAACACATACTAGTACTTTTAAATCTTCAAATAAATTTAAGAAATGCAAACCTACTCTGGCAAATGAAGGTTACTTCATATTTGAAAAGCCTTGGGAAATTAATCACAGCAAGAGCATAAAAGATGAGGAAGTACTGTGGTTACATTCAGATGTAAATTTGAAAAGTTGTTAAAGTTATTGACCAGAAATGGTCAAATCATAGCAGTCATATCTGATATTAGTCAGAATAACAGTGTTAATGAGAAACATACCAGCTTTGAATTACAACATTTTACTTCACTTATATATCCATAAAACATAATTGTATTTGACTGATTTGAAAATAGTCCTTCATAGCAAGAGAGTCATAACTGATGGATGTCATGACCACCTCCAGTACTTGATTATGGTAGCAAGGTCAAGGCTCATTAAAAGTCTGATACAATTTTCCACTCTTTTGCACTAATCATGCAGAATTACTTTTTTTTTCTTGGTGCTCATATAGTTCTGTTCTGTCACATTTTCACCAGATGCATCATAATTTGATGAGTAGACCCAGTGAAAAGAGTCAGAATACTACCCAAAAAGAAAAAGGATTTCAGAGGTAAGTCCATAGAAAAATTGTTCTTTAGACTATGGTTACTATGAAACATTTTAGGAAATTAAATGTTGACCAAAAATCCACCAAAGAATAAACTGTCTTCTATATTGTACACCCATTCATACTGATAGAGTAGTATTTTGGCTTTAAAATGTATACCAGGCCTACAGGACTTCCAAAGTACAAATCTTTCATCATATCTGTTGTATTGTTGTCAAACCTGAATTTTAATCGTATCCAGGACATGTGAGTTTTCAAACATGTTTTCTAGTTTATTTTTGCCCTGCATAATGATTTGAAATACGGAGGTATAATACATCCATGCCACAATAACTCCACACTTTTCAAGAAATGACTATGACTAATATCAACTGCTACCAAAATTATTGGTACTGATGTTACCAGTGGGTCATGGTGTTCATGCATATTTTCTACCCCACTAGACTGTCTTTTGCATGTCCTTCCAGTCCCTGTCCTTTATATTGTGAGGAATAAGGAGTTTCAGTCCTTGTTTCCTTGTCTTGCCTTTTCTCTCCTTACCCAGGAGTTTAGTCCTGACCCTAGATATCAGATCAGTGTAGATGGATCAGGAGGATGGAAGGGAGTAGAGACCTAAACATTCCTATATGAATTCTCAGTCTGTCAGCATCACATGACCTTTTGCCTGAATGTATTATTAGTATCTCAATATTTGGTTATAAAATTATAATTTAACACTGATTTGAAACACCTCATTCAATGCTTCTAAGGGAACCATTCTCCATTGCATTAAAAAAAAATAAATTTCAGAAAATGGCATAAGCCTCAATAGGGAAAAATGAGTGATGAGCAATGGATGAGAACAAGCTCTGAATGGGCTTGAAATCAGGTACTAGTAGATTCCAGAGGGAATTTTCATGTCTACAGATAATTGATAAATAATGAAAACCACTTTGGCAAATCCATCTTAGGGTATGTAATATTTATTAACAAAAGTTAATTTGACTATTAGAAATTTGTTCAGCCTGGCATATTTTTTATCTCTCTCAGAATGAACAGTTGTCTTTATTTGTCTTTATGTAGCTGTGACTTTTCTTCCTTGGAAGAAAACGTAGTTTTTTCTTACAGCATGTATTCATGGTGAAATTCACAGAGCAAAAGGAAGAAAGCAGAACCTTCTCCATTACTGAATATTCAAGTCAAAAAAGCATTAATTTTAGTTCTCCATATCTGTGT
This sequence comes from Entomyzon cyanotis, assembly GCA_024500445.1. Taxonomy (NCBI): domain Eukaryota; kingdom Metazoa; phylum Chordata; class Aves; order Passeriformes; family Meliphagidae; genus Entomyzon; species Entomyzon cyanotis. The sequence continues at coordinate 19,650,973 of JAKEPQ010001009.1, read as the reverse complement.
CCTTTCTGTAGAGTCCACACAATGAGAAGAGAAAAAGGAAGATACATAAGAAGCCTCTCAGGGTCTCTTCCAGCTCTCATTTCCCATAATTTTTGTGGGCTGTTTTTGAGATATGGTAAATGAAAGAATAAGATCAAGAAGCAGTAGCAATGGCATAAATGCAAATAGAAAAGAAGGGGCAGTCAAGAGAGTTAGAACAGAGTTTCAGTACCAAGCTGTCATTTCAGGCTGAACCACAACAGATTTGTTTAGCAAAAGCAGTTGCTATAATGTCTATTGGGAAAACAGTTAATGTTTTAATAACTGCAGGACTAAACCATTAAAAAATAAAGATCCCCACTGAGAGTAAATATGCATCAACAGTAAACTTACGTTATTTGCGTAACAGTTTTAAGTTCTATAATTACAGATATTTAAAATTGCTTTTTCTTTAAAACTTTTGGAAGAAGGAAACAGTTCAATGTTAGCCTTACATAAAGATAGGAATTCTTTAAAAAAATGAAAATAAAATAACTTGATGATATTCCAGCAAAACAGAGCATTGGAAAAAACACTGTGCAGTTCAAGTAAACACACATTACATGCTTGGTGAGATACTCAGAATAATGAGGACATGCTGACTTGTATGAGAGGCCTGCATACTTCAACTTGAATATACTTCACCATGGCTAATGCAAATGAATAAAAACTGTCATATTTAGGCATAAAGGAAAAAAGAAACCCAAACCCAAACCCCAACAACACATTATTCCAATTCATTATGTAAACAAGAGGCACAATTTCCCCTCACAGCAGCGTGGCCATAAATTCCAGATAAGAAAAATTTTTACTTCCACTGGCCTGAGATGAGAATCAGCCCCAGGTGACTTTTGCAGGAGGTAATACAGTCTTCTTTGTTATACAAATACAATTTGAAATATGGATTCTACTGCTTCCTAGACAACTATTCAGGAACCGCACTTAGGAGTGAAATTCTGTAGTGAACCTCAGGTCCTGTGACAGGTTTTCTCAGATGATGCCCTTTAAAAATGGTAGCATAAAGAGGTTGAAGAGGTTTTTGTATGCTAAGTATTTCTTGACATAGTAATGTTAATATCTATATTATTTCTGTTAAAGGCTGCTCTTTGCTTGTATTTTTAACAATTTTTCTCTGTAGCTTTGGCTTTTTTTATTTTCTCTTTAAAGCTTGCTGCTCCTTCTTACTGAAGATATCTTCTTTCCTGGTCTACTCATGCTCTATATATTTCAGATTTTAAGGACACTAGACTACTCAACTATTTCTGTAATGGTATTTTAGGATTAAGCTGTATAAAAGGAAGATATTTTGGTGTTCCTCGTTGTTAAAATCCCTGTTTTGACAGACTTCCATCACATTCACAAAGCAGATTAAACTAGACAGAAGAGTGAAGGGAAGGCAGGTACAAGCTAAACCCGGAAGATGAAAAAGGACTTATTTGTGGGACTTTCAGCAATCTCTAGTGATTCATCTCTTCCTGAGTAGAATCACACTGAGAATAATGGACCTATGAAGCATCACCAGAAAATGCAAAATTCAAAATATTTTATTATAAAATGCTTTGATGGAGATATCCATACAACACTAACATGGAATCTTCTGTACTATTTATTAATTTCTACAGCATTCAGTTTTAGGTGACTAAAAAGATTTTAAAAATTGTATTAGCTTCTTCCTTACCTGCATTTCTTCAAAATGTAGGCCTTCAAAACAATTTGACTTTCATCCTTTGGCTACAAAAAGGGGTGCCAAAGAGGAATCTCAAATTACCTTGGAAATATAACAAAAGTAAAAGGGAAACAAGATATTTCTAAAACTTGTATGTCGAAGAGAGTACCAACAAATCAATGACAGATAAATTGAGCAAACAAAATCTTTGTGTTTTCATTTACTCAGTGGTTTTCAGTCTGATTCTGACAATCCTGTAAGACACATAACAGTGTAAGGGGAAAAGCAGAGCTTTTTAAGAGAAAAGCTTCTCAGGGTGTTTGAAACAAATGAGAAAAAAAGCCCTTAAAAGTTTGAATTTACAATCTAAGCATATAGACTACTCCCTTGAGCCAATTCTAGAATCTTGAATGTACTCATTTGCTGTAATGACACTAATTAACAATACAGGAATTTAAAGTTCTTAATCTTATTCCATTTTGTGGGGTTCCTCTTTCATCAGTCAATTACATGAATTGAATTTGGAATATTAATGTGTTTTCTGCCCATCAGCTTCCCTTGCCAAAAATCCCTGCCTAATATCCAAATATCCAGGTGGATACTCCTTTTATAAAATCATCTGAATTAGATCTTTAACATTATCTGGCACTACATTCCTCAGCCAAGGATGCTTTGTTGCTATCCTGTTCTGGTGGTGTTATAATTCCTTAAGTAACTCAGATTCAACAGCTTGCTAACTAGGAAGGCCTCAGGCTGTCATGCATCTTGCAAAGGGTTTTGATCCTTTTGGAAGCTCTAGATACCCTAGGGGATAAGATTCTTAATATAGACCTCTTCTTCACTGCCCCATTTCCCTCAGGTGAAAAATGTTTCGTAAGCACATTTTTCTCCAAATAGAGAGTACTTCATGCAAATAGGCATGAGTTGGCTGCAGCCAGGCCAGTGGTTAAAGGTTCAACCAGGATATAAGAGCTGCAAGTTCACATCATTCTTTCAATGCTTGGTTAATTATTTATATAAAGTGGAAGAGTTCCACCAAGAGAGAAAACAGGTTTTCAAGCTAAAACACTCAAAACTGTTTAATGATGGGTATTCCTGGAGGATATAGATTGCAATTCCTGAATTGAATTCAGCAGAATGGGGATTTGAATTCAGGCCAATGCTGCAATTGCTATGATAATGCATTTCTAGGATAAGTGAAGTATTGGGGTTTTTTTAAAATTTTATTTCACATACACAAATTAAACATATAAATTAAGTTTTTGAGAAAGAAGTTTGTTTTCACAGGACTGGAAGATAAAAAAGACCCTTATACAACCATAGAACCATTTAGGTTGGAAAAAACTTCCAAAATCCTTGAGTCCAACCTTCAACTGAACACCACTTTATCAATTAGACCACAGCACTTAATGCCACATGTGGTCATTTCTTGAACACCTCTAGGGGTGGTGATTCCACCACCTTCATAATAGTTATATCCTAATGAATGATCACACTATTTTAATCAGCATTATTTAGAGTTTTCTAGATTTATGCAATATGGCTGTAGAATGTAATTCTGGAATTTAGAAAAAAAATAGTGAATGCCATATTTGTTCTTGAAGTCATGGTTGGCAATGCCACCATCAACATATAACACTTTCTGTCAGGGAAAACTAAATCTAGCTAGCTAGATATGAATTTGTTGGAAGGAAAACAACAACCATGACACCAATATGCTTTGACAAGAATTTAGACAACTACATGAACATCTCAGAAGAAATGTCAATCATGGCTTTATGGATTTTTTAAATAATTGCTGGTATTTAATTAATGTACTTTAAAAATCATAATTAAAGAATTATCCCCCCTCCCCCAATTAAAAGAAATACTTTAGATTCACTAGATTAAAACAAAAACCCTATTCTTTTCACATGGATCATAAAAACATCTCTGACAACAGTTCTATCAGAGGTGTTAGTTACTGATGGTGCAAATCATATACATTCACTATAGCATCTCTTAAGGGAGTTTGAGTACTCCTATTTTGATATTTATAGTTATATAATTACATTTATTACTTGAATGCAGGATCATGTACAACAAAAGAATAACAAGTACATGTATTTCTTCATTTTCAATTTCAGTGTATCATGGTGGATAAGGCCCAGAACAAGATTCTGAAGAGCCAGGATGCCCTTAAATATTTGATGACTGTTAGGTGCCTAGTTAATTTTTTGCAATTCATGGTACTGTTTCCTCATATAAAAAAAAAGTAAAAGAATATTTACTTTCTAGCACTCTTTGTAAAATGCCTGTGTTAAAAAGTTATATGTAATAATAAAATAGTTTAAAGGCTGAGAGAGAAAAACACATTCAAGTGCTAATCCAGGCACTTGTGACTCCAGTGGTGAAAAATTCCACTTTCTTTCTTCTATTCAGTGAAGAATAGAAGTATTCTTTCTTTCTTTCTTGAGTATTCAGTGAAGTAACAAGCACTACCATTTATTTTAAAAACTAGTCAAAATATCTTTTTGTATTGATGCTCAATTCCAAGACAAATGTTTAAAGAAATATGCAGACTCCTGTGCTTATCTCATGGCAACATCCTTCTGTGGCCTTAACAGTGCTTGAGACAGGCAGCTGTGCTCTTTAGCTCCTCACACAACCCATGAGAATACACTTGGTGTTTCAGCATCTCAAGGCAAGGAGTCACAAAAACATCAGACACCAGAAAGCTGGTCCTCTCAGCCTCTCTCAGGACTCAATAGACACAGCTGGATGTGATTCAGAACACCTTAATTAGATATTTACCTTCTCTGAAATTAGGGATGAGCATGGAAAAGTATATTCAATTCTTCTTTCAAGTGCAGAGACAGATGATAAATCAAGCAATTCCCCAAGGTCTTGGTTGCACTCATTTCTTCTTGGATCAATGTGATCATTATTATCCATGTGCATTGACAAATAAATATTCCTCATACTACAATATGAAAACAAAGAAGGAAGGCCCCTGGCCTGATATCGTTTTGTAATTGTTGAAGACACTAATTCCATCAAGTTCTCATTTGAAAAAATTCAGAAAAGTGAAGTTTTCCTTAGCTGTTTACAGTGTTCCCTCCCACAGTACTGTGGCAGGTTATTAATATTGTCTCTCTCTCTCTCTCTCTCTTTCTTTTTTTTCCAAAAAAATATGAAAGGAAAAATGCATAAAGGTAAGAAAATGATCATTGGAATGAAACAGGCATTTTAATGTACCAAAATAATATAGGTTCTGAAAAACAAATTTTCCTATGAGTCTTTACATGGATCTTCTAATAAAAGCATTACAGAAATGGACCTTTCATTTTACCTCACCTAAAATCACTCTGAACACAAAACTCTCTAAGGTTTTGACACATTTAAAAAGATAATGTATTTTAGATTAAAAAGTTTGATGAGTCTAGCCAATTCCATTTAAGAACTCTAGTGTTTACTAGGATAAAGCTAAACCTTGGTTACATATTAATTAAAATTAGAATCTCAACTTTACAATTCAATCTCATTTTAAATCTCATGTTCTCTAAATGTTCTCTAATGATTTTAAAGTTAGTATAGAACACATAGACTTGGTAAAATGTAAGAAAAGATCCAGTCTAATTAATTTTTTTCTGTTAAAGGGAATTATTATATCTCAAAATTGTTACACTGCCCTATGTAGCCAATAGTTTACAACAAGAAGAACAATAATGTTTTCTTGTATTACTGTTGTGAGGATAAACTAAATAATTTCTACATGTATGCAATATTTTGTGCAGTTATGTAATATATAGCTCAATATTATTATTACAGGTCTCACAGAATTTGGCAAATATATGTAATTGTATAATATTTTCCTAGTTCCTTTCATGCACCTCTTCATAAAGGTTTTGAGGAATTAGGTAGTAGATTAAAAACACATTTTGTTTTTCATCATGATTAATGTGAACAATTCAAATCCATGTTCTATAAAGAAATAAAGGTTATCCATTGCTCTAAACATGATACACTGAATTACAACCTCCCAGAAATAAAACATTATGAAATAAATCCTGACTAACATTTATTACTACTATTATTCACTACTATTGAGTGATACTAAGAATATTTTTAGACTCCGTATATTAAAATATTTTCAAACATGGGTCACTTGTCAAAAAACAATTTATGTAAATGATATCTTGAACTGAGTACAATTATGCTGTTTTGCATCACCTTTGAGAAGGATGCTTCCATTACCATATCATAAAATAACTTTACTTCAGTTTTCTGGATTGCTTTTTTTGTGTTACTGTCAGTAATATATGCACCTCAAAGTGGAAGAAAACTGCTTTGTCTGCATCTCCTCCTGAGCTGTAGCTGCTGTCCTGCATCCTGCAGGACCAAGTCGTGACTACACCTTCTTTATGACCCACTACCTCATGCATTCAAAGCGTAACTGGGGAACCAAAATACTAAAGAAAAAACCCAAGAAGCAAGCAAACAAAAAACCAAAAAGTTTAGCTGTATTTCTGTATTACTGAAAACCTCACAGATTTAGAGAGAAGGTGGTAAGATATTGTGTTGCCCTTGTCTTATCAACAAAACCATATGTGGGCCACATCAGAAGCTAACTAGAAAACTGATTCAAAGCAGGTGCTAACTTGAGGATAATTTTGTATTCAGTAGAAATTTGCCTTGATTCATCAAAATATGTGCAGATTTTTATGAAAGCTAGTGAGAAGCCACCAAGAAAGTATCCCGCAAGACAGTTGCAATATACACCAGATTCCCTTCCCCTGGGTACAAGGACAGTTTCCTGGCTTACTGAGTGTGCAATGTGAGTTTTAACTTATATTTTGTACCATCAATATAGATTATAAGTAAATATTAAAGATAAAAGAACACCAAAAGCAAAATTACGTTTGAATTAAAATTGTGTTGTTTTGCATTAATCCTGCTTGCGGTTTGTACAAAATCTGCCAAATCTGTGAAAAATTCTAGGCACAGCAGTGACTCAGTTAACAGCAGGTGTTCTGGGAAGTATATCAAGTATTCTGACTAGCAAGGACTTTTTTAATGAAAGAGGGCAAAGGGTTAAGGTGAGTCATCCTTCTTGCCATAAGACAATGCCGTGGGAAGCATGTCTGTATCTGCGCTATTGGCAATGGTACACGTGTGTTTTAACATTCATGGTCAATGCTTGCAGTCAGACATTTGGGACTTAACACACTTGTAACAAAATAACAACAGCATAAACCATCTGCTGCAGGTGTACACTTCAAAATATTGCTCTAGTATGCACCCATTTTGTAAATATTCATGTCTCAAGGTGAGTCCCATTTTCATTTCTACTTTGCGCATCAAACTACTTATTTTACTTAGGTTAGACATTTTTTGCTATTTGAAAGACTCAACAAAAGGCTTTTAGGGATAATTGTTCCATAACCACTAGTTACAGAGGAAAATCTCTCTTTTCTGTAGAAACAGCATGTAAAGTGACCTACATTATTCTGGTAACTTGGTATAGCCATCATTGCCATTTGTCCAGAGAAGCTGTGAAAGATATTTCCCCATCTCTGGAAATATCCAAGGCCAGGCTGCACTGGGCTCTGAGCAGCCTTGTCTAGTGAATGGCATGTTTTCCCATGGCTAAGGGGTTGGAATTAGATGATTTTTAAGGTCTCTTCCAACCCAAACCTTTCTATGACTGTGATCTAAATGCACTGGATGAGACCACTGAAGAGATGATTACAGTATGGATTTAGTCTTACCTGAGTAATTATTGTTTCTTGCATTACCTTCAGCATTTCCTTAGAAATTGTTACAATTCAGAAGCATTGGGGCTGACTGGTAGGTGACAGGAGCTGAAGAAATTCATATCAATGATTACAGGAACGCCCTCCAGGGCCAGGACAGCCATGTGGCTAATGCCATTAGGTTTATTATTAGAGATGGTCCCAAGTGTTTTAAGTATTATTTCTGGTATTACATTCCCATTTTCAAGTATTTTTTTGTTGTTGTTAAACCACTTCAAAGGCATATGCATGGCTTTTTGTACTAATTGGAAGAAATATTCTAGAAATTAAAGTTAATAGTGAGTTTGTTTCCCAAAGCATTGATTTTTCTGTTATGCTAAAATGCAAGATATTGATTTGTAGAGTTTCCTCTCAATATTCAAATACATCTATATATTCTGATGGCATGTTTTGTCTATGTTTCGCACTGGTCTGTGCCCTTTCCCATGCGTTCATGTTGATCATCTTGTAATTGTTTTCTTCTGGATATTTGTGACTATTGTAGTTGCTATTAGACAGAATCGTTCTTTAGAAATACTGTATTTTAGATAAATGTTGTCTTGTTTTGTGTAAAGGCATTTTGCCCTAACCTTTTCTGAGCAGTGATTCTGCTTTCATTCCGTCTGAACACCCCCATGACACATTTATATCCATTTATGTATGGATAAACAACCATACTGAGTGCAGAAGTGTGGCGCTGTCTTGCAGTTCTTTATTAGCAGAGATGCAAAAAATTCCTATATTAGCTTTTAGTAATATTTGCACAGAATTGTTAGAGTTGCAAAAGACCTCTAAGATCATGGAATCCAACTGCTAAAGGAGCAGCATGTTCAGTACTAAACTACCACCCAAGTGCCACAACTACACATTTTTTGAACACTTCCAGGAATGGTGACTCCACCATTTCCTGGGCAGCCTGTTCCTACCTCTGACAGCTCTTTCACTAAAGGACTTTTTTCTAATATCAAATCTAAACCTCCCCTGGTGCTCCTTGAGGCCATTTCCTCTTGTCCTGGTGCTCGTTACTTAGGAGAAGAGATCAAACCCCATCTTTCTCCAGCCTCCTTTCACGCAGTTGTAGAGAGTGATAAGATCTTCCCTGAGCCTCCTTTTCTTCAGGCTAAACACCCTCAGCTCCCTCAGCTGCTCCTTATAGGACTTGTGCTCCAGACCCTTCACCAGCTCCATTGCCCTTCTCTGGACTCACTCCAGCACCTTTTTCTTGTAGTGAGTTGCCCAAATCTGAACACAGCTTCACAGTGCCCACACTCACACTCAACCAGTGAGTATGCAGAGTATAGGGGGAAAGCATTCTTTTAATTCTAAAGTATTAATGATGAGACCAAGGCTTCTCCAGTTCCATGTTGCTATTCTAGTGTCAATATGATGCTCTGTGGTATTCTAATACAGACCACTGATTTTCCTATTGTGAGCCAAATTAATTTCTCAAACTGTTTCAATGTAGTGTAATACATATTATTATAGTCCCCATTTTGAATAAGTCTTCCAGAATTCACATAACTGTCAGTGTCACGTTGCACATTCTCTCAGCTCCCCTGTGAATCGATTCAGTAAATGCTTTTGCAAAGAAATTGGTTAACTGGTGAGCCTAAAAAAAACCCCTGAGAACAAGAGAGATTAATAACCCAGAGACATTTAGAAAGGCTTACATAAACACCAAACTATAAAAAACAGCTAAAATATAATGTGTTTCCTAATAGAAAATAGTATATGGCAGTTTGTGAAGTACAATTAGACAACAAAACTTTAGAAAATACTGATATTTTCAAAGAAAATTGAGGTTCAGTAACATTTAGATTCTTCTTTCTAATGCTATTTGAAAATCCTTAGAAAGTGTTTAACTCATAATATATGGGGATTTAATATTTTGTCTGCTACTTTAAAATGATGTTATACAGAAAAACCTGCAAAGCATTAAAATGGGACTGAAAAATGAATGTTAACATTCCAGCTTTTAGACTGAATTGAACTTTTTGAAGAATGATCCTTCCTTGACACCGACATACAAATTTTTTTTGTGTACCAGCTGGATTTCATTGCCATAGGAAAACTGTCTACCTCAAAGGCAAATTCAAGGATGAGTCATCCAGATCTTTAACAAGAAACACAGATGGAAAAATGCCACAGCTGCACAGAGCTGGAAGCAGAAAAGTGCATGACCTTAATGAATATGCTTTTACATTTGACAGATTCCATCAGAGAACTTGCAGTAGCTGCAGAATCCCATGGCACAATAAAAACATATCTGCATTGTTTTATCCCACTGTTGCAAGAAAAAGTGTGAGATTAGAAATATAACATGGAAACTGCTTTTTACCCTTGTTTCCTGTATCTGATATGCTCCTGGAATAAAAATGCAGTATAGAAGTGCAACAGCCATAAAATTCAGGCTTTTTTCATTTCCTTTTTACCCATATTTTTATTATCTTCCATGACTTTTGCCTTCCAAAATATTTTCTTTCGTCTCTTCTTTGTTTTCTTTCCTCAGCTCTGATTTTTGCAAATTTCTTCTCATCTTCCAAGGAATCTTCTCTCTTTCTTTGACACATCTGCTGAAGCTCAACAAGTAAAAATATGCATCTGGGATGTAAAAACCCTGTGCAGCAATCCATGCCAGAGGGTTATTAGAAAGAAAGAGGCCTTTCTGAAAAGGATCTAATGTGTACAGGATCCATAACCAGGCCAAAATCTCTAGCCCTTATGTAACCCAGGGCAGGAACTATGTCTGAGAACTCCTCAGCCTCAGAGAGGACAACTCTTGCATCAGCATTCTGGATGTGTCTTAGGCGGGCTGGCAATAAGCAGGGAAAAGCTGTTATTTCAGTACAGGCCATGACAGATTCAGTTCAGATTCCTACTTATTAGTTGTATTCACAAATGTTCACAGCCTATTACTAAAGAAAGCATTTAATGCTCTAAATCACTCCCACTGTTGAACCAAAAAGAGTAACACTCCCTTCCCTCCATGTATAATGTATTACAATGAGCAGAATCAGGGAAGAATAGTGGGTGCAGATGCTTTTTTCTACCCACATAAAACAAAATATAAAATTTCCTGTGCATAGACAGGAGTAGAGAACAAGTAAATATTTGATTGGGCACTGTTTAAGAATGATATAAAAATGAAAGAGGAAGGGCAAAAAAGATATTTTACATCTTCTGAGTAGTCTTCTTAGAGTTCAGGGATTGAAACCTTAAATGTGGCTACATAGATAAGACCCTAATCTTCAAGTGTAACCTTTTCTTCCTAACATCAATTGTTCTGTACTCAATCAGGCAATGGCATTCTAAAGAATCATTTGTCCTGTTCAATAATACAGCTTTCTTCCATACAGAAGAAATGTTAGCCACAAATATCAATATATCTCCTTTATTCAGAGGCATGCAGCCATATATCACTTACTGGAATATCAGAGCTGATAGTACTGATAAGACAAGCCAAATGCTGAAAGCTCTGCTGTTTGAATAGACAAATAAGATTGATATATACTGCGGGTCAGTTTTGGCAAAGAAAAGATCCTATAATGTTCATCCTCTCTATTTCCCATATCAAAGTACTTTTATTTTACTTTCATCAGCTAAATGTTACTCTATTTTCAATTCTTACTTGTCTCTCTGATTTTCTGCTGTTTAAACAGCCTTGATTTTTCATAGCTTGTCATGCTTAATCAATGTTTAAAGCTGTTTGATCCCTAACTCTGATCATACCCCACAAGGAACATCCAGAAGCTATTGCTTCCACAATATAACTAACACAGTTTAGAGATCCTATTGGAGCTGTTACTTAAGGCAGCCATTGATTTATGACCTGATCTAAGTTTCTCTAATAAAAGTTGCTATGATAGGAGAATATTGTGGAGAAACATGGAAAAGATATGGAGCCAGAGTGTAAAAAATATTTACATAAGATCAAACATACCTGTAATGCAACAAGAATGAAATCAGTAGTTTATACCACATGATTAATTCAGTTCTGACATATTCTATTAAAAAGGAAAGTTTCATGGCAATCTAACTTCAAGATATAATTCTATAGTCTTTCTGCAAGTTACTTTCACTAGAAAGACTGGAAGGGGGTAGGTCTCTTGCAAGGGAAGATAAAATATAGATTGCCAGGTCACAGACAGGATTCTAGGTATTTTTGAAAATCAAATAATAGCATAAGAGATTTTTCAGTCTTCACACTCTATGGTCGGTCCCAGTTTTTGCCTGTAATGCAGGAATGGTGACACTGAAAGTCTTTCTGAGAACAGTCCTGGATCCAGTGATTCCAGAGGATCTCCAGCATGCAGCACATCCAGCACATCCCTGAGACTGACTTCATCACCTCTGTGAAGCAGAGTATCTAACATTTTCTGGTTTGAAACATGAGACTTAAAATCAACTCCTGAATCTGCTGCAGGTCTCCATGGTTACAGTGCAGTCAGTTGCTGCTTTGTACACAGGAATAGATGGGATTTTTAAAAACTCAGGCTGCATTTGCAGAATGACAATCAGCATTGTGACTTTTCTCCCCAACATACTGAGAACATATAAATCAATTTTTGTAAATGTAAAGGTAATGGCCAGTATCCCACCCAGACTAACAAACTGCTCAGATAAAAAAGTTCAGAGGGCAGGAGTTACAGTAGGAGAGACCTGATTAAATGTTTTGAGAATGAAATCTCATGAGGGCCAAATAACAACCATCTGTGCAGACTGTTTTTCTTCCCAAAGCACTTCCTTTGCAGTCTACACCTTTGTTTACTTAAATCCTGATAAAATTCCTGGTTCATGTGAATTGTTCTCCATTAGCCTAAGGATATAAATTCAATATTAATGTTAATTAAGGGCAGCTCCTGCACTGTCAGTGCATAGATCACTGAAAAGAGTGAAGAGTAAAGGTATTTAGGAGCATGTGTTCACCCCATTTTACATTAACTAAAGATGAAGAAAATCACAAGTAGATTTCCCTGTTATTATTCGTCTTTGTAAAAATATCCCTGGCTTTTATCTCAACAGCTGCAAGGGACCAGGATGTCAGCTTTACGTTTTGAAACACCATCATCAAAATGCCCTCTAGCAACACTGACTTAGCAGAGACAATGCCACCTACTGAAATATTAACATCCATTGCTTCAGGACACTTTCCTTCATCACTAATTGTCAAAGTAGAATTGACAGTGTTACCTAGAGAGCTGCTAAGTTTAAACTGCATCACTACAGTTCTCAAAAGAGATGAGGGATGTCTTCTTCTCATCTCTCCTTATGATGATAGGAGGGGAAGAACACAAGCTATTTCCAGGCACAAAAATAAAAGAAAAAAAAAAGGAAAGAAAAGATGGTAAAATATAAGCCCTTGCCTTCTTTTCATTTTCTCTCGAGACTTTTTTTTCTCCTTCACAACTGGAGCAAAAGATGCTTTCATTTCTGTTCTGCATTTTTGCAACCTTAGAAAAGGCCAGATGAACATATAATCTGCAAAATAACAAAATCATTGTTATTCACTGCAGAATATGAATAACTAAGGTTTTTTCTCTAGGACTAACATTGGTAAAAGATAGCAGGTCTTATAGGAAAAAAGACCACTGAACACACATATCCTGAACAGACATAGCAGAAACTCCCTCCTAAGATCTATTTTTTAAAAATGTATCTTGCACTGTCAAAAGTGCTTGTTTCAAAAGCCTTAACTAGTAAAATAGGATGAGAGCTGTCTTATATAACAGTATTTAAAAGACACTGACTGCATAAAAGCAGCTCAGGGAACTGAGTAAAGTTTTAGCTATGTCAGGATTTTTTCTCTATTTTAAATAAGCCATTCTACAAAACAGAGCAGAAATAAGCAGCAGCATAATCCTCCAATTCTTCATCATGAGAGGAGTTGCCAAGAAGTTTTCCTAACCATTCATGTAGTTTTCTCCCTAACTGATCAAAACTTTTCCACCAAAACAGAAAATTAATGTGGTTTAGCCAGACAAAACCAGACATACACAAAAACTTAAAATAATGGTAGGCATTTCAAAACATTCATAAATGAAGATATAATGAAATTTTGCTTTTTTTTTTTCTTTTGTAAACCAGTCTGTTGCCCTTTTGAAGCAAAAATAATAGCATAGGAACGTTGCAGTCCTGTATGATCTGACAGTATCCAGTTTGATATAAAGTGTTAGTTCATGTCCACCTTAGAAAGAATAACATACAGACAGAAGAGTTAATGTCAGGGCGGTTAGGTTTAGGGTTATTCAGAACATTATTTCTTCTCAGTGCTCTATCTTATAAATTATGCACAAGGAAGATGCATGATAGATGGCAATGGGTTCTCTGCCTCCCTGTGGCTGATGTGGTCAGTACTGCAAAGGTACAAAGGAATCAAAAGTGAATCCTTCCTCTGCTGAGCAAGAACATGAAAGGCCACCCACAACAGTTATTCTGTGGTTTGAAGTTCATTTCACCCAAATTTTTATTTTGCTATTTAAATAGTTATATTAAGTATTAAAGCAAAACACAAAAATTGTCCCCATTTTCCTTAAACTGAAATGCAAATTTATATATAAAATTGCTCATATGCACAAATTTCTGAACACTGAGTATTTTCTGAATGAACCTTTTTCCTTTTCCCCATGCTTTTAAATGAGCTCTTTATTGCCAGCCATTGGAATTGGATATGTGCAATTGCAGATGGCCACCATGATTTAACAGAAATTCTAAATATTTAGTTTTTCTACATAAAGAGTTTATAGTGAAATAATTTATCCAAATTGAAGTCAGTCATTTGACTCAAGCAGTCAGAAGGCATCAAGCCAAGAGTACCATACCCAGATTTGTATCTAACAGGTAAGAGCAGGATGTATGTGACATATGCATACTTATACATATATAATGTACAGATTCAGCTCAAAGATTGGAATTGTTTTTCAGAGCTGCATTATAAATTATAAAGCTGTCCGCTTTATAATTTAAATTCCATTTTAAGAGTGAGGATTATTTTCCTGTCCATTTACTACTGCTTGCTTCTCTTATGCAGTGCCATATAAAGGGAGCTTCTGTGAAACGAAGCAGTGTTTTGTTGCTGGTGGCATTGATAAATAAAGAACAAGATACTATAAATATTTTATGTAGTTCCTAAAGGCTACATTCACTTTCAGATCCTTCGGCATCAGAGGTAGATTCACTGGGAGCACGTTAGTTCATTCTAGACTTGGTACTTGGTCTGTTCACTTTGTTTCATTATATTCACATAAAATGGCAGTAGCTGATCTTTTTTCCATAGTGCTGTTACAAAGAACCCTACACAGCAACTGCAATCATGATTATAGCAGAGCAAGATGATATCACAAATGGCAGTGAAGAACGTTCTCAATGGAGCTGGTGTGTTTGTTCAAGGCTAGGTTGCTATGTTATATTAGGTTATGTTGCATTTGTTATGTCATGCTATGCTGCTGAATAAAGCACAGCCATGCAAACAGCAGGTGGTTCTGTGCGGGGATTTCAACACATAAAGCTGTTGGTTCCTGAGTTCCCCAGGCAGATGGATGAGCCCCTGGCTTGTGCATGCACACATTGGCCACAGCAGAATGAACTTTATGAGCTTTACCCAGTCTGACACTGTCTTTAGAGCTCAGCGTTCATATGAGTCACATAGTCTGCCACAAAATGGTGATTTTATTTGGTGTGTTGCTTTGCTACTCAGGTTGTTTTAAGTCTCATTTTACTAAATTATGATTACAGTTGTTGAAATGAAAAACATTAGGAAGCTAATGAAGGACCTATCCAAATTTCCACTGCTTGGCATTCCCATGGTTTTACCGAGAAGGGTTTGATGTGCCTCTAAGGAGCATAGTACTATTTAGATTTTGCATTCAGCAAGAAATGTAACACAACCCACTCGTTTATCCATATCTACAAAGGACTGATTGGTCCAACTGTTACCAGTTAAAAGTCTTCTCATGAAAGAGGACTGATATTTTTTGAGGTTTTTGTTGTTGGGGTTTTCTGTGTGGTTTTTTTGACTAAGCCAGCATTATTTGCTTTCAGACTGCATAGTGTCACTTCAATCCAAAAAGCACTTACTCTACTAAAATAACAAATTTTAGTAAAATTTTGGGTTTATTAGTAGAATTCTTAGCTCTTCAGGTACTTTTGAAGATTATCAGCAAAGAACTTTGCAGACAGTGTAGACAGAAAACTAGAATCATACTATTTTCAAACTTCAGTGATTTTTTGTAACACAGTTTTGCTGAGGAGATTTCACTCCCTCTTTTAAAGCATCTGTAACTGAAACAGGTAACAGGTTTCCATCTTCTGTTGACCTCAGGGTTAACCATGGACTTTCTGCTTTGATTTTCTCCAGTTTCTGAACAAAGATTCTGCTCTGGGAATATTAACATACATAGACACTTTACTCATACAGTCCTCCCAAACATGATGCAAAATTTCATGAGGGGCCTTCATTAAATGAACCAGCTAAATTCTTTCATACTTGAAGGTATAATTAGACATAACATTCCTTTCTGGCATAAAAAAAGAATTTAAAAAAAGGCAGATGAAATATATGCTAGTTGACATCTTACAGTCAGGTTTTCCAGCTCTACATTTTTAAAAGTAACAGGATTCAAAGCCCTAATGCTACCTTTAAAAAAGAAGAAAATAAGTTATCTGTGACTGTCAGTCAGTCAATTTTGGGGAGTTCTTCTTCTAGGTTCTGAAGCTTTGTGGAAGGAGCAAGATAAAGGGCAGCAAAAGCAAGAACATACAGTAAGAAGGACAAAATAGAAGGTCCAGAGGCAGAGCCTATGGTGTAATCCTAGGAGGGGTGAAAACATCAAACAGCAGCTCTCTTTGCACCCTAATATTGCATCCTGCATCCCACTCCTTTGTAATTAGTGATATTTCCTTCAGATATCCAACCAGGTTAGAAATTCTTTTCTGCATCACCAAGGAACAAAACATATAGGAACTTATTCTCATTAATGCTGGCAGAAAAATAAATCTGCCTGCTTCAAACAACACAGCCAAGAACTGCTGTTGCACTAAGGGTAAACATGTCACTCACCCAAAATCCCCATCCCACTTACAAACCTCTTGACCCTATATCTGCTGCTGGGTAACTCTTCAGCCTACTTGGGCTGGCATTGGTCCCAGTCCTGCATGCACCACATAGTAAAACAGCACAATAAGATATGTAGATTTAATCTGTTAATTTATTTACAAAATAAACCCCCAACTCTCCCTGCAGCCTCTTTGTAACCCTCCAAGTTACAAGAAGGTGGAGTAAAATATGCTGCAGAGGCTATAGTTGAAACTAGAATTCAAATCCATAAAGACTAAAAGAATAACAACATTGGTCGTCAGGAATCAACTTCCACTGGCTCTAAATGATATGCAATTTCATAAATATTAAAAAAAAATAAAGATAAGATCACCTGTTGTCTGGAAAGCATCTTTGATAAAACTGCCAACAACATTTTAAGGGTTCATAGGTTTTTAGGTTCGGGGTTTTTTTTACCTGTTTCACACAGCAGCTGGGGCTCACCATCTGGTGTGAGATGAGATCTCAGAGAGCAGCCAAACTGGTCAGAATCATGATATTTTGCCAACACACTAGGCCGTATAAAATGCTCGGGGAATACTAAAAATAAATGTGGACATCATATATCACAACTGTGAAAAGAAAGTGAGGAATCAAAAACAGAACAAGGACCATTTAAAGGAATTAACATATACAAATGTTTGTTTCTATTGTCATTATTTCTTAAAAGAGAATTGCTGAGTAATAAAAACACTGTTCATTATCTTCCATATCAACTCCAAATTTCCAATGCAATACTTCCTATTCTGTTGGGCCAACTTAGAAAATGACTAAACATTTGTTTCATCAGTTTCAACAGTTGCAGCAAAAGCCTCTGTAAGCCTTTTTCTATGCTAATTATCTTTTTTTTCTCAAAAAGATATTTCAAGCTAACCCTATCTCAAAACAGTGTTTTAGAAAGCCATCAAAAGCAAAGTTTAAAGAATCATCTGATGCCTCTATTCTTTAACAGTGATATTTCTTTCTGATCACAGGAATGTCCCAGTTCACAGTCATTTGGAGTTCCTACTTGACTGATTCCCTGATACTTTCAAGTGTTCAATAGCTCCTTGACTTCAGAGTTAAATCTCTGGCTTTTTTTCTGATTCCTGCTGAGATGTGAGTGATTACAATTAAATCTCAATGTCTGCATACTTAATATTTTCTTAAATGGAAAATCATAGCTACATAAAAAATACATACACAGATATACACACACAAAGGAGAAATATGCAACACTCAGATTTTTTCATAAGAAAATAAGCTAGAACATTCAATAAATATTTTCATTCCCTCCAAATATACATTGTGGTCATGTTGTGATGTGCTTACATGTACCAACATGCTTAAGCTATTGTTGCTGTACATTCTATGTTTAGTTTACTCTTTTTTTTAAACTTAGTGTTCTTTTAAAGTTTAATTCTAATAAACCTATTGCAAGTCCCTCAAGAAAGGACAGGTTTACTCCACAAAATACCCAAATACAATAAAACATAAACAATTTGCTACCTGCAAACATGACTTGTATTCTAACAATATGAACAATGCTTTGGCACAGGGAACTTTGAACTGCTCTCCAGATATGCAGTGTTTTGATCCATCAAGTTTTCTATTGTAAAGTCTGAAATATACTCTGAGTGAAGTATGTTGAAAATTGCACATGGTGTTAAACATTTCTGTCATTTATTGTAATTATCAATACATAATTCCTTGTAGATATTTTGCACTTGAATTAATTGTTGAGTTACATCACTGATAGAGCAGGTTTTATTTCAGAAAACCATACATTGAACAAAGTATTTACAAAGGTATACAATCAGATTCTATAGCAGAGAAGACTAAACCCCTGCATTAGTAGGGAAGATATGCATGAGTCCGACAATGTAAAAGACAAAAATTAATTTCCTTTGAAAATACAGCATACATTAAATTAGGTGTAACATACAGAAAATATTTTTGTTATTCAGAATTATGAGCTCTGTCTTGGGATTGGGGCTTTTCAATATCTGCATTGATGACACAGACAACGAGATCAGTGCACTCTCAGCAAGTCTGCAGATGAAACAAAGCTAAGCAGTGCAGGCGACACAACAGGAAGACAGGATGTTTTTCAGAGAGACTTGGACAAAATTGAGAAGAGGCCCACAAGAACCTCACAAAATTCAAGTACGAGTGAAACATTGTGAGTACAAGTGAAATTCATCAAGTACGAGTGAAACATGAGCCCAGACTGGGAGATGTCATTGAGAGCAGCCCTGACCAGAAGGACTTGGGGGGTCTTGTGGGTGAAAATGTGGCCATGACCCATCAGTGTGCTCACAGCCCAGAAGGCCAATGGCATCCTGGGCTGCATCAAAAGTCCAGTGACCAGCAAGTTGAGGGAGGTGATTCTCCTCCTCTGCTCTGTTCTGATGAGACCCCATCTGGAGTGCTTTGTTCAGCTCAGCACAAGATGTTGACCCATTAGAGCAGATGTGGAGGAGGCCATGAAGATGATCAGAGGGCTGGAGCAGCTCTCCTACAAAGACAGGCTGAGAGAGCTGGGTTGTTCAGCCTGGAGAAGGCTTTGAGGAGTCCTTCTTGCAGCCTTTCAGTAATTTTAGGAGAGTTATAAAGGAAGATTGGACAAACTTCATTGTGGTCTTCCAGTATTGTAAGGGGGCTTATAAAAGTGTGGGAGAAGGACTTTTTATATGAGCAAATAGTCAGCACATGGGATAGTGGTTCAGACTGAAAGAGGGCAGGTTTAGTTCAGGCTTAGGAAGAAATTCTTCACTGTGAGGGTAGTGAGACACTGGAACAGGTTGCCCAGAGAAGTTGTAGCTGCCACATCTCTAGAAGTGTTCAGGGCCAGGCTGGATGGGGCTCTGAGCAACCAGGTCTAGTGAAAGGCGTCCCTGTCCAGGGCCAGGCTGTTGGAAATAGATGATCTTCAGGGTTCATTTCAACCCTAAGCATTCTATGGAATCATTCTATAAATTAGGACAAAATTGTTTTGAGAAAAATACTCCTAGAAAAAGACAAACATTTATTTTTATAAGACATGATTTAGGTATGAAGGGCGATATCTGGTTTGTTCCTCCAAGAAAAGAAGTATCACATGCTGTGACAGACTCATGATCCTCCAGGGAAGAAGAGTTTGCAATCCATCCAGCACAAACAACTACCCAGCGGAGAGCAGTTTTGCCAATGGAAAGGCCTATTTATGCCCACACACATACACACCTCTCCTGCTGTTCTTTTAACCACATATTGTTTTGACACTTTGGGGAATATTTTAGCTGTACTCTGCCAGATTGATGTCTGTCTGAGAGCATAACAAACAGAGACAAATCACTCCATCAGTTCCATAGTGTCCAACAGGACATTTTAATGATGATGATCCTAAATCTTTTTGGTTTATCAATATTATTTTTCTATTCCATTACATATTGTCATTCTGACTAACTCTTTTTGTGTTCTTACATAGCAGAATATGACTTGGTCCAATCTACATGTTTCTTGAATTTTAGCAAGCACTGTGGAACTGGTGTTTGAAGATGTATTTGCATTCACTATCATCAAAGTTAAAAAAAAGGCTTCTTTTCCTTTTCAGTTTCTTTTTTAAATATTGACTGTATATCTGAATATTATTGCTCTTTGATTATACCTGGATAAAAATAATTTAAATTGGACTGTAACTGCATCTTTTTTATTTAATTTTTATGTTTATGGCATATATATAGCCCAATGTTTATGTAGCCACTTTCTACATAGTTCCTATTTAATTGAAAGCATTTTATTATAGCTGCTATTTAATTTCCAACATTTTATGAGTCTTTTGAACACAAGAAACTCTATGATCAGGTCATCACATGGCTATAGGTGTAACATGGAAAACCCTGAACTGCCATTCTAGAAGGAGGAGCAGCATGGCAAATTTAGTGTTTGCTTCAAACTAAACTCTTTTCCAGGTACAAGCTAATGAAATGCTGATTTAGGTCAGTATTAAGTCCTGTATTTACTCATTTGGTAGAATAAGTGATCTCCTAGGCCTTTGATAGCCACAGCAACATGGAATATTTGTCAGTATTAACAAAAAGAAAAAGAATTGTAGAGAGCAGAGCTTACATGACTATCGAGGAATCAAATCCTCAAGTCCTGTTGACAGAAAAAGCAGTGAGAAGTGTTTATCTTCCTCTCAAATCCATGACAGACCTCTGTGTCACACAAACAGTGAAGTCTCACCCTGACAAGGCAGTCAGATGAGGGGTGCATAGGAGTGCACTGCAGGAACCTCTTCAGCAACCCGACGAGCAAAATGAGCACGTTCCACAGAGTGATTGCTGAATGTGGTCCCTCGCCTTGAATCAGTGTTTCGTGACCTGCTCTACAACTGCACGAACTTCTGTATTCTCTATTATTTATGCTCTGCTCTGAGAATAATGTGTATGAAGCTACTTTAATAATGTGGTCTTGTTTCCCTTCTCCTAAGCCAAGGAAAAAAATGTTTCTCCACCAGTTTTCTCTGTGTTTGCTAGATATAGTTTTGTCATGTGTGCAGGTACTAGTAAAGGTAAATACATTTATTACTGTGTTTCATGCAAGTATTCATTAAAAAAAGGAATTTAACTTGTCGCATACAGAAAGAAAATTAAATATCTGGGATACAGTCTAAACCCTTGTTTTCACAGTTGTTTTCCCTAACCCATGAGCAATAAAAAGCATAAGAAACAAAGTAAATTACTTTCTCAGTCCAGTTGTCTGTTTTTCTGCTGTGCTGTTATTACTAAGTTCTGTTGTTGTTTCAGTTTCCTCACAAAAGTATGAGGGCAGAAGATCTGCTCCTGACCCATTTGTCACAGGCCCAATGTCCTCAGCACAAATTCTCAAAACCTAAGGAGTGACACTAGGATCTCTCTGGAAACTCAGGCCTTTTCCTCATGATCCTGCCATAAAACACTGCCAAAACAATATCACTAGAAGTCAACAGAGCTGGAGAAGACTTAGCAAATACACTGTCATGGCTGAAAGGTAGCATAGCAGATCTGTTAGCTTTTGTTGATAGCCAACACCTGGGGAGGGACACTGATAAGTCAGTGCCTCAAGTGAGATTCAATTACAGTGACTCCTGCTTGAGAAAAGATGGTGAAAATATGAAACGCTTTAGAACTTTGTTTTGCCTCGAGAAATGATGTCAATATAGAATACATCTCGATTTGTAATATCATTTGAAGATAGTTTCTGGTTTTAACTTTTACATTTTGTGGTGTCTCAGATTGGAGTTATTTCAGATACATTAGGGAAACAACTTTCTACTTGCAGAAGCAGTCCTTAAAATTTAGCAGGCAAACAAGAAGGAAAGGATCAATTCTAACGATGCACATGTACCTCTTGATGTCTCCATAAAATGTATGTTTGTTTTAGGCATTGCCTGCTGAGCCTACAGAAAAACTCTCCTGGAGAGTCTACTCTCTGTAAAGCTGTGATGTCTGGCTGGGCAGCAGTTAATAGAGCTTTTGTTCTATTCTGGGAACTGCAGAGCTCTCTCTGAAGGAGTAATTTTCCTTTCCCATTGCATTCCCATTGGATGCCATATCAGGTTCCTACTGTTCATTCACAGGTCGGACAATTCCTTGGCTGTTGGGAATTGTTTCATTTGCAACAGATATTTGATGGCACTGTCAGACAGGCATGAGGTAAGTGCTTAGATCAGTGGGGAAGGAGCACAACAAAAAAGAGACCACAGCAAAGATTCATACAATCTGCAGTCAAAATAATCCCTGAAGAATTAAGCAAGTCAGAAATTATTTTGAATGAAGGGGTTGGAAATTACAGTTAGTCCTTTTTAGATGTCATATGCTTACAAAGACACATGAGGTTAGTCCCAGCCTATACTCATATTGAAGCAGAAACTCTCCTCAGCAGGTTTAAAAGAACAGTTTCAGTTATTGTATCTGACATTTTAATGGGTAACTTGCCTTGATTGTGCTGCTGAAAGACATTTAAAGGCAAAAGCACATCAGAACTAAACAAAGATCCCCTTTCAGATAGAGAGAGAAGTTTTACTTCCCCCTATGCAGAATGAACTGCCCATAAGTAACACCATGTTGAACACCCACGTGTGACAGAACAGTTCCAACATGTTCATTTCAGTTTGCTTATTGTAAGTACGTGTAATAATGCATAACTAGTAATAATTATTCTTGCTGTTGAGCCGCTAGCAGAGAAGGAAAGCCCGGATTCTTAGCGTGGCATAGAAAAAGCGCTTTATTGTTTGAATCCAACATATATATAGACTTTTCAGAGGTCACCCAGATTGGTCAGTCAGAAACCTCCCCCTAGGCCTGATTGGCCAGGCCTGAACTGTCCAAATCTCGAAACACTGTTTTTAATAACATCCAAACTTTATCTTTGTTTATAAAACACAAAAGAAATTCTCATGGGAAAGACCTGTGCTAGCCACAAATTATGGAATAATGAAGTAATTAAGTAATATACCGGTGTCACTAAATCTCACACCAATGCTGGATTATGACACTGTCCATGTATCATAAAAATTTAATAGACTGGCGATGAGTTCACATTGGGGTTTGATTTACAAATGCCACCTTATTTTAAAGTGCTACAGCTCTTCAATTCTCTTAACTGAAAACAGCCATTTTGACGCAAAACTGAAATTGTCTGTCTGCAATTGATAATTACT
The DNA here is from genome assembly GCA_024500445.1 of Entomyzon cyanotis. Classification (NCBI taxonomy): domain Eukaryota; kingdom Metazoa; phylum Chordata; class Aves; order Passeriformes; family Meliphagidae; genus Entomyzon; species Entomyzon cyanotis. Next base: position 19,627,760 of record JAKEPQ010001009.1, on the reverse strand, counting down.
GCCCAGGGAACAATGTCTGCCTGGACTCCTGTGTATCCTGCTGTTGCCTTCCACAGCTCTGAATAACCATGGTGCATTCAAAGCCAAAGAGTGAGCAAGACAGGTTCCTTTCTCATCGTTAGGCTTTCTAACAAATCCACAGGGGAAACAGGGTTTCATAAGCTATCTTTCTACACCCACACAAGAAATAGCCTTTGACATATGTTATCCTACTTCAAACTACTACCCAAGGTAACCGTTCAGTTTAGGACTCCCAAAAATCATCTTTTCACCTTAACAGAGGCACTACAAATTGCCACCAGGGAAAGTGAACAAATGTTTCAGATATGAGCCTTTAGGATACTGAGCAACTGTGGAAAAATGCATTCAGTTCTTGAGGTCCACAGGAAATAGGAATATTAAGTTGCCCATGAAATAACATGAAATGTGTCTTGAAAAACTTTATAGGAAAAGCATAGTGCTGCTGGCTCATTACACTTGGCAGTTCCCAGGTTCACTTTTTCTCTGTTCCGTTGGTTATGAGAGATCTGTCATTCCATCATTGATTTTTTTTTAATAAATATCTGAAAAGGTTAAGATAATTCTAAGAAAAAAAAAAAGAAACAAAATTAAATAATGGTTCTCTTTGTTTTACTGAATAAATTAGCTGTGATTTTTCTTTCATATGTACCTCTTAAATGTAACTGAGTAGTAACTGTTTCTCAGGAAGTGGGTGAGAAATTGAGCATAAAAAGAAAGAGACTTCTCCCAGTCATGTTCCATGGAAATAGCAAATAAAGAGATTTTTATTCCGTATTTGAATTGTATGGTAATCTCTCCACAAAAGATATTTGCAAATTAAGGACATCTTAGTTTGACTTGGAGATACTAATTCTAGTAAACACACATACTTCAATTAATTTTTAAATTCCTGAATAAGACTTTTTTCCAATTTTTTTTAGAACATTTGTTTATATTCTTAAAAACTCCATAACAGTAAATCTTACTGCCAATTATTTGATTATGCTTAGCTAAAGTACTGAATTAAGGTTATATCTTGATTTAAGCAACGATTTTTCCATGTCCTCTAAGATCTAAAGACCAAAAAGACAGCTGGTTTAGGTCAGACTAAAGTTCTGTCATCCCACATGTGCTTCCAAGGCATGTCAACTAGCACTTCCCTAGGGAATAGGACAAGAAGGACATGATGAAAGTTTCTGATATTGTTTCCACCAGTAAGACATTAAGGAACTTCTCAATATTGTATAATTGCATACATTTTTAACAGATTTTCTTCTATGAACAACAGTCACTTTCAGTTTATACATCCTGCAGCAAGAAGCTCCACAACTTATTTACATGCTGTATCAAAAGCAACCTCCTTTTGTTTGTCTTGATCTTCTTTCCTCCAAATTTAATTAAATTGGACACTTCAAATGAGAAGCACACCTGCATACTTTATTAAGTGTTTAATCGATGACCTTCTCTTCTAAAGGTCCCAGGATATCATTTTATTGACTCCAATATGAATGTGGTGCTGAAAACACTTCCTTTTTTCTGAAGATTACCCTGCCTATGGGGTTCCTGCTGATTAAGTGGGGAGGAGTTCAATCCTTCTCTTCCTCAAAAAGCCCAGACTGCTTATGATGGTGCTGCTTATTTTTTGAAATTGAATCTTGTCAGCACAGTTTTGAACAGAAATTCACTTCTTCAAATGGCCTTTAACAACTGATCTGACAAGAGAGCAGTGTGGAACATGCTGTTGACAAATATCTTTCAAAAATAGCTTAGGATTGTTACAAATGTTTGCAGTTACCGTGCAGTTGATGTGAATGTGCAGACATATAAATAGGAAAAGGTACTGTTGGATGACAAGACACTGCTTTTAAAGATGGATTTCTAAAGTCCAGTCAAAGCTGCACTATGGCAATGGCAGAAGAAAAAAAAACAAACTAACTACTGCTTTATCTTGGACTCAAAAACCACCAAAAAATAGGAAAACAGAGATAAATGTCAAAGAATATGCATGAAACAAACGAAAATCATTAACTCAATCAGATTGCATGAGTTTATGGAGTTACAGGGAAAAAAAGGATATGTTCTGGTAACAATTTCAGTAACAACATAATCTTGGGGTAACTTCTAGTAGCTGGCCCATGACTGTTAGAAAACACAGGTAGGCCTAGTGCTACTCACCTTTTATTTTCAGAATAATGTTCTTTAACTATTTGATTCAGAGAATTACAAAGTCAGCCTCCTAGTATAACCCAGCTCTGCCTATTCCAACAATTCTCCCTTTATTTTCCAATAAAGACTTTTGTCCTTTGGCCATTTAATGAATGGGACAGTAGGAATCCACACAGCAGTCTCTGTCAAGAAGACTAATGGGTGGTAGCGAATGATGCAGCTAGTGATTTCAGCTGGAAGTATTCAATATTGAGGCAAGGCATCCTGACTGTGTTGGAGTCTTATTTAAATCTCACATAGACCCTGGGAGGTTGTTTCCTTCTTGTACTGCAGAGAAGGAGGGGGGAACCAACATGGCAGTGCACTTCAGCAGATTAATGAATGCATCTGTTGGAATTTCAACTCCAGCTCTGAGGTTAGCACTTTGCACTTTGTGCTCAGCAATATGTTTCTGGATCCTGTCCCTGTACCAATTGTATTCACGTTTGGCAGGGAAGGACCAAAAAGCCTGTGTGATTTTTAATGGACTGATTAATTAGGTTTATATGCAAGTAACTGTGATTAGCTGGGGAACAGTGTATTGTTTCTGTGCTCATCAGTTGGAGGACATATACTGCAACTTATGTGGACACTTCAAAGGAAAATTTACAAACAATGAAAAACAGAAATTAAGAGGGGGATAAGTAAATCACTGCAACAACCTTTCTTGTAAATATTAAATATTTTCATTACATTTTTTCTTAGAGATTCCACATCCTTCCATCTATGATTGTCAGCAAGTATGTTTTACTGTTTAACAAAACTATATACATGCAAAATTACTATAGTAGAAGGTCTGAAATGTTGAGAAACAGAGTAAACACTGTAAACAGAAAGAGGCATCTAATATAGAATTAGAACAAGAGGGGAATCAAACATAACATTTTCTTCCACTTCTACAGGTATTTGAAAATATAATATTCTGATCACTGTAGGTGTGTTTGTCAGAACAAAACAAGTTGAATATCCAGCGGAAGACAACAAAGATGATTAAGGAACTGAAGCATGTCTGAGGAAAGGCTGAGGGTGCTGGGCCTGATCAGTCTGGAGAAGAGAAAACTGAGATGAAACCTCATCAATGCCTTTAAGTATCTGCACACAGAGTGTCAGTGGATGGAGCCAGGACTGGGCAGAAACTGATGCTCAGGAGGTTCCACCCAAATATGAGGACAAACTTCTTTACTGTGAGGGTGACCGAGCACTGCAATATGGACACAATCCTGTGCCATGTGCTCTGGGATGACCCTGCTTGAGCAGAGGTTGGACCTGATGAGCCACTGTAGTGCCTTCCAACTTGACCCATTCTGTGATTCTGTGACCTTGAAGAAATCCAAATGCTTCACAGCATTCTGTTCTAGGCCTTACAAAACACTGATCACAAATCTTATTCCTCCATCACAATAAAAATAAAACCTAAATCCTTCATGAAAGTGGACATTATAAGTTTTAAAATTAAAATTATTCAGGATAATTTTTGTGATTATTTGACTCAATTAGCAAATCCAAAACTCTTAGAGAAAAGACTGTATTGTGCCCATCTGTTCATGTTGATAACAGATAACCTTGAAACTGCCCCATATCTTATTCTGTGACCACAATTAATGACCAATTATATTCAAATTGGAGAGCTCAGATTTGCAGAACTTTTCTCAGTTTACCTGATCCTGTAAAGGATCCATTTGTGAGACAATTAAGTAGCAAAATAAGGCCTGAGATATAACTACCAGTTCATTATAGAGCTGGTGTACACGAAAAGACTCTGAGAGACAGGTATGTACATAAACTGAAGATGGCAGAGGTGTCAGTAAAAGGTGAAATTAATAACACCAATGTGTGACTGGCAAAGCTATGGACTTCCTAGTATATAAACTTTTTTTCATTTTAAGAAATAGTATTAGGTAAATCAGTTGGCTTCAAACAGAATATGTTTTACAAAGTCACTCTTTTCATGCAAACTGGCACTTTTCCTTATTTCTAATATTGCTGTAAAATATTGTGGTTCAGCATTCTTTCAGGTTTTTCCTTCATAAGGACTATTTAATTCTTACTTCCATTCAAAATAATCTAGCCCACTCCTTCTCACTCTTCTGACTGAAAAGAGACTAACAGTACAAAATTCAGTCAATATTTTAAGACTGCAATGTGATTTTAGCTGTCAGTGTAAAACCGACAAGAAGAGGTCCCTGCAGACAGCCAGACACTGTCAGCTGGTACAGAACAATCAGCTACACTATATTTCTTGTCTTATATTATCCCAGGGAGTTGCTTTTTATTTTAAAATCAATTGTCATTATTTTTCCTTCAATTTATAGATATGTTAACCTATCTCAATGCCACTATTACAGATCACAGGTTATGATGTAGAAAAGATTTCTTCTTGTATCTATAGAGCAAATCTGAACCAGAACAACCTTAATGTTAGGCAAAAATAATGAGTGCACAGTGAATCTGTACAGAAATTGTGAGTATATTTTTATTGAATTTAAAAGCTGAAAATGAATGCTGTTTGCCATTAGTTTTCCTGCTTTTACAAACATTTTGTTTACTACTTCAAATGTAACATTGAAGTTGTTCTCTCAAAGGTGCACAGATCTTGTATGAGTCCAGAAGGTCCATCCCTTAATGGATGCCTATCATTAGACACTGATTCATACAGAACATACACAGCAGTCTGGATAAACCATTCATGGGCCAGAAACATGTACATTCCCTAACCTAAGAAATTAGTATCCCCAGCATTTGTGCGACTAACCTATTTACTCAATTTACTTAAATGATGAATATCATTCTGCTGTTAGTAAAAAACACAGTCTGTTCTACTGCAGTTTCATCTCCTCATCACAATTAGTAGATGATTAGGGAAAAAATATAATGACCACGACATTTCTAAGTAACTCAAGGACACTTATAATTTGATGAATAATAACTTATGTAAATTGGTTAAATGAGAGACTATGCTGTCAAGGTTTTTCCACTTCTCTGTTTACATGGCAGATGGTTCAGATTTACTATTAGCATATTCGTGGGAAGCTAGAAAGAAGGAAAATTTAAATAGCTCTGAATCCCCAGAAGGAAGCAATAGCAGTTTTCAAGAGGGTGCTTTTTGAGAATTTATAAATCGAACTTATAATTTATAATGCAAGGATCCGTTATTTTCATGTATATTAAGGATGATTTTTATCCAATTCCAAACACTTCTGAAGGATATTTAAAATACCAGGTAAAGTAGCATTTCTGTAGGTAAAACCAGACTTATTATCTTTCCACTTAATCAAAACAACCTATTTTTAGTCTAACACAAGTATTTTTTTTAGCTCACTGATTAAATTGAAGAATATCAGGAAAAACAGTTATTATTGAAAATAATTTATTTGAAAACACTTTAAAATATTTAAAAATCAGCACTGATATCTACCTGTGCTTTAGATCTTTTTACTCTGTGAGCTTGTCTGTTTCTGGCAGTGCAAAACTCAGAAACTGACAACTGGTCTTTAGGCAAAACCTAATTGTTGGCATTTTATTACATCAAAAATGACTGTGATTTGAGTATATGTGCAGCTTTATATTCCCAAATTCTCCTTAATATTTAGTTCAGTGTCAGCCTTTACCTTGGGGATTTTCCATAGTTCATAAACTTGATCTGCTATCAGGCTATTGATTTGTAACTGTTGTCCAAGAAGACCTCTTCACCTGTGACTAATTTTACAAACACTGAAGTCCTCTGGCCATTTTAAAGCAGAATATAATGTCTTTCTAGACAATAACCAGAATTTGCTAGTAACTGTCTCCATTTTAACTAAAAAAAAAAAAAAAAAGTACACTTTTTTTTAAAGAACATGCTACTGAAGCAAATGGGCTAAGATTCAAAAAAAAAAAAAAAATGGTGCATAACTACTTTATATTATAAAAATCAGACTTTTTTTCCTCGTTCTTTTATCTGTGAAATTCAGTACTTTGTGGGGAAAGCATTATTCTGCCATGGTTAGTCTACTCTAACAAATTTTGTGCATGATATTAATATTACAGTATATTCATCCATATTATGACTGCCAGAAATGCTTATTTGCTGTTCACAGAACTCATCTCTTAAACATATAACCCAATTCCCTATGAGAAATATGTTGAGACGGTGAAGATTAGAATGCAGAATATATGGAATCATGCTCAGAACAGTAGTAAATAGAACATGAACAGCAGCAGCTTTGTAAAGATACCAGCAAATGTTGTTCTCTGAGGCCGCTAGGTATCAGGAGACTTTTAGGATATAAACTAAAGATTTTATCCTTACAGTTCATGCAAGGAAATGCTAAGCTAGCAAGACTAAGTAGAACCAGTATGCAAAAATAACAATGCAATACTGTCAGCTACTTATACAAAGGCAATGTAAGATCCAGTAGTAACACTATTTTCCTTTCAGCCTTTGAAACATTTCAAGAAATCCACTATAGTTTCTGTATCTTTGTCCTATGTTGCAATATAGATGCATTTATTCTATTACCACCTCCACAAGCTGTTTAAGCAGGTGGGGGAACTGGTTGTTATCTCCTGCTATGACTCACCCCTGACAACTGTTAATGAGCCATCAAGAACCAACTGCATGACTCATGGACTTATCTCATCCTATTGTGAGATGCTCCACCCAGGAGGGAGGAGATAAGCATTCCCACCTGGATATAACCTGGCCTTGGAACAGCACAAAGAGTCCCTGTCTACTGGATTACCAGAGGACAAGAGCTACCACTGGACCTCCAGGTGGAGACCAGACCTTCCACAGGATCACCTCTTCAATTGAACTACTTCACTTGGACTGTGTGGTGGTTTTGCTTAGCCCAGAACATCAGCAAGGTACCTTTAACATCTAAGAGAAATTTAAACCCTTCAAAAGATGTTGTAGTGGGCCTGCAGAAGTGTCTGAGGGGTGGGGAGAGGCACAAAGATGGCTCCTGTGTGAAGGTTCTAGAAGTTTTTCACCAAGTCCAACAGAGCCAATCTCTGGCGGCTCTGAGAGTGATGGACATGCTTCTTGCCAGGTCTGGGCCAATTAGAGATGTTAGTTATGCCTCTGTGAAAACATATTTAAGAAAAAAATTAGAACAAAGTAGTCATGCACTTCTTTTTAGCTAGAGGAGGAGGTGAAAATATGTGAAGGGAGAACAACATGGAGAGACCAAGGTCAGTGGAGAAGGTGAGGGAGGAGGTGCTCCAGGCGCCGGAGCTGAAAACCCTCTGCTAGCTGTGGTGAAGACCATGGGGGGAGCAGGAGGTCCCCCTGCAGCCCATGGAGTCCACAGGGGTGCAGAAATCCACCCACAGCCTGTGGGGAGGTGCCCACACCAGAGGAGCAGGTGGGTGCCTGGAAGAGGCTGTGATGCAGTGGGAGTCTCATCTAAGGAGTTAAAGCTACAAGGCCTTGCAAGGGAGAGAAAGGCCTTGCTCCTGACATGGAAGCAGCATGACCTCGGCTCGGGAGAGTCTGCACAGCATCTTATGGACAAAAAGACTCACGTTGCAGCAGAATTTGGGTGGGATGTTGCTCGTGAGATTGGACCCACACCAAAGGAGTTCCCAGAGTCTCTCTTTCCAGCCTCTTTCTGACAGCACAGGCAGGGTAAGGGGCTTTTCCCTCTGGTCAGTCCATCAGGGAGAGGGGTTCTGTTCTAGAGCCGGAACAGAAATGGAATCGGATAGAAGTGGCCAAGGGAAGAAGTGGGTTGCGAAATATTGTCTGCCTTGAGAACTTTTTCATGTGGATGGGCAACTCTCAGCTTATAGCTGGGCTGAAGGCTCAGGATTTGGGTGAGGGTCAGGGCTGAGAGAAACAAATCCTGGAATATAAACTTCAGCAGTTTGAAAAGCACTGCCAAAAGGAAGAGTTGCTTGAAAAAAAAAATTGTCCTATGAGAAGAATCTCCTGCTTGTTGGTGGGCCAAATATAGTAGTCACTTGACACTTATGTTAGCTTCAGTGTCAGAGCTTACAGACAGACAAAGCCTAAGAATGGAAAGAAAATGAAAATCAGAAAAATGAAGTGATGGAGTGGTGGACTGGAAGTTTTATTCTGAAACACATTGTCTAGTAATACTAGACATTTAAAGGAAAAAATAATTTAAACTACTTTTTCTTATTGTGTTTCTTCTCTATGCTTGCTCTAGGAAATGAGCTTCTTGTCAGGAATGCTTCCAGATCAATTGAATTGAAACATATTTGCATTCAAAACTTCATTCTGCTAGTTATGCTCATCTGGCTTAGCATACAATATATCACAAATAAACCAGCATGCATTTGGAACACACAAAAAATAAGGCATAAATAACAAAGACATATTGAACTCGACATCATTTGTGGGAGTTACAGGCAAAGAGTTTCACAGAGCTTAGAAAAATTGCCAGCTTAGAAAAATTGACAAATGGGAAAATAGAAAAAAGACACCTCACCAAATGCATGACACAATGAATTATTCTCCCAGTTATTTCAGCGGCTGGTGCAAGGGGAGAAAAAAAAAAAGCAGTGCTCACAAAACAACTCGGAACTAAATCAAGAGCTAACCACAAATGCTGTATGGTGGCACCTGGACAGCTATAAGAACTTATGCACATTCAACAGCTTTTTAATGCAAACTGCTGCTGAAGGAATTAATGCATTTATAGTGAGGTGTATTTTGATTAGAACACTCTCCTTGCATTCAGAGGGAGACAATGCTCTTTGAATGGGTTGTCCGTTATAGGTGAGTCAGGCATTACAACCATTAGAGCAACGGGCAGCTTGCATGATGTGAACCAGCTGCTACCCTGTCTGCCAGGTTCTGGCTCCTTGCACAGAGAGTGTTTGGGAAGATGTGGTTGCGGTGTTTATGTCCCATTAGCAGTGGACTCACTGCAAATCTTCAACTGGCAGCTCTCTACATGTGCAAATGGCCATGCTCAGGAAGGTGGGCAATGGCTGCTCTGTGGCATCCTCAATAGATTTGCTAGGTAGTGTTTTATGATTTTCAGAGCAGTGTTCATCCTACATGCATCGTTTGGGTGCAGGGATTTGGTCAAGACCTGAAGAACATTAGCATATGATTAGAGGCAATCCAAGAGTCTTCTGTGATGTGAAGATTGGGCTCCCCTGCAGCAAGAAATAATCTTCCTGATATAAACCTAATGACTTTTTGAACAACAAAGCAGATAAACCCTTCCTACTGAAAAAACTACAATACATATGCCATTTCTGCTTTTCTTTCACTTTTAGCTTTGCTGTTTTTGTTCCATCAGACAAAATATCCTTTTGTTTAAATTTCTCACTAGTGAAAGAATACAACTGACCTACTATCTTACTCCCAAATTTTTGGTAACAGCTGTTTCTGAAAAATGCCATTTAGTTTGTGACAAGATTCTGAGTACATTTCTTGGCATTTTTGCCTTTAAAAATTTACAAAAAAGTAACCTGCACTTCCCTAAAAAAAAAAAAAAACTTAAATCAGGCTAGTTCTGATTTAATACAAACAGTCATCCAAAAACCTAGAAACAAAAACAGTCACAAGTCTGTGTTGGGGAGTTTGAGATTGCTGTTTCTGCTTTGTGAGCTGCAAACATTTCTGTTTCGATCAAGTGTATGCATAATTTAAGAATAAACCACAACAGGCTCCCTGAACTACACCCAGACATCAACAGTTATTCTGAGCCATGCTGACAACACCCACAGTTTGATGCTCTATTTAGTTGGCATGATTAGTAGGTCACCTGTGTGGGTGGTGGCTGAGTGGTTCAGACAAGGCATCATCTAGGACTGCCAAAAACTGACTGTTCAATGTTGATACCCAGACATGAACTCAGAACCAAGAGATTTCAAGGACAGCTGCAGAAAAAACAGGCTTCATAGTAGCGGTACAAAAAGTACCTCATGTAAAACTGTAAGTGTGACGCAAATAATGAAGAATAACATGTTACAAATAAAGCATAAAAAATTTATACATGAAACAAAAACATCTTTTGTTTGCATCTGAAGATAAGTGATCACAAGGTAATTCTACATTAGAAATCATTAACAGATGGACAGCTCGCTGGGGAAGAAGTCCAACCTTGGTTACCTTTTCCAGAAGAAAACAGTCAAGATTTTAAAACATCTGCAGATAGGAACCCCCAAATGCAGGCCAGTTCAGAAAAAAGGAGCCCACCTCAGAGTAGAACTACTTATTTAGTACCTTTTCAGTTGTTATAAACCTACAATTCTGAATGGGAAAACAGATAGACTTACAGTGTTACCTGCAGTCAAACTTACTTTCCCAGACATGCCCCTTGGAATTCCCAATTATCTTTCACTTTTTATGTTTCTCACTTTTGCATCACCTTGTTTTTCTGATTACAAGTTGTTTCTTCCTATTTCGTTAGCCTAAATGAAATAAAGATAAAACCCAGGCAGTTATGACTTTCTTATATTCTTAGAAGCCTGTATCACTTTCAGATCTTTCTACTGAGTTTTACAATATCTTAAACATGGATGTCAAAGCCAAGGTTACAAACCAATCCCCACTACACAGCCAATGAAAGAGCACCTACTGCTGCTGAGGGCATTTAATGTCAGTGCCATAGGCAGACTCTTTTTTAGACAGTGAACACAATTTTACTGCACAGTGAAGGAGCTTTGGGATTGACTCCTGTAATAAATCTCAACTAATTATGCTAATACATAGGGCATGAAATTAGCTGCTCATCTCATGCCTGTGACATCTATTAATCTGTATGTTGGTTTATTATTTGCATTCTGATGTTTATGAAGACAAGACATCTTTTCCCTACAGTAGTACTGAGCAGCTGTTCCTTAATTCCCAAAGTCAAATCTTCCAAACTCCTTTATCAAAAGAGACTTTGGTGCCCCTTTGCAACTCCAGTGGGATCACACAGGTATCCCAGCCCAGGTAAGAGGTTTACTGTGTCAATGTTTAAACAGACCAAAATCAGAGAGGATAGGAACTGTATGGATTAAGTAACTCTGCCTCAAGACTTAGTGAATAACTCTCAGCTTAGAGCAAATAACTCACTATTGCACTCCAACTAACCCACATTTCTCAATGCTGCTCTTTCCATGACTATATAGTACACTTGTAGGATTCACTTTCATAAGTGACAAAAATCCCACAGTACACACTGTCATCAAAAACAATTGCACAATGGCATCACCTCTCCCAGGTATCCCATTCACCACTTTCATCAGATTACATTCCCAGAATGCACACTATAAAACAATTAGACACCAAATTAATAAGCAATTTTAGAGCTGGTAGCATGCCAGTTATTAATGCATCTAAACTCTGCAGTAGTTATTGATGCTTTGAATGTCAAAAATCCCCATTTATATAATGTCCTGGTAAATATTCAATCTCCCTGAAAGGACTGTAACAGTGATGGCTGTAAACCAGCCATTCCTACGCCTCCTGCAGCTGTGCCTCCGATTCCTCACAGCTTCATGACAGCTCAAACCTGAGAGGAGACAAGGGGCAAGGGCAGAGGAGTCTTACCAGTCAGACACACTGCAGGATGAACACAAGGGGAGAAAAGGGGGGGAAAAAAGCCTGGTATGAGTCACTGTTAAAAAAACATGAAAACCTTATCCACATGCAATGCATAATTTACAACACAACAGACTTCAAATGTGTTTTGAGAAGGGGATATCATGATTAATCCCACATGCTTTGAGTCAGCAAATGAATCGAGAATTTACTTCTGCAAAGAATTTCAGACTTTTTGTAGACTAAAAGCTACTGAGACCCTGGCTGCTCTGCTTGCGCTTGCAACGTCTGAGGCTTATTTCAGGACAGCAGCAGAATATGGGCTGCAGGTGTGGCTGGGGAGAGGCCAGGGGCTGCACTGTGCTGGACGCAGCTGGTTCCAGAAAGTTCCAGCTGGCTCCAAAGGAGCCACTGTAGTGCACAGCTGAGCTGCTCAGCCAGGCTGGTGGCACCTCTGGGAGGAGGTCCATGGCACAGTGGATAGTCTCTGCAGCCTGTGGAGAGCCCACACTGGAGCAGAGGAAAAGCAGGAGGAAGGAGTGGCAGAGAGGAGCCTCTGTGTCCTCCTGGCAACCCTGGACATCCCTTGCCCATGTCAGTTGTTGCCTCACTGAGAGGAGTGTGACCTGCAGTGACAGCAATGGGCACGGAGAGGAGTCTGGAGAGAAGGAATGGATTTACACATGAGTTCTCCTGCTCCTGATCTTTCTTCACTTCCTGTCCCAGTCCTCAAGGAGGAGGGGAATAAGCTTGGCTGCCAGCTCAGGCCACCTCAGTGCCTCTGCTCACAGCTGACACTGCTGCTTCCAAATCAGCCTCAGCAGACCCAAGGGCAAGTTGCCATCAGATTTCCTGCTGCACTGTGTATTCCTGCCCCTGTCCTTGGGCTGGAGCTATTTGTCACTGGGGACAGAGAGGTGTTTGCTCCAGCTGGCATCAGCCCTAGAGGAGATCTGATGAGCCTGCTGGCAGATCTGCCTGTGCAGGGGGCAGGAAGGAAGCAGTTTCACCAGCTTATGCTAAGGAAGGTTAGTGTCAAAGGGTCCCATCCACTCCCTTTCTGATTCATCTCCTTTTTTCTAATCAAAATTTCAATTTACCTATTAAATACGTAATCAATATTTAAAACTAAAAACTCACCAAATTTTAAAAATATAATCAAGGAATTTTATAACTAGAATCAAGCTTCAAAGACATGGAAAATGTGTTTTCTAGTATATGAAGTAACACACTAAGGCTTAATTAAGAAGTGTGGTTGAAATTGTAACATTTTTAAAGACTAAAGGACATTTAAATCTGAGGAGGTATTGCATCACACAAATGTTTTTTCCTGCAATTCCTGTGAATAACAAAAATACATGTAAAATGAAGATGCAAATAAATATAGCTGAGAAAAACATTAGTGATAAATATGTAATACACATTATCTACAGTTGTCCTCCCACTACTTCAAATAAACGTTACAGCTCTCTTTCTGGTTTCCCCTATTATTGCCTGATCAAAGTAATAGAAATTCCGCTCATTTTGTAATTTCTTTGATGATTTTCTGTAGCCTTAAGCTGTTCACCAGAGAAGATCGCAACATGCAGGCCCAAGTCACTAGAGAATTTAGGAACATGTCTAATTTTTTGAATTATCATATCACAACAGAGGAAGCTGCACACATGCTTAAAATTTCAAAAGCATTTTGCTTTTTAGTCTCACCCAGAATATATCCAGAGAGGGTCACTAAAATGAATGTAGCTTGCTCATTATCTGGAAATTTCAAAAGCTTCTTATTTCTTGAGCAATTAAAACAAAAAAAAATTACAGTGTTTATTAACAACTGGTGCTCCTGAAGTCATCTGTGCCACTTGCTAGTAGGAAAAAAAATCAGTGACTTAAGTCCAATTGCTTGTCATATGGTTATCTATTGCCTTTGATATTAGCCACCAGAAAATAGTCTAATATATTGCAATAAAATCAATTTAATTTAACTATGTAAAATAAATTTTACTGTTGATCCTGTGTACATTTTACATTTTCACTAGCCTTTCAGTTCCAGTGAAGCATGAATGTTATTTTGCCTGTTTAATTGAGAACTCCTATTTTAAACCAAAGTTCATTGAATTGGTACCCAAGTGTAATGCAATTAGTAACACAACTATTAGAACAGAAAGAACATCTGTGCATAGTGAAAAATGTCTATTGATGGCATTTATTGCATTTTTTGTCTGTACATAATGGAACATGTACATACCTGAAGATAAAGCACTTGGGAAGGTTTTTTCCATGTGCTATTTTTAGCACTTGAAATTATGTAAACTCAAGATATTTCATTGCTCTATCTAATCAACACTAATTATAATTATAATTATAATTCACAAAAAAATACGCAAAATTGTGTCTGCAAGGGCATCTCCAAGTATTCAATTTTCTTTTTCATTTGATAATCTAGCAAGGAGGATTTTCTAATTTAGTTGTATTGTTTAAAATGAATTAGGAGGTTCTGATGAGTTTTTCATCTGTAAAGTTTTCCTCAGAAGGTATTCTTTGCCACATTAAGTCACAACCCAGAATGATAAGGCTGAGAATTTATGTCACATCTGTTTACCATGCAGGGCAGCAAGCCATTAGATGATTTCTGCTGAAAAATACCCACAACAGCCTCTTGTAAGTCATTCAAATTAAAAGAGCAAAATGTTCTTATGAGAGGCTAATAGAATAAGTTTTAATATTATACAAGTCTTCATTTTCTAATGACTAATAAATTAACGTTTCATGATAAACACTGAGATTTCTTTATTTACTTCATTCCAAAATGAGAAAAGACTTACCCCATCTCAATGACATTTCCCAAGGATAGTAAAGTGCAAAAAAGTTCTGAAATCATTGTAAATCTTCATGATACTTCGTAATATGCTATATAATTTCATAACAGGTCAGAGCTCAGTATTATGTATTCATTATATTGCTCAATAAACTAAACCACAAAGAAACTACCTGATTTACTCATGGTCAAAACCCAGTCAGAGTCAGTGGTCATAGCCTCCAATTTTCTATTTTCAGTTCATGTTTAAAAGTTGCTCTCAAATTAAAACCTGGTACAAAAATACCACCAAAACATGAAAAGGGGCAGAGTTGTTTCAGCAATGCAGTGCATTTGGTCAGTTTTTATTAAAAAAAACAAAAACAAAAAAACCCACGCCCAGTTCAGTCTCTGACCTTCAAATGCAGAATCTCAAAGTCATTTTACTGATACTCTGAGAACAACCAGCAAGAAACATCTTTTCTGTCTTACAGTCTGATACACAAGAGGCCAGGTCATGTTGTATGTGAGTTCAGAAGCAGTTTGACATTCTTTGTGAGAGGTCACCAAAAATATCAAGTGTTGGAAATTCCTGCACTGGATCTAAAATAAAATTAATCCAAGTCTTGACACAGAGGGTGTTTTCTATGCATGCTAAAGACACCTGGCTGCACTACACATAGCATTCTTGTCCAAATACAGATGAAGTCAGTTATTATCATATTAAATGTGATGCATTTTTCTCTTTCATTAAATGGTAACAGATTTTTCTCTGTCATTTTTGATTGACTCATATCTAGAAAATGATTGGGCAGTCGTGACATTGTGTATGATTTTTATCATAAAAAGTAATCTCTTTACTTAAAAATATATTTTAACCAGAAGGTATCACTTAAATTTGACTACAGACTTTTAGACATTAATAAGAATTGGTGAATATTTTTATTACATTCAGAACTCATTAGAATTTTTTTTGTCTGAAATTAGTTGTTCTGTTGAGCAATACTAGAAAATATTTATCTGACAAAAATAAGCCTTTTTTGTTCACCAGCACACAATGCCTGATTCTTATTATTAGAGGGTCTAATGCCTGAGAGTGATGAATTTTACATTTAATTTATCTATATGAATCTGATCATATCTACACCACACAAATTCTGTCTAAACCCATGTAATGTTTTACTGAAATCAAAATGTACAGGCAAAGGACGTGCTATCCCCCTTTTACCAAGTTCACCCCCTGTTTAATTCCTTCTTCTTGTGGATTTGCACCCAGATTTAATAGAAAGATACCTAGAGATGTTCAGATTCTGTGTTAAGGAATAAATCCCACCCTATCTGGAACAAAGTGTTATTATACAGTAACTTTTGCAGAATATTGAAAAATGGAGCTTGTTTACAGAATGTGAGAAAGAACATTCTGTGATTAGGGCAAGGCGGGCATCTATTCAGCTGCTCTAATTTAGATGATTCATACGTAAGGGAACAATTTCAACATGAAATAAGCAACATTTAGAGATGAAAAAAACCCAAACAATGTGTTAGTCAACATGGGTGGAATTTAACTTATTTTTGTCATGGTATAAGCTAAAATATCAGTTATACCCTTATCCATAGTTACGTTCTTTACAAAGATGCTCATTCTAACTCCCTTACTGCTTAAGAATTATTGAGTTTAATGCCTCTAATAGTTCCTAGAGGCAGTCTTTCTCTAAATTTTAATTCCTGAGAACTAACAAAAGAAAAAAGATGTATTAATTTAAAATAAATTCATGTCTGTCCATGAGCTGCTTAATGAATAAATGGAAGATTTACTAGTCCATAATCATTAGAATACTTCTTTGCTTATTCTCAGCATGCTCCTGATAAAAATGATATAACTGCTATACTCCAGTGATCATAGCAAAATAGATATATAACACTGCACTGAAATGCTATCTGTGATTCTGTCACTTGTGCAAGGGATCATAATTATATGCTGCAGAAAATGAATTAATGGAATAAATGAAGTATGCAGATATCTGTCAGCCCTGACAAACAACTTTGCTGTTCAATTAGCATAACTCCATACTTTATTAAAGAACTGGGATTACTCATCACAGTTAAATGCTTTATTTATTTAAGATGCTCATTTATAAAACAAGTCTAGAGAAGTATCAATTTATTTTCCTGAAGCCTCTTAGTGACAGAAGATGGTGTGGTTATGTACAGAAGACAGTTTGTACATGTTTTTAATACTGTGGGCCACATCTCTAATTTATACTGTTTTGTGGACTGCCTCTTCACCCATTTACATGATTTGACATTCCCATGGCAACTACTGTAACTGCCAACATGGAAAAATACTAGTGGCATATTTAATGCATTTTAACTTAGCAGTAAGTACATCATCCCTTTTGGGGGCGAAATGCAGACAAAGCAGCTGGAGCTTGCAGTGAGGAGCCACAGAACATCCCAGAGTCTGCATGGAATGAGCAGACAGAAGCACCTTGTGACTGCTCAAAGTCTCCAAACTCACTAGCAGTTTTTCTGAGTGTCTGTGCTGCAAAGCTTTGTAAAATGCCACTAGCAGATGGTTCCTAGAAGGAAGGACTTGAGGATAATTATAAGCCTGGTGTTGGTATTCACACGGGTTTTGGCCAGGGAGTGCTGCTGTCTGAGAGCATGCAGAGAGCAGCTCACAGGAGAGGACTCCAAGCAGAGAAATCCTCTGCCTAGAAACCTCCTGTCTCTGCTGCTCTCCAAAGATGCTGCTCCACACATAATGGGTTTCAAGCACCAGTCTTTAATAAAGGGCAGACTGAATGGATATCTTACACTGAATACTTGAGCAAGGGAGGAAAAAAAAAAAATAGTGAAGACAAGTGAGATAAATGTGACCGTCTATAATCTAAGAATCAGAAGTTTTAAAGACTTCAGTGAAATCATGAAAATCTTGTCTCATTCCTGGTGTCCAATGGCATATCTTCAGGTCTGTGTTTTGTGTCTCTCCCTGCCAGTAGAAAACACAGTGGGGGAGAAAAAAACCAAACCAAAACAAAATGGCATATAAGGTGATTTAGAATGACAGCAATATACATTGAGGTTTCAAGATAGATAGCAGGGAAAGATTATTTCTACCCATATTAGAAAACAATTTGTTCGAATAAGTTTGAAATAACTTGTAATCATAAATCAAGAGTATAAGACTATTATGAAAAAAGAAAAAATAGAGCTGACTCTTTAATACCAGAACAGTATTCAGACCATCTCTAGCAAAATGAACTGGACCATTCCTACTATTTCTCTTTATCCTCTGCCGCCATCTGGTGGCCATTGAATTCAAAAGGCTCATTAAAAAACGTCTTTCGATGAATGATCTACAGAACATGGAAAGTCGGGACCTTTAGAAAAAAACACACAGAACAGTCAATCTTTGCCTGAAGCAGCATGTTTTCAGGCAAGGGATACTGACAACAAGTTAATAGCAGTTTCTGTGTGTAAAGATCTTTCAGAAACCACATAAAAGAGGAGGATGTTGATCAGCAAGGGAAAGATTCCTTCCATGTGGAAATTAAGAGTTTACATGAAGATTCTGGTAGCATTTCCCCTCCAAAGGTAATGGAAAGGCAAAGGGCAATCCAAGGCAACTCCAAAGGCATATTCTTCCTTCTTAAAAAGAGATGTCTAAAGTAATTGGGATTAATCAGCATTTGTATGTGCCTCCTTCTGTCCATTGCCTATAAAGCAACCTTCACTTAGAGAGCTCAATCCCACCCAAGCCAAAACATCAGGCCCTTATAGCATGTCTGTGTGGGCACGTATCTGGAATTATTTCAGTAGTAAGCAAATGTCAGGGGAGACTACTCATAATGCAAAATTATTAATATTATTTTGAGCTGTTAGAAACGACTTTTTTAGCACTTGTCAAACATCAGATAGAAAAACTTCTACCTCACTTTCAAAAGATAGACAGTGAAAAATACATCTTCCGTTAAAACAAGGTATCAGGAATAGTGTCACCATAAGACATCAGGTCTCAGGACTCTGGCAATGGAAGACAGCAAAGGCTGATTTTCTCCTGCCTGCACTTGCAGAAAGGGATTTTGCTGTACTCTGCTATGTTTATGTTCATGGTCACTGCTACAAGAGAACAAGGGTGGCCAATTGTCACAGTTGCCCATAATTTTGGTTTAATCTCACTGCTTTTACCTTAAGGACAGTGAAAAGTGGAGGACATCTTAAGAATAATTGGCTTCTCTCTGCCAAAGGAGGATGCTGACCACACAAATGTATAGTGGAAATTCCTGTGCATTTCCAGTTGTCAACCAAATTTTCTCCTCAATTGGATAGAGGGTATTTGCTTGCTTTCTTTGCATATGTGTGTAAATATATATTTCAAAGACAATAATTGTCAATGGAGGAACAGCTAAAAGTATTCTTCCTGAAAGACGGAAAAATACTTCCACACGTGGACTGAAAATCCTTAGTTTGGACAAAATTATTCTGATACAGCAAAGCAGCTGGTGCTCCTGGAAACAATGAGTTGAAAGTTCATTCAAGGGCAGCTTCTATCATCACAGATCCAGCTTGAAAAATAATTAACCAAAAAAAAAAAAAAAGAGGAAAAGTAGAGAAAATGCCAGAGAAACGATAAGCATTTTATCGCTATAAGGAAAGGAGAAAGCCAGATGATTTCTGCAGACCAAAAGACAGAAGCAAAGAGATCTGTGACACCTTTGGGTCAGGAAATCAGGCTGAAGCTCAGTTGGCTTAATCACACATTATCCACCATTTATCATGGTGGCAGCAGAAGAGGAAAAACACAGCCTACACAGCAATGAGTGTTTCACACTATTCACGTCCCCCACCATGCCTTAAAGGCATCAGAGTTGGTTTCATTGCAATTCCCTGATGAGAAGACATTCAATGAGTGGCAGAAAACAAAGCTGGTCTGGAGCATTGTACAAATCACAGGTCACTATGAGCTTGGATGAGATGCTAAGGTTGATAGGAGAAGATATCCTAGCTGAGCATGGTTAATCTGAATTCAGATTGATAATACAACACAGCAGGAAAACTGCTTTCATGATTTCCTGGCGTTCTAACAGATGGATACCCAAGAATCCTGATCTGGTAGGAAATAGGAAATGTGCCCCACACAGTCTTGGGTAGAAATTTGGATTATTATCTTTACCCTTTAATTTTGCTGCTAGCTGAATATAGGTCCTCTCTTTTCTTCTCCCCTAAGTGCTAATCTGCTCTCTGGTTCCTACTTTTGCCAAATCTTTCCTTGCCAGTTATTTTTCATATTCAATTTGCAATGGTACCATCTGTCTATCAAGGAACTTCCCTTCCCCTCTCATGCTGTGTAGGAGCAACTCTCCTAATATCTGCCATTTAGGGAAACAAAGATTTAGCTTGGAGTTCCTCCAGAGTTTTCTTAGTAATGTTCTGAAAAAAAGAAAATCAGTCTTGATGACCTTCTGTTCATCATGCTACTCCTAGTCACAATTCTTTAGAGCGAATCCTAATAAAGAGCAATCTGCTTGCATGACTGATACATATTTGGATTAGGCTGAATTGCCATGGTCAGACACATCATCTGAAAAACTGAAGTACTTGGAGCAGCTGTGAAGGCTGATGTGGAAAAAAATTATCAGACTAAGCGGTAAGAAAACTTTTGCTTTGCACACCACTTGCTAAGGTTAATTGCTGCAACATATAAAAATATGACAGTTCTTACAGATTACACAGGATAAAGGATACTTTTGTAATCTTGTTAGTGCAGAAACTCAAATGTTTAATCTAGAAAAAATATGTTTTCTTCTTCTGGTAAGTAACTTGTTATTTTAAATATTTCAGTTATTAGAACTTGTTTCTATTTTTGACACTCTTATATAATTTACCATATCATGTTGTGGATCCTGATTTAGGATCCTGCTGGCTATGCCAATTTGTCATGAGTGAGTGATTTAGATTTTTCAAAGAATCACTGTGAAAGGTAATAGCACAAGTGGAATTTTCTGGTGTCTTATGAGAATAAAATGTCTCAGCAGGTTAGCTGAATTTATATAACAGTGCCACAGATCATTTCTTCCTAGGAGCTTGTCACTTCTACACAAAGCAAGGATTCTTCAAACACCAAGTGTGTATGTGAAGGATTTTTTAAAGTAGTATAATTCTTCATTAGAAGACATATATCTATCAAAAGCAATCAGCAGTATGAAAAAAAATCAAAGAAAAAACTCCCTGTAATCTTGGCCCAATCTCTCTCCCTTACTTCGCATTTTTGCCTTCAAAAATTCTGTGTATTAATAATGTCTTGTTTAACATGCAGGTAATAGGTGTATGCAATCATTTTCTGCAATAAGTTATTTGGTGTTGTGACATCACACAATTTGTTTGTACAGCTTGCTTTACTGATAACGACCATAACATCTGAGTGCCTCCTAATCCTTATATTGTTTGGATGCACAACTGAAAAGTAGGGAAATACTATTTTTTAGGTTTTGCAGATGATGACAGAAGCAAAGAGTAGTTACCCTGTTATCAATCTTTCTTTTTTCTGTCACTACTCATCCAGTTGAATGTGCTGATTTTTCTGCTAACAATTCATTCCAAAAGGTATAATAATCAGAAAAACTACTTAGAATGAAAAATACAACTTAAGTAACAAAGAAGTCATTCTAATATAAACACACAAAAAATCCTTCTCATTAGACAGTGAAGAGAGACAGGGAGATTGAGTTAAAGTACAAATTACTGACACCTTAATATACTAGTATAATTTTTTTGCTCATATGTATTCAGTTTAGGTGAAAGTATGCTATTAAAGCTGCAGGGCACTGTGCAGTTACTAAAAAGAGACTAAGTAGGCCAAAGGAGAATCTGTAAATATTTTTGAGCTAATATATAAAAGTTTTAACATAAAACTCGAAGAATAAAAGCACAGAGATCTATCTCAGCGCAGATGTCACTGATATCAACACTTCACAAAAATATTGTTAAAATGTCCAAATAATTAAATATATAAGGTGAAATGAAAAATATAAAAGGTAACCACATAGTGTAAAATTCAGCTTTTTTAACTTCTACTGATTTGATCTACGTCCTTTAAAAGACGAGAAAAAATTAGACTCTCAGGACCAGACACAAAATGGAACTGCAGCTGGGAATTTAAAATTAGTCTTGCATGGACTTTGCAACCTTCCATGCTCAGCTGCTGTCTGGCCCTAAGGGACTTTTTCTTCTCTAAGCATTTCAGTCCATTTATCTTCTAGTTCTCCAGAATTTTCCCCATTGCACTTCAGTCTTCATAATGCTGAGCAGTTTCAGGATTGCCTTATGCCTACACCAAGGCAAGATACCCCTCTTCCTTTTATAAGCAGAAGGACTTCTGACTGCCAATCTGAGCAAAACCTTGCCCTGCAAATGTCCTCATGAAGGACAGCAGCCAGGAAGGCTGGCAGCTCTTTTCATTGGTGAGGCACTGGAACAAGGTGCCTGAAAAAGTGGCAAATACCCATTCCTGGAAGTATCCAAGTGCAGATTGGATCAGGCTCTGAGCAATCTGGTCCACTGAAAAGTGTCCCTGCCCATGGCAGGGGCGATTAGAACTTTGTGATCTGTAAGATCCCTTCCAACCCTAACCATTATATAATTCTATGATCTCTTTAACTGCACCTCAGGTGTTCAGAGTATGACATTGGAGGAATTTGTCTCTGCTGCCTGGAGAGATAGGCAGCTTCCTGAATGTGGCAATTTGGAATTCCACTTTAAGGGGCAATTGTCTGCAACAATACTCAACCCCTCTGGTGTTAAGTCTGCACTTGGAGATCTCAAACACTGCATCATCAAATGATTAGAAGTTACTCTTAATACAGATATTGAAAAGCACTTTCAAGCAAGCTAAACCTTGCAAATGTTTCTCTCATACATTGTATTTTTCAAAGGCCATAGAAGCACTTGCAAAATCATTTTCCTATTAGCACCCTTACTGGGAAGGACGAAACATGTCTGACAGATGTGTCTGCTCCCATATCATCCTATAGGGCATAAAATATAATCTTTGTTTTAAGTCAGCTGCTGTTGCAGAGAAACCTTTTTTTCTTTTTTGTTTTAAGGAAAGAAAAGCACTCTCCTCTCCACAATTAATGACAAGAGACTAAAAATATCAGTGTCGTATATTCACTAGTATATAATTCACTTCTTCAGGAGCATCAGTGATTGCCTGAGCAATCTGCAGTTTCGCTGGAACCTCAGAGAAAAAGGGTCAGCTCAGCTGGAATGAGTTTAGCAGGCAGCTGTCTCATATTGATCTCCATTGTCTCAATATCTAACTAAGCACCTCACAGTGTTATTTTTTATTCCTTGTACTTTGGAGCTATTGCAGTAAAACCACTGCTTAAACATAGAGACAAAGATGCATTCAGATGGAAGACAGAAAAATAAAAGAGTTCTGTGGTCTTTCTGATAAGATGTGTTTAGTAAATGGAAATGAGGTATCTAAAAATCATCTTCCTCTAACTGCATTAAATTTAGTCACAGGACAGCTAGGGTGATACAGAGGATATTTCACCCACCAAAATAGGATCAGAATGGGATATACAGGACTTGAATATGTAGACACATGGCAAAATTATAGACATGCACTGAAAAAAAATGCCATGAGATAAGAAACTCTCAAAGCGTGGGGAGATACCTCCACGACAGGTCTGCAGCCTAAATAAGATAGAAACCTTTTCCTGAAATAAAACTCCCTTTTTTTCTGCTTTCAAAATCCCCATATAAAATCTAGGTAGGATGCATACCACTTTTGCTGTGGCTTTAAAAGAAGGTTTTGAAGTTTCTCCACTGTTTGTTAGCTCTCCCAGTAATGCTTGGTTAAACAGGAATGAGTAAAACAAAGCAGAAAATAACCATTTCATTTCAAAGGACATACACTTTACCAGAATGTGATGTGACACAGTGCCGTGTTCCATTGGATGGACTGTCTGGAACATACTTTGCCTTGGGAGTTTCTAAAGTGAACAGAGAACACAGGTGTTTTCATCTGTAAAAAATTCATCCACGTGTGAAGTAATTCCTTCAGAAGAAAGGTTGACAGCTCTCCTGAGAGATAAGCATCTGTAGATGGGTGTCAGTCTCCACCCTGTTTTGTTGGGGTATTTTTAAACTGGATAATATATACTTAATTCTTCAGTTTATTTAAATGGGAGTGTTAAGTTCC
The DNA here is from genome assembly GCA_024500445.1 of Entomyzon cyanotis. Taxonomy (NCBI): domain Eukaryota; kingdom Metazoa; phylum Chordata; class Aves; order Passeriformes; family Meliphagidae; genus Entomyzon; species Entomyzon cyanotis. The sequence continues at coordinate 19,604,066 of JAKEPQ010001009.1, read as the reverse complement.
TGCAAAGGTCCATGCAAGGACAGTCAATTAGCTATGTTAAACGCAAATTATAGGTCTTATCTGTTTCCAAGCCTTATTACTCTGGGACCACACTGCTGTCAGGTTTGGCCTGTAAATATATTCTCCCCTGCAACACACACAGCCTCTTTTCACAGCCCAATCCCATGGTTCAGCTGGTACTGGTAATCCCAAACTGTTCTGAGAGTCTACCTTTCTGAGCACTTCATGTTTGTTTCTATAGCTTGGGGATGATGTGGCAGCAAACATAAGAAATGCACGACCTGCACAGAACATCCAGAAGGGAGAAGTACACAAAATGTTGACTTGACATTCAAAACCAGAAGAAATTGGAAAGCTGCAGCAACAGAAGTTTGTATGTGGTTCCATCATAGTCCTAAGTGCATTGCTGGAGTTCTCTTGTATTTCTTTGTCTCCTTGCAGTCAATATGGCTAAACGGTCAATATGGCTCACACCACAGAGCTATTTTCTTTAATAAGCAAGGATTGTCACTTGCTCTCACTATTGTTCTTTCTCTAGGAGATTTTTCGTGTGTCAATAGGTAAGCAGGTTTTTTAGGAATCTTCTGGCCTGGGCTGTAGCAGCTGTGTGATGGTCCCAGTTAATTCCTGGCAAGTGGAAGTCCCCCATAAGGACACAAGCAGCTGACTTGGAAGCTTCCCTTAGTTCCTCGTTGGCATCATCGTCCTGGCTGGGAGGTTTTAAAAGTCTCCCACGATGACATCCACATTATTTGTCTGTCTCTTGATTCTTACCCAGAGGCTCTCAACTGTGCCAATGCCAACTCTGAGCTCCATACATCTTTTTCCTACTCTGACAACCCATCCGTTAAATCAACAAATGAAAAATGTCACTGGCTGATATTTTGAAAGTAAAAAGAAAGAGACACATGCAAAATCAAAATAAAACCCATATTGTCAAAGCCCTTCTGCTTCAATGTCTTGCCCAGCTCCAACTGACATGCAGTTACCAGAGAGCAACAGCAGTGGTGGAGGTTGTGGGAACATAAATAGCAGAATAAATAGCTAAATACACATATCTATATATACATATATCAAAAATATAGAAGTAAAAGAAGATAGTAAGAAATAAAAATAAATACTTTCCTTGAAAAAGAAATGCCAAACTTAATCAATGAGGAAATTTACTTTTTGGAAACATTCATTATTATATGGTTGCTTGTTGGCTTTTTGGTTTTTTTTGTTAAGGAATTATGCCCTAAAACCATAAAACTAAATTTATTTTCATCAATTCTGTGGATGTTAACAATTTGAAGGGAAATTTGCTTTTGCTCAATGTAACAAATACATTGCAGATCAGTTGTATTGTAGAAACTGTTTTTCATTATCATCAGGCTCACTGTATTAATAAAGTGAAAATTCTGTTATCATTTTCTCTTTGCCTTAGACTAAGATCAAGTTCCTGAAATATTTCCATACTGCTGGTTTAGACAGTGAAATCTATCATCTCTGCCCACCACAAACACAAGGCAGGACTGTTTATAAGCAGGTTATCTATAATTTTTCCATACATATACATGCTAATTATTCTTTGAGGCATATCACGTCTAGTGCATGCTTGGTTCACTTCAGCTAAATGTCCCTGTCCCTTTCCAAGAAGAAAAAAGTCTGCTTAAGTGACTTACCTAAAAACAAAGTAACATACATGTAAACCTGCTCACATCTCCCTATTTTCAATGTCCTATTTCAAGTTGTATTTATTCTCTTGAACGTTTAAAAAAAAAAAATTAAATTCCCTTCTATTGGCACGTCAAGGAAAACATGTCTTCAAGGAGGGTATTGAATTTGTCCTGTTTTCCTACACACATGTGGAAAAATATTTTTCATTAAGCCATCTCTCAAAATGTTCATTTGTAGAGTTAGTTATTTTTTCTTTATTTTAAAGATTTGTGCTGATAATTCCGTGTTATATTTACCTATACAATGAACAAAAAAGGCTCAGACTGTTGGTTCTGCTACTGCTGTGAGCTTGCTACTGTGACAAACAGTGAGACTGTCTTGCTGCCTTTTTAGCTCTGCAACCAAAGTTAAAGGAACATTCCTTGTGGCAAGAGTTAGAAGTGCTCTTTCAACTCAGTCTTGTATTCACTTGAGAGTTATCCTTTCCTGATTTTCCTTTAACTTTGAGTTTGGGTTGTTTGTGGTTTTGTTTTTCTTTCTTCTGTGCCCCCTTTTGCCCTATCCATTCCTTTTTTCCTCTTCCCCTTACAATTTTTTAAGAAGTGCTGTTATGATACATCAAGAACTTGCATAGATTCCACTCTCTTCTCCCAAAACCTGTCGGTCAAATAATCAGGTAAATCAGACAATTCCCTTTCCTCCTGATAACTCATAAAGGCTGATGTTACTAACTACCCGCACTGGAACGTGCACCAGACTGAGATCAGCCAGAAAATTCAGTTCCTTCCTTTGCAGTTGATTCAGAACAGTTTCTGTTCAAAGCATGTTTTCTACCTAAACTTTAGATTTCTAGAAACTTTTGTTAATTTTCATTCCAGAATTATTTTCTGAAAGCTGAGTAACTGAGCAGGGCTTTTTATTCTCTGTAGGTTCTGGAGCAATGTGCATTTTGTACACAGAGCTTTTCAGTCTGTGCAGATGGAACCATTGCTTCAGATGTTTGTGTTTATAAATAAAGCTGAACAAAGAAACAATAATACCCTTTTGGAACAGGGCTTATTAGCATTTTGATGGCTTCTTTATCCTGGGAATAGCCTTTTGCTTTTGGCTTCTTCCTTCTCTTCTCCATCCTGAATCTGTCATCTTTCTCCAATAATTAGAATTTATACTAAGCAATCAAGCTTAGGTTGTCAAGGCAAAAAAAAAGAGTAAAAATTAATTATACCATGTTCTCCCTGTGGATAAGAATAGCATATATTTGCTTTATAAATCATGTTTTTAATATGTAAATTACCAGGAACATCAGATAGTGAAGAGTGCATTAAAAGCATTAAAATTTCGGTTTTTCTAAAGCCATTAGTAATTTTCTATAGGAATAACACCAATAGGGGGGAGGGGGGCAAAATCCATTTGGCTATGTGAAATAAAAACTAATAGCAATGTTTTATGATAGCAGTTAGATTGCAAATGAGTGAGGCAGCATTCACAAAGCCATAACCATGACAGGACTGCAACCAAGTAAATAATAAATAATCTCATATTCCTGATTCCAAGTATGTGATATAAGCAATAGTGAATCGATGGCATTAATGGACTTGATGCAATAATATTCTAATAATATTTATGTTATTATCTAAATTAATCATTATAATGTGAAGTTATTCACTTATTCAGTATCTGTGGGAGCAGAAGCCAATGGCAAGTATTTTTGCCCCTCATTATTCTCTTTCATTCAGTATAGTAAAAAATATTTTAAGGGATAACTTTAGACTTCCACGTGTTTCTTTAACAAAGGAAATATACATCTTTTAACCATTCAACATAGGTTAGCAGGTGTTAGAAGCAGAATAAGTAGGGCAAATTGAAGTATTTTCAAGCAAAAGTCAGGAATTCCAAAACCACCTCACATTTAAGGTTCCAAAGGCAGCTACTCTGACACAGCGGATGGAAAGTCTCTGAGTTTTCCCTTGTAGTGTACTCCGTATGATTTCAAGTAACAGATGGCTCTTTGCTGAAAATTGAAATAGCTAAAGCAGTGAAAAAGCAGCATAATTCACACCACTTTGAAGCCCTACTCTCACACCTTGTTTCTGAATTTACTGGTTTCTCAGACCCTCAGGTCTGGTAAAGACAGTACAACATATATCCACAAAATACTGAGAAAACAAGTAAATATATTCTAGAAACTGAAACTCTGGTTTTCTAATCTCAGTGCTACTATCTATCTCTGCTACAACTCCAGGCATGCAGGTTTGTCTTGCAGAGCTTTGAGGAGCAGGGGAAGCCAAGGGAGATGGTAAAAGACTGATTTTTACTAGCTTACTTGTTCTGCCTAATGAAGTTATTGATTAACTTGGTCCAGTGCTTCAAAGCTGTGCTGTATCACACAGCATGTTTTTCTCTTAACAGAAGACAGTGATTATGCTTAACCTTTTTCTTTTCTTTCTTCTGTTATTTAACACAGCATTATTTTTGTTTTTCGCATCTATCATAGCCACTATCACTTTGCTAAGGCAAACACTTTGCTGAAACACTTTAGCAGTTGGGTCCCTAAGATATACAAAAATATAATTGAAAAGAAGTGAAAATAGAATTTAATTAGTCATGGAGGGTTATCTAACATTTACAACCAATCTTGATGGTGTATTTGGTTACCTGATTTCAATATTTCCTTACCAAAAATACTTGTTTTTAAAAAGTGTATTATTTTATGCCATGATCTAAAAATATTTTTGTCTAGAAATTCTTATAACTTTAGGTACTTCACAGCTGATCCTTTTGACTTGGAAAGTGTGCATGGGGTCTGGACAGACACACATCATGTGGAACAACTATCTGTGTCTCTGTTTTCTGTCCAGTTCTTGGGCTCTCTGTCACTGTCTGCAGCAAGCAGCCTGACACAGACAACTTAGACAACTTTAAAGTGCGGTCAAACAGTGTAACCAAAAGGCACTATGAAAAATGTATATGAACTATGGCAATTCATTAAAAATTTCCAAAAAACAACATTCAGGAAACAAGTTCCATGCATTGGAAAGGATGAGCAAAGACAGAAGACAGGGAGTAGATGAAATGAGTAACTGCGGGAAGAGTGGGGATGCTGGCAGTTGGCGTGGGAGCCCCAACAGGCAAGCAAAGAGCCAGAAGGCACAAAAGCCCTGCCTTGCTATGCAGAATCACACTACTCTGCAGTGTTAGTTTTCAAATGAGTAGCTTGTGTTTGGGGAATGATGATATATGGCTATCATGGGAATAATGCTGAGTGATTAGTGCAGCATGTAATATATGCAGTTACACAGAGATAAACCATGGGCTCTTGATCATGGGGTACAGTCCCAAGACAAACACAAATATTTCACAAGGCACAAAACATCTGTAAGGATAAGTAAATCTGACATCTTGTACCTTGCCTAAATTATTTATTAATGGCAAAATGAAAAGCCAAAGAAGCAACAGAAGCATTGGATATACTCTAAAAATTTAATTAGAGAATATAAAGAATAGATGCTAAGCCACCCAAGAAATTAATTCTTCTCCAGTTCCCATATTTTATTTTCAGTGAGCAAAAATCTTAAATGTTTAGACACATTCTCTGTTTGCTATTTAATTTCAGTGCATGATTCAGTCTTGAGAGATATGCTCTTAACTAAGAAGTTTTGTGTGTACTGCAGTCTGACTACACACACAAAAAGGGTAGGATGCAAAATGAATTCTACCCACTATCTCTGCCATCTTGTGGACTGCATTTTATCCTTGTATATTCAGTATGCTAGCCAATAATTTGAGACATCCTGTCTGTGTGGGGTAGTTTGTGTTTGGGTTTTTTGGGTTTTTTTCCCAAAAGAGAAGTAGCATTGCTCTGCATTTATTGCTGTTTTTAAAAATGATAAACGGAATACTTTTATTTTTGCTTTTAAAAAATAGGATTGTGCAGCAACACTTGTGTATATGAAGGTTGAATTGCAGACCAGGTACAAGGGCTGCTGACTGCACAACAGTCCCCTGGGAAGTGCAGGAATGCCTTTGGGCAAATCAGCACAGAACTTATTCCTATCCAGGCAGTTCACATTCAGGAACTGACGTTCCAGCCATGTCCTCTGGAGACAAAGCATGAAAGTCCCATTGCCTCTGTCTCTAGGTTCTGATTTATTACTACTGCTGGCGTTAGATCCCAGTTCTTCCATCCTTTGCCTGGCTCTGTGCTATTCTTTGATTCTAGGGACAGTCTCCTCCATCATTTTTCTACAGTTCACCATTTTCTGAACTGCTAAAAGGGGTCATTGATGTCTTGTTCTGCCAAAAATCTTAATGGTGCTAAGAGATACAATTCACTTGCAAAATTATTTCCTAGTCAGCTGAGTCCAGCCAAATGGAAAACTAATGAGACAGATGCCCTGGTGGATCTCCTACACAAAGTTATCCCATTTTCACTGAGAGAAGAATAAAAGCATGGAAATACACCACTAAAATATCCATCGCTAGTCACTGTCTGTGTCCACATGGCAGGACTTAGGAATGTAAATACTTTGCTGAATTTGGAACAGTTTTGGACATCAGAACTCTCAAAAAGAATGGCAGTAAAATTAGGGTTCATTATTTTCAAAACCAGGCACTCTGGTTTTGTCCAACATCACCTAAGAAAATCTGTGGAAAATTTATTTTTTCCTTGAGCAGGATGTACAACTAAGTTTCACGTCCAAACAGAGCTGATTTAGGCGGTAAGTTGTGAAATTTGTCATCCTGTTTTCACAAAGAAAAATTTATGCATTTTCTACTTTTATCTCAGGGAATATTAAAGCTCTTGAAAGAGCCATGGCTTTATTCAGAGTCTTTTGAAGATGTAGGAAAGCTTGGTGTAGAAGTGTCTCAAAGGAATAGGTTTTAAGGTAGCAGGTGTTCTGAGTACTAAACTTATTATGTGATTTCTATTTGAATTACACTGCAACATGGTGAAGTGCAGTGCTACAGGTGTTTCCTGTTAAATTGAAGTGTGCTGAGAAATTTAAGGAGTTGAGCCATGCTAAATTCAGACTGAAATCAGAATTAGACTGGATGTCTTTTTTATTTTTAAAGCTTTGCTGTATGTTGGATGGTTACTTAATCAGATTTCCTTCTGCATTCTTCAATTGCATGAAGTTGGTACCAGACATTTGAAGATGTTACAGGTTATATTTCAGTAACTACTTACATTAGAATCTCCCCACACTGAGAAATGTGTTTCATATTTTCCTATTTGTTTCATCCCATCTCACAGAAGTTCTTTCTATTGTAACAAGATAAGAAGAAATAAGATTAATGCAGTCATCCAGAAACGGCTTCCAAGTACTGGGGAAGGCAAAAAGACATGTTGCTGCTTAGCTTCTAAGCTGCTACACTTGCTCCTTGTGAACTGATGATATAGACTATGGGGTAGTCACTGAACAACAAAAATTATGTTTCATGTAATTAATGCATTTTTGTGCCTATAAAATATTAAGCTTTGTGTTTTTTCGGTAGATAATTGCCTTTTACTGGGTCATTAGATCAGATTTTTAGAATTTTTTAATGTGCAATTACAACTCAATGTGGAAAAAAAAAAAGCCAGATGATTAAATAGAACCAAGCTGTAACATTTGATGCTTAGGAAATTTAAGTGTCATCTGTCACTGTATAAAAAAATTTGTTATGAAAAGATGTGCTCTCCTCAGTCTGTATGCTCTGAATAAATAGAAAGGATTTGAAGTTTAAGAAAAAATATCTAGCATGATTAAAAATTGTGTTTTATTGGTAGGGAGTTCATATTGAAGTAAAATAGGAGCATATCAAATAACCTCTACCACTGAAGACAAGCAGGATTTGAATCTGTGATTTTCACTGAAGGACAGACTTTTTTCAATACAGGCAATGAAATCCCATAAATCTATTCCAGAAGATTACTACTGCTTGCAAACTCTGTTTACAAATGTACTTCATATTTTCTAAGCATTTTGCAATTTTGTTTTACCAGGGATATGATTCTACAGTCTTTCTATGCATCAATTTCCTACTCCATACAGAAGGATTTTAAACTTAATGTCTTAAAGAATTGGACGTATTTTGAATATTGATAGAAACTGGTAAATAGTTTCCTATTAATCATGTTGTTTCTCTCATAAATGGCTACATGATGAAGGTAGCTATTTTGATTATATTTAAATTATATAATAATGGTTATACACATATTAGAACATGTATTGGTAATTGGCATATTATTTATTTTGTTCAATTTTCTCAATGCTTTCTTTTTTTCCTCTGTGTATGATTTTCAGAATACCTGAGTAAAAAACTCAAATGGATGCAAGAAGAAAAGACATGATGCAAAAGATGCAGAAATGGAGAAACAATGAACAGTGGGTGATGAAAGTGAGGGACTAAAGCTCAATTTAAATGTCTGTAAAGGAGGCAGGTGAGGCTGGCATTGATCCAAGTTATGGAAAAATGAAAAAGGCAACAAAACTCTGGGATAATAATAAAATATTAAGCAGAACATAGTCCTTTTCATGAACTTACTGACTTAGGAGACAAATGTACACAGATCACATGTTGGATTTGCTAGAAAAATACGATCTTAATTATTAATAGATCCTGGCAAGCTTGGAGTAAAAGCTGAAATGGATAAAGATCAACCTCTTCCTAAGGACTGCAGCATGCTGTCACCATGTCATTAGCTGCATCCTTCTGGCTCTCTGAGGAGCCCGAAAGACAAAAGCAGCTTTTTCACCTCTGAGTTTCATTGAGAAGTTGTCTTCTGCAGTTTCCATGGGACAATAGATCAGGGTTTTTGCTATGGCCTTTATTCTTGTAAAGACAATTTATACTGATTTTGAGTAAGATTTGCCTTGAGTTAGTACAAAACCAAGCTTTCATTAATGTGTTTTGTTAATCAAATTTGACTGCAATCATTGTCATTTTAAGTAGATGTAGAGGTTTCACCAAAAATCATCATAAATGCAGGGTTCACCAGAACACTAACCTATGAATCCTTTTACTAGGAATCTGCTCACAGTACAGGAAGCTCATGCTGAGATTTGTTCACTGCCTCAACCGGAGAGAACGGAGATGGAAGTGCTATGAATTCATTATAGCAAAGAATCAAAGGCAGGTGTTTCATGCCTTGGTCACCAGGCTGAAGGTGGAGCAAACACTTCTGGAAGTTGATTTGAGGCTCAGGACCCAAGAAGCTGCAGTTTTATTTCCAAAGGACAGATGTGTTGAGCTTAGTGACAGTTATTGTGAGCCTTCTAGTCTGTCACAAAAGAAGCCTGAAACTTCACAAAGTGGATCCAAACTGGAATTGCCATCATCTGGCAGCACTTCTTCCCTGATGAGCAGAGATTCAGGATGGGAAGTTGAGTAGCATACTCCTCAACTAGCTCACTCTTTCCTACAAAGCCCTGTTGGTACCTAACATCTCAGGAGAGACCTGCCTATATGCCAGTGGCATGGGATACATGAAAATGAAATGGCATACTTCAAAGCTGGGCTAAGAAAATAACATCCAAGGGTGAAAACAGTAGTCATTCTGAATGCAAAAGCATCCTCAAACAGCATAATAAACTTCTTCAAATGACACAGTAGAGCCCAGTATCATATAATTGGATGATGTGTGGCAATATTTTTTTCCCTTTACAAGAATTTAAAAAAACATGAGAAGGAGCAGAGATATTAACAAGTACTCAGTGTTGGCTCAATCTTAGTCCCATGAAGGTTGATGTAATTTTTTCCATTATATTAAAACAGTTTAAGTGAATACTTTGACTATCTACCCAAAGTACCTTGTGAGATGGAAGCAAGGAGGACTAGTATCTTCTTTTCAATGTATTTATATACTGAAGTGAATAACATTTTCCTGATATAGGCTTCTATATTCAACGTATTTTATCATTTTTGTTGGAGAGTAAACTTTAGTGGTAGCATATATTTGCTTAGACTTTCATTGTTGCCTGAGAACATATTGGTGAAGTTGAACTGTCAACAGGATAACATGAAGAATTCCCATAAACCATTTCAAACCCAAAGAACAGATGGTATTGAGAAGCAGCATCCCAGCCTGCTGTTCCCTGAGGTTTGAGGAACGTCCTGTAGCTATCCATGGAAAGAAATTTCATTTTGTTCATTTCATCCATTAGGCCTATGATTCCATACTTTAAAAAACCTGCCGATGACTTCGGTGAATTTCATTCAGTAATGAATATTTTTTTCCCCATTGCATGAATGAGCTGGAAACCAGAGGCAAAAATCTCTTTATGTAATGGATTGTATTATTAACATTTTTCTGGCAATAAATTAGAGGTTAATTATTCATGTGTTCTCTGTATCCTATAATAGGTCAAATCATGCTTTTTAGGATACCATATTAACACCCACTGCTATAAGAAACAGCAACAATAAGAAATTCTGTATAATTGCCATTTTGAAACTGATTAACTGTCACTGAGAAACTTTATTGCAAATTCTTGGTTTGCTTTACTGGGGAAAGTGTGAAATATATGAAAAACTGAGAAGAGGGATCCTATATGCTGATTATCTGAATTTTGCATCTCTTTCATAAGCAGTGTCATCTATTTTACTGAAATGAAGTGCTTATTCTTGTCTCCAGAAAATAGAAAACCAAGGGGAGTGGTTAACTTACACTTCAGAATTCAGCGATGCAATGAGAATGCATTTTTCAGATTAATTTCCTTTAATTACTCACAGCTGGCATAGAGATTAGCACCACACATCTCTACAGATCAGCTAACCCCTTATAATGTGCCTTTCTATATGTATATGCAGGGAAAATGAAATTACCATTACAACATCTTTATAAGAGTAATTGTATGTTTGGGCACAAGATCTGATACAAGAGCCTTAAAAGGTATTCAATCCACTTTTTTTTTTTGAGAGTGGGAGTTTTTAAGGTTTTGCTGGTTATATCAAAAACTTGAGAAACATTCTTTCCTAATCCCCTGTCTTTCAATGTGATTATTTAAGCAATATCCCTAACATTTCAGTAATTAAGGAAGGAAGCATTTATAGTGATTTGCAGTACAGCCCTTATAGATGAGGGATCAGGAAAGCTCTCTCTTTCTGTCACTTCTGTGCTGAGTCTTTAGTTTCATTCAACACTTTCCATGAAACAGGTTTTAGAAGTCAGCTGTAATTTCCCTGATCTACTATATCAGCTACCAGACAGAACTGCAAAGAATTGATCAGATGAAAGTAAATGAAAATTAAGAGAATACGAGAACCCATCTGGGATATATCTATTATTTCTCTTGCACAACAGAATCTGTTCCATGTTACTTTTTAATACTTTTCTGGTACATAATTCCTTTCTTTAATATCAGAGCAAATAGTGCAGGCTTTCTCCAAGAATTTTAAAAAAGAAGGAAAAGCCTTTTACATTCATCTTTTATGGAACATGAACAGAATGTACAGATCACAATAGCCAAAAATAGCACATACCCTTGAAGAAATGTGTAATTTTCATCCTACACATATGTCACTTTCAAACCAGAGAGAAAATCTTCATGAAAGAACACCAGATTGTTCCAACTGATGTCTTCTCAGAGAGCTGCTTGAAAGGAAAACCTCAAACAACATTTACTTAACAACAACACCCTCGATAGCTAACAAATCTTGCCTGCACTAAGGAGGAGCAACAAGAAACAGAGCCTGATCATTATGAAATTACATGAATACAAAACAGTGGGAAAGTTATTTTAAAAGGAGCTGGTGCTTTTCATATATTGGCTCTTTAACTTTCACTGGGAAAACAGATGGCCTATCTAACTGGTAGGAGGCAAAGGAAATGGAAGGCATATTGGAAAGGCTTGGACAACAGCCAAAGTAAAAATTGTAATTTTGATACCATGGAGTTGAAATACAGTGCATATAGCAATCACTTTATAATATCTAGCTGATGATCTACCTTAGCCTTAATTTCAAGACCTGGAACATTGAAAGCAGTAGATCAAACAAGGTATAAGCTTGTGATAGGAAGAGTGGATATGCACTTTTCAGCTGACATTTTCTTCTTGACAACCCACTGACTTTCACACCGAGGTGAAACATCTTGGCTTAGTGCAGAAGACACAACTTCTGGAACACAGTATTCTTGTGAAGATGCTAAATATTGGTAGTAGTGCTGCACAGATGGTCTTCGGAAAAAGAAACAATGGATAATTACCTGAGGTATTAACAATTTAAAGCAACCAATTACTCAGAATTCCATCTCACTGTGGCTCATTTTTGTTTCTTTTGCTTGTCATATTCTGTTTTGAGATCTAATGAGTTTAAAAGACATGCACTCCAAACAAAATACCCTTATCTAATAGGTATGTGTTTCAAAGATAGGGAGTTCACTGTATGCCTTCTATGAAGACATCCATCTCTCTTGATACTGCTCAAGTTCACTGTAGTTTTTCTGTTGACTGGCTAAAAAGGTCTGTAGGTGTATGTGGATGGGTTGTACCAATCTGTCACTAGTATTTCATGACTTAAATAGGCTATAAAAAGTCAGTAAGCTCTGATCAAAAAATTTAAAAATGAGGAATTTTACAGCATGTTTTTCAACATTTTATTAATATCCCTCTGCACTGTTAAGTCCATTACCACTAGGAGGATAAGAGGGTTATTTCTTCTTTTCCATTAGTGAATCTGTGGCTCTCCTCTAAATAATATTTTCTGGCTCTTAAAGAACAGTATTAGTTCAAATGCCCACTTGCCTTCTTCCTCTGGACCAGAAAGACTCTAGGGTGAGCAGTAGTCATGCATTTACTCCAGAGGTGATAAAGACTCAAATCCAGTAAATTTGGTTCTTGCTGTTACCATCAGTCACATCTGTGAGGAAATAAATTTATTTCACAAATATATGAACGTCCCATAAAATGAAATGCAATTGATCGAACAATTTTTTCCAGGTATCAAAAGATGAAATTCAATGAAAACTTACAAAATACAGCCCTAATTCGAATCCATGTGCAATATCTTTATCCAAGACAGTTTAACTGTGCCTGAGGAAGAGAGATAAATAGTACTCTGGGTTGGATACAATTATTAATTCTTTCAGATATTTATCTGAGTTATCAGAAACCAGCACAAACTCTTCAGCTTAATGTGGTTTTCTATGGGGAGACATCACTATGTTTTGCCAAAAAGTACCTGGAATGAAGGAGCATTGTGACACAGAAGGGGAATAATGCTGAGACATAAAAATATGGAGAAAATTAATGAGAAAGAAAATTGCAGGGGAAGAAAGGTGAGGAAGCTATAAATATAAAACAAAGGTGAAACAAAGAAAAGAGTTAATTTTTCATGGTGGCAATTAGAAGGAAGGAAAATGCTGTCAGTTTGGAATTAAGAGAAGATTTAATCCGACAGTTCAAATCTGAGATAAAATACAATCACCACTTTAAAGCGCAATATTTGTTCAATGCACTAATTATTAAGGAGGGAAATACAGATGTTAAGTAGCTTCTGAGGATGTTTTAACAGGCTTGAAGTTTTCAAGACATGTCATCTGTTTTATTTGTTGCTAATGGTAACTGTGATTTTCATCTTGTGTTGAGTTTGATGTTTTTGAGAATACGCTTTCAGAAGATTGCTAATACTCAAAAGCAAATATAAGAGGCTGCACTTCAAGATGGATTTTCTTTCCATCATTTTGCCAGCTGGTAGTGAATTTGCATACTCTGGTGTTTGCTAGTTTCTTCCACATCTTTCCCATTATGAATACAAGTTACTAATTCCTGGCAATATAACTGCAGGCTGGAGCATATACAACACAAAATCCCGACAGAGCCCCTAGGTACCCTCTGGGGTTTATCTGGGACACTATGTTTTAAGAAAAACAAAATATAGAAAATATGCATTTCAGGAGCATGGCATATGGCAAAGGACTTGGGCGCTTTGCCAGCATCCAGATTTGGATGTGGCCATTATGTTCTGAGGTGAAAGGATTTTATGTCTATGTTTCTGAAATAAATGGAGCAAGGATTGTATCCAAGGATGTTAGCTGCTGTGCTGAGGAGACAATATCTCCCAAAAGGCAAGGCTAACCCCTCAGACCTGTATGCCTTTCCTCTACTCAGGCTGATGTATCACAAGGCAGCAAGGTCACACCTCTGCTAGTTTTTTTAGAACTGTCAGACAAGCAAAGATACCTTTAGTACAGAGTTATCTAAAATTAATTAGAAACAAAAGAATCAAGAACACAAATATGGTATCACTCTGTAATAAAGATGGGCAAAATCTAGAACATTATCTCTTAGTTTGGCATCAGTACTGGTAAAAACAACAGACCAAATGATAAGGGAATTTATCTGGAAACACAAGGCAGACACTGCTAAATAAACAGCAACAGCATGTGCCTGCAAAGAGCAGATAGATTTTCCCTCACAAGCCTCAATGGCATTTTGTTCACACCCTGGAAAGAGGGACCAAGCAGAAAGGTGACACAAACCAGTCAGCAGAGAAATGCAGCAAACTTCAGACAGACCTAACAATGACAGGAGATTAGATAACATACCAGCAGATTACCAATGTGCAAAAGTTCATGGAGGTATGCAGAGAAAGGAGCAATTTCACCTGCACAGATGGCTTTTGAGGTACAAACACCTTGTTGTGAGTGTCACTGTGAAGAGCTCAGTAGACCCTAACTCCAATCCCTAAACCCCCAAACAAATGATTAATGAACACATTCTGCTGCTACGCACAATAGCTATACTCAGCCTTTCTTCTTATTGTTCATATATCTACACTCAACCTCAGCAGAAGTTTCATTTTGATATAATAAAGAGATTTTTTACAGTTAGAACAACTATTCACAAGAACAACCTCCCCAGGTATGTGGTGGAGTCTCCTAAACAGAGATTTTCAATTTGACAGGATGCTATATAATCTCATCTTGACTCCCTTGTCCACAAGAGGTTGGAATGGATGATTTTTTGAGGTCTCTTCCAACCTGGATGTTTAATCATTCTAAGATCTTCTTACTCATGTGCCTTTAATTAAATTTCACTTTAACTAAATTGACTCTAGCACAAGGAATGGTGTTTTCTGCCTAAAAGTGTGATTATTCCCCAACTGTTCCTGACATTTCAAAGTTTATTAGAAGAGCAACTTTAGAATGTGACCCTGTCAACAAAGACATCAACTGACTTCAACACCTGCCTTGTTATTCATTTCTCTCTCAGTCTGAGAGAGCATGGAGGAAATAATCCAGATACTCCCTATTTAAAAATCAATCACCTCATTGTCACTTCATTGAAAAGTCATTTCTTCAGAGTAATATCAATAAAAGCTTCTGCTGGCTGTGCACTCTGTCAGCTGAGAACAGACTGGCCTCAAAAAATGAGCAGGCCTTGCTTCTGGTAAGTGGGCAGTTTCTTTGGCCAACAGATCAGAGGGATCATCTCCTTCATCCATTCCCTCTCCCCTTTCCCACCATTTATTGTTCACTCCAGGGCTGGTACAGAAGGCTGCCTTTCAGTATGGACAGAAACATTCTGCCGCCACATGGAACACTGCAATCCCTGCCCTGGCTTTGGTGCTTGAGCAGCTGCAGCAGTGCCAAGGCCTGGTGGGAGTTCCATAGCTTCCCAGCTCTGCCAAGGCCTGCTGCTGCCTGGGTCTGAGGTGAGGGCTTTTCCTCAGTCCCAACGTGGGGATAAGGGATCTATTTATTGTGTGCAACCACATCTGTGGAGGTGAACATGACACAAGGATTGGAAGTGAGTTCAGTATCAGCCTTACCTCTTATTTATTCAAGTACAAAAATTTCTAATAGTTATATGATGTTTACTGAGCTTTTTTTGAGTTACCTTTTCTTGCTGTTTGCCTCTTAGAGTGTGTAGCGCTCTCCAATAAATTCGCCTGCTAATATCTGTATCTAAAGTCTCCTTCCAGTTACTGGGAGAGGGTTGGTATGTTTTAAGAGGAGCTCAGGGAGCTCTTATAGCTATCAGAACTCTCCTGTCCGCAAAATGAATGTTTAGACAGCATAACATACACTGTTCTGAGCCTTACAGCTTCTACATGCAGATAAACAAGATGTCATAATAGTTGTCATGTGAAATGTGACTTTTACCTTACATGTTGGTGCAGTAGAAACAGCTGAACCTGGTGAGTCTCATAATTTAGTAAAAATTTGGGTAAACAATGAAAGAAAATAAAATCACTGGAAACATCACCTTTCCATTACAAGTAGACTTTCTCTTGCAGCTTCCTTAGCTGCACAGGGACCACTGTGGCTGGGAATGATTTCTGCTCAGCTGCATTAGTAACAACATTTTCTAGGTGCACGAGGAATGCCTGGGTAATTCTGCACTGAGGACAGTAAAACGTAAGTGTCACTACAAGCACAGCAAAGAGGTTTTTAATGCCATGAAGTTAGAAATATAAGAAAATACAATTTTTATCTTAGATGTATTTGACTCTCTCTAGTCACGTCCTCCTTTTGAAGCCCTAAAAAATCACAGCATACAAGGTCTTGTAAAGTTTCTCTTCATGGTTTTTTAATGGAGCAATGAAAAATACAGTGACTACAATATTAAGGCAAGTATGTAAAAGATATACCTGACCTCTTCTTTACTGGTAATGAATCGGTATGAGCGTTTAGGGCACAAGTGCCAAACAGAGCAAAATCCTTTGCCCAGTTTCTCCCTAACGCCACCCTCAAAGCCATGCTACTTAAGACCACCTTTTTTGAATTTGCTGACATCAGCATCTCTGACAGACGGCTGTCTGGGCTTGTGGAGAGAAGATGATGGATAGCCTGTTTTTCAAAAGGCCGTGATCAGTCCAGCAACAAGCTCCATGCATCAACCAAGTTTTGCAGAAATGGCATAAATCCTTTTGTCCTCACTGTAATCAGACTGATCATGTGTCAGAGATCAATGAGGGGGTTCATGCAGGTAGTTTCACACTTCACAGTTTCTGGGATAATTCTATCAGTTATTTGGAACTGATGCCTTGTGAAGGAGGAAAGAAGGAGGTTGGCATTTGAGGTAGCTGTCTGATGATACATTTCCATACCCTGCAATCTCTTGCCATACAGTGAGGAAGAGAATGTCTGTCTAGATGATCTTCACAGAAGTATCAGCATTTTCAGATGAGCATTTTCAAAAGATTTGTTTCTTCTCTTTATTACTGGCAACACTAAGAGCAAAGGTGCTCTACAGACTGAAGATGCTATTCCTTTCCAGAAAAAACCCCACATTTTTATCAAGTGTCCATTTGACTCCTCCAGAACGGTTTCCATTTCTGAGAAAAAGTTTGATTGTGCAGTTAATTGTCTAGTACCAAAAGAAATGTGTCAGCACTGTTAGCTGTCCTTGGTTGCAGAAAAGGTCTCAAAGAGTGTAGGTATCATATAAATTCTTAAACAAGCAAAGTCATTCTCTCTTCCAGACGCTGACCCATCTCTTTCATAATCTGAACTGTGCCTTTGTGTACAGTTTTATGTACTACCTTCGGAGCTGGTTATGCCATGATTGCTTAGATTTCGCTAACCTTTTCTGTAGAAACGAATTAGCAGTGTCATCACGGTATGCAGTTGTTTTTTTTGTTTGCGTAACCTTTATGAAAGAAGACAATTATGATGAAGAAAGCTGGTACTAACTAGTCAGTAGCAAGGTTCTGAATGTCCAAATCACCTTTGGACAGCAGACTGCAGGTTAGTTTTTCAAGGGCAGAGCTACATTATCCACATTACCCCCATTCAGTCACATACTCAGGAGAGATAATAAGTTTCCCTGCTGGAAGTGGCTGTGAGAGAGACTTGTGAAAGCTCTGTCCTTGGCAGCACAGTTAAGGGCACACCCATGTGTAGTAAAATCAGGTTAGGATGACCCTGAGCTCACACATTTCCAGTTCTCCAGCAGTCATCCTTCAAGGCTGAGGCATTCAGACTCACAAGCTCAGCTGCAATGCCAGTTGAAAAACATTCATGCACCACAAAACCAACCTTAATGACAAAGGATTTCTTTTTTGTGCTGTTTTTTTAGCATATAAGGTGTTCTAATGAGACTGGAAAGGGAAATGTTCCCTCTTCACCTTGACAGTGCTGCCCAGGACTGGAATCCCAGCAAGGGTTACAGTCTGCCTTACCAAATTCCTGGTGATATCTCCTGCTCATACCCCCTTTTTCAAGATTGTTGGTTCTCCTATGCTGGCAGACAAGATAAAATGCCTGGGATTGCCAGGCCCACACACAAACCCAGCAACAGCTGAAATAAAGACAGATAAATACTGGTACATCTGTATGTGATCCCATGGCAATTTCTATATGGGTCTTCTAACACTGATGATCTGGGGTAAACTGCTCCTTTACAGTCCCAGAAAGCTGTAACTTCTAATTTAACCCAAACAATGTAATCAGTCATGTAAAATCAGGAGCTTCAGGGTCTGGGGTTTTTTTTTGTTTTTTGTTTTTTAAAAAATTAACAAGATCACTCAAGCAAATCACAATTTGTGTACTTAAATAGAATAGAGCAGAGAATGCTGGGAACCAAGCTGTCCATTATTTTCATCTGACATTTAGGAAAAAGCAGTAGGACCTACATAATTTAAAATGTAATGCTTCCAAACACAGGAAGAGTGTCAAATCTTTTGGAATGGTTTGTCCTTTACAAAAATTCTTCAGAATTTAGCAATCTAAATACATCTTAATAGGATCAGATTTAGTGCAAGTAAATCTGCTGCTGCTGCTTCAACCATCCCTTTTTTGTTATGTGGAAAGGCTAAATGATTTGCTGTAGCAAGCTTTTTTAAAACCTGCTGTAATTTGATAGCAGGGATAACCTCCAAGCCCTCTTGCTCTACAGAGACCAAGTTCTTACAATCCATTATCTTTCAAATAATTTCTAAGTGCTGCCAAGCAACCACTGTCTCGTTTTGCCTAGCCAACAGTCAGAAACAGACACCATGTGCATCTGTTCCAAGCACTGCATACGAGACAGCATCAGCTTTGTTTAACTGTTGCCACTGCTAGGTGATCCATGTCATATCACATCATTTATTGAAGCCATCACATTTAAAAAAAAATTTAAAAGAAAAAAAAAAGATGATCATAGTTTTGTTTTGATAAATCAAATTGGTTAAGTTGAAAATCCAGGAAGTGAATCAGTGGCACTGAAACTTAATGGTTCCCAAAAGAAATGCTTCATTTTTCAAAGCCTCTAATGAGCCTAGTAATTTTTTTATTTCATAGGCTGTAGCAGATTTACCACCTAAATTAAAAGTACACATTGCTGGACTATGAAAGACAATAAAAATATTGGCACTGAATGACTAAGGAAAAACATACTGTCTTCTTCTAGACAGCATCTGATCATCTCTAAACAACTGAATTGATATTCTGGACTGTTCATATACAACCAATCTATGCAGGAGTGTAGATCTTGCATGAACTTAAGAAAAAAAAGAAACCAGTCTTGCTTTATAAACAATACATTATTAAAGCACATCAATTTCTAAACCATGTATCTGTGGTGATCAATCATAAGCTGATCATTCACATGCTTACCAATGCTAGAGAAAGCACATGCAAATCATTAGAGTGAGCAGTTACCAGATGTCCAGTGCTACCTATAGGTACAACTACAGACTGCTTAGTTGAGTACATTCTAAAACTAAGCTGAAAGAGCATTAACCTATGCTCAAAATCAACAATATAAATCAATGCCTGACTCCCAGGAATTTTGAAAGTGACAATGCAGGGCAGCAGGGGCCCATTCCCTCCCGGAGCTTTCTTGTCTTGGTGGTGCAGGTTGGATTCCCATCATTCAAATCAGCTCCAGTTTCTCAAAAGTGCTTCTTCATGCTCATTTATGAAGGGGTTAACCCATGTTTAATGACTTCTTAGATGACTCTTCCTTCACAAATTGGCATGATTTTTGTAAGTGATCTGATTTCTTCCCCTGCCGACCATCATAACAACATGCCTGCTCAGTTCTAAAAGATAAGTTACATTGATTAAAAAAGAAAATTAAAATCAGAATTAAAGCCATTTAAGGAATCACTACTTGTATAAAAATATAAAGGTGATAAAACTAGAAACAAATAATTCTTTTGCACACACACACATATAAATATGTACAAATATTCTAAAACTATTCCTTCCTAACTTTATCAATGCCTATATTACCAGGCCTTGAAAGTTTACATTCACAATATCTCAATACTTAGGATTGGACTGCTTAATAACTTAGATGTTTCACTCTCCCTTTGTATGACACATTTTTTTAATCTTGAATTGCGAAGAACTAGAGGGCTGTGAACGATCTCATTTTCCAAACTGAAGTTCAGATACAAGTGTAGCTCTGTCTTGAAGGTGTCTACTTTAACCTGAGTATATCTCTTACAAGGAAAGATTGAGGGAGCTGAGTCTGTTCAGTCTGGAGAAGACAAAGTGAGAACCTCATCAATGTACAGAAGTATCTGAAAAGAGGGTGTCAGAGGATGGATCCACGCTCTTCTCAGTGGTGCCAAGCAATAAGAGAAGAAGCAATGGCTCGAAACTGATGCACAGGAAGTTCCACCTGAATATGAGGAAGAACTTCCTCCCTGTGCAGTGACTGCACACTGGAACAGATTGCCCAGAGAGGCTGTGGAGTCTCCATCACTGGAGATATCCAAGAGCTATCTGGACACAGTCCTGTGCCATGTGCTCTGGGATGACCCTGTTGAGCAGGGATGTTGGACCAGATGACCCAACTGTGGTCCCTTCCAACCTGACCCATTCTGTGATTCTGCAAGTGCAGAGTGCTGTTACAAGATTCACTCAAGCCTGTAATGGGGACAGCACAAATTGGAATCTCCTGATTCTGCTGACATAAAAAAGTATATGTTGTCCTACTGTGCATTGGTCAGGATTCAGTAGCTTACTGTTTTCTAGCAGAACATTTAAAATGACCATAGATTTTTGTTGCATACCTCACATTTTTTAATGCTGATGCTATCAGAAGAAAACTATATAAACAAATTTAAAGTTGCATGGGAAGAAGTCATCCCCTTCTCACTTCATCTGGTAAAGGAATTCTTGAGTAGTGACACTATTTCTAAAAGCCTAGAGAACTTAAAAAAAAAATACTAGCCTGCTATACTGTGAATAAGAAAAGCCTCAGGTGTCACATAATACTTGTGACAGAGAAACCAGGGCCATACATGTGTGATACTCAAAATACTAGTGCGACAGTACCATTTTTAGGATTCCACTCAAATAGCATATGGGAGACTTTAAATTTCTATTTATATTGAATGTATTCAGCCACCATAGCCAGGGATGGAAACCCTGAGAAGTAACCTTGGGAGAATGATTTGGGCCCCATTTATTACAGAGGTGGTGAATTGATGTTTTCTGTTTCCAAAATGAATGAGTACTGCAGAAGGCACTACAGCAGGCAGGAATAATGGATCTCTACAATTGCTGGCTGGTTGGCTGCTATTAAAACTAAAGAAGCATGTATCAGTTTTATTAGTCACTTTCTGATCATAATCCCTATATGAGATGTTTGTGGGTATTCATACCACATGGCCCCACACGCAAATTCCATAAGAATTTCAGCAGGACCTGGGAGCTTTGCTACTCAGGACACCCACAGCTTAATGCATTTTTAGGCCTAAAACAAAGAGGAATGACAAATTTAGGATTATACAGTTCCTGTGGATCATCTGATTGATGGCAAATAAGAAAAAAATCTCTTCTAGATGCCAAAGCACTTCTGCAGTTTTGAGTTTCTGAAATAAGTTGCATCATTATGTAAAGTACCAGGCAATAACAATTTTGCTGGTCTTAGGATAAGGCAGAGATTTTTCTGTACACATTTATTAAACTGTGTGTCACAGCTTCCTCCTTGTCCAATTCCTAATTCAAAGGTAAATGCTTCATATTTAATGGTTTTGACTCTCCATGTTACATAGTCATTATATTCTGATATGTGACTTTAAACAAAACTTCTAAACAGATACTCTGAAAACGACTATTTGTCAACTCTGAATTTGTGAACAATACTATTCTACTCCATACGTTTATAGTTCTCTCTTTGTCCCTCTCATTTATGCCCCTAATGCTTTAGAAGTCCTATTTCTTTCTTAAGGATTGTCTGAGCCTGGCAGCTGAGGAGACATCCTGAGCTCTAAATCACCTCCTGTGTTGTGTTCCCACCCTCCATGCAAGCAGCTGCTGTCCCTCAGCTGCAGCCATTGCCAAGTGCCCTCTCCTGCCCTCCATGCAGGCAGGTGGATGGGAGATGGCCAGGCAGATATTTTCCAAACTGGCCCCATGAGAGCAGGGAGGCATGCTTCCTGTCAGCCCTGCTTTTCTCAGTGCTCAGCAATAGAGAGGGGAAGACAGCATCAGGATCACACTGCTAAGACTGCTCCAAGCTTCCCATCAGGCCTGGACTCACATCTGTGCCCACATCACACCCCTACACTGGGATGTCACCACACCTTCTGTGTCAGTCACACACACCAGGAGAAAAGGACCTACAGACATCTCTGTGCTACTTCTGCCACTGTGGCAGCAGCTTTTACAGAAGGCTTGTCCTTGCTCAGCAAAATGCCATGTTGCTCATGAGCATGTGAAAAAAATCTTATTCACAGTATCTGTGATATTCTTCCAAACCTGTGGTTCTTTTCTAAGCCCTGCCTACAAAGCATAAGAAACTGATGTCAAATGACTTCCTAAAATTACTATTGCAAGTATGTAGGCTGTCATGCTCATGGGAGCAGTGGTAGAAGCTAGATTGAGTAAATTATAGTTCTGTAAGTGGTGAGAGGGAAACTGGCTCACTTGATTGAGCCAAGCGGGAAAGCATGTGGCAGTTCCCATTAGAAACGGGAGATTGAAACCACAAAGAAAGTGGGGTTTGAGGTCAGGACTTTTTTGCATAAAGACACCTTTCTTTCACTTTGTTCAGTGAGATAAATTATATTGCACCAAGACATGCACAGGAGAAGAGATCCATCTTCAATGTTTTACAGTACATTGATGCATCAGGTTTGCACTAGCAGCAGAAATACAGCTGCTCCTCTTTTTGCACCAGAACTAAAGCAGAACTTGTCTTTGCACCATGGGAAAACAGTCCTGCCTCCTGAGGGAGGTGGCCCACAGCAGTGTTATAAAGCAAACTGTATGACCTTTGGTAGGCCAGAGTACTGCTTCTGGCTTGGGTGTCTGCGTATCTGTACAATTTCTTGGGATACACTACCTCTCCATCATAATTTCAAAATGTTCTAGTCCTACCTGTTTTAACCTAGCCCTAAACAGCATTATTCAGGGCTCTAATTTCAAAACACCATAGAATATGACAAGTAAATCCAACTACTTCCTATCTACCTTTCCTTGGGGCTCCTTCCCATCAATCTAATTAATTTACAAAGATTTAAAACTTTCCATTAGTTTTTCCTCAAAGAAGATTCTCTTTACATCCACAGTAGCTATGGTGTTAGAATAATCTATTATTTCAGTGCCCTTAGTATCTTCATCTCTCTATTCTATAGAACAAAGATATATTTTGTTTGGATTTTGTGGTCTGTTTTTTTGTTTTCTGTAGGATTGACTCTTAGTCTCTTTCCCATAAGTTTGCAAATATTATTTGGGAAGAATATCTGACATACTTCTATACTGAATCAAGAAACCCTTAAGAAACCTCTCCCCAGGACACAGTTACTTTCTTTTTATTTATATCTTTAACTGTGGTAAGCAAAAAATGCTTTAAAAAAAAATCACTTCTTCTGCAGAAGTGAAGAATCACTTTTTAATGATTCAGTTTTGACATGCTACTCTGGTACATACATTGAGCTACCACACTTTTAAAAGTATAGTCTTGTGTCTTCGATGTCATTAACTTTAAGAACTACTTTAAAATTTAGTCTTGGCAGAGAAAATGAAAATTCAATATTCAGTAGTAAAAATGAATACAAAATTAGGCCATTTGTTTCAGGCAGTGTAATCTTAAGTACTCGATGTCTCATACCCTTTGACTGCGCTCTGGAATGAATATCCACAAGAACATTATTATTTCAAAAGATGTCTTTAAAAAAAAAAAAAGGTTTTTTTTTAACTTCCAACACAGACTGTAGAGCTCCCTCCTGCAACCTTTCTCAATCACCTGGGGAACTGAATGTCCATATATACATACAGCTACTCCCCCTCTCAGCAAATTGCAAGGGACAGGTGTTTTGAATTAGTTTGGCTTGCAATGAACTACAGCTCTGCTAACTCAAATCACTTGTTATATTGTAAGAACAGTGGCAAGTTTACCAGAGATTAGGTTGCACCTCTTTGACATGCCTTAAAACTTGAAATACAGGCTTTTCTTTGACAATAGATACTAAGAGTTAGGATGACGGTTTAATTAGAAAATTGTAACTCTAAGTCAAAGCAGAGTTTAGTAATTCAGGATCTTTGAAAAGAAGCAGATAAGGCTGACCACAAACCAGTATTTCTGCACAGGGTAAGGGCTACACTAACACTAGTTTTCAGACTCTAAGAAGGAGTTCCCCTCCTTATATGCCAAAGTCCTTCCCTATCGTTTTTCAAAAACACTTCTGTAAATATCAGGTCAGACAGCTTCATGAGGCTCAGTGAGTTAATCTTTCTACAAACCGTCTTAAAAGTAACTATCCACACCTTTGTTTTATTTACAGTTGTTGTGTCCCATCTTTGTGACCAAGAAATACCACGATCAATTGTTACTGTACCTTGTTTTCAGAGAGAGCTGGGATAGGGATTTCTGACACCTCCCTAGAGCCAGCGGACAGTAACAAGAGAGGGAAGAGCAGCAGATGAAGAGACCCTGACGTGCACCACTTTACAGCCCTTATTCCATTAGTGGGGATTGCATGTGTACAAAACCATAGCGCAATTACAGTGTGGTTTTAGTGCAGTGGAATTTACTTACAGTGGTTATCCAAATTATTGCTGATATGTCTGCTGAAAAATATCTTCCATTACCTGCACACAAATCCATTATTCCTCTCACTTCTAAAAAGCTTCACCCATAGTGTGATCACCTTGTCTTTCCTTGACAGGAAATTACATTTCCAGTGACACTCTCAGGATTATTTTTTTCAAGTATCAGAGGTCTGTTGTCTCTCCTGGTTTAATGCAAATCTGCAGAGAACCAGGGCTGTTTTCTGAAGCAAAGACCTAAAAAACATATACCTAAAGTCTTACTTTTTAAGGACAATTTCCGCACTGAAACTCGAGCTCCATGTTTCTATTTTCTTTACACTAGACACAGGGTAAGACCTTTCATCCCCATCACTCATTCCTGACTTACACAGCAGATTTATCATTTTTATGGGAATGATTCTCTGGCAGTAATGCTAATGAAACGTGTTAAAAGAGCGTAATAAAAACAGTTTGGGTGAATCAGGAAGGAGGAATTCTTTTTCTTTTTTTTTTTTTTTACTTTCTAAATTGATCATTTAGCAGTCAGGATACAATCAAACAGTTGAATCAGCCCAACTGAGGGAACTGATGCCATCTCAGAAGTGATGATGAAAAAGGCTTTGGAACTTCTTAAACTAGGCTGGTCACCAAAAGAGTTGTAACATGGATCTGCAGCTCTTTTAATACTTCTCTAATACAGAAGGAAACAGTGCCTCAGACAAAAATAGTGGATAAAATAGTAATTTATATTCATAGGGTTTTATTATGTCTTTGTAGATGTGTGTCAGTCACTCACTGATCCCTATAAATTACATTTCAAAAAGCAGTTGGGCATGCAAATAGGATCTCTAAGGGGAACTAGTAGCACAGCTTACAGATGGCATTAAGTGAAGCAAGTAAGGAAGCTATTACTAAAAAAATCATTACTTTTTTACTGTAATATTACCCACCTCTACATGCAAAGATAATGTGTTAGATTGCTGTGGCTGAGAGCTGCAAAAATGCAAAAAAGCAAATAGAAAACTTTCTACTTTGAGATTTAAATATACATATTCTTGAAGCAGAATTACTTCTTCGTCCAGAAGTCTGAAAATGTCTTCTGTTCTGCTGTGTATGCGATGCGATTAACCTGAACAACCCAATAAAAACTCTATAATGGTCTTATTTCCTGCAAAAGTCAGTGTTATCAGCATATATTGGTGTGGAATTGTCCCTTTGCAGACCCCAAGTGACAAGGGTTCAGCTGCCTAACTTAGGCAGCTAGAGCTGGTTTGAACATCCTTTCCTTCATATCACTGCTACCATCTGAGGACTTGTACCTGGAAGTGATGATTCTTTCTGATCATATTTCACAATCCTCCCCTTCACCCACCGAACATGCACATTGTATCTAACCTGTCATCAACAGTTCCCAGCCATCTTCATTCAAGACATTACTGTTTACAGGCCATTATTTTCAGGTGAGCCCAGATCAGAATCTGCCTACCAAAAGAGCTCAAAAAGCCCAGTTCTGGATGCAGCACAGCACTGCTCACCTTGTCCTGTAAAAGCGTGAACTTTACACTGCAAAAACCCTAAAACACCACATGACATGGCAAGCTGCTCTCTAAAGGTTTTTCCTATTACAAAATATTTCTACGCAGTTTTCTTCATCAATATGTGATGAAACCGTTTGGAAATGCCTGTGAGTTGAACTCAGGTTTCTGGCTTAGAAATACACTTCTTTCAAATGCCAGAAAGTTCATGAAGTCTAGAGAGGAAGAATTCTAGTAACTGCATAAATCACTTTGTACTGAAGCCCCAAAATAAGTAATATGCAATGGGGTGTACAGCATGATCTCTCCAGCAGGGGAGAGGTGGTTATTAAGGCCTGAAGTTGAATCTTAACTTGAATAACTCTGGAAAAAGAGTATGAGTGTATACAGTTCTTCACAATGCTAAGTGAACTATAATTTAGGATTGGCATAGCTGATGGGCAGAATGGGAAGGCATAACAGCAGCTATAAAATATTTTTCTTAGCTTCTCAATTGTATGCAGTCCCTGTCAGTAAAAAAGTCTTCAGTTTTATCTCCTTACTTGATCATTCCATTCTCTTTCTCAAAAATTTTCTGAGGTCTTATCTTGCTACCCTTTCAATCCTTCTAAAATGCTGTTGCTATGTAGGTGATGCGCTGGGACCAGACTTTCAAAGTTGTTTCCTACATTCTTAGTCCCATTTGTTTCTTTGCTTTTTTTCCTGCTTTATACAAACCACTGTCTACATTATGTATTATTCCATTCTTCAGTGTGGCTCTCTCCCTGATGGGATATCTTCATCTAGAAAGTTTCTAAAAATTAATGCTTCTGTAGTGCTTTGTAATATATTTTTGCTCCATTCCTGGAACTTTATTAACATAATGGTAGGATAGATGCATATTGAACTAGAAGTTGATTTAATGCAGTGCTCTCAGTTCTTATTGTAAGGTCACAACTGGATTTCCTTAGAGACTAAGAGTAAAGCTGCTGGCATACACTGTCATTGTTTGGTTCTTATATAAGCCTTTGAAAAAAAATTAGCATTTAAAATGCTGAAAAGCATAAATTACTAAGCCCCTAGGCACCAGAGATATTTATGGAGTAGGACTCAAGGTAGGTCAAGTCCCTCGACTATGCTGGTTTACCCTGGATTACCTTGGTATCTGAATTAGTGATTCACCATGCTGTGAGATTCTTCCCACACATAACTTTGTTGACATTAGCAGCCAAGTAATTGTGCTTTTGCACAGCAATGGTGAAATCAGATTGGATTTCCTCCAGCCAGATCCAGGGCTGGGACTGAATCACTACCACAGAGTTGCCTTTCCTAAGGAAATCTCTGTTCATCATGTCAGTACGACCCCCATATCTAGAGGTGATGACACACCAGTGCTGAATCTTACACTGATTTCAGGAGCTTTCAATTTACTTTGTTTTCTTTGTTTCTTTCAGAATACAGGGTTCTTTTCCTCATAGAAAAGTAATAAAATGTGGGATGATAGGAACAGGCTGTGGGCACCCTAGACCAAGATAAGTTACAGCTGTGCCCCTAAACAAGCAAGATAAGCAACCGTGTAGGAGGAAAAAGCAAAGAATGAGGATGTGTATGACTAATTAGAAAAGGCACCTATGGATAGTTTGCTAACTAACTGTAATGTAATAAGGAACACCTGTTATGCATGTGGAGAAAAGGTATAAAAGGGTGTACCAGGGATAATAAGCTGTTGATGCCTACCACCATCTTGAGTATCAGCCTTGAGTCCACTGTCAATAAAAATAGTGCCTTAATAAAGGTTTATGGTTTCTATTTCAGGCTTTAATGTTCAGTTACTTGTTTAATGGATGACAAAGAGATTGGTAAAATGTCTTGTCCTTTGTCATGATCAGGTAGTAGCTCATTGATCTTATACACCAAAACCAAATCATAGAATGGCTTGGGTTAGAAGAGACCTTAAAGATCATCTCATTCCAGCCCCCTGGCACAGGCAGGGACATCTTCCACTACACTAGACTGCGCAGGGACTATCTCAGAATGAAGAGACACTCTCAAATTATTGTCAGCAATCTGCCACTGTCCAAATATGGCCTCATTATCCAGCATGGACGTGGATATGCAGGAAGTAGACTGTCCTGTTGACAACATGTATTGCCCTCTCGCTCTGAATTCTGGAGCTGGTGCTCCCCACCACCTGCCCTAAGCATTGCACAGACTGGAAGGTCTAGCCCAGATTTTGCTGCTCACATGAGATTAAGCAAGCTGTATGGCCATATATTCAAGCCATATGGAGTCCTTGCTTCAAGACATAAGTTTGCACAAAGCTATAATATTTTTCATGACACTTGACTGAAAACACTTGCCAGTCTTCCTAAAATGGAGTTCAGAGTCTTGCAGATTAGGATCAATTGGATCCTTGAACTCTCTAATCACAGCACTGTCCTGAGCACATGGGAGCAATTAAATATCTACATAGTAAGATCAAAGTGGGGAAGACAGCAAAGGTGAGTTTTCCCAATGCTCAAGAGACTAACAGACTGCAGAACAGACCAAAAAGGAAAGCAAGCTCTGGCTAGAGAGACATGAGTCAGAGGCTGACTGCCTATGAGCAAGGCACACAGATGACTGCTTTGCATTGCTCGTTACGTGGAAACACATGGTGTGCACCCAGGGCAGCTGCTGGCACACACTTCACTGCTGAAAAATGCCTAAGGAGAACATAGAGTCCCCAGATCAAAACAATTTTCATGTAACAGAGCACAGGTCATTCTACTGCCTAATGTACCGGCACCTTCTGCAACACACTGCCAACTGTTCAGTATGCTACTCTTACTTTAAATATTGGATTTTTTGATTGCTTTTAAACAGAAAGGACTCTGCTAGAAGTACAAGTTGAAGTACACATATCAGAAGGAACTGAAGTTTCATCCAGTGCAGCTTGCATGCATCCATCATTTCTAGGGCACAAAAGAGTTAATTCTTCAACTTCTTTATTTAGATATGCAAGCTGAGTGTAAATGATTGGTAGATTTCTTGTAGGAAAAACTGGTATATATTACTTTTTTTTTCAGTTGTCAGTGGTCTACTAATTTTGTATTTTAGAACAAATCCATGACCAGTTCTCTGATATGTACAGGTAATTCACATTTTAAGTTTTCAATGACGATTCATTTCTACTGATAATACTAGAAATACCATCATTGGCTTATTTCTAAATAGATCTTATTCTCAGCTCAATGCAGTTTTTTTAGCAAAGGACTTAACTGAATGGCAAAGGCTTCCATCAGAAACCTCAGCTCTATGCCCTTCAGAGCAACACTGTTGATGAAAAGTATCTCTTTGATATATGTGTGTAGACATAAAACATTTGTTCCATCTTTTCAGTACTCAGTCATGAGCATCTTCACTGCTAGTGAAGCGGAAAAACCTGGAAATGGGTTCTGCTTCCTTTTTGATGGTGCAAATAAGTGATTTCATCTTATCTGAGTATCACCCATTACTTTCCCTAGCTTTGTAGCTATCCTGAATCACTTCCTTTTATTCTGTGCTTTCACCAAAATTAGAGAAATTGAAATGCTTTGAAGGATAAAACTTAAACACACTTGCACTGATGCTTGCTGTTACAAAGCTTAGAAAAACAACTCTCCTATCTATTTGGCACTCACAAAAAATTCTTTATGTCAGGAAGTGGCACTAAAGTTTCTCTTCCTTCCTTACCCCATCTGGATTTATTGTCTTTCTGACATACATTTATTAACTCTTCAACAGCTGGAGAGGAAGAAAAAACTGTGGTTTTTCATCACAAGGTCAAAAACACTGTATTTCTCCTATTCTTCATAACAGATTTGCAAGTAACTTTTTGTGACTGCAACTTTCTGTAGTTTAACCATAATTCTCTTACAGAAATGTTGCAAGAACCAGAATTGTTCCCACAGAAGACAGGAGAGGGATGGGGAAGAGAACCATTTGAGTGCTGAGGCTGTAGTTATCTCCCTCTGAGATAACCCATGCACTTTGTTTCATACATAACTCCTTCTTAGATGTTAAACTAAACCCTACAGCCAAAGCTTGCATGTTCTACTTACTTTTACTCTGACTTTTGAACAGTTTCTGCCTCTATCCTGTCTTTGTCAGACGGGTTTCAGACCTGCTCAGAAAATAATACCAAATGGTTATTGAAGAGAAAAGGTGAAACATGATTAATATTCTGAACATGCACTTAGCCAGTAAAATGGGAAAAGCAAGCTGTTGTCTTCTCTTACACAGAAGCAAGGAGAAAAAAAATCTATCAAGACTGAAAGACTGTGGGCTGTTTTGTCTAGGGATGGGAGTACTGAGAGGAAACATCACAGTGGTCTTCAAAGAGAAGAAAGGCTTCTGCAATGACAAAAGGAATCCTTGATGCCATGACCTTTGCGTAAGAAGCAAATGTAATTGCATCAAATTACACAAGCTGGAAATTTAGGTTAGACATCAGAACAGGCATTACAATAGCAAGGATAATTGAGCACTGGAGGAGACTATGAAATAACCTACTGGAGAAGGTTTTAAAAAACAGTCTAGGCATGAAACAGCCAGAAAAGATGGCTACAACTGAAACTGGGTAATGGACTAAATGGTCTCTTAGAGAACAGTACTTTTTAATGACTTAGTGATTCCCTATAGACTTATGGCCTACTCATGCCCTGAATTAGTCCCTGGAAATAAGATTAAACACCCAGAATTCATTAATCTGTATTTTATAATAAAACAACAGATACTGTAATTTTCCCTCCTGATCAAAAACATGAGTGGAAAACCTTGATCCATGTTTTGTACCTGGAAGTACCAGCAAGTACCCTTCCTCTTGCTGCTCACCAGTAGCACCTGCAGTGTGTTACAGTCTGCTGTGTTCTTCTGGCACAAAGACCTACCACCATGTTTTCCAGAATGTCTCATTTAGCCCTAAGTGGTCCAAATTTGTTCACAGAAAGAAAATGAGGTAATTGGCAGAGACAGCAGCAGAATTGTCAACAATTTAGTCATTTTATTAATGACTATGTGTTTTATCTCATATGTTACACAACTGCACTTATGACTGCCCAACTTCAATGACACCAGAAGAGAAAGGACAGCACAATACAATGGCTGAAGAAGAAAAACAAGCTCTTCCTTCAAACATGATCAAAAGATCTTGATTTCATGGTTGGGTTGCTGTTGTCTGTGAAGGGATCCTTATCATGCTGCAAGTTATGTAAGCCAGCACTGGCAGCAGAAAATAGTGGACTAAAAAAACACTCTGAAAGAGAAATGCACAGCTTTCATGCACTGAGTTTGTACAAAAATTTATAGGTAGAAAAAGCATTTCAGGAGAACAAAACCCCCTATAGTCACAAGGACAACAAGCAAATCTCTGGAATTCTTTCCTTGATTCTCAGGAACTGCCAAGCACAGCTTTCTAATGTCTTCGAGTACATTTTCTGGCTGGAGCTAGAAAGTCAGCATTCAGAAGCTGTATCTCCGAAGTGCCCAGTTTGCTGGGCACACATCTGTCTGCATTTCATGTTGCTGAGGGACTCTTGACCAGCAGTAACACACAGAAAAGGCCACTTGACTACTTTTGAGATTCACAAAAGTGATTATCTGTGATAAAGGTGCTATAATTTTACCCAGCTGTAGAAAGGAGCATAGGATATTTCTGAGAGATTATCCCAGACCATGTGTGTTACTGGGAGACAGGGAAATGTGGGCACAGCACTTCGTTTTGGTGAAAATCCTGAACTGCCCTGCACAGATCACTGGACAGTTTGAGAGGAACTGCCCACAAAAGCCTCTGTAATTTCCTTCTTGACATTTTCCAAGGAAAAAAACCTACTTTATCAATTAAAGATCTTATCTTAGAATTTCTGCTGCATCTCCAACACACAGCCAAAAAACACCAATATGAACTTGCCTGTACCTTCAAAGAGTCTGAGTAAGCTCCCATGAGAAATAACCCTCCAGCAACAGAGTGTCTGGAATGCTTTTGCCTTCCTACCTGCAAAGCAGCAGGAACAATGGTGTGTGATTACCTGACTGTTTTCACTGGACGGTGGCCTTCCCAGCTCAGAGCACAGGTAAACACAGAAAAAAGGCCAAAGCCTGGGTCAATTATGTCATATGTGGTGTTCTCAAATAACTGTGACATATTGTGTATGATATGTAACTGGGTCAAGTAGAAAGTTTTTTTCCTCATTGTCCAGTGTTTGGCTTCCACAGACGTTCTCAAGTTCTGGCCATTTTTCTCT
The DNA here is from genome assembly GCA_024500445.1 of Entomyzon cyanotis. NCBI lineage: Eukaryota > Metazoa > Chordata > Aves > Passeriformes > Meliphagidae > Entomyzon > Entomyzon cyanotis. The sequence continues at coordinate 19,571,727 of JAKEPQ010001009.1, read as the reverse complement.
CCAATAGCTGAGAAAAAAACCAAACCAACCAAACAAAAAATCCCACTGTTTCTTTTATTGTCACACCTTTTTTACCTTTTCTTTTTACTTCAGAAATATGCTCTAGGATGATGCGTGCATTCCACTTTTAGCCAGTGTCTCTGCCACCATCATATCACAGTGACATATGGTTTATAGAAAATGACAGTCTGACAGATGGTAGGGCAAACCCTTTAATCCTAGTTCTTGACAGTGTAGTACATTGCACATCTGAGGCCAAAGAATGTTTTCCTCATGTATGCAAATACATGTGCTCCCTGAAGCCTTCAAACTCCTAAAGCAATGACGGAAGTGTTTCAGTTGCAAAAAATACCATGCACGCTCAGATGGTCAATAAAATCTGGATCAATGGGCTGAGGCCAATTGTATGAGGTTCCACAAGGCCAAGTGCTGGGTCCTGCATTTGGGTCATGACAACCCCAGGCGGTGCCACAGGTTGGGGGAAGAATGGCTGTAAAGCTGCCCAGTGGAAAAGGATCTGGGTATGCTGGTGACAGCAGCTGAGCATGAGCCAGCTGTGCCCAGGTGGCCAAGAAGGCCAATGGCATCCTGGCCTGGATCAGCAACAGTGTGGCCAGCAGGACCAGGGCAGAGGTTGCCCCCCTGACCCTGGTGAGGCCACACCTCAAAGCCTATGTTTAGTTCTGAGCCCCTCACTACAAGAAGGACATTGAGGTGCTGGAGTGTGTCCAGAGAAGGGCAATGGAGCTGGTGAGGGGTCTGGAATAGAAGACTTGCTAGGAGCTGCTGAGGGAGCAGGGGTTGTTTAGCCTGGAGAAAAGGAGGCTCAGAAGGGACCTTATCACTTTCTACAACCAACTGAAAGGTGGTTACTCCCAGGTAAAAAGTGATAAAATGAGGATACAGTCTCAAGTTGTGCCAGGGCAGGTCCAGATTAGATATCAGGAAAATTTTCTTCATTGAAATGGTTGCCAAGCATTGGAACAGGCTTCCCAGGAAAGTGGTGAAATCACCATCCCTGAAAGTGTTCAAAAACCACATAGATGTGGTGCTTAGAGACATGGTTTGGTGGTAGACTTGACAATGTCAGGTTAATGGTTGGACTTGATGATCTTAGAGGTCTTTCTAAGCTTAATAATCCCATGACTCTGTGGGTTAAAATGGTATTTCATGGAACATATTTCAGGTCATCAACTTCCAGAATTAAGAAAACTGAAAAAATAAGATGCCCAAGCAATTTCTTCACTACAAATTCTTCACGACAAAGAAAAATGCACGTTTTTCCCAGATAACAATAATTAAGCTAAAAAGAAAAAAAAAAGGTAAACCCCAGCAACAATTCCTTCTTTGGTTTGTTTGGGTTTTATTTTCTGTTTATTTCCATATAAACAATATGGATACATTAAAAATGTAGGGTAGGTCTGAATCAGAATTTTACTTCACAATTACTGTCCAAAATTACGCTGACATGCTTAAATAGCCCAGCATAACACATCTTTGTGATCCTATGCACTGGAGGATCATCAAGAGAATTTCTAAGCCTAGAGTTTGGCGTCTCCCATCCTAGGAGATATGCAGGAAAGCCAGTGCCTTTCAGAACAACCTCCGAACTATGTAGTAAGATATGTAACTGTTGAATTGCTTCTTGCCCTAAACACATTGCTTTACCAGGGTGTCAGCAGCTGGGACTCAAGTGAGGAGTTTCCAACTGATCATCTCTTGCCCAACCCATCACCTCTTGCTGAAGTAAGGAACACACACAGCTTGTTGTGTACATCCACTGCCCCAAAAACCATGCAGACCAGCTGCCCTAGTAATTTGGAGAGAGGTGGACATACGAGGCATTTAAGGTGGGAATTGGGTAAGGAAAGGAAATCTCTGCATTTGGGCTTTAATGAGGAAAGAGAAATTTGAACTGGAAAACGAGGAGGTCTTCTGGGGAAATTTATTAGATGAGGAGATGGGGTAGTACAAGAAGCACAATGAAATTTGTACAGGTAAAAGGCTTTGCAAATTAAATGCCCATGCATGACTGAAAACCTTTAAGAAGCCACCATGTAACTTAAACACTGACACAAAATTTTCTTGGACCACTGTGCACAGAAATGACACCTGACTCATGCAGGATGGGTTCTCTGTTTTTGAGGCAGTAGTACCATACTTTTTCTCTGTATCACCTTCTCTGTATCTCTCTAGTGGTTCTCTCCCACAAGTCCATCTTCACTTTTCTCTTAGGTTCTCTCAGATCTTCTTTGTATTTCCAGCTTACAGTGATTTTCCACAGCACTGACCAACAGTATGTTCTTCTCAACTGGCTTCTTCTGTGTCAGCAATGCTCCCCATCTTCAGATAAATTTGAAAGCAAGCAAATTTTAATTTTCTAATTAAATTTAAACTTTATTTAATAATAATAATAATATTAATTTTATAGAATAAAATATAATACTCATTTATATAATAATTGTAATTAATTTTTAATTTTATAACTAAATATTTTATAAGAATACAAGAACAGCTGCAATGGATCAAACCAAAGATCAATCTAGCCCAGTAGGTTTTATGATGGGAAGAGGAATTTAGCATTGTGGGTGCCACTTGTTTTTGTATTGGAAGCAGCTGAAAGTATGGAGGCAACTGTCCTTTATTCTTAGTCAAAGAGCATTTGACATATGCCCAGAATAAAACACAGAAGGTCTTCTTTAAGCAAGTGGCCATCTGTATGCAAAAAACCATCCATGTTATTTTTTTCTCAGTACACCCCTACTATACATTAGTGAATCAGTTAAGAGGTGACTCCTTCCAACCATTTGTGGCTTCTTGTTTGTGGATTCATGCCTTGCCTAAATTGAAATCAGCAGGAGCATCTACTCCTAGACATAATCTGGCTGTGTCAGTTGCCAACAGCAATTACAGGAACTCATGGGGAACATTGGCTGCAGGTTACTGAAACAGATGTCAGTTGTAACAACACAGGCATGAGACTGAATTTCAGAGTGCAAGCAGCCCAACATGCCATGTGCAAGTTCCAACAGGTCCAGCCACAAATCAGACCACCACCTAAAAATCACAATTTGCAACCATCATTCATATTCAGAGCAAGCCCTACTTTCATCTGCCTCATGGAGTAGCGCACATACTGCAGTATTAAAATGCTTTTTATTTCTTATTAAGGTGTTTTAACCTTACCAGAGGTATGAAAAATAGAGAGGTGGAGATGTGACAACAAGCAATTAGAAACACAGGCTCATTGCTATTGCAGGAGGACAGTCATTCTAGGAATATGGCTAATAAAATTTTGAGATTAATTGTACTGGCAGACTTTTTCAAAAATTTATTGAATTTTAAAGCAAATGTAAAGAAATGTTTCTGCAAGTTTTTGCTATTATCACTCACAAATGTGCACTCTTTATAATTCACATCTCTGCTCTGCACAAGTGAAAAGAGGAAAACATTTCGAAAATGCTTATCCAAATAACCAGTACAGACCTGTCTTCCTCGTGTTAAGATCTGTCCTGAGCCTGCCCCACCTTGTTTTCTATTCAATCTTATGGCCACAAGCAGAGTCCCCTGCCCTTCCAAGGTAAAAAGCCCTGAGGTGAGAGCAAGATCAACACAGCAGAGTGAGTTTTACCACTGCTTATATTGCAGCACAAGTCAGGCCTCGAGCTACAAATTCTTCAAACACTTTACAAACCCACTGGTCATTCCAGCTCCCAGAGTATGTCCTGTACTCTCTCAAATTACCCCTTGTCCCCTAGGGAAAGCCACAGGAGGTAATATGTAGCCTGTTTTCTGCATTATCCATGGGGAGTTCTAGGGCAGCCTGAAGAAAACAGCTCCCCATGTCCTGGCTGTTGTCCCATTACACAGGGGCAGCAACCAACCAGAAACTTCTGAAAGGAGTTCAGCACAAAGTACATGTTTTTCACTAACAGACAAAACATTAAACATCACTGATAACACTCAAATTAACTTAAATGGGCCATTGTCATAAACATTGCCTATGAAAAAGACTAGTTTTATACATAGCTAGGCAAACTACTCTGAAAACTGTCTTTAGCTTCTGTCTACATTGTTCAGACCTAGACTTGGCAAGAGCCTATCCTTCCGGCCAGAGAAGGACATCAAGCACTGTAAAGCCTCGGCAGGGAAAGACTGTGAGGAGAAGGTGGAAAGAGTGGGATCTTTCAGGATGGCACACTGAGCGTGGAGATGCTAACTTATATAAAGCCTTGTGTGCCAACCCTTAACCAAAGAGCAGTGACACACCCTAACTCCCTGCTCAGGTGCATCCTATCACCTGTGCCACCCTTACATCCATGCCCACAGCGAGAGAGGTTACTTTTGATGTCAAATTTTTTGCAGGTGCGATTACACGTTTCAGGAAAGCTCAGCAAACAGTAGCCATCCTAATTATTTGCCCATGCTTGCCTGCTTTTTCTACTTTGTGACTGTTTTATTTGTCCCCCTGTGCTCCTAGAAGATGCAGGAGATGCTCAAGTGGCCCATATTTTCTGCCTGCTCTGCCTACCTAAGTCAGATCCTAGCACAGTTTCAAGCTTGCCCAGGTGCCTGCTAAAAACAACATTTAAAACCAAAGTTAATGACAACTACAAATGCATTTCCTTTCACAAACTGCACTAGGCTTGAGGGGAATTGAAACATGTACATTTTTTCAAATTCTGTGCCAGTATTATCCCACCTGTAGAGTATGAATACATTTTATAGGTTTTGAAGTAAATGGGTTGCATTTTGTATATTTTTAGATCTTGTAAAAAGAATATGCATTTGGAAGGCCTGACGCTACAAGGACTTTGTTAAAGAAATAAAGAACACAATGTTAGAGAGCCAGGGACAAGTCTGGCCTCAGGTCTTTCACCTCCTCTGCTGCTGATCACCACCCTCTTGGTTTGAGAGGTGGTAAGAGAGATCTGACAAGACAAATAAAATTAAAAAACTATTTTATAAATCTATATGTATGCCAAACCGTTAGTTTGGTAAAATAAAATATACTTTCTGGAGGCTTTGTCACGTCCAAACATTCTCTCATCCCACATTTCGTAGAATGCCTGCCAAAAGCTTAGTCTCAGGACTACCTGACAATGGACTCTCCCCCTTTACTCAAATAAAGTTGCAGGACTCCTCTGTCTGCTTTATGGACCCTGGCTTTCCATAGCGTGATTTTCCGTACAAGCAGTTTGCTGAACATTCTGCAAACAAGGTGTAAATATACTTCTCATCTGATCGAGACACGCCTCAGCCCAGACAGACAGCATGGCCCCCATGGCAGAGGACACCAGCAGAGTTCCCAAAAATAAATGTCTATGTATTCCAAGAAATTAGCTGTAAAAAATAATATACGAATTCCACTTTACTGGAGTCTTTTATATAGCTAGGGAGATAGGTATAGATATACATACTAATTTATTTTTTCAGAGTCCAAAGTCAGGGCGGGGCGCTGCGCGGGTCGCTGCTGCCACCCGGCGGTCGCGGGGCGCCATGGCCCCGCCGGGCAGCCCTGCGCAGACACACCGCCCGAACAGCGGCACTCGGCGAGTGAAAAAGGGTAAAAAAAAACAAACACAAAGATGGCATTTGAAACGTTTACTCAATGCACTGATAATAGGTCCTGGTTTAGTTTTGCCCAAACACAGTCAAGTGAGAATATTTTCATGAGCACTAAGGACTTGCAAAGGTTTTTGATACTCATAAATAACATAGAATTATGGCTAAGCACTCAGCTGACTGGCACGGAATAGCCTTTGGATAAGGGAGTGAAAGGTTTGCTGGCTGCAAAACCAGGGAACCTATTTCCCATCTGTGCAGCTGGAATGGCATGGAGTACTATACACGTCCTGTATATTTCTGTGCCCAGTCTAAACTGTGTACTCAAAGGAACATGCTTTAACAGCAGCAGAGAGCACTATCAGAAATTTCTCTCAACACCCCTGCATACATAAAGAATGTTTCACACTGCAGGGGCACAGCCAACCATGGATTCATGCACCCATACCTACGAGGCAGCTGACACATCAGTAAAAGGGAAAGATCTGATCTGGAGGGAATGTAGCAGGCACCTCTTTCAGCTTGTTCTGGCAGAGTCTTGTGGAGAAATACCGTGGGACTTTAGACACTCAAGAAAATTATCAGCATCAGATATCTCTACATGGCAAAATGAAGTAGTACCGAGTAGCAAACTCCCACACTGAACCTCTACTCTGAAGAACTGAAGAGTTCACCAGCAAAAAGGTTACAGGGTGATGGTAGAATAAATACTTAAGCCACACACCTCTCCTCTCATCACCTTTACTGTTTACTCTGTAGTGTCCAACTCTTAGGTTCAGAACCAGCTGGTACTGAGTGACTGTTTTTGTGCAGACTCCTCCAGAATCCATACAGGAACCATCAACACATTGCAAGAATAAAAATGGAAAACAAAACCACAGGGTGCTTATGTGTTACTGCGTACAGCGTCACAAACTGACTCAATGCCTTGCCTATGAAAATTAGATGGTGCTAAATATTAGCTACATGCTTCATTTGTGTCTCTGCTGACATAGTCTTGGCATCACAAAATCTAACGTTTCCTATTTCCCTGGAAAAATGGTTCCCCTGGGATTGTTGCATAAAATATAAACCCAAAAGACATCACATGCCATGAACTCCCCAGCTCATAGAAACATGGTAAGATCTAACCAGGAAAGTTTTGAAGAAAGCTGTGACAAGTACAGGGATACAATGCACACGTGACACTGTCTTCAGTCTTTGTGAGAAATAAGCAAAGCTGCCAAGTGCATTTAGTCCCCTCAGGTTTATGTCCAGAAGATAAATGAAGTTACTGGAAATTCAGTCTGCTTTAAAGGCAGGAAAACAGCAGGCTATTGACCCTGTGGCATTAATTGGAGTACCCTGGAGTACCAGGGTAACAACCACTGTCTTCACATTCTTTCAGAGTTTTGAAAATTAGGAAAAAAATCTTCACTGCAGTTTTTCCCCTTATCCCCACACAGTTATCACCCTCTGAAAAGCTCTCAGCTGCTATGTTATTTTGTATCCTTATTCTTGACTGTACACCTGTTACAGAGCAGAATTGTGGTCAGTTGACCCTGGCTGGACACCAGGTGCTGATCAAGCCTCTATCTCTCCCCTCCTCAGCAGGACAGTGTGGGAGAAAATAAGATGGACAAAAAAACCTCATGGATCAAGATAAAGGCAGTTTGATAAAGAAAAGGCTGCACATGGAAGCAAATGAAAGCACAAGATTTATTCTCTACTTCCCATCAGCAGGTGATGTCCAGCTACTTCTTGGGAAGCAGAGCTTCAGTGCATGTAGCAGTTGCTTTGGAAGACAAACACTGTAATAACAAATTCCTGGCTCTCTTCCCCCCACCCCCTTCCCTCTCCAACCTTCTCTTAACTTTTTTATCTGAGCAGATGTCTTATGTTATGGAATACTCCTTTGGTCAGTGGGCCAGTTGTCCTGGCTGTGTCCCCTCCCTGGATCCTGCCCACCCCCAGTCTCCTGGCCAGGGGGAATATTGGAGAGACAGCCTTGATGCAGTGAAGTGCTGCTCAGCAGCAGCCAAAACACTGGAGTGTTATTGACACCTTTCTAGCTACCAATGCAAAGCACAGCACTGTGAGGGCTGCTACGTGGAAAATTAACCCCACCTCAGCCAGACTCAATAAAAGTGTTTAATTCAGCAAGGTAATAAGAGAGAGTGTGCTTTTTTAAAGTCTTTTCATCAATTACTTGTTTCTCAATCTCTACATTTAATGCCTTGGCAATTATTTTCATTGCAACCTTTTCTGTTTTCTTCTCAGACTTTCCTGCATGTCAACACCCATTTGAGTAATTTTCCTCCATAGGTCCCAGCTTTGGGTAGGGTATTTTGTTTTTCCAACTAAATCGGAGGGAATCTGAAGGAATAGCTACCTTGTTAAACATCTGGATTCACCTGAAGTTGAGGTGATCTTCCTCAGGTAAAACTCAAGGTAGTTTGGGTACTATTGAAGTACATCCAATTAAAATTCATAGTCACTAAACACATGTTCAAAAAAAGCATCACAAAAGCCATCTGATCATAGCAGATGTATACAAATCAGATCACTGTGAGCAAATTAATTAATACTTAAAAGAAAGAAAAGTAGAAAATTTAGAAAATAAAAGTAAAAAAGTATCACAGAAAGACTTTCCAAAAGCAACAGATACTTATAATAAATACTGTAACTGTGAGACTTTATGAAATCTCTAGTTATGCTACTCAATGAAACATAGTAAGGAATTAAGATGTGATACTAATCTTAATTAGTAATTGTTAGCAACAACCTTCAGTGCATATAGAGCATCTTTCATCTGCTACTAATAACAAGGAAAATCTGAAGAATTACTTGGAAAATCACACCCTAGGTATTAGTCTACTAATAAGGAGAGTTAGAATTGAAGATGTTTATGAAAGACAAGGAATTTGCCTATCTCATAGAAGCAGTTGATTGCATTGCCAAGTTTGCTAAAAGGCAATAGACAAGGCGGTTCCAAATTTAGAGGCAGTAGGAAAAAGGACAAGTTCCACTGAGCATAGAACAGTACATCATATATTCTAGGACCTCCTGGAGAATATGCAACAAGAGGGAGCCTATTACCTGAATTTTAGGAGTTTTTCTGTAGTGATTTAAAAAAAAAAAAAATTTAAGTTGTGGAAACCAACAGAGCTTTTGAGGGAGGGGTATGATTTCAGGCTTGTAGATATCTAGGTGTGTGGAAATACCAAAGAAGTGTGTTAACTACTCTGCTGTATGCAGAAGTAGTTTACCACTGAGGTGTTAGACACGGTCCACAGAGGTAGGAAAAAACCCCAGAATTGAAATTGAGAGGCAAAACTGAAGATTGTTACATAGGATGTGAAAATCACTTCCACTGCAAGCATACTCTGAAACAAATAGAGCAGCAAAGGCTCACAGTATGACTCAAGAAATGGTGCAAAATGCTATTCTTTAGGACCTGGTAAAATTTTTGAGATAAAAACTTTATCAGAAGAACGTGCATGAACTAAAATTGCTTGTAGCAAAAGTTAAATTCAAATGAAAGGCAGGTTTTGAAACAAAAGGCATTTTTATTGGTTGCCTGCTAAGACCCAGAGACCACAGAAAGACATTTTTCCTCAGAAGTTTCCAAACACTCCTTTCTTGCCCTTGGCAAAGTATTTCTCAATCTTTCTAAACCTTGCTAGACAGGCTCACAGAATCACTCAGAGTATAGTCATATCGGAGTATACTGAGCTGGAAGGAACCCACAAGGATGGGTCTTAAGAGAATGACCCATACAGTGATCAAACCCACATTAAAAACTTGACATTAGCATCATGCTCTAACACACTGAGCTAATCGTAGTCTTGCCAAAACAATGTATCATGATGCCAAAACAATGTATCATTATGCTCATGCATGACCCCACATTTCTTTTTTTTTTTCTTTTTGAATATACACTCCCTTTTATTACCTTTCCTTCTCTTACCCTTCAATCATGTTTTTCCTCAGGCAATTACGCTCCTGCCCAGTAAACAGATTTATCCTGGTCTTCCATTTTGGTAAGGCCTCAGTGAAGCCTACAGTATGTGCATACACATACATGCAGAATTATTGCTTGCTCACCCCTCTACTCCAGTTTTCCTATTCTATTCTGAAGCGCCACCCTTTCAGACTATCAGCTCTTTCCCCACAGCAAGATTAATCACCCCACAGCTGTTTAATTATAGCTTAGCTAAGGCTATGAAATTACTTAACTGCTTGTAAAGCAAGGAGAGAATCACAGAGCCACAGAAGCCACAATCACTAGGAGAGCTCTCTGCAGATCATCTGGTCCAACCCCCCTGCTTAGTCAAGGGTCCCCTGGAGCAGTTTATACAGGAATGTGACCAGGTGGGTCTCTGGTCTCCAGAGAGTGGAAATTCCATGACCTCCCTGGGCAGCCTGTTCCAGTGCTCTGCCTCCCTCAAGGTGAAGAAGTTCTTCGTGTTGAGGGGGAACTTCTTGTTTTAGTTGATGGCTGTTACTCCTTGTCCTTCTTGAAGGCACCATCAAAAAGTCTGACACCATCCTCTGACATCTGCCGTTGAGACATGTATACTCATTAACGAGACCCCCTCGCAGTTTTCTGTAGACTGAACAGGCCCAGCTCCCGCAGTCTCTCCTCGCAAGAGAGATGCTCCAGACCCCTCATCATCGTTGTGGCCTCTGCCGGACCCTCTCCAGTAGCTCTTGCTTTTCTGGAACTCTGGAGACCACACTGTACGCAGCACTGCAGATGTGCCTCACCAGGGCTGAGCAGAGGGGCAGGATCAGCTCCCTGACCTGCTGGCCGCACTGCTCCCGACGCACACCAGGACACCACCGGCCCCCCTGGCCACAGGGGCACTGCCGCCTTGTGCTCGACTTGTGATTCACCAAGAAGCTAATGCTTCACCTAATTGATATTTTTTCAGTAACTACTCATAGCTTTTGTAGCTGCATCGTGTAAACATTAAGTTACAGGGGAACCGTTTTCCATGCAGATCTCAGCGTGCTGCCGCAGCAGAGGGGCTCCGGCAGGAGGGCTGTGCACGGCCGAGCTGCAGGCCGGAGCTCTGGCAGCGCCCTGAGCTCCTCGAGCCCCTCCGCTGCGGACCAACGAGCCCTGCCTCGCTCCCGCCCGCAGAAAATAAACACGGGACCGGAGCCCGGAACTGAACGCGGGGAAAAGAGCCATTTCCCGGCCTCGCCGGGCGCTTCCGGGTCGAGCGCCGGGTTCCGCTGGAGGCGGCGGGGCGGGAGCTGCGGGGCGGGCGGCGGTCCCCGTCCTCCTCCTCCTGTTCATCTTCCTCCTGCTCGTCCTGGTGCCGCTCGCGGGCTGTCCCGGGTGAGCGGGGCCGGGCCTGGCCGGGCCGGGCGCGCCGAGCCGGCCGTGCGGGTGGCGGGCGGGGCGGGGAGGCCGCGGGGCCCGGGGCTGCTGTGCCGGCTGCGGGGCGCTTCTCTGCCCCTGTGGGTTTATCACCCGACCCCGCCGGACAGAACAAAAATAAGTGCCTTTAGCCGAAAATCCGCGGTGGTTCTGACGCTGTCCGTGGGTCGCTGCTCTTGGAGAGCATCCCCGTGTTTCCAGTGTAAAATTGCTGAGGCTTTATGAGGTCGCCCTAAAGCCGTGGGCTCTATTCCTTGCTGGCTTGCATTTTCTCCTCGGGATTGTGTGTTAACTCTTCTGGGTGTCTGTGAAATAGCGTTTCCTCTGCAAAGGTGAGTTTGGCTTGTCACGGCTCCGCTGTCCAGGGAGAGGAGGCGGCACAGGCAGCACAGAGTGATGGTCACTTTCTTCCTTGGGTGCATGAAGTGCGACAGACATACTACCCTTTTAAGTACTTCAGTTCATATTTGTTGTAAAACCAGCCGCTCATTTTGGGTCAGCTAAGAGTAGTGTGGTTTGTCACATAGTGGGCCCATGGCTTCTGGCAGCTGAGCTTTATTCTGGCTAATGCCAAGCATACCCAGACCTGGGAAGAGGAGAGTAACACATCACAAACTGGTGAAAGAGCCTCAGTCTTTCTGGTAATTAACCGACTCGATTCAACAGAAACTCATGGAAAAATGAGTTTCACTTAAATGTATGAGATGCTTCTATACTATTAGCAACCAAGCTTGTTTTCTGGGTATTCATCTTAAAAGTTGATACAATTGCACTCGAGATGAAGCCTTTTCAACGTTTGTTTAAAGTTATGTTGGAAAGAAAAAGTGTGACCTCATGAGTATTTTTGCCTGTGAATTGTAAACATTTCAAATACCTCTAATGCTTTGACTTTTTTTTTTTGGCGGATTAATAAACTTACTGAAGCATTGTTAAGGTGCTAGAATAGGAGTAAAAGGAGTCTTAATTATTTAGTCCCAATTAGATATTTTCATTATAGAAACATTGGATTACACTGAGTCTTGTTTTTGAAGTTTTAGGCATTCAGCTGGTCATAAGAAACAGGAGTTAATCTTGGTGTTTGAGTACTTCCTCTTTTCTAGTGGTAACACTTGACTGAAAGATTGAAGTTCAAAATGGCTTGTTCTCGTTCTGTTTTAACTTTTTCCTATAATTGCTTTAAATTAGTCTTTTGGATTTTAATAAATATTTTTACTGTAATCTGTCTTTTGGATTCTGTAGCTTTTCTTTTGATTGTCCAACTTGACCTAGGACTGCAAGTGTGTGGTATGCTTATGCGAGTCATCGGTGTGAAAGATGATTTATTATCTCCTCTGTAATCTGAAGAGTTTTACAACTAGTCATGTGGCGCTTATTTTTACAACTTCAACATTTTTCCCAGGTTTAAGTTTGTTTTATCATACAAGTTCCTCACTGCCATAATGAGGCTAGTAATTCTTGAAGATTATGATCAGGCTAGTGAATGGGCAGCCAAGTACATCTGTAATCGTATTATCCAGTTCAAGCCAAGTCAAGGAAGATACTTCACGCTTGGTCTACCAACAGGCAAGTTTTATTCAAAGTCTTTGTAAATAACTAAATCTACAACAGTGTTTGTATCATTGCTAGCAGATACAGTATTTAAAAGAACATAAGTATTATTTTTGGTAGTATTCTACCTTTTTTTTTTAATAAGGATTTGATTTCTGTGAAAAGTTGTGATAGTTTGAGAAACTGATAAATACTAAATGAGAAACGGCAGATTGCTTGTATGTTGAAAAGCATTGTAGCAAAATTTGACTGAAGACATTTAAATACACTGAAAATGTGCAGATACACAGAACAGTAGAAAAACTTTATTTAACAGGTAGTACACCTTTGGGATGCTACAAAAAGCTGATAGAATATCACAAAAATGGAGATCTCTCTTTCAAATATGTAAAGACTTTCAACATGGATGAATATGTAGGTAAGATGTGCTATTGTTTGAGAACACACTGTACTGTTTTTTTTTTCTCTCCTTATAAAAACTTCTAAATACTTTGTCAAAGTACCAGGTTAGTTTAGTATGTTTGTAGTCTTATATTAGACTGCTGTCCAGGCATTCTTTTCTATTCCTTTATCTAAAAAATGCAAAAATAAACACTGGGCTAAATTCTGTGTTTCACAATACTTCTGTAGAAGTTGTATTGTCATTTAATATTGTGACTGCATTTCTGTTGAAGACTTTCTAGTTTGTGATAAGATGTATGTGAAGGGAGTGTTAACGTATTACCCTGTACAAGCCAGCAGGAAACCCTTCTTCTCAATAGAGTTTCAAATCTTGCTTTATTTAATTGACTCCGGTTTGCCTTGCATGCCTTACATCAGTTATGCATAGACTAGAATTAAGGGTGTTTGGTTAATGTTGTCATATGGTAATTTCACTCTAAATGATTTCAGGACTTCCCAGAAATCATCCAGAGAGCTATCACTCATATATGTGGAATAACTTTTTTAAGCATATTGACATAGATCCGAATAATGCTCATATCCTTGATGGGAATGCACCAGACTTGCAGGCGGAATGTGATGCATTTGAAAAGAAAATTGAAGAAGCAGGGGGGATTGATCTGTTTGTTGGAGGTATGAGGAAATACAGTTCAAGCATATGCACCAATTCTTTAATCATTATTTTCATAACTTGACTAAAACCCAGATTTTTCAATTACTGTGTAAGAAAGTTTTGTGACTAACAAAGAATGAGTATAAATACCCAAATAGAATGGTTGGTGTCCAAGTTTCTAATGACTTAAGTAAGTTTTGAATGTTTATTATTGAAAATGGGGAACCAAATGGAAAGGATGGGTCCTAAACATCTTTTATTTGTTTACAATGTTTGAGGATATGTGTTGACTCTCAGGCCTGGAATGATTTATTTTTTTTAACTTTGAAAAGGCATTGGTCCAGATGGCCACATTGCATTCAATGAACCCGGATCAAGTTTGTCTTCAAGAACAAGATTAAAGACTTTAGCAATGGACACCATTTTGGCAAATGCTAAATACTTTGATGGAGACTTATCTAAAGTACCAACTATGGCGCTAACAGTTGGTGTGGGTACAGTGATGGATGCTAGAGAAGTAAGAACTCATTTAGTTCTAGTTGCATGTGTGTTTTCAAGGTTAATTGGTATTGATACTGGGATTAAAAGTAAAGAGACCTTTGTTTTGCAGGTGATGATTCTTATAACAGGTGCACATAAGGCTTTTGCATTGTACAAAGCAATTGAAGAAGGAGTCAATCATATGTGGACAGTTTCTGCTTTCCAGCAACACCCTCGCACTATCTTTGTGTGTGATGAAGATGCTACTTTAGAACTAAGAGTTAAAACTGTGAAGTACTTTAAAGGTGAGCACTGAATCAGAGGTTACATGTGTTTACATAAAACCAACAGCTTTGAAATTACATTGATTTAAGTCTGAGCTGTCCAACACTTTGCAGTCGCTAATGTATAATGTTATATAGTCAAAATACTAAATGTTAACTTATTTCTTGTGTTGGGAAATTTGCCAGGAGGCATAACTTGTGGTACTTACATTCCAGACAAATTTACTTGGGAAGAGTATTTCCTTTGCTTCTAGTATGAAGCAATAGTTTAGCAATCTTTTAACTTCAAACAGCAGCAATCTGGTGTTCTAGAATGCAGGTCTTAAGTATACTGGAAAGTTTCACTTAGAGAAAACTACATTTATTAATCCTGGTACGTTTTCATGCTGCTTTTGCTGTGTGCTGTAATGTGATGTCTAGTAATCTGTAATACAGAGTTTGAAGTCACCTGAGGACATTTTTCATGTGCAATTAGCATAATAATCTATACTGACTTTGAATACGTTGCACCTTACTGTGCTTCTCATATTTGTAGTAGGTATATTGGGGCAAACTTAAAACAAGTCAGGGTATTTGATAGTCATTGAGACTTCCCAGATGGAATTCTGTTTCACTGAGACTGTAGAAGCTGAGAGAAGTAGTTTTTTTCTGACTATATTAGCACAGCACATGCAATTGCATGACTCAAGTCACCTTTCTCACTAGCATGGATACCTGTAGTAGCTGAGGTATCAGAGATCAAAATAGTAATTTATTAAATTCTTTTTTAGAGCATTATATCACCAGTGCTCATATATGTATTAGATTGCAGTTTGGACATTACTGTGATTTTTATCCTGATACCTTGTGGCCAACTTGTTAATTTTGGATTTTTCAGTATGCCGTTCTCTGCTATGTATTTGTGGGGTAGGAGGGAGGGTTAGTCTTATCCTGTAGCACACTGCTAGGTAGTGCTTATTGTTTATTTCAAAGATAAACTTCTCTGACTGCTTGGATAAGTTTTAAATATTACCCTGTATTTCATATAAGCAGAGGCTTTGCTTGGGAAATACAAATCTAATGTAGAATCACTAGGTATGAATGACACTGAACATTGCTTTAAAAACATCAAGGGCTACAGTCTATGAATGTGTGCTATTGTGTCACTGTATTTAATTACCCTGTAATACACAGCAATAGAATTTTTTAAAAGATTGTTTACTTTAAACTTGCTTAATTTTACCTACTCTCAGTGAGATTTTTTTCCCCCTTATGAGACAGAGGAGAAATCAGTGTGGGTCAAATTTGGAATTATTTCTGAATCTTGATCTTCAGATTAGACTTCTTAGGGAAGCTAGATAGTTCTTAATACTGCTATTTATGGTAGGGATTTACAGGAATTTTTCACCACTTAGAAATTTCAATATGAAACTGCAATTTTTTTTGTTTTATAATCAAGTAGCACACTGGCTGGTAAATAGATTAACCTATTCAATTTTTTCTAACTTTCTGTAAACCTATTCTAGACTAAAATTACCAAGTGTACTTATGGTCTTACTGTAAAAGGGAAAATAACTTCCTTGAAAAATGAAACAGAAAATTAATTTTGAATTTACTAATTTGTCTGCAGATAAGTTAGTTCAGGATAGTATTTTCCATACTTCTGCATGCTCCTCTTAAAACTGTATGCAGAAACCTGTTTATTCAAAGCATACTTGAATATACAGTGGGACTTTCCTTAGAATAATTGTTTTGGCATCTATCAAGTCTGGTACATTCCTTTAAAAAAAAGCTTTTGTTTCTCACTGTTTTTCCTGTAACACTTTCACTAACAGGATTTAAATATTCTTCATTAAGTATGGCAGAAGCAATACTTTCTAACCATTTTTCATGCATCTAGGAACTGGGTAATTATCTCCTTTTCATTTCCCCTTTTTAGAAAAGGAAAATACTGGTAGGAAGTTAAATGTTTTAAGGCTCGAAATGTGTTTGTAATTTGAGTAGTGTATGCAGCTCTTACTTTTTCAGGACAAATGACTTTTATGTCAAATGTATACTTAATTTTTGTCACTGTTAAACTGAAAAATACTTGGCTTGATCTAACATCTGTATTTTATATAAAATAATCACATAGTGATTAGTAATAGATGCTGCATAAGATGCTTTTTTTTGTGATCACTTACAGTAATGACCTTAGATTGTATAGTTACTCAAATTTCATGTTGCTGCAGTGACACTAAGGCTGCCACCAGCTGCATCATGTAGCAAAGGTATTTGCATATTCTTTGCCATAGATAATCATTAAAATATGCATTACTGCCAGATTTCTTTCATGGTTTTTAAGAAAATTACTTTTAATGTTGCATATTTTAATTTTAGAAGTTAAATCTTCAGTTCAATGCCAAAATGGACTTTTACTTTGCAGACTGTGAACATTTACCATTTATTAGTCCTTAAGGTGAAATGAAGTTAAAAACCTGCCAGTGATCCAATGTCATGCATACCTAGATGTGGGTAACATTTTTACTAACTTAGAGCAAAGTAAAGAGGAGAGTATTTTTTTATTAATTGTACTTCAGCGTTTTCCAGAATTGAAGCAGTTGAAGAAAAAAATGATCTCCCTAATCATAGCTATGGAGAACTTGTATATGACGAAAAAGAAAAAATCCCAGCTAGAACAGAAAACAGTTGAATTGCGGAAATTGAGTCTGCATTAAGAGTCTGGATAATTTAACTTGATTTTGCTTGTCTAGGACCACAAGTACCCTGATTACTACAAAGACAGTATTACCACAATGCTAGAACATTGCAAAAGAACTCAAGCTGTATAAGTCTTGCTATGTGTGTATCTGATTTTTATGACAAATTGTGGTGTGAGGGAATTATGTTGCTGTTACACAGTTTTTAACACAGAAAAAAAAAGATGTATAAGTATTCCAGATGTGCTTTTTGGGTCTGTTAGAGAACTGTCTGGCCCCTGCTCAGCTGATACTGAATATGTCATTAGTATGCAAGTGATACAGGAATATATCTGCTGTCCCTGATTTTGAACTACTTTAAGTAGCCATTGTTGTTCTCTTCAGTGAACTATTTAAAATGTATACTTGGAAGCAAACTCCAAATAAAAATATGGATATAAGGGCATGTTACCAAAGTATAACTAATGTAAAGCTGGCATTGTTGCTTTCCCCCCAAGGTTTAATGCATGTGCACAATAAGCTTGTGGACCCACTGTACAGTATGAAAGAAAACTGAAAAGAAGATTGAAGAGGAACTCCATGTGGGTCAGCAACAACAGTTTTAGGTAGCAGATGAGTTCACTGCTATGCAATATGCTGAAAACCGTTTAAAATGGGAAATCCTAGGTACTGTATTTTTAAAAAAGGTCCAATATCTGTACATTCACATTCCATCTGTTTGCTGTTGTGCATTTTGCTTTAACATTTGGAGCTCTGCTGTTGGCTGGTACATCACTAAATGGAACAGAACAAACTTTGGGAGAGACTGCATGGTATGTAGAGGGAAAAAGCAGAGCACTTACTCTAGCACAGCAATGTAATGCATCCACCTTGTGTTAAGAGATGAGGACACTTCATTTCCCAGAATTTTTAATTTTTGGCTTGGTTAGTGTAACTTCATTTTGCATTCGTGTCTTTAGGCAGAATGGTTTTGGCCTTTGTTAATATTATGGACTTGTAACAGTTGTATAATTTCTACTATGAAATGTTCTGTTTACATATATCTAATGTACACTGAGCTTTTGCACTTGGTTGCCTTAAATTTGTCTTAAACAGCTTTTGGGCATCTCAAGTCCTGCTATATAGTTCAGGCAAATGAAAACACAAAAACAGTGCCTAAAAATGCACCAGATTCTTGAAAGTTAGAACTTGTTCCATGGATAAAAATATTAAACTTCTACCATAGCACTTTTTCCTTTCATGTATTTCAGATTACTTTAGGATTTTTATATTTTTGGTAATCAAGCTTTATACATAAGGAAAAATGTCAATATTCCTTCCTGGAGGTATCTGTTCAATTATATAACTGATGTTACTTAAATGCCTGAAAAGAGTTTAATTTACAGAATTATGATGTCTGCAAATGATCATTTAAAGCCAACTGTTAATCACTTTTTCATTGTATCATTATAAACATTGAGCTGTTACAAGGAATGTTATTTCCTACTTTGAATATAAGTAAAACTTAAATATAAATCTCTTAATTTCAAAATTGTTTCATTTCTAATATAAATTGTCACGGGTAGATATTTCAGAATTTCAGGGAGTGATTAGGCACCAAACGAGGAAGATAAGAGTTTACTGATGAAGATTTTTTTGGGAAAGCCCTTGTGTAAAATACTCACAGTGAGGAACTGCAAAAAAGTGTAAGTTTGAAAACTTTATTTTTCACCTAAATACCAGGCACGTAGCCTGTATTACACATCACAGGATCTCCCCAGGGATGTGGCAGAGTTTCATCTAGGCTCACCTTTCTCATAAATGGTTGGACCAAATGGTCTTACAAGGTTCTTTAAAATCTGGACTGTTCTCTGATCCTGTGAAATTACAAAAGCATGGAAGAATCTGTCTATAGCAGTGTAGGAAGCCAGGCCAAGTGTTTCAGTTCTCAACAGTACATTGAACATCTGCACATTTAAAACAGGCTTTCAGCTTTAAGGCTCAGTTTTTGCACCTGTATTTTTGAAGCATATTGCAACATTGTGGGGGAAAAATGTTGACAAAAACTGCTTTTCAGGAGAGTGCTGTTACAGGTAGCATATGACTCAAAACGCAGTGTTAAGTTTGTCATTCTTAGCCTTTACAGCTAAGCAAGTTTATAAACAATTTTACTAGAAAAAGCATGAAACTGTAAGTAGCCATGAATTTGGGTTACTATTAAAAGAATTGAATCATATTTTTATCTTAATGATCATTTTTCTTGTGGCAAAATGGAGAATTTTATTGAGGAAACAATATTCTTGTTCTTTTATTCGCGAACATTTTTCAGTCATCTGCTTCACTTGGCAACCTTACCCACTAAAGGCCTTTGTGTTCTCAAGATGTGCAAGACCACAGAATTAGTACTTCTGCTCCCTTTTAAACTACTGGATCTTCTGTGAAACATAGGCCAGTTTAAATACTGGTACAGTAGTACCTGACCTTGACTGGGTCTGGGACTGTTTCTGCCTCTTTTAATCAACAGTCTTTGGTTGTTCCCCAGCTTGTTTCTCTTGTTAAACTATTTTGTTTTTTTAATTATGAGTGCTATAGGATGTATTTTTTTTTTAAGTACTACCTCACTGTTTCCATTATTTCATTCCTTAAGATACTTCAAATCACTTTATGAAATATTAGTTCTTCAGGACAGTTCTTCCAAACTTGTCAACTACTAAGAGCAAGTCAACCCTTTAAGTTGCATAGTTTAACCTGTTACTCTGCAGTAATGGCAAAGGAAGCATTTTCAAATTCAGTAGATCTTAAGAGTAAATTCTAAGATAGCCTAGCACATCTACTTTACCATTTTACTCTTTCTCAGTAAGACTTTAAGGTATTTTCAAAGGATAGTGGGAAAAGATGACTTAATAGAATCAGGTAATTTTGTATTAAAAACTAATACTTCATGTACTGTAAGAGCACCAACTAGTTCATTTAAAGTTCTTGTTCTCAAAACTGATACATGTACAAGTCCTCTCAGAATTAAGACTACAATTTGTATTTTTTTTTCTGCCTCAGGTGACTATGGTAAGGCTAAAAGAGATTCTCAAGACAGCTTTATCCATCTGTGTAACTCATTTAATTAGGCAACACACATTTGATGTGTCACTCAGCAAGGATGGGATTTACTGTTTGGATAATCTAGCTTACCTTTAGCTTCTGCCTTATTCCTCAGGACAAAATCAATGCTTTATTTTACCTCTAGTTCAAGGGGTGGGGAGGAGCTTGTTTTAGCTCCTTTGTTCCTAGCATGGATCACTGCATCTGTAGTTTCTTAAGTGCTAGCTTATACAGGGGAGGAATAATAAATGTTAGAGAGTTTTTATCCACTGCAATTTTCCTTTCTTCAGGGTCAGTAGCTGCAGCTTATGGACTGTTATTAGAGGTACAGCTACCTTGTTCACATCCAGATCTTTGGTTTTTCAGTGCAGCTGAAACAGCTTCAAATAAAATAAGACAACAGAAAAAAAATAGAAAAAACAGGAAAAAATCCTCAACAAACCATTAAAGTATCAGAATTCCCTCTCCCCTTTTTCTGTACTCTGAGAGTAATACAAGTTAAAAGGGAACATGTCCTGTTCAATTCCATCCCTCCAAAGATCTTCCCAATTCATCCTTGTACTCAGGCTGAAATAAAAGAACTAGCTTCTGATTAAAGTGTAGGTACAAGCCTGAATATAATAGCTGACTTTCCTGGTGATTGACTACTTTAGTAGGTATTACTAGCAATTTGTTTTTTAAAATATATTTAATAACAAGAAGTGAAGAGCTAAATTAGCCCCTGAAAATAAAAAAAAAATAAATGCAGCTTAAAAGCTTTTGGAGGTCGGCAAGCAGTCGTAAATACAGTATATAATAGGGTGTTGAACTTGTGTTGAATAGTATGAACTTGTGTTCATAATTTCTTCATCTATACTTCCAAAAGTACCACCTTTTCTTATGGCACCTTCAACTACAGACTCACACACTTAAGTATCTAAACAATCTAAAACTTCACTAACTACCCCAAGATATGCTCTAACCAAACCTTCACGCTGAAGAAATTTTTTAAGGCCTGAATTGGTCTTATTGGTAGAACAGTTAGAGATTCTGTATTTTAATATATTAAAACTTACAATTTCCCTGGAGATGAACATAGCTAGGCTGAACTAATGGTAAGCTAACACACTTCAACAAGTTTAAAATAGGAAGTGTGATACATTAAAAAAGTTTTGATTTTTTAATCTGATGTGGTTTCCAAGCATCATGATTTCCTGACGACAGCAACTTTAGAAAAAGTAAAATAGGAAGCAGCTTGATACTTTTGTTTCAACAGTTAAAACTTCAAAAGAAAAAAACCAAACCATCACTAGTGCTGTCTATTCATACCTTTCAATTATTTTTATAATCTTTTTGCCATATGGTTCCTCTCACATAGAGACCTGAAATGCAAAAATCCCCATAATTATGTAAATTTTAAGTGTTAAAAGTATGAAAACAGTGAAATATAATGAAAAAACATACAATGCAAGCTTTTAGATGTAGTCAAGTAATTTTAATTTCATAATAATCTACAAGTATATGTACATTTTAAGTCCTTTCATCTTTTCCGCACATATTAAATTTATACCATTTGAATTCAAGTATGTTTCCTCTCACAGTGATAAATCCTATATTAGCTCATTTTGCTACCGTGTGCAAAAAGCTGAGCAAATGATCATATCTCTCTGATCTCTATTTGTCGGTTTCTCTCTTTAGAACACGTATAAAGGCATCTCTTGGAACCTCCACATTACCAATTTTTCTCATCAACCTCTTGCTTTCTGCCTGCCTCTTTAAAAGCTTCATTCTTCTTGTAATGTCTCCACCATACTGTGAAAAGAAAAAAAATATTTTACTAAGCTTAAACTACAACTGCAACTACAGTCCATTTCAGCAACACTGAACTTAAGGGCTTAAAAATAGTGAGAAAGGCTGGTTATATTTTGACAAAAAGATTATTTTATACTCCAAACAGTTTTGCCTAAAGGCCACTAGTTAAAAAGAACAAGGAAGCAAGTAAGCACGTTAACTTGGACAACTGAGGGTTGAACTCTGTCACCTAAATATATACGTTTATGTAAGCCTGGCTGACACATTAGATCCAAATCCCGTTGTAATAGCAGCAGGATGCCAGCTCAGATACACTGAAGCATCTTGACTAGCATTAGGTGCTTGCATTTAGAAAAAGGAACTAAACCCTTGCACAATGTTGAACAGACACCATCCCACAGCAGTGCCTAGCAGAAGAATTCTGTTGCAGTTGTGAGAAAGGGATACTTGTTTAATATTTTCCAACATGTCTACTTCAAGGAGTTAAATATGAGCCAAATAAGAGGCATCACAGTTTTCCAATAGCTTTGTTGAGTCTTGTCCACAGTCTACTATTGCGTATTTAAAGCTTTATTAAAATGTATTACTGCAAACCTAAGTAAATCACCTGAAAACCAATTTAGGAAATACCAAGTTACATATATGCCTGTGTACACATTTACTGTATGCCTACAAATATTAGAAAATGGTGAGGAGACAGGAATGAACAGACACACTCTATGTGCGTAACTGAAAAAGCCATTACTTTATCTGATCCACTCTTCAAGCTGCAGCGAGAGGTTACAAGAGTTGGATTATATTTTAAAAGCTTAAAAGTATCTGTTAAATTTCCACTGACACTTATGAGCACAAGCAGAACATGTCTTTGCTGGGTTTCTATGGTGTATTATCTTAGCAGGACTCTAAGGTTTACAAATGTCAGAAATATGAAGAAAAAAGAAAAAAAATACCTACACATTTTGCCACAACATTTTTTCTGTAAGCTTTCAGCCTGAAAAATAAAATAACACGTACACCTTAACATATTAGAACATCTGTATGTGAAGCTAAGTACTTGAGTTGTCAAAATGTTACTTGTTTTTATACTAGTTTTGTAAGATGTTTTGACACCATAACATTTTCAGGTTTTGTATACAAAAGATGAAGTGTTAAACAGAATATGTCATTCCCATTTCTCAATTCTAGAAATATCCCTTAGGGTATATAATATGTACATAAATCAAAATCTTGCCTTTTTATCTAGAATTTCTGCTATGACTCACAGGAAGTGTTACATCCATGTGTATATAGATGTACAAACGAATTCTTACAACACCTTTGCTTGAATTCTGACCTTTAATTATTTTGTCACGATTTAAATCTTATTTAAACAGCAACAAGAAAAATGCAATGAGAAATACAACATCAAGGAAATGGTTTGCTCTGACAAAGTGTGTGCTAGGAAAAAGCTGTATGTTCAGCTGCAACATATTTCCTTTGGAACAGCACAAATCAGTTATTTTTTTGCTGATTCTTACAGCAAACTATTCCACAACTAACTAATTTTTTTCAGTAGTAAGAAACTTCCCATTGCCAAAGAGGAAGCAGACATAAGGGTTTGCAAGTTACACTTTATCCCTAAGTGCAATGCTGACCACAAGCAATCTAAAATAAAAATATAATTTCTTTGTATAAATTTAATTCAAAATCTTTAGTCAACAGTCACTGCTCAAATGTGGTTCTTCTTTTTTTCAAGCAGCATATCCAAGAAAAATATGATTTCATAGCCAAACCAAAGTACTGTGATATATAAAACTAGGTAAGACTTTACATGTCAGTATCTTACATACCTTGAAATATGGACAGAAAAGAAAGGGAATAGAAAGGCTTCACTTACGTTTCTCTTGCAATGATTTTCTTGCCAATAGCAGCTTGGATGGCTATTTCAAACAACTGTCTAGGAATAGTCTCTTTTAAACGTTCACACAGGAGTTTACCAGCAGCATATGCCTTATCTCTGAAAAAGAAAGTCAGCAACACTAAAAATATGTCCATAGATCAAACTCTTTGACTGAAGGATTTAAGTAGAGGTTTTCCTCTTCTTAACTCAGAATATAAGCTGATCAGATCATAATTTTACATCTGATAAGTGGTCTCTGTATAATGCCTGTTTCATATGAACAGATGATAAAACTGCATTAACGTCAGTATATAACATCATATGAAGTATTTATAAAAAACACCCTGATTATCCATCACACTGAAGACATTTTGAATACTGTCACAGCTTCAAGTTAAATTTTAAAGTAGGTCAAGGTGAATTTTCATTGATCATAGGCCCAAGGAGTCAAAAGATACATATTACAGAATGCTTTAAAAGTCTGGTTTTATATCACAAGAAAAACAATAAATTAACATACTCTTGTCATCTGCTAATAAAAATTATCCAACTATGTTCAGCATCTGCATATGCTTCAGGTTTTGGAAAGAGAAAACAACAAAAGGTCTAAAGAAGCTACTAACGGATACTTTCATAAGCCATTAGAAAGAAATGGGTCTATTCTCTTTAAAAATACCCATATTTAAGACATTTTTTACCAACATACATGTTTTCAGGTAGGAACAATGTGACTCCTTGCTACCTGTATAGAGCAAAGAGTTTAAACACAAAGTACTTCAGTCATGTTCACTGAGCATTACAGTTTTAAGAGGTACATGTATTTACTTGTATAGTAAGAACAAATTAATATCTTAATACTGAGCTTACAGTAATCTCTGTAATGCTTTATAAATGTAACTCAACATAATTCTTACAGATGCAGTTTTTACAGTGGAATAGGAAGTCTTATTAATTTTGAATAAGGAATCCAGTCAACCTACTTGTGTATGATAGTTGCCAGTTCTTCAACTGGATTTCCATTTAGAAGAATATCCATTTTGATTAGGTCTGCTGATTGGTATCCTGCATCTTCATAATCAAAGCTAAAAAAAAAGGTAGTTGAAAAACCAGTGATAATATTGTAAAAATTATATTCTGCATTCCTTGTTCCATAAATTTTATAGACACATATCTTAATAAAACACTTGGAACTTTTTAATAAAATGGGGGTACAGTTTTTAATAGTTTTTCAGTACATTTTCAGACTACAAATGTATTTTCACACTGAATCTAATCCATTAGAGGTGAAGAGAGACTAGATTTGCAGCATCATCACTCATGTCCTTCCACAGCTGTTCCTCACGCCTTTTTTCACCATGCCACCCCCTTCAGGGTCCAGGGTGGGGGAGGAGAAGGGGGAATGGGAGAGGTAGTTACCTTGCATAGCCAGAAGACAGAGACTTAAGAGCATCATAAAAATCCACCACAATTTCATTCAGTGGAAAGAGGTATTTTAGCATAACCCTGTTTTCATCAATGTACAACATATCCTTCTGGACTGCCCTACGATCCTAGACAAATAAAAATTGTTTCAGTTCCCCTTGAAATTTTCTACAAAAAAATACAAAGCAAATTAAAATAGACAGCAACCAAGCTACACAATTGAATTCCTGTACTTAAGTCCCAAGTAACTTTCTTATTGGTAGTTTGCTGATGTCCCAGGACAAACTGCAGCATGGTAACAAAGAAGTGGTTATAACAACTAGACATACAATTCAAGGCTTTCCTCTCTAAATGCTGAATTTCTGAAATCCTTAACACTGCATCCACAGTAGGACTTGCAGGCTCATCTTCTTTCCTCTCAAGAGGGTGTTCTTAAAATTACTTTAAGAATTCATTTTAATAGATTTTATTCTTCACTGTGTTGACATACAAGTACAGTACTTTGTATTATGTATTTTGAAATGTTAAAAGCTAAGAAAAATATTGTGAAGAAATAATATAAACACAATATGCATGGCAGTTAAAACATTTTGAATTAGAAGTTGTCCAAATACACTTAGACAAATGTGTTTGGACATCACAATCCTAAATTTACTTTCAGCAAAATACAGAAAAAAATACATGAACACATAGTAAAGTGTTGGCAGTTGTATTTGCATGAACATACTTCTAAAAGCCAATACATCTTATTCCCCTGCTGCAGACTCCATTCTTTCAGAACAGAACTAGTTATGAATTATTCTAGTACAGACCAAGCAGTTGGTTGTCACTGAGCTTCATCACTAACTTTCAATACATGCATTCTGTAGTTCAGAATTTTACAAATAAAAAGTTAAAAATTATTTTTTCTTTCAGAAGTATTTGATAATCACTTCAAAGACACTATTTACATAGTAGTATCTATTATCATACTATCTAGTGTCTTTAAGTATGAGGTGAAGAGCTTAAAAATGCAAAAGACAAAATTAAAACTATACACCAACCTGACACAAGGTAATTATTTTCCCAATATATTCATGAGGTGTTACAATAGTACCAAGAACAGTTGGCTCCAAATATTCTGATACCGAAAGTTTATCAGGAAACTGAGCAGGGTTGATAATAGTAATCTGGTCTTTTCCATGCTCCTGAAAACAAACAAACCAGATATTGCAATTTTACAAGTAAGTAAAATGAAAAGGAAATGAGACAAATATAGCATTGAAAAAATGCTAAAAAATGTTTCAATTGCCTGAAAACATTGGTGCATTATGCAACCCAAGTTTAAAACAAAGACAATTTTAGAGGAGATTTCTGTAACACATGTAAAAGTCCCTTACCAGCATATCCTTAAATATCATTATACAGAAATACTACAGGTTTAACTTTTTACTTGGGAAATGATAAGTACAAAAAGCCCTTCTGTCCATCTTTCCAGGTCTCTCTCTCACCTCTAAAGTGAGGATCTTCCTTCTTACTTCATCTTGATCCTCTAAGTTACTAAGGCACAGCTTCAACAGAAGACCTGCTTGAATACTTTAGATTTCAGTGATGGGAACATTCTTCTCTAAGTACAACTTTGGGTTCAGGCTCCCTTACGTGCTGAAGTGGATTTAGAAATGAAGTTTTTAATTCCTGTGTAAGGTAATGAACCCACTTTTTCCAGTCCAACATCCCAATAAGGACTGAAGTTTACCCTTCCGAACTAAAAGGAAGGTTATGCTGCTTATTGTGTAAATGCAACTTCCCTTGCCTCCACATGCCAAAGATGCAACTTCCCTCTCCTCCACAGTCCAAAGCAAGTGATTACATCATTTCCACTGACAAGGACCCAGCTTCCAGCATAGTTTGAAAAGAATCCCACATCAACAGTCCAGAATCCCTTATGGACCAAAAGTGTCGACTACTTAATTCATAGCTGCTATACTGCCTAAGAAAGCAAAACAACCAGAGAGATAAAAGGTCTATGCCTCACACCTTGCACGTACAGCAACCTTTCTTACACAAGTTCTTAGTATTTTACAGAATAATCAGTCAGTCAACTTGCAGCCTCTTCTTTCAGCAGGTGCTCTAAGTCCACCTCTTTCTTGCTTTAAAACTCAGAGTTATTTTATGTGCACCCAGTTCAATGAAGTTTGCATGTGCCTGTTTCATTGTGATCAAAAAATCTCACTTTCACTAGCCCCTGCCAGTCTACAGCAGCATTAGAAGCTATTCCTGGAAACATTCATGTTTTCTCATAGATAAAGCCTGGAAGATTATTTCACCTTTTAACACAGCCCAGTCAGTAAGCACTTAAAAGAATACAGCAAGATATGTGTCCTATACTCCCATTTTAAAAGAAAAGTGTAAGACATAAAAAGAGAGTGCCTGAAGTGAAAGGGGAAAGAAAAGTTAACATCCTTTAAAAAAAAAAAAAACTTAAATAATATATTGGTGTTTCTAATGCTCACTATAAAATACAGTACTAGCCTACATTTAAAAAGAGACTCTAGATGTATATTATAGGAGGCTTTTAAACTGCTATTCACCTAATTTTTTAATGAATTTAACATACCTTTATCAACTTTGCTGAGGAAAGGATGGCTTTATATGGAACTGTAGGTGCAGTCAAAATAACAGACATGTTATACTCTTGCTCCAACCGTTGATTAAAGACTTCCATATGTAGAAGACCAAGGAAACCCAATCTGGAAAACAAGTATCTTGTTAGTAAAAGCATTTGTATATCCCCAGGAATTTCACAGTGGTCTTTTCCATCCTCCAGCATGTTTACACTTCTAGTCTGGTAATATCAGGCAGAGCAAACAACCTCCAAAGGACCAAATAATCCTACTGTTAAATAATATGAATCTTGAAGAACAAAAACTATTAATCACAAAGTATTTCATGATCTGTGCAAACAGAGAATGTATGAAAATCAAATGCTTTTCATCTTTATCTATCATTAATTTGAACTATAGATCCTAATTTTGAATTAAGTTTAATTCTGTCTTCAGTTTACTTAAAACATGCATTCTCAATTTACGAACAGTTTCAAAAATGAAAGCAGCACAAAAATCTCACCTCCATCCAGCTCCTAAGGCAAGGCTACTGTCACGATGAACAGTTACACTGGAGTCATTCAATGTCAGCCTTTCCAAAGCACTTTTGAGATTGTTATATTCTGTTTGATCTGCAGGATACATTCCTGTCAAAATATATTAGACAGAAGTCATGTGAAAGAGAACTTCAGCTACTATGCTTTCAAATTAACAGACTAATAAAATCAGAAATAGTTTACTTTCTGCTCCATCTGTTTTTAAATGTGAAAAACAGCGTGAGGATTCTTTTTTCCACAAAAAAAATTAGTCAAAACGTAAGAAAGTTACAGATTACCTCAGAATTAACATCTAAACCATAATGGTACAATCACTGTACTCATACAATTCTTCACATTTGTGTAAGATTCAAAGTTGAGTATAACCACTGTTTTGCACTATAAATGAAGAGTTTAGGCATATATGAATAAGAAGACAGACTTCACTGAGATGTTCCCTCAAAGCTAACAGTGAGTGAAAAATAAAAAGTATCATTTCAAAGTTGCAAATATTTCTATATTTTTTTGAAATTAATAAAAACAGCTGTTTGTTAACTACTGCCTCAAATAGATTCTACTGTATCACTTTTCACATCCCTGTATGTTCAGAAAATGTAGATTACATCAAGAAGTAACACAGATGCACACAAAAACATTGTTTAAAAGATAACACTTCTTAACACTCACTGAGAGACTGCCTAGTCTCCATGAGACAGTTCAAGTGAGTTTTTACATACTGCTTCACAAGTCTAGAAAATTATTTACAGAATTTCTTTCTAAAGCCACCTTCTGTAGCAATTGTAGTAGTTAGTGAAGCTAGTGGCAACAGCTCAACAGAACTATTCAAGCTCAAAAATTCATTTATTTTTGACTTTGATTTGAATCATTCTGAGTATTAGCTCTGGCATCTTACCATGTTTAACAAAAATAAAACAGCTGCTAGTTTTAAAAGAAGAAAATCCAACACAGTAATTACAGAAACCTGATTATCAAGATGAAGAATTCCCTCAATTTTTTTTTTAATTACAACCATTTTTTTCAGCTATTAAGAGTTTACTGGCATTAGAAACAATAATCATGGGCAAAAATACTTTTGTCTTGTATTCATATAAAACCAGCATGCAATTATTACCAATCCTGTGAAGTCACAGAGAAAACACACAAAGCTACATAAATGATACACCTGAGCTAAAATTCTAAATCTCACAACTCTTAATAGATATGTCTTCTTTTAAAAGCTCTAACAGCTCTTACTGGAAAGAAGTAACCCCACTTTATATTGGTTTATTCCTCACCTGCAAAAACCATTGGCTTCGCTGACTTAAAGCCAGGCAAAGGCTCCACTGGCTGTTTATACAAAAACAGTGTGTCTCCTATTTGGGCTTCCGTTACGTCTTTCATTCCAGCAGTCAGGTACCCCACCTGTCCTGCATATCTAAATAAAATTGTTATTATATGGACACGCTTCTTGGCATTAGAAGTATTTCTACTATTTTCCTACTTACTTTAGCTCAGCCAGAAATTCAAATAAATCACCCCACTAAAAGCCCATATCCAAAGTCCAAAAGTGAGATTTAAGTTGTTTCACGTATGAGTTGTGAACTGTCTCAACTAGTTCTATTTCTGTTACAGCTGAACAGTACTTTTATGATCCTGGATTTTGAATTCTGTTAAATCCCAGTTTAAAAGCTGGAGCTAGACCCCTGAGAAGCTCCTTCTAAGACACAGAAGCCAGAACAGTTCCCAGCTGCCAGCACAGCAAGTTTCATATACTATGAGGATGAAACTAGACAAACACTTTCCATCAGCCCATTATGCTAATAGGAGGGGAACACATGATAAATATTGAATAAAACACAGTGTACTGTTTTTGGCTGGGATGGAGTGACTTTCTTCAAAGCATCCCAGTATGAAGCTGTGTTTTGGAACTGTGACTAAAACAAGTGTTGGTAACATCCCAATGCTTAGGTATTGCTGAACAGACCCTCTCAGTTTCTCACTCTGCACCTCCACAAGCAAACAGACTGGGGATGGGCAAGAGACTGGGAGGTGACAAAGCCAGGACAGCAGACCCAAACTGGCAAGAAGGGCATTTTGTACCACAGAACATGATGCTTAGCAATAAAAAAAAAAATAAAGTGTAGTCTTTCCAAGGTAGCTGTTACTTGTAGACTAGCAGGACATCAGTCTCCCTGTGGAAGGTGGTGAATAACAGATTGTCTTTGCATCACTTGTTTTTCTCCTTCATTTATTAAACTGTTTTCATCTCAATCCACAAGTACCTCGTCAGTTCTGATCCTCATCCTGCTAGGGTTGGGGGAGTGAGCAAGGGGCTGGCTGGGTGTTCAGTTGCTGGCTGGGTTCAACCCACCAGACACAGTAAAGTAATCTGAGAACCCCCTAATAAAGTCATTAACACATACTTGGATGCAAACTGGTAAAACTTCTCCACTAATTCTAAGTACCTGATTTTCTTCCCAATGCTGCCATGAGAAGCCAGTTTCTGGAAGCTGTTGTATTCATGGATTTTAAGTTTTCCACCCTCAAAATATGCTGCAGCAATAACTAAGATGAAGCCCCATTCCCTTCCACTCTCAAACAAGGCAGTTCCTAGAAATAAATTGGACAGCTGAATAAGAATATCGAACACTAGTTTTAAAACACCTAGCTGTCCAGATGTTCCATGTACTATAGAAGAGAATGGCTTCCTTCCATAGCAATGCCCAAAAAGCACTCCCCAAAACCTTGCACCTCAGGGTGCCCAAAATAAAAACTAACACAGAGCATTAAATTGCAAATAATAATTATAAAAACACCCACCACCAAAGAACAAGAACAAAAACCTACACATCTCCCAGTTTTTGCCTCTCAAAGCAAAAATCAAACAGAAATGGCAGGATTTTGTAGCTTATCCAAATGTATGATTTGTTCTGCTGTAAGAAATTTTTACTTACAGCTTATGTGTTGGCTGTTCATTTGGAGTCAGAATTCCGACTTCATTAACTTCGTATCTTTTCTTTGTGTGTGCAGACACGATTTGATGTCCTTTTGCAATCTCCCCACCAAAGAGTGCAACATTAGCTATGACACCTCGGTAGTGGTCAAAGGTAGAGTCAAATACTAATGCTTTCAATGGATCAGCAGTATTACACTGGGGACTGTCACAAAAAAAAAAAAAAAGAAATTAACACAATATATTACGCAGTGTATTTTCACTCAATATTGAATGAGCAGGCATGCCTACCCCAAACACTTTCATAGACTCAAACCAGGCTGGAATGGATTTCAAAGATCACCTGATCCAACTTTTCTTGGCAAAAACACAGTCTAGACATGATGGCCCAGCACCCTGTCAAAACAAATCTTGAGTGTCCTATGTGGAGAATCCACCACTTTCCTGGAGAGATTATTCCAATGGCTCTTTGTAGCTACTGTTTAAATACCACAACATGGCAAAAAGGTGTCCCTTAAGCCTTCTTTTCTCAAGGCTGAACAAGTCCAGTTTTCTCAGCCTTTCCTCACAGGGCAGGCTACCCAGTCTTTTGCTCATCTCTGTGGCCCTCCTGTGGGCCCTCTTCAGCCTATCCACATATTTTTTGCACAGCATGGACCAAAACTGAACAAAGTATTCCAGGTGTGGACCAACCACCACTGAGCAGAGTGGAATAACGACTTCCTCATCTCCGCTGGTGATGGCCTAACAACTGAGGCAACCCACCATGCTGTTGACTTTGCTGCAGCAGCACACTATTCACTCATATTGACCTTGTTGTCCACAAGGACCCTCAAGTCAATTTCCACACAGCTGCTCCCCAGCCAGGTAGATTTCAGCCTGTGCTGCACTCCTGAATTATGTCTGGCCAGGTGCATGAGCTTTGTCTCTATTGAATTTCACAAGGTTCTTGTCAGCCTACTCTTCCAGCCTATCTGGGAGTTCCTGCACAGTGACTCTCTGTTTCTGAAATGTCTACTCCCCCTCAGTTTGGTATTGCTGGCAAACATCACTAGGGTACACGTGCCAACTTCCAGATCACTTATGATGATATGAAACACCACTGAGCCCAATATTTATCCCTGGTGAACCCTACTTGAAGCCAGTCTGAAAAGGAGCTATTTACCACCATCCTCTGGGTGCAGCCTGTCAGCCAATTCCCATCACCCAGACCACTCTAGACTGCAACACAGTGGTTTTTCTCAGTCTGTGAGAAACCTTATCAAAGACCCAGGTACACAGAAATCCAGGTAGACAGTGTCCACCAACTGCACCACATAGCAGGTCACTTTGCTATAGAAGGTGATCAGGTTTGTCAAGGACTATTTGTCTTTGGTGGATCCTTCTGGTTTTTCCCAATCACATCCTTCATCTGAGTTGTGATAGCCCCCAGGAGGATTTGTTCCATACCATTCCCAGAGACTGTGCCAAGACTGATGGCCTATAAATTCCTGAATCCTCCTTTAAGCTCTTCTTGTAGATGGGACATTAGCATTCTTGCAGTCATCTGGGATGCCCCCATCTCTTGTAACTTCTCAAAGATTATGGAGAGCAGCTTTGCAATGACACAGCCAGCTGTCCTACAATCCTCAGGTGGAAAATGTCAGGGCTCATTGATGTGTAGGGGTCAGGCTCCTGTAATAGTTCACATACCAACTGTGAACTGTGCATCAACCTGCATTTTTGTGCCCCAGGCTCAAAACCCAACTATGCTGCTAAAGACAGAGATGAAGAAAATGTACTTCTGCTGTTCAGCCTCATTGGTGACTAATTCAGCTCTCTTGTTTAAGCACAAGTCAGTATTTTCCCTCTGTTTCTCCTACATCTCTCTAAAAAGCACTTTCTTTAAATCAGGTGCATATTAAGTGCAAAACTACTGCCAATACCATATAAATGCAACTCATGATTTCCTAATTAACCTTACAAGGTTAATTAGATACATAATTAAATACAGACTTACGGTGGGATCTTCTCAATGACCTTTTGAAGAACTTTTTCAACATTTGTTCCTTGTTTAGCAGAAATCTAAAACAAATCCAACAACAGTTTTAAGACAATTTTAAGATCTTACATTCATGCAATTAAATAGTGTCATGTTTACTTAAATAGTTTTGGTGGCCACAGATAGCACTACCCATAAAAGCACTAAGGACACCTTAGAATGCTATTACTACAAAATGTTTCTTTGATTGTAAATCATACTGTATGTTTTTTCTCTTGTGAATGGCAATTAGTGTTATGATAGAAATGAAAACCATTTATGGATGGACTGAGAAGTAATTTAAAACCTCTGGTGCCATTCCTCAAAACATACTAGATTTTTTAGCTGAAAGGTATTTTCTCCACTCTTCTTTTAGAGAAGAGAAACTTTAAAGAAATTCATATGTCAGACAAAGACAGGCAGACAGATAGCACCCTCTTAATCTATGACAGGCATATATCATTCATTAGTTACAAATTAATATAGTATCAGCCATGTTATAAAACTTAGAGATCTTACCCTTACACATTCATCTGTAGGGATATCAAACAGCTTCTCAATTTGTTTTTCAACTCTTTCAGGGTCTGCATTCTTCAAGTCAATCTGCAAAACAACGAACTGCTAAGTACACAGGCCATCACATCTCCCACACCATCCAGTATTATAGTTTTCAAAGGTACAACAAAAAAACTTTATGTATTTAAGTGTAAATACTGTCCGTTTTCAGGAAAAGATCAATATTCATTTTAGAAAGTCTTCCTTCTTTGACTTCAGGAAGGATGCCCTCTATAACTAGTCTAGTTTTGGCTTCTTTCATTAGGCAAAACACCTTTGTCCAAGGTGTCCAAGGCAATAATTAATCTTGTGATTCCAGTAACATAGCCCTCAAAATTGTATAGAAAATAACACTTGAATTTCATTTAAAACTAAGATTACACTTTTTAAATATTAAGCACCTACTCATGTCATCTCCTCAATATTGATGGACTTTTACCATCACCAATTCCAAATGTAAACGTAGCACTGCAAAGTCCACCACTCAGCCATGTCCTTAAGTGCTGTTTTTAAATACCTAAATGTATTTCATGAAATTAAAAATTTGACAGCAATTACTGTAAAATTTTACAGACAGCAAATACACAAAATTCTTATTATATTCTAGTAATGTTCTATATAAATCCTATAAATATTGTAAGAAATATATTTTTGTTATATATGTCTATTTGAGGTTACATTTCTGATCAGTCTAATATACATTTAAACAACCCAACTGTTTAATACAAAATGCTAAAAACTTTATTACCTTATTTATGACAGGAATTACTGAAAGTTGTGCTTCAAAGGCAAGATAGAAGTTTGCCACTGTCTGAGCCTGAATACCCTAGAAAACAACATTAGAAAAGTTTAACACAGAAACTTCCACAGTTTTGGTGTGGTTTTGGGGAGTATTTTTAGGCATACTACATGATTTAGATTACTTTGCTATTCTATCCAATCTTTCCTTTAGGAGATGGATAGGTAAAAGGAGATTGATTATACCCCACTGCTGAGAAAGAAAACAACTTTCCTAATTATAATTTCTCATAACCTGAATATAAGTAAACAAACTAATAACATTGTATCTGACCACATTTATAAGTAACACAGTATTATAAACACATTATGCACCAAGTATCTATTTTTGTGCATGTGATCTTGCCTATTCAGAAATAAGCAACAGGTACCTCAAAGAACAGGTTTTTTAGTTCTCAATAAACTATTTAAAAATGGACACTGATAAACAAATGTTTATGATGGTGATAAGACTATAGTTACTCCACAGAGAAGAACATACCTTCAGCTTACCCTACAGTTACTTCTATAAAAGAAAACAAATTGTAAGGTTTATACCTCACATTTCTTTCAAAAGGATGGCAAAAACAATAGCTCTGAATAGAAGAAAAGAAAGATTCCCTTCCAGATCCAAATAGCAGACAAGGGAGAACAAAGAGATAGAGAAGCTAACGAATAAGTCTGTCAAGCAATAACATCAC
This sequence comes from Entomyzon cyanotis, assembly GCA_024500445.1. NCBI lineage: Eukaryota > Metazoa > Chordata > Aves > Passeriformes > Meliphagidae > Entomyzon > Entomyzon cyanotis. The sequence continues at coordinate 19,536,456 of JAKEPQ010001009.1, read as the reverse complement.
AACTGGATCGGAGAGGACAGAAGCAGACATGGTGGGAAGAAAAGGGAAAAAACCTACTTGTCTTTCCTTTGCTCAGAACAGATCAAGTAGAAGATTACTTATATGGTTATATTCACTATGCGTATATGGGCCTAACCTTTTAGGCAATATAAAGAAGCAACCAAGAATACCTAGTAAAAAATTGTAACGAAAAAGTTGAGTTTGTAAGCATTCCGACTGAAAGAAATACAGCATACCAAGTAATCACATAATATTTAAATGTGATATCAAAAAAATTAAATATGAAAACATCAGCACATTTAGGGAACATATTTATTACTGAAGTTTACTTAAGAAATCCACTTGCCCATCAAGCTAAGAAGAAGCAAGTGTTCATAATCACTGAAAGTTACTTAGTTCAGTTTGGGGTTTTTTGATATAACAAGGGAAAGTGGCATTCATTTGATCCATATTCAACACAATCATAAATACATAATAGAAAAAATTCTCAGAAAGTATTTTGATGATAATGCGCCCACATTTAAAATCATGATTTCATAATCCTCATATTCTAGTCAGTTAACTGAATGTACTCAAATGGGTGCTACCACTAGAAGTTCTCCAGACTGACATATGCAAAATTCATACTCTCTAAAAAATAGGATCTGACTCTTCACTGATCAGTTCTGTGCTATGACATGGAACTGTGCTATGTGTCAATATAAGAACCTGTCTCTAGATAATTTTCAAACTCCCATTACTCTTTCTCTGCAACATATTTTCATGGAGATAGACCAGGGGCAAAAACACTAGCAAAAAAACTAAAAAAATACCACCACCTAGTCTTCCCTCTAGCTTAAGGAAATACTGAAATACTAAATAATTAGAAAATGAGAATTAAGAACTACACCTCATTTGCATCCACTACAAGTATGACACCTTGACAGGCAGATAGTGACCGTGATACTTCATAGCTGAAATCTACGTGGCCCTGTGGAGAAAACAAATGTTCACAATTTTAGGTGAACATGCAAAGATTTCTCTGCTATGTTGTTTTCATGGTATATATATTCACCTTCTTATAAAAGAGGATTTTAATAAACACATGAAGCCAGAAATCTCCTACTTTTAAATATAAAGACATTTAGATTTGTGTGATTTCAACGGTGTTTATATTTAACTTACTGGAGTGTCAATAAGATTTAAGAGGTAGTTTATGCCTTCATGATTGTAAAAGAGAGATGCAGATTGTGCTTTAACGGTAATTCCTCTTTCACGTTCCACTTGCAGTTTATCCAGCACTTGTTTATTGTGGCCATTTTTAGATATTGTTCCTACAAAAGAGGAAAAAAAGCTTTATTACCTAATTTACTACATAAATCTTGAAAATGCCATTAGCAAGAGTAAGCCAAGAACAAATTATGTTTTCCCATATGATTAAGCTAACCTAAGATTTTCAATCAAAAACAAAACTGTGCATCAACTTTTTACATTTGTCAAATGAATTTTACACATAAAGTTATATAAAATACTACCTTGAATAAGCAGGATAAAAACATCTAAGAGATTAAGAAGAAGCAAAAATTCCATTTAATGCTAAATAATTTTGATAGTTAAGGAAACTTCACCTCCTGTCACTGGAGTGGCCCACAGCTCTAAGACCAATCTCAAGTGCAAGACGAGCATTATCATAGAGTTACAGACATGAATTCCAAATTCCATTCTATTACAGGCATCAGGTGAAAATGCTCATAGTGATACATGGAAGGTAATCTTAAAAAGTAACTTTGATCAAAAGCTTCTCTCCCTGTTTTTGTTTTGTTCACCCTTAAATGAGAGTCCAAAACTCCCAAGTCATGACAGTCTCATCCCTTCTGTCCACCCCAACCACTGGTAGTGAACATAAACTTGCTGTGCACTGATCTAATGGATGTCCGGTTGAAGTGAAAGGAGTAATATCTTGAACAAGGAAGGACACTCCTTTTCAATCTTTCCAAAATATGTACTTTTTTAAACGAATTACACACTTCCTTACATGCAGGCAGATCTCAATCACAAAGTCCATAAATCTGTAACATTACACAACCAAGAGCCTAAAGGCGCAAGCAACACTAGAAGAGCAAAAGTATTAGAAATTTCAGTAATAATCAAAGGTACTTAATATGTCACCTTCCATGTCAAGAAAAGGCAGTATAAAACAAGATTATTTACCTGTAATTTCCAGCAATCTGTCTGCTAGTGTACTTTTGCCATGATCTACATGAGCTATAATACTGAAGTTTCTAATGCTTTCAACAGGATATGTCGACATATCTAATTTTTCCTGAAAAACAGAGATTTCTTTTCATAAATCATGGTTACAGTCTCTATAGTCAATATGATCTGGACTTTAAAAACCAAATTAATTCTTCTAATTTATTTTTCTCTAGAAGAAGCACAAGTTGAACAGAGATACAAAAACCTGAATTGTCACCATTGTTTAAAATGCCATCTGTTAAACTACTAAACCCAAGCATTAAGAAAAGCAGAATTCAGGGGGCTATTAAGGACATCATTCTTCACAAGCATGATACAAATACAGAGCCGTTACCTAAAGACCCAGGTAGCAGTGACCTTATAAAAAGGAGCAAACAGACTGTGGAAAAGGATGCCATGGTTAACAATTACTTGACTAAATTTACAATATGCAGTAAACCAGCCTGACATAGAAAGGTCCAACATTAACTTTTATTTGTGTTATTCATGCTCATTTCTAGTAATAAGTCATTTTAAAGAAAAGTGGCTTCCTTGCTTTTCAAATCTTTGAACTTCAGGAACCAGGAGACCCCTGAGAGCAATCAGCAAAACTTTGCTGAAAAACTCTGGCCACCAACTTTAGCAACACAGAGCTCATCTCTCTAATTCAGGCTCTGGACACAGCTCTGGGCCAGCAGGGAATTAGTGAGCCTGGTGTTCTTTGCTAGCATCAGTACACAGCATTCAGCAGCATTTTTTGCAATGTCCCTCAGAGGTGTCTCAACTTGGAAAGGCAAGTCCTGCTATTGCCACAGGGACATGAAGTCCCTGCAGCAGGAAAATTCCTGCTCCAGGATGACATTGTTGCTCCAACACAGATTCTTTCACACAATGTGCAAGAGGCCAATCCACACACAAGGTCAAAGCACTTGATTCATTTACAGTTCTGTGCAGAAAGAGGCACTGGGTCGAAAATCCACAAAGCCAGCAAACAACTATCAAAACGTTTCACTATTTACACTTTTTAGCAAACGAAGGCATTAATGTTCACTGCCTAAAAGCTATAGCTGTCTTATTAATTAGTATTCTATTGGTTAAATGATTCTCTCACTTCTTATGCTAGTTGGCCTGCACGGTCAGTCTTTGGGTTTCCTGGGTCGGTGGTGGTGACCTGCCCCTGCCAGAATGACCTTTTTATGCAGTCAGAGCCGATTGCAGCTCAACTGCTGAGTCGGCTTTGTTAGTGTCTTCCTTATCCTGGGAGTTCTGTCAACCATCCTTGTGGGGCGTAAAGTCTGCTCTCCCCGTGTCCCACTATCCACAGTGCACCCCAAGCTTTCTTAACCCACGCCTGGAACTGAGATCACTGAAACATGTCAAGCCCTGAAGCGCCCCTTGCCCTTACCAAGGTACTTCTACCATCTAGCAATGTGTCCTTCTTACACCTGGACACCAAGGTGGGCTGCCTGCTGAGGCAGGCCGGCAGCAGCTCAGCCTCGGGCAGGTGAACGGGCGCCCTGCGGACTCACCTTGCCGCGGGAGCTGTACCGCCGCTCGCACGCCGCGGGCAGCCAGGCAGGCCGGCGGAGCGGGGCGGCGGGGCAGGGGCTCGGCAGCAGGGCTCCCCAGCGCACCGCCGCCCTGCCCACGGCGAGGGCCATAGCGCAGGGCAGCCGCTCTGCGCTGCGCAGCTCAGCTCAGCCCAGCTCAGCCCGCCATGGCCGCTGCCCTCAGGCCGCTTTGCCGGAGCCGCGCGGAGCGGAGCGGGCGCAGCGCCGGAAGCGCCGGCCAGCCGCGCTGTGACGCGCAGGAAGCGCGCCCGGCGGGGACGGCCGGCGTGAGGGGCTCTGCTCCTGTGAGATTCTGCGTTAGTGGCGTTTACAGACACGTTTATTGCCTGGCGTGCCTGCCGCTTTGCTGGCGTAGGGCTGCCGTGGCCGTCCGAGCTGTGCTTTGCTAAATTCTGGAGGCAGAAGAATGTTGTCATATTCTCGGATAACGTTTTCCGTGTGTTAATCTTCATCAAAGTCTTTCTGGGTTTTCCAGATATTTTTCTAGCTTGTATTTTCCCTAGTTTAGCTTTTATTAGTGCCCGCGTGTTCCTCTCTTTTTCCTTGAAATGTTTGCGTTACTGTTTCACAGACTGGGAAAACTGGCACTCCTCTGTTTATATAGAGTAAATAGCTCCTCCTTCCTCTTTCGCTCGATCTCATTAGGATTTCAGCTACATAGCTACGTAAACTGTTTCAGAAATGTCAGCAGACCGCTTAGCTAAGAAAACTGCAAATATTTAATCAAGTTCGCAATCTAGAAGTGTGCCAAATACAGCACGACAGTATATTTTGAGGGAAAAGTCATTTAAAGAAGGTTTAATCTCAGAATATCAGTGTAAAATTCACACTCCTTTTGGAGTTACAAGGATTTGGTCTCTAAAGGCTGCGTGGAAATTCTGGGTGGTGCAGACGGCCCGAGTTCCATGTAAAATGGCTTGGGGTTCTGCAGTAGTGAATTTTCTAACATTGTTCACTGCTTGGCTGATCCCATGGAACGTGGGTAGTAATGGATAAAGACAGTCCTTCGGCAAATTCGTGAAAATGGATAGGGAAGGAGAAACATGTCCTTGAATGGTGAATGAGTGCAGCAGGAACCAAGAATCTCAAGTCATTAACCAGGGCAGGCCTATGAGTATAGCAGCTTTATGTGGAGGAAAACATGTCCCTGCTACACACAGATTAAGTTTGATGCACTATAGGTGTTGGCTTACCCGTGTGCAATAGCAGAGAACACAAATGCATAGCAATCCTGTCATTCCGAAAGGGATAATGGTCCTCACTGTCCTAAGACATATGAATATGAACAATCTAAGGAAATGCTGTATTAGCAGGAATTAAACTAATATGCTTTACAGAATGTATTAAAATATCATCACCACAGAGAGAGCAATTTATATAGACAGCAGATTTCAGCAATTCCAGAAGAACAGCTGCAGGGATATCTAAACCACATGTTCACACTACCAGGACACATTGTTCATGATGTGTAAGGACGTGCAAAATCACATAGTTCCAAAAATACCTGAAAAAGCATAATGCAAACCAAATAGGTTGCACTTGCACTCCATATGTACACTTCAGAGAACCATGACTTGTGTTTGCACCACATGCACACTAAACTGGCTGGATTCAAGGGGCTGGGGTACTGAATGAGCTCATGGGCTCCATCTTCATCCTGGGACTTGTCCTATTGTCATCAAGTGAACACCTATGGTGTGATTGCTGGTCCATGCAGAGACAGCAGCCCTTAATGTAAAGCTATTTGCAGGTCCATGTATTTTATAGTTCTGAGATAAATGAAGAAAAGCAGGAATGGAGCTGCATTTCAAGCATGACTCCTAATCAATCATATGAACAAAATATATTAACTACAAGTTCAGATTGGAGGTCCATCATAAGCCTGAATAAAGTGCAGTAAAAATTACACTCATCTGTCTTTATTTTCACTTTTCAGCTCAGATAAATATATGAAGCAAATACTAAGATTTTCAATCATTTTGATTTGACCTCTATATACAATGGAACACATTCACTAGAGGTATTACAGAAAGATGTACAGTTTAGCAGAATAATAAATATTAAAGTATTTATGGGACAGCAAACCAACAGCAAGAAACATTAATTTTCAAGTGATCATTTACATGTCAAAAAAAGATGGACTGATGTGCACATTTCCTGAACTTCAAAAGCCATTTGTTGTAATGAGAATAAATTAAAATGTACTTGTCATTAGCTGTATTTCCTAATGCTGCAGTCAACCATATAAATGGTAAATTCAAATATTTACAGATTTATGACTGAAAAGGTAAAAACAAAATATAAGCATGAATTTCTTGTCTGATTCCCAAGTATCTTATTTCAGTTACACTTGAATGCAGTCTTGAATGTCCTATCAATAATTATTTTGGTTGAATACATAATGTGATTGTCATAAATGTAAATCAGTCAATGTTATGTGTTATTTCCTGGCAGTTGTGTTCAATAGAAACAAATAAGCTCCCTAACTGACGTGGTGTCATAGCCTGAATTTTAACAGGAGCTGTGTTTTCCCATAAAATGAAAAAAATGCAGAATTAAGCATTTACTCAGTCAGGGATCGGAGTAATCTGCTAGACTTCTGTAAGTGTGACAGTCACACAGGGTGAAATAGCATACTCTAATACAGTGAATAATATAAAAGGTAAAGAAGCATTTCCCTGATAGGGAAATGTGAGCTGATAAAATGCAACTAGGATGTCATAGTGATATATGTATATATCTATATGCATGCAGAAGGCCAAACAGATCTGTAATCGGTGGTATCTGGTATGTCTGCAGCGGAGACTGCAATTATCAGTTCACCTCATTTAGAAACAACCTTTGGTAGTATTGTGAGATTGTGGAAATGTAGAAATAAGAACAAAGCAATATTCAATAGCTGTAGCAAAAAAAAAAAAAAAAAAAAAAAAACCAAAAAAGAAAAAGGAATGGATATATTTATTTATTTTGTTGGTGAGGATTTCTGTAACAGAACAGATTTCTGTTCTCCACAAGTAGCTACTGTGCAAATGAAATAGCTGTGACAAAAGCCTTTCTTGTCACTGGGAAGCACTGCTGCCAGCAGATGCTAAAAGGGAATTACTTCCTTAAAGATAACATTGTCAGAAATTTCCCCATCTGTAAAATATATTCTACTAAGCCAAATTCAAAAACTTTATATTGCACAGTAATGACCTGAATTAATAGGACATGGTTTACCCTGAAAAAACCAAAAGTCCTAAACTAAATACATTACAGGGCAGGTCACTAACATATGTCTTTTAAATAAATGTCAGTGTGGCAGAGTGAGGTGCCTGAACCAACACCTGAATTAACTAGCCTGACCTGCCAGTTTTTTAACTGGAGTAGTCACCCAGTTTCTTCAGGGTATTTGGGTTTGACAGGCCCTTATTGTTCTTGAGAGGACAAAAACTAGCAAATACTTTTCCTTTCTTCCTTTCTTCCTTTCTTCCTTTCTTCCTTTCTTCCTTTCTTCCTTTTTTTTTTTTTTTGCCATCAAAAAGTGTCATGTGCAATGACCACATTCACCATTGTGTCTGCTCTACACCTTTATTGACCAAAGTTATGATGGACAAAGAGGCAGCAGTGACTGGAGTTGATACTTTTCCTCTTAGGACAAATTTCCATTTTGGAGCCTTTCCTTGACACTGACTTGTCAGGTTGCTGCAATATGTCAAGTTCTTCTTCAATTGTGCTTGAAAATGCAGTGTAATCTTCTATTTCTTGGCACTTCATCAAGCTGATGGCCAAATATTTCTGTTGTAGCCAAGCTGATAAAAGCAGACCCATAGATACTTCTTGCCTTAAAAATAAATAGGGAAGGGGAGTTAACATCTTCCTGTCTAATCTTCAAAAGTCACAGCAGAAACTGAGTGGAACAGCAATGTTTTAGTCTGTGAAAGAAAACATCTGAGATTATTTATGTCTGTCTAATAAAAAGAAAAAATGGAATTTTTCCTAGTTTCCATAAATAAAGACAAACTGCATGTTTCTAGGCTATAGCCTAGAGAGGGAAAAGAGTACATAGTGAAATACATAACAGAATAATTGCTATTTTTCTTTATATTGGATTTTTTTTTTTTAATTTAAAACATACATGCTCTATATTCTACTCACCAGAAAGACAATATTTTAGAATTAAATTCTGTTTACTTCCTTGGGCTCATAATTTGAACATATTTTTAAGAAGCAGTGATTAAGAAAGTTTCTTCCCCTTCTTATCCCCTATATTATTATCCCCTTAGTATACAGAGTTTTCCATGCGTTTACCAGTCTAATGGAAAATTTACTATTTTAAGATGTTCTTGGAAGGCTTAATGAATATTAGATGGGTTTCTTTTAGCTTGATTTGTGTTTACAAAGTAGTTTGAACATGTTTAATAGGTTCATCCTTGTTGATACAAGATGGGGGGTGAACAGATCCAGAGCAGCCCTGCTGTGAGGGATTTGGGAGTGCTGGTGGGTGAGAGGCTGGACATGACCCAGCCACGTGCACTCACAGCCCAGAAAGCCAAACGTGTCCTGGGCTGCATCCAAAGCCCCGTGGGCAGCAGGGCCAGGGAGGGGATTCTGCTCTGCTCTGCTCTGCTCTGCTCTGCTCTGGTGAGAGCTCATCTGCAGTGCTGCATCAGCTCTGGGGTCCTCAGCACAGGAAGGACATGGACCTGCTGGAGCTGGTCCAGAGAAAGGCCATGAAGATGATGAGAGGGCTGGAGCACCTCTCCTATGAGGGAAAGCTGAGTGAGCTGGAGTTGTTCTACATGGAGAAGGGAAGGCTCTGGGGAGACTTCAGTGCAGACTTTCAGTACTTGAACAGGGTTTTAAACAAAAATGGGAACAAACTTTTACTCAGGGTAATGATGTTAAATTCTCAGGGCCAATGCAGATTAGAAGTTTTTAACAGTGAGAGTGGTGAAACACTGGAATAGATCACCCAGAGAGATGGTAGATGCTCCATCCTTGGAAACATTCAAGGTCAGGTTCAACAATGCTCTGAGCAACCAGATCTACCTGAAGATGTCACTGCTCATTGTAGGAGGGTTGGAGTAGATGACCTTTAAAGGTCCCTTCCAACCCAAACTATTCAATGATTTTATTACTTTAACAAACTACACATTGAGAAAAATGTGGGGTTTTTTATTTCTAATGAAATAGCTTTTTCATAGAAATGCAGCTTTTTTAAATGTGTTTTCATCCTTGTATTTTCCATTTGTTTTTATTGAGACTGTTCTAAATCTTAGAGGATACTTTATAAGGAATATATTATAGCATTCTGAATAGAAAAAGCATAAATTTAATGAAGTAAATTTAACTCATCCAAAGTTTATTCTAGGCATTTCAAAATATTCAAAAAGCATCATATGTATCTGGATATAAGGCATAAAAAAAAAAAAAAAGTCCTTCACATTTCACCTGCACATAATAAGTGTTTCTAGAACGGTCTGGATTTAATTCTTCTTTGTACTATAATGTGATTATTAATAAAAACCAGAGTCTTGATTTAGAAGGCTGTTAGTGATGCAGAATACTTTACATTGGATGATTACTCTAACTGCTGCCTAGCCTTAACTCTTTTTAAAAAGTGGAATTATATCTATTCTGAATTACTCAGCTGCCTCTTGCCAGGACTGAAAAGACCATCAGTCCAAGATTCTCTCTTGGACAAGTTCTTACCTCATTAGTAGCCCCCCTTTAAGCTCTTCTTTGTAAGTCAGAATAAGTTCCCTAAGGTTTTGATTGAAGGAATTACATTTCATTTATTGTTTTTCTTTATTTCCCAGTTAATCGATTTTCCTATCACATTTGCATTGTTCTCCACTAATGATTTTTTAATGAGAAAAGGCTAGTAGCATAGCTTTCCCTTTCTCATTATTGAACTATTTATGTGTTCAAGGGTAATTGTGTTGCCACAAAATTTCTGAAGCTGATGGTGCTGCCATAGAAGCAGAAACCACTTTCTTTGTATTTAAATGGGTAACTATGTTTGGCCCCATCACAAAAAACAGGTTTGATAATGCCCATGTTACAGTACAATTCAGATTGCTTTGTATCAGTAACTTGTGCTTCTTATTATCTAAATAATCATCAAACTTTGTGTTATTTTTAATTGTATTAGAAATTACTTTTCTAGAGATAATAAAGAAAATTGTTAAAATGTTTATAAGAAAGGAAAAGCTCTCCTAGACTTCCACTAGACACACAAGTACTTGATGATCATTTCCTCTCACCAAACCTTTGGGACCTAGCAAGTACACCAATCCATTTAAAGTTCAGTTTAAAAATTTTGGTGCAATTTTAGAATGAAAACCAGCATATTATTAAAGTCACACACTGTATAGACATCTACATATTTTGTATTGAGAGTTATCTACCACCACTGTCAACTTAACTTGTAATCTTATTTTAAATATGAAATCAAATTATTTTGATGCAGCATATTTTTCACAAATCCAAGTTGACTGACATTAATTATGTTATCCTTCTTTAATTCATAATTATAGTCCTGTAGCATCCATTCCATTATTTTGCATATGATTGGCATCTAGCTGACAGGTCTATAATTGCCCTCTTTAAAAGCTGAAACACATTTCCTCTCTGTCACTGTTCTCGCACTGACAGTATTTCAAGGGTTGCTGGAAAGCCATGTTAATGGTTCACAGAGCTTGTCAGGCAGCAATGTTAAAAGTTTTGTATGCAAATTATCTGGATACAGCTATTTTAAAATTGAACCCCTCAATATTTTCTGGAATTGCTGTTAGAATGTAACAAATATAACCCTCCTTATTGTGTGACATACATATATAAAGGTTGCTGGATAGGATTTTGACAAAAGGTAGGTGTTCTCTATAACAAATATTATTTTTCATCTAAAAAGTGAATCACCTAACACATAAATATGATAGGAGGTTTTTTCTCCTGAGGAATGCATTTTGTTCCCTGAAAATATTTGAATCAGCACTGAATCATCTTTAAATTTCTTAAATCTGTAGTTCTCATCTCCTTTTTTACAGTAATTATTACCACTTTACACTGTCATTTCTTGATTATTTTTTCTTACACCTTTTCTTCCCTTCTAAGATTAATGGTTTGTTGAACCAGTTTGGCCTCTGTCATTGCTGAGGGCTCTGTGGCTCTTTGGGCACCAGCTGATGCCAGGGTTCTGGACTGCAGTCAGAAATCTGTATCCTAGGCCCATACTTCTGTCCTTTTATTTTTAAGAGATGTTAAAGGCATAGTACCCTACAAGTTGCTTTGTTTTAAAATGTTAACCGTTGTCTTAGTCTCTCAAAAACAAAACAAATCTATGAAATTGCCATGTCAAGGCAGCCCATCCTTAGCCATTCTCCAGGGAATCCCAGTTGTAGGACACTACTCGGCATTTGTTCATTTCCCCATCCTTTCTTAAAAGGTACAGAAATACTTTTTGCTTCCCCAAAAGCCATTTCCTTTTTCGTCCAGTGAACACAAGTGGTACTGACAGAATTAATGAACCTTGATTCACCATGTGGACCACTAGTAATTGGGTCATGCTGAAGAAGATACAGTTTGATTAACTTTGTAGTTCTGTGAGTGCAAGTAGATGAAGGTCAGCAAAGTACTTTTCAAGAACATCTTAAAATGCCTCCTGAAAACTGGGTCTCTAAAAGCCATAAATAGTTGTAAGGCCATGAGTTACATAACCTGCAGGTATGGTGAAAAAAGAAATGGTTAAAAATCCTAGCAAGCAGATGAGTAATTGTGGGATCGTTATGGTTTACAAGGTCTTGACTAGGTAAATGATAAAATAATTAATTGATTATTATTTACCTCATATTTTCTTCCTTTTATATGATGCTGACCAAAGTTTTGTAGCTTACTTAGTATAAAATCATTTCTGTTCTTTCCCTTTGTTAAATCTGTTCTGTTTCAGTTAATGTTGTACTCTTTCTGTAATTCAGCCATTATTTGAGTTAATATTTAATAGGAATACTGCAAGAGACATTCTGTAATTAGGCATGAGTAAATAGAGTTAGGAAAGGCAACAGATTGGCTTGTTCCTATAAAAGTTTGATTTTCTGTGCATGGATACCTGATTTGTACAACATAAAAATGTACCTTGGTCTATCACGAATGTTTTTTTAACCATTTAATAAATATGCTGCCTAAATTTTTAAAAAATAATAACAACCTTTTTAAAGAATGGGGCTCATAAGCATTAAAAAATTCTATCTTTTTCATTGTTCACACATTTTACTTTAAATCCACCAAGGTGGAGAAAATATATTAATTTTTTAGACTACTTACAATGGACCTGACTTTTCCCAAATTAGTGGCTCTGATTCTGCTTTTTCATAGGGGCTTTCAACAAACTTAAGTCAGTGTGAGCTAACTTGATCAAAATTCAGTTCTTTGTAGGAAACCTATTTTACATCTATATAATCACAATAGATGCCTGGAAATTAAGTGATTCAATGATTAATAGAAAGCAGCAAAAGAGGATAATTATGTAAGCAAACAAACAAAACAATGCTGTATGTATGAAAAGACAAATAAAGAATTTTGTTAAAAAATACAGCTTCAGTCAGATGGAGATGAGTCACTGAAGCAGCAATATCTTTCAGCTACCAGCAGTACATGACAATGAATACCTACTAGTTATAGATGTTTTGAACAGTACAGCACCTGCAGCATCAAAGTGATAATTATTTCCACATTTTTGTCTTATTTCATACTAAATCTGGAGAGGGGAGGAGCTTGGGGTCTGTGTGTCCCAAGTTTGCCTTTGATATAAAATTGCAAGTGCCTCTGTACATGTGGTGATTTTAATTACCTCTGCTTCAGTGAGAATAAAGATTGCTGCTAAACTGTATTATGCTGTGTGCCATGTCTGTAATATGCAAGGCCTGGAGATACATTTTCTGGATGTCAGAGGTCTGCTCAGTGATGTGTTGATCAATCCATTTTAGCTATTCCTAAAGCTCCTTTTCTATGGCACTGAAAGAATAAGGTTATGAAGGGTGAGAGTCTGCAGAGAAGATAGCTCATTTGCATTATTGTTTGTCCTTGAGATGTCATGGAAGACAGGCAGTTCTCCTTAGAGAAGGACAGAGCTAACAACAAGGAGACCTAGTAATCATTCACTTTGATAGTCAGAAAAACATTAGTGCTAGCTATTTAATTTATAATGTCCATAAAAAAATAAGAAAAAATGAGATGGGATGGATTCGTGGAGAAAATTATGTCAAATTAGAAAGCTGTCTTTTCAGAGGCTGCTTGACCTGATGAATACAGAAAAAAAAAGCAAAGGATGCAGCTCACTTTAAACTTCAACAAGGTTTTTGACAATCCCAGCTTCTTATAAGAATCTGCAGCTACATTATCAAAAGCAGCATTTCCCAAGCTCAGGTTTGGAAGCAGGTGAGAAGCTTACTCCTCCTGTTTCCTTGAGCTTCTGTATTTAGAATTAATATTGACAGCAACCCTGTGAAGTGTTCCTGGTCTAGCTCCACCTTCAAAAGACAATTTCTGAACAACTCCAGCCTATTGAGCATTTGCCGTCTTTCAGTTTTCTTTAAGACCTAGGCCTTTTGGCCTGATTTGTTTGAAGTCTGAGCAAATCCTGCTTCTAAGCTCTTCAAGGAAATAGGTATTTCCTTTGTTGTTGCTGTAAATAACATCAGTCGCTGTCTGCTGCAGTATCTAGTCCATTGGGCTTCCTTCCAACTCAGGTATCTGTTATCTGTCCCCATTTCAGGAGTCATTGACTGTGTGCTGTAACATGTCTTGTGCGCCGCCTGAAGTGCAGCATGCTATGGCATAATGTCATGTTCCCCTTTTTCCCCACCCTAAGGTCTTTCCTCTTCTGTGGCTGAATCCATTTTATTCTCCTGCCCATCATCCTTCTACCTGAGGTTAAACTTTCTTTGCATTTAGTAGTTATAAAACAATCGCATTAGCTGGGAATATTTGTGAAAATGCAATACTGAAGTCGTTCTGCTTCCTTCAGCATGGATGTCTCAGGGACTCAGTACATTCCCATGACAGCCTAGCAAACAAATAACATTTCCTTGAAATAAGTGTTCGGTTTGGTTCAGCCAGCTTCAAAAAAGTTTCTGACTAAATGTAGGAACTCCAGAGTATAGGAACAATAAAGCTGAGAGATTTAAAAGATATATTTCCCAAAATGTTAAAAGAATGAATTTAGTTTTAGTTTCCTAGAAAAGAGAAAGGTACCCAGCCTGTTACTGCATGGCCTATGTACTTAGCAATGTAGTTGCACATGCAGAACCCATATCTGATGGCTTGCATAGGGCAAAATCCATGTTTCATCATGATCTTCCCAACCATCTCAGCTGCCCTCTCACCCATATCATACTTCTCAGTACTTTAGTGGACTGGCAGCTGCTAGGTTTTTCTCTCAAGAAAGCATTAGTCGCACCTTGCAGCCCAATGCATACTTTGCAACACATTGTACAGGGGTAGCAGGAAGCTGGAGATTGATGGAAACACCAATGTTTCCTAAAGTTGAAAAAATCAAAGAGGGTATATACAGCTTAATATGCCTAATTTCATTAGCTAGAAAAAAAGGCTTTACTTTAATGTCTACATATGTATAATAGAAAAAAGACTACAAAACTTCACAGACTTTTCTCACCTCTATCTTTCTATTGATTAAGTGTATACTTTAGGATAACTTACAACTGTAGCTGGAAACAAGAAATATCTTTTTGGGTGAGGTGAATGCTTTGCTCAGAACAGTATTTTTCCTTCAGCAGCTGTAGCAGGAGGTGCTGCTTTCTGGCAACATGCAGGTCTGGCCAAGGCCTCCAGTGCATTCCTCTTGCCCTCAATCATGTCTCTCCTTCCCTTTTTTCCAGCTTGCAGAATTCCAGCCTCCATCCTTTTCATCATTTTTCTTAACATTCGTTATATTCTCTTTAACTCCATTGGCTTGCCATCTCTTCTTAAGATCTTAGTTTTGGAAGCAGAGAAGATAATTTATCACTTTATTGTTTAAAAATGAGTTCCCAATGACCCAGACAGCCCTGAGGATGACAACCATGTCAGGAGGAACACAATCCACGTTCCTTGCTATGATTCAGTTCCCTCCAGACATTGATCAGGCCAAGGTCATTAATCCTGATTTTAATTGCTTTTCTCTCTCATTAAGTTCACTGTGTTAGAAAGCTAGATCCGTCCAGCTGTGGAGAAGGGACAATTAAAATCTTTTTGATGGTTATTGCCTGAAAAGAGTTGCAGGAAAATATTTCTGAGCAGAAGAGAAAGGATTGTTCATACTGGACGTGTATTAAAGGTGTTCCAAAAGGACAACTTTGAGGATTTGATTTTGAAAATACAGTATCTTGTGAATGATACTTGTATTCCTGCTTTTTATTTTCAAAGAAAATGGAAGGATACACACCTTCTGAACCATTGTGCTTAATGTTTTGGTCTATGTATGTTTCCTGTGGGCTATCAGTGTCTATATCCTATGACTCGTCCAGCCCAATAAATTAATGTCTCTGCTTGAAAATTACATGATAGATTTCTGGGTACTTCTTAGTTCTGTATTAATAAACTGCAATTGTTTAATAGTACAATATATATGAGTGGCTTTTCCTTTTCATCTTTCAGGAAGGAGTTTTAAAAGGAGTAAACTGGAATGCAGCAAGCAGTTTAGTAAATCTTGTCAGACAACTTTTACATTTTTTTCCTTTTTTAGTTATCTCAGCAAAACTGGTTTTTAAATTTTTTTCTTTGTTTATCTTTATGCTAAAATAAAGATAACAGTAGAGAGTGATCATTTTAATAAGCATTTCCAAAACCAATTCACTTATTAAAATTTTGACTCTCCTAGCTCTACACCTATAGTTGTAGTATTTACTTTCTTTTATTAATTCTGCTGACGATCTTTTCTATCTTGAGAGGAAAAAATTACCTTGGCTCCTTGTTTGTGGAATGTCTGCTCTAGGCTTTTCGCCAGTAAATTTCTTCTTGTTTCTGTATCCATGTCTTACAATGGCTACTGTGATATAGAGTAACAAAACGGAAAACCTGGGCTAAGAAAATGCCATCTATGAAGTCTGAAAAGTTTGAAAACATTGGGAGTGTGATCCTATTTACAGATATAATTTGAATTATACTGCTCATTCATTTCCATTCTTGATCAAATACTTTTAATTTTATAAGCCATATTTTTTAGTGATTTCTAGAATGATTCGCAGAAAACAGTGAGCATTTTTTTCACGGAATTTGGTTCACCTTGAAAATAAAACATATGGAGTCTCATCCCAGATACTTAAGACTTTGCAAATTTATAAGCAGCAAGGTCTTTATATAAGGTCTTTAATCACAGTGTGGACTGTGGCACTAATCCGTTGCTTGGATTACAACTGAGTGTACACTCTGTGTCACAGCAAGCCTGCACCCTGGATGACCTTGGCTGGGATGAATCCTGGGTTCACAGATCCCTGTCACTCCAATTTGGCATCCAGCATTCTGTGTGGAATTTCCTTCTAAACAAATGTGGCTGACATATCTTTTTCCTATTCAAATTTGGCTTGGCCCAAGAAGGGCTCAACTGCAATGACAGATTTTGCTGCTCAAGGGATAGAGCCTGTGCCTCTATCCCCTTCCTTCCTCTTAGCCTCTGGGATATGTGTGGCCTCTGTCTGACACTGGGCAATATCAAAATATATTCAGCTAAATAGAAATTCATCAGGATGCCCAGTTTAATTAATAGTAAATGTTTCTCTGGTGGTTTAGGTTTATTTCCAAGATCTGGATTTATTTCGTCTTCCCTTTCCTCCCCTTCTGCCAGAGCAAAATGGAAACAGAAAACAAAGGCTTTTACTCTATGCTTTTCTTTTAGTTTAACATTTCTGTCCTATGAGACTACTATATATGTAAAATCATACAAGCAAAGTAGCAAATATATCCAGAGGTCTACTGCAAATTTCATAAATCACCCACACCTTTTTCCTGCTCTTCATGTGGCTCCAAGCCTGACTATATTGCTATGTACATAATTACTCTGGGCATAGACAGGAAGCTGAAATTTTGCCTGAGAAACCCTTTAAGAATGCCAAATTCATTTATGTGTTTTTCCAAAAAAGTAAAACTCGCTTTCTGGAGTTAACATTCCCTTTAGGCAGTTTGTGATCCATAGATTATTGACACAAAGTGCTGTAACTGCACTTTTGAAACCTTTATAGCTTACACAGTCTGTATCTGCTTATTCTGAAGAAATAATTACAGTTGTCCTTAGGAGCTTTGTGACCTCCACAGAGAAGAATCTTTTTTTCTTAAATGTTGCCATATTGCCTGTTCCCAGTTCAATTTTGGAATAATCATTATGCTTCTGCAGGATACAGTGTTGCAGTTTTTTTACTTCATGGGGCCTATGAAAAGCAGATATTTTCTCACTCATTTCTGAAATGTTGAATACCTTTGCTGAGATTATTTAAATGAATAGCTAAATTTAATAAGGTTTCCTAAACTTCCCTTTTAGTTGTACCAGTTGTACCAGTGTACCAGTGATGGTACCTACTTCCTGCATAAAACCCTTCCCATTCTATTGAGCAAAAGTCCTACAAAACAATTTTAAAATTATATTTTCTGTACATTGGCTATTGGTTCAGTATTCCTGGAATTTTTTTAATGTAAGGATAAGCAAATATAATTAGATACCTACACTTCAAACAAGTGTACGTCAAGAAACAAATTTTCTATTCTTCATCTTTAATTGTAATTTTTTTCATATTGAGTTATCTTGGAGTGTAAATACATACTGTACTTTATATGCCTCTATATTTTGATTCTCCACAAGAAAAGGAAGATTTGAAAGAAACTACAGTAGACTGACACAACAAAAAGGATACAACAAAAAAATATTAAGATTTATTTATTGCCATCTTTGCTATTACACAGAAACCTTTATTTCTTAGAGATAAAATACTGCTGTACCACCTCCAAAACTCACCTGTTTTGGAATTCTCCACAACTTTTGAAATTATTGGGTAATTTTGAATATGCTAACAGAGAGGCAGAGCTCTTAATGCTAATTAAGTTTCCACAAATTTCATGAAAATAGGCAACTACTAGGAGGTAAGAAATACTGTTATACTTACACTAAGCAAAAAATTAAAAAATCACTCATTCTCATTAGACACCAAAGAATCAACCTGAGAACAAGCTATTATGTGTCATTCACACATCAAAAAAAGCTTCAGCTGAAGGGGTTTTTGTTCAAAATTTTTTTTTTGGTTGGTTGGTTGGGTGGGTGGTTTGTTGAGTTGGTTTGGTGCTTCCAACAGTTGAGTTTGGTTTTGGTGCTTCCAACAGAAAAAAAGTCTGGTTGGGGAAGATAGAGATTGCTGATCAGAAGCTGAAAGTCAGCTAACTCACAACAGAGGCAGGAGAACTAGAACTCCAATGAGAAGTAAAAGCTGAGTGGAGAAAGGTATTACTGAAGTCATACAAAGCTGTGTTTTGGTAACTGTTGGAAGTCACCAAATCCATCCCATGCAGAATTAAGGATGTTATGGTCTTACACAGTGAGTTTCTTCCCTTTTCTTAGATTTGAATCTATGATCTTTTGTGTTGTTTTCCTGCTTCACAAGCATAAACAATTTGAATGGACATATAAGTCAAAACAGGAGCTCTCTGTTTAGCAATGACAATGGTCGAATACACAAAAATGATCATGAATCCTTCCCATGAATATTTTTCTAGTCTTCAACTAATTTTAGTTTATGGGCTTCTTGAGCTGCACACTGTTCCTATGCATTTAGTAATTCTTGATTGTTTTAACTTTCATGGACTTGTTCCAGATCCATATAAATATTTAACATGCATAACTTCCTTTGAAGTGGAGTTCCACCAGTCTGTCACTCATAAACCTTTCTTTTCCTAGTTTTGAACACCTTGTGAATTTTGTTTGTCTTTTGGAAGAAAGAGGCAACAGTTTTTCCCCACCCACCAGTCCCTATCACTCAATTTCATAAACCCCTACTAATTATTGCTTCTGCAGCCTGAGGACCTGACCTAGTTGTTGTTACATGGAGCCATTCCACACCTCCCCTGCACTTCTCTCAATAAGTCACCATCCTCCTAAACACTTTCTGAGGGAGCAGAGCTAGAACTGCTCACAATATTTGACTTGTCAATCAGACTCGAATCACAGATACATACAGTGATATGATGATGCTCTCTGTTTTACTGTCTTTTCCTAATACTGTCTAGCAGCAGAGTTGTGTGTTTGACTCCTAGTGGGATTGACAAGTACAACCATTCATGCAGGAACCCATAACTTCTCACTTGTTTGTTCAAGTCTAACAAACTTGTTCAGCATGAAAAAGAAAACACTAATGGCTTCAGATATCACTTTTTTTTTCATTTTTATTTTTGTCTGACCCACAGTCTGAAGATCAGTTACAGGAAAGAATTTGGGTCTTACAATAGATGTGACTGAGGCATAAAATTCATTTAGCAGCCGCTTTATATAATGTAAGTAATTATTTTGGTAAAAAAACCCTATTTCATAGTAAATGGTATATTTCTTTGCAATTAAATTTTCCTCACTTCTTTAGGAGCATATTTTAATAACGTCCACTTACAAAATTTTTAATGGGGCCTGTAAATATAAGTAATTAAGCTTAAGGCTTGCTGAATTAATCCTTAATGTGATCAATTTCTACATTTCAAAAACTATGGAATAATTGAGTAATTATTATAATGGATTTGTCACACTCACCAGTTTACTTTGAGTAATAAATATAGGGTTACATACCTGAATCTAAAGCCAGAGTTCTATAGTCTTTTCTACCTTTTTCAATTTAATCTCATTTAATGCTATTTTTCTCCCAAAAAATGTTCACCAGAATGTTTTAAAAAGTTTTAGTATCATCCCATTAAAAAAAAAAAGCTGAAAATCAAAATGTAAGCTTATGAAAACTGATGAGATTTCACTTTTCCCTGTATCTGTTTTGTCTTCAGGAAAGATGGAAAAAAGTGGGTAAACAAAAGTCTGGGAGTTAATTTTCAGTGAAAGTTTTGACTTGTGAAAATTCTGCCATTTTTCATTAACTCTCTTCATCTCTTTTGTATTCACCAGCTTCAATTCTCATTTTCATTTTTGAGGATTAGACCTCATCAAAACTATTTTTCCCATATCCATTAGCATCCTCTGCACCTGCCAGTCAAAGAAAGTGAGGTTGTGTTCAAAGTCTGTTCTAAAGCCTTGAAGTGCAGTAATTTCTTTTTCCTTTTTGTTAATGCATCTTTGCCAGCCTTGTCTAGTGTGGTTTCTCAGTGATGGACTGAGCACCAGGTACCTGTAACATACCTGTAGTGCCTGCTAGATGATCTTTGCAAAGCTTCTGTCCCATTAGGAATCAATGGAAATCCTCCCCTCTTTCACAATTACATTTGAGACACATCAGATAGCACTTATTTAATCAGTGTAATGGTTGTCACCTTAAGCAGTGGTGGTAATATATTTATTGAACCAAAATAAGTAAAAGGCCTTGTATAAATATAGGTCATGTGTGGTTACCTTTCCCAACTACAAATCTTGTTAGGAAATAAATTAGTTTGAAATGAGCTAGTTTCCAAAAGCCCATGTTGATTGGATTCATCGATGCAGTTATTTATTATTTGAGCCCATAATTTGCTAGGATCAATCTCATGGGCACAGGCCAATAATTACTCAAGGCAGCTTATTTAGCCTTTTACAAGATAGCTTATTTACTTAGTTTTGATTTTCCCAAACTTTCCTGTTGTTTTGTTACTCAACAACATACAACATTTTTAACCATTTCTTCTAAAACTTTTAGATGCAAAATTTTAAAATGGTGATTTCAGCATTTCTAATTACATGCTTCTGTCTTTTTTTAACTGATACTCTTATTTTTTCATCTGATAGAAGCATGGCAGTTGCAGTATGATTCTGTCTGCTTTTAATGCACTTGGGCATTCCTTATTTCTATTAGTCACTTTCCTATCAACTACTTAAACTTGCCTTCTTTTTATTTTTTAATCATCTATTTCTCATGTCCAACTAATATTATTTTCTATTTTTGTATTTTATGTATCAATTTATATGTGTATAAGGTATATAATAATTTTATATTATATTTATTATTTAATAATTTTATATAAGGAGAGAAATATATGGCTCAGTTTTAAGTTCCACTGGTTTTTTTTAAATTTACAGGTTGCTTTCTTGTCTAACTGTGGTATATTAAATGGCTATTAAGGTATTATTCAACCATGTTCCATTAATATTAATTGTATTTTTTTCTATTTAAATTCATTCTCGGAAGTATTTTGTCTGATAATTATTCCCAGTTTTTGTATAAATGTATATATACTTGTATGCAGTGATTATATATATACATACATAAAACTTTTTCTAACAAAAAGTAGTAGAAGTAATCAAATAATTTTTATTATTAAAATAATCAGGGAAAACCCTAGCAAGTCAGGATTTTTCTGTTCCTAAAAAGAAATTTTTAAATTACCTTCCTGAGAGACAGTAGCTAATCCTGTATCATTTCCCACCCCCCTCGATTTGATACAAACAAGATGAACCTGTATTATCTAAACTGAGATGATTAGACCTTATGGAGACTAGCAGTTTGCTAAGAACTGAAAGTGAGAATTCACCTTGGTGGATGTAGCAGTGTGAACTGTTACTCTAGAAATAGCAGGAGAGAAGTTTAAGAACATGAGGGAGACTTAACAATAGCTGTGATAAATACCATAGTTAGATTACCCTTAATTTGCAGAAACAAATGTTGTATTTTTGTGCTTCTTACCTTCTTTTATTTCTGGACCCTTTCGTGGACATAACTGAGCAAAAATCCAGTAAACTTAATTTTAAGTTATTTTAAATTGCACCTATATTATAACTCTTCCACAGCATTGTAGGCCATGTGCTAACAGTGCATAATTATTCTGCTAATGAAATGGGATTATTTGGCCTTCAGCATCACAGGAATGAGTAAGTAATTGAGGCACAGATTTATTACCTGATATTACATATCATTTAATGTCCCATTCCTCATATTTAAATGTCCAATAAATAGGTGAAAAAAGCAGCCTTTGTTATGGCTAGTTAAGTATCTCATACAAAAGCATGTGTAAATAGAAGTCATCTGTGAAGTTTAAAAATCTATTTAAAAATCCGTACTGTGCTACAAGTTTCCTAGTAGCCAGGACTACAGAGCAGAGGTTGCTTGCCCCAGTCCTGGCATGGTGGGAACTGCTCTTCAAGAGCTTTGCAAATGCCAAGAGCTCCTGGAGGAGCAATGGGACAGGGGGATGTGCCTGGAGAATAGGGCCCAGGCACTGGACCAGCAGATGGACTTGGCCCTGCAGTGTGTTCACCCTCGCTCTCTCCCTCCCTCTGCCATGGTGTTCCCAGGGAGCATCCCACAGCACTTCCAGGGCTCTGTGTGCTGGAAATACACCCTCACATAAGTGTATTCACCCCACTAATATAATAGCTGTTATTACACATTGTTAAAAGTTTTTAATGTCTTAAGTGCTCAGCTAATGAGGGCTCCACCAAGATCTTCATAAACAACTAAAGAAGGAACCTAGATGATTGAGCTGAAATATATGTCACCGTATTTGTTCATTTTGTTTGTTTTTCCTCAAAGGTTCCTATTCTTTTCTGCCCATTGTTGTTAGCTCATGTTAAATGCTGGCCCTGATATTGACAGGTTGTGGGTTTTTTTCCTTCATGTGCATCTGTTCAAATATCAAATTTAGAATCTTATAAATAGCACTAAGCTGATCCCTGTTGAAGCAAGAGGATATTTTAGGTCTTCTCCAACATGTAAATTCAACAGACTGGAGTTTTCATCAAATATCTTAAAACGTAAGTAACTTTAACTCCAAATCCTTTTGGAAAATAAATGTATCTCTTCTGAACTCTGTTATACAGAGTTAACCATACCTAGTTAAGCTATTATTTTGTTCTGTATAGTGACAGCAAAGGACGTTAAATACTTACAGGAATGGAACTATTGAGGTGGAGCTGCCAACTAAAGTTTCTTAAAGCATATTCCATGTGAAGTCTTCATTGAACAAATGCCTAAGTGGTGTGCAATTCCAAATAAAACCTCAGTAAATCGCTTGTTACAACTAATTTCTATTAATTCATATTTTAAATGTAAAAATTATTTATCTTCTAAATTTGGAAAACCTGCACAATTTATCAGCATGTAGAAAATAATATATGATTAGTTTTTACTTTGAACTGTTGGTGGAAAAAGGAAATAAGTCCCCAAAGATCAGTCTGATAATGGGGAAAAAGAGCAGAAACTCTAATATGCAGCATTTCAAGGTCCCTGATGAAATATAGTAATCTTTATCACTTTTATCTTATAAAGAGATTTGCAAAGATCTTTCCTATAAGCAGAGTGTGCATGAAAAATATTGAGATAACTCTGAGAATAACCATGAGGTCAAAAGCATATTTTGCCAATGGCATTTGGAAAGCTGAAAATGAGGGCAAAAGTGGAAAAAAAGGGAAATGTTGGGAGAGATTAATATCTTACATGAAAATCGAAGTAAATTGGATATGGATATGGTTATCTATCAGTCATGTTATGTAACTGCTCTGTGCGTTTTAAGGGTTTAACTACTTAAGTGCTAGCCAATTGGTGAAATACATTATGCATTTTACAAACAAATCCCACTCAGACCATTCCCTAAATCACTAAAGAACTTTAGCAGGGGTGAGAGAGGGCTTAGGAGGAATCTCACCAGAGAGTATAAGTAGCTGATGGGAGCAAATAAAGATGACAAAGCCAGAATTTTCAAAACCCTATTGGAAATGCTCCTGAGCAGCTTTTGCTGGCCCTGCTCTGGCAGGGGCTTAGACCAGGCAATGCCCAGAGGTGCCCTCCAGCCTCCAGCCCTCGGGGGCTGGGAGACTACCTGAGAGGATGTGCTGCTCCAAGCACAGCTATAATGTCTTTGACATGTGTGGCTCAGCATAAAGGTAACACTGAGGTGAAATAGGGTTGGTCCTTAATCTTGTGGATTTGCAGGTAGACCTGCCAATTTTGGAGTTGTTTTGTGGATTAACAGTCAGCCATGTGAATTACATAAGAAACACTGAGACCAAACATAAGAATTATTAAATATCTTTGCAGTTTGAAACGATAATGCCAAGAGGCATGTGATGAGTTACAGAACCAATGTGCTTAATTTCATACCTTACTTACGTAGGATCCAGGCAACCAGTCCTGCCTACACATGGATAGGGTACATGAAATGGGCCTTGTGGGTGTGAACTTCAGTAGTTATAAAAAGTTAGTCACAACGTAGAAGGAAAAATGGACAAGTTGTTCCTTTCTAATTCTAATCAGTCCATAGCTACAGAGCTGCACTATGGATCAGTAAGAAGGAAAGATATGCTTTGACATGATTTGTTTCACCAAGAAATCATCCAATCATCAATCCAATTCAATCATCCAGTTTGCTGCCTTTTGCCAGTCATGTTGCTGGCCAGTGAGAATGTTTTTCCAGTACTACTGATGTGCCAGCTATAGCTATGTCCTTGAATAGAAATCACAAATTTTGCAAACATATCTGTGTTTTTCTGTTGTTTGAGTCATGTATAATATTGCAAAACATAAATAGCTGTAAATAGTAATTATTTTTGAAATCCAAAGTACCTCCTAAAATCTTAATTTCTAAACATTTAGATATGGTCATATATTTTTAATGAAAGTAGGAAAATGAACTGTTTAAAATAATGGTTTACTTTATATATATATATACTTTCAAAATTACTTACATTATTTTTGGTAGAACTGAAAAGAAAGGAAGTCTTGTATACTGCTTGTAAATTAATATACTGTAATTTACAGTAACTACAGCAGATGAATTCCTCTTGTTACAGCTAAAGGAAGTAAATAGTCTATTTTTTTTAACTTCCAAATTATCATGAGCTTCTACAGAAAGATTCTCTTGAGTTTGCGGCTTAAGAGTTTGCAATTTTAAGTGTAGGACAGTTCAAAACATAGATTTTGGCTTGTTGCAAAGGCTATTGATTGACATTTGCAATGATTTTTCCCACCAGAATGTCAAATTTTGACCAGTTTCAGTTCGACTTTTACCAGTCTAATTATACCATAGATGACCAGGAAGAAGGTTGCAACAGCTATGGCTCAGACAAAAACCTCTGTGAAAGCAGAAAGTAAGTACGGGTTTGGTTTCAGCTTCCCTCTTCATTAGGTGCTGGTTCCAGGGCTGGCTTTGGGGCTTGCAGGAGCAGGAAAGAGGTTCAAGACATCATCTGGGCTTTTCCAAAGGCAGAATACTTATAACTGAACTTTTCTTTTTAAAAGATTGGATTTCATACTACTTTTATTAGTTACAGGAGTAACTAATAGATATAATAGATGTTACAGGAGTAATATCTATAACAGGAGTAACTAATAGGAATAACTGAGCTTCATGCTATTAATGTGAAATTTAGGGTGCATATTACAAAAAGTTCCTTAGGATCCTTCTCAGATTCAAGGGAAAAAATCTAAATATGTGGTTCTTTCATCAGCAGTATGGACTGAGGAATGTCACCAGGCTGCTGAGCAAAAAATTCAGCAGGGAGTTGCAGGGAAGGAGAGAGAAGGCATGCTCAGCAGCTCAGCACTCACTACCCACAGCGGGGACTGTACCCAGAAAATTTCCACGTTCCCCAAATTGAAAATAGGTGAAAAATAGGTTGTACATGGTGAGTAGCTCTAAGTTGTTTCTCACTGTATTTATGAGTTTTGCTGTTCTTTGCTTCTTGTCCTAGGAGCCAGACAGAAAAGCAACCTCCAGCTGGAGCTTTTGTCCCATCAGACATGCTTCTGTCCCCTCAGAGCTACACGGGTCAGATTTTGCAGCCAACATGCAGTCCTGACACCCTTGGTTACGTTGATGGATTTGATGAGGAACCTCCTTTGCTAGAAGGTAAAAATAATCCCACAGATGACGTGCGTGATTCCTGGAGGTACCTCTAACTTTTCTTTGCCAGCTAGTGGCAATCACTAAGGAAACCGCAGCAGAGCTGCCAAGTCTGGCGATGTGAGCTTCAGCCAACATCTCCTGGCCCCAAACCTACATTTCCTCCCAGGAATACTCCTTGGATTCATCCAACCTTATGGCGTATAGCAGATGTACTTTAACACCACTAGATGGCAGCATAACAATAAGTTTGTCATTCCCGCTCCCAAAATTTTTTCTCACTCTGCGTTTATCCCGCATACATATTGGCAAATCTATAATCAATAAAGACGGATAATCATCTTCTTCGCATATCTAGTAATAAATTTAGTCGTTTCCAGATGCTAAGTTGCTTGTTTCAGTGGGAAAGGAATTGAGAAAGCTGCATTCAGTTTCAATTAGTTGATCATTTAACCATATGAACAATGTCATTCTTTATGATTGACCATTCTAATGCTAGTGGCTGATTTTGTCACTTGCAAAATACTTGTGCTACATTTGAAAAAAAAAAAAAAAAAGAGAATTTGTCTGTGATTATTTCAGCATAATGTAAAAGGAGCATATTCAGCCTGCTAGTTTGGCATAGATGAAGGCAACTGAAGTTTTACGACTTAAAAGAGACTGCTGCTGCCTTAAAGCCAGCAAGATCATTCTGTTTGATAAAGATAACTGCTAGATCTCTACCTCTAAGACCTCCAACCATTTAACTCCCCATGCAGCTCACCCTGGGAAAAGGATGTTGTAACACAACTGCTTGTGATCTGCAGGTCTTCAGAGGCATTCCTATCCTTGTATCACATAAATCTGACCAAACCCACACATTTAATGCAGAATAGCTTTATATATATAGTGTTTTGGCTGAGCTAAATGTGATAGAGAGGTGGAACAAGGTAAAGGCTTGGATTTCCAAACAGAGCTAACACACTGTTAGTCTCAGTCACTCTGGCAGCAAATCTGAGCTCAACTTTTCCCTTACTGGAGAATCTTGGGGAAGATGATTCCTCATGCAAGCTTAAGTGTTTCTCCAGAAGTTATAAGATAAAGCTTTGCCCCAGCAAAGTTACTGGCAGAATTCCAATCAACCTTAATGGGAAAGAATTTTGTTCTGTTTCCCGGGGTCTCAGTAATTTATTTTTAAATGCAAACACCCCCCCACCCCCAAACTCCAAGCTTATAAAGCACTGTACAAAGTATTAACTTGCCTTGAAGGGACAAATGTCATTTTTAAGTGCTTTTGGCAGTTCAGTGTTAAGACACATTTCTTGTCAGATTTTCTAGAATTAAAGCATATATCTCTGTCCTTGGTGTTCTAGAGTATCTTAAATTCTGCACTTACTATTAACTTACATATTTTTCAACATCTAAATTAATGTGGCATTAGATACCTGTGTTTTAAATATAGGAAAAACAAATATTAACTAAAAAAATGCTGAGGGTGCTTTTGGTTCATTGCCTAAAATTTGATTTAATAAATTAATATTCCAATTTAGAATCAAAGCTGACTCTCAGATATACTGGGTTTATAGCAGGGACATAATGTTCCTACTACAGAACATGCCATCCTGCAACATTATCTTAATTGAAGCATTTGTTTGTAGTTTTGTGGTGTCTAATCGGTTTTTGTAAAAGAGTTGTTTTCTTGTGAGCAATTAACCACCCTGAAATTTCTTGTTGCAGAACTTGGGATCAATTTTGAGCATATATGGCAAAAAACATTGACAGTTCTAAATCCCATGAAGCCTGCAGATGGCAGCATTATGAACGAGACAGACCTCACCGGACCGATGGTTTTCTGTTTGGCCCTTGGAGCAACATTGCTGATGGTAGGATGTGGTAGAAATCTTCAGAGATTTTTTTTTTCCTAACAAGCTAATGCCTAGGTGATAATGAGTGTGAAGTGGCAGAAGATGTAGCACCAGCATAAAATGAGTCATTTTCTCCCAGTTGTTCTGAGATTATATATTAAAAATCTTCTTACTTTGAAAGTAACTGCATAAAGTTTAAATGTAGTGTACAGGTGACACAGGTAAAGTGATGTATTACTTCCAGTGGAAAGAAGAGACTGCATCATTTTTGGGGTGGGATTTAATGTGAACAAAGGACAGATCTGTGCCATATATAATCTGGAGAGGCTCTGAACAGGTTTTAAGGGAGGGAATAAAAAAGAAAAGCAGGCCAGTCCAGTTTTTCTAACACTCTTGCTACTGTTTTTAAATTGTCTTCTTTCAATGTTATTTTAGAGAGTACAGAGACATAAACATAAAAGAAATCTTTATACAGCTGGAATAATTGGAAAAAAAGAAATTGAAACAGTCTTTTTTCCACCCTTAAATTTGCAATACCTTCCTATAAATTTTGCTAGTTCTTTTTTATTTTATATTCCTTGTTCTATGTTGTCTGCTTAACAAAATATAGTAGCCTGTACTTGACCTCCTTCTTCTTTATGAATATAGCTTTCCTACAGGAGGAAAGTTTAACAGGGTTGTACTGAACTCCAGATTTATCTATATTTCAGTGGCAACAGGGGCTCTCCAGTGTTGCTGAAGTACAGCTCTGATTGTTGGCAGCAATTCATCAGACAGGGATAAGGTGGGACCATTCTGGGAAGGGCTTTGCTGCTCTGCAACTGAGGTGAGAGGAAAGGGGCTCTAATTCTTTATTTCCTCTGTGATAAATAGTGCTGAATCAGAAGGTTCTTGAAAGCTCTTACTCAATTTGTAATGTCAGTGCAGTACCTTGAATGTGCAAACTGCAATACAAATGGCAAGTAGTATTATTATTTATGTCCCTATAAAAATAAAAATCTTTTAAAAGGGTGGAAGAGGCAGGAGGAAAGGGAATAAAAGGAAAAGAAGGTGGGAAGCTAGAGAAGACAGGCTATTTTCCACCTGGAGAAATAAAGGTATGAGGGCAGTAAAAGGAAAAGCTTGAATTAATTACAATCAAGAAAATAGAAGGAAAGTTAAAGGAAAGAATGGAAAAAATTGTTTCCTGTTCATTTTTCTCCCTGAATAGCCAACAATTATAATGAATAATAAACTATTATTATTGAAATAAATTACTTTAATTATCATGCTTTTTCTGGGATATTACGCATTTTAAGTGTCATTAGAAAACCAAGTGTTTTCAATGCTCCAGTTTTAGGGCAGCAGAACACCTCTGATACAATCCGGTGTTTTTGTGCCATAACTTCACAGCAGTAAGTCTATGGGTTTATCTTAGAAATTCAGGCTACCATTTTCTCTCAGATGCATTTGAATACTAACGTGTCTCTTCAGCTGTGCAAACTATGATATCCTTCTGCACTTAAATAAGTATCTTCTGATAGCACCGGGAACATAATTTGGTTGAGAGCTTGTTTCCAAAAATAATGTATACATTTTCTTTAGTTTGAGCTTTTTAACTATGTAAAATTATGCAAATATATTCTTCAAAGGGTAGCAGTTCTTTCAGAGAAAAAGAGGAAAGGGCTGCTAGCCTGGCAGCAGGACTTGTTCTTCCTCATGTTAGTGTAAAACAGGGCAGCTCCACTGTAGGCAGAGAAACAATGGCAGCACAAAATTTAGCAGAAGCCTGAGTCTCAGCTGCTTTGCATTTTACACTGTCATGTGTAAGAAATCAGACTTCCCCACCCTCTTCAGCTCAAGGTAGGAGTACCCACTCCAGGCAGATGCAAACAAGCACACCAAGTCTGACTTTCTGCTAACCTTGCTCCTTCCGCAGGACAAATTTAGCTCTTTCCATTCATCAAAGCCTGTCAGACTAATCAAGCCTGATTCTGGTTTTGCTTGCATCACTGTGAACTGGGAATACTCCCATGTGTGTGAGTCAATATATTTACATATGTTAAGTAAGACTAAAATCAGAACCAACATATTCAGCTGCTTTTTCTTTTTTTTTTTTTTCCCCTTCTCTCATAGCCTTGCACCACAAATCCAACATTTCACTAAGTGGAGATTTAAGCTAGCTGTTGGTGCTAGGGCTCCCTTCAACTCTGGCTCAGGAATTTCTTAATCTTAAACTAAGCTAATAAATAGTGCTGTGTAGAATAATTAAATACACTGAAACAAACAGTCTAAAATATAGCTTGTAGTTGATGCATCTGTTTTGAGACAGAATTTTACTTAGCTGGTCTATAGCAAAGGCTGCCCCAAACCGTTGTGGGATAAGTAAAGTCAGAGGTCTTCTCAATCCTCCTTAGCCGTCATGGGAGATATACTACCAAATATCA
Source organism: Entomyzon cyanotis (assembly GCA_024500445.1). Taxonomy (NCBI): domain Eukaryota; kingdom Metazoa; phylum Chordata; class Aves; order Passeriformes; family Meliphagidae; genus Entomyzon; species Entomyzon cyanotis. Next base: position 19,506,429 of record JAKEPQ010001009.1, on the reverse strand, counting down.
CAAAACATGATAAAAACTTCAACAATGTTTCCAGGAAAAAAACTAAGTGTTTATTTCTGATTTATGAATGTTTTTTTGATATACAGAAGGGAAAATGACAGTATTGCATAGCCAACATTTAGTATTTAATTTGTTAGAAGCTTGAAGAGAGAGAAAAAAATATTTAACAGTCTTTTGTGACTGTTTATTTTGGGGAGTGAACAATGCCCTTATGCCTGGAGGTGATCCTTCAAAATGATGGCAGGAGATGAAGGAGTTGGTGGTGCTGTGGCCACAGTTGCCTGTTTTACTAGCTTTGTGTATAAATTAGAAAACATCAAGCTCCAGGCTGCCAGGCTGCTACCTTTCAGAGGCAATAAATTCAAACAAAGGAATAAAACCTAGAAGAAAAAAAAAGCATCTGGGATTTTTTCATTTGTCAGAACAAAAAAAGAACACAAGCTGACAGTTACTAGCAGGTTTTTGTTGAAATGAATGTGTTGCATTGATCTAAGCACAGAGATGTGTCTTTCTTATGGTAGTCAAGGGGAAGAATGGTCACATTCACCCTGAAAACCAGCATTGTTTAAGCAAAATTTTACTAATTTTTTGCAGACCTGTTTAAAGCTGAAGGTTTGTAATAAAATGTGAACAATAAAATATGGTAACCTGGGTTATCATATTACTTAGGACACTTTTCACAGCCCCATATACAGTTATTGAAAATTCATTTCCTGAGACTAAAATGATTTTCAATTACTAAAATGTACTTTCCATAATTTCTTCTTAGTGTGTTGCCAGTTATACTTTCCCGAGTCTCCCAACCAAGTCCTGTCATATTCAGAGCCCAATGACAGTAAGTCTCAGAATCAGCCTTGTAGTTCTGTGTCAAGCACATTTTCTCAATTGCACCTTGGAGTTATTTATACACGAAAATCACCCAAAAGTATCAACTGTGGTTCACAATTGAACTGATGTAGGTGAGGCACAGAGAGTGTCAACAACGAGAGGTAACAAACCTGAACCTAATTCTGTCTTCTCCTAGCACTTGCTCACTGCTCACTCCTGACACCTCATGCTTACTGGTATTATTCCAGGCAGGAAAGGTTCATTTTGGCTACGTGTATGGGATGAGTGCCATCGGGTGCCTGGCCATGCATGCCCTGCTGAACCTGATGAGTGTCTCAGGAGTCTCACACGGCTGCGTCGCAAGCGTCCTGGGCTACTGCCTGCTGCCCATGGTGATCCTGTCCTCTGCTGCTGTTGTCTTCTCCCTGCAGTAAGTACCAGTCTGTGCCAACAGGAATCCTAGGAAGGACAGTAAGTCAGATGGCTGGTGTTGTGCAAAACATTTTATAAATGCTCACATAGTGAATTTTGGCTTCTGGAACTGTAAGGCAAAACAACATTTTGTTTGTGTGTATGGGTGGAAACAGACAAAACCGGACTGTATTTGAGAGGGCTGGTATACATTCATTTTGATGTGAGTCTTTAATTCCACTGCTTTCCACTTGGACTGGGAGTGCTGTTGATTTTTGCAGCAGCCTCAGATGGGATTTTTGTTTTGCGGAGCTAACAGTGGCCAAACTCAGATATTAATTTTAAAAGCAACTGCTGAACTTTGTGTTTATATAGCTGGTTCTCCTGTTTCTTTTTTGGTCAGAGCATCAGGCCTCCCATCTTTATGTTTCCTTTCCTACTAACTTCTGTGGGACAGAATGAAGTAGCAAAGTAACTCTTAATGATAAGGAAAATCAGAACAAATGTTTAAGATACACTAGAGTCATACATTCTGAGTTACGGTGCAATTGCAAACCTGAAAATAACTGAATACTTTGAAAAAACAAATGTGTAGTGGTGTATGCATCTGTGCATATGTGGGGGATTGTTCAGTCATATTCTATGAATTGGAAATTTTTTTGGCAAGCCTCTCATTCCTCCTCATTTGGTAAGCCCTTCGAGACACAGTGTTTATCTCCCTGTTTGCATACAGCAAAGTACAAGCAAGTTCCAGATCTTGCCTGGAGGCCTTGAGCAGCACTTTTACCTATTGTTACCGTTATTAATGATCGTTTCCCTCCTTAGTCTTTGTTGGTCTCTCATATTCTTAACTCTCCAATCTGTAACGTATGGAACTTAGCAGCTGATGAACAAGAAAGTGCCCCTGTTTTTCTTTGGAAAAGCAGAATTCCTGTGTGTATATGTATATATATATATATATATATATATATATATATATACACTTTTCCTTTAAGGAAATTGTGTGGTGGAATTCAATTTTGTCAAAATTCTTGTTACATATTTCTGTGACCATATGACCATATTCCATGTATTAAAGTGTTTCTGAGCTGTCCTTGACAAGATGGATGATAGTGACGCTGAAGAAGCTGTTTATTCTCCGTTCTCCTGCACTTCCCATATTTTCTTGATTAACCTGTTTAATAATCCAGCCTAATAAAATGTGCAGATACATAATCATAAAACAGATGGGGTGAATTCCAAACCAGCTGTTACAACCATGCAGGGTTCTGTTTTCTGTACAAGGAATCCCCAAGCACACGCCACACATTTGTAAAATGCTGTGAATTTACAGAAAGCACTTCTTTTGAAAATCTATAAATACTAAAGTGTCACAGCCTTTACAAAATTAAACTGTTATTAATAAAATGAATTGATGACATTAAGTACCTCTTGACAGGATTCTGCAGTCCTTTCTCATTTGGTATATGAAACTGCTTGAACACAGCAAGTACCCAGGTTGCACATGCTATTAAAATTAAGTGACAACTTTTAAACATACATTTAATTATTTTTAATTAAAAAATTATTTTAAATGGTAAAGAAAAGACAGCAATACATTTATAATTTAAAAAAAATATTTATAAAAACCATTATTTGTATCTCAAAGTTTAAAGATATAATCTAAATTCTTTTTCACCAAAAGTATACATGGTATAATGCACTCATCTATGGCAAAAATACGCAGTAATCAAATAAGTTTAAATTTTCATGATTAGCTATTTCTCTGTAACTAAATAAACCAAAATATGGAACATTTGGGGTACTGAATAGTATCAAGGTGAAAACCAGTTTTCTTACTCAAATTTGTTTGGAAATTGATTTTTTTTGTGCCCACCAATGCTGTCATCATGTGTGAGCCCAGGTTTATTAGGCCATCTTTCTGTGAGAAACATCAATAGACGTTTTTCTTGCAGAAAGCAACAATTCTTTAATACCAAATCCCCAAGCAGGGTGGTAAAGCTACTTCCTTAACTAAACAGTGAAGGAAATGAATGCAAGCGCAGAGTAAGAAATTCTTAGACCCAATGATGCAAAGGACCCATTTGGTGACAGCATCTGCAGGGTGTGAGAGAGAGAGTAGGGAAAAGGGTGGTGTGAGGAACACACTCACATGTGTCCCTCCTCAATCTCACACCAGTACAGTCTCAGTCCTCTTGATCACTGTAAACTTGACATCTGCCTTTTGCCATTCTATCCCATGATTGGATTTGACCCTCATGGACATGCCAGATGCAAGCACTCTGCCAAACCATTCCTTTTGGCACTAACACATTGTTAGATCGAGGACTAAATTTGTAAGTGCACAGTGGTATCTCTTGATTCCAACATGATTTTTATCCCACCTTTCCCACTTGCTCTCTGCCAGTCCTGGAACAAACGGTGAGAGGCCATTGGGCTTCAGTACAAGGCAGAGCAGCCACAGCTCTAAATCATGCTACCTTGTGATAGCTTCTAAAGAGTCATTAAGCTAGCTGAAAATTGTCATTGCACAGTATGTTCCTATTGCATCCCATCCCTCTGCCAGCATGGGCACCTGCTCAAAGAGGCATCCATACCAGCTCTGAACTTCTGGCTCACTATTCAGGTGAGCAACTTAGAACCTGTACTTGGAGAAGAGGCCAGGAACTTGTTTTACAAAGCCCAGCGGAATTTCCCTGAATGTCACTATATGGGGTTAAAGAACACTTAAACTGAGAATATTAAATCACATCATCTTCCATGTTTTATTTTTAACTTGAAGTTGCAATGAGGTGCTGACTCACAGTAAAATCAATTATTTCCTTCCTGCCTCAAAGGCCCAAGAGCTGACAACACCAAGTACCTTATTGGCCTGGTGGCTGGATTGCTAAGAAATTAACTATTTTATGTGATGTGATTGAATTAAGTAAACTAAGTCAATTACATAGGGAGAGCTTTGTCCATCATGGTTTAGTTGCAATAATGATATTAGTGGAGATGATTTCTGATCAAAGGACCTACCTGAGTAAATATTTGCAGTCTGTTTTTCCCTTCTGGTTCTGTTATGCTGGTGCTTGGAAGAGTGGGGCACCAGGAAGGCCTTTAGGAAGTGGCAGAGGTTTATTCTTCCTCAAAGTCCTTGAGACTGACGCAGCAAAAGTGTGTAAAGCAGCTATCTCATTATGTACTTCAGCAGTGTATTATGCACATGATCTCATGCATTTTACAGAAGCAGGCTGCAAATAGAGTGCAAAGAAAGCATATGTGAAACTTTATTTATTGGAAAGACTTTGTTCCCACAGGGTTTAATAGTGAGCCCTCTGTAATCTGCAGGAGTATTTCTGTGGGCTTTTAACCATAGTCCCACAATCATCAGTTCTCCAGGCCACCCTGCTCCTGAAAGGTGGCACAAGGTAATTTCAAAAGGGCCTAGCTGTCACCAAGAGGTAGGATAGAAAGTCATGGCCCTCTCAGTGTGCAGAGAAGGATGCTAAGATGAGCAAAATATTTTTCCTTGGTGGTTCTTTTCCTACTCATGCTCAGTGGGCTCCCTTTTTAAAAGGCCAATCAAGCTTTTTCTTGGGACATCTTTCTGCCCACCCAGCTGGTGTGAGTCTTTCAGAGCCTCTCCTCAGAGTCTAAGGCACACTTAAAATCTGTGCTCTGTCTTACAGAAATGAAATCCCTCCAGATCATCAGGCTTCCTGATGGAAGAGTGGGTCTGTAGTGTCATTTTAGAACCTAACAATTTCTACAAGATGATTTCGGCTGCAATAGGAACTTGGCTAACTTTAATATTAAACCTTAGCAGCTGCAGCTGCTGGACACCCAGGAGATTTATTTGGAAACCTACAGTTCTTTCAGCAGTACTTCTGATAAAGCTTTTATCCACAAATTACCTTTTTGTTTGCAGTTACAATTTTAATTTGCTCTCATGCTTGACTTTCAGTATGTCAGTCAGTTGTTGGTTCTTCCGGTGGTTGTTACCTCGTCAACAACATGCTGCTAGACATGAACTTGAGTTTGGTAAGATTTGATGCTATATATAATAATACGTGGAATCTGTCATGTTTCTTTTGTGTTTTGCTTTCTCCTAGGGGGATCCCAGGAACTGTGTTAGCTCTGTTTATTATTGGATGGTGCAGTTTGTCAGCTTCCAAAATTTTTACCTCTGCACTGGCTATGGAAGGTCAGCAGCTCCTGATTGCATACCCATGTGCTTTACTTTATGGACTTTTTGCACTTCTAACAGTTTTCTGAGATGTATTTTCTGCTAGTTTTCTTACAGCCTGTTCATGGTTGTGGGAGGGGCAAGGGGTTATTTACTTATTTTCACATTGCCTAGAGTGGCATTAAGTTCCATTAAAAAAATTAGATTCTGTGACTTACTGGTTTTTTTCCTAATGGATGATAATAAAATAAAAAATCAAGCTAACAGGTAGATTGCCTCAAAATAATGGTGTTTTGACAGTCTTACAGCTTAAAGAAAAGAAATTGTATTGAGAAGGTAGTAAAAATGAAAAAAAGAAATAAATTATAATTAAGATAAAAATTCTGTTCTGAGTACTTATAATATAATACATATGCTGGAGAGTAACTGGAATGCAATTATGTAAATATTTAATAGACATAGTAAATCAAGAGAAAATACATATTTATTTGTTTAAAAAAAACCAGCTTGCCATCTTATATAATTACTAATTAATATCTAGAATTTGTATGTGTGGGTTTGGGGTTTTTTTTTAGTAACAGAAGACTGAGTGACTGTGCTGTCTGACATTGAAAAATTGGCCAGGAACAGGTTGATACAACAGAAGAAACCTAGGAATGTCTTCTTGTTGTTTTTTTTTGGTTTTTCTTAAGAGGTGTTGCTGTCCAAAACACCATTGTACTGTCTTAAATGCATAGTAAACGTTATATTTTAAAATTGCCACTAAACCACTGCCTGTTGTAACTGCAGGAAAGCACCACACAAAGTAAAGGAAACTCCTAAAAATGTCTCCTGAAAGACAGAACTGTATTTCAACAAGCAAGATGCAAACCTCCACAATTTGATCTGCCCCTCAAAAATCTGTTTGCTGCTTTTAGTTTTAAAGGAATGAAACATTTTTATAATGGCAATGAAGCACACAGTGCACAAGATGATGTTTTAAAATATGATCTTAGAGGTATCGAGCCATCAAGAGGATTTGGAGATGTGTGCAGTCAAAACATGAACAAAATCTGGGTATGCAGTGGAAGAGAAAATGAAGGTAGGTGTAGAAAGAGTTAGGAAAAGTAAATAGATGAAATAAATGGAAATGTGAAGGAAATAAATGGCAGCAGATTATTTCTTCAGTGTTTTAGGGTGTCTTTCTTCTTGATGCATATTCCTATGATCTTAATTATCGAGATCAATTTATTGATTGTTTTGTATTCTTTGGTGAATTGTTTACAAAATATTTATCTCCCTAAACAGAGGGACAGTGATTCTGGGACAGAGGGTCCTGATGCTGCAATCAGTTATGCAGAAGTTTAGTATGGCAAAAATGCTCAAGAATACATAAAATTAATTGTGTTCCCAATCCTTTTCAGGTCAGAGGTAAATTAGATGATCAGCTTGTCCTCAAGCTAGTGACTCTTTCTGAATTGAAAAAGCCTTTGGTAAAAATATTTCCCATTGCTCTCATATTTGGTTTTTTTTTTTTAAGAACTCTTATGCAAACACTCTGGAATTCATTTCACTGAATTCCAGTGGAATTAGTTCAGGCTAGAGGTCATGAGAAGTAAATAAAAGGTAATGTATACCTAGCCAATTCCTTAAAAAATCACAACTCATTTATGGAAAAAATGCTGCGTTTATCCATTTCTTTACTGCAAGGCTAGAAAAACAGGAGCAGAGAGGCCAAGTTGGAGGCATGACCTTGGAGCAAATTGTGGCTATAACTAGGCAGGATCTGGTTTCATGTAAATGGGAATTGTGTGAATTTGGAAAATCAGCAACTGTAAACATGACAGATTTGACCCTTCTGTATCAGGGAGTAAATCTGACCGCAATAAAGCACAGATAAACATGTCAAGTGACTGCAGGGTATGGATATAAAAATCAGGCAGTTTGATTTACCATGCATTAATGGCATTCTCATGTCTAAATGGGGAAAGATTCATATGGCTTCACTAGTTGTAGAGTTCAGAAAAGATGGTTTAGAAACATTTTGGTCCATTTTTGTCCTACACGTCCTATTATCATTCATACTGTCTAAAACAAGAAAAAAATTACTCTATTCTGCAGCACTTTATATTCATTCTCACCCTGATCTGTGTGATATGAATGGCAGGGGAACCAGTGAATCAAGCCATCAATTTATCTTTTGATGTCATAGACAAGTCAAATTACTTATGGGGAAAATGAACACCTTGAACTTTTGCCACAACATTTACAAAGCAAATGGTTGTCTAATTATAGTTTTATGTTTATTCTCTTGGAATTTGTAACTTCTTCCCTTTCTTCACTGAGCCACATCTTCATAATTTTGAATGCTGAGTTCTTAATTCCGGTAACTTCCGTTGCTTTACTGTTTACCTGTGCCAATTTCTTTGTACCTGTTCCCAAGGGATTTCCAGTAAGTGGCACATGCTGGTGCTGTGCTCCCAGTATGGTGTCCTTCAGGACTCTCTATGCTGACTGAGAGGGTTTGACTCTCTTGGATGTCCTTCTACTTCTTTGAAACAAGATTCCTCATTGTTACCTAGCTTTCCCTTCTGAAGATCAGCATAGATATGGTGATGCTTTTGACCATGTTACACTTGTGTGTAATTCCTAAATCTAAAAATATTATGGTCACTATTACAAACTGTTACTTCATTAATAATAAATGTTATTTTGATCTAAGATCGATTTAAAACATGTCTGTTTGGTAATAAACTCTTGTTCTGACTCTCTGAACAGGCTTTCCTGAAGCCATCTAGCTTTCCTGTATTTGCTTTTGCCTGGGCCATCATATCTAACTCCCTCATATCTTTCCATGGAAGTTTAAATACAAGCCTGGGAAACTCTTACTTTCAGCCTGAGAAAGACAGCATTATAAAGTAGTATAATGGTCACTGATAATGACTTTTAATTCATGCTTCCCACCCCAAAGATTTTAAAAAATTCATGAGACTTGCAAATAAGGTTCAGAGCATAAAGGGGAAAATAATTGTGGTTTTGGAGAGTGACGTTTTCTAATTTATCTTTGGTTTCTTGTTCTTCATAGCATGCACAAAAAAGTTCAGTTCTAAATGTGCATTCACATACAAAAACAGGCACTTACATAGGTCCTTTATTTTAATTCAAAGGGTGATATAAGTGTTGGACGTGCAGTATGGCAGAGGTATAGGAGACTGTTTGCCTGCCTTCCACTACACTTCTTGTGTTCCAGGCATACTCAAGGTCACCCTCAGAAGAAAGCATGCAGCATTCTGCTGTAATATAAATATTTTGCTGTTCTGTTGCAACTAAATGCAGGAGGGTATGAAAGTGAACATATTCTGAGTGAGAGGAAACTGTAGCATGTGGCTGTTTGTGCAAGGGCAATAAAATGGTTGTATCTGAGTAACAGCTGCTGACAAAACGTCAGGTTGCATCCAGAGACCTCTTCTCCCTGGCCACTTCTGTAGTCTCAAAGTTCCACTCTTTATCAAAAATCATCTTGTCACATGTCATCTCTAATAGGTTATAATATAGACCTTGAGTGGTTTAACTGTTGGTAAGCTGAATTGAGGGTGGAAAGCTGCTGACACATTGAATTGGACACATGCTGTGCTTCTTGGTGAAAAAGCTCCATTAGCAAAGGGTAATACTTTCCCATTTTTTTTTAGCTAGGAAGCCACAGAAAGCTTATATACAAAACAATGACCTCATTTCATGACTGTGTTGTTTATGTCATTTGAGAATGACAAAAGACAGCTCTGTGTCTTGACTTAGACCTCTCTTGTCACCACTTTATTTCAGAGCTTGCTAAACAGCCATCTTCACATATTGGCATTTTCTGCTCCCTGAATGATCACAAGTGAATTTTACAGGAAGGCTGAATTACTCATCTTCATTGCTATCAATAACGGGTATAAAAGAAGCAAAAATTCAAGAAAGTGTGCCTGTTTTAAATTTCCCTATTTTCCCTATTGTCAAGACCATATTTAGTGGTCAGGCTATTGTGGGCTTCTTCATGCCTGGCAGATAAGAATACATGATGTACATAAGAATATATGATATACATAGACATATGTAAAAATAAAGATATGCATATACATGATAGTCTGCAAGACACTGGAGCTGCAACAAGTTCTGAACACTAAATTGCTGCTTTTTCAGGGCATAGTATCAACAATCTGTTCACCCAGCCTGGGAGATGGTGTATGTCCTTCCAATGAAATCATCAATTGTAGCATCTGATAAGCACTGTGGGGAATCACAGTACATAATGAAAAAGCTCTTGGTGACACAATGCACTTACTGGTTAATGTATTTCCTGGAAGATAACAAAAGGCTACTGGATCAGCAAGTAATGGGTTACTGCAGCATAATGACTAGAAAAATCAACTGCATAATTAATGTCAAACTGCCTAGAACATTGTAATAAGAAATTGATCTCTACCTGTGTTGGTATCATTCATGGATATATTCCTTTCCAAAATCTACTCTCTGTCAAAATTTCACTGATTCATGTTCAGTTAGCCTCTTGCCTGTTTTTTCTAAGCAAACTGCAAGTGAGAAGTACCAATTCTGTAGCTGTAGGCCATGACTTGTCTTCTTGAAAAATCTCATCTCCTCAATGCTCCTGATAGTGCATTCTTAGGAAAGGTCAAAGCAAATACAAGGGCTGTGTTTTAGTTGTTTGCCAAGTGCTTTTGAAAGAGTAACATCTGCGACAATGACAATATGTTTGCTGTGATTACCGAGCACATTTATTAGACTTGTGGTCTCATCATTAACTTAAAACTGCCCAGTGACCTTGGTGCTGCATCACTGAACTAGATGGACGATGCGATTCACCGTGATCTGCATACAGTTGCATAATAAAGACCTTGGCCAACACATACCCTGTGCTCTGGTAGCATTTTAGTTACAACTAACAAAACAAACAAACAAAAAATCATTTCCCTTCTTTTGCCATGACAATAAGTGAACTGGTAATGAGTGAGAAGAGGTCACAGAAACACCAAACACTCAGAGTTGTAAACATAACAGAACACGTGGGAAGCCACTGCTTTGCAGAGAACAAGGGGTGGATTTTCAAAAGCACAAAGGTCAGTCAGTCCCATCAAAAGTCACTGAGATCTGAGCTCAAGTGTGTTATTCAGTGGTTTTCCTGACAGCCTCTTGACAAGCATTCCTGAGCAATCAAAATGCAAAAAGCCACCAGGCTACCACAGGCAGTTTCCCAGAAGGCTGGTGACCCACATAAAATTCTGGGTAGAGACAGCTGTAGCAATCAAGCATACAAAACTCTCTCAATGTGTGGTTGCATAATGTAATCCCTGGCTACAACTTTATTCCTTTGGTTATTTTCTAGTTTATTTAACCCTTATCTCTGGACATTGAGTGGCCACAGTTTGTCTAGCTCAAGTTCTAGCAGCTTCTCCTCTCAGCTCTAAATGTATAGTATGGAGATTTACTGAGCTCTGGCTTTGCTCTTCAGCTTAGTGAATTTCTGGTTGTTCTCAATTCTGACCCTTAGCACCTGTTCTCACTCTGTTTCTTAGCCAAAATTCTTCTTTCTGATATTATATTTCCTTTCTTATATTATATTTCCAATATAATATGTTGTTCATGGTTTTAGTCATAATTTTGCCATTTAACAGTCTGCACCCTTGTACTTCTTTGATAATCCATCTACCTTCTAGAAAATACATGCAGAGGAGGAAAGAATGCTAGTGGATAATGTGAAAATATTTTGGAAGTAAAACCCTATCAGCACTTGGCCATCATTAGTCCTTTTTTGTCTACACCTGACTGTGAAATTAACTATGCAGTTAGGATATGTTATCTAATCAGTAGTGTTGAGAGAGAAAGCTCTAGTATGCTTTTTGAGTAAACATAGTAATTTTAATGCAAATACTGTGTTGACACCTGAAATATGAACAGGGCCTTAGAGGTGATATACAACTGCATGTCTTGATGAAAAGACTCCAGAAACAAATACCCTAACCTTTAAAGAGGCATAAAGTGAGCACTAGATTTTATCTCTCCATGTAGAACAATGAGATAGACATGCATTACTGTTCCATCACTCTTCTGAACTGCAGACTGAATGGAGGAAGAGCACTGTTGATGCACTGCAGAATGCGAAACAGTTTAGGCAGTTATTCCTTGTGAAAAGTAGTAATGACACTTGGCTCTTCAGAAGAAGGAGGCGTGATAATTTGATCCGCTTTAAAGTGCACTTGTGCATTTTGCTTGGTGAGTCAATTTGCTGGAGGAAGATGATACTAAGTGACACTAATAACCACAAAAAGGATGAGTGCAGCATAAATTTGCTTATATTTCAGACATTGTGCACATGGTGCATTGAAATCTGCAGAGTGTTGCAGAGTAGCAGCGCTGTGATGTAGCTCACCTGCATAATGAGTACTGCTGAATAACTGTTGGCACTGCGTAGGAAACTCTTTGACTGAGATATGAGCGTACCTAATGCTTCCTGCCTTATAAAAAGGACGACTTCTCAAAAGAGAAGATCACCCTGGAGACGTGAATTTCTGAGGGCAGACATTGAGGTGATATGTTTAATGGAGCACTTTGCAGTTTGCTTCACCACCATCCCTGCCTATATACTTACATTCTCTCTTTCCAGCACACCAATCTGATTTATTGCTTGGGTCCTGCTGCAAAGGAGGAAGCTCAGATCAGTTGCTAAGGTTAGTTGCTAAGACTAACCCAAAGTGCAGAAAGAATCTCCACAGAAGTGTCCACTGGACGCACAACCTTTGTTCGGTGAATAATGTAGAGATGTTTTTGCTAAGATAAATCATGCCTCTCTCTGGGCTGCTCTTGGCCAAAAGATGTACGTATGGCTGTTCAGCTCCTAGGCTATGGCTAGGGCTTATTGAAGAGCCTTTACAGGTCTTCATCTGGTTCTACCAAAGGAATATTATGTGTTACATTATCAAGCAGAATGAACGGCATTTTCCTATTTCAGACTAATTAAAACTTAAATTTTTAGCTGTTATAGCAGCTGAATAATAGATTAATGAAAAAAATCAGTGCAGGAAAGAGCACCTAGAGGCTATTTAGTCCATCCCCTGTCTCAAAGAGATGTTTCTGATTTCTGGTGACTTTCCTTTAAAACTCCAACCTTTCTCTCAGTAGATCTTTCAAGTGAAAGAATAAACATACTGAAGACCTGCACCTTCTTTTAGTGGTAGGTGGTATATGCTGGACAGTGTATGGTTGTTTCTTCTATGTGTGTATATATATACATATATTGCGTATGCACTGGCAGGCATGGTGAAGGTAGGTTCACTGACAATAGAGAGCTGGTTATCTGGTTTTCAGTCATCAAGTTATAACAGAGATCATGATGCAACTCAAAGTGCTAGAGGATTCCCACAGAGTCTTGTTCCACTTTTCACATCCTTATTGCTGATTGCTGGAAACTTGAAGGCCATACCACAGAAAGAGTCTCTATATACATGCCTGATTTCTCATGTTTTTTGCTTAAAAATATACTTCTGACTTTTATCAGAAAAGGGATACAGAGCTAGATGGGGCTTTGGTCTGACTAAAGACCATAATTCTTATCCTTAGAATTATTAATCTAATCCTCATGGCTATTATGCAGTGCCTAATCAAGAATGATACCTAGGCAAAGTACAAGCAGAGAATAGTGCCTCTCTCCCAGAGCAGCTTATGCTGGTGAAATATGACTACTGTGGCAGCACACAATTGCATTAAAAATATCATTGCATTGAAACACTGCAAAGCTTTAGCTCTGTATAGCCTGACTACTGCACCTCAGAAGGCACTTTGCTCTGTAATCACTGCAGTATGGTACTAATGAGCTTGTTGGGCTTTGTGTGCTTTACTGCACAGTTTGCATTCTTTGTGTACTTGGGCACTTGAATGTTTTCTAGCTGTGCCAGTGGTATTTGTATTCTGATTGCTTAAAAAAACAATGCTGCACATTTAAGGAAAATCACAATGCAAATACAATGCATGGAAACAGCAATAATATCCTTTGTGTCCACAAATCCCTATGTATGCAATGTCATGTGTTCAGATGTGAATGAACTGGGCAATGTGAAGCTACAGCGTCAGTTGTTACATAAATTGTTTACATATGCTTACCAAAATTTTTCAAGCAGTTCAAGTAGTTAAGGGGATAAGGTTTTTTTCCAATTAAAAAAAAGGAATTCTGGCTAATACACTGGGATGAGACTTAGTCCACATGGGTTCTACTTGGGCACTTTGCTGGATTTCCTATCAGACCCTGGGCAGTCATTTGGGCTTCAAATCCTAAAAGTGCTTAGTGACATCCCACTGATTTCCTTTAGATACTAGCATCTCTCAGCTTCTGGCCCTGAGACTTCTCAAGAAGGATAATGATAGTTTCACATTTCAAAAACACGCTGTGAGGAGAGTTTAGTTTCTTAAAAATTATCAGGCGCTCAGATGGTGGAGCCTAAAATGAACCCTTACAAAATAGTCAGGTGAAATTTCCTTTCCCAAATTAGCAAGTTTTCTTTTCACTGGGCCACAAGCTCCCCACATGCATGTTCCCTGATCTTTTAACACAGTGGACTTCTATCAGATGGGGCGGCTCTAATGACAAAAGATAAAATATGACAAAATCTGGTGGAGCTACATGGGCAACCTCCAGCCAGCAGGATGCTCTCCTGCTTGCCATGTTCTCCTCCTCTGCTTTTTCTCTGTCACTTTACAACACCTCACATCTTCCCAGTAAGCACACCTCCCTAGCATGGGGAGGGCGGCAGGGAAGAGATCTCAGGCAGAGTGTCTGTCTTCCTTTGATGATCCTCATTAAAACCTCCAGGGAGCAACCAGAGGAGTGGAAAGTACAGATGTCCTAAATCCAAGATGGGTTTGAACAAATGTGACAACTCACATTCCTCGCTTACAAGCCCTGGCTTTAAAATATCAGAGATATAAACCACAGCAGGACTGGGAAACAGTTGCACTGTTTATTGACATGAGGGATGCATCCTATGTGAGGCAGCTGAGTACAGTAGGGGTATTTGAACCAGATCTAAACCCAGCACTCACACCTGTGTCCATTGGCCAGTGTACTGTCAGGTGGGATTAATTTCAGGAAGATTTACTTCCCCTGTCCCACAACAACTGTTAGAAAAAGGACGTTACCAAAAATCAATGCTGCTGAAAGTCTGGGCTACTGAGCGACTCCTACCCAGACATTCAGTATACTCAATATGTGATGGGTCCTAGTTTTTGTAAAAAATTCAGTATGTTCTGCATGTTTTCTGACTTTTCAATTCACAGTCACTCTTCACAGCAATAGGTGACACCTATGCAGCATCAGTCTGGCTGGCACAACTAGATCAAACACGCTGTTCCCTTTCAGATGGAGCTCAGTAAGTTGCTTACTTGACCTCAACAAGCTATTAGTTCATTAGTTGCGAGCTAACTCAGTGAAAGGCTTTATTTTATAAATTGCCTGAGAATAATCAAATAATCCAATATCTTTAACTCTGTTGTCAGTCTGTTACTGCGTAATCAGTCCAATGCATTCCAGAAATATTTTTGCAGTAAACTCCACTAACACATATATTCTGCAGTCCAGAGTGAACAAGACAATGTGCATGTCAGCAGTAACTCTTTACAATCCATCATATGCTCTTGATATTCTGTTTATTACTATTTATAGTAACTTCTTTGTCCTTGATAGGGCATACTCTATTTTAGCAAATAGATTCACAAATGATTTTTTTTATAGATCTGCTGGAAGTTTTTCATCTGAGACACAAGCTTTTTTTTTTAGAAGTCTGCATATTTGTTCAAAACAGAAATACAAATTCTCATTCTACCTGAAGGAACAGCAATAAAGCCTTAGTGCTGGAAATTTGAGGGAGAATTAGATCTCAACAGTTGTACAACTTCTGAGAACTAGAAAATCTTTTGCTGTTTTACCTTAGTATGTCCTAGGATGTGCTTAACTGGACCACATTCACAAACAAATAACTGGTAGAATGCAAATTCAACACAGGCATAGGCACAAGTAGATAAGATGTCCGGAAAGAATCAAATGACAAGGGTGGGCTGTTTTCAATTTCAGGAATACAGAGCTGACTTAAGCTGTTACGTCTCAGAATTCAGTTAACTTGGATCAGAGAAAGAGTGTTGCATAGCTTAGTGTTAGTTAGAAGTATGGAGAAGAGGAAATTGCACTATTCTCTATACTTCTGAATACAAACAGAGAACTCGGTCAATGCCTTAATCTCAGAGGTGCTTGTGATGTTTTGCTTATCCCTTTTATCATGCAGGGGGCATTTTCTAAAGTTTCATTCCATTATGAAGGAATTTGAACTGAAATTTAATAGCAAGGAAAAGGAAAGAAGATTTTCAGTCAGTCCAAAATATGTCTTTTGCACTAATTAGTCAGATCCTAGACAAAGATTTCTATATCATCAGAGCAATTAGACTGAATAAATTATTTTCATTATTTTCTTTTAAAATCAGCTGTTCTTCGGATTAATTTCTAATAAACAGCAAACAGAGAAAATAATTTTCTATCTCATTTGGATACTGCTCTATCCCTCATCCAAGGCAACAGAAATCTTTTCACTAGACTGTCATTAGGGTAGAGCTTTTATTGTTCACTGTGAAAACTGAGAATATATAAGTTCCTGATACTGATGGTGGATACCATTTCAACTGTTCATAAATTGTACACCAAATGGAGTATAGCAGATATCAGCTCATATTCCAGTATTACTCAAACTTTTGGGAAAGTGAACAAGGGACAACGGAAGATTTGTGTCTCTGTCTCTCACTTGCTAATCAGTCTGGCCGGCAGATGGGCTGAGACCAGTCCTTAGGATTTTTATACTGGTATTTATTATGCTCTTGTAACTCTGTCATACTCTGTCATACTGTTCAGGAGGTGCTGTGATCAAAATAGATCTGGTTTCAAAGTATAAAGCAATCCTTCATTGCCTAACAGATGTAAGAGATATCTAAGGGCTCCAGCGAGCTGCTGGGCTACGTCAAGAAGACACACAATGAGTTTCTGCTGGGCAGTATTTCTCAGTCTCCAGCTGCTGTCCTCCAACTCCTTGTGTTTCCTTTAGGATTTTGTAAATTTCTATGTTTTTTTCTTACGACTCTGCTATAGGTTTCCTCACAGCTTTCTCACAATGTTGAATTTTTACAACCATCTATGCTGAAGATGGCTTCACCTTGGCATTATTTCTGGTAAACTAATGGGGAGGTGGGCATCCTAGATTTGAAAACACCAGATGCTACTGAATGCAAAGGAAATTAATTTTTTTTTTTACATTTTAGAATAATGTGGAGCATTTATCAAGTAGGCTGTCCTCCAAGCTGATGCAGAATGTACAATTTCATCCATAAGTTCCTGCAGTAAGTGGAATTACTCTTCCCGAAAAGTCCAAGTATGATAATAAACACCATTCTAGTGCTCAGGATGGGACACTAGTGCAAAAAAAAGATAGGCTTTTATTCTGAGTTGAACTACAATAAACTTGGAGTGAGATCATCAGCAAATATCAATGGGTGGATTGTAGGAATAACAAGACCTGAAATGTCTGGCCAATATCGTACTGCTGGTCGACAGCAGGGGTTAGGTTTAAGGATATAAAAAGATACAGTCTGCTATTCCCTCTGGACTCTAAAATAGCTGTGACATGCCTGAGAAAGAAAAGTTTGTATTACCAGAATTGCTTTCACATTTTAAAGGACAAAACTTGAAAGCAGATTCTTTCTGTTTCAGATGAACATTAGTCAGTAGAAACAGGTACTTGTAAATAAATTAACTCACGCCATAGCCTCCTCTACACCTCTTTTGCTTCAGAAGCTGAGAAATCACAATATACCTTAGGGAAAATGGTCTTACTTGCTGATAGAATCTAAAAAGGTCCTTGGGAAAAAATAAATACAAATCAGAAGTAAAATGAAATGCATGTCTCTAATGAAAAGAAGAAGACTGTTTGATTAGTTTGTGATTCTTAGCATCTACAAAATTGAGGTCACTATTGTGAAGGGGATCATTCAGTTTCCAATCTATTTCTTTAGTGCAGCATTACCAATTCATCAGAAATTTATAGGGAAAAATCCAACAAAGCTTAAGGCTCGAGCAGAATTCATTATTCAGTATACAACTTTCTCTTCATGAGATGCATATTTAGCACAGCAGAGTTATGAACTGAAGAATTCGACTGGGATCCAAAAGCTTTTCCTTGCTAAAGCTCTGAAATGTCTCTTGGAGATGTCTACTCTACAGCAAATCCATACATATTCTTAAGGGAATCATTAAGTATACCCTTATTTACTTTTAAAGCTATTTTTGTAAACTATTAATGTAATGCAAAGATTGACAAGCATGGCAGGTAACCTCTGTTTACTGATATCCCATAAATCATGCCTGTAAAATCACTTTCCCAAGCAAATGTTTAATGCACAAGCTCCATACATTTACTCCAATGAAAAATTAATTATTCAACCTGATAACTTTTGCTATATTGGTAAATGCCAGACTTGATTTCTTCTCACAGGTTTTATTTCATTCTTCACATCAATCTTAAAAATAATGCATCATATGCACACCTTCTCTGTACAACACAGACAGCAGCAAACATGCACTCTTCCCATCAGTGTGGGCTCAGAGAGTGGCCATTAAGTGCTGGGATACCCCTGGCTGCATTGTTGCAGGTAGCTCTTCTACGCCAACAATCAAATACTACACTATATGGCTGAAGGAAGTGGGTGCAGGAAAGGAGGGAGAACACTCACTGCACTCTCATTGCAGTGTTCTGTCTGCCTGCTGCAATAGTTTATATTGGGTGTGAACGTGCATGAAACGATCCCATTGACTGCTCCTTTACTGGTATTGTCTCTCTGCACTCTTTAATAGGGGGCATAAAGATTTCAGTTTTAGATAAGAAAGGAATTATAATCATTGGCTAATAATTCAGTCATGCTCCTTGAATAATGGAAGGATAAGAGACAAAAGAGGTTTTTGGGTAGGGAATAAAACATCTCTCATAAATGTCCAAGACTTTAAGGTTTGCAGTCCATATCCCCTTTAGAACCTAAGGCTCCATGTAGGTAATTTACAATCGCTGACTTTCTATCATCACCATGTTTTTCACAGGAAAAATGAATGAATTGAAGCTTTACTGTACAATGAGGCCTTGTTCTTTTCATGTATGTGCTTATTTTCTGTAGAAAATAAATGCAGTTCTGTTAAACTACTTTACCAATTAGCATAACCATCCATTTTTAGGAAAAAAATCCACAAAACTTTTCCACATGCACTTCCACTAAATTAAGAAGGCAGAATGACAGAATTACATCACAGAGTTAGAGAAATGCTGTTTGGAAGGAACATCAGAGGGGCACGTTGGGCAGCCTCCCCATCAAAGCATTACTGTCCCCAGCACTGTTTTATGTCAGCCATTGGTTTGTCAAGTCAGATCTTGAAAACTTCCTAGAATGTCCACATTATCCATGGGCAACCTGTTCCAGTGTTGCACCAAGCTCTTTGTGAAGTGTCTCCTGATGTCCAACACAGCTAGTGCCTCTTGTGTCTTTTGTCACAGCTGAGGAGAGATTGTCTCTCCATTTTTGTATTTGTTCTTCAGAAAGCTGTAGCCTACTGTTAGGTTGCTCCTTAACCTTCTCTTTGTGAGACTAGGCTGTCTCAACTTTTCTTCATGGTACATGTACTGTAGGCCTGCAAATACATCTTCTGTTTTCTAATGTCAGGATAATTCTCAGTATTTTGTTTTTTTATTGCCAAAACTGCCAATTTCTTGAGTGAAGTAAATATCTGTGATGAGACATGAGAGTTTAACATCAAGGCCTGTATAGTACCCTGAAATATCTGAAGAAGTCTAATTTAATGAGTCTAGCCTTACCACATTTTAGTGAACACTTGAAATGAAATTATCTGCTTTTCTTATATGAAGTGGTCATGCAGCACAAAATATTGTTGGTTGAATAAAAAGCAAGAGAGAAATTATAGCATATAGATATAGAAAACATTCAGCTCAACACAAAACGCAAGCCTCTGACCCAGCAGGACATTATGAGAAGATTTCAGTTTAATCAGCTTGCAGACAGCAACATGGAAGCCACTGGGAACATTATAGTAATTCTACAACTGTTTAATTTAGCAAACAATAAATGAAGTGTTATTTGGTTCCTTTTACAAGTGGAAGGGGGAAAACTTAAAATGGAACTTGCTATAAAGTATGATGTTTCTGTAATTTCACAGCAGGACAATCATAGACCACTTAAACCCACAAAGTTGTAGAAATTCTCAGTGCTTCTAAAGCACATATCAGTAACTGGAGCCTTATGATACTGAAGGAAATGTAAAACTGTAAACAGCATATGCTGAGCTTTTGTACTGTAAAGCAAATTTGTGTTGAATATTGTCTTCTTTTTCAGAAAACAATTGTAAGATATTCAGCTGTAGTCAGCAAAGTATACAATTATGCAAAATTCCTGCAGATTCCAAAAAATTATGAACCCGATTCAAAAGATAGCTATACTCAAGACAAGGCATCTGGGATTTTTGACACTACAACTAGAGCACATGCAACATCCACACAAGTGCCTGAGGGTTTGCAATGAAGCTCACACATTCAGATCTTATGAACTCCAAATTTCCTTATAACACTGGTGAGGCTATCTCAGCCTCTAGGCATAAATAGAAGACTGGTAAACATCAATTCTGATCAAGTAATTTTAGAAGTACTTTGCAGAAAATATCCCAGAATAGATCAGGAGACTTCCACGTGACATAATTTGTTATTATGCTGGGGAAAATGTGGGTCTAATTCAGGTAAGGAAAAGAATAGAGTCTGAGTCTCCTCATCCCATATAACCATTACAGGATTAAGTATATGCCTTCACTACTTCCATGCTAATACAGGTAAGTGACAAGCAGTTTTGGCAGCTAACAGCCATACTGAATACTGAATTTAGCTTGGCATAAGGGACTGAGTGTTTCTCATCATTTAGAAATGGATCGTTTGCCTTGCTGGCCTTTGTAAGTCTATTTATTGTAAGTCTATTTATCTACAATGCCTTACTCTGAATATGGATTCTCCAAAGAGTTCAATACCACAGCTACTAGGATTGGTCCATCCCCTTCATGAATTCCCTCATCAGTTTTAGAGAAAACTCCTCAAGTACCTCTACTCACCACAGAAAATAGTGGGGCACACATATTATCAGAATAATAATTGACTTACTTGCCTTCTCCAAGTGGGATCAACAGAAGACTACCCAACAGATACTGTTAAACTGCTAGTTAAATGATACATTTCTGCTTACACTCCCTCTTTCTCCTTTTTCTCCTTCTCAATTTTTTCCCTTTAACACTCATTTACACCCATATAAACAGGCTTTTCATATTTACTCTTTCCTGTTGTCCCTAATTTTATACCTCTTCGGTGCTTCTGATGTTTGCACTGGTAATTTTTACTTAATTCCCATAAGTTACTGACCCCTTTATGTTATCAATCACAGTCTCATTTCTGCTACTTCTTATGTTGCTGTATTATTACTGTAGCCTAGTCAGAATTAGATGTCTACATATGCACTGCTCCCCTTCTTCTCTTTGTAGAAATCTTACAATTTCTGGTGTTGCTGTTTTGTTAGTGTATCTGCATGGCAGAGCTGCCCAGCTGTGTGTATACTCTTACAAGTGCTAGGCTGGCCTGCATGATGAATCTTGCACAATTTAGATGCATTCCTTACTGCAGTGGGAGATTAATCCCGATTGCATGAACAGAGGTATTCTCTCTCACTCTTGGTCAGCACAACCAGGAATATTCACTCCTTACCACCTGATAGACATGAGGTGTCAGTGTACACATTATCAGGAAGTTTCTGATGGAGACAAGAGGGTTCTATCATGACAAGTAAGACTGATACGTTAAAATTAACTTAACAGTAAGTTAATTTTCCATATGGAGGCAGAGTGCTAAATCATATATAACAGAAGATCATATTCAAAGGCTCATTGACTTTGCTTCTAAATCTCTTCCAGATTTCCCCAGGCTGACAAAAAAACTTTTAGGTTAACTGGGGGAGTTAAAATAAAAATTAACTAAGACCTGTGTTTGGTTGCAAATAATGAGTTTCTTGTTTCCTTCTTTGCTTGTTTTTTAAAATAAATAAATAAATAAGTAATAGAAAAATATTAGCAGCTGCCTCTGTCCTCATCAAATTCTCTCAGCTTGGGAAATTAGTGCTGCTGGCTATGGCTCCTCACCATTGTATGCTTGCATTCATTCGAGCCTGGAGACTCTGTGACCCTAAAACATTTTGCCTGAGTGCTGGAATGCCTTTCAGAAGTCAGTCCTGATGCCTAGCTCTACCTGTAGAATATATATACATCTCCATCATACATACATGTACATTTTTCTGTAGCAGATGACTAATGCAAATGGTTTGAATTATTCCACATGAATCCAGCTAATTCAGCCCAGATGGTGAATTTTTAAGACTCTTGTCTTCAAGGACAGAGAGCTTCTGAACAGATTGTTTGTGACAATAGAAACAAATTCATTATTCAAACGTTTTTTACTGTTTGCCAAAAGAAACTATATCAAACATGTCATGCCAGCTTTTTACTGTCCTGCAACAAAAAGGTTGACTGAAAGATCTTCCCAGTCATTTCAAGGAAATTCTACCAGTGGTGAAGGTCTCCTGAGACCACTTGTACTACCTCATGGTTTGACCAATAATATATGTGACTTCAAAGTGGCAACTCATAAGCTTAGATGTTAACATACTTTTGCTGAACTGCAGCTTTCTGTAACTACGTTATTCAAGATGAGTACAAGAATCATAAGAGTAAAATCATGAATCAATAAGTAAATGAACAGAAGAATGAATGAATAAATGTTCAAATAAAAGAATAATCTACAGTGCCTCTCATTATGTCTACATGTCCATTTCACAAGCTCTTGAAGGACAGCTACTTTTATGAATAAAAGTAGAGTTTTACTGATTGTAAGTTATGAATTGAAGTACCTGTATTTATGACAGTTCTAGTATTATATATTGCGTCACTTATACTAAAACCAGAAAGGAACCATCTAGCCCTGAGGCATCAAACTACTTTAATTAACAGTAGAGAGAGCAATCTATGATATAATTCTTTCAAACACTCAAAAGCTCTATCCAACTGTACCTCTACATCATCACTAAAATGGTATGTCCAGAGGCATAAAATCATGATGTACTTCTCTGCAAAGATCTCTTCTCCATGCTGGTTCTTCCTGCAGTGGGAGGGCACACTGTAATGAGCTTGCTCCCTCTCACTGTGGTGCTCTAAATATCAGATTACCCTTTATAAGGATGATTTTATTTCTTATCACTTATTTTCATGAAATATATGCTTTTATAGTATAAGGTCCAGCACTTGGTTGAAAAGAGATGTTCAGAAGAAGGAAGGCTCAAGTAGGTATCTCAGGCTATAGCTGTGTTGTATGGTATGGGAACCCTGCCCAGCCCTCGTGCTGCCAGAGGTGACCTCCAGGATTTCAGACTCCATGCCAGGATGAGACCTGAGCACACATTCCCTGCCTTTGGATGCCATGATTTCTGCAGGGACCTGCCAATTGCCCTGGTGAGTACCTGACCCAAACCATCAGGGATCTCAATGGCACATTAGGATCATCTGACCTGAAGGCTGACTAGATGTTTCCCTCCCATTTCTGTGCTCCCCACCAGCAAGGAATTTTTAGGTGTATGAATGATTCCTCTCTATTCTGGAAACCCATATGTAGCAAATAGCTGAACTGGTTTTCTGTGCAAACATTCCCTACTTCCTTTGTCAGCTGGCACAATGTAAGGGACTGCAGGGACTCAAAAGGAAGGAGGATATTGTATCATGCAGGTGGAAGAAACTAAAGAATGTTACCTGGTTCAGAGAAAATTTATAACATGACTTCAATTTTTCTGATTATAAATTGTCAAAAGATTTGAGTAAATCCTTGGGTCTTTTTGTTTTATTAATTTAAATAATTTGTTTTCTTGGTTTTTAGTGGGAAAAATATGTTAAATAACCATCAATTTCTGTAGATAAAAAACTTGTCAACATTTCATTATTTTAGGGAAAAGCTGAGAAAAAAAATCAAGCATGGTATTTAATAAAAATACAGTATTTAATAATATTCTTTTAGAGAAAAATGAACCTAAACAACTGATCACTTCAGCCGAGACATGATTCTTGGTGAGAAGATTAGGATCTTTTTTTTTTTTTTAATAAGCATATTTATACTGATAATATTTGAGCATGGCTCATTTCATAAAAGCAAACATAGAAACCAATCATTAAAACTCAGTCTCTCACACCAAAACCATGTCTGGAAAAATATAATCTACTGAAGGATAATTTTGCAGACAGTATATAATGTAAGAAATGTCATTATTGTTACAATAACTCTTTACAGAAGAATTTTAAAGACCAGTTATTCTGTCAGTAGTTACTATGTCCCTGCCAGATAAAAAATTGAGGTTCAGAAATATAAAAAATAGCATATATACATAATTAGTAATTTTGAAGTTGCAACAGAAGTGGTACATAGCAGCTAATTTATACTCTTTTGAGGTGGAAATTGATGGAAAGTACATTTAACATGGATAGTTAGATTGATTTGCCATTTTAAATATCTTGACTGATTTTTTTAATCTTCGTGGTAACTATATGAACAAAATGACAAACTGATATAATGCTTAAGACAGAACTAAATAAACAATTAAATCTAGTCCAGGGATTGAAAATTTGTTTACAAAACATAACCGTTTTTAATTCAGAATTATTTTGCTATCTATTCTTCCCTCCAGCAAAGAGGTACTGGGCATTAAATCTGGGTATTGAATTCTGCTCTGTTTCTGTTGCTTTCACAATTGTTTCTTAATGCAAAGCCTATGAAAGTACACACTTATCTTGCAGGGGATTAACAAAAAGATATAACAAAAGGCAAAACTCAGTAATTTGTACAGCCATTTTGTTTTGCTGAGCAGAGCAGAATGGATTTATTCCAAAATCCTTTATAATTTGTGGTGTGTATCACCAGAGTAGTATGTATGACTGTAACTACATAATAGGTAATGCTGTTGTATTGTAATGTTGTAACTGTCAGCTTTTACATAACACCCAGTTTGTTGAGCATGTTGCTCCAAGTCATAAATTATCGGTGCTAAAAAAATTAACTAATTTTTTAATATCAGCAGAGCAGAACACGTATCAAAATTGCTTTTTCTTTTTTTTTTTTTTTTTTTTTTTTCTACTGAGGAAATGTCATAGCAAGGACCAATCTCATACTTATGCAGAACAGCATCTATTTTTAGTAAAGCAGTTTTCACTAGATATAATTTGGGCATTCTGAATAGAATATTTGAATCATTGCAAATTTAACTTGTCTAGGTAACGGAATAAAGCCCATAGTGTATGTGACTAAGGTGATTTCTAACTTTAGGATACGATCTTGGTTTTGATCTGTTGCAATGTCACAAATTAAAAGTGACTCCTGAATAAGCGAACAAACAGGATATTCATTTATGTATCTTATACAGCAAGAACACACAAAGATAAATCAAGTGACCCAAATGAATGCAACTTTTTTTACAAGGATAGAGTGGCCCCAAATATCCATGTGTGGAGGAGGCATTCCAGCAAAGCATGGATATTTTCATTTTGCATTGTGTTCATGCTCTGTGTATTCCACACCTGTTTCTCCCACATCCAAATACAGTACAAAAGATAGTACAAAAGAAGTGATTAATGCTTGTCCATTGCGGTTCAGCCTATTAACTTCTCTGTTTATTTGCCTGTATACACAGATTTTTCATAGGAAGCCTCTGAAAGTAGTATCTAAGCAACAGACTCAACATTTCAGCTTTGTCCTGAGGACTCTATTCAGCATTTAGAATGGAGCATAAATGTAGGCAAGTTGCAATAGCTATGGGGAATTTAACCACTATGTTATTTTACCTGGTTTTGTGCTAAGCAGCTGTAAGCAGTGTGTTATTTAAATGGCTACTTTTTCCACCTTGAGACAGCACTCTCCCTGTTGTTACCACTAAAGAAAGTACCCCAGATGTGCTAACCTAAAGAAATGCTAGGAGAAAGATAATACTAGAAGCAAAATAACCCTGGGAAAAAAAAAGGAAAAATCAACGTTATACTGTGTTATAGTCTCTGCATGTAGTTGCAGGCATATGTGAGATTTAGCAGGATTTACTTTTCAGATATTAAAAGAAGGCTAATAAGTTTCGAGAGTTTAGGATGTTATTTGAATTACTTTATATATTTCAAAGGCTTGCTGTATTTTTTCACCTGTAGGTCAGCGTCTCTTTGGAAGTCTTCTCCGAATTTCTGTTTATTTGTGCCCATGTGCCACAAAAACCTGAGACAGTGTGGTCCTCAGTACCATGGCAGAGTTGGCTTCATATGAGTTCTCCATATGAGAATATGGAAGGGTTATGTAGGAAAAAATGAGCACTTTCAGCAAATCATCTATCGTGAGAAAGTTATTTGGATGACCCATCTTGAATTTTTACCAATTTTGATAAATAACACAGGGAAAACTTTTGAAAAAAGCCTTGAAAAGAACTACCAGCCTGATGTGTGAGACTGTTTTCTCCTGTTGAATTCAGCTGCCACTGTTTTTGAAGAGAAGAAAACCCTGCAGCAATCAAGCAAGCAGCAATAAAAACTTCCCATTTGTAGATCTGATCTGTATTAGAAAAATCATACTGATCGTATTGCAACTTTATTAGTACTTCCACAGTTCTTGCTACAAAATGCAGGGACATCAGATGTGAATATTTTCAGTTTAGAGAAGGACTGGAATATCATATTTAAAATCTGGCCTTAGGCTAAAGCAAACCTGAAATTTTACAATATTAAAGGTGAGGGCATGAACTTAGTGGCTTAAAGTAAGAATTTCTTCAACAAACAGTGGGCTCTTCTGTTGAAAATAAAAGAGGAGGAATAGTAGTACTTGCTTTCATATTAAATAACTCACTGCATGCCACCAGATAAGATGCCAATGTAT
Organism: Entomyzon cyanotis; assembly: GCA_024500445.1. Classification (NCBI taxonomy): domain Eukaryota; kingdom Metazoa; phylum Chordata; class Aves; order Passeriformes; family Meliphagidae; genus Entomyzon; species Entomyzon cyanotis. Next base: position 19,479,933 of record JAKEPQ010001009.1, on the reverse strand, counting down.
TGTTGCTGTGAAAAAAAGAAATGGAAGGTTTATCTATAAGAGGACTCGAAAAGACTTGATGTGGCATGTTTATCTGTATTAGCAAGCAACTGTAATTGATGTCCTGGAAATTTTCACCTGATAAATTCCAAGTCAAGAAATGATTCTGGGACACTGGTAATTCTCTGGAATTTTTTTTAGCCTTTGAGATACAAATTCTTAGTTTCTACATGCACTTTGAAGGTCACTAGAGATGTACACATACACTTCTGAATAGAATGTAGTTTCTTCAAAGTTTTCTGAGAGAGAAAGAATGACCAAAATTTTCATGGCCACAATGTCATGCTTATGTATAGGATTAATTATAAAAATATATTTCTAAAAAGCAGAGAGTACTTAAAGATATCTAAGAGAAGTAAGATTTAGAAATTTTATCTTGAATATCTTGGCAAAGGTCCACACTTTTACTGTTCCTAATAACGTCTTTGAATATATTGACAAAGTTGGATTGTAGTTATACTCTCCTGCGATAAGTAATCCTTTTATAAAAAAGGTTTGATTCATAATTATTGCTAATCCTTGGCTGTCCTTATATGCCCAGATTAATGAAAACTGTAGTATAGTTTGAGATATCCAAAAGTAAGCGTGTTACTAGTAATTCCCATTTCATTTGAAATACAGATTGTTATTTTTTTTTTCCTTTGAGTCCCTGTTATTATTTTCCACCTATTTGATCAGGAAGAAGAAATCACTTAAAAGAGATGTATTAAAACTAATGATCTTAGTAGATAGTCGGAGACTGTGGCCATTCTGTTATGAATGAAACACTGCACTGATGCATAGTGAAGGTTGATGCACCACATCAAAGAATTAGAAATTAGAGGATGCCCCAATAATCTAGTAAAAAAAATGCTTAAGATACCTGGCTAAAAGGAAAAAAAAATAAATTATTCAAGGGAAAAAAAAAAGTGTGGCAAAAAATTTAATTGGCACAGGGCAAGAAAATACCAAGAAACTGGAAAAAATAAAAAATAAAAGGATTACTAAATTGACTAAATTTTCTTTTTTTTTTGTCTTTCTGGCAACTATATGTAAACATTATGCTGTTTTAGGATTTTAAAACAATTATTTTCCAATTTCTTTCAACAATAATTTCCTTTTAAGAATTTTGGGGTTGGATATTTGGTATAGTCCTCGCTAATCTTCTGTTTTTTCTTTCTAATGTCTTATTTATTCTCCTGTGCTGTTGCCATATTTCTTTCTTTCTTTTCTGTTTCATTGTTTTCACCATTGTCTCTCCTCTCCATTTCTTTTCCTTATTCCAATTTTTTTTTTTCTGGCTGGCCTCCATAGAAAATACTGCAGTATTTTTTTCATACTACTCTTGCCAGTAAGACACTATCCTTGACAGAGAGAAAAAAACAAGCTGCTGTTCTGGAGGTGGCTAGAAAACTGACATAATACCAGTGAATATAATCCTGGCATGGAACAGGCTAGACTACCTATAAACTTTTCCTGATACTGAACATCAAGGTTTTTCTGGAAGTAGCAAGAGAAAGGGAGATTCTAAAATACTAAAATCTGTCATGATGTTTTAATGGTGAAGGGCTTAAGGGACTCCAGAGATATTCTATTTTAAACCTCATGCTTCACTCTCTGTTCATTTTGCTTTTCATCTTGTGTTAAATTAAATAAGAGGACTACTTTAACTGCTTCAGCTTAACCCTTCACTTTTTCTAAGTGGATGAGAAGAGTTTCTGTGCCAGGGGGAAAGGCAGCCTCTCTTAAGTAGGCTTTCCTCTGGAAAAAAGCAGTGTGAGTCCTGGATCAGCACTATAGTGCAGCGCACAGGGGTAAGCCTTCTGGCAGTACAGGTAAGGTGGAGGAAGGGCAGAGAAGCTAATACCTTGGGGATTTGAGCATGTCCATATATTTTCTTTCATTTCTTTCTTTCCTGTCAAGCATAGCTGCATTTTCTGAACACTGACTTCAAGACTGTAGACCTGTACGGGGGAATCTGAGGGTTTTCTTCCTGCCCTTATTAAATGGATCCGTGATTTGTTTAGCCTTCAAGAAAAGGTATCTATGTATGTTTGGATATGAGTATTTAATTATTTCAATTACTGTTTCCAATATTTCGAAACACTGAAAGACTGCAGAGATATCCTATATTTAATAGAAAACAAAATATCCCCTCTTATCCAAGGTCATACTGTGTCAAATCCTCAGGAGACATCAAGCTCATTTATTATTTTTTATTAGTAATTATTTGCCAGAAGAATACATGCTACAAACCAGCACCAGCACTAGTACATTAAACAGTCTTTAAAAAGTTCAACAAACCTTCAGACACTAGTTTGACACCTTGGTTTTCTTCCTCCTTGGTCAGCTGGCTGTCCCTGTGTAATTTAAATATAAACCAGCCCTTTGATTAACACATATTAATAAGTATTCAAGACTAGAAACTGTGGAAAAGACCCACAACCAACCAACAAGGTAACAGCACTTGAAAAAGTGAAGCATTCATTCCAGATATGGAGCTAGTTTGCATTGCCATTTCTAACAAATAGTACTAAGCCTTTTATTCTCATATCTTGCTGCAAGTCTTTGCCAGCCTGCTTCTATTTCCCAAATAGCTTCTGCTTCACTACATTTCCATCTGTACAGAAAGGGCATGGACATAAACACTGATAAACAGTGAATGAAATCTTCCCTACCTCCCAGCTCAGGCAGGATACTGGCAGGCTGTATTTTTCTTTTCAGAAAGTATTATGCCAGGGATTTAGTCTTTTATTGTGATTTAAAAGGGATTTTTACCAGGAAGCTGGCAGCATCAAGCTTTTTTTTGCTAGATGTGGCACTGTTCTATGATATATAGGTTTGTGCCTTTTGCCTGCTGTAACAACCTTCCTCAAAAACAACAAAGTACCATTAACTATAACTTCACTTTTTAATCACTGCAGTAGTAGTGATTAAATACATAATTAGACTTGCTCTTTTTTTGCCTGAATTTTCCTCTGATTAAGAACAAGATGAAAGATACATACATGTGCCTGCATAAAAGAGGGAATGTAAGATCTGTACTTTCCTCCATGGACCAGGGAAGTATCTGGTTGTGGGTGCAAAATAGATTTCATAAGGACGTTATTTCCTGCATTAAATAAGCAAAAAACACTTGGACAGAGGGTTTGGTGCAATGCTGACTTTCCCCTACACCATTACCATGATAACAACAGGTAGAAGTTTCTCTGAGCCTGCAGCACAATTAACACAGTTATCCATCCACATCCATCTACAGCAGCAATGAAGATTCTAAATTAGCAGAACTTTAAGACAACAGAGGTATAAGGTGTGGTTAAAGAATTATAGCTCTAGATATTAACAATTTGACACAGAGTTTTAGAAATCAGTAGCAATAGATGAGTCACTGAAGAAAACAACTTTGCATCTGTAGTTTTGCTTTCCACAGGTGGAAATTTTCAATAGGAGAACATTTCAATGAGGCAAAGGTGTATCACATAATCAGAATTAAGCAGTTCCAAATGATGAAAATACTAAGGAAAAAAGGATTGTCCATTTTGTATGTTGAAATATATACTATACTGTATTCAGCTAGTGTTCCTGTAAACCATAAGCACATCTATTGATGAAAAAGGGTACATGTATGTCCAAGAAAACTAGAGTTAGATTATTTAGAATAATATTTTCCTAAAACTAAATTAATATCATCATAACTAATTCACATAATTCCTATTAATATCAATATGAAGCTGATGCCTAGAGAGCAGATAATAGAACCCTTACACTGTTATAAAAAACAGATTTGCAGCTGATTAATTAATAGAAAAGATTAAACTTGCTTTTATCCTCTGATCATACACAACACACTTGTAAATGCATATACAGTCTGTGCCTTGCATTCTCATAGGTCAGCAGCTCTTCCTTAGTCCTGAACCCTCTTGTAATGTAATACAAAGGCAGAAACACAGGAAAAAGGGTAAATAATCTCCTCCATTTAACTGTTTCCCCTTCCAGGCTGTCCATCAGAGCTGCTCGAGTCTGCAGGTGCTTCCCCACATGCTCTTGAGCCATGTTCAGCCTCCAGGAGTCCCATGTTGAGCAGTGGAGGCAGCTGCAGAAATGCACTCCAGAATGTGTAGGGGGTGTCTGCAAGAACAGGAAACTGGGACAAAACTGAAGTTAAAACAGTGTTTCAGAAAATTATTTTTTTAGTAATTGTAATAAAGGGAAAACACACTGAGGAGCAGACTGGAAGGAAGAATTGTATCCTTCAATGATAGCTGCACAAATTAAAAAAGGTACCAGGACTTCAACTCTGATTTGGAATGAAAATAAAATTGTGATTGGAGAGGCTAAAAGTGAAAGTTATAGCGAAGGGTTTAAATTGTCTGAAAGACAGATGCCTGAACTTTTGCTGTTGTCTGCCATGACCTTATGATATAACATGAAGGAAAACAACACAAGCACTTTAGACACACTATCTTAGTGCTGTCCATTTTTCAAAACCATGGTGACTATAAATCCCCATACCAAAAATCCATGTGGACCAAGCTGTCCTTTGGATGTGATTTGTAGTTATTGGGGACACATGAATCTCATTTAAACAGAGCTCTGGCATGCAAACATTACCTTAATTTGTCTGAATGTGACTTTCTTCTGCAGGTGCCCAAGAGCAGAATGCATGAAAAGTAAATTTCAACAAGTCATGTGAAAGTCTGGCAGTGTGGGCAGTGGCACTTCATGAATTCCTACAAGACCTCTGCCTAGCACTGGTGAGCCATCTTGCTGTTGAAGTCAAGGAACTCAAAAGTGATCAAAATGCTCCAAGGGACAAAGTAGAAAACTCCGCACTCCTTCCATGAAATATTGCATGCCTCACTGTTTGGTGAAATACCAAAGTAATCCCAAAGTAAGAGCATTAAAAGGTATCTGAGAAGGCTTTTGGCTTTTCAGACTTCCTGAGAATACGTCATGAAGTTGTCAGTCTGTGCTAAGAACAGAGAAACTTATTCTTCTGAGACAATTGTCCTTTCTATGCAGTTGCAAAAGGAACTGGGGAGACAGAGGAGGATTTGCCCTCCTTACAACAACTTACTCCAATTCTTTGAGCAAAGAAGCAAGACAAAACATTTTCACCTGCTGCTTCTAAAGAATGTCTCCTGACACTTCCATAGAAAGTGGGAGGTCCCCAAAACTTAAAGAAGACAGTAAGGGGGAAGGCAGGGTGTGACAGCAAAGTTGCAGAATAGGAGAACACATAAGGCAGATACTACAGAAAATGCAGAAAGGATCTTGTGCCTTATTTCACACATCCTCCTGTTGTGTTACCATCTTACACCATTCATTCATCACTTGATTGATGAATTTTATATTTGAACTTGATTGATAAATTGATATTTGCTTTACCAATATATTAAGAATACATGCAGGATCTGCTCTTGGGACAAAATACATTCAGTACATATTATTATCTTTAAGTGACATATTTGAATTTTAATTGGTTTACCCACTCTTTCATACAGTACAACATATGTACAATAACTAAACTTTTCATCTTTAAGTCTTTATGGAAAATGGTATTCTGCACTAGGAAAAATGAAAAAATAAAAGATAAGAAGAAATGGTCAGAAAGAGGAAATGTCAAATGAAGTGATTTAATCAGCAAACCTAGAAGACAAGTTTTACCTAAAATACAGATTTAACTGCCTGATGTTAAGCCCTGTGTCAGAATGTTATGATGCACACAAAGCAAAGGAAACTTATTGTAGATTTCTATGGTAGGAGTCCTCCCATTGGAATTGCTGGTCCATGAATGTTGGGAACTCAATAGACACTAATTAAATTCAGTTTTTAATTTTTATGAAATCTTTTTCCTGTACTATCTTAAAATCTCCCAAAATGAAGGAAATTGTGGTGCAATTACAATAATATCTAAATATAGGGAAGACAGTTTTGCTTCTTAGCTCACCATAACATTGGTTTATATAACAAGAATAAGAAAGAAGGACCCATATATTCTATTTTTTATCTGATTTTCTAGATCTTCATTTAATGAGATGTGCTAAATAAGTTGGACTGCAAAGGGCAATTTTTCTGTTTATGTGTTTCACTTCCACTTTAAGGAGAATCTGTGGATTGGCTTGGTGTGCTTTTTCTTCATATTTATTTTTTTCCCAAATGGTATTGTTAAAGGAGATCAGGCAAACTGGGTCAGTTACAACTTTGAAGTACCCCAGGAAGTACAGTACTTTATTTTCATTTAATAGCCCTTTGGATCTGTATAAAATATCCCACTTCTTGGTGACATGATTTTGTTTTGGATGCCTTACCATGACAGTATTCCAGACCATGCTTAAATTAATCCTGACCCTATATTTGTGATTTTGAAAGTCAGTCTAGTTGGGTTTTGTAATTAGACCCTCCAAGGTAGCAGGAAGCTAGAGCTTTGGCTCCTTAGTTAGCAGCTGTGCACCCAGCTGGGCATGTTTATTATAAATGAGGACAACTCCTCAAATTTCCATTCTCGGCATGATCATGCTTGGCTTCAGCCTCTGTTTCTGGAAGTCACTGAAGATAAGCATTAAAGGCAGTCTCAGTGTTGCCCCATAAAGATTTGGTTGACATAATGTACCATAATGATATGTTTCTAATCAGGCTATTTAGCATTATCAAACGATCATTTTTAAAAATGAATCATAACTTGTCATTTGAATATAAATGTAACCTAACTCAGACAACTCTCTGTATAATGAGTCTGTGCAGTATAGCAACTGAATGTGAAATTAAATATTTGCCTAAAGCATGAAGGTGATAACAAAACAATGGGACATTGTTGACCCATGGAGAAAGAATGTCGCTGCTCATTTGAAGAAAAAAATTGCTTGTATTTCAATCTCATTATAAAAACTGGAAAATGTGCTCTATGGCATTATTCACAAAAATGCATAGAATTTTATTGTCTCACACCTAATTTGGAAGGTTGAAGTGAGATTTAAGGAATACATAGGCCCAGTACTGCTTCTTAATATGGGAAGATTTCACTGTTAATAGCTATGGATAAGATATAAACCTCTATTAAAAAAAAAAAAAAAGTAATGGAAAAAACTAAATTTAAAACTAGTTTTTACTGAAGTCTCTAGAGCACTTTTTTGTAGAACTGGAAGTTTTTATTTCACGTGATATTTTTACATGTTCTGAAAATGATTCCTTTCCACTCTCCTTTCTGTTTAATTCTCTAATAGGCAATCTTTCCCTCTGCACCTCCTAGCACTTTCACTGCTTTTTTGCATGATTCATTGAGCTTTTTGTCTCACATATTTCATCCAAGTGTAACAAATCCCCTCAAGCTAGCATTGGTCTAGAAAAGACTGAGGATGGAAAAGCAAGTTATTTCATATTGGGGTAGAGACTTTAGATTATTGTTCTGCGTTAAAATAACAACAAATTTGTCTACTTAGATTTATTTTCTTTTAAATTAGAGTTGAGATCAACTCTAGATTTCTCAGGCAAAATCTCATCAGGGTAAATGAGAATTTTGCAGCTGATTTCAGGGAAGCTAGGTTTTCCATCAATTTCTTTTCTCTTTAAGTTTCTAAGATATAAATTTCCATTCTGTTGATCTAATTTGCTGCATTCTCCATTTCTGTTTCTACACAGTTACTTGTACATAAAGATGCTTTCTTCCAAGGTGATTTCCATGCTATTGAAAGCACTTTCTTCCCTAGAAATATGCCTCCCAATGATCAGGTAGTCTCAATCAACTATTTAGGAAGTTTTACTACCCATCATATGATATCCAGTATGAAAATGTATTTGCTGTACTGCTCTGTTAGAAATATATCTGGTCCAACACACAGTTTATTACCTCTCCTCAACAGGAAGCTCTGGTCAGTGTCCATTCAGTTGTATGTCCTGAGTCCATTACCATCACTGAACTAATACAGGTAACTCTAAACATGACCATAAGAAAACCAAACTGGGAAGCTTTCCAGAAGAAAAAAGGTAATTTGTTTCTACCTCTTTACAAGAAGAAGAGTTTAAAGGTGTTGATCCTTCGGATATAACTGTTAAAATGTAGTGTTATGTGCTCCTAGGTAGGACACTCTCAACTACAGATAATATGAATTTAGCACTAACATCAAACTTTCTTCTAATGCAGTAAAAATTCTTGGATGGCAGCCAGCCTCTCTACCCCATGAAACCAGCCTCTATGATTACCTATGTAGCAGAAATCTAATTATATGTTACAACACAATGCCTAAAAGACGAGTAAAGTGGCTGAGAGCATACACTCTCCACACATGCAAAGTTTGGCCTCACTCAGTGCTTCTTTAATGTTACTGATGAAGATGTGCTTTTTCTCCCAGAGATAAATATGGTCCCATAGGCCAAATTCTCCTAGGATTTACATGCAATGCAGACTCTCTGGGCTAAATTGTTAGAATATGCTCCTTTACCATATTGTGCCTTAGAAAAATTCTCTTTTTCTATCATACATCTTAGAAATAAGATATATTTCACTTTGGAAAGGTGATGTTGCTCTTATGCGTCCCAGCAAAACCTGTCATCAGCTTGGCAGATACAAATTAAACCAAGAAAAAGCATGTAAGTATTAATGTAGGCCACTATTCATATAGGTCACAGTCTGAAAAAACAATCCACAAAATTGTACTGAAGTTTTTTTTCTGCTTCCATCCCTAATTCAGTTACTGCAACACAGCTGAGGGCCTTACTTGATAATTTTTCATTATAAAAAGCTCTGAGATAATAAAAGTAGGTGACTGTTGTGAGGAAGATACATCTTGTATTCAGCTAAGGTGGTGATTTCAACTTTTCTTTATAAGTATCATCTGCAAGGGGTTATGTCCTAGTATTTAGTAAACTTCAATCTCATAGCAGTAATTTTGCTGTGTTGACCCTAAGAGCTGACAGAACACAGGCTGTCAATGACAGGTCTCAGATGCATTTGCAACATACACAAATCCAAAATTAGTTTGCCATGTTTTAATTCTGTGTTAATACTGTATTAGTGCTGGTATTTATATTACATTTATTATCTGCTTGAAGCACTAAGTACCTTTAGCATGTTCAACAATTGAAATACCTTTGTATTCCCTAGTACATCAAGGCACTGGATTTTAATTATTAGTTCCTGAAACGTTGGTTTGATGCTTAATAGGACACATCTCTGTTTCACCTCAATTTTTTCATTCAATTTCACATTTATGCTTGATATCTTCCATGCTTCCTTTCTCCATATTTGTGGGATTTGTCATTCTCAGCAATATTTGTGCTAAAAGTATTTTGAAACTTATGATGTAGAAAAATAGTGGCTGTGTTTTATCTCCACATATATACTACCAGCTTCATTTCTTCCACTTGAGTCTCTCAAATCTATGACTAGGTTAAGAAAATCTCTCATTACTCCTACAGCTCTCTTGACCTTTCCATATGCCTTTTAATTTACTCAGTCATTTCACACTTGAGCTGTTGTTTTGGGAGAATGCAAAACATAGCATATTGTTGTAACTAGTTTATTCTCTGAGACCAATTCAGCTTGAACACCGTATAACACTGCAGCCTTAGGAATGACCAGGTCACTATTGTTTTCACTCAAGTAACAAGCAAGTCCATGCCTATATGAGAACCAGCCATGGGAGAGCATGCATAAGGGAACGTTTTGACTCCTCTGCCTTTTCTCATAGCATGCAGTGCACCAGCTGCAAGGAAACCCCAAACTTTTCCTCTCCACATTGAATTTGCTGGCTCATTTTAGTTGTTATTACAACATTTTTTTACCCTTCTCCTTTGACCCAAATTAAAAAGGAATGAAGCAGTCTCATTCCTTATGGCTGCTGCTCATAAGGAAGGCACAGGTTTCTCATTTCACAGACTTTTCATTTCACTTTTCTGCTGGTTTCATCTAATCTGTGTCTGTTATTTTAATAGCCCAGATAATGTATTCTTCAAGCCAGATTTAAGTTATGCCCATAATATTCTACTTCTCATATGACTAGCTCTTTCAATCTCCTATTTACTTGGTTAAACATCTTCCCATTTTTACATATTCATTTTAACATCCTTTTATTACTGAGTTTACATTATTGTATATTAATGTCTATAAACTCCCCATTGATCTGTCATACAGCACATGTCCACCACAAAAAACCCACCCAAGTCATTGTTAAAATTTACTCTATCTTTTTGTTTTCACCCTCTCTATGTACATAGTTGTTAGAGAGGCACATTCATGTAAGACTTTGCTTGAATAGGGTCAACTGACTATAAGAGGTTCTTCTAACATTAGAATACCCAAAAAACTGAGTTAGTGATGCACTCAGATAATTTTTAGAAGTCTTCCCTCCCCATTGAATATATTAAACCAGGAATTGAAAGAGTCTCACAGGAGACAGGGAAGTTGAATCACATGGGATGGTTTGGGCTGAAAGAGACCTTAAAAATCATCTAGCTCCTCATAAATCTGTCAATGTCCCTTCCCTCCAGCATGTTGACTGCACCACTCAGCTTGGTACTGTCAGCAAACCTGCTGAGGATTCACTCCATCCCACAGTCCATGTCTCCAGCGAAGATGTTAAACAGTGCCAACACTGACTCCTAGGGAACACCACACACCACTGGTTTCCACTTGGACTTTGAGCCTTTTACTGCAACTGCTTGAGCATGACCAGTGAACCAATTCCTTATCAGTCAAGTGGTCCATCCATCGAATCCACACATCTCCAGTTTAGACAGGAATGTCATGCGGGACAGTGTCAAATGCTTTGCACCAGTCCACACAGACAATGCCAGTTGCTTTTTCCTTATCTACCAACATTGTTACCCTGTTGTTGGAGGCCATCAGATTTGTCAGGAACAATTTGCTGAAGCCACGTTGGCTGTGAGAAATCACCTCATCATTTTCCATGTGCCTTAGTTTCCAGGAGGATTTGCTCCATGATCTTGCAGGGCAAGAGGGAGTGTCACACTCTCTGTCAATGACCAGCTAGAGGGTATGGAGCTCCACCCAGGGATGGATGAGGAGACAGACAAGAGCTCGTGGGTCAGGATGAAATAAAGGGCATGGACAGGAGACTTCACTGTGGGAGTCTGCAACAGCCCACCTGGGCCAAGCTGGCTGCACAGGCAGAAGGTGGAAGCAAGGATGGGTAGCCTTGGAGGGACACAGAGAGACTCCTACCAGCCAGTGATGAGGTTAGGAAAGATAATGCCCTGAGAGAATTAAATATGACCAGGGACATCAAGGGCAGCAAAAAAACTTTCTATAGATATGTCAGTGTTAAAAGGAAGATTCCTGTCACTACAATGGTCTTAGGCACTGTTCCAGCCCTGACACTTCTTCCTTGTTCTTACATCCAGGACAACATCACCCCTGGCTGGTCCTTCCAGCACCTGTGTTGTCCCTGACACCCTTCAGAAAACTCCCCAGTGCCCTTCCCTTTGCAGCAGGTGCCAGGAGAACCAGTGCCAGTGACCAGGAACTCAGCTGTGCCAGGAACACTGTGGTTCTGTATCCACACATGGTGCTCTAGTTCAAAGGTAGAAACCAGGAATATGAGACAGGGCTAGCAGATCAAATATATTACTTATTTCCTAGAAACACCTTGAAATTGAGGCTCCTTTGTCGAGGCTGTTGTTTGGTTCAGGATTTTCTTTTTTTTTTTTTTGTCCTTTTTACTGTAGCAATAAAGTATGAGGGTCAGAAACCCCCTCTTCTGGAACTCACCTTCTTCCTCTCTCCAGCATAAATGCATCTGGGATCAGTTTCAACTTATTTGGCCTTGGGCCAGCCTGGCCATTCAGGATTTCAGAACTCATACTGTCGTCATGTACAGTAAATGTACTCCTCTCAGCTTTCATTTTGTGAGACCAAGTATGCCAAGCTTCTGTAGTTCTGATTTCTTTCCTTTTAGGATACATTTCTACCTTTAAAAGTACCCCAATTACAACAGAGAATAGTTACAAATGATCAACAAGACAGTAAGGGAAAATAATGTGGTACAGCATCTGAATCAAAATGTCTTTAACTGTGTTATGTGTCTGTTTTTTGTCTATTTTCCTGACTTTTTTTCATTGTCTCCTAATGTGTGGGAGGCAAATACCTCTAAATCCTTTTAGGCAGCCACCATTATGAATTTTACTTTATTTTTTCTTATGGCTTAATACTATTTTGATAGTGATAACAATTTGGTTGGTTGCAAAATCAAATATACATTGTTATTAGAACTACTGATTTTTTCATTCTCATGTGTTAATTTATTGTGCTATTCTTTGGAGCTTTGTCATTTCCATACTTTTTTCTTTTGAAGCTATCATTAATTTATCATTATAACACCTTCTGCAGCTTTCTTTTGTGAATGCAGCCCCCTGCATGACGAAGAAACTGTATCTTTGTATTCTGGTTTGGTTTTGCAGTGGAACATCAGTAAGAAAATATCAAGTGCACAAAGAAAGAAGAAAAATATATGGAAATTACAAACAAATAATCATATTTCATTATGCTATTTTATCTCTTGTGAATTACATTAATAGACTGTAAGCTCTAAAGCACAATGAATTATTGTTTTATGCTTTATAGAAATATTATTTTATACTAAAGAAACAGTAGTATAACTGACACAGGAGGAAAGACTTAGTATAATCTCTCATCCTGCACTGCATGTGAATACCCTTACATTAATCAGTACTCATCATAAGCAATAGGGCTTTTCAGATATTGCAAAAATGTTTATACGTCCAGTGCCAAAATAGTACCTTGTGTTTAGCACTTCAGTCATATTAAATGTTGTGAATCGGGACATGCTTTTGAATATTCTATTATAAATCTGGCCTTAAGTTTTGCAGAATCAGAGCCATGCCCAACACGTCTCCTTCCTTTTTCACTTCGACAACAGAAACATTGACGTACAATATGGCAAATTAGGATATTACCAGAATAATGACATTTTTTGATTTCGTGCATTTAGAAACTCAAGCGTAGTCTTCAGCTGGAAAAGCATTGTGTATTATATCTCCTTTGAAATTTTCCTCCTTAATGAAGAAGGAAAAGATTGTTATGATCAGCTGTTCCAAAATTAGATAACCTAGAGCAAACAGGAAAAATCTATACTGAGTTTAAAGAGGCCATAATTTGCACTACTGTAGGGAGTTCCTGAAATAAACACTCTGCATTCATTTCTCTGCGCTAGACTGTAGATTCATACCCACTCAGACACTAAGTGCCTACTTGTCAGAACTCCTGAACACTGCAAACACAAGCTGAAACCAAAAGGAGCTGTGATTGTGCAGACTCTATCAAAACACAGGAAAATTAAAATCTTTACTCATGGTACAGTTAGAGTCAGACTGTAGCTGCTCCAGCACAAGTGTGTACCACTATGTCCTATCAGTGCATGAGGTATCTACATTTCATCCAACTTAGTTTGATAAAGAAGTGGCAGTGAGACAATATGATATTCTGATGACAGCAAAAAGGTGTGTAAAAACTGTGTGACATAAAAATTGCTGCTATGGCAAGTGACCTTATTATATGTCCTAATATTGAGGAGCTTAGTATTAATGAAATATAGCCTGACTTCACTGCAAGGAAACCATATGATGCCAGATATATATGTTTGTTCTGTCAAGCTGTTCATTTTAGCAGGCTCTGGGAAATTGCTGCTTGAGAATAAGAAAGAAATGAGCAGCTGAGCAGAACATCAATAAGCAGTACTTCTATGGAAATGACTTCACATTGATCAACATTTAAAAGATGTTTTTTTTAAAAGATAAATGAATGAAGAAGGAAAAAAATAGTACATTCAAATGCTAAATACAGCCTACACTAAGAAAAGTGAGAAAAATGTCATTGTCATACTTGGAATACACTTGCATAACTGTTCAGGATATTAGGCCTAATTAACAGCATGTGAACAGATTCTTGCTATGGGGGTGTTTATAGGCAGAATATGTTAAATGTAGCATTTGATACATTGAAGTTAGAATTTAGTTAGATTTAGGCTAGTGTAAATTTACATAGAAGATATATTTCTGCTCTGAGAAGGAACTATGAACTAAGTACTTTTTGAATGGTAATTCTGAGTGCTAATCTTAATGATGAAAAACAAATGGTGTACTTTTCACGGAATAAGTCCAAAAATATAAAATATCAAATTATTCTCATGTGTGTTTGGGTAAAAAATACTATTGAAATATTCTAACAATGCCAGACTGGTTTATAATTCTTTCTTTTTGTTTTGCTTTAACATAGTACAGGGAATACTCCAAACTGCTACAGTATGAAAGCACAGGCATCATCTTAACTTTCATAAGTGAAAAGTGACTCTGGACCCAAAGGGCTTGTCAGGTAAAGCTAATGCAGCTGTTGACATGAATAATTCAAACAAATCACCTCAGCCACAGTATGACTGAGCTGACTTCACAGTGGTAACCTCCATAAATACTGCCAGAAAACAGATATGTTAACTACTAGTGACTGAAACTTCCAGTCCTTGGGAAGCAAAAGTTGCTGAATTCTTTTTTGATAAACCTGACTAACAAAACTTCTCACCAGGGCTTTTTTTCCTGAGAATGCAACCTTTTTGAAACCTTAATAACTACTTTCTATGTTTCAAATGCTATTTAAATTAGACCCATGAGTTACTATGGACTTTAAAGAAAGTTCCCAAATTCCCAGAATCAAGCGTGCAGGCTAATTTCATCTGATTAAAGTCCCAGTAATGCAACTAAATAATCCTCAGTCCTAATCTACATGTATACAATACTGTTTAGGACCTGAATGTACAAATTCCCACAGCACTTTTACATATATGAGTACTTCTCTTTAACTGTGATAATTAATTATACAAACACAAACATTTCTAAATTCTTGTAGGACAGAATTCCAATCATTTTGGAATAATGAAATGTTACATATAAATACATAAGGTTTAAATAAGATGAATTTTAGGACTGAAAGGAAAATGTGCCAAATGAGCTAATAAGGAACAAACGTAACATGTATACTGAAGTGTTCATTGGTAGGTGGAGGGAAAATGGACAAGTTCAAAGTCTTCAGAAAAATCATTACTTTGGAATGATGCTTTGTTGCCGACAGAGAATAAGATGTAAACGAACAAGTAAGATCTAAGAATCTTTAACAAGAAGATATTAGTAACTGTGAAAATGACAGAAATGACAACCAAAAGCAAAGAAGGAATTGTGAAAGTGGCCAGGATTTCTAGGCTTACTGAACCACAGTACAACCATGTTAGAAATATGATTCTTCTGGCATTTTGTTACACTCTTGTCTACAATTTAATATATTTTTTTTGGGTTGATGACTGTTTGAAAGACAACATAATGATCTCAAATGCTTATTAGATGATTCCCGTAATTATTGTGGACCTGCTCATAGTAATCATCTGGAACTTCTTCTTCATGATGAACTACTCTTCCTGCCTGATCCTGCAACTCAGGACAAAGGACAAAGTCCCTTTGACCTCACTGGGAGTCTACCAGAAGAATTTCCTCCTTACTAAAAAAAGTTCACCTGATTTCTTCCCTTGCTGGGACTACAGAACTTTTTTATAATTCTCTCTCTAGGAAAGTATTTGTTCTTTTACTACACATTATCCTCCACTTGATTGTTCATTTTCATAGAGAAATAAGATTTTTTTTTTGCAATTTAATTTTAAAAGTGCTTATGTCTCCTTGATTTCAGGTTATCCACAGAATCCCAGAATCAGAGAATTAACTAGGTTTGAAAAGACCTTCGACATCATCCAGTCCAACTTATGACCAAACACCATCCAATCACATTGTATTGAATAATTTTTTCCTTTTATTTTTTTCTTTTAATAATACTCAATTGTGTCTTTAAAATGAGTCTATGGTGAAGAAAACTCTCACTTTCATCTCTCTCCTTCTCAGAAATGCTAAATATTTTATTAAAAAATTTTACGAAACACAGTTTCACAACAGATTTCTGTAACATTTTTATATGTAAAAAAGTTACCTTTACTTGGGTAAATAATTTCAAAACCTGATTGAGCAATAAGCCAAGTAAATGTATTAATTCCTGATATCTTAATTTCCATTTCAGAACTGTCTGAGCAGCAGTAAATGGATACTTTTCTCTACATGAATGTTTCATTAGGATGACCTGTTTGATCTACATGATGTGGTCCAGATGATCTTCCTGGCCCTCTTTTCCCTCTCTCTCAGCATGATCCTCTCAGGTAAGTAGAGATTTATCATGTAGACTGGTCAAACCAGCACACCAACTGACTGCAGGGCAGGAAAGACTATGGTGAAAAGAAGTTTTTTATCTGAGGAACTTGTCCTGCCTGTGTCCCTCCAGGCTACTTCCAAAAGGGTGGTTGTTTTTGCTGCCTGATGCTTGCACCAGTGTGCCTACCTAAGGGAATTTCCAAAAGAAATTCTCACTAGCATGAATTCTTCAGCCTTATCTCAAAACACTCCTAACAGATAAGGAAACAGATCATGACAGATTTTCACCTGCATTTTTTTTTCTTTGCTTAAAGCATCAGAAACCCTCACATATTTGAAGCTTAAGGATATTACTTATGTACGTTAAGATTTACTTCTTTTCCATTCTACTGCCCTTAGATTTCACTCAAGTAGCACTCCAGGATGCTGCTGCAATACACAGCGTAAACCTGTAAGAAGATGGCTCTTACTGCACAAAGCACAAATATGTTCTCCCTGTCCATTTTCATGAAAAATTACCTTTGGAGTTTACATGGGCTATTTTCATCAACTCAAGCAAAGACTTTGTTGGGCCTAGCATATACTTATTCACAGAGGAAACCATGAGCTGACCAAATAATAGGCAGCATACAGGAGCTTAGTACAGAAGTGACTGTAAGCATTTGGTATGAGGATTTTTCAAGTGTCACAGTGCTCATCAGTCAGGCACTGCAGTGTCACAGCCATGCAATGCTCTGGCATAAGTTGTCTTAGACATGGGCAAGCTATTATTCTGTATTACACAGAAGACAATGGACATGAGATACGTCCTCTTTGAAATCAGCAGAAACATTTCATCTGAGTCCTAAGGAGAAACAATGTCCCTACAGAAATGAACAAGACAATGAAAATTGTCTCCTCTCATATCCTAAGGAATTGAACCTAAAGAAACATACGACAAAATCATCAATAAACAATGATGCCCTGCTTTCTTGCCCAGCAGTTTGAATGTTTATTCTGGCCTTTAAGACCATTTCAAACAAAAAAAACATGGAAAGAGATAGAATTTTATTAGTTTCTTACAGTTATTTTTTTTGAAACTATTAATTGGTTTCAGTAAGTGGTTAAGTGGTCAAGGAGGGTCACTGCAGAAATCTTTCCTGAAATCTGTCCTCCACACTTGTTTGCATGACCCGTAACTTCCGCAAAATTCTTATGTTTGAAGCACAACACGTCTAGTTTTTCAGGAGACTTTTCTCAGTCTGGCTAAAATTCTCCACCTAATGGGTGGGTGGTGGATGCGCCTCCCCTAGCACTAGCCAGGTAAAAACTAAATGATTTCCCTCTAAATACAGACTTAGGGTTAGCCTATAGCAAATGGAGTGATGAAAGTAGCACCATGGATAGATCCACTCCACCTTCAAAGGTGTCTAAGACAGGTCAGATGAAGTGCTGTGTACGTTACTGCTTTAAAGCAGAGAAGTCTTCACTGATGGTTTTAAGAGCCTGACCAAGCTTTGGATGACTGGTCATCTTGATCACAGCACACTAGTGAGGAAGTGACAGACTGCAGCTATCTACCTGCAAACTGATGATTTTTACCCCCAGGCCCGAAGTCACTCTTGTTCAAATGAAGAACAAGTTGGACTCCTGCCTATGTGCCACAATTAATGGTTGAACCCTTAACATTTAAAGAGTTATAAAAAACCAAAGCTAAAATATTCCTATGTATGAACCACCCAGCTTAGCAGTCACACATAGACTTGGCACTGGTAGTCAGAGAAACACAGCCAGGTTTAGGCCTCGGTTTTTACTGGCAAATGCAATTGTACATCTCTCATCCAACACATGAGCACAAATCTGGGCTCTAATATACTCCAGCAGCACAGCCTGGAAATACATGCACCAGAAATCTGGATGCAGGTGAGCTGTGGCTCTGGCTAGAAACAAATAAATAAAAATTAAAAACTCTACTGCTTAAATACAGTACATATTGGGGTGCTTCACAGCCAAGAATCCAGACTGTAAAGTGTTCCAAACCAGTGTCTGTCACCTCGGTCCTAAAGGCGGCTGACTTTTTTCTGCTCTGAATCACCCCAATTCCATCGTCAAGCTAGAGAGCATGTTTAGCATCTCTGAAAATCAAGATCCCAGTATGCCTTGCCACAGTGAAGCCTCACAACATCAAATACAGCATATGTGTCCCACCAGGACCTGTTAGATTTGTGCCGCCAGCACAGCCGAACGCTGGTTTCTTTTGTGCCCTCAATTAAATGCCCTCTTCACTCATAGTAAAGGCATGCCGATAGAGGGAAGATGAGGGAAAATGCTGTCATATGCATCCTGCTGGATGCTACTCTTGGAAGGACGACCATCATTCTATCACTGCAAGTGTAGACCGGAGTGACAGTGTAAGAGAGGCAGAGGCATTTGGCGGAGGCTGGGAGATTTTCAAGGGGGGGAAAAATAATTTCAAAGCGAAGCCAGCCAGCCGAAGCGAGGGGAGGAGCCGGGCAGGGGCTTGGCTCTTCCCTGGGCCGAGCCTGGCAGCGCGGCAGCGCTTTGCCAAGTGGCAGCCGGCTCCGGCAGCAGCTCGGCTCCGAGGCCAGCGCGGCTGCGGCCCCGCGCCCCGCCGGGCGGAGCAGCCAGGGCCGGGGGCGCTCGGGTCGGGTCGGGGGGCGCCGGGCCAGCCCAGCGCAGCCCAGCCCAGCCCAGCCCAGCCCAACCCACCCGTCCCGCGGCAGGGGCAGCAGGGAACTCCCGGGCCGGGGTCCCGCCACGCCGGAGGGTAGCGGAGCAGCGGCTCCGTCCAGGCGCTTCCGGGCGCGCCGGGCGGCGGGGGAAGGAGGAGAAAGAGGAGGAGGAGGAGGAGGAGGAAGGGAGGTGTGGGTGGAGGGGAGGAGAGGGAAGGAGGGGTGGAGGGAGGCCGGCTTTTTTAGGAGGGAGACCCTCCTTCGCGGCCGCCCGCTCGCAGCCATGGCTTTGAAGGAGGCGGGCGGCAGCATCCTGCCCATCAGCGACATGGTATCGGGGCCGTCGGGCTCGCCGTTCCCCGAGGTGGTGGAGCTGAACGTGGGGGGCCAGGTGTACGTGACGAGGCACTCCACGCTGCTCAGCGTCCCGGACAGCACGCTGGCCACCATGTTCTCCCCGTGCCGGGGCGGCCCGGCGGCGGCCCGCCAGCTGCCCAGGGACAGCCGGGCGCGCTTCTTCATCGACCGCGACGGCTTCCTCTTCAGGTACGTGCTGGATTACCTGCGGGACAAGCAGCTGGCGCTGCCCGAGCACTTCCCCGAGAAGGAGCGGCTCCTGCGGGAGGCCGAGTACTTCCAGCTGGGCGACCTGGTGAAGCTGCTGTCGCCCAAGGTCACCAAGCAGAGCTCGCTCAACGACGAGGGCTGCCAGAGCGACCTGGAGGATAGCAACTCGCAGGGCAGCAGCGACCGGCTTCAGCGGGCGGCGCTGGACAAGCGCTCGGGCTTCCTCACCGTGGGCTACCGCGGCTCCTACACCACGGTGCGGGACAACCAGGCGGACGCCAAGTTCCGCCGCGTCGCCCGCATCATGGTGTGCGGTAGGATCGCCCTGGCCAAGGAGGTGTTCGGAGAGACCCTCAACGAGAGCCGTGACCCCGACCGCCCCCCCGAGAAGTACACCTCCCGCTTCTACCTCAAATTCACCTACCTGGAACAAGCCTTCGACCGGCTCTCCGAGGCGGGCTTCCACATGGTGGCTTGCAACTCCACCGGCACCGCCGCCTTCATCAACCAGTACAGAGACGACAAGATCTGGAGCAGCTACACCGAGTACATCTTCTTCAGTAAGTGCTGCCCGCGCCCCGGTGCTGTCCCTCTCGCCCCGTGCCCGGCGGGTGCGTGGCGCTGTGCGCTGAAAAGTGCAGCTGCACCCCGCAGCCCTCGCTGTCCCAAAGCAACGTGAAGCTGGAGAGAGATGGGGGCTGCCCCCTTTCCCCTCGCACTCCGCTCTGTCACCGCCTTAGTTCAAATTCCGTTTTGTGCGGTGTGGGGGCGGCACAGGGCTGCCTAAAATGCCCCGTCCGGAGCGCGTCGTGGGAGCGCTTTGCCCCACACACTCTGTGGGGCAGCCTGGGCTGCTCCCACCTTTCAGTGCCGAGGGCAGAGCCAGCCCTCACGTGTTGGGGTCTCCCGGGGGAAGTGTCGCTGGTTACGGATCGGGGGGCTACGGCCTCGGGGGGTGTCGCTGCCCCGCTGGGCGGGCGCGGTGCGCGGTGCGGGGCGGGCGCGGCTCCGGCTCCGGCTCGGAGCGTTGCGGTGCTTCCCGCCAGCGAGGCGGCGCAGAGATCCCCGAGCAGGGAAGGGTTTTAATATTTTATCGCTGCGTTTCCTTCAAGTGAACGCACTGCGCCTGGGCACGGTCCCCGTGAGGGAAGGGGCAGAGAGGGCACAGCCAACTTCCCAAGGAGAAAGAAAGAGTCTGGCCCCAAGGTGCACGAAAAGAGAAAAGAGAAAATAAATCACTCCATAGCCAGTACACAGCTCCTAAGCAACTTCGCTGGTTGGCTGTGGGTAGCCTTAAAGGTTTCGGGTCACTCGCAGATAGGAAAACCGAGCGATGACGAATGAGTTTCAATCTGGCAAAGTATGTAGTGCTATGTAGGGCACTGGCTGAGCAGCGGGTTCGGGTCATGAACGGCAGCTGGATGAACACCAACCCCCTGGCAGAGATTTGTCTTTGAAAGGCAGAGGCAGCCTTAAACATTACAGATGTGTTTGAGAGCCGAGCGAGCCGAACCGAAGAGAGAAGTGTTCTGCATTCAGTTCTTTCTTCTCCTGCCTCTGTGTGGTCTCACGCTCGCTGAGCAAGGAAGGGAGGATGAATTGGCAGAGCATCTGCCTGCCTCTGTGGTGTGGTGGGGGGAGATGCAGCCTCTAACTAACTTCACTAGTATGGCAGCTGAACAGAAGCAACCTGTTTGCCCTGCAAAACTGGACTTAGGCACAGTATTTAATAGAGGTGGGAAATGTGAATGATTTTCTACTGGGAGCAGAAATTAGTTTACATTGCTGTATAGTGTATAGGTGATGATTACCCTTTGCTGAGCAGACTTGAGAACTCAGATCAATCTTTGAAATGGGATTAAAACAGTTTTTGAAGATTCATTGCATAACTTATCACTGGTCATATTTCAATAGGATATGTGAAAACTGAGCTGTAGAGGAGCTTCACATTCTCCTGGGTGGAGTTCTATCGAATTATAATTATTAAATCTCCTTTCTCAGAAAATCTGACATAATTATTTTCTAAATAGTAAAGATTCCGTATTGAAATAGTCTCTGTATTTGCTTAGAAAGAGATTTGTAGGTGAATATTTTTTGTGTGCATTTGTGATGCTCATTATATTTTGGTTATTCTTGTGTGTGTATGTTATGATGAGGTTGCTGTATAGAACAGTCCTCTAATTCACATCAGTGTTCCAAATTAATCCCCAGTGTATTACCACTGATTTATGTGGAATAATGCCAGGGATGAACTGGAGGTTGTACATCATGATTTTTATTTTGGTTTTTAGTCTTCCACCTCCTGATGCTGTGAAAAGTAAAACAGCTAGTTACCTACTTAAATTGATACAGTCAACTGAAAATTGATAACAAAGGAGAAGAGCAATCACTTTTCAGTGTATTCCTTGTCAAATGTCCCCATGACCCCCAAAAAGGAAGCAGTTTTGGATGGGAAGTTGCTGCTTTCAAGAACTATCATGTCCAACAGTGGACTGTGTCTTACAGGCAAAAAAATATAATGACAAAAGACTTTAGCAAGCCTATTCCAGTTTTGGACAGCGCCTGAGACTTAATTTGGTGCTAATGAAGAAGAA
Organism: Entomyzon cyanotis; assembly: GCA_024500445.1. Taxonomy (NCBI): domain Eukaryota; kingdom Metazoa; phylum Chordata; class Aves; order Passeriformes; family Meliphagidae; genus Entomyzon; species Entomyzon cyanotis. Next base: position 19,457,873 of record JAKEPQ010001009.1, on the reverse strand, counting down.
ACCTAGTTTTATATCCCACTGGAAAAAGCTGTACCTGTGTTTGCATTTGTTATTCACAGTGTGAGCATCTGCAACCAACAGCAGCTGTATTAGTTGTTGGTCTGTAAGTCCATAGCAGTCACATAAACTTCTTTTTCACCATTTATCCTGAGGACTGTGGACAAATCTGTTTCCTAGTAATGGTGGATAGCAAAGTGATTGGAGACATACATGAAGATATATACATTCTGTCCATTTCCTTAGGTCATAGGTAGCTGAATGAATTTCTCCCCAAGAGCTGCTAAGGAATATTTGAAGGCCAAAGGTTTAATCTGTGGTTTGTGGAATGTATTTCAGGTCTGTTTCTAGTATCCTTCAAACTTTGGTAGGGTTTTTGAGTTAAAATGATCATCTATGACTTTTCTAAAAAAAATGGAAATGACTTTATATTCTTAAACTTTCTGGAAGATCAAATTCACCTGCGATACTGCATATATATTTAACTAATTTATGATCTGCTTAATATCTAGGGATGGATGAGTTGTTGCAGACTAATTCTGATTGAAGAACCAGAGGTTGTTTGAAACTGCTTACAAGGAAATAACACTTCAGCCTTTGGCAACATGTCATGAAAAATACAAAACCAGACTTTCCTTCTTAGTATGTATAAATCCTATAAAAAAAAATTAAGTTCTTTGCCCCTAGTGGTGTTCAAGCTGTCATGTATGCAATGACAACTTCATTTGTCTATGCAGTTAGTACATGGCCAGAATTTAGCCTGTACCTTGCATTGGTGGCTTAGTTCTGAAAAGTGCTCATAGATCTGTTCCATGTGTCCATGACAAATCCTGTCTTATAATGGTCAATTAAAGGAGTAAACCTATATGTGGTAGTGCCAAGGCTCTTTCAGAGAGTACCACCTTTTTTTTGTTTATTTGTTTGGGTTTTGTGGTTTGGCTTTTTTGTTTGGGTTTTCTTGTTGTTGTTGTTTTTTGTTTGTTTGATTTGTTTGCTTTTTCCCCCCAATAGCTTGGCTCTGTGCTATTAACACTTGGATTTTAGTACACATGAGGATGACTTGGACCAGATTAGTCTAACATGAAATGCATATGCAGTTCGGGAAGGAGGGTCAAACTCTTCTGCTGCTTAGCTCCACACTGCCATGGAGGATGACAAATTAATTAATTGCTTGTTGATATGCAATAGGTTATGGCCTTAGCAAAAGTTGCTTCTAACTGGAGACAAGGGGACCTTGCTTCTTCCTCTGGCTGCAGGCACTGTAACATATCTTCTGTTAGGTGACCTTTTGTGAGAAACGGCTGCAATTTACATGTTTCATGTTTTTTGGGGAATTTTTTTTTTGTTGTTTTGTTTTGTTTTGTAGTTCACTGTGTCTCTCAGCACTTCTTGTGCAATGCAACATTGCCTCTGCATGCTAGTACTATTTTTTTCTTCTGTAGAATCTAATTGGTCCTAATGGATTTTACATTTAACATCTGCTATGCAATCTGACTTAGGGGTGTTGAGAGTATTGTGCTCAGCTGAAAGCTTTCTGTGCAGAACTGACATCTTTATTATAAGAAGAATACAATAATATCTTCTGAAAACTTTGACATGCTTTCTACGTTGACACCTCTGTTTCACATATGACAGTTTCTGTTTTCTGTGCCTCTTGGTTTTGTTTTGTAACAGGTGACGTTAGCATGGATTTATGGTGCTTATTTTCCACTTGAAGTCACAGCACTCTGAGATTATATTGGTTGCTGTGGAAATTGTCATAAACAAGTGATAATAATTTTGTAATCAGTGGGGAAAAAGCAGTTACAAGCGATGAAATTTTAGGAAGCAATATGGTATTTTGAAAAAAAACCCCGCCAAACTCAAACAAAATGATACTAGCAACCCCCCAAAAAAACCCCCACAAGAACAACAGCAAAACCTAACCAACGCTGTTTGTGTCATTGCATGTAAAATACTTTGAGGTATTTGCTTTGTAAGTGCCAAATCCAGTTCAGCATCCCACTAGGATAGCGAGGGGTTGGTGGGTGAGCAGATAACCCTAAACTGCTCTTTTGGGGGCAGAGTGGTGTGAGACCCATCCTGCAAGTAATTACTGTGACCATGTCATGCTGTTCTCCATCCATCACTGCTTCTTTGGGGGAGTTTTTAATATGTGGAGGGTATCTGTACTTTTTTAAAAATCTGGAATAAATGTATGTAAGACATTGAGGAGAAGAAGGAGACCAAGACACAAAAGAGAAGTGTATCATTTCTCCTTGACACATGGAGATAAATTTGGACAATCTGCTTGGAACTTGGATGATTTACTCAAAGATTAGAGTACAAATTTTTGGTGGGGCAGGGTAATGTGAAGGATTAAATCAGTATCACAAACACAGTGTAGAAAAGCTTCAGATTTCTAACAGTATCAAGATCTAGAAATGTTGTTTCTGACAGGACTATTGAATGAAGCCCTTTAAAGAGAGATTGTGTAGGCAGTCCTATGACTTTGGAAAACAGACACAGAACTTCAGGATATTCTGGTTTATGATTCTAGCTCATCTCTTAATACAGCTTAAAAATAAATAAATAATAGGCTACTCCTTATCTTTTCATTCTTGCAAAATATATGTTCCTGGGTGCAAAGAGATGAATCAAAGTGCAGTCATAATTACTAATGTAAGAACATTAGTAATATCACTCTTATGCTGCCACTTGATATAATGTGTGATAATGTAGTCTGCTGAAACTGGTATTCTGGTGTTAGTCATAATTTCAACCAATAGACTTTATTTCAGAATTATTTTAAAATGTGAGATTAAAAAGAACTTTGAAATAATTTGACTTTGCATTAAATAATGATAATAACCTGCATTCCTCCACAGCTAGTGTAAAGACACTGTTGCAATGTAAAACTATGCTAGGAACCTCTTGGTTTTTCTTACACTTCAATCAAAATATGCATAACTCAACACAATAGTTTGTGATTGCTTTTTATCAATTATCTCCAGTTTCTGGTCTTACTACAGTAAAATCATACTTTTAAGTACTGTGGAGCCTTTTTAATATTTAGAGCTTAGTATCAAAACTGTTGTGTGGTATTTTGAAAATAAAATTAGGGATTAACTAAGAAAATCATCTATCCTGGATATTATGTACCAGGATCAATGCTAGATAAGGAATAATCAAGAATTGATGCAAGCAGATGTTATTTCTGATGTCGGGAAATGGAAACACACTGGTTTTGATATTAACTCAGGCTGGTGCTTCTTGTGGATTACTTGGAGAAAAAAGTGACAATGTTAGAAAGGCTGACTTTGCTGGATCTGTAATATTTTGCAGGAAAACCACTTCTTCGTGTCAGATAATTTCATAGATTTTCAAGGATTTATGACAGTAGTTGCAGGGAAATGTTTATTTTTCCACAGTAAGATGAGCAAATCATATTTTATTTTTTCTTTAGTGTCAACATGAAATTCTAGTTATCTACTGTTCAAGCACAGAAGTTGTGCATACAAAAGCTTTCCTTTTAATAGTGTTCCAGGCAGATGATTTAAAATTAAAACATTACTGCTAATAAAACACATTTTGCAATATGTTTTCTTTCTCTGTATGACATGGCCAGTATTTCACTATGGCTAGTCTTCTCCTTTGCTGCAGATACCACATTCATTATACTGTGCTGAGAATTTGTGTGGCAAACAAAAACTTGCTAAGATTTGCACCAAGAGGGAGTTCATTGATTGTCACATTATACCCTTTCCTGCCATAGTTCCACATTTAAACACAAGTCTCCAGAAATGAAAACTGCACAGGCAGCTCTCTTGGAGGTCAAAAGGAAGATTCTGTGGGTGCAACAAGTGTGGCAGAGGAAATGCCCTCTTGGTCCAGCTGAACACCAGCATGGCCTGGACAAAGTGACCAGAAGTAATGTAGCATTTTCTGGTGTGTTACCAGTTTCAGGATGAGCTCAGAATACCCAGATGGGTAAAGAAATAAAGTGCACAGGGTGCTGTGCATCCATCTGACCCCTCTGGGATGCTGAGCAGCTTGGGACTGCTGTGGTGCTCAGTGGAGCTTGCAGCCAGCTCGGCACTGCCCTGCATTGTCTCAGTAACTCAGCAGATCTTGGGTGTCACACACTGCAGGAGAGGTGAATGGTGCAGCCAAGCTCTGCATTTGCTCTCAGATTTTCTGTCTCCAGTTTTGGAGTACTTTACTGCTCGAGTCATGGAAGAAGCCTGTTACAGAGTTCAGTTGGCCAGGGTCATGTTTGCAGGGCTTTTTGACACTACAGCCTGGTTATTTGGTTGGTGGTTGTTTGACTATGATTGAAAAAAGCTGGAGGCACTATACCAGCTAAGATTCTAACCTAACAAACTGATGCTATTTTTATATCCAAGGATTATTTTATTTCATTTCTCCTTACAATAGTTTATTTCTTAAAGGATGTGGAGTACTAATGCAACTCAAATCATAGCTCTTTTATAAACCAAGGCACTGGAAGTCCAGTGGAAAATCCTTAAATAATTACTAGGCAAATTTCTTTTTGGTTTAGCAAATCAAATGCTTCATGATGGATTCCCTGGGGAGGTTGTTCACTCCAGCTTGATCAAACTGCATGCTCTTTTTCAGAAGAAGTAATTTATATTCTACTTAAAATTCATATATTGAATAAATGTTAGGAGAAAAAGTACTATGTCTAAAATATCATTCTCAGCAGAGATGAAGTACTTTCATTTAAATGCTTTTTATTTTTTTTATTTTTAAGCCAGTAATGACCATTGCACATTTAGCTTCCATTTCATATAAATTCAGGGATATTCAGTGAATTAATTAATTTTCTTTTTTTTTTTAATTTGACCTAAATGGGATTAATCATAAATATAAGGACTAACAGTGTGTGAAACTCAGAATCAAGTTCCATTGAAAACTGCAACTTCACTTGGACTGAAGCAACAAGTAGTCTTGTGCTAGTCCCTCACATAAAAGTGAAATTCAAACTACGCAAGCGGCTATTTGTTTCGTAACTGTTTTCAGTACAAAAAATCCTGTAAGGAGTTAAGCAATGATGATTTTTCATTTTTGTGGCAACTTTAGAAACTAATGCCATTTCATTTTGGTTGCATTTTATCAGATTGTTGTAGCTAAAACGGTTGTGTTTGTTACATTTTGACAGTGTAGCTTCTCAAGACATTTAAATTAAAGAGTGTACCTTGCTGCAAGGTACAGCTCTGTTCATATCATCACATCTCTAAATCATTTGGGGACTTCACCAGTAAAGATCACAGTGGTGTTAATGAGCTTCATGTTTCTAGCACCAAGTTGAATACAAGGCTTTAAAAACTTTTTTGCAAATATTATTCCTTTATGAAATTACTTGTACCTTGTCTTTTCCAGAGTTGCTCCAAAGAGGATCCAATGATACAGATCAGTGTGTTTGCCCTTTCTTTGCACTATGGGCTCTGGCTAGCTGTAAGCAAGGTCAGGATGGCTTTCAGTTACAGCTGCTGCAATGATTCCTTCATCAACATCTTGCAGTTGAGTTTAGTTGGCTCAATATATAGTTGTGCTCTTGCTCATTGTAGCCAATGTGCCTGAGCCGTGTGGCAGAGGCTCTGAGCAAAGGAGGTGCAGATAGGAGAGCTGCTGCCTCTGGGGCCTGCCACTGCCTCTGGGTTGGCTTTGTACTGCTCCCCTCATGTACCCTGAACCTGACCTGTTTTCTGTCCCAATGACATGCACTTAGCAGACAGAGAAAACTAGAGTAGCTTATAGAATAAAATACAACAGTACTTCCTTTTGAAGGGAACGGTACAACACTTTTTAAAAAAAAAGTACTGTGAATAACTCAATCCAGAGACAACAATTCAATCACAAGTGCAACTACACATGGCAACCAGTGCACTGAAATAGGTATTCTGCAGATCTCTTCAGGGGCAGAAGGTGTGGGCTGGGAGACTAAGGGGAAAAATCCACATCATCATTGACCTTTATAAATGAAAGTAAATATTCCAAGTCTTCACTAAGCATACATTCAGTTGTATTATATTTAATACTTATGGAGATGTTCTCTTTGCATTAGCAGAAAGATAGGATTCAGAAACTAAATCTATCAGTGTATTATAATTTTTTTTATATAAGCAAACAACAATAACCTTCAGATGCATTTGTATCTTTTCTCTTTCATCCTTGCTGGGTTTTACCCTTTAGTATTAGTATTAACAAATATTCCCAAAGAGAGAAGTGTTAGTGCACAGGGACCTCTTGTCACATTTTGTTGTAAACATTCTCCTGCAACTTAAGCTAATAGTGAAATTGTTTTATATTTTATTGAATGTAGATATTTAGAGGTTCTTTCAAGGATTATAACTATGTCGGTGTATTCCACAGAAGTTATTAAAAGTGTACTATCATTCCAAAAGCTTTGTATCAGTGAATATTTTATATATCTCACAGGGATCTGTGAGGTTCTTTATTTAGTGATAGGATCAAAAAAGCCCAGAATTGCATATATTCATGATTATATAAATAAATTTTTTGCAAAAGGGTTACTTTCATAACCTCTTACTAACAGTTCAATTAAATTATATCCCCCCTCTTTTGTTATTCAAATCACTGTTAAAACCACCATACCCGCAAAACTTTGAGAGTAATGACAAACGTCCATTTTGTGTGTACAGAAGTATTCTCTAACACTCTGGTTCTTAATCCAGGTGTTTTCATTCTCATTGAAACTCATGAATATAAAATAATATGAAAATCAGCTACAGAAGGGCTGGAAGGCAGATAAAATAAATCAGTAAAATTGAGTGCCAACAATTTAATCAGTGTAATGTGTAGATAATACAGTGGAGGAAGATCAAAACTAAACAACACTTTTTGCTAGTTTTTCTTAGTAAACACATTTTCTTTCCCTTTCTTCTCACAGTCACCCTTTTATAGGCAGTCACTTCTCTGTATTGTTCTCTTCAGACAGCTGTTACTATTTCTGTTGTTAATGCCTATTGTGGCTTTTGAGCAGATCTGAAACAAAGCAGAGGCATGGCTACTCCTGCCTTTCTATCTATTTTTGTCTCTTTCCAGTGCTTGGTAATATAAATATCGCTCATTCTGTCCTTCTAAAGATACCATTATACAGCTTTATAAAAGTGTAATCAATATTGCTGAAGCTACATGGACGTCAGGGGGAAAAAAGAAAGAACAAAATAATTTGGCTATTTATGATGCAAGATAGAATGGGACTGTTGTTCAAGCAACATTGTTCTGTCCTCTTTTAATTTCAAAATTTTGGCATCAAATCCCACACTTGCCTTTCCACATGACTTACCCATTTGAAGTTCCCCTTCTTTGGAGCAGGAATTGTCAGCATCTGTATGTGTAATTAAGCCTTACCATATTTAAAGAATAAAACAAAACTCTTTAGGAATGTAGCTAAGACCACTGTAATTAGCAATCCTGCTTGGAATTTTTACTTTCCCAGGACCCATAGACTCTAATTTTCAATGCTAGTAATCCCTCAGAAAGCTGTGCTTGTTTACCTATGCTAATGTTGTCATAGCTTGCAAATACAAATTTCTCATCTTCACACTGTCAGTTTGTTTCTGGGGATGCAGGAAATGAATGTAACCTCTCTTAATCTTACAGACAGAGATAGACACAGTCTGTGTGGTTTTGCTCCCCCTGAAACATATGGAGTAGCAGATAATGATATCCTTTGGCTTCAAAATAACCCTGTAATTCTTTAGAATAGAAGGGACAAACTTTTCAGAAATGTTTATTTAGATATTTGAAGATTATTGGAATTTTTGAAGTTTCTCCTCATAACATGCTAAGTTTATATCTTCATATGACTTTTAGCTGTCTAGTAGTTCAGCCTCCAGCCATAACAACACTCACATTTTCATTCCTCTCCACTGAGTATTTATTTTTTCCACCTGTAGCTGAAGTAGTTTGGTGTCTAAATTGGTGGAATTATGCCCCTATATAATTGCATCTGTGATCACATTTGATTACAGGAAGCAGAATGTGCTCATGGCAGAGGAGATTAGGTTAAATGCTTCTGTCTAATCAGATCCCCAGTGACTGTCTCCTGGCAGTGCTTCCTTCCTAAATCTCATTTCTAGGGATGCCATGAATAAAAGCTGCATGGCCTGTGCAAGTCCGTGTCTTCAGAAGATGGTTTTGCTTTTCTGATTTGAGAGTTCTGACATGGACATAGGAGCAGGGCTGAACATTGGTCACCCTTGCCAAAAGTGCATGTGAGGCTCATGGTGCTTTTGGGTGGGCTTGGCAAGGTGGGTGTCAAGGCTGTGGGGAACTGGAGAGGGGAGCTGGAGAGTGTCTGTGCTGCTGCCTCGGGCTCTGCCATCCTGCGGGGGGGACAGCTGGGATGGATTCTGAGTGGGTCTGCCGGGGCTAGTGCAGCCCTGGGGTATCCCCTGTGGGGCTGGCACTGCGGGGGCCATGTCTGCCCTCTGGGAATACCAGCAAATAAGCCAAGAGCCACATCCTCCAGGGACCCTAATCACTGGTCTGCTTCAGTGCTTCAGAATGCCAGAGCAGTGAGGCAGGGTGGGATGTTCCACAGTTTCAAAAACTTGTTATAGCACAAAATACACAAGAAATAACTCACTGAGTAATTTTTATGCAAGAAAACCAAAAGGTTCTTGGTCAAAGGCACCAGTAAGACAAGAATTGCATCTAACTAATATTTATGCAGTGGTATGGGGTACTGTTTGTGTTTCTGCAACCATGCTGCTGAAACAGCTTAAATTCAATAGTAACCTCAAATTTGATATAGTTAATCTAAATATTCTTCACATTTGGCAAAGTATGGAGGGACAAAAGCAGCTGTTAGAAGCAATTGGTAACTTGGAATAAAAAAACATTGGGGAAAAAAAATTTGCTTTTCACACTCTGGCAAAATGTTTCATTTGTAATTAATATTAATGATGTATGCAAGACTTTTTATGTTGTCACACATGATGCATAAAGGTATGAAGGAAATTGGGGCAGTCACTTAGATGCATTTTTTGAACACAGTAAAAATATTCCGAGCTTTGAGAAGATAAACTTTGATTTTTAAAATGTTTTAATATATGGTTTTTGGAATCAGGATTATTTTCTGTCATCATAGTGAAGCTACTAGTAAAAATAGTTATCCTTTTCAATGAACCATATAATTACTCACATTTGTGAATAATACGAGTCTAAAATTGACCTCCAAATCAATGCTTTCAATCTTGAATGTATTTTCAGAAAATCCAGTCAAGTTCAGTGAAAATTTCCATCTGCACTTTGGGTACCAGGCAAGCAGCAGGGATAGACAAATTTGAATTTAGACTGCTGGTTTGGAAAATTTAGTTTTTCTTATCACCTCTGTGGCTGGCAATAAACTACACTTATTTCATTCCTTCCATATCCTGTGGTTATAGCGTAGGTTTAGCAATCCAGAAATTGACATTTTACTGAAGTTCACCTGGATTTCTATCTGTGGTTACCTCTAATTCATTAATTTGCTCAATGAATTCAGTTTATAACAGCGAAAACAATACCAGTAAAAACTATTTCTTATCAAGCAGTCATATAGGTAGAATATTACAAGTTACTAGGTAATTAGTGCTGGTCCAGAGCATGTTGCCATAATTTCTGTTTGAAAAGCTGTATAGACTGTGGATCAGGAAATTAAGAGTGTTAAATGTCACATGTGGTAAGCACATAACTCAGCTTTCAAGCTTCTTAATAGACTTAAAAGTTCCTTGACAAAAGGCAAAACGTTTCCTCCATTAAGGCAGTCGGGTGCTGGAGCAGGCTGTGCAGTGATGCTGTGCATGCTGTGCATCCTTTGAGGCTTTCAGGACTCGTCTGGATCAAGCCCTGATAACCTGGCCCAACCTCTTCACTGACCGTGCTTTGAGCAGGAGGTTGCACTGCTCCTGTTATCCTGTGCTTCTCCTCTCTGATGTGATTTACTTTGACATTGCCTGTTTGAAAAGACTTCTCAGGAAAGGAGAAGTGAACTGCCGCAGGTAAATTAAGCAGATGCTAGAAAGCTATGAATTCTGATCATTCTGAAAGTCAAAAACTTCAAAGCTTTAGCTTTATGTTGTCTTTTTATTTACATCTGTGTGTCCTATCAGAGTTGAAACAACTGCTTCATGATGAAGTTTCTTATAGGACTTTCTGGTCCAAATTCCACAGAAGGTTAAATAGGCCACAGTTAAGAAAGTATCTGAAAAAAAGAATCAAACGGCATATTGGCTAGCACTGTGCTTGTTGGTCACATGTTGCTTGAAAAAAAGAACTCTCACAAATTTAGCAAATCACCCCTGTTTAAACCTTTAAAATTTTTTATTGTCATGCTTTAGAGAGATTCTGGTGCTCTCTCTGACAAAGGTGACAGACTGCCTTGGATTTCTTTGGATTTCTCTCCATTTTGACGGTTTTAATCAGTGTTGAGATCCTTTATTGTGACATATTTTTTTCCTGCTGTTTTTCAGCCTCTGTATTTTAACCCTAGCATAGCTTGAATCAATTTGTATAGCAGCTGCAAAAGTGCTGAAGAGGATTATTTTGGTAGCCTGGAAAACTTAAAAAAATAAAGCAAATATGAACAGAATGGAGTTACTTTTTAGTAATACATTGCTAAATGGATGCATAGTATAAATACAAGGTAGTTAATTATTAGGATATGAATTTGAATTTGAATTTTTTCGTTCTTGAAATTTTAATGTAAGAATAGAACATGAGGCACTAGTAAGTACGATTATACAGAAAAAAATGTTGGATATTCCTCTTGCTTTTCCCACATTACTGAAAAGATTGCTGAAGTGCTGTATCTGGAGGTTCTTTGTGCTGTTAAAAATTCCCTTATGACAACAAACTAAAACAGAGGTATTGCTTGCTTTGATTGACACCTAACAGATAAATGTGGATACATGGTCATAGAGAAGCAACATAACAAAAAGATCTTAAGAAAGTTCTTGTGTCAGTTGTAGATTGTCAAAACACTTTCAATATTAATGATATTGTGTCAGTTACGCCTAGGAATATGTGTTCTTCTCAAAAGTTATTCTCCTAGGTAGGGTGTATGATGTTAAGGTATAGTGTATTTCCACCACTCTTTATTGTGATGTGGGGACTGGTACAGATACCCTTGTGACAAGCTCACCTTCATCCACTTAGAGAACATTTTGATGTCTTGGTGATGTCAGCCAGTCTGTCCCTCTGTGTCCACATTAAATATAAATCAAAACTTAAGTGACACAGTATTTAAAACCCTTTGGCTTGGCTGTATTTTGCTTGGTGGAGATGGCTTCCCTCGAGAGGGGAAGAAGGGATCCTGAGGATCAGCAGCCACAGAGTTTCAGTATGTCCCTTTTCTTCCTGATTGGTGTGGTGCCCTGTAAGCAGTGGATTGTGAAGCTTTGTCCCTCAGTGATTTTCATGGGCAGCCTCATTTCAGGACTTTTCAGGTTCCTCTTTAGACTTTAATTGGTCTCTTAACTTTGCTTATGTCTCTGTCACGAGCTACAAGCTTTTCATCACAACCTTGAGGGCTAGATAATTGCTTTATATTTTTAAAGTCTGAAACTCATATATGCTCATGTGAATCAGTAGCCTAATGTCTATTGTGTTACATTTCACTATCTTTTCAGTGCCCTCTTTCCACCCTCATTTGTAGACTAATACTGGAACTATGATAGTAATGTAGCAATACAGTATTCCCAGATATTTCTTAAATCTAATATATCAATCTTAAGTCTATGCATCCCATATAATATATAAATTTATCCATCTGTATTTAACAGTCTAAATATTTAAAGAAAAGACAGCTCGATTGTGACATCCTGGCTCTATTGTAACTGAGTCATATGATGGGGGCTTGGGAGACATATAAATAAGATCTTTGTGGAAAGTATTTTTTCTTATTATGTTATTGACAGACTTTGAATAACTGGCAGGATACCTTATTTCCTTTTACAACCTGTATGAAATAGAAGGTTTTACCAGTATAGTTCAGAATCGCACTGGCATATCATATGAAATTGTTGTTAGTTTGTACATTTTACAAAGGTTAAATGAATACCTTCTTGATCCTTGGTAATTACTAGAATAATTACAGTGTTGCAATGTTTGTTTTACAGTATGGCTTTGTATATGAAAGATTTCCTAAATTATTGTGCATAAACTTGTGTGAATTTTCAGTCATTGATAGAGCTTGTGTTCTAAAGAGGGTTTTGTTGAGGATGCTACAGAATATCTGCAGCAGCCAAATAGTATATAACATTCTCTTGCTACAGTGCTGGAAAGAAGTACACACACAACAGTTTTAGTCAGAGTTTAAAATTCTTAATCATCACAGTGTAATATAGAGATTACAACAAGTGGTAGAAATATTAAATAATATAAAGGTGTTTGTAATGACTGGTCTTTATGAAGGCTCTGCAACTTTTGTAAATTTATCCTATCTATGCTTCATTGGCTCATGTCATATGTACTTAACTTCATCCGTACAAAGCTGGTCCAAGTGAAACAGGTCAATGCTTTGCATGTTCATTGAACAATTGTAGGTAATTCCACAGGACACAAAACAAAGGAAACAAGGGCCACATGGACAGGAATGTATGGAAGGTGAGAGAAAATCTTCAGCTAGTACACAAAGTGGCAAAATACAAAAATTTCTGATTTTCTGATCTTGCAGATTGCTATGTTGCAATGCTTTACATATAACATGATCTAGAGAATCAAATCTTGAAACTGTAAATTTGCAATAAAATATGTGGCAATTAAGAAAAAGCTCTTTTCTACCCAGAGATTCCTACCATTGAATACTGTAGAATTTTAGTTTCACAGAGTTACACCAAATGAGGCTACTGAGACTAAGGGCTCTGCTGAGCTTGTCTGACATGATGCAGTACAAGCTAATGGAATCCATCACAGCCTATCAAGTCAGGGATTTTCCGTAAAAGGGGAGGCTTATGTGCTTTTCTATAAACTGGAATGACCAGTGTTATGAATATCATATGGGGTTATTCAAAACTGATGGAAGCCAATAGACTTTCACCTGCCTTTTTGTAAATGCTCTTTACCTTTTTTTTCTTTCTGTTTTTCCTCTTTCTTTGTTATATTGATTTTCCACACTAGATGGCAGTGCCTTAGCACTAGTGCATGACAGGGGAATTGATTTAATTTGTCCAGGGGAGAAGAAATCCTTCTGTTTCATGTTTCCTTCTACATAGCTTAAAGAATTGCAGGTAGGAGACTGGATTTGGATGAGCTACATATGGATGGGCAAAGAAAAATGCAAAGTTTTTTCCCTTTTTTTCTTTGTACAAATGGAAGTCTATTCAAGCTGATTGAATCAGGCTTGCATTGGCTGGATGTGAGATGAACTGGGGCTGTCTTTCAATGCTGTCCCCAAGGAATTGCATTCATAGAAACTCCAAGTGAAAAGCTGTATTGAGTTAGAGCTGAGAGTGCAGCCAGACTCTGAGCAGATTGCCTCACAGTTTTGAGCCATATGTTGTCTATACTGAGAAGTCAGTGAGAGAAAACACAGCTTCCTTCTCTTTCCAAGAAAACCAAGTGCTGGAGAGGTGGTGGTAGAGAGCTGAGGGGTGCTGGGGTGCACCTAGGTATTGCTATTTTAGTGCTGGAATACAGCCGGGGCTCACACATCCACCTATGAGCTGGGATGCAATCCTGGATTGCATGTTAGTTGAAAGACTGGAAGTTTGCTAACTTGAAGTATTTTAACTGGAAAGTCTATGGAATGAGGACTGAGGGGAGATCATGATTAGGAAAAAAATGGGCTCTGGAAATCTAAATGTGGCAGTAATAGGTAAAAGCTAAAAGCTGGAAGTTTGTAATTGGAATTCAACTTGAAATTAGGAAACAGTGTTCAAAATTTATGGATGAGGTTCTTGAAAACAGAGGGTTATTAAAGCAAGCAGGTGTCTCTATTGTTCATAATTTTAACCTTCTTGAAAGAAAACCTCCAGCTAATCCTCTGAAAGGAGGAGGCAAGAGTCGGAAAAGCAATAAATACCAATAGATTCTGTAGTGAAGGCAAAAGAAATAGAGATATCATTATGGGGAGAAATTAAATACCTTAAAATACAGGTAATAGTAGGTAGAAAAAAATAGAGACCTGACATAGGAATGACTGACTGCATGAGAAGTAACTGAAAGAAAGAAGGTATAAAAGCACCCAAAAAACTCCCAAAACCATCAAAAAACCAAGAGTTGACAAAGACATTTTCTCTTTGTGGAATTCCTCAAGAGTCTTCTCATTGTATGGTTTGTTCAAAAATACAATAGTTTCAAGTTTCAGTCCAACTTACACTTCACAAAGGTAAATTTGATGCAATACCTTAACCTTTTTCATTGGAGTTAAATATTTAAGAATCTGGAAGGCTCTTGCCTGAGGCTGGGAAGCGTACTGCCACAAATACATTTTCTTAAAGAAAATTTAACTTATCTTTGTGTCTTCTGGGACCTCACTGCATGCAGCTTCTGCCTTATTTATTCAGTTTTATTTTTTGCTACATCCCTACTGAATGAGCTGGACAAAACTAAATTGAAATACAGGAGAACAAATTTTCTCTCACTTTTTTACTGGATCTGCCATAGTAGCTGAAATTTCATTAATACTGCTGGAAGGAAGGCAGGCCAAATAAAGGTTTATCTGTGTTCTACTGTAGCATTCACAGAAACTGAATATTTTTTCAAAATATGCTGCTGTTATTTGCTGTCATTTTTTGCATGTCACAAAAAGTGATAGTCCTGGCTATAATTTAGTACATGACTCTGCCAGAGCAGAAGATGCAGATGGCTTACTATAAAAATGCAATTCAAATTATGTTTGATAGTACTGCTTAGTTGATTCCTTATTAGTTAGGGGAAACAACAAATGGTGCTAAGTCTGAATTTGGTGCTGGAAAATGAGCCTCAGTCTTGGGGCAGTTATGTGGGAGGAAATTGCCAGTTCTTTAAATCAGAGAGAGCGAATGATTGAATGTAGACTTCCCACCTTTCAGATGAGTTTTCTAATTGCCAGGTTAGATTGTCAAGGGATGTACCTATTCATTTTGCAACACAGATTTTTTTCTTTCTGAATTTGAATATAAATATCTTCCCACAGAGATTTTCATAAAACAGAAACTGGCCTTCCAATTAGGCTTCTTCACATCAGTAGAAAGAATGACACAGAGTTGTTTGAGAAGAGATTATTTGTATGGATACTATTATGTAGAAATTTGAACTTGGGGATGTTACATGTTGATTGTTTTTGTGTTATGTTGTGGTTTGCTCTCTTTCATCTTGTGGTGGACAGTAAAATTGGGATTTTCCCTTTATACAAGGAGTTTCAGTCTTCCAGAGCACTCGGTTTCCCAGACTGGATTGTAGAGAGTGTTCAGAGATGTGGGGGCTGATTGGATTTGGATACCTGTAGCCATCTTGTAGACCTTTTCACTTCTTCTTCTTTTTTTTTTTTTTTTTTTTTAAATCAGCCATGCCCAGCACTTTGCAAAGAAGAAGGAACCCTCTTTTTTTTGGTTTGGGTTTTTTGGTTGTTTTTTTTTTTTTTTTTTTTTTTTTTTTTTTTAATGCAAGCTGAGAGAAGTTCACTCTAACAGAAGATTTTGATCTTGCTCATGTGACAGTTTGGATTGAATCTGAAGAACAAATGAATGCCAGGATACTTCAGACCACCCAAATTATTTGCCTTTACTCATATACATGATTTAACTGGGAGCAGGAGTTTGTCTTCAAGAATTGGATTTTATAAGCATAAGGATTACCCTTGTTTGTTAAAGGTAAACAGTTCTAATTCAAACTTCTATTACTTATAAAAATCATTGTCCTCACCCAGATTGTTTTCTCGGGTTTACTCTGGCTGTGCTCCTGATAAACAAACCCAAACAAAATGCCAAGTCTTTCCACTCTGATACTCTGGCTTTTATGAAGAAAATATTCAGGGTGTTCTCTTTAGCTAGTGTTGCTGCTTCCCCTCCCCACTATTTTGTTGGCCTCCTTCTGATTCTAAAAATGTAACTTCACCACAGGAGCAAGAGAGGTGCCACTCTTGCCAAATTAATGTTAGCACTCCTCCTTGTAGCTTTTATGCCATCTTCGTGGTCAAATTTTGTGGATTGCACTTGAATTACTCTAACCGTTGCCTGGAGGATATCCTTCTGACTCCAGTACTGGACTTAAGAAAAGCGTCTTAGTCATAAATTCAATTTTGAATGGCTTTTCTTGTCTGATGCTCTTGCAAAATATGAAGTACTCCTGCTCTCTTCCTGATATTCTCAAGCAGTCAAAACAAAAACAAAAACACCCCTTTACTGGCAACTTAGAAAATCAGAGAACTTTGGGAACAGCTTTTGAACAGCATTCACTCAACTTAAAATATTCCACAAAGTATTAGATTAGCCCATTCAATTCAGCAAACTCCAAGCCCATCCAACTTTATGTTTCTCAAAATGTTACTCAAAATTCTGAGAAGGACTTAGAAGAAGAAAGAGAGAAGGATAGAAAAGATACGGACAGGAACAAACATAACTACCACTCCTTGTTCCAGTGGTGTTCAGCCAACAGAAGTTCCAAGAGGAGGGAGGCTCAAAATGTGCTTCTTGGCCATTTCCTTCTTGTCTGGGGACCCCAGAGGTGGATGCAGTGTTCCAGGTGGCATCTCACAATGGCAGGGTAGAAGGGGAAAATCCCCTCCCTCAGTCTGCTGGCTATGCTGCTTTTGATGCAGCCCAGGGTGTGGTTGGCTTTTTGGGCTGTGAATGCACATTGCTGGGTCATGTTGGTCATATTCCTCTTCAGAGGCTTATTAATTCATTATGCTTTCCACTGTGATACTGTTTTTCTTTTACATTTCTTTTCTCTGTTTGGGTTTTTTAATGTGCATTTTGGTGGTTTTGCTACTGTTAATTAAAAAATATGTTTCTTCATACAATTTCTTCTAACCGAAATATATTGTTCTACCAGCAGTTGAAGACTGTGTACCCATGTGGTATTTTTACATTTAGTCCACTCTATTTCATTTTGTTTCATTTGTAGCGAAGTTAAAACCTTTAAAAGACATCAGCTTTGGTTGTTTCTTAATTGTCTTTGTTTTCTCGTTTCCGTCATGCCACACATGTGGAAAACAGCTGGTTCCCTTGTTGGCATTCCTTAACTGTTATTTCCTATGGTCACATGCTGTTCTAAATAAATGGAAGTTCTTTGAGTGGCACAATAGAGACAAGAGATTGGTATTTTCTTTATAAAATGCTATGCTTCCTTCTTTTTCTTTCAATTCTTAGCTTTTTTAAAATAGTGTCTGAATTACATAATTTCACTGTTTATGCTTTCTTAATTTACTGCATTTATAAGTAAAATTCTGCAGCATACTCAAAATCATTTACTACTTTTATTTGCTGCTGTAGATACACATCCTCAGTCCAGCTAAAAAAACTGAGTTTTTTTCTGGAGGGAAGGTTCAGATGGAAATGGAGAAGTGAGAAACTCCTACTCTAGTCTGCAGAGCTCTGTGAACACGTTCTGCTGGGTGATCTACAACAATAGCCAGATTAGCAGTTTTCACACTGTCATTTCAGCTGCCCTGGGTTATTCACAGCCAGTGCACTTGGTAGGCAACTTTTGCAGGTCCCTCACTGATGCATAAGGACAGTTCCTGATCGGATGCAGCCACTTCTCTAAAAAATTTAAAAGGGAGCTTATGGGCAGCAAGATGAAGTACAAGTTCCCACCAGGTCCAGGTCAGCTCCCCAATGAATGTTTTCTACTAATAAGATGTTGGAGTCTATATTTTTGTCCTTTTGTTGTTGTTGTTGTTTTTTTGCAGTTTTTGAACTTCCTGCCTCATTTCAGAAATGCACCAGAATTTATGTAAGTGTATTGTCTTATGATAGCAGCAAAGGTAGTGACGTAGATGTCCTGCCCACTGTTAGAAGCAACAACCTGTAAAACTGAAATGTAGTAATATCTGTGCTAATCTTGCTACATCATTATGTAGTGAATTTTCTTACATTTAAAAAAAAGTTACTAATAAATTAAAGGGAAAATGGCCAATTTTACTCAACTTGAAAGTTATTTTATTAAAAAAAATTTTAAAAGCTGTCCTAAAAATTAAATGTCCATCGGCTATTTCTGTTGCTCATACTGTATCCTGTAGATTTGATTTTCCAGTTTTAGGTGTGTAATTTTAGCATTGCCTCATTGTCATTTTAGCTTTGTGAAATTTTATATTGAAGTGAGTGTTTATGGAAAATACTGTTCTCTACAAAGATGACAAGAGAATCATGAAGCATTAAAATTCAAGAGGAGTTGTCTGAGGGGGAAGGGAACATCATATTCAATCATGCTATTTCTTAAGAAGTCAACAACAAAAGGCCCAGGATATTTATCTGAAATGATCACAGCAGTGCATACAGACAGGAGGCAAAAACAGATCTTGCATTTTAATTTAAATATCCAAAATGGCTAGTTCTGTGGAACTTGGTTACCATTATTAAAATGATTCCTTTTCTTCCTTTGGAAGCTTGTTATAGTTTGGGATGCTGCATGTTGGCATCAGCTGTACAGTTCCCCACTTCTCCATTTTTGACATTTCAGTTCAATGGGTAGCCAGGGTGGTGCTCTTTCTCCTGGGGCTGGCATGGGCAGAGCAGGCTGGTGTCTGAGGAGGGGATCTGATAGACTTCTTAGAGACAAAAAGTCAGGACACACATAGAAGGCTGAAAACAAGAGCAGGGCAAGGTGAGAGAAAGTGTTTTCATTTTCTAAAAGGCTAAGAATGGCTTAATTCATCAACTGCTAATACAAAACCCAGAACACAGTGGAGTCACAAGTACATTCCTGTTGGACTTTGATGGACTAATATTTATCATTTTGGGTCTTAGTGTACTCAGTTTCCTCTTTGACATTTAAAGAATCAGTGGAATTAAATCTTGTAGAATGGAACATCCACCCTAAAACATTCTCTTCCATTAGCTTTAATCTATACCTTTTAGTATTTAATTACTTTATCAGATACCAGTTAAAAATCTTTGAAACAGATAGAGAATTTTCATTTGACACAATGAAGAGACAAAACCCCAGTTTCTCCATGTTCTTCCCAAATCACATTATAGTTTTTCCTCCGTTCTTAAACCATGTATCATGTATTTTTCCTCCTTTTAATTTACATTTTTTAAACTATATAAGTTGGGAGTGATGTTAATTTTTATTTGAAGCATTTGCCAAAAATCCTTAGGCAAAGGTTGCTGAATTTGTACTCTGAAAATGTAATTTTCCTTTCCCTGGCTGGAGGGTGGAAGTTGTTTCTGAGTATGATCGTTTTTAGGAAAAAAAAAAAATGTTACCTCACACCTCCTTCTAGCTTACAAAAGATTTTGAACCGTCCTGAAGGACTTGGCTCAGTGGTGGATTTGGCAGTGTCAGGTTAACTTCCTTCAAGACTTCATGGTCTTTTCCAACTGAAATGATAAAGTGATTTTTATGACATTGTTTGATTTTCTTGGAAATATATATGAATATATGAAAAGAAAAAGGAAAAAAAAACCCTGCCTATTAAGTTTCCATAGTAACATGTATATAATATTTGCAAAAGTTTGATTTTATTGCATGCTTCTGTTGTCTGGTATGAATAGATCAGTCTGGCATAAAGAATTTTGCTTTACATTTTACTGGGTTCTGACTCCTCATGGCAATACAGGGAGCAATCAGTGTGACATGCAGATGAAAGCAGTTTAACTTCTCATTGTAACAGAAGTTTTATTCATCTACTGTGTTTATTTAATGGAAGAGCTTACTGAAGAAAGCCGCAACCTTTAGCTTCATGTTGTTACAGTTCTCTTATGAAAAAGCATAATATGTAAGGTTTGAAATCCTATTTATTTTCCTTAACTGTTGGTGTTGTATATCTTTGTGTTTCAGAATTGCTAACATTTGTTGCCCATTTGGGGACGTAAAGATGCTCCTTGTTCTGTTCTCTGGAAGTGCAGTCTCTGTAAAGTAATACCTCTGGGGTTGGTACAGCTCCTGCAAATACAGCAGTGAGCCACAAACCCACACGTGCATGGTTGCTTAACTAGTTCTGCTGAGCAGGACTATGAAGGATTGGCTCCAACTTCGATCTGCCAGGGAATCAGTCTCAGTCTGAGAGAGTCTCTCTCTCTTTAAAGCACATGTAAATTAATGGGATACAATAATAATTTTATTTCTCTGAGCTAAAATAAAATTGATCATATCATTATAATGCTGTCTGCAAAGATTAGATATTTTCAGGTCTTTCCAGTGTGGCTGTATGGAAGTGGAGTGACAGATATTCCTCTTATCCCAGGATAGGTCTTCCTTTCTGCAGGTTAGTAGTGAATCCTAATTTTATATATAATCCTGCATCTCCTTTTATAGGAAAGCAATCAGTTATCATACAGAATTGGGTGAGGTGGATTATTTCCTCTCTCAGTCCTCATTTAGGAATACATTCTGTATCTTAAGACCCTGGGTAAAGATAAACCAACAGATTTCCTCTAGTAACACACTGAGAGATCTTTAGCTTTCTGTTTTACTGTTCTCTCTGTGTGACTTCCAGCTTTACTAGTTGGCTTGTAGGAAAGTAGAATGCAAGTGTGGGAGTGATGTTCCAGATGCTAAAGAGCTAGCCTTTTGCATTAGTAAGTAAATGTACATCATCCTATATCAATTTAAATGTACATCTGCATCAATTTAGGAACTCTCGCTTTGTTCACTACCACTCCTTTTGTTGGCTAGAAAACACTTTAAAATGTCCAGCCTTCGCTTTAGTCAGAGTCAATATATTCTTTTTATGTGCTGCTAATGCTTCATTTTACATTGGTCTTCCATTGAGAGAACAATCAGATATCTTATGATTTGGTTTGCTAGGATGCACAAGATATTATTTTGTCATTTGCTACTATTTGATTCCTCTGATCTCTAGTAGATTTATTTTTTGCATCTGATTCTGTTTAACTGTTCATTTTCTGAAGAAAGAGAGAACTGTATAGATTACATTTAATGAGTTTTTATTTTTGCTGTGTCTTTTACACATTTTGAGATAACATTTATTATTTTCACAAAACCAAATTGTGCAGACATTACTTTACCTGATTAAGACAGCCATGACTTTCACATGCCTTGTTTTCTTCCGATGAGAAATTTCTTGTCATTAGCACAGCAATGAGCTCACTTGGTTGTAGTATTACATTTCACTCCATTACATTTCACACTCCTTTGATTCTTTCATGATATTCTGGTCCTAGCTTATTGATTTGTCTGAAATTTCTATTGTTGGGAAGGTTTGTCTTGATCTCTTTTTTTTCTGGGTGTTTTTTCTTGTCTATAAGCTATTGAGTCTTTTCACCACTATGTTGCAACCATGCTGCAACAGATACAGGACAGTGGTCAGAGTAAATGCAAAGCTGCTCTCTCTCTCTTTTTTTAATAATATAAATTTCACAGAATCACAGAATCTTTTACACATTTAAGTTGTAGAAGACCTCCAAGATCATTGAATCCAACCTTTGACTGACCACCACTTTGTCAACTAGACTATGGCACCAAGCGTCATATAGTCATTTCCTGAACACTTCCAGGCTGGGTGACTCGGTCACGTTCCTGGGCAGTCTGTTCCAATCCTTAACAACCCTTCTTGTGAAGAAATTTCTCCTGATGTCCAACCTGAACCTCCCCTGGCTCAGCTTGAGGTCATGTCTTCTCATCCTGTTCCTGGCTGCCTGGGAGAAGAGACCAATCCCCATCTGGCTGCAACCTCCTTTCAGCTAGTTGTAGAGAGAGATATAAATGAACTCCTTTTCTCCAGGCCAAATAACCAAACACCCCCAGCTCCCTCAGCTGCTCCTCATCAGACTCATGCTCCAGATCTTTCCCCAACTGCATTGCCCTTCTGTGGACACACTCCAGCACCTCAATGTCTTTCTTGTAGTGAGGGGCCCAGAACTGGACACAGGATGTGAGATGCAGCCTCACCAGTGCTGAGTACAGGGGGGCAATCTCTGCCCTGGTCCTGCTGGCCACACTGGTGCTGATCCAGGCCAGGATCCCATTGGCCTTTTTTGTCACCTGGGCACAACTGGCTCGTGTTCAGGAACTGTTCAGCAGCATCCCCAGGTCCTTTCCTGACAAGCAGCTTTCCATCCACTCTTCCGTCAGCCTGTAGCACTTCAGGGCTGTTGTTGTGGCCCACGTGCAGGACCCAGCATTTCCCTTTCTATAAACTTATTTTTTAACACGTGGTTTTTAGTGGCTCGAGTGGGGTAGTCCAGATACTTTTTCATATTGCTTTAGATCCACTTGTTCGTCATACTGTGCAAATGTTTTGACAATCAGTGTTCATCTGGGATTTTTTGCATTATTTTTATAATATAAACCTACATTTGTCAAAAAATACAGGTTTAGTGTTGGGGAATACATATAAGAATAACTCCTGGACATTATGTGTATATATATATATGTGTGTGTGTGTATACACATATATATCTAATCTCAACACCTCCTAAGATAATAAAAAAAAAATTTTGGAGGAAGAATTCTGTGAAAGGCAGCAGAAAATCACTGACTGGGATTTTTTGGGTGTGCAACAAAACATCAATATGTTATAACACAGGCTTTGCTTTCAGTGTTGTATTTATTCCATCAGCATATAGCACTGACAGGTGGGACAGCTGACATTCTCATTAATCTCACTTTATCTTATGTAGAATTAAAAGGAAATGTAGATAAGAGCTGCTGACTGTGGAATTTCAGAAGTTTCTCTTTGACTGTTCTGGTGCATAAACTGCTGAGCACTCTAGCTATAAAATCTTACTCTTTGAAATTGCCAAAGCTACTATGGGAACAATGTAAAAGACACTTAAAAAGAAACAAACCAAACAATTAAATACTGTAAAAAAGATTCCTTAGACTGTGATTGTGATAAACATCAAACACAAAATCAATATTTTTCAAATTTTGAGTGCAGTTTTATTTTTTCTTGGGAAACATAGTTTTCTATTTTTGATTTTTTTTCATTAGACTAAACCCCTAATCTTGTATCACAAGTGTTAGCAGAAGGTAAGAGACGCCATGATAAATGCCAAAATGAGCTGTGGGTAAAATTCAGCTAATGATAAGGAACACTTACTGTCATTTATCACAATTTGCTTTTTTTTTTTTCCCCAGAGAATTCCTTGGTTATACAATTTAGAATAATCTCATAACTGAGGAGAGTGGCCTGGTATGCATCTGTGTTACGTTTGATTTTCAGTCTGTTACCAAATAATGTGTTTTTTGTCAAAAAGAAAGCCTCTCATCTTGGTGCATTCTTAAAATGTGGAGTGGTTAATGTTGGGATCAGTGGTGTTCACAGTGGAAGGAATAGCTGTGTCAGGCGTTTGCCCTTTTCTAATCAAAACAGTTTCTTATGTTCTAAGAATCTGGAAAGTGCTTAATATTGTCACTGATACTTTTTTAAAACAGAAGTCTCTTTTCCTTAAAAGAAAAAAAAAAAAAAGGTAGGTTATAGAATCATAGAATAGTTAGGGTTGGAAAGGCTATTTTGAAGGTCATCTAATCCAACCCCCTGCAATGACAGTGACATCTTCAACCAAATCACACTGCTCAGATCCAACCTGACCTTGAGTGTTCACAGGGGACTTGTCATCCACCACCTCTCTGGGGCAACCTGTTCCAGTGTTTTACAGTCCTCATTGTAAAAATCCTCTTTCTTACATTTAATCTAATTTGACCCTCCTTCAGTGTAAAACAACTATCCCTTGTCCTATCGCAACAGGCCCTGCTGAAAGTTTATTGATGACACCATAATAAATCATGCAGGTTGGCTTGGAATCTCAACACAACCTGAACACATACACAAGAGTTTCCTCAGGTATATGGTTGGGTTTTTTTATTTTTATATGCTTATTTTTCTATTACTGGTAGCTAAGAATGCTTTAATCATACCATTAAAGTGTGGCTTGAATAATTTGTTACATTCATGCTTTTGATGATTTAATATCTGCTGCTCTGTGGATTATTTTGTCCCTTAGCTTAATGTGAAATTACTTTAATTATATCTTGAACTCTACATGTTCCTCCTACTTGATGCTAAAGATACCCATTAGAAAGGAATGCTACAACTCCGACAAAAATTAAGCAACAAATTTGATACCTGCTGTGAGTGTTCAGAGAACTGCTCCCAGCTGTGATATTAATATTGCATTGTTTATCAGGAAGGTAACTTGCAGAGTTATTTCAAGTTAAAGGCCAGGGTTATCTCCCACTGAGGTAATAGCAGCATATTTCTGTGTACAAAATTACTGGTCCAGTTATGTTTTTAATTGTGCTTTTAACTATGGTATTTATAAATTTTTACATAGTAGCTTGTTGCCTTGGTTTTGGATATTGTTGTTACTCTGCTTTAATGTAGTGATTCAAGAAAATTAGCTGCATAGAATTCTTGAACATTTGAATGTTTTAAAAGCAAAGTATGCTTTTTTGGTGAGTTAAAGAATGGTACTAATTATATTATTTTTTAAACAGTAATTTGGAAGAGGAGTTATGAATTTAGCATGTGTGAGAGTGAAATGAGCACTCTAGGTTGTAGTCTGTCAGAATTCTACATTTCACAGGAGTCAATAAAAACAATTTTAAAAGAATATATAGTCAAATTGGCAGAAACTTCAGCAGCAGTCTTAGGGCATATTGTGAGATTCATAGAGTTTCCCAAAGTTTATAGTAAAAATGTTTCTAGGTCCTTTGACTGAAACTAAGCAGATAGGTTGTCAGCATTGTTTACCACCAGAGATAATGGCAGTGTCATAGTGTGAGAAGGTAAAAACCAGCAATTAGTCTTACTCCTCATGGTGTGTATTAGTAATATTATTTTTAGACTTGTTTAGTCTCTCACAGTTGAATATTTTTAATGCACTTTAAATATGTGATTTAATGCTCATATCATCTCCAGGATGTGTGGGATTACTATTTCCTTTAAATAAAGTGTAATGCAATCAGAGAATAAAATACAAATATGCCAGGCATTTCAAGGGCTACACTGAGCATGTGAGAAACTGGAAATTGTACTGCTTTGCAGAATCAAAATGCAGATGAAGAATTACATGCATAAATTTAGGTGTTCGAAATACAAAGAAGAGGAAGGAAGAAAAATATTTTTACTCTTTTCAGTGCAAACTAGGTCTCCATGCCAAGCTCATGTAAAAAATTGAAAACTAACAGCAGCAAAATGACAAGCTAAAGCAACATCCGTAATACTTGCTAAAGTCATTGTGAAAAGTGCTGTCCTAGCTGAATAAGCAGCTAATGCACTGAAGATTTTGAGGATTTGAACCTCATTCAGTAAAGAGCATAAGACAAGGAAAAGCTTCCCTTGTTGTAGCCACCGTTACAGGCGATGTGTTTAATAAATGGGCTCAGCTCATCCAGACAGCCAGCTTGATTATCCAAGGATAACTCATTCAGACTCAGGGTTCAGTGTGCTGTTGATGCAGAGACACTGGAGCTGGCTCGGCATGAGCT
Organism: Entomyzon cyanotis; assembly: GCA_024500445.1. Taxonomy (NCBI): domain Eukaryota; kingdom Metazoa; phylum Chordata; class Aves; order Passeriformes; family Meliphagidae; genus Entomyzon; species Entomyzon cyanotis. Next base: position 19,432,319 of record JAKEPQ010001009.1, on the reverse strand, counting down.
GGTTTCATTTCAGGAAGAGTGCAGGCATGCCCAGGCTGAGTGCACAATATGTTCCTGCCTGCTTGCCGGGTGCCAGCTGGGGGATTTCCCTGCTCCACACTCATCAGCAACACTGCCTTTTCCCACTGCACCCTTGCAGTGTGCTCTCATTCCAAGTTTTACATGGCTCTTGTATTTTATTTGAGATATACCCAGGTTATCCAACCCCTTCAGAGTCTGAGTGTATAATGAAGACCTGATGGCTGCCTGCTGTTTTCACTTTACATTTTTTATATACCAATTTGCTAGGAAATTATATTAAAATTCGGAATGAAATATAAAATGCTAATTTCAGAGTTACAACTTATATGTGACTTCAAAATTAGGTTTACTGCTGTGTTTTAGTAATAGGATTCATTATCTCTTCTAGAGTCTAAAAGACATTCCTACTACTATTTACTTAGAGGTTTTTTTTGCCTTGAGGTGTTGGTACACAGTGAATTTAAAGGATTCCTGCAATGTAGTTCTTCTGCACCAATTCATGGCTGTCCACTTTAGAGCTTTATGTGGAGTAGATGCACTTTGCCATAAATAGGAAGTAGTGTGAGATTTAAATTTCACATGGTTTTATTTCATATCCTTTTCACAACAAATATTAAGTCCCACTTTATGATATTTCCACATCTACATTCAGAATTTTAAAATTCTTATCAGTTGCTACCATAGCATGTCATGCATTTTGGAGTGCCAATTATACACATATGTTCACATATGTAATTTTTGGCTGTGAACTATATTTTGTTCTAACAGAAGGCGTCATTGGCACTATCAAACCAATTGATTCGCAACCACAAAGTCCAGTCTGTGTCCTGTGAGTTGGCTTTCTATTTATAGACTATGGTAGACACAGTCATTTGGGAGTAGTCTAATGGAAATCGACTTATGAGAAGTGCTCATGTTGCTATTAAATGAAATCATATATTTTACTAATAATATATAGGTTTTCAACTATTTTTTTCCTAAGGCAAGCATTTCAAATGCTTAATATGGCCATTTATATTTGAGTTATAGTCCAGCATGTAAGAGCTAACCAACTTCATGTAAAAGCTTTACATAGTTTTATTACTTTCACGATGGAAATAAAGTGTATCAAAACACTCTGCAGGATGACTTTACCTACTACTTAAAGCTTTGGAATCTTTCATACTCTTTCTGTGAAATGCCTGTAATTGAATTCTTGGTCAATCAAAGGTATGATGTCTGTAATCATAAGATGCCATTTGTTTCATCAATATCATCGACTACCTCACAGAGAAATATGAAAGTGTAATATTAACAGTCAGTGAAATCATGTGAAATACATATCTGAAAGGTTAAAATCTACATTTTCACTATTTCTGCCAGAGAGTAGCTGAGCGAGGAAAAAAAAAAAAGAAGAGTGAGCATTTTGAAAAGTAATCTTTTCCTCTGGCCTTTAGTTCCACACAATATGCTAAAATGATAGCTGCTTTTGAAATACCAAGCACATTTTTCTTTGAAAGATTTCCAACTTTTTCATCTAATACGTAATATCAAGCTCCTGTTGAAATGGAAATGAGCTGGTATCAGTATTTTTGCTTATTAGTCCACCTGTACTTCAGCCCACCTGCATATGTCCCTCTGGACTTAGCTATAATGTGCAAGCTGGTCTTTTTGTTACAAGGCCAGGACATTTTCTTATTAATGTATGTAACTGTGCTTGTGATATATTCCCAAAGGCTTTGAAAAGCCTTCCTCTCTGTCTTGGAGCTAAATGGAAAATGTAATACTTCCAGAAAAATTTCAGAAGCTTTGATGTTGCTAATAACACCATAGGTAGGATTTGTTTTTGAAACATATGGCAATAAAGATAAGTAGGTGTTTCATATTTAAATCTTCAGTTTTTGGGATTCTTCATTAACAGCACACAACCACCAGTAAAGTCAGTTAAGTCTGCCCTTATAATGAACTATTTGTCTTCAATTTCCTAGACACTTCCATTGCAATCTTTAGCAAATTACTATACATAAAAAGGAGAATTGAGTGAAGATAGATACTTGTGTTCTGAGAGCACTTCCCTGGTAATTCTCTCTCATACAACTGCTCAGATTTTAGACTTCTGACTCTGCTTCACAGCAGACCATGCTCTGTTCATTTTTCCCATGCTGCTTTAGGCTGTTGCAGTTGTGACCTATTTTCACACTTGTTTTGAGCAGCTTTAGTGTAAATAATAAGTTCACTTTAGCTGTGTGTTTAAAAAGATTGTCTCTTGCTGAGTAGCACTCAGTTCTTGAATCATCATCCTTTCCAGCCATAACTAGCTGCCTTTCATCTATGCCCATTTGTTTAATCTGCCCTTTCTCTTCCACCTCTATTTACAGCCTGTCAGCATTAGTGACTACTGTACTGGCTTCAGCCTTTCCATTCCCATGCATTGTTGGTAAAAATGGTTTTACTATGTTTTGCACCTTCCTGTGCTCTTCTCTCCCATTAATGTCCCTCCCTCAGTTTCCAAGCAGTGTCCTCAACAGTATCCATCCAGAATCAGTATTTGCAATTTCTTGTTGCCTGTGTGTGTCTCTGTGTTGTAAGATAGGAAATTAGACGTGTAAGATGCAATTAAACTCCACACAAGCTAAGTGCTGCATTTGATCATTATACAGCTGCTGCAGACCAGACCAGACAGGCTAATTTCACTGTACACAAGATGTACTTGAGAGACCTAGGCATCTATCTCGAGTAATACCTCATCCCTTAGGATCACCAAAATGCAGAAGCAGCTACAGGCCTGTAAAGTGTTCATGAAACACAGAGAAAGCAAGGGTGCAGCTCTCTGTTTCAGCAGTTACATAGTGAAGGTTGGACTGCGTTCTCACTGATCAGCTTCACCTTAGGGACACTGCCCTAGCAGACTGGTGAACTCCACATGGTGAACGTGTCACCAGAAGTGTACGAAACATGGTCAAGCTGATAGGAATAGGAGAATCAGGACAGAGAAAGAGGAGGGACAAGGCAGGGTTGGAATAAGACCTCTAAGGACCCTGAACCATTTTCCCAGTCTTTAGAAGCAGCCCAGATGAAATTAATGGAATATAAATTTTATCAAAAGCTACCAGTAATAGCAAGGCTTGCAAACAATGACTTCTGTTCCTTATTTCTTGCACTTGCTCTCTGTAATTCCAATCTTCACTTTTAGCTGCAACTCATCAAGGCTGCTACAGGATTCTGAACAGATGACTTGATTTGCAACTGTCTGTTGTTTCAGTCTACTTAGGCATGCAATAATCCTCCGACTGCCAACAGCTGGTGAAGAGGGATGCATTCAGCTCGGCTCATCTCTCCTGGCTCTGAAACTATATGGGGCTGAAAACTGTATCTCTCACCAGTGCACATTTGGCAGAGGCCCCTTACTGAAAGAAAAGTGTGTGGGACTAGGAAGAAACAACATTCCCTCCATCCTTGCCCCAAGTATTCCCACACTCAGCACGAGTACAGAAGAAGGATACAAATCATCTGGACAGTCTTTCATTCCTCTAAATCAAATCATTTGAAGAACTTATGTTTCCTGAAATTATTGCCCTTTACTCCCAGATTCTTTGAAACTTGCAGTGTACATGCTGACAGGTTTCCTGCAGTAGTGAGAATAAAACCTCCCCATCTCTAGCCTGTTTGTTTTTAGCCAGGGTGTTTTCCACTGATGAGAGTGTTTCTGCAGCAGATCCACATAGCTGTTTTACTAGAGCAACTTGATGAGTAACCCACGTGCTTTGAGGCTTAAACATCTACACAGGGTAATTCCATGTTCTACACCACCACTGAGTTGGGCAGCAATTGTACAATTACTCACAGCATGAAAAAATATACATACCAGGGATGGATAACATCCGATTTCCTGCCTCTACTGCCTGGTTTATATATGAGGTTTCTGGGACAATCTTTAAATCCAGATTTTACTCTTTCATCTGTATTTGTATTATCTCCCTACATGCTGTGTAAATTTTCATTCTATTCACCAAAATTGTAGTTTCCCTTGTATATTTCTTCTCCTTGTAGGAAATACTTGTCTCTACAACATGCACCTGCAGCACATATCTAAAATACATCCACCTCCCTCAACTGGGCAAGTTTTTTTGAAGACTGAGTCCCCCTATACTGCAAGCACAGCAGCACTATGTCTTTCTTGCCTAACAGGAGTGAGGAGGGTTGGGCTGTGAATCGGGAATGCTTGGTGGTGGAATAAAATCCCATGCACTCAACAGAGACGTAAGTGCAATCTGTGTTGTGTTGTAGCACTGCTGCTCAGAGATTGTTTTTGCCCAGCTGTGGATGTGACCTGCTGCAAGTGAGGGATCTGACAAGTTTGTTGGCTGTTCTCCCTCGGCAGTTCTTTATAAGGTGCTTTTAACTGTGTTCATCATTTATTCAGCCTGATCGTTTGATGGTGTTAGCTTAAATGAGTGAGAGTTCTGGAAAAATCCTCAGATTCATTAGAAATGACAGTCTGTTGCTGGATATGACAGGACCCGGTAACTCATTAATCACACCAGACAAAGAGCAGAAACTGCTGCTGTAGTTGTTTGTGATCTTGACTCATTTCAAGTAAGAGTCTGCCACAGTCTGGGTGTTCTTTTTGAAAAACACAGAGGCATCAATACAGATTCGAGACAACAGCTTCTTGGATAGCATCTCACATGTCACACAGAATAATCGCTCTACTGATACACTCATTTAACGCTTTCTCCTGGATATGCTTTCAAACACAGAATTTTTGGGGTGTACTGTAACATGGCTGATGTTGCTCAACAACCATCTTCAAGAATATAGTGTCATGACTTTTTCTTCTGAATAATTTTTCAAACAGTTTTTCTCTTAATGTTCAGGGAGAACATGTTCTGGTGGTGAGTATATGGTGGTCATTTCTAGGACTTGACTGGCCAAGGAGGGAAATGAACATCCAGACTTGCCACAGGTGGGATGGCACAATCAGGTAGCATGTTCAGTGGCACATCACGAGGATGGTGATTTAAGTGCTGCACAGATGAAGCCCAGACCCACAACATGTGGTTGAAGGAATGGCCAATGTTGCAACTTCCAGAGATTCTTTGGAACTCAGCTGTGGAGGCAGCAGTACCCTTATCAGTTTGCTGATTTTGTGGAACTGAAATATCCAGTCATTGACAGATGATGTAGACAGAAATGTAACTAGCTATGCTTTTGTCTTGTATCTTGTTCTTCCATACATCAGGCGCTGTAAATGCTTGTAATGGCAAACATGGGCAGTTGAAGATCAGTATGTTTTGGTCTGGGAAACAATGATTGTTTCAAAATTATCCTTGAATTCAGAGAATTCTGGAATCAAATTCCTGAGGCAGAAGCATGTTGAGTTGCTCAATGCATCCCAGCTGTGCTGATCCAATTTCCAAGCACTCTATTTCAGTGACTGGAGCAGCTCTTCATGCTGTGGGTGCTTGCTGCATGTTCTCAGGGCTGCTGCTTCCTTCTCCAGGGAGCAATGCCCCACTCCAGCTGGTCCTGCCCATTCTTCTGCAGGATTACACCCCTTCTGTCCAAGCCCCAGAGCTGTATCTGTGGAGTGGGTCATGTCTTGGCAAAGAAGTCAGCAACAAACAAGCGTGACTTCTGCTGGTTAATAGTATGAACAAAATCACCTACACAGGGAGGAGCTGTGTGTGACAGGATTTATTCATAGGCCAGAAACATTATTTTGCATATGCAGTAATGGCATCTCATCTGGATATTTATACCCCATATAATTTAAGTGGAGTTTTATGCATACAAAAAAAAATCTGCTTTCTGCTTTCATTTCCATGACTGTGTAGAAGTCTGGTGTCTTTTTCAGAGAGAAAACCAGCAAATCCAACATGACCGCTATTGCTATTGCCTCTTTCTTTGCATTTGTCAATATCAAGATTTTTTTTAAGCTTTCATTCTTTATTCATTGCATCTCTTTAGAAACCAGATCGACAGCCTGGCATGGCAAGTGCTGACTTAGGTTGTTATAACTTTGTCCTTTTTAACTGTTCACTTACCCAGTGGCCAGCTATCAGCCTGTCTGGTTTTGACCATATGCCTTTTCTTTGCACTTGTGGCATTTCTGTCACTGAAGAGAGAGATTGTTTGCATAGATAAATTTGCTGCTTATTAATTGCCTTCTGTAATTCTTGAAACTTTTCTGTATTTTCATAAATTAATGAAAAGCATTTATTGCTGTTAATATTAATGATGCTGCTTTTTTAAAATGCTTAGCTAACACCACCAGTAGGTCATTGCTGTAGCTGGACACATACTCTGCATGAAAAGTAACACTAAAAAATTAAACAATATACAAAATACACCTAAGATAGTACACAATGTCACCTTAAGTATATCACAAACAGTGATCCTTATTATAAGTTATGTGGATTATATAGACCTGCCATTGGTGTTTCAAAACTACACCCTGTTCCTAAATAACAGTATTTTGGGAAGATATTGCATATGCTTTGTTGAATTGTTCCTACAGAAAGCTGGTAATTCCACCAGGGAATCACAGATTTATGACTGTTTGGAAATGCTCTGAAATAAACTCAGTGGCTTTTTCCTTTTAGAAATCTAAGACTCAAGGTACTTCACTGATTTTACTTGTTTGTATATGAAATTACAGTCCTAGCTGGAATACCTAATGGTTTCTGTGTCCAAGAGGTCTAGAATAAATAAAAAAGGTTCTTGTATGGAACGTATGAGATACACATGGAAATTTGAAAAACATCAGGGCTTAGATGACTCAAAAATTAATTTAACTCATGATGTAGAAAACTGGAATACCAAGGCTGCTGTTCAATTTTATAGTAGCTTCAGATTTGAGATGTAAGTTCTAGTGATAACAGTGTCCCTAGAAACCAATTTACTAAATTGTTTCAACAAGAGTTTCTGTTGCCTTCATAAACTATGTTTATAAAGATTTACATTCGTTCTATTTACTCCAATACTGTATTGTTTAGTGCTGCTGCAGCTCTCTTTTTCACTTGTGACTTTTTTTGCTATATTTTTCACAATGTAAGAGTGTACCAGCAGAATAGGGAGAGAAATGGAAAGTACAAAGGAAATCTAAAGTTCAAAGCTTTAACGAATGCCTTAAGGTTCTTGAAGTCTTTCAAGTAGAAAAGTATGAGGAAAATTAATTACTTGCTGGTGACAAAACATAATTAAGAAATAATAAGGCATAGTACAATATACAAAATCTAAACAAAAGTCATAATATATTATTAATATCTAAAATATTTATCTAGAAGCAATTTTTCAACCACATCCCAATCATTTGTTTTTTTAGGTACACAGATACAATTTTAATGAGTTGAAATAAAGGTTTCCAAGTGAAAATTTATGTCTTTGGAGGTATGATATTGTTGAATTTAGATGAAATTTCATATAATACTTTCTTCACTAGTATTTTCAAGGCATCTCCAGTAGAGAAGGGCTTCCTCATGCGTAATGGTTACTTGGGAAGAGAAAGACCATCATTCCAAACAGTCCTCCTTCCTCCTTCTTTCCCCCACTTTATATACTGAGATGATGGCATATGGTCTGGAATATCCCTTTGGTCAGTTGGTGTCACCTGTCCTGGCTGTTTCTCCTCCCAGCCTCCCACACACCCCCAACTTCCTCACCAGTGTGGCAATATGAAAAACAGAAAAGGCTTTGCCTCTGTGTAAGCCCTGCTCAGCAATAACAAAAATATCTCTGTATTATCAACCGTGTGTTCAGTACAAATCCCAAACACAGCCCCATACCAGCCACTGTTAAGAAAATTAACTCTACCCCAGCACAATCCATTTTAAGATAATGACATGGCCTCCTTTATTGTTAACTTGATTTCATCTGGGGCTAAGTTCATGCTGTCAAAACAAAAACTTCATCTGAATAAAACTGCAATTTTTAATAGATCTGAAATGTATTTAAGAGGTGATACGAATCTAATTATAATGTTGTAATACAAAGTGAGCTGTTTAACCATTTATTAGAAACAGAGTTTGAAAATACCAAAATTAAGATTTGCTGGCAGAAAATGTCACATAGTAAACTGAAGTATATGTGGTCTTAAAGATCATGCTACAAAGGAGAGAGTCATGAAGAATAGGTAAGATCACTGCCAAAGAGCAAGTGCTCAGAAAAGTGTATGAATACTGATGATCCTATAGAGGTACTTCCTGTACTTGTATATAAAGGTGCAAAAATATTTGGCTGTCAATATCTGAAATGTAGATGCTGCTGCACCAGAGCATGAGGCCTAAAAATAGATGTCGGGATACATTTTGGGAAATAATTTTTCAAAATATGTATTTTTCCTAGAATTTAATACACCTTGCCCAAATGAAAATGACCAGGAATAGGTAGACAGTTTTGTTGGCAAATGAAAAAACTATTCATTTTAAAGTCAACATTAAAATTTACCTACCAGAAGTACTTTTGAAGTAACTATTATTCACAGATCCTTTGTAATGTCTTTATGACTTGATCATTAAATTTTAAAATATGATAATGTTTTATGTTTAAAGCGGAGGAAACTTGGAGACACCAAAGGACGTCACTTGATGTCCTGAAAAAGAGCTGAGGAAATAATTCATAATTTAGCTGCAGGATTTTGGTTTTTTTTTTTCTCCTTCATGAATACTTCACATAGAACACTTTCCCAGTATCAAAATTCAGGTGTTGACAATTGGGTTAGTTTTAAGTTAAGTTCCTAATTTTGAGCTACCATGCTTTTTTTTCGTTAACAATTATTGAATTTACAAATACTTGACGTGTTTGTATTGATAGAATGTTTATAATCTTAGAATAAGTTTGTTTATTGGTCAATGAGAACATGAAAAGTAGAAGAGAAAAAATAATACTCAAAGGATGTAGATAGAAGAGCTTTTATAGAATGCAGGAGAGATGGAATTTCCCAACCTCGAGTTTTCTAAATTTTATGAAAGATGGCCTGAGATATTTATTCTTAAAGAGCAATGGTGCTGATTAAAGTCTTGTGGTTTTAGATAAGCATCTGACCTTGAGAATGACAAACAGTCTCAAAGTTCTAAATGATGTTGCTATGTACTTCAAGTTTTAAATGGCACTAAGATGGTGAAGGACATTAACATCATCTGCATAAGAAAAAATTGATAATTCTTTCTGCATTTGATTTTAAAAAAATTTGTGAACTCTAGTCTTATATATGTCATTATGTAAACTTTATGTTTCTTTTTTTCAGACACCTACTTTTACTTAGAGAACTAGGCACATAATCTTTGCTCCTGTCATGTGTTTCCAGTAGCATTGAGTATTTCTTTCTTTACTACCAATCAAAGATTGATTTTTATTTGTTTTGTTCTAAATGCTCGGGGGCAAAGTGGAAAATAATTTTATCTTGTTTCAGCTAGCTGAATATCCCTGCCTTTGGGGGCAGCCCATCTGTGCTGGAAGGCTTGCCCAGACCAGTAGTTTGTCCGTTACACTTTAATGACGATTGCAGCAGCAGCTCTTGCAAGGTCCATTGCAACATAATCTAACCCTAACATGCTTCAACGTGTTGATCTTGTAATATCAAATAGGCTGTACTACTGGTGATCTGAAATAATAATGACATGAAGGGCATTTGCTACTTTGTTGAAATGCCCTTCATTAAAAACTAAACCTATTTTGAAAAAGCCAGTTCTGGAAATAGAAGATACATAATGGACAAAGTGACTTTTGATGAATTAGCTGTATGAGGCAAATTAATAAGGTTTCCCCTCTCACAGTTTAAAAGACATTTGCCTATGAAAAGTGCATACCTTGGCAACTGAATTCAAGTGAGAAGATACTAAAAGGCAGAATCATAAAATCATGGAATGTTAAGGGGTTGGAATGAACCTTAACAAGCTCACTTCCCACCTCCCTTGGCAGATACAGGTAAAGAAGTCAACAAGTTACTTTGTGTAGATAGCTGAAAAAGCTGAAGCAGCTCTTTCTGCTATTAATTCTTGTCATGGTCATGCTTATGAGACTGTGGTGAAGATAGTACCAGTGTTTTATCCCAGCTCTGGTTATCATCAGTTCCTTTGGGATCTTGGAGTTTTCTGTTGAGCTACAGCCTGCTGTGAAGTGGTGTCATGCAAACATTAGTATGAAGGGCTGCAATTGACAGTCAGAAACATCTCTGAACTCTCATTCAGTACTGAGAGCAGTTAGTTTCACAGCTGATTTAAATGAATAAAAGAAATAAAAACTCATGATTGAAGTTTACAGATTTGATGTCTGATACTACTATAGCAGAGTATTAACCAAGCTTCTGTGTGTGTGTATTTGCCCTGCTATGGAAAACTTGTCCTGAATACTTACCTCATGAGATTGCAAAAGCCCCATTTATGACTCTGATTCTTTTGTTCTTTGCACCACTGCAACTTTACATTTTGCATGTGCTGCTTAATATTGTCAGAACAATGCATTTTTTTACCCAAACCTTTTCTTTGATGTATGGGAGCAGATGTGACAGATTATTCCATCACTAAAGTAATACTCAGGATGTGAAGAAACTCAATACTTTATATGCCTTCTGTTTTCAGCTGCCTGTTTCTGTTATGGCTTTGCCTGCTGTAACAAATATCATAATGTTGTCAACCTAATTGTTCCATATACCTCTTTCCATTTTCTCTAATTTTTAAATTAAGGCACTCAAAAACTTTGCTTTTCTAGGATTTCGTGACGCCTCATTTCTTGTCCTGAGAGCCAAATTCACACTGTGAATAAGCTTATCTGCCAATACTAAATTGTCTGCCTGTCTATCTATCTTGACTATGTTTTCTAGCTTAATTGGTGTGAGTCAGCTGTAGGGAATTAGAAACATGCTCTATAATGAATGGAAGCTGTTTGTGAATATAGCCTTTTTCCAGTTCAGAGCCTTTGCATTATGCTTTATTTTATAGGGCCAATTTTTTTTTCATTTTCAGAACTTAATGGATTGTCATGTGTGAGGGGTCAAAACTAGGCAGGTGTTTTAACCTGTAAATAATCAGACAACTGATCTTATATTTTGAAGTCACTGAGAATTGTAAACATGAGCTGTAATTCTGAAAGTTCTGGTTATCTTCATGTCCAGCTTTTCCCATGTGAAGTGTTCTTTGCAGTTTTGGAAGTATTGCCTTGTTAGCCTCTGTAGTCAGAGTGAGCTTCCCAGATAAAGTTCCTATTCCAAAAATAATGAGAGCAATACATTACTTTATATGGTGACACACTGTTTTATATCACAAGGATTAAACGGATGACTCAGATGTGATCCTGAAGATTTATGCACATAATAAATTTTAAGCATTGGAGTAAATTTAAGTTTGCACATAAGTCTTCCCAGGATTAAATCATAAAATTTAGGTGCTGATTGCCAAATATTTACACTAAATAGCAACAAAAGTGTTCTACTTGGTAAACTATGTTTAATGATATGCCACCCCTTGATTTTTTTTCATGCTCAGGGCAAAGACAGTGATATTACCTTGAAATCATCCTTTCTTCTTTTCTCTTTTTATAATTTGCCCTTACTAAATTTTTTGGGTCTCAAAGAGTCAAAGCAATTAGAATTTATTTGGTGTGTTTTCACTCAGATTTAAGACCTGAAAGCTTTACATATTCAGAAAGACAATATGAGTAGGTATTTATATTTAGATCAGATCTGAAGCTCACAGGAAGTGGTTTTATCAGGTGCTTATGCTAAGCATAGAAACAAGATTTTTAGGAAAAAATGGATGAGAAAATTGCATGATATTACACATCATAAGCAGCTGCATTGTGTCCAGCTTGGACATTTTATTGTCTACGAGTAAAATGTGGAAATGTAGAAATAGCTCTTTTGGGATATTTTTGGGTAAGGAATATGTTTGTTGGATTTTTTAGATACAAGGTCAATACGAGGGTTTTGCTGGCTGCTCCCTTTGTCTGGTGGTTCCAGTCCTTTGTGTCCCAGTTTTTCCGCCTGTCCCAGTTTTTCCCATCTGAAAAGTAGCAGTACTGATTCTGATTGCTTTCATGAAATGTTTTGATACCTGTTTATGAGACAATGTCTTTGAAAGTCACATACCTTCAGTATGCTATAACATACATGAATATATCTCCTTATTAAAAAAAATCAAGTAATGTAACATTTTAGCTACCTTAAATTCTATGACAGTTTCCTTGACATACCAAGACACCTGCCCTGCCCCCACTCCATTTCAGTATTCTTTCTCCAGAAATTACAACAAAACGCCTTGGTTCACCTGGTAATTCAGAGTTTAAGCTTTATTTGTTGTTGTTGTTGTTGTTATTATTATTACTATTATTATTACTGTTATTGCTATTATTATATTTTAAAGTGGTCACTGGCTTTTGTAAGTTAGAAAGAAATTATTGACAAGTACAACTTGATAGAATGAAACAAAGACAACAAATCCTTTTCCCTTCTTCCCTTCAATACTAAAGCCAATGTTATGCTTGTAGGCTTATCTTTTGAATTTGAATGCTTGGAATTAGTATTATTTGTTTAAAAATTCTTTGTCTACCCAGAGTAGCCATTAAACACAGTTCACCTTTGTGGACTTACGTCCCCTTATGTTTCATAAATGAGGCAGAACCTAAAAATTCAGCTATTGACTAAGTCCATCTGTTAAAATATACTAGAATTGCTAAATCCTGTATGGACACTGTATGGAGAATTGAAATATTCCATAATTTTTTAATAATCCAAAATGGTTGAACCACCATGGAAGAAGAGTAGTTAGTAGGGAGTAGATACACCTTCAGGGAGAAACTCTTCAGTTTCCTAGAGCAGATAAGGGGGTGTGTGTCCAGTAACGTGTCTCATTCTGTAGAATTGGCAAACTCTGTCTTAACTTGCAACAAAGGTAGGAAAAATTTGTAGCTGTTTTTTTGTTTCTGAAAAATTGTCAGGTAATTAACCTTTATTGGTGCTACAGTTCTGTTACTTTCAGCCTCCCCCTGCTTTTTTGGCAATATAGTGAGCTGTGAGTGATACCAGCTACCTGTCACCCACTGAAAACTTTGCTGAGTTGCTTGGAAGCAACAAGAGGTAAAATTTAGCTGCAGGCATCTTTTTCTTACTTCTTTATGTCTCTTCCCTCTCTTTTTGCTTCTGGCTTTCCCCACTAAGGGGGTGGAGAGCCTACTTGTAGTTTAGTATTTATCCAGGAGGCCTGTGTTGGAAAGTTCAAATACTACTGCCCCGAGCTGAAACTGTAAACCCTGCTGTGAAATTTTGTAATTCCTCCTGAACTGAAAGTTACTTGACAAGCAACAATATTCATGTGACTTCTGAAACTCAGAAGGGTTTCAGGAAGACATGCATGCACATGGAAACAGAACTGGATATATATAGGGAAGAGAATAGTATTAAGAAGAGTTCTTGAAAAAGAAACCTAAAACTTAAAAAATGGCATTCCAGAAATCCTACTCAAAATCAAGGCTGCTACGCACAATCCTATAAAAGAGCACAGAGGAACTCTCTTGTCACAGAATCCTGTGATGAGTGAAAAATGTAGAAAGCCCAGCAGGTTCTGAAGTCAAAATAGGACTTTTCCAAATTTATTGACATTTATTTCAGTGTTCTGTCAATGTCACAGGATCAGCTGATTTCATTCTAGAGACAGACATGAAAATAAACCAAAATCTCAAACTGGCTCAGTGCAGATCCTCCCATTTTTAGCAAGGTAAATGGAACCCAGTCTCTTCTCTTTTTAATGTCAGAATCAGTGCTTTGTAGTCAGGTGTTATACTATGTACCCTCTTACTCCAGCTGAGGTTCAAATCAAAGAATTTACTCTCACTGTTTGTCATTGCCTGTGTCAAAATGTGTCCATTTGGTTCTATTGCTCTTAATTGGTTCCCTTGACCTTCAGTTGCCTGCAAGTACCACAATTTTAGCTTTTTATGGTGAACATGTAAAAGACTGAGGCATTAAAAGAAAAAGCTGTTTTCATTTGCTGGCAATTAATATAAGGTCATTCATGCATGTAATAGATTCCTCTTTTTTTCTTATTCTGACTAATTATAAAGGTCTGTTTTAGCTTCAAAGTGTGGAGCATCTTCATAGTCACAGAGTTCACATCCTCACAGGCAGTGTTCAGCAGTGCTGACGGAATGGTCTCATTCTCCCATAAGAATAAATTTTTACTAGAAAGAGAATATATATTCAGTTACATTTCTGTGTAGGTATGTTTATAACTTGAGAACTAGTCAGCATACATCAGAGCTGAGTGATGAATACATGAACAAGACATATATTACTCTGGAAAGTTTTGCAGCCACTAGAAATAAAGTTCCTTCTACTGTCCACTGATAGCAGGCCTTTGGGAGTTATTTCAGAATGTTATACTAACATAATATTACGTTACAAAAATACAGTGCATGTATCTAATGTATCGTAAAGAAGCATCATTCACTTCTTTAGAAAAAATATAACAAAAGGAAATGGTTTTATTGTAAAACAATGTTAATGATAACAGTAAGTGTAGTAAGATTAAATGGGATAGGAGATTTGTCATTTTTAAGTATTAATGAAATGTTTGGCTTGTGTTGAGGAACTCTGCAGTAAGGTTGCTGGCATTGGCATATTATTTTAATAGGCATGACTGGCTGGTACTATTGCATATGTTTTTTTCAATTTTTTCTCAATGTGTAAGTTTTCAGCCTGCTGGTTGCTGCTAAACTTTGCACCTTACAAAGAGAACAGAAATCCTGTTCAATGGAATGATTCATGTATAGGCAAATATACATTCTTTTTTACAATCATTCTCTATTGCATACTTGTATTTTCATGATCTATGGAAATACTGCAAAGAACTTGTAACAACCCTAATTGAAAAAGGGCCATTTTCGTGGCCATTTTAGATAGTCAAGGTATCCTATATGGCAAGCTAAGGATTTTCCTTAACAGAAATTCCCAATCGTACTACAGGTTGCAGTGCAGGTAAAAACTAAATTAAATAACCTCAATTACTATAAAAAAAAGTTACCTGTAAAACCATGTACATCATTCCTTGGTCATCACTTTTTTAGAATGCACTGCAAATACGTTTTTTGCAAGAAGCTGCAAACAATCCTGTGTGCACATACTTTTATGTCTATTCATTTCAGCAGGTGTTTCTGCATGAATGTGGAGACAATGATGATGAACCAAGGAAAAGTTGATTTTTCAGTTTCCATTTTGATATGGCCCACAATCATTTTATCTTTCTTCACATCGTGAGTTCACTTGTCTTTTTTAGGTTGTAGTGAATTTGTAGTGTCTTGTATTCAGAATACTTTTCCTTTACTGTACAATTACCTGAGCACTCATGTCTAGCAATGAGCACTTTCTCTTCTGTTATGGATTTCTAGATGTCTTGTTAGTATCCTTATATCCAGAAGATTGAAGTAATTGATTTAAAAGTGGATAGGTAACTCAAAATATATGAATGGTTATGCTTTCTAAACCAATTTTGGTAGGAAACCAAATAGTTGTATTTGAAGTTAATGTGAACAATGATATTCGCCTTTTATATAACATACTATAGAGTATGTATTTCATACCTCCTCTGCAACCTTGTAGAAGAAAACTACTGATAAATAAATTACAGGGAAGTTACAGGTGCTCAGTAGCAGTATAACTGAGGCCAGAAAGTGGTCATTTTTAAAAAGATTGCATATAATTATCTGTTCTTTTATTAGAGTACTAGAGTGTTGTCTTGTAGCAGAAACTATATCCACTTCACTGTTTACAGGATTCTCAGAAGAGTAAGGCCTAAACTGGGGTTCAGAGCCATTACTCTTCAGTGCTATAGTGGCATATTATCAGTTTAAGGCTGTTTTAGTGGCCATACAGGCATCATGCCTTCACAGCTGACAGAATACCAGTCTAACACCACATCTGTCCTTCTAACATCAGCAGTGCTGAGGGCTTTCCTATACCTCATTAGCTGTGAATAATTTAAAGTTGCTGACAGCTATCATAATTTAGAGGGATGAACCCTGTTCACACCAAAGTAAACACTGGAAGAGTAAATGAAAACCTTTCCAGATGCTCTGTCAAAGCTTAACTGAGTTTCATGTATAGAATGAATGACAAAATTTTATATTTAGGATTAGCTTCATGTCATTCTGCTGTAATTATGCAAAAGCTCTTTTGTATCAAAACATCATTCAACTTTTAATCATATATAACAAGGTGTTCAAAACAAATCATGCTAGGAATGGAAGATATTTCATCTGTATGGAAAAAAAAAGATCTGTAGAGAAAGCTTGATTGGATGGGAGAACATTGTACATAGTTACAAGTTGCTTGCATGAGTAATTTTTAAGTCCGATTTCTCTATATTTTGTGGCGCATCTCAGTGAATTCTGTACGAGAGCTCACGGGAGGCTTTTTGATGATAGAGTTTTCCTGTGGCAGAAGCAGCTCAGAAGTGTTTTGTACCGAGCAGTGTTGGCCTGTTGGGCAAACACTCTGATGATGTGTTTGGGCACAGCCTCTCCTGAGACTCAGTGGTTTGCTTGTAGCTGCTTCCCAGCATCTGTGGGCCCAGGGAGGATGATGAGCTTATTAGGATTTTGTGAGATGGGAAAGAGGAGACACGGAAAGGATGTAATAAGAAGAAATATAAATACATATGAGAACCTCCTTATCTTTTACTTTTTTGCCTCCATAGCTTCAAGTCACAGTATGTGATAACCTGCTGTGACTTTCAGCATAGATTGGAGAAATGTTGAGCTGCTGCAGGAAAGGAGACATATGCCAAGGGACATGTAAACACCTGGGCAGAGAGGGGAGTATTCAGCTGGAACCTGTCTGCTACAGTGATTGCATTTAATGGAATGTAAAACTAGCATTTCTTTATCCTGGAAAATAAAAAAATAAACCTGACTTTTAGGGACAAAGTGCACACAAAATATTTCATTTAAATGTCAGTCATAAAGTATGTTAATAGCAAAATTGCACATTAGCAGCACAGTTATAATTCCTCAGGTGCAATTAAGGGAAATTTGTCTGCTTTGTAAGTATTTGAGGCCAAGACAAATAAAACAATTTCAGTTTTAATAACTGATTTGATATTGTTAAGGAAATGTTTTTCCCCATGTTTTGATCTCCAGTGTGTTAGAGCATAAAGAGAATAGAAATAAAAAAATTAAATAGCTGTTGTTAACAGGCAGAATGGAAAAGATAAGCCAGTTGAGCTGTCTCATTCACCATTGCATCACCATGGATTTACTCCATGGGAGTAGGAGTTTTCCTGATCATAGCCACATAGCAGTTACTCAGGTTTAGAGGTCCTTTACTAGAGCTCTTTTTTAAGAATGCATTGGAGCTTTTCAGTTCATTATCTTCTTGAGTTGACAATGGTGCTATATATTTTTGATGGTATAGAATCAACCCGTGATATAACTGACAGTGGAGATCTGTCTGGCACTGCACTGTGAATACAAACACACCAAAGCACTATGCCAGGGACTCAGCTGAAGCAAATCACTAAAATCACTGGCTGTTCTTGAGACAGAAATGCACAGAATATAAAACAGCAGCAGTAACCTTTTTTGTAGTTCTTAGTAAATGAGAAGGGATTAAAAGGTGCTACATAGGGACATCTAGGATGCACAGGGAATAGTTACGTGGTTAGAGATATAAGTAAAGTTTAAAACACCTCCATAAATTGAAGCTATAGTGTTGTGATTTCTGTGTCAAAATATTCATTATCTATGATTACACAGAAAACTTCCAGTCTCATGTGAAAATTTTTATGACCTAAAAATACTTTTTAAAATATTTGTTGTTTAAAATTCATATCAAAATCTCATTACTTGTATCTGCTCGTCACTATGTAAGCTCTATACAGGGGAATATGCACATCTTAAACCTTCATTTCAGGATGCATTTTGGTAGGTACTTCTTGAAAACAATTCTCTATTTTCTGCTCCTTTATTTCATTGAGAAATAATTCCAAGAATTATAAAAGAAGGAGTGAAAAAGTCCAGGCAGGCTATTCTTGATTTTTCCCAGCAAAAGTAAATACAGCTAAATTGTCTGAATCATGAAAAAAAGGAACATGTTTGGAAAATATACATTTGCAAATGGTTCATTGTTTCACAAGGGACTTACCTGCATCTGTTATGCATGTCTTTGCTAGGGAATATTTAGCTCTGTGGTTTCAGCCACCCCATGTGTCAATCTGCACTGCCCATGAGAATAAAAGCACAAGGTAGCATTTTTCCCTTGTCTCAGCCAGATGTGCCTGTGTTAATTCCCAACACAGGGTGTATGAACACTTTTCATTTATTCCTCATATGATTCAACTTACTATTCTTCTGAGGGTCTACAGGAGAGAATTTTCTAATCAGCTCATTATGCATTATTTTTGTCTCTATAGTGCAATCTTCATTCATTCTTCCTTAATATTTTTCTATAGCTGACAGATGCTATGTGATTGTGAGATTAATTAATAAAAGCATTGCCCTAAAATAGCATCCCAAAGTGCCTTGCTCTCACTTTCCAGGCTGTATTACACTTTGCTGTATTTTCTCCATGTCTTTAAAGTCTTTCTATTCATTGTAAAAATTCATATAATAAAATTATTTTTGACACATGAAGATGATACAGATGCAAGAGTCCATTCAGAAATAAATGAACGTACATCATTGCTTTTCTTAGAAAGGTTTGAATATCTGTGGGTTTTCACTCTAGTCCCATATGAAGAAAAAAGCTGCCCTATTATCAGCTTCACTAAATTTTTGATGAATCTTTTGTGTAGGCAGTCCCAGAACCTCTGTCCTAAAAATGCCAAACCTGTTTTTACCGGTTGCCGTGGGAGGGTTTTTTTGTCGATCTGAGCTGTCTCATTTGCCTTGAGGGTAAATGCTATGTTAATATTTAGAAGTGATGAGCTCCCATTTATTTCAGTTAGTCAAAACCAAAAAAAATTGCCTCTTTCCTCATCTTCGAAATTTCCTTTCTCTATTTTAGTGTGCCTGGAAATTTACTTTTCTCTCTGATTCCTTTACAGAAGAACAAGCTAAAGGGGAAGGTCAGGCATATTTACGCTTGACTGTTACAAGAAACAGTATTTTAACAAACCGAGCGTACCAGTTCACTTCCTTTTTTTCTTTAAATTCCTTCGGAAAAATCCATGTCCTTTCAATGACCTCACAAAGGCACAGTGAGCAGATAACATGCACCTTAAGGAACATCTGTTAAAAGAGACCAGAAAATTCACTTCCTTCTGCCTTCCCCAGTACTTTCCAAGCAGTCCAGAAACTTTTCTCAGGGCTAAAATGCAGGAAGAACAGCTGTGTTATTCAGTGTTAGAGCTGCTGTTCTTCCCCGATGGGTGCACAGGAGAAGCTAGGAGGATTTATTCCCTTTTGCAGCTTTGCAGGAGCCAGGCACTATCTGACCCATTACTGATTTTTGAAACGTATGTGTAATGCACATTTTTAAACTGCCACATTTTTATTTGAAATGTTCATCTGTGTCTCCTGAAACATCTAAAAGCAACAGGCACTGTTGTCTGACCTAAAAGAAAAGTCTGCATTATTAGAAAAGAAATATCTGGAAGCATTAAGGTGGTGTCATCATCAATACATCTTTCCCCCAAAATTTTGTGATTACTTGTAATGACTAGCAAGTCAGTCAGGCAGCCTTGGCCTCATATTGTTCACAGTTCTTAAGAAAGAAGAAATCTATCTTACCTATCTATAAAGTTATTCACATGATAAATAACTCCTTGATGGGACTTTGCATTTTATCTTACCATAGATAATAGTCATATTTTCTGCTTCAGAAGCAGGGAGAAGGTTGTAGAACTGAACAGAGAAGACCTTGCCAGATTAAAAATGTAGAATACACCCAACAGGTGGCTAAGGTTTTAAAAATTATTGGAGTTTCAGATATTTATTATTTAAATATGTACTATAAATAGCATGACAAAGCTGTTTCTTAAGTAGACATCAGTATGCTAACATGAATGTAGCTGCAAATAATTTTATCCTGTCATCTTAACTTCCTTGCATTTCACATGTTCACAAACCTCTCCAAATACCTGTTTGTTAATCCATTCAAGAACAGGGAAACTTTGTTACTTTTCAGAATTTTAGAAGGACTGACAAAACATAAATTCATAAAAATTATAAAGGTTGCTCTGAGGTGAGCTTTCCTACGTGTTCGTAACAAGTATTGTCAAGGACAGAACGTGACTGTGGATAACTATAATTCACTGTTCCAAAAATAGCTTTATGTGAAGAATTAGTATAGATTAAAGTTATTTTTTATTTTCTTTACTTTATGAATACTTCTACCCTATTAGGAGAATAGTATTTTGCATAAACAGAGTAATCATAGCTACTTTTTTCTATTATATTATTGACAGACTAAAAGTCCATGAACATCCAGTTAATCTCAGACATTATGACATTGAAATTTAACTTTCCAAAATTTGGGATTACACATCAGTTTCTAGCAGGGATGATATATTTATTGGCAGTTTTATTTATGGAAAGAGAATAATTTCAGAGATTCTTTTAAAAGTATTTGTCTTGCAAAGAATTTTCTAAGTAGATAACAGAAAAGGAAATTAGTAGATTTAAATCAAATGAATTGTAAGTAAAATCATCCCTTACAGAGGTGATATGTGATCATGTTTCTGAAGCTTTCCTTCCTGACTAAAGTTGTGCTGTCCATTTTTGACTCTTCTCTTGACTAAGATTTTGCAAGAGCTACAGAAGAGATAATCCTGTGTTATTTGAATTAATGTAGTTGTTCCTTGAATGGATTCTGAATTTTCTACATGTTCAGGTCTCTGAAGTGGCATAAACCAGTATTTTTTGTAGCTCTGCTGTTGGGTTGCTTCCTATCTCATAAGACCATGATATGATTTGAATGATTTTCTGTTTTTATTTTTTAAATCAACAGGACAGTCAGAACAGTGGTTTATAATTGATGCTTATATCCTTAAGACTTCACTCTATTCAAACCCATGACTGGTATTTTAATATTTAAAAAAACCCTCCAATAAACTGATTGATCAAAATTGTAGAACTGAGGTTTAAATGTAACTGCACCAAAAATACCAGTACTGTAAACAAATACTTTTAAATGCCTACCATGGTAATTTCAACACAGAGTTCAAACTTAAAATGTAATTGAAGTTATATCTTTTGGTTATATATTAAATTTTAAATTCACTTTATATACCTTTTCCTATCATTACAATGTTATTTCCTAAGCATTATTTTCATGAAAAAATGTTTAAACCTATATATTACTGTTTAAAACTTTTAGTACTTGTCCTATATATATGAGATAAAAGAATGTTCTTTTTCATTCTCATTTATGTTGCTAGATCTGTAATGTAGCTCAGGCATGACATTTTACTCATCTGATAGAACATAAGATTTACTTTCATTGAAGTGATATTCATAAGAAAATTGACTAAATCCTTTATTGACCTTCCTTTTAAATTTAATTTTGAGATTTCAGAAACTTTAAAGAGTTGCAGCTCATCCTTATCTTTCAAGGTCATTTATATCTGACCTTTATTCTGTTTCACTTTACTTGTAATTCTTTGATTCAAAGAATGCCTTATAGTGAAATACTACTTTGACTTTTACATCCCATCAGTGAAAGGTAATATCTGCAAACTATATTGATAAGAAAGCAGAGGTCATTCCACAAAATTAATTTGTTCATGTTCATATTGTTATTATGTTAAGATGCTCCAGTGCAATGTTTCTATATTCTACTTATGCACAATGAAGTGCAGTTTGAAATAACTGTGTCCTGAAATAACCTGAGATTCAAGAGTTGCTTAATCTTACCTTACACCAGTAAGAAAGTCCAACATTAGATTACTGATGTTAATTTTTCAAATTACTACCCACACCTAAATTCCTTGATTGTTTTCTAGAGGTTGATGAATTCTGACAGTATTTTGATGGATCTTCTTTTGAAAACTATGGTTTACTGCATTACAGCAAAGCCTATTCCAAAGTATTCCATTTCCTCTGTAGCTTTTGAGGAGAATCAAGTCATACAATTTTGTGTATTTGCTCTTCTACCTTTCCTTGTTAGCAGTAAAAAAGTGGATAATAGAAAGTGAATAAAAGGAATTGGGATCAACAAATCAGGCATTAATTTCACTGCAGTTACCACTTCTGCTGTTGTCTGTTGCAATAACTTTGAGTGAATCTGCACATATCAGTAGCTCTGATGAGCCTTTATTTTTAGCCAGCTGTTTGCATTAGTTTGCATTAGTTCAGTTCTCATTTTGCATTACAGTTTTGTTCCACACACAGACCAAAACTTTGGTTCCAGGTTAGAAAAAAGCAACTTTTCAAACTCCTTTCCTCTGACTGTATATCTATAACCATTCTTTCAAAATATTCTAACAGGACAATCACATCATTATTGTTACTGTCTTTTGATGTAATACAAAAACAGTACTCATTTCCCCATGGCTGCTTGCTCTTCCTCAGGCATCCTCAAGCTGTCACAGCTATGTGTTACTGAGAGTGGGAAGCAGAAAGCCAGTCTCCTGTGGGATGTTGAGCCTAAAACCCAGCAAAGACTTCTAGGGTGCTAAAATGAAAAAAATCCAGTTCAGTATTTAGTTATTGTTCCAGGTATTTAGTTCAGCCTAGGTCAGTTTTGTGCATGACAAGGAGCAGTCTTGCTTGGGTCTTGGGTCTGAACTCAGAATAGTGACCTTAGGAATATTCAGTCACCAGAGATAATTTTTGGGATGAGTGAAGCTTTGGGTGGAAATGCTTCCACTGTGCTCAAGTCCCATTCTAGATGTCCATTTTCATGGGATAGAAAAGCTCCTGAAGCCAGTCCAGCTCGATCATTATGCATGTATAAGCACATGATAGAACATTCTATTTGCAAGTGAGAAACCAGTATGAACAATTGACAGCCCACTGCAAACAGGGAAGTGGCAAACAGCAGACCCAGGCATATTAGGAATTCCTCAGAATGGTTATTGTTCTAGTCCTCCAAGCTCTCCATATCTGAGGCTTTCTAGATTAGAGAGCAGCAGTGTCCTCAGGTTTGTTCCTGAACATCCTGCAGGTGTACCTTGGTATTGCTGTTTCTGCAGGTGAGATTGGATCCTCCTAACTTCTTGCAGAAGCTGACTTGCTGTGGCAGAAGGAGTTTGTCTAGATAGTGGCCATTTGTGAGGGTAGCCCAAATGAATCTCATTACAGTCTGCCTTTTCAACATGCCCTCACCATATCTGTCTGCTGCTAGAGGTTTTTGACTCTAGGAACCATTTAGCTACACATCAAATCAGGAGTGAACTGAAGGAAAGGATTAACTCCAGAAAGCCATTTCAGTTTACAGGTAACCTTAGTGCAACAGAGGTGCTTTTGGAACCTAACCCTTGCAGACACAGCTCTAAAAATTACTCAAGGGAAAGCCTTGGAATTGTTTATAAAACAGATATCTGCAAATCATCTGCTTTGTTTTTAAAAGCAGAGTTGCTGATTTTTTTTTTTAATTCTTTGAAATTCAGCCTGATGGTTCCTGGAATTACTTGCAAATGAATTCCACTGTGGTTTAGTATCATCAGTGGGAAGAGGAGTGTGAAGCTGAGCAAATCTCTTGCCATCTGGAATGTAACCCAAGCACCTGATAGTTCCATTCTGAGTCCCCTCAGGAAGCTTACAATTATATAAAATGTTTAATCAAAGCTGTTATGCCAAGTATAACTGCAAAGCTGACATCAACATAGGAAAAGAAAAGTTAAATGGCTCCATATGAGCTGTTCTTTTCACTAGAATTTTTAAAAGACGGGAAGAAAAGATAATGCCAACTTTGCTTCCTTTATCTGTGAGTTACCAAAATCACCCTTTTAGTAAATAGTATCCTTTGGCTATACAATGTTATTGTTATTTTTGTTATTTACAGAATTAATGCCCACAGATATATGGCTTTGTGTCATAAAAACTGAATGTTTATTCAGTTGCTTAAGACATGCTAATTTCTCTATTCTAAAAGCTAATCAGGCAAACTTGTCTTAAACGCCATTGGCTTAATGTGCATTTTTTTTTATTTCAGTTCTTTAACAGAAAAGACTGACACATTAGAAGCAGTGATTCAAAATGAACACATCTGATGAGCAATCTTCGTGTAATCTGTATTTAAATAGAAAAATTATACTTGAGTATTAGAAATATTGTATCAGATTTGGGAGATTCGAAAAAAATCCCACTTGTTAAAAAAGTTCTATGTAAAACATACTTTGAAACTATTTCTTAATTTTTTTGGGAAGTTTTGTCTATGTAAGATGAACTTGAATTTATAAAACTGTTGGAATGTAGGCCTGTCATATATGGGAACAATATTTTTTTCATAACAAGTGATCTTTTCAATAAACTTAATTGGAAAATTGTTTTCATAAACAGCCTTTCACTAAAGCTGAGTTTAAAAATTATTTACTCAAAAGAATAAACTAAAAAATATTTTTGACCATCACTTTTTAAAAACCATATATTTGTGAAGAAAAATATTAGCATAAGAGAAGTGGTCTTATGGATTATTGTTCTTTATGAAATAGAATTCTATGAAGCTTTTAATTTCACAACATATTAGGTACCTCAGGATATTTAAAAATTACTACCACTTAACTGAAAATTCTCCAAGAAAAATCTGAATCTTTTAAATACTTGCTAAAATAATTTTAAAATATAGGATATATTTTCTGTATTTTCCTTAGTTTTATATTTGCAATGTATGTCACCAAATCTTATGATGTTGAAGACTTGATCCTCCAGAGCAAGACAGAAAATAGTGAAAAACTTTTATGTTCAGTTATATAGATAAATTTCAGCTAGGCTATTCAAAGAACTTATTATTTATATAGCTGTTTAAATAATTTCCTTTATGCAAATTTTAAATAGTGATAAATTTTCCATCAAACGGTGGTGTTGTGTTATCAGCTGAAGCTTTGGCTGCTGTATTATATCAAGTAACTGTTAAAATATGGATATGAGAAATTCCAATTCAGGAAAATGAAGCTTCTCTGGTAACTTTTTGCAAATGTTGTAACATGCTCTGTCATTGGCAATGGTTTTAAAAATGTGAGAAATGAATATAGATCTCATGTTCTCAAAGTCACTAAGGAAGCTGTAGATTCCTTAAAACCAAGGTTTTATTATGCTAACAAAGTTAACAGACCGTTTTGACTGTTTGAAGGATATCAGGGCATGCTTAAAGGACCTAGTTAGATATAAATTGATAATCCCAAAGGTCCCACAGATAAGGAGCAGGTTCAAATACCTCTGTACCGTCTGTCCATCTGTCACTTCTACAGATACTGTTCCTTTTGTTGCCTTAAGGCATCCAACTTGGCCTTTTGTAAGGGTATAGTTCTCACAGAATGTTTTCAGTATTGGCTGGCAGGAACCTCCCAAGGTCATCGAGTTCAACCTGCTGCCTGAAGCAGGGCAGTCACCGACCTCACAGGAGATCAGCCAGCTTTGTATAGCTGAGTCTGGAAAACTGCAAAGGAAAGGGTTTCACAGCTTCTCTGAGCAGTGTGTGCAGCGTGAAAGTTTCTCCCAATGTCCAGCTTGAACCTCCCAGCGTTTTGCTGTAAGATTACATCATGTTATTACATTATCTGTCTCTGTCAGGAAGAGTTTTGTTCCATCACATGGATACCTAACAATCAACTAGCTGTGGGATTAATCAATCTCTTCTGCTTTCCAGGTGTTAGAGGAGAAGGCAGGTATTGCTAAAATCCTCTCTACTAACTAGCAGCAAGGCATAGCACCATGACTGACTTCTATAATTCCATGTAGGAAGGCAGGGAAAGAATCCATACTGAGTGAGGAGGATATGCATGAGGGACTCTGGTTTTGTGGAATGTCCCTTTTTTTTTTGTATCAGGAAAGCTTTGCTTGTCCCAGGCAGCAAGGAAATCTTCACCTTAATCAAGAGGCAGTTTGGTTCAAGGGGGAAGGAGCTTGGCTAGATCCCTACCATGTGGTGGATGAAGTGTACCATCTCAGCAAATTTTGATCTGGAAATTGACTTGAAATTTTGAACAGGAGATTGACTTGAAATTTTGTAAGGCTTTACAGCTCCCTGGGAAATGACATTGGCCTAATTAGAGGTATAGCAGATCTTCAGTTACCACCATGTCCTTCTACCTACCCCATTTCTTTAATAAGGAGGCTGACATTTCTGTTAAGCTGGTCTAATAGCAGGCTTATCCTGCTGCTTCTAGGGTTACTTGTAGTTCAGTCAGTATGAACTCTGAAGGCAAACTAACAGCTTTCTGAGCAGTTGGAGAAGGTACATTAGATACATCTGTACTAAAAAGGAAGAGGGCTGCGTTAACAGGCTTTTAAAGAAACCTATACACACTGCAGGTATGTTAGCACTTACCTGTCATGAAGCTATATTTGAGAGGAACCAATATTAATAGAAGCTTTTAACTACCAAGAATTTGAAACATTAAGCTAGTTAATTAGAAGAAACAGAACAAAGCAAAAAATCTGTGTGAAAGCTTGTGCAGGAAAAGTGAAAAATCTCAAAAAACTTGAGTGGTTCTCTCTGTCATTTTTTTAAATGTAAAGCACCTGATTGCTATGCCAATAAATATCTATTAAATGATGCAGGAAGTAAAAGCTCTTATTTCTCCCTTTCATGTCTCTCTGCCCTTTCAGAAAGTCTCCAAAGACTTGATGAAGTGACCCATTCATCTTAATGAGATACTGCCAGGCAATGAGAACATTTCAGGGATGTGGATACAGATAGAAACCATCCCTGGGATGTATCATGGCTTCATTTCAGTGGGTCTTCTCCTTTTCCCTGCTCTAGTTTCATCTCTTAGGAAACTTGCTGGTAATAAGAGCATAAAGCTTTATATTTAGATAAACAATTTTGCAACATTAAAATATTTCTTCTGCTGTTTTAATGTTTTATAAGGCTGCTGTGTGTATGTGCGTGCATTGGGACAGGAAGAAGAATTTGATTTATTTAAATAAAAAAATTAAAAAATCAAATAAAACACCTGAGACAATGTTCCTCAGTATTGCACAAAAAATCCTTAATAAATTAGTGGGAAAATCAGAATTTAAGCTACTCCGTTTTCACTTGGATGATATCTTTATACAGCATCTTTTTGTTGACATTTACACAAAACCATGTGAGCTGTGTAAGACCCTCTAAATGTTTTCATTAGTAAGAAAACTTCAATCACTAAAAGCACCTCAACTTAGAACTGAAGTATGTTTGCAGGCTGCCCCATCTTCTTTACTGAGTGTTTTGGTTCTTCAAGTTTCTCTTTCCATTCTCTTATTTATTATGCTGTTAATAACTGTTTTCTCCTAATTGGCAATTATTTTTTATTTGTAAAATACTAGAAATATGCTAGGCAATCACTAAAGGGATTTTACATCTGTCTCTAACTCTTTTCATTTCCAGTGCCCTTTATTTTAACTATGATTTTAATCCTTCTCATTTAGCTCTACCACCTGCAATTGATTCTATTGAATTCTATTCAATTTACTTCATAGCCTTGTCATACTCCTTGACAGTCCTTTGTATAAAACATGCTGTCATTTAAATTATGAATGCTTCTATTGCTTCTTTGTAGCACTTTTCTGAGTTTTACAGGGTACACCTTCAGGTAAAATAAGTTTGACCTTGTTTCATGTGATCAAAGAGCAAGCAAGACTTTAACTGGAATTAAGATCAGCTTCATCTCTAATGCTGCCAACAGCAAGGTTACACTGTCTGGATTGTTTCTTACAAAATAAGGTCAAAGAAGTCAACTTCTGAGCCCAGTGTTGAAACCTTCTATTTTCTAAAGACCTGAGGTGATCATAGCAAATTTGAGGAATTATTTCTTTTTGTATGTATGTTTAGGAAATAATATCGAACAAACTAAACATCTCTTCCAGGGAATCATTTTCACCTAATCCTACTAATTGATGGTGGTAGGAGTTGAATCAGCTTTTCTAGACGTGCTGGATTCAGTCCTGCAAAGACACAAACTGAGGTCATAGGATCAGTTCAATTTTTTAAGTACTTAAACCCTCTCATCATCTGAATTGGTAATGTACCTATTTGAATTATAATTAGCACACCACAGCCATTTGTTTTAAGAGATGCAGGGACTTGGTAGAGCAGTTGCTAGCTAAAGAAGTAATTGTTAATCGCTATTCACTTTATTTGGTTAGTATAGAATGACTTGTAAATTGGGGTTTATTTACAATGACTTTGCTGTCAAACTCCAGACCCTGATAAAAACTTGAATTCATCTAAAACTTCCATGGGAGTTTTTTGGGAATCCAGAGCCATATGGTATGGATTGAAAAGCTTGAAAATCTTTAGGCCATGATTTTCAAGCTATATATAGCTTTTTAAAAAGAATATTACACAGTTCCATTCCGTTATATTAAGGATCAATTACCTCTCCCAAGTTTACAGCTGGACACAGAAAAGAGTGGTCCTGTTTTATCTTTTGCCTCCATCCATTGTGTAAATTTCTCAGGGAAAATCCCAAATTTTCAAGAATGCATCTTGCCTTGTCTTCATTAAATATTTTGCAGTTTTGATATGACGTCACCAAATGGAAGATGTTGAAAAGAAATTATATAGGAAATCTTACCAGAAAGGAAATGCAGTTTTAACAAAGGCTATCAGAGGTGGGGCTTTTTTAATACCATGAAATCTCATATTGCAGAGAAAATGTTTTAAGTAAAGTATTCTTCCCCTGTAGCCATAAAAATATTTGAAAATGCATTACAGCCTACACTGAGCACTGTGTAATGAAAAACATCAGAAGTAGTTAACACCTTAAAAATATAACTCTTTAGGCCAAAAACTTTTAGAAGCTGGGTTTTTTTCCATTTTAAGGATTAAGAGATTTTGCAGTGCATGAAAGGATTCCTCTTTCAGGCCATCTGCCCCGATTGCTTTTTTGAGTTTGATTTGGTATCTAGACTAGTATCTCTGCTCTTGTAATTAGGATTTTAAAATTTATTTGTCTTCTGGTTCCAGTAGATAAAGATAGAATTTATCTGAAAATTACAGTATTTTTTCAAGGGTACTCATAAGTCTTATAAAATTAAGAGAATAAATATTAAGACTTTAGTGAAATAAAGCATATGATGACTTTGGGGTTTGCTTCTTGGGCTCCATCTATAGCTTTTGCTGCTGTTCAGTTGGGCTTTATCTTCTATGAAGAAATACTCACAAACTGCTCTACAGAAAAATCTTTATCACTGTGCGTTTTGGCATTGAAAATTGCACAGGTAGAGGTGCTGATTTTCAGAAGCTCTTCAAGGGCAGGTGGTGGTGACTCTGGGCTAGTTGAGATGAGCAGAAGCTTGAGGCCCTTGTGAGATGCATTAAAGAGCCTCTAGTCTGCCCATCCTGTTGCAGGTGCTCTCTTACCAGGGTAATTCCCCCTCTGAGGCCAGAGGTGGTAGTTTTCAGGCTGATGCAGGTGAAACCAGCCCAAGTTTTGAGCAAGCTCTGATCCAAGCATTGCTCAGAGTTTGGCAACGCAACATGTGCTGAGCCTGGTTTAACAGGAGTGAACACGGTCAGCAAAGCTCATTATCTGGGACGTGTTCCTCTCGTGCCACAGATTCCCTCCTGGTTTTTTCTCAGAGCCCAGGTGACAAGGGCTCTGTATGTGTGTGCACACCTGTGTATCAGTAGGACATGTGCCAGTCTGTCATTAGTGGTTCTTGATCTCTTACAGGGAGGCTTCATATGAGAAAATTGGCAAAGTCATACAGTGCATTGGAAATCAACATCTCATAGTGTATTTCTATATTTAGCAAATTTATTGTGCTTTGGCTTTGCTGGAAGCTTACTATATGTTGTTCAAGTTTTTAGCCAACAATTTATTAAGATAACCAGTAGATTTTTTTTTGCCTTCTTTACAGGGAATGAGCTCCAGAATTGTCCATTCAAGAGTTGTGAATATAATCCTGTCTAAGTTTCACTTAATGCCTGTTTTATTTTAATGGTTTGAGGCTTTTGTTTGAGTTTTTGTTCTTTCTCTTCAGGAAATTCTTTCCTTGTGTGTATATATTGTTCCTTTAAAATGTTTTTGCATCGCATGCTACAGCAGAGGATGTGAAATATTTCTCATTCCACTTACAGTAAAAATCATTTCCAGGCAGAATTCACAGACCCACCACTTGTAACAAAATCATACACTCTGTTAATCTTTCTTCTTATAATGAAGTTGCTGAAAAATTAACGCAATATTATTTGGTGAGAGATAAAAAGGGCTATTATTAATTGAGGTCTATGATTACAATACCTGTAACCAGCAGGCTTTTAACTTTATAAATTAAAAAATTATAAGCCTTTCTAAAGTTTGCCACTTAATTAATTTTTCTATACTTTCTTAAAAGAAACATAAAATAATAATAATAATAATAATAATAATAACAATTACAATAATAACAATTATAATAATATATAGAAGGAAATAAAATACATTTTTTTAGCTGGTAAAATTATATAACTGCTTGATTATTTGAATATTGGCTTAGAATTCAGATTTTTTTAAATATAATTTGAATATGTATTGACTGTATCCTTAAAGTGGAAGCAACAGCATTAGGCATTCATGAAGACTCTGGTTTAGGAGAGAAAATGTTCTGGTGACCTGAAAAACTGTCGTGTGTTTGGGGTTGAGGTACGGCAGGGATCAGGTAAATGAAGTTGAGAGAGACCCTGGAAACACTGTTTCAGAGCTGTCGACCAAGTACTTGACCATTTGGGCTATAAATTATATGTCATAGTTTCCTTATTTTGACTATTATGTAGAAAAAAAATCAATTTGTCATCTGCTCTTCAAAACCTGCCCATACAAACTGGAATTAATGATTTTTTTTTCAAAAGACAATTGATTGTACTGCCAGATCTGGGAAGATGCTTCCTTACTGCTTGCATAGCAAGAGCCAATTTCAGTAGTACTGGGTTGGAGTGGACAAATAACTATTCTTCCTGAATGAATTCTCAAGAGAAAGACAGCCTGAAGCATTAATGAAAGCGAATTATTCATCTTTTATAGTTTTTATTTACTTATGATAATTTAAGCATTCTTTATTTATCAGTTTTCATCCCTAAAGTGTAAATCTGTTTTGAATTAGTGTGTTTTGATAAGAACATAAAACTTAACGTACCATCCTACCAAACACTGCTTCTTGAGAGTTAAATCTCTCTGACAGCTCTTTTGCTTCTGACTGCAATACAAGTTGGAATTTACTTCAGAAAGTGTCATTTCAGAGACTTCAACCAAACAACCTCTTCATTTATCAGCACTCTTAAGTCAATAGTTGTCTCTTACACACCAGAAAAAAGAATAGAAGGAAATTCAGAGTGAATTAAATTTTTTTCCTGCCTCTCAAATCAATCGTTAAGATGATGCTGGAAGATTTATATCCCTCTTCATTGCTCTACTAAACTTAACACCTTCAGTGCCTTCTTCCAGGAACAGGATTTATTTCTTTTGCAACCTTTGCTGTTGCTTGTCCTGGTTGCAAGACAGTGTTTGTAGCTGTGAGGTTCACAGCATTGTTCAAGGAACACTTTGGTGTGAGACTGGTTAATTACTAATGTGATTAAATGTCTGGTGGAATGGTGGAATGGGATCTTGGCAGCTTAAAGTTAACGAAGCTAAACTGTGCTTCTACACCACAGTGCAGTCACCACTGACTTCAGCTGATCTCTAATGGTGGCTTTCCCATAATCTTGCAGTGTTTAGCATCAGCTGTATGGTAGGCAAAGTTGCTTGGGTCAGCCTGACAGCTCTGTCTGTAGGTCACATTTTCTTGTAGGTTATATCAGGTAGAAAGGTGGAGGGTTTTTTTTTCACATGGATGTGTATTTGCAAATATAGCTAAAGAAGCACATGTTCTCCTGTTCTGGAGAGATTGTTCCATGACTAGAGCTCATGGGATTCAAAGAACAGGGGATTTAGAATTTGAAGCTATGTACAGAAAATTCAAACTCTCTGTTGGGTATGGCATTAATAACCTGATTTTGAAGAAGGCAAAAAACCTTTTGCTCTCACTTGTAGCAACTCTTCAGGAAGATATTCAGTACTTGTTTTTTCATTTGTGTTCTTATTTCCTGATGGCTTACTTGCTGTGAGTGGGCTCTGTCAACTGGTAGAATAGTGGGGAGAAATGGAATTTTGGTGACTCCAAAAACATAAGATTATTAAGCTTAATTTCCCCATCACTGCTGTGGTCCAGAAGGTGACTGTTGTTCTCTGACTCTTCGTTAATAAATCCTATTGTGTCCATATGCTATCAAGGACAAACATATGGACAAGAGTATTTCTTTTTTTTTTTTTTTTTTTTTTTAGAGGGCGATAAAGCTTCACCTCTGTTGGGATGACATGATTGTCAGGTGAGAAAAGGGTTTTATTTCACACAATCTCATCATGCAGGCTGAAAATACTTCTGCATCTAAATGGAAACAAAAAAAATATGGTTGCTCCTGCTGGTTACTGGCACGATCTAGTGGCAGGAATAAAATAGATAAGTGTGTAGAAGTGAGATCATTTGAAAAGAATTTTTAATTGTTTTAAGTAAAAGTGAGATAATTATTTCCAAAATATGTCCTTAGGATATACTGGTGCTTTTCATGCTACGGAGTTCAGCTGTTATAATAAAGGACTTAGCATTTTTGTCTTTCAGTCCAATTGAGTTTTATTATTTTGCTGTTTTCAGCATCCCGAATATGAGCACAGTAACTGCAAAATTCCTGAGGAGGAGACCAAATTATTATTGCTTGACACTAGATTTTCTTTTTCATAGATAGTATTCACTGTAAAATTCAGTAATTTAAGCTCACTAGGATTCATTCTATAAATTTCTATTATCAGACAGTGTATCAGCCCCTTAGAGGAGATTAGTTTTTGGTATTATTAAGTATTGTTTTTTCTTGGTCTGTGCTGTGAGGAATAGAGATTTCTTATTTCTTCCACTTAGCAGTTTTTTAAGCAAAGACTGTAGGAGAAATCTAAGGACTACCTCTGTGGTATGGCCCTATCCATCACAATTGGGAAGGATGTCATCCCGCTCAATAAACAATTACAATTAATTTTCTGGAAGTATCTATAAGCATTCTTTGTGTATTACATTTTCACTTTTCAAAGGTTAGGATATTTAGGCAGAACACAGCCTATACAACTTGATTATATAGAGTAAATCTTATAGCTGTTTGACTTTGGATAGTCAAAAGAGGTTTATCCATAGCAGAAAAATTCCAGCTCACATTTTTTCCCCACAATTGGGTTAATAATGAATCAGCCTGTTTAAGGAAAATTAGTAAAGCAGAAATAGATACCCATTTCACCAAGAAATACTCATTTTATGGTGTTTATTCTTCACTTCTTGTTGATGAAACTTGGATTGAGGTTCTAAAAATCAAAAGTCTTGATACCCTAGTCCTGTGACTCCTCCAGTCTGTAGTCACTGGAGTAATTTTTGTCAACTGGAAGGTTTTTGGTAAATAGGCTTCTTCCTTCAAGAAGAGGCATTCTAAATATTTAGAAATATAAATATCTCCATGCCCAGAGAGAGGCAAAGAAACTGCTGAAGGGTCTGGAGCTCAAGTCTTATGAGGAGCTGGGGTTGTTTCGCCTGGAGAAAAAGAGGCTCGGAGAGACCTTCTCTCTCTCTAGAACTGCCTGAAAGGAAGTTGTAGCCGGGTGTGGGTTTGTCTCTTCTCCCAGGAGCAAGTGATGAGACAAGAGAAAATGGTCTCCACTTGTGCCAGGGGAGGCTTAGATTGGATATTGGGAAAAATTTCTTTACCAAAAGGGTTGTCAGACGCTGAAATGAGGTACTCAGATGTGTATAAAAGATGTGTAGATTTGGCATTAGGGATATGGTTTTGTGGTGGACCTGGCATTACTGGGTTGATGGTTGGACTTCCTGTTTTTAAAAGGTCTTTTGCTAAACGATTCTATAAAATTATTTTCTCATTAACCTTGTTGCCCTATTTTCTTGTAACTTCCTCTATGTAGTTCAGACTATTTACATCTAGGAAAATATATCTTGAGTTTGTGGACTTGATTGCATGTTTGTTCCTAATGTTTTCTCATTTATTTAAAAGACATGACAAATCAAGACTTTTGTATTTGATGGACAGATTAAATGAAAATAGCTCCATATTATAATGATTTATCATCAAAGAATATAGCCATCAATGTTTTTTGCTCATTTCTGTTTGTGTGACTCAAAGCGGTTAAAAGATTGAAAGCAGAAAGCAAATCTCAAAGATTTCAAGATATTACTCTACATCTTTTTTATGACCCCATTAGTGAGAGTTGCCTCTGCCCAAATTAAGGTGCAAGTGTGATCATAAGCTGAAGTCAGTTATAAAGGTTTTGTTTAATAGTAAATGTGAGGTAGAGAGATAGAAATGTGGGTGGTGAGGGAGAGAACACAGAAGGTAGTCACCACCAGTGGACCCACTGGTCCTTCTTCACCCTGGGTTCCTCGATGGTGGGGGTCCCAAAGTCATTCTTCTGGGGACACCACATTTATGCAGTCCAGGTTCTGGGTGTCCATGCATGGGGTGGTTGCCAATGTTTCCACAGCTTGGGGTGGCACATGTATAAACAGTTGCTTTCTTTCCCAAAGTTCACCACAGTGGGAATTTTTTGTAAATGGATGCATTTACCAGTATGTGCTAATCAGACCTCACCTCCGCTAGGCCTTGAATTAGCACCTTCCTGTCGAAAATTTCTCCCATCTGTGCCTATTTCAAGTTCCTGCTGTCATGGCTTATCTTACAGCAAGCTCCTTTTGTGGTCTTGACAGTGTTTTGAGACAGGCAGCTGTGATCTTTAAGTCCTTACAACCTTGTACAAATAATTTTGAAGTCATCGTCCGCAGCCTGGTTCATGTCATCCAGCCTAATGAACCTCCTTCAGGTTTCCTGTAACCTACAATTAAAAAAAAAAAAAAAATCTTTACGTTTTAAAATCTTCCAAATTCCAGAAAGTACTAACCTTCAGAATTCTTTAGCTTGTTATAGAAGGATCACTGCTGGGAAATTGATGTCTCATATCTACAAAACTCAAATCGGTATTCAGTCACAAATCACAAACTTTATACCACACATGGTTTGTATCAATTTCTCGTAATGGAATTTGTCTGGATGCTGATACTTGTTAGGTAGAACAAATGAATGAATATGTGCCCCAAAGGAAAAGCATTTTGCTTCTGAACACTTACAGGTGTTAAATTTAGTTTCATTAGAACATATTCGTATTTACTGGATGAACAGTCATTGAATAAAAAAAAATGAACTGTTGTGTGTAACATTCAAAATATTTCTAATAGGCACTGAATTCAGAACCACTTATTTTCCATTTTCTGTTTATTGCCCATGTTCCTCTGTTAGTAAATAAACCACTTTTCTTCACAGTATAGTAGTAATGCGACATAGGCAGTGATGCAGTGACATATGGTATGAGAGGTAGCAAAAAAAGATATCTAAATCAGGGATACTTTGAATTCTTTTCTAAAGAACAAATTTCTGATGAAACACAGAAACGTAGGGGTAGAAAAATACATAATCTTCTCCATCTTTGTATTTATCAGGCATAGCTATTACAACTGCTCTATTTGATTTGAACAATTTGAGAGAAGTTTTCCTTCCTTGTAAGTATTAGTTATGAGAAGTATCAATGCATTTTACTTCTTTATCAGAATGAAAGTTTAAGGAAAGTACAAGTGATGAGGAGTATACTAAGAGAAGTACAGAAAACTTTGAAACACACACAGTAATTCTGACACTATACATGATGTAAAGTTCTTGAGGTAAATAATGTAATAATCTCTTAGAACACTCCTATATCTTCTACCCTTTCCCGTGTTCTGTACTGGAAATAGAGACTAAAATAACCTTCTTCTCCCTGGTCTCCCCAGAAGCAACATACATGATTTGTAAATTTTGATTAACTTTCAGCAGCCCAACAAATGGTAAGAAGCAGCTGCTTTCATGGCCAACTATGTTATGAATTTCTATGAGAAAGTAGTCCATAAAGCTCTCGCTTCTTTCCCTCATCCAAGCTCTTACACTAACGCCAGCTTTGGGCACATCTTCTGCGCTGGAGATGCAAAGGCTCTGTGTTTGTGCACCTGCTGTCTGCAAGGGTGGCCCTGATGCTGACTGGCAGCCAGTGTGTACCACTGGGATTCCCTACAAGCCTGGAGCGAGAGGTTGTGGAGTCTCCATCCTGGGAGATATTCAGACCCTGACTGGGTACAGTCCAGGGCAACCTGCTGCAGTTGATCTTGGTTTGAGTGGGAATTTGGATTGGGTGATCCCCAGAGATCCATTCTAACCTCAGCAATCCTGTACATTCACTTTAGTCTTGCCAGGGATTATGAAGGTAAACTCTAAGGGTTCACCAAACAGCTCTGGATCATACAGACACTCTTTTCACTCAGTGTCGAGTTTTTGTAGCAGAAACAGCTTTTCTTCCATAACCTGCAAATGCTTCAGAGGTACCAGCACAGGTTATTTGGGAGGTATATGTATATGTGGTTCATTGTCCAAATATGGACTCAGTGTCAGAAAACACCAAATAAAACTTTTTTTGGGTCATTTATATGATTATTAAGACTCCATGTATGCATCAGCAGAAGTGTATGAGCAGTTTTCAGTAGCAATGACCAAAGTGCTTCCTCAGCTGAGTTACTTTATTCTGTATGGATCAGGTCTAATATGGCTCTTTGTTTTCATTTTTTTCCTCTAAGGAAAGAGCTTGAAACAAAATTTAAATGCCAAATTCTCCCTTAAATAATTAATTTCCACTAGACATATAATTTGTAATGATTAATTTTTTTAATTAATGTACAGGATGCTTTGCAAGGATCAAATTATACTTAATTCTTGTTCTGTAGCTTTGTCAAGAAAATTTCAGTGCAAAGTTTTTGCAAGAAACAAAGACTGATTTCAGTGAGAGTTTAATGTCCTTTTCACAAAAGTTATAAGCCAAATTATTTATTTTACAAAATGTGACAGCATTAGTGGGCTCTAATAAAGCACAAAAACATATCAGCAAACCTAGGCTATTGTACATCATTTTAAATTGAGCAAATATCAAACACTCTGTCACAGCAAGGTCAACTCTTCTGAACTGGAATTAGCTAATCAAACAAATCTTCAAAATAGTCTATCTCTATTTATGTTCTACATGGGTCAAAGGATGTGGCTGCATGTGTGGGTTGCAGATCCTAACTAAATGATTTGAGAGTTCTTTCACTAAGTAATTTGAATAGTAAGTGCTTTAGTACTGCCAGAAGGCTATGCTCTAACATCTAAATTACATTCTAAAAGGTAATAATAATAAAAAAAATCCAACAAATAAACTTACATGGAGATTTTAACCATTCCCAAATATTTATCCAATAGGCAAACCCCACCAATTTTACTAGGAAATTTATTGAAAAATAGAAGTGTAGCAGACTTTATTTATCAGAAAATGCCAGGGAAAAAGATCCAGTCTTCCAAAACCTGCACAATACCAAAGAAACCATTGAGCATGTTCCCCTTTGCTGTGTAGACTCATTGGATGTTGTCATAGTAGTAGTGCATTTAAACACAGTAACCATGCAGAGGTTGCATGGATATGCTGCCATTTCTAAAAATTGACAATTAAAAGGGCTCCTCCAAATTAATAAAAACAAAATTAAGAAGAATGAGCTGCTGAAGGCATGGTGGAGCTTGGACACTCTTTATGTCCCACAGGACAGGTCTACACAAGGCAGTGGAGCACATCTCCAGCAGGTGCTGATGAAGCTTGTCTGATGCCAGTAGTGATCCATTGGATGTGTGCTACTACTGTGCTGGTGCTCAGGTGTAGCACTGAAAATATGCCACGGATAATTCTTGATGTAATGTGTTAGCTGTCAGTAACTTGGACAGTCTCAAACTGAAGAGTAGCATGGACCCACCGAGTATTTTGTACCTAAGTTAAAAGAGTAAATCACTGCTCCTGACTGCCTACCTCCCTACCACTGGGCTGTTTTCATAGAATATTAATATACAGTTAAAAATCACAAACACGAGGTAATGGTTAAATCTACAAACACTTGGAGAAATTTTCCTCTCTATTCCTTTCTGCTCTGAAAGTTCACAGAAAGCAGATTAGGACCAAAAGTTTAAAAGAATATAGAATTTTTTCCTGAAAGCCAAAACCCCAGAAATTTGGTCTTCAGCCTTCCCCTCTCATGAGTCCCACTCTGTTTGTAAGATGCAGACTAAATGCCTGTCTCAGGGCTTACTGCAAACTGTCATAGCATCGCTGTTGAATAAATGAAGACTATTTATTGCTTTTTACACATGACTGGAGAAAGTCTATCCTGTGGGAAGTGGCACTTTGTGTCAGTTCTATCCGAGTTTCATCAGATCCATTTTAAATAAGTA
The DNA here is from genome assembly GCA_024500445.1 of Entomyzon cyanotis. Taxonomy (NCBI): domain Eukaryota; kingdom Metazoa; phylum Chordata; class Aves; order Passeriformes; family Meliphagidae; genus Entomyzon; species Entomyzon cyanotis. The sequence goes on along the minus strand of JAKEPQ010001009.1, from coordinate 19,393,858 downwards.
GAATTGGCAACGCTTGTGATTAGGTTGCAAAAACAAAACAAAACAAAAAAGTTAAAGCAGTTGTTACTTTCTGAGCAAATCTGAAAATACTTTTTCTTGTATCCTTTTATTCCTATCATGCCTTGGCCTCCACCACAAGGTAGCCCAAAACTTCTTTTGCTTCATGTGCTCTGTATTTCATGTGCTTTTAAAGTTTTTTAAAACGTCACATGCTCCTTTCAGATGTCCTTTTAATGAAGAACTGAGAAGAGCCATGGAAAAAATAAAATCCTATCACTGATTTCAGCAAAAAGCATAGCTTTTATTCCGACAGATGCATTATATTCTGTTGTATTTTCACTCCTCAGTGCTGCAACTACTGCTTTTATTTTCTCCATGTCACTCCCCATTTTCTGTTTGCTTTTGTGTGCTCAGATAGTGTGTGTGGCACTTGCTGCTCTTCTGCTCTGATTCTGCAAATGTGACCACCGATTAATTTGCATTTCATTTTCCATGGACACCCTGTGAACTGTAGGTTTTAATTCAGTTGATAGAGTGTGGAGGGGCAGGCACAAGAGCCCTGCTGAGCACAGGGTGAAGCTGCCCTGTCCACGTGCTGCACAATAATTGTTAGCAGTTTTCAGAATGGGACTGTGCGTAAGCAGCCCAGTTTTCCAGTCTAGTGCTTCCCTTCATTTGAGTCTTTCTTTAATACTTTTTTGATATCATTAAGTGAGATCATAATTAAAGCCTGAGTAGATCAACAGTGCCTTTGTGTAATCTCTTAATCCTGTGCTAATATTAGACATCGCTCTTTTTTTCAAATCCTCTGTTTAACATGTCTGTACTAGTTCTTAATTTACTAGAAAGATTAGCCTTGGTACACCAACCCATGAGTGTTTCCCAGCAGTCAGTTGACTTCTTTCTCAGTTCGTCTTTTACATGATTTATTGCTTGCTGAGAGAGCCTAATTAAATCTAATGGACTGCTGGTATACATCTATTGGAATATTGACATTTTATCACCAATTAGGCTGTATTCCTTATCTGTTGTGCTCTTAGCTGGCCTTATATCACTTTACTTTACAGGATTAGGAAATGCTTCTTCCTCTGTTTTTCAACATATTTGTTTTCAATTAAGGTGTTGAGGTGTTTTATTTGTAAAATAGAAGCTTTACGTGTCAGAAGATAAGTACAGGGCATAAAGATATATGTAATTGGAAGGCATAATCATCTTAAATATGCTTCTCCTTTTCTTCATTTGTATTCTCTCTTTTTCCAAAATACGTCCCACAGTTTGATAAATTAAGCTCCTGTATGCAAATCTGCTTTCAAGCTAGAATTGCTTTCTTTGTTCCAAACCATTTTGCAGCAAGAAACTGCTAGCAATCTCAACTGTAATATCTTGCAAAACTGTAATGCACATGTGTTTCATTTGGAGATACCACTGGAGAAATTGCTGTCCCCCCTCTTCTAGTCCCAAGTGTCTTGTACCAGTGGGTGTCTTTAGAGTTCAGCAGAGTGACTCTGTGGCACACTGCAGCACTGAAGGCATGGAGGATGGTGTGGAAAGCTTAACCCTGTGTCAGAACTACTGTAGGGTTACTTAATGCCTGTTAATTCTCTGTCTCTGCAGCTGGTGTTAGAGAAAAACAGCAGCAAAGCAGAAACGGGCAGGTGTGCTTGTAGTTAGATTGTATGGGTTTGATCCTTCATGAGCTATTTCTAAGACTTCTCAGAAAAGGAATAGAAGAAAGCTAAGCAGAAGTCAGTGCTAAGTAAATTTTGGCCATCTGTACTGTGTTCTTTGTACCAACTTAAAAAAACTCAAACTGTTTCTGAGACAAAAGGTCCCCATTTGTAAACTAAACATCTCTTTACCCAAAACCACTGTGGCCATGCACCACTGACCTTGTGAGAACTGACCCTGACCCACACTCTCTTTAAAGCTGTGCCCAAACAATGAAAAAGAGTTTGTTGGTATTGGATATCACAGTTCAGAGAAGACTGCCAAAAGGTACTGGCCAATCCTTCACCAGTAGATGAGTTTTCTTATTAATGTGTATTAATCTGTAGAGGTTTTGTTTGCACAGTTCAGCCTTCTGCCACAATTAAAAGATTTCATTGTATTCCATTCATTTAGGTTATAGGGTAGAGAAAATCAACACTGAAATCTCTGTGCAGACTAGTGAAATTGGCACTGGGCCACATAAAATTTTGACTAAAAAAAGTAAGTCCAGATGGACATCTGCAACAAACAGTTAAACAGTAAAATCAATAAAAACTATTTTACATAGGCACTATCTTATATACTATATCTAGTGTCCCAATACAAGTCATAATAGATAATCTTCACAATAGCATTCCATACTATACAATATGTTGAATTTATGTGGTGTTTTTTGCACATGCTGGGATGCTAATTAATTAGGTGCTATACCTGTCTACATATTCTCTTAATTTTCAGAAAGTGTTAATGGTGAAATTATAGAGAATATAAAGTCATCACATTAAATATATTCTGTTGTGGGTAGAGTATTTGCTAGGAGACCCATATACTCCTAGTATATACTAGGAGACCCACTCACCAAGAATATTATCCTTGGGCTGCAGGATTAGTGAGCAAAACAGGTTCTAAAATATAAATTAAAAGGTTGCTGTGTTATTTATATTAGAAATACATAGTATCTCAGTGCTAAAAGGAAGGAACATCTCTGATCTACAACATCAGAACCAAAAAAAAGGGATATATATTTATTTATTCAACTGTAAAATGTTTTTTTATTAATAGATTTGGTTATCAGTCTGTGAATTGTGGAACCAGAGGTGCCAACACATTATTTTCTTTACCATTTCTGGGGGCAACAACCTCTTCCAGAGGTGCAAAGAGAACAAGAGAGAGTTTAAACTTCAGATCTTTTGTCCCCCTTCAGCAAAATCTATCAGAGGATGTCTCCCCTTGCTACTTATATATGTCCCTTGAATTCTGCTCCTGTTGATGATGACTTATGTTGGTGTATGCCAGGTATCTGCATTATAAATATATTACAAAAATATCTTTGGGGGATCCAGAGGGATTTTAAGTCTTAAGTTTCCCCCCTAGAATCATAGCACAGGTATACAAATATAAATGTAGGTTTTTCAAGATGAATATGGAAGAAAATTTAAAGGATCCTCTTCCATGGACACATATTTAAGATGTAGGGGCAGTAAATATTCTGTTCAGTTGCTGAGACCTTCAAAGGAGAAAAGTATGTTAAATGTTGTTCCAAAAGAAAACACAGTATACCCATTTTTTCTAAACTGAGTTATTGATCCTTGATGCAGATAAACTAAGAAAGTAGCTTATTAACGTAACCCCAAAAGCCTTATCTTTCTGAAACAAGAAAGGTATTCTTATATGTATGAATTTACTTCATAACCTGTAGCACTAATGACTCTGAATTACAATTATTTGTTTTTGTTCGAGACTTACAGGAAGCTCTATGCAAATTGTAGTGATGATGGAAATTAAATATACATTAAAAATACCATTACCAAATAATTCTAGCATAATAAGTCGTCTGCTTCATAATACATTATTATTCTCATAATGGTTGAGCAACTTGTATCACAGATGCATTCAACGAAGAAGCAACAGCAGTGGAGATAGCAGCATAAACATCATGCTCCACTGCCTGCCCTGTGCTAAAGAAATTACAGTGTGGGAGGAAGGAACACCACATTGCAATTGCTGAGACTGACAGCCAAGGAAGTGATGAAGTCTTATGAAATCAACAGCCTGTTGGGTACATACTCTCCAATTACGATGACAGGGTTTCACTAAAAGGTGGACCTGCTATCATTACACATAAACAGAGTTGTTAAGACAGTTTCCAAAAGATCAAGAGCAGCATATATGGTTTTAAATAGATAATGAAAGTTGTTCGAATCCAGCAGATCTTCTAACACAGTCTCACGCTGTCTCCTATCCGTATAAAGTTTGTGAAATTTTTTTTTTTAGTTTGGATTATTATTCTCATCTGCCTTCAAAATATTTTGTAGCTCTTTCTTGTCAGGATGGCACAGTCTTGATTCCACATGCTCTACTGAGAGCTTGGCTGTTAACCACCACGTTTGTAGCACTGTGTATACAGTACATGTGCTGCTGCCAACTGCAGAGCACATTCCTGGGAAGACCTGTTGGGTAGGGGGGTTTTGTTTGTTTTTCTGAGCAGAACACAAGATTTATAAAAACTATTTTCTTGCATAACTGACCAACTTCTTTGTGAGGCATGACAGAAAGCAGGTTGCATTTATTTTGTTGTGAACTGTTGCCCTATGCTGTTACGTAGGCTGGGAAAAGGGAGGAAAGAGTGCTTCTGCCTGGTTCCATCACTGGGTATACTGAGGGTGGAAATGATCTGCAAAGCTGCTAAGTGTGCAACTCCCAGAAAAAGAATTGTTGGCCCACAGCAGATGCAATTCAAGAAAAACCTGGTTTTGACTTTTTTCTTTTTCGCCTTAATTTATCAAAAGCCTTTGAGAAGCACCTAATAAGGAAATTATGCAGATCCAACTGAAAGCTGTAGCTAATCTGGGGATCTCATCATAGATGTGGCTGGAAGGCAATTCCCAGTTTGCTGAACTTGTACTATCACAAGCAACCACATGTATACAAACTTATCAAACTGCAAAACCTTGTTGTTCTGGCTTGTTAGAAAGCTTCTGAACTCATAGTTGGTTAAAATCAACCTATTTTTGTACCAACACTGTCATTTCTGTTTGCATTGCTTTTTCTTCTTTTGGGTTTTCAAATAAAAAAACATGTAAAAAAGAGGAAAAAAGCTAGAAGCACTTTCTTTAATTTGAATTGTCTTTCATAAGTGTGGAAAGCCATAATTAAACACAGTATTCTGGGTCAGGTCTTACCTGTACCTTGCAGAGCAGTACAGTATTTCCTTCTGGGTATTCCTCACTTGTTATGTTCTGGAATTGCATACAACTTCTTCTTTAATGACTGTATTTCTTTGTTCAGAGGAACTATGATCAATTAGCATGACCAATTCTTTGCTCTCCTTTTGTTTCCACTCATGCTTAAAGAAGAAATTATTGTTGATAATGTCCATGATGCATTTCTGTACCATTACCTTTCATCCTGTTTCTATCATTTAGGTCTTCAGCATTGCCTTGTCTCTCCAGAATGATTTTTCCTCTGTAATATCTCATAGCTTTGTGTTGCCATATTTTAGCAGCATGCTTCTTTGCAAAGGTCATTGCTACATATATTAAATGAGACTCATCTCGAGTATGATTCTGAACAATAGACCCCACTTTTCTCTAGCTCAACAATTCAATTTTCAGTGCATCTACACTTCCCATGTACTCAAGTCTGTGGCCACCCTTGTATTCCCATATCAGTCCTCTTCTTGTCTGGCTTTTTGCAAATCATTATTGCACAAGTTTCACAGTACTTTTCAAATGAGTGAGAAATTGTACTGATATCCTAGCAAAATATTTATTGCTCAAAATTCATATTTTCATGCAGCTGCAGATTCTATTCCAATCAAAGTATTTATAGCACATCCATCACCAAAGTCCAAGAAACTGGTGGCAAGCAGAAAAATATACATGTTCACATATAAACCCCCTCAGAGGGCTACTGCATTTAAAGACTAAAAGTTTTTCCTTCGTGTATGTAGTTTTGCAAAGCACTTACAGATTATTTATATATAAAATGCCCAGAAAATTAAGCGATTATTCATATTAAGTCTTCTGTAAAACAGAAAGAAAATGCAATTAAATAATGGGGTGTCTCGAGTAGTTTTATTTAATGCTTGCTTATACCATGCCACACATGGGGTAGTATTCATTTTATAATCAGAGTTAAAGTAAGTTCTTTTGAAGAACATTTCAATAATAACATAAAAGCAAAATGAAGAGACTTCAAATTTTTTGGTCTATCTAGTATTTTTAAGCTCTATGACAAAATTCATTTGTACTGTTTTACAGCACAGAGAATAACTTTGCCACTGTTTTCTGTACAGTCCCAACTGAGAAACAGCTTTTTTCTCCTTTACTTGTGACATTTTCTTTTTGTTTATTAAAAATAGAAAAGGACAGCTGCATACTTAGATGTGCATTAACTTCATAAATTGTTAATCTTGAAAAGACATGCTGCTCATAGAGGGGGTTGGTTTAATGCTTCAGACTGCCATTCAGTGACTATCCCTGTTTCTTACATTTGAAGTCATGCACATCAGACAATACTCGCTTCTCTATAAATTGAGCCAATTCTCAGGGTGTCCCTTGGTACAAGAAAGAGTTTCATTTATTTCTGAAAAAACGCTCAAGTCAAAACAGTAGGCTTAACTAACATGGTTGTCTAGCTTGTGTCCCTGAGCAGAAGGGAGTTGGATGCAGGTTTGCAGCATGTCTTGAAGGTCAGCATGGATGCTTCTCCTTAGAGACTGTTGCTCCCATCTCTTGCCTGAGGGTTCTTGTCTTGGGTGACGCTGTCCAGACACATCCAGCCATGGGTCAAACATGAGCAGGATGTCTGGCCCTACCACCCTTGTGGTCAGCACTGCAGTGGAGCTCTTTGCAGGAGTCAGGTGCCCATTTTCCTGCATGGATGTTCATCAAAACAGGGTTGGATGGGCACCCCTCTGTGACGTTAGGAACCTGCAGTGGCAGGGAGGGCAGAAAAGGAACATGGCACATACTTATGTCCCAGTTAAGGAAGGATTTTTGTGTGGATTTCATAGAGTGTTATTTTTTGTTAACTTTGTCTCTGATCAGCTGCTGCACATACCGTTTCCAAACCTCTTTCCCTGATTCACTTCCCAGCCATAAGCTTTTGCTTGTACTTTATCATTAAACTGAAATGCTTGATGTGCTTAGTAAAGTCTTTATCAAAGACACATGAGGAGGATAAACCTTGAAATTTTTCATTTGTTACATGACAGGAGAGTGGCAAATATCTCTAAGCTGTATTCCAGCTAAGGTAAAACTGAAATCCACATCAAAAAGAGAAGATTTAGGCATATGTGGTTGAACTTAGATAGCTAAGTGCAGCATGTCATCCTAAGAAACTCAACTCAGCTATCACTTCACTCTGGATATACTTGCAATCTCTAGCAGTTTCCCAGTTTCCAGGCTTTTAGCTGTCCATATGTGTGTGCCTGGACCGCCTACTGAGGTTGTTCCACAAGGCAGAAAATAATTCATCATTTAAAAATGATGAATCCTTTTCTAACAGCTATGTTTTAAAAAACATATCTAAATAAAGAAACTATTAAAAAAATGAACTGCAAGGGTAACACAGTAGTTCCAATACATGATATAAAATATAAATCCTAACCGGGTTTTTTGATGATGACCGTGAAAACACCTCTAAGTTTTTGGAAACCAAGAGGTTTTAGTCAATGCTGAAAAGGACCTGAGAACCTCCAGGTCCAACTGCTGAATATAGGAGCATGTCTGTCTTGCACATACTTGGGTTAATGTATAGGAATAAAAGAGACAACTGAACCTGCCTTGTGTTCTGTTGGGAGCATGATGAAGGACCAGAGCACCTTCCTCAGCACTGCTGGTGTGAAGCTGGATTCACAGCAGTGTAAGTGTGTTCAGAGTCCGAGCCACACAAGAAAACACGTAACCATATGAATGCCAGCATTGAAATTCTCATTACTGAGTGTGGTGCTTTTTAAGGGCACACATGGACTCCACCATGGTATGCTGAAGACCCTTTATTGCAAAAATCCAGGGTTTTAAAATTGTTAGTTTGTTATGAGTTTACATACTTGTGAGGCACAATAAATGTGCTGAACCAACCACCATAGACCGTGATAGGAACAGGCATCAGATGTAACCAACCACAAGCCCCACTGTGCAAGAGCACTTACCAGTTCTAATAACTGTTTTACAATTATGTAACTTGTTTTTCACCTCTAGTGTAGCTAAGTCATTCCCAGAATGCTTTTCTAGCTAGCCAAAGTAAGAGAAGTGAGCAAGGGTTTTACAAGGGTAGCAAGACCCTCACTTTGCAAGGCCATTCTGCTCTACAACAACTGAGTGCAACAATAGGAGTAGGAAACAAAGGAGGTGATGATAGTGAAATAATTTCCTGCCTTCACCTGCTGAGGAAGTAAGTGCCCTTTTTTGTTATATGGGTGTATTGTATAATATCTTATATATAATGCCATTAGTAGAAATGTATTTCTGTATCTATACTTGTAGTACTGCATCTGTATTAACCATAGATGCTGCATAATCCAGAGATACCCTTACTCTAACTACCTTATCATACACATTCAAGTTACTCCAATTTTTTGTCTCTTTATCCCTTTTATTCTTTCATATAAAGACATTAAAATAGCTTCAGACTAAATATCATAAAAGGGATCTGTGTAATTATTGGTTCAGTTGTGTCACAGACTACTGTAAAATGATGTAAAATGTGGAAAATATATTTAAGGTGCTAGTTTTGTTCACAAAAAACTGATTTTCAATGAAAAATATGTGTTTTATCAAAAGCTAAAGTATTTTAAGCACATAGATTTAAATTAATTTTTTCCCTAAAAAAAGGGTAGTTTTAAGAAGAAAAACAGGTGATTTCCAAAAGTGTTGAAAGTTATTAAATAATTCTGATTTTTTTTCTTTTAACTTACATGGATTTCCCCAGTTACTTTACATTACTTTATAAAAATTCAACAAGCATTTCTCTTGCTAAAATGAAAAAACATACAACTTAAAACAAAAGACAGAAGTCAACACCCACCCTGGGCAAGAGAAGAAACAATTGTGCTCTAGCCTCTGATATGTTTTTAAAAATGCAGTATCTCAACCATGATCAGATAATACAAAAACCTGTGTTTTCTGTTTTCTTGTTTCGAAAATTTTCTGAGTGTAAATTATAAACAATATCTTTTACAATAGGTTGAAAAGTACAGTCAAAGAAGCTATTAAGTTTTCTGTGAAGAGTGGTCTTTTTCTTTTAATACAAGGAACAGTTGGGGGTATTTGTGTCAGAAAGTACTTCGTGACTGGTTTAAAGAAATCCAGTTTAAAGTCTTGCCCTAAAGAAGCAGAACTTATCACCAAGACTGCACCTCTTAATTCATGTTAGTATAATTAGGAAGAACACACCCAGCTGGAGCAATGGAATAGCACCATAGTGCAGGCACTGTTCCCACTTTGTGGATCCCTTAGGCCTGGCTGTGGGGAAATAAAAGGATAGATCAGTTTTTCTTCTGTCACTAAAAGTCCCTGCCAGTGTGAATCTCCTGTCTGTGACCTTGCCTGGAACACAAGCAGCTTTAAAGCTCTGCTGTTTGTGCATACTAAGCACGACACCAATGCTAGATCTGAAATGTGCAAGTTACAGTGTCTTGTGAGAAGAATGTAGGGCTCTGTATCAGCATATTTTTCTGCCTTTTTTCGACATTTGTTTACACTTTTTAAGACTAATTAAAGAAAAAACAACCAAACAAAAAAACCCAAACAAATAGGAAGGGACAATTTAATGAATTTTAGATTGTAGAGTGAAAATCATACAAAGTCAATCAGAAGCATCCAGAAAAACCAAAATTTGAATCCCTGTTTTCATTCATCTTTTCCACTAAGAACTTTGACTTCCTTTGCTCTCCTAAATTTGTCAGCCCACAGTAATACTGTGACATACCACACATTAGGGACCAGAAATAGTAGTAAGAATATGAAAGAGGGACCTCTTCTACAGTCACAGGAGACAAAACTGTTACCTAGTTTATTATTTGGATTTTCATTTCTCTTGGCACAGCTGTACTTTAATCTGTAACCCCAAAATAAATTTGGAATTTATTTTGCAAGAAATCAATGCAATTTATTCTAATAAATTATTAGTATCCAGTTGTCATATAATATTTTCAGCAGCAGGCCTTGAAGCTTTCTACAAAAGGGATTACTTACGTGTTACAGATGGAGAAACTTGGGCACTGAGACAGAAGAACCCTGACTTTAATATTGACATTGAAAAGCAAAAGAAAATTACATTTTCAGACACAAAACCAATTTGTTCAGGCTAACTGTCTTGAGTTTGAAAGCTCAATGTACAGCTGATTAGGAAAGATACACTATTGTTGGTAAAGCTTGGTTAAATTAATTTATCTTATAAGGGAATAAAAATAGGGAAAAAACAAGTATGTAGGAAGCAAAATATTACACTACAAGAAGCCTGAGGCCAGTGAATATAGCAAGAGAGGAGTATTCTGATCTTGGATTCCTTTCTGGGGAATGCTAAAAATAAGAAGGGTCTTTTTTATCACCTCTAGGTGGTGACAGAAAAGCACCACCTCAGCTGTCATCACAAACAGATTTCAGTTTGATTAGCTGGTTTGTTTCACTCTTGCCCAAGGAAAATTCATTTAATGAATTCAGCCTCTAGGGTTTTTTCTCCATTTGTGGGTTTATGTCATATAGTCATTATACTTTTTTCATATGCATATATAATACTTTAACATATAAATGATTTACAAACTGTTTTGCTTTTTGCAAAGGAAAAATGAGATGTTCTGTGCAGAGTGAATTCATTTTCCCTTACATATTGAGTAATTTACTTCTTTCTACTTAAATATGTACTGTGTAAATTTTGGTTTCTGCATGTATGTTCATATTTTCTGTAGCTATTTACTTTGAGTGAATACTTTGAATTATTCCATTAGGGTGATCTAGGAATTTGGATCTAAAAAAAGTGAGTTGTTATTATTGGCATGTGTTCATGTGGTTTAGGATGGAATGCCCCATATGTTTCATTTTTTTTTACTTTATTTTTCATGTACTGGATCTTAATGATAGAACAGGTGAATGGCACTGATATAGTTGAAATATAAGTCTGAAACATGCTTCATGCTGCATACACCTAAGTGAGAAAGACCTCACTGATGACCAGCACTGTTACTTATGGAAGGCTTTCAGCAAACATACCTGGTCTTTTCACAGGGTTCTTGCAGATTGAGAAGTTTCTGTTATCCCAGGAACCAGCAAGGAAAGGCATAAACTATACAAATATGATCATGAGTATATTCTGAATTGCTTCACTTGTTTAATGCTTGAACCTTTAGGGTAATTCACTGTGGATTCTTACCCAGTTCATGTAGTCACTGTGAGCTCTCAGTAACGGAAAGTAAAACTCAGCCTTGATTCAAGCGTGCATTTCCCATTGTTTTGCACATCCTTATTGCCTAAAGTGCTATTATTAAGTGTCATGTCAGCCTCCCAAGATGGCTGATGTCAAAAATATTTCTTTAACATGAGACTTTTTCTGAGGCCAAAGCCAGTGCATGCTATTTTGACAGCTTTCTACTAGCATATCTTATAAACATTTTATAAAGTTACATTAACATTCATTTATTTTGTATGCCAGTAGAAAAGCAAAAGGAAATTGAAAGAGCTGGGAGGAAGAAATTAAGATTTCCTCTTTTGTTTAAAGCAAATGACAGTGTAATTGACAACAAAAAGTTATGTGAGATGATACTAGACAAACAGAAATAAAAATTATCAAGGAAAAGTTTTAGTTTAGTGCTGAAATTGAATGGGGAAACAAGCCACAAAGGTGATGGTTGATCCTGTCTTTTATAATAGGTTTTTTCCTCCTGCTCATACTGTTAGAACAAAGTAGCTGAGGCCATTGAGGATCCCCAAAGAGGAGAATTTTTACCAATAAATTATGAATAAACTTTCCTTCAAGGAAACTATCCAAAAATTCCTGAAACTCTGTGTTAATCACTCTCCCTCTGCTTTAACTCACGCTGGAGCTTCTAAGAGAAGAGCAGTGATTTTGGAAGTGACCAAATCCTTGAAGTTGCACTGAAAATATGTTTCTTACTGGTAGACCTTATTTTGAGATGGCATTTTTTGCATTCCGTGTGTTTTATTGAAAGTAAGCTGTATTTAATGAGGGCATTATTAAGTCAATGTATTTAATGTATGTGTGTGTCAGAAGAAGGCAAGTAATTGCTTCACGCGTGTTTCAAATTGCCGTAAGCCATCCCTGAGAAGTGCAGTCCTTTCCCTTGAATATGCTTCCCCATCCCTCCCTCTGGCTCCTGTTGTTCTGCCACAAACATTTGTATGGCCACATAGGGAGCCACATCTGACAGCTGAGAATTTAAAATGTATTTAGGAAAAAAGAAATGAGTGGCTCAAAGAGTGTTGCTTATCTGAGTGGAAAGAGATTCAGCTTCACGTTGCCTAGAAGTCTGATAAGGGCTTTGCCAAACACAGACCTGGTGGCTAAAAGACTATTTCACACTTGAGCAGATGCCCAACCAGCATTAATATTTACAAAGCAGAATGCAGCAGCCAGTAATGTGGTTGAGTACAGATTGAAATTCCTGATTGACTTACAGATAAATACGTTCTTAGAAGAAAGGGGAATGTGAGAAAGTGGAATGATAATAACAGGCAAGCTCAGAGGGTCCCCCTGGGAATGGGGGGGCTATATCAGGGATAAATAGGGATATAGAAGTCAGAATCCTTCCCCAGCCCAACAGCTGCTTTCTCTGAATGTTATCTGAGGATACCAAAATAGAATAGGAAATAGAACTGAGACTCTAAACCCACAGGTTTAAGCAGTCATTTATAGTTTGTCCTGGGAATCATGGGAGGGAGTTGCATTTGGGATGTGTTTCTGTAATGCGAAGATGGAGTGATTGTATTTCTTTTTGGTCACTTCTGCCCTTATAGAGGTTTTGCAAGTATGCTGTTAGCTTTTAATCTTCTTTTTTTTCTTTTTGTAACTTAAGCCTGCATTTGAGGTGATTTCAAGAAAATTGTTAAGAAAGAACAGCTGAAAGACACTGAAAATTCTTGACACTGAGATTCTCTGGTACTGTCCAGTATCCTGGGTGTTGAAAGAATAAGAAGGTACCTCTTCATTTAGCTACAAGGGCTAGAGTAGGAGCTGGAACATGGGTCTGTGTCAAGGAGCTCTGTTCCAGTGAGCAGCATTAACAAAGTAAACTTTCTGCCAGCACTAGTTAAGGGAAAGAAGTGCCAAAGTCTTAAGGGAGTTTAGAAGAGCAACATGATCAAACATCCTGCCTTTGATCATTCCCCTAACTCCTTTTTACGATATATTGAGAGTATCACTAGATAAATCTTACTGACTTTCAAAAGCCAAATTTATAATTTGGTGGAGTTTAATATCAATTAACTATTTCTTTTAGGGAAAATACTGTATCTAATAGGTAACTAATAAGCATTTTTCAGGGACATAACAAAATATTTTAGCTCTTAACTGATAACCACTCAAAAATAATGCATAAAAAAAAAATCAGAGCTGAGAACCTACTCTACAGTTTGTAACTGAATGACAAGTACATCTGCCAGATGTTGCCAAGATGTTACTGAAATAAAGCAATTTGGGCTATTTATCATAACAAGTAAAGTTATGAAAGAAGCATTCTTTTTATAAAAGCTGCACTCATTTGTCATGTGTACCAATGCATTAATTTTTGAGCTTCCCTTCAAGCATCAAAATTATTTTAAGTACCTACATTTTCAGATTTTGGGCAAGGGAAAAATATTTCTGTAGGTGGAGAGAGGAAAAAAAATCAACCATTCAACATGTAAGATACTTGTACATCAAATTACTTTCATTCTAAAATAACCAAATCACCCAGTCATAGTGATACTAGTGTAATATTTGTATTTTGTTGTTATTACTCTGCTGTTAGTGGAGAGTGATACAGCACATGACCACCACTGAAGAATGTGATGACTTACTCAGAATTTAACATGGAAAATGTGAAGCATCTCTTGACTGGAAGATTGTGTTGCCTACTAGGAATTTGTCAGATGACTTTACAATATTCCTTTAGCTGGGATAGACTTTTTAATTTTGCTTCTAGGACGTTGCAGAAGATTATGCAATCTGTTTGCTAAACAGTGCTCTCTTCAAGGGAAATAAGAAGGTTTGACACCTTTGGCTGCAAAATATTGACCTAGTGATATAATCCAGAATTGGATAAAATCTGTCATGCATAATACATCGTGGGTGGATTTTGGCAGTATTGGTGGCTTCCTGACTTTAAGTCTTTTGCTACTGATTCAGCTTGTATCTTATCTATTCCAAACTTTCCTATTCCAAACTTTTCATTTTCTTCTTGTATGTCCAGCAGTGCATTAATGCCATAGCCATTTCTAATGTCACAAATAAAAATACCATCTTCAATATTGGACTATGTTTGCAGTTGGCTGTGAAAACCAGTGGTCGTTCCTGTCTTCTTTAGGCTTATCTGCCTAGAAAAGACTCTTCACACAATTACTTCAGAATTTCCAGATTAATATACTTACTAAAAAGCTGTGGACTATTCATTGGTTTTACTGAAATCCAACAAATTGCCTATGTCAGAATTTCACTCTCTCTCTCCTACTTAAGTACTGTTTGGCCTAGCACAAAACCCAGCTGGAAGAGTAACAAATGAAAGGAATGTTGTTTAGTTATTTGCTCAAAACAAGATTCAGGTGAAATATCTAATGAAGTCAAGCTGGGCACAGACTATTTATTATTTATTATTCTGTCATTCCGTATAACAAAAATAGTTCCCTCTCTATATATTAATTAGTCTTTTTATGTCATGAATAATGTTAATATTTAAAATACAGCTTGACTGGAAAGAAGCAAAGAAACTTTCCTCTTTGATTTATTTCACTCATCCTACTGCACCCTTTCTAGAAGTTAGTTTAACATCAGGTGGTAGTAAATGTGACAGTAAAATATTTTTATGTTGTCGTGTTCTTTTTTTTTCTTTTGAGACAAAGCACTTATCACTTACAGGCATGTGGTCCTAATCTGAAAGATGAATTGGTTCATTCACTTCAAGTACCACATAACCATTCACACACCATCAAGCTTAACACTATTAAAGGGTAATTTCCCCTGTGGGAGCTATGCCCAATACAGATGCCTTCGCTACACAGTGTCTTTTTATCTTTCCATGGCAGGTAAGGAGATTTAAATAAGGGGCTTCATCAAGAGTGCAATCACAGACATATTCTTCCTATTGAAATATCCATGAAACAGCAAATAAACACTCCAAAAAATCTTAGTACTCCGAAACATTACCAAGAAGACTTCAGTGTACAGTTCACACTTTGAAATTTTGTGTTGAAATGAAAGCATGTGAGATGCCTCATGGGCTTGGCAATAGAGGACAGGAAACATTGTGGGGTAATTTGCATGTCCTATTAAATGCTGAATGTAGTATAACAGTTGCAAGTAATCAAGGAGTATATTTTGCCTTCATCTCTCATAATCATCATGGGTTTTTTTATTATCTTATAATTGCTTTATTATTATAGGTCCTATATTCTATCAAACTTGATAATTAAGTCTGTGGTGAGGTTTTCTTTAGAACATAATCATATGTTTTTGCTCAAATATTTGGGGATTAAAGTATTATCTGCAGTAGTTTTGCCTGGTTTTGTCTAAAGATGAATTATCTAGGGATCCCAATGAAAATATGCTTTCTGAGTAAAGTACTGAAAAGTTGTAGAAATCGTTCTTTTTTTTTTTTCCCTTTAAGAAGAGACAGTATTTTTTTACCTTATTTTCACCCTTAAATTGCCTTTCTTCTAAGGTCTTTTTTTTATTCATACTAGAATGAACAGGCTTTATTTTTTAATTAATTTCATGTAACTTAAGGACACAGAGTATGTTGTCTTTGACTTAAATAGGGTCAACATTTATGTCTAAAACTTGAAAAAAACTTATTGCAGTTTTGGACTCACAGCTCAGAATCATCTTATTAGTGAAGCCAAACCAATTTACATGCCCTTTAGATAGGGATTTGAAGTTTTTCCAGAGCATAGGGCATGTTCACAGAACTGTTTTGTTAAAATATGAGTAACCTAAGTGCTATTCTTCATGTGAGGGAAGCCCTGCTGAGATTCACAAGCGTCTCTGTGGCAGTCTCATTTGCAGACCAACATGCTTGGCTTTCTTAAATCACATAAAATTCAGGTTCTGCCCAAAGTACTGAAGTTGATATGTCAACAGTGCTGGCCTTTTACCCAAGAGTTCAGGGCTAAGCAAAGTAATAAATCAAAGCCTCACAGATACTAATTCTGCCTTATGCCTGAGGGAAGTTAACTTACTTCTTCTAAATGAATATTTTACCCTGAAGTAATTGAAAGTGAAAGGAACATCATTTTTTTGGTTTTTTGAAGCTATTCTACTTTGCATTGGCTACTGCCAAGCATCAGTTGGGTCGAAAAACATGAAAGTGTGAGCATTTGGCTATCCATAGCAATACATCACTCATCTCAAAGGGGGAAGAAAATGGGAAAGGCTGAATTTCAATCCTCTGTTCTCAAAAATACTTCGCTATTATATACTAAGCATTCTTTGGATCAAGCCCTTAATTCAAGAAGTGGTTTGAAATTTTGTAGCAGATGAAACCCAAATTGGAAACAGACTGATTTTTTTTTTTTTTAACTTGAAGCAATTTGAGCACAGCATAAGGACTCCTACTCAAAATTTTACTCCATGGAAATTTCTGTGTTGAACTCCTTAATTTTTCCCATAAGTGCAAGCTGTCTAGAGCAGAGCTTGTCAAGAGCACTTACATATTTTTCATTTTATATACTCAGTTATTAGTATTGTTTGTTTGGTTTGGTCATAATGGCTGAAATTCATTCATGGCCACAGGGGCAGTTATTTATGTGCAGGCCTGCATATTAGCCTTAAAATATACATTTAATGGACATGGCCTTCCATCTCCCCTGTACTTCATCCCCCAGAATTAAGTTTGATGTAAATTGCAATAACGAAAATTAGTAGTAAAGTTTCCTTGACAAACTGTATGGAGTTAAACCCACATAAACTCTTACTGCTAGGTCCAAGCCATGGATTTAGCTTGATTTTGTAGTGCATTAAATCGGACAGTGTGCAGTAATCAGGAAAAGCCTTGTAAATTTTCCAGCCATAAAGGTGCAGTTTTAACCTACAGTTCCAGGGGTAAGAGTCAGGCTGAATCCTGTGCAGGTCTCGAAGTGAATTCATGTGTTTAGCTGAGATCTAAAGAACAGGATTTTCTTCTAAAACTGGAAATACCATTAATATGCCACTGAAAATGTCAGGGGTTTAGAGCAATCCTTTCAGAGCTCTTAAAAGTAATCTTTTTTATAAATAAAGTGAAATTAGACATCAAAGGTAATCATTTACCATTGAAGTGTGATATTAAGTGCTCAAACTTATGATAATGAAAGTGTTCCCACAGTAGCCATAATCTGTTATCAGATTTCACAGGTGACTTCTCTCTAAGCATTCAGTTTAGTGTAATACTTCCAGTGGTGGTGAAAAGTAATAAAAAACCTAGATATATTAGATGAGTAAGTCCATCAATGTGAGATTTGATGAGGTGTTTTTTTTCTGTGATTGTATGTTAATTACAGTTAATTTTACTTAGCTTTTAACGATTAAATCATAAAACACAATAGGTTTCATCTTACATTCACTCTGTCTACAAGGTAATTTTGAGTCAGCAGGTGGAGGAGAAGTTCATTCAGAGGCTTAACATATCTGTGTTCCAGACTAAAGGTCATGTGTAGCCTCTAAAAATAAGGACTTTTCACTATGTGAAACAACGTGGAAAAAAATTGCATTTTAAGCAAAGTCATGTACAAATCACATACTGCAAAAATTATGAATCAAACTGCAAATAATATTGTTGGATTAGATATAGTTTCTTCTGCAGTTACAAATAAAAATAACACCTGTTCTCATTGCTGTTGTGTTCCTGAGCCATCCAATATAATGTCAGTTTAAAACCCTGTTGCCCTCCTGTTTTCACTTTTTATTAAATCAACTATAAACATGAAATTTATTTACTGTTTTGGTACTTTATATCGTAATTATGTTAACAACTTTGCTGAAACTTTTTGAAGATGTTCTTGAAAGAAGAAATGTTCTTGGAGATGTTTGTTGAAGTTCTCAATAAATATAAAGTATTTAGAAAAAGTTTGTTTTGCTTATGCAAGAGCTAGTTTTGTTTATGGCTATATAATTTCAAAGGAACTGATTTAATTAAGTTGATTATTTCATTAATTCAATAGACTATGAAGCAGAGCTAAGTTTAGGGTTTTAAGTACATTTGAAGAAACAAGAAATTATGAAGACAAAATACCCCCAAGAACTTTGTTCTTGGTAAAATTACATTTTAAAAATTACATCAGAGTAAAATTACATCAGAGAAAGACTCAAGATTTTGGGTTTGTTGGTTTGATTTTTTTAATTGGTTTAGGTTTTTACTTAAATCAACAAACAGGCTTTATTTTATAGTGCTAGCAAGGGAATTGGTAAATCAGTTCACTTCTTTCATGCATATTTTTTTAAACAACAGTAAAACCATATTTTTAGCTGATTTCATCCTTCTTGGTTGGAGTGGTGCATATTGAACACATTTAACATGTTGGTTATGTTTTTTTCCCAAATGACTGTTTTTATATCAGCTTCAACTCTTCTATACATGTCTTGCATCCAGCTATAACCATTGTACTCCAGAGCTAAGATTTGCCGTTACTTACTAAAATAGCTAACTGCAGCAATCTGTGCATATGTTCCCAAAATCTTTTACATTCTGCAGTAAAAATAACCTCAATTATAAACGAAAAAAATATCTTTGAGACACTTTAGGAATAAAGTAGCTGAGTGAGGAGGTTAATTCATGCGTCTGACACTGTGCATGCAGGAAACCAGGCATCTGAGCAAAGAAAGAGAAGAATCATAAAGAATGATTTGGGTTGAAAGGGACCTTTAAAAGCCATCCAGTCAAACCCCACCCTGCAATGAGCAGTGACAACTTCAATTACATCTAGTTGTTTAGGGTCCCCATCCAGCCTGACCCTGAGTGTTTCCAGGGATGGGGCATCCACCATCTCTCTGGCAACCTGTTCCAGTTCCTCATCACCCTCATTGGAAAAAACATCTGTGCTGAACACAGGGTTGATAACACAGAGATGTTTTTGTTATTGCTGAGCAGGGCTTACACAGAGCCAAGGCCTTCTCTGCTTCTCATATGGCCATGCTGGTGAGGGGACTGGGGGCACATGGGAGGTTGGGAGGAGACACAGCAAGGACAGGTGACCCCCACTGACCAAAGGGATATTCCAGGCTATATGACATCATATAAAGTGTGGGGGAAAAGGAGGAAGTGGGGGGCATATTGGGACTGATGGCCTTTGTCTTCCCAAGTCACTGTTACTCATGATGGGGTTCTGCCCTCCTGGAGGTGGCTGAACACCTTCCTGCCCTTGGGAAGCAGTGAATTAATTATATATTTAGCTTTGCTTGTGTGCGTGGCTTTTGCTTTCCCTATTAAACTGTCTCTATCTCAACCCCTGAGCTCTCTGGCTTTTACCTTTCTGATTCTCTCCTGGATCCTGCTCTTGGGTGAGTGATCAAGTGGCTGCATGAGACTTGGTTGCTGGCTAGGGTTGAACCCTGACACCACCATAACTAGAGGTGATGAGTAAGCCCAGGTGAAGGGCTAGCTCACTTTCTAGCTTTCTATAAGAGATGAAGCCATATGAGAGCATTAAGGGAAAAAGAAGTGGGAAGTTCAATGTCTACTGGAATGGCCTGGAGGAGAAGTGCTACCTGGGAGCTATTTGGAGAACTGGGCAGTGGAGAGGACAGCTGGACATATCTTTGCGGAGGAGAATGAGTTGGAGAAGAAAAAGATACAGTGACTCACATCAGCCTCTCCAAGCTGAGGATGCAGCAGCTGGTGGAGGTCCTGGAACAGGCAGGAGCAGGAGAGAGAGGTTGTTAAGTCAGTGATTTTTTTTTTAGTGTTACACGTGGATTTGGCAGTGTCAGGTTAACAGTTAGACTTGATGATCTTAAAAGTCTTTTCCAACCTAAATGATCCTATGATTCTATGTGCATAGTGGAGCAAATTTCTCTGAGTTTTTAAGAACTATTCTGCACTCCTAGAAAATAAGTAGTTTCAGGTAGACTGAACTACTTGAATGTGTTTGGTGTTGTTCTGGAATGGCTGGGGAGGTACAGTGGAGAGTGTGGCAGCACAAAAGGCAGTAAGGAGATGTTTTCTGAATTAGAAGTGTAGCTAAATTTATCTGATAATCCCTGATGTTGAAAATAAAACAAATCTTTTGTAGATTCTTTTGTATATATTTAAAAATTCTTTTGGATTTCAGCAGGCAGAAAATACTGTGAGGAAAACCTCCCCTCTAGCAGAAGTGTTGCTTCTGTTAATAACACACTACTGAGAAAGCAGTGCAGAGGCATATAAAGAATTCTTTGTGAGGGAGGATTTGTTAATTTTTAAAAGGAGAGGTGTGGGAGAAACTTGTGTTTCGATTAAAGTCATTGTGAATTTAGGTGATTCAGTGTAGCATACAGAGCTCAGTGCTGTAAAGTACTGAACCTCAGGGCTGTGGTCCAAAAAAGCATTTAAATACCTGCCTATTGTCACACTCCTGAATAATCTTACAGCAGGAAATGGATTTTTTTATATTATTGAAGGTGTATTTCAGTGTGCTTTTTTTGAAACAGATCCTTACTACATTACAGGTTTGAGCCCATGAGAAGCAAGGAGTACCAACAAAGAACTAAGTACAAAGCGACCAACAGGAAATACCATCTTGATATATGAAGTTGCAGCAAAAAAAAATGGTCAGGAAAGAGATTTGAAGACTATTGAGTATGGCTAACAAAAAGCTTTAGTTTCTTAGTCATTGAATGTGTTGTTATATTTGAAGAAGCCAAGATTGTAAACTAGATTAGATATTGATGTTAATCATGTTATTGAAAATCAGAGCAACAATACTGAAATCACTGTCTGATTAACTACTCAGTTTTATAATTGCATGCTGCAAAGCCAGAGTAGTTCCATAATGCCAGCTGACTTTCAATTTAGCATATTCATATAATCGTTTGAGGTATGAAATGAAATGCCAGATACAACAATAGAAGGAAGGCATTTAAATCTATTTAAGAAGGTGAACATATTTCTGAAAGAGAAAAAGGAGGGAAATCGCTGAAGCCATGTGTTAAATATTTGGGTTGAATATAATGAAGTAGAAAATTGCTTGTGTTTATCGTTCTGTATAATGTAAGTACAAGCCCTGTAGGATTGTTGTGTCTATTTGACTCTTGATTATTCATAGGTTTCTTTAGCTGGACTACAGAAATGGGACACAGCATCCTGGGATGCTGGCTAAAACAAAAGAAAAGCAGGTTGTTGAATGCTGCTATTGTTAGACTAATCTTTATTTTCTTTTGTGTATTGCTTTGTTTTGTTTTCCCCCACCTCGTATAAAATATTGCAATCTTCTTGAATTCCTTTGAGTCATAGAACTGCACTGTCAAAAAGAACACTGGAGTGTTTATATTGCCTCTGCATTCTTTATAATTGTAATTGTATTTCTAATTTATAATTCTGAACAACAAAATGCTAAGTGAATCAAAAATCCTGCAACTCTGTCCCAGTGACACAAGGTAGAGCTGTCATACCCTGAGTTTTGGTACTGGCAAAGGCACTTAACTGATGGTGGTGGTGTCTGGAAAACCGATAAGGATAATCTAGTTTTCGTAAGATATTTAGATACCTAACCTGTTTGGACATCTTCAGGATTTGTAACAAGCACACAGCTGCCTCTGAATCCCCACTCTACAATCCCACTCTACATTTTCATTTCGATGCTTAAAAAGCTTTGAAATTTTTTCCTTTGGTCCAATCCAACACCGCTTGAACTCCATAGATATTTCTGTCATTTTTAGATAGGTGTTCTAAAATAAGATTGTTACGTTTATATGATGTCAGTGTAGCATCATTTCACTTCACATCTGGAGTTCTGAAATAAGGCTTTAAAACTGAAAATGCTTGTACAGATTTAGCGGCTACCACTTAATTTTCACATTTATATTCTGCTTAAGACTTCAAAGCAAAAATTATATATGGAGGGAATAAGAGCCTAGATCTGATTTTCAGGCATGTGATTTGCTGAGCAGTGCCTGCCAAGAGGCTGGTGGGCTGCTCCCCCTGCCATGGCAGAGTGCCTCTTTACCCATAACTTCATGAACTCCTTTTCCCTGCCAGCCTGTGCGCTAGGAGGTGTACAGCTGAATTCTGAGCTTGCACCAAGGCAAGTCTGGGGTTACAACTGACAGTAAGAAGTGCAGTGAAATCATTACAGCATAAAAAAAACAAACCCCTGAAGACTCTGTCAGTAGTGAGTGATCTCTGTGTTATCCAAGGTTTAATACTCCTTTTTCTGTCCAGGACTTCTGCAGAGTTGACAACTGCAGAGCACAGTATCAGTAGATTGTTCAGGGAAGGTGAGTCAAGAGCTTCCAAAAAACCAAAAAAATCTAAGCCCATGGAATATTTTTATTCAAGTGAAGAGCTTGCAAATTGCACAGTAGTATTTGCCTTCTACAACAAAATCTAATTTATCATAATAAACATCTTGCAGTGTAATAGCAAACTAGCTCATTTAAACTTGCATGCAAGGATTTCCAGTGCAGCTAATCAGTGAGCATTATGCACGCTTTGTTACCTGGGTTCTTAGGCAGGCAGTGGAGTTATTCTTGTTGTAAACAACTTTAGGAGTGAGAATTTTGAAGGCCAGACCTTCAATTTGTGTACCAGTTGGGCATAGGTTTCTTGCCTACCAACTTTTGCCAAATGACACCAACTTTTGCCAGCTGAGACTCTGAATCGTGTTTTTCTAAATAATATCTGATCAGTTGTCTGTGTAAAGCAGTGCTTGCTTAATACTTTTTCTCTCCTGCCTTATATTAGGGCCCCCCCAGCGAAGCGTTTCCCCCAAACAAGACCATGAAGAAAGGAAGGACAAAGTCTTGGATAAGGGCAGCGAAAGTGGGACTTCCTGTAACGAGTTGTCCACCTCAAGCTGTGACAGCCACTCAGAAGCAAGCACCCCTCAAGAAAATGCAACCAGCACTCAGCCATCCACAGCCCACCAGCCAAATACTCTGACTTTGGATCGTCCGTCTAAGAAGGCCCCAGTGCAGTGGATACCACCACCAGACAAACGCAGGAACAGTGAACTCTTTCAAACTCTCATTAGCAAGTCCAGAGAAGCAACTCTTTCCAAAAAGAAGGTGTGTGAGAAGCTGAGTGTTGAGGAAGAAATGAGAAAATGTATTCAAGATTTTAAAAAAATCCACATTCCAGATTACTTTCCAGAGCGCAAACGTCCCTGGCAGTCTGAACTCTTACAGAAATATGGGTTATAGTAATAGCCTTTTTCCTGACATATCTCTGGAGCATTTGATGTTTATTACATTGCCGCTAACTTACTGATGTCCTCCTCCTGGCCAAATCTGCCACCAGAGCTATTCCTGCTGCTTATTTCTTAATGTGAACAGTGGATGTTGGATAGTACATGTTTTTCTTTAAAAATATATATAAAAAGATAGAAACTTAAAAAATGCAAAAGGTGTCTCATCTAAACCACTTCATAATAGCAAAGAAAAAAATGCATGGTCAAGAAAGATGGTTTTCAAACCATAGTCAGTTGAGCTTCATTATTGTTTTGGAACTTATCAAATAAAAATCTCAATCATCAGTTAACACCTCATTTTATGTCACCATTAAAAATGACTCAGACTTGCTAAGGACAAAGAGAAACAGGGTTTAAAATTCAGCTGAACTGGTTCCGGAACTAATTCCCAATGTTCTCTCAATGTTAATGCAATAAAGCAAATACCTATTTTGCATGAGCACAATGTTGCAAATAAATCACACAAGAACAAGAGGTTGTCTGTTGCTTGGAGAATTATTTGTTTGATACCAAGCCTATAAACGTAAAATGTCTAAGGGATTGAATTTACTTTGTTCTGGATCTGTGATTTTTTTTGTGTGTACAGTGTTCTGTATGTAAGGATGGTGTAAATATGCCTTATATTGTTTTATTATTGCACCAACAACGTTCATCTATTAGTGCTTGTCAGGATTATTTCTGTGAAATGCAAATTTATGGAAGATTGTGAAAACTGGTTTGATGGTCTGAAAGTTTTTGTTATGTTAGTCGCTAAAAATGGAGAAAAATAAAAGAGACTTTAATGTATTTATTAAAAGAACCATCTGGTAGACTTTCTTTGCTGTTGTTATCTCCTCTCCTTTTTAAATAGAATCAAGCAAATTTTTACTTTTTTTTCAATATTTTCATAACTACTCTGCTGGAAAAAAACCAAAACATAAAACATATTGCAAGAGTGGGAAAAAATATTTAGGGTAGTGCCATTTCGTTGGAACTGCCATACAGACTCCAAGAGAGTTACACTAAGAAGCAGCAGGGGATGAACTAAAAAATTGAGTGGTTTTACTAACAGAGCAGAAAGCAGTTCCAATTTGACAAGTTCACAAAAATCAGCTTAGAAATAGAAGATTTAAAATACCACAGCAGTGTGTGCTACATTTACAAATGAAAAGTTTCTGTGAATAGTCAGCTCTGTATGGCAAACCTGTTATCTCAGCCCAGATATGGGAAAATAAATTCCTTTCTCATTACAAGAACACCAAGAAGACGAGTGTGGTTCAGACAGTCATAGCTGAAATGGGTAAGGACTGCTGGAGTTCACAAGAGAGCTGCTGAGTTTTTTCAGGCTTGAGTTATTGCTGCGAGCACACAGATGTGCACGATTGCATTTAGAAGGGTTTATCTCCATACATGTTCTATAGCACTAACTGCACAGTTGTCTCAGAAGAGATGTTTTACATCTTACAGTAATTTTAGCTTGTTTAGCTAAAGTAAAGAGGACTTCCTGTATCATCATTTCCAGCGTTATTCCTGATACCTGTATTGCTTTTTTAGTCCTCCAAAAGGCCACTTCAAAAAACTTCTAATAGTAGCTCAGCAGCTTCATTCACCAATTCCTTTGTTAATCTATCTAGTTGTTCTCCTATTCAGTTAATCAGTTGGCTTCAACATCTTCTGACAACATTTTAATAACTTGAAAGACTGTACCCAGGGTAAGTCTAGTCTGAACTGGTGCAGTCCAGTATGAAATCATTTGGCTTCTCAGGTTTACCTTTATGTTCTTTGCTTGCTTCTTCCTGGTGCAAAATACCCTTCTTTCTTTTGAAAGTTTAATGCTTCTTAGACAAGTTTAGCAGTTACTTTCTGTCTTTTCTAATCTTTGGCTTCCTGACCGTTACCTGATGAAATTGCCAACTGTTTAACCGTGACTTAATCTACAGTAGATATAATTCTAGTTTTACATAGTCTAAAGTTACGCTTATATTGGGAGCTTTGTTTCCATCTAGGAGTAAATATTTTAGATGCAAACAGCATCTTGAGCATTGCCAGTAAACCTTGCTGTTGAGTTTGGAGGTTTGTTTTGTCTTCCTAGTTATTCTCAGTGCTCCATGAAGTAACTGCCTGAGGTATGCTTTGGTGGCTGTTTGACCAGAGTATTTATTTTAATTTGTCAGTATGTAAATTTTTTTATGAGCTTTTTTTTTATTATTATTATACTGCCTAAAATTTCTCAGAACATACTGATTAATTCTTGAGGAGAAGAGTCTATTGTGTTAATACATATCTTAATACATGATTACTGTAAGATTTTTAATAAACTTAACCACTTTCCATGTGTTCATGAGGCATGTGAGTGATGTGGCAGATGAATGACATTACTGTTACTTAGTAGCCACACCAGCATCTTAAGACAAAGTGTTTTGGTTTTGAAATTAGACAGTGTACACTGTCCTTCTTTCTGAGTGAAACATTCCAGTGTGTTGTAAGTCGGAGAGACACAAGTGGTCATGTGAATCCTTCAGTCAAATTCTCTAATTCCTGTCACACTTTTCATCCAGGTCACACAGTTAGAGCTCCAACCCTATCCATATAGTCACTATTTTACAGTTTTCAGACAATTAGGGAGAACACAAGCTGAGACAGTCGGTGCAACAGGGGAGCTTGTGGGTGTTTAGATGGCTACAGTTGGTTGGAAGCTCCCAGGTGTTACAAGAGAATTGTATATTAGAAGCGCTTGGAGGGTTGATTGTTTCCCATTGTCTTACATTCTTCTTATTTTCTATTGTAGCTGCTTTTTCTTCTTTCATTTCAGTCTTCTATTTCTCTTCTTTCCAGCTATTCACTTTCTTATGCACTGCAATAGTCCACCATGGGAATCTGTGCCTTTCATCAGGCTTCAGCAGAGGTGGTCAGTACACTAAATTTCAACTCCTTTTGAAGCTTATGAAGATAATGCTTTTCTGGAAAAAAAAATATCCAAATACTTATATTGGTCAATCTTCAGTTAGAATCACAAAATGGTTTGGGTTGGAAGGGACCTGTTAAAGGTCATCTAGTACAACCCTCCTGCAATGATCACAGACATCTTCAACTAAATTGGGTTGCTTGGAGACCTGTTCCAGTCTCACTACCCTCATTAAAAATAGTTTCCTCATATCTAGTCTGAATCTACCCTCTTAGTTTAAAACCATTAACCCTTTTTCTTTCACAACAGGCTCTACTAAATGTTTGTCCACATCTTTCTTGTAATCTTATATTTTCTAATTATCCCATCTGTGTCTCTCCAGTTCATAGAGGAGGATGTTGTGGGGACTGTGCCAAAAGCTTTACATAAGTACAGAGAGATCTGTAGGTCTTCCCTTTTCCACTAATGCAATCACCCTGTCATAGAAGGCCACTGGACTGTTCAGGCAGGACTTTCCCTTGGTGAGGCCATGCTGGCCTCTAAGAGGCCTTCTAATGCTGGCCTCTAATGACCTTCTAAGAGGATGTTATGTGAATTTTATGTGAACAATTACCTGAATTACCTTATGTTAAATTTATGTGAACAATTACCTGAATTACCATGATCTTCCCAGGCACAGAAGTGAGGCTGACTGGTCAGTAGTTCCCAGGGTCGTCCTGTCCATCCTTTTCAAAGATGGGTGCAAATTTCGTTTTGTGAATTCAAAGACTAGGTAGGCGTTAGTCATCATTATGAATAAAAAAATCCTAAATTGCATAAAATGCATAATTTTATGGCCTCCTGTAAAAAAAATAGTGCTTATGCGAAATTGTTTGACTTGCTAATGCTGTCTTTGTTCAAGTAATGATATTTAAAAATATACTTCCTACTGGAGGTGGAAAACCTAAATTAGTAATGAGAGGGCAATGCTGGGTTCCTTTTACCAGTGACTCATGTCCTGAACCAGGCTATTTGGGATACTCAGAAATTATCAAGAAATCTTCAGGTTTTTGCAGGATTGCACCACTTGTGTGGCTCATCATAAAAATAGCATTCACACATTACTTCATCGTATATATTACAGGCCAGCAAGTAGATTCTTCTTTTCCAGGATCTGTTATCTAGAAGACATTTTCAGCCTGCTTCATATCTTCCACTCTACCCCTCTCTTTCTCATTGTTGCTGTGGGCATCCATACGGTCACTTTTATTTAAGAGTTTATCTTTTCCTTGCCTGAAGACACATATTCAAAATCAGAAGAGACTAGGCTACACTGGAAAGTGATGAAGGAAGCTGGACACACTGGCAGTGTTACTGGTTTGAATAACTTGCCACAGTGCTGGCAAGAAGATGCCTTAAAGCACAAGCTGGAAGGCAAAGTCACATTGCCCTACACCCTCTGTTTCAGGCTGTCAGGTGTCACATCCCTTTAGCAAAGACCAGTCCTCCAGAGAAACAAGCCACAAAGACATTATTCCCCAATAAAAGAACCGCTGATGCTGTCAGCGTCCCGTTGGCCACCTACACCTGCTGTGTGTTGGTCCTGCAGCTCAGTGGGACACCCCAGTTCAGAGATGCTGGCACTGGGCTGCACGAGGCTGGCGCAGGTAAGAGCTGGGAGAGCTCCTCTTCACACCATGCACCCGTTCCTGGGGATATACAACTTGTTGCAGACTGGGTACTGGCTTTCATACCAGAGCTCCTGGCATCACTATCTGAACTGGGATTCTTGTTTTATTCTGCTGGATCATTACTGTTTACACAGAAAACAGCCATTCAGTGGGACCAAATCCCAAGATTCTTATGTGTAGAACCATAGCAGAAGATGGCAATCTCTCCTGCTTTATCACACTCTTCCTTCTTTGAAATTGGGCTTGTGACAGCATGAAATGGGATGCTGAGAAAACAGAGTACAAATAGTGCCCAGAAGAGAAACTCAGCACCGACTGTGTTCCCATCTGTTTGGAGCCTGGCACCCTGGCAGTCCTCATCTGCAGGCATTAGATTGTGTAAGGCACATTGGGGAAAAGCACAAATGGACTCACTGCAGTTAGTGAGGAATATAACAGAAAAAGTATTTGAGAATCTTCTCCTCCCCTCAGGATTCTTCTTACTGGGCCATCTCTTCTCCTCAGATAATAAGGGAAAAGAACTGTGAGAAACAGTAATAGAGCAGATGGATATAGTGGGAATATCCATGTTTCTATGTTGCATTGCCTTTTAAAATTTCTGTTTCTTCACAATGCTAATGTTACTTTAGGTTCTTTTATATTCATAAAAAGGAAATGAAAGAATAGCTTGATGGAATTAGTTCTAAGACCTTAGTTCATGTAATCCTTCATACACATGTTAGATGAAGTTTTAACGTTGAGCATGTTAAGTGTTTCAATTACAGTGCAGTGTAATTTTTAGCAAGCAGTCACCCCAGAACAGATGAGTGCCTGTAACAAGAAGTAAATTAAATTTACATAAAAGGAATGGAAATCATAAATAGGCAATAAATAATCTTTCCAGATTCCAAAGCAGCATTTAATTCTGAAATACTATCACTTTACCTATTATCTGCATAACATGCATGCAATTCATTAATTTAATACTGATCAGTTGATAATGTGCTCCAAACTTAGATTCCTCCTGATATATTGCTGAAAGATACTGCACATAGTAAATGTAAAGTTTTGACAGCAGGCAACACCTGACAGAATACTTTTCATCCCTACTGGATTGCTAGTTTGGCCTAGGAGGAATTGTGAAAACTATCAATCAATGGCCCTAGAAAGCTTTTTTTGCAGTTTCTCTTCCTATTTAGGTGAATTGTGTGTTTCATACAGTGTCATTTTTCTGTTGAAGGTAGCATTTGATTCAATGCAGCACAAAATAGTCACAGGCACTTTGGCCCTGAATTGTTCTGATTTATACCTACCCCTGCTTTAAATTACATTAGTAAGCTTCTGACATGAGCAGTTTAGGTGGCTGCTGAGTGATCGAACACCTGCCATAGAGTCGAGAAATGATCTTAAAGAAGATAGGGTTAAAAGTAGTCCTCCATGCCACTGTGGATTTGGAGGCATCCCAAAGGATTAAAAGCCTAAGCCCCTCTAGGACGTGTCAAGTGATGCTTCCATCTCTGGACAGGGAAGGGTGAGGAGCTCTTGTGCATACTTTGCCACAAGCTAGCTTGGTTTCACCATCTTGCAGAACTAAGACCAGTCTTTGGAAAAAAAAAGTTGCTCTTTCACGGGTTTTATGATGCCAGTCCTGAATGTCCTCATGGAAAAAATTACAGATCACCTTCTTGGTCTCTGGTGAAAAAGTAGGCTTGGCTTCTATTTTTGTCCTACAGTCACTAAATTTATGTGAACAATTACCTGAAGCTTCCCAGGCATTTTAAGGACTGTTGTTTCAAATATATCTCATGACTCTCCTTGAACGTCTTCCAACTGTTCAATAGTGTTTTGGGAAAGAGAATGCATATATTCCAGTTTTGGTCAGTAATGGAAGGAGAGAGGTAGGAAAAAAAGATTATTGCCTTCATGCACTCTAATGGGATGTTTTCATATATAGAATTCATTATTACTTGTTTTTATATTGCAAATTTATGACACTTTTTTCTTTTTTTTTTCCCTATCACTTTTTCCTGGAAATATACACTCCAGATTTTCAATTATTTCTAACCAGGCCACTTTCTTCAAATGTTCAGTCATATTTTATTTTTCTCTATGTTTCTAATTACTTAAGAGTCTGTTTGTTTTTTGGTTTTTTTGTTGGGTTTTTTTTGGTATGAATTTCATGAACATTCCTTTTACTTAGAGAAGATGGCAAACAAAACATATGAAAGAGATCTTCAAAGGCACATAGAGATCCCAAATTCCCTGTGGCATTTACTGAGACTTGGGCAGGTAACTCTTTTTTTCTTTACTGTCACTGAAAATCTCATGTTACCTCTGCAGTGATCCCTATGCCCTTCACCTCATCTCAATAAGACCTATCATCTTTAACCACAGCTTCCTACTTCCACTCCAAGTCAATTTGAATTAATTTTACAAGTAAGGTTTCTTGACATTGAAATCAGAAATTATTATACTGTCCCGTTCCTTTCATCCACTAATTCTGTAGTGCATTTGAAACGAATAATCAGTCAAGTCTGTCTGACAAGAGCTATGTTTTAATACTCCTTGTGAGTCTGTTTTATTCCCACACAGTGGTGAATAGCAATTGCCTGAGCCAGTCTGTTATAGGCATCTCGGCAGGAGGCAGGTAATGGTGCTGGTTTGTCAGACACAGGAATGAGAAAACCCCTTATACATACAAACTTCCAATAAATTAGCTGTACATCAGTGTTTCTGAAAGTTTTCCAGTCTTCTGTGTCCTTCTGTAAGTCTTTACACACAGCGAAACTGCTATGGGAGAAGAGAGTTAAATTAAGTCAAGAACAGGACAAAAAAATCCTTCTCCATGGCTTTGAAAGTGATTTGAGTAGTTTCCTCCCATCTTCAAATACCTGGGGATTTTTATGTGCTTTAAATTCATCATCCCCACATGATTACCTTGATGATCTGCTGATGGACATCCTGTGGACTGAGGCTCACAGTTTACCAAATAGTTCCCAGCTGGTGCTCAGGAGCTGAGATCCTGCTTGAATTCCCAGCAGCCATCAAGGACCTCATCCTCAGAACCACATCAATGCCCCACCTTTGGAAGCAAAGATATAAGTTCATTGATCATGCCTTAACAGTGGTGCAAGTGCAATATATTACTCCCATGGATTATGTTTTTTGGATGTGTGCTGAATCCTATCATGATCTTGACCACACAAAATTTCAGCAAAACTGCAATATTATGCAGGACCCATGTCCAGGATTATCATATCTTTTATTTACTGTAACTATTAAACGTTCAAAGGATTCTTTCCAGCTGGTAAGATACCAGGGTCTTAAGCTGTCACATGCTCACACAATTATCTCATTGATGCTTTCTCACAGGTCTGAAGGTGTGTAATTTTCTTCAGGCTCCTCAGTCATCCATGGATATTCAATAAGAATGACTATTTATGTGGTAGGTGTGTGCTGATTTACTTAATATCCCAGAATGCCTGTCATTATTCACTTTTATATTTATTTTGCATAAGCTGCATGTTTAATGCTGTACAGTTAAGCATAAAGACTTGTCTCCTGCCCCAGGACAATTGAAAATGGCAAAACAAGAACTGGGACCATTGAAATGAATGTAACATAAATGCAAAGAGATTGTAATTCCTGTTAGTATTCCTTAGAATGGTTCTATTTAAATTTTATTGCAGTGTAAGGTACAATCACAATCTCTTCATATACTTTTGTTTTTACATCAATGAAACCCCCTGTGAATTAAATCAAGTCATGTCTAGAGCATGCTTTTTCTGCACCAAATCTTCCTAATTACCCATCTTCCTTTTTGGCACCTTCATATTTGTAAGGCTTATCAAATTACTTTGCTCTATTTTTTGCTCATCAGCTGTATGATCAACTAACTTAGAAATCATATAATGAGAATGCAAAATAGAAAAAAAAAGTGCTCATGTACAACCTATTCCCCTACTGAAGATTGTGGTTGGTGTGTGATAGCTGAGAGTTTTATTATGTGCCACTAAGGAGGAAAGCTCCTGGATGGCTGAGGGTGTTTTCTCACAGGCCTTGGCCCTCCAGCCTGGCTTTTGATAGCCTATGCTGTTCATATGAATGGGGTTCTTATCAATGGATATCCAATTGCAGGATTAATGCCTTAAAATCGAGTCCTTGTCTTTACCATCTGTTCAAGTGCTAGCAGTGCAGAGCAATATTCTGATGCAGCTGGTAGCCAGGGAATCTTGGAAGAGGGGTAGATGGAAGATCACCATGTTCCTCAGAAAGACTGTTTAAACAATTTAAAAAAGGAACATAAAAGCTCAGCTACCTGTAAGAATGGAGACCCAGACCTTTCCAGAAGTTCAAGGCAGAGTCTCTCCATCTCAGTGCCACACAGCAGAATTCTCCAAGTCCATCCACTAGGCAGAAGTACTGCGGTAGGTGGCTGAAAGTGCACTTTTCTTCTCTTGGCAGCAGATGTTTCCCTCAAATTTTCTCAAAGGAAAACCTGAGAAGGGGCCACCCAGACTCTGTGGAAGGCAATTGTCTGAAACAATTTGCTGACCCATCACTGGCATTAATTGTTCTAACACTTAACATTGCAAGTCCACTTCTGTAACCCAAGGGCAATTCTGCATGGTGGAAAAGGTGCATTCTCCTCTTTGGGGAATAACCCTATCTGCACCTGCTGTGCTGTGCTGTTCTGTATGCAATTCAGGTGGGAAAACAAGCTACTTTTTTTAAACTTTTTTTGAAAGAGAGAACTATTTCTGGAAGTGGCAGAGTGTAGTCTCTCTGAGCCATCACAGCAAATTCGTATTTTCTTTCTCCTTTGTCAGGCTCTAACTCCTGCACTGCACAGCATTGCTAAAAGCATTGCTCCCACCTGGGATTCTCAGTTTATTGGACACCACTGGAGGAGACAGAGCAACAACTGCTGCTCTCCCCATCACAGGAGAAAGCACTTTTAGCCTCTACCTCCTCTCAGTCTTCAATGTCTTATAAGGCTGAATGAAGCCAACTGCATAGTCTGCAGATTCAGCACAGAATTTGGGTTATTTGTTTACTGGTTTGTGGGGTTTTTTTCCCTCTGTAAGCTTTCTTCTAGAGGCACCAGCTGCAAATCTGGGCGGGAAGCCAACTTTGTCTCTCCTTGAATAAAAATAAGACAGAGCTAGTGGGAAGTGTGGAGAGGGCAGCGGAAGATCACGCAGCAACTTATGGCAACCACGCAATGCACCCCCAAGGTGCAGTGAGCTGTGAGGTGCTGCCCCGGGGATGGAGGCTTAAAAAATCCATGCAGACACAGTCACCTGCAGCTCTTGCCCAGCAGAGCCCAGGTGGTGACGGCAATAAACTAATCTTTGCTTTTCCTGAACTTGCAGGGAACAGAGCTGCAGGATAAGAGGGCTTACAGCCCCTGCACCAGCTGGGTCTGGGCTCCCCCTGCCCTCCACCATGCCTGTGTGAGACAGTGGCTGTGGAAGACCCTGGAGGGAGCAGAAGCAGGCACATTGTGCTCAGAGACCGTGATTCTCCTAGGCTCAGGTGGGGATCATCAGTGTATTTGCTGTGGGCAAGCCAGGAACATCTCTGTGCCATTTGCAAGAGGTTGTGAAAGGGAGCTCGAGACTGGAGTCAAGGCCATGAAAATAAGCACTGACTGCTCAGTAAGGGCATGATGAGGGTGGAATGGGAAACAGTGATTCCTTCCCTTGCAAGCTGTGGAGGATAGAAATATGTCTTCCAAAGGAAATTCACTTGAATAGTAGGGAAATGAAGAGAGACACTTCTGAGTTCTGCCAGCCTTGCCTGGTCCAGAAAACTTTCTCTCTTACTAATCCACCCTTTCACGGAACTGATAACTGCTTTCCAGCAGAGACCTTGCCTTTCCCCTCCTTTCCCATAGGCTCATAGTGCTTTCTTCACCAGCTGCCTTTCAACCAATTGCATTGCAATTGGACATGGATTCATGGTAGGGAGTGGCTGCTGAGCTATAGCATCACTAGCTGAGCCATTCCCAGCAGCACGATAGCTGTGTCACGCACCTCATGACAAAGAAAACAAAGTTAGGCTTTCAGGGAAATCCAGAGCAGCAAAGCAGTTCGAGGAAGTGACAGCTGTGACTGTCCAGATGTTCTGCTGGACAAGCTGTGGACTGTTCCTGTCTACAAGACCTGGGGTGTAACAATTTGGTGTATACTCAGGTTGCAGAATTTGGGTAGGTAAGTGATGATGGATGGACAGATACCTGAAGGTTTAGGCAGCAGGTGAGTTATGGTTTAACAGAAGTTTAGGATGCCTGGATTGTAAGCAAAGCTGCCAGTCTGCCTCTTTACAAATCCCCTCCATGGGCTGATGTCCTGGCCTCTGTCCATCTCCATCCTCAAGGAGGTGCACGCTGCCCAGGGTTGGGGTTGTCCCTGTGCCCTGGTTGCTCTGCTCCCTGGCTCAGGTGCTGGGACAAGTCCTGGCTGCCCATTCCTGCACTGCTGTTCCCCAGGGAGCCACCATGGTCCTTGACAATGGATATGCATACAGTAGCTGTTCAACTAGATATATTCTTAGGAATAAAAATAACATTGCAATACTAAAGTAGTATAAAAAAAAATAAAGGAACATTCAGAAAAATGCAAGAACAGCAAAGATGTCTCTGTCGTTGCAGTTGTGGTTGATTAAAAGTAATTCCTTTCCTGTAAGTTTTCTGTATTTTTCAGGTCAAGGAACAGAATCTGTGCAAATACCTGCTGTGGACAGTTCTGCTTACTGCTCATTTCTACTTCCTTGCATTTGAAACAGCTCATAATAATTTCATTTGGGACAAAAAGGTTATGTGTTTAAACTAATACAGGACAGCAATGAAGCTCTAACTCAATGTATTGGAAGAAATCACCCACAA
This sequence comes from Entomyzon cyanotis, assembly GCA_024500445.1. Taxonomy (NCBI): domain Eukaryota; kingdom Metazoa; phylum Chordata; class Aves; order Passeriformes; family Meliphagidae; genus Entomyzon; species Entomyzon cyanotis. The sequence goes on along the minus strand of JAKEPQ010001009.1, from coordinate 19,359,160 downwards.
AATATGGCCCTTTTACCAGAATGCAATAGTCCAGAGGATGATGAAATTTCAGCATGCTTCTCGAAGTACCTATTTGTCAGAGAAACAAAATAAATAACCACTTCTCTGCCCCCCTCCCCTTCAATTTATGAAGACTGACTAAGACTGACTTTTAAAACTGCTAAGACTGACTTTTAAAACTGCTAAGACTGACTTTTAAAAGCAATGGATCTGGTAGAAATAAAAATACAGGCCTTGAAAATTCTTATCAACAGGGACAGCATTAGGCATGTTCATCGGTTTATGGAGAAAAAAAAATCTTCCTATTGTAATAAATGAACAGTTTAGCAAACACAAAATAGTGTATATACATGTAATGAGTTCTAAATCCTAGGACTAGCATTTGTCATTCACTGCCCATTTGCCTTTCTATGCAAAAAATCTTAGATCTTTGCTCATTTAGACACTGCAAGAACAGCTGTCCATTCTATCAGTAGAGATGGGTTTTTAAAACTGGGGACAAAGCATCTTACACCTTATTAGGCCTCTTTAATTGTCATTCCTTGTGAAGAGCCTTAGTGCAAATGAGAATCTGTCACCTTTCTCTTCATAAACACTGACATTTATTAGCAGGTTAAGATAGGAGAAGAGGAGTCCTTTTGATGAATAGCATAGAAGATAATTAATTAGAGTTGTAATTCAGCAGAAAAGTGTTAAATTTAAACTTCAGAAGAATTATAAAACTTAATGAATTGACCTGGAATGTGCTGAAATTTCTACCAGCTTCCTAATTGCCCTGAATTAAATGACCTAAAATCATGATGGGACATTAAAAAAATTGAATTTGTTGACCTGACATGTGAGCAGGCAGTAAATAACAAACTGTGGAAGGATTGACAATAGATGTGTATTCTGAGGGAAAGAATATGCCTGTCTATAGAAAATACAAATAATTTTTTTTAATTATTCTTAGCCAGTGGAGATTACCATTTTTAATCTGTTTCCATTCTTTTCTAGGAAGACACAGAGGCTTCAGCAGGACAGCTTCAAATAACATTTTGAATGAAAGAGTTCCCAATATAAGCATATAAATCAGGAGATGCCAAATGGGCAGCTTGCTTTCTGCTGCTCTGCTTTCCTGCCTCACTTAACTCCTGTCTCTTTTGTGCTCTGCATGCTGGCCTGGCAAGCAGTCAGTCAGCTGTCACAGGTGTTTGAAGGCATGGACTGATGAACATGCTCCATGTAGAGTGTTTCTGACCTTCAGATTTTGATATGTCTTCTAGATATTTAGGGGAGTTCCCTGACCTTACACAACATCTATAAAAGCAGGGTCATTCAGCTTAATGGACTATGAAGCTGGTATAGCTGAACCTGAGAGTACACACAGAAGTCTAATTTAATGTTCCTAAAGCAAAAAAAATTTTCTAAATTAAAACCAGCTTATTAAAACAGAACCACAAATAGAAGTTAAAAAACAAAAAAAAAGAGTTTCTGCAGCTCAGCTTTGAGGAGCCCATTTTCACTCCCCATTTACAGCTATAAACTCTGACTGATGCCGCTGGGTAGAAGAAGGGAATTTGGGCCAGTGTGTAAGTACTGTAGCAGGCTTAATCATTCCATATGTTTGTTTATTTTATCAATTCCTCACTCACATATGGCTAAAGCACAATATTCAGGCTTGCCAGGAGGCAAAAAGAGCTGCATCCACAGCATCCCTCTGGCTGTCATTCACACTGGATATAATGAAAGAGGTTGATTTAAACACTGTTCCCCCCACCCCACCCACACAAGGTGTCCTGTAGCCAGTCACGAACTATTCTGGGAAGGTTCTCCACCTTTTCAACCTGACAGTTTAGAGGATATCTGAAACTTTAGAGGATATGCTACAATAATATTCATCAGTGTCTGAAACATCATAAGCATCTGTTTCCTCACACTGATAGAAAGTAAGCTGACTGCTCCCAAAATGCCAGCATTTTTCTTTTTCATTGCCATTCTCACTCTGCTGAAATCATGACATGTGTTCATCACAGCAGTGAGTGCTGCCAAATGGCATAAGATCACTGGCACTACAAGGAGTAAAACTTATGCAAATCTGAGGGATTGGAAAAGCTGCTCAGAGGCTCAGGTGGCTTTATACAGTAAAAGCTAAAGCAAACAGATTCTGCAATACTGCTTGGTAGGGACTTGGGCATCCTAGGGCAGAAATGCTGCAAACACTCTGAGTCAGTACTGAAGCTCTGGGCAAGTTTCAGTTAGTCAGAATCAGAAAGTCATCTGCCTAATTAAGGATTGATTCTAAACTTTTACTTCTCCTTCATTATTATGCACTGCAAGAGCATACTACAAACATTAGCATCCAGTTATTGGTACATAATGTGGTGCCATTACTGTGTCCCAGCTCAAATTACCACTGTAATGGCTGTTGGCTTCCAATTACCTCTCCCAATGTGAGATTTCACAAGGGAGACACAGTTTATGTGAGGTACCACTAAAAATGTCCCGTAATATGCATAAAAGACCAAATTGCGCATAAAAGATTGAACACCATCTGAATGCAGAGCCTTTGCACTCTCTGCAACAGATGTTTTCTTTCATGCTGCCCAGAAAGGATATATCTTGGGGATCATTTTAACACAAATATATATCATTTTCTCTATAAACGTTTGTTGGTGCCACTTGTGGTCTCTGCTTTCACATTGACTTCTCCCTAGTTTAGACTGGGATGTGAATACATGGAAAATATAGGACTCACCTTTTAGAGTGCAAAGACATGCAGGTATCGTCCTGTATGGAGCTGCTTCCCACTCTCCTGTCACATGCTGTCGATCAGTGTGATCTCAGTTACCTGTGTGCAACTAAATTCAATTCCTGAAGCCTGCAGTGTCTGCTCTGTCTGACACCAACATATTGGAGTTCCCTCCTGTCCAGTGCTCACATCAGTCCTTACAACAGATATGCTCTGCTAAATAAACACCACACACAACCCATTCCCCATCCAGCCCTTCTAAGGCTATCATTATGTATTTCAAACTTTACCTTTTTTCAAAGTATTTTAATTGTAATTCTCTGTTCCTATTTTTTATCTATTTTGAGTTGCCATCATGGTTTAACTAAACTTTGATTGAATAATCCTAAAAATATATCCTGAGTAAGCCATATTTTAAAGCAAAAGATAACATATCACTCTAACAGGAATGTGCAATTCAGACTAACACTTCTTTTCACACACTATTTATTTATTCATATATAGAATGTAGGCAACTAGCCAATCTATCTGGGAAAATTCTCCATTTATTTTTTCTTTCATCCCTCTCCCTCTGTGATCTGCATCTCACAGTCGATAACTCTTTTAGTCCCACATCATATGTCCTGTCGCTTTCTTTCCTATGATTTTAAATGAAAAGGCAGACTTCTTTTTTAAATCCATGCATGATTTTTCATAGTTGGTTAATGCAAAACCCTACAGCATTTTTTATTTTACTTTTCAGAAAACTACATCTCTCACATTAAAATTCCACTTCTTTGCTACCCATCATATTAAAAAACTTGCATACTTCGTAGCATTCAGTAATACCTTTCCCTGCAGTCACAAGTTCTCTACTTTTTCTTGCTTATTCCTATATGAGGAAAGGTTGGAAAGCATGAGATCAAAAAGCTCTGATAAGGATTGGGGACCATTCCCACTAACACCCTGATGATGAAGTTCTAATCTTTGGCTAAAAATTAGACTGCAGACACATGAATGAAGAAATATAAAGAACCTACTAATGCAAACTGTGTTCTCTGTTTGTTAAAGGAGGATTAAGAGTTTCCTATGAGTGTATCCTGACACACTGAAGTTAGCAAGTACTTTAACAGTGAGTCTTCTAGAGCTTTAATTACCATGGGGACTCTAGCAGATAGACAAATATCTAAGATATTTGTGTGGAAGTTATTGTTTTCCCCTTCTATAGCAATAATATCTGAATTTGGTGATGCTCTTACTTGCCAATTTTAACATTATCAAAATTACATGTCCTTATTTCTTTGGCAGATTTCTAATAATGTGATATGAAACATTGTTATGAAGTAAAGATTTTTTGTGATTGCATTCAGGAAGTGCTGGAGAAAGGAAGATGCTTATTTCCACAAAGTATTTTAAAGGTTTTCATTTTTTTGCTATGTAGGGCAAATGTGCTCTCTGACTGGAATAGCGATTTGTGTTTCAATGAACAATGAATTATCATGTGCCATATTAAAATCAGAATAAAATAAATGGAATATGGATGTAGCAGAAACACATGCCATTACTGTAGCAAAATCATGTTTTTGTCTTATAGGAACTTTGAGCTCAAATCATCTTAAATTACAATTAAATGTATTTCTTATGAGATTTAACACATTTATGTTAGAAATTACTTAGCTTTCAGATCTCTGAAAGGAACAAAAATGGTTGAGGTAATAAATTTCTTTTTTCTTGCTTAACAGTCATTAATAACATAGAATCAATCTGATTAATGGGGCATTTTCTTTGAGAATTTGTTTTATGTCCGGTGAGGAAAAGACTGAGGAAGAACTATGAGAAAGGTTATTAAGACAGCACAAGCTTCAATAGTGAGACTAAGCAAACTCTATGTCACTTCTGATAGAACAAATGAACAAGAGATGTAAAAACTCTTTGTAAAGACAATTTACCAAAAAAAAAAAAAAAGCGGTAGACTAAAATTTCAAACTAAGATCTTTAGGAATGAATTCTGGCCTTAAGCTATCATATGTGACTCAGAGATCCCAAGACTAATGATCTGTCCCTTTCAAATTGTAAATTTAGCCAAATGCTTTCTAATTTAATTTTTTTTTTTGCAACCAATTGAAATTAGTGGGGACAAACACAATAACCTTAGTACATTTTATATCAGATCTTTGCCTTCTAATGAGACTTTGCTGATTTAGATAACAAGTGCTGGTGAAACAGCAGCTTTAGGTGGGAACAACCTATCTTCTACTTTGAAAATAACTTGCAACACAAAGCTAGCTGAGTTTCTCTCTTTATTAATTCTCTTCATACTAAGGCTGATAGAAACTGGCATCCTGATTTGATATGACAATATCTGAGCTCTCATTTTCTCTGCAGGACTCAGTATACTCTGAAATCAAAATAGTACTGTGGATCTGCTTGGTACTGGTAGCTCCAACTAGCTGGAAAATTAGCTGGGTCTTTGCAGCTAAGACTGCAACCAGAGCCTTGTTGGCTCTACTGATTTCCATTTACTCACAGGTTGAAAAGTCAGTCGCTGAAACTAGGCATCTTCCAGAATGGAGGTCTCTTCGTTTTCAGCTTTTTGAAATTCTTTATCTTCTGTCCAAGCCTTCCTTTCCTGTTCTAGGACCAATGTTATTTCATAAGAAGCATTTTATTACAATCTGTTATTTCTGAGGGATGCACAAGAATATGTATTTCACCACAGCTGGCTCCACTGATTATTATCTAAAATTATTTACCTGCCATAATATAAGAAAAACTTTATTTCAAATGTCCTACTGGACATGATGAACATCTGCTCTGTTGTCAGCTATTTCCTACATCAGATACTCAGATATATTTGGATTTGAAATAGTAATTTTTTTTATTATAAATACTGGCAAAAGCTATGAAGTACTGTTTTTTTAAATATTGGAAAAGAATTATACTGAAAGCAAAAAATACAATCTACTGACTTAAAAACACTGTAAGATAAATTATAGTGACTAAACAATGCAGCATAAACAAGCAGGGATTCTGCAGACAAAAACAATTACAAACCTGGGTGCTATGTGTTTTGCCACAAGGGTTTTGTCCCCAGCCTTCCATAAACAATTTGCCTAGGATGTCAGAAAGTTCATTAGATTGCATCACTGACAATGTAAAACTCAAGTATTTCTGCAAGGCTTGAAAATCCCACAGGTTCTTTCTATTCTTTTTTTTTTTTTCCTAGGGAGAGAACTTATATAAGATTACAATAAAGTCCTCACTTATCTGGAGCCTAGCGTGTTAAGAAAATTCATTTTAAGAAAGTACTGCAAGTAAAAACTTCTCTTTTCTTAACCTGAAGAAGAGTTAAGATGAGCATTACAAAAAAAAATAAAAGGGGAGAAAAAAAATAAATACATTAAATGTGTAATTCTTAATGCTTTGATTTTTTCCTGATGTAAAGTTCTGTGCTTTTGAGCCAAAACTAGAAACTGCCTATGTGTCTGGTTTTACAGGGTCAATCTATAATGATTTCATCATGGATATGTGAGAAAAATGAGCTGATCATGAGCCAAGAGCAAAAAAGTTTCAGTTTCATAATCTGTCAGTGGAAGAAAAACTTCACCTATTCAAGTTTAAAGCCAGAGAAAATAATTCAAGATAACATATTTTAAGTAGTGCTCTTAAGGTAAAGAAAAATAGAATGAAGACACTAAAAGTATATACAAAACAAGATGCAACTTCTCTGCTTAAAGGTATAAGACTGATCTTATTCTAGATTACTTTGTCTAGATAATCTATTGCATTATTTTATATTATTCTTTAATTTTACTGTACAGAGCTCTTGGTTTGAGCAGCTGGTGAACTCTACAATATAAATTTTATTCCATTATAATTTTTCTAATATGGACACTTTGTCTGAGCATAAAAAGATTTATTTGTGAAATACCTTTTTGAAGGTATTAGTTGCATATTTTGCTGGTTTTAGTTCTTTGGTCTATCTAATAGGGTACCTAACTTACCCAAAAAAAGAGGAAAGACAGTGAGAAAGCCAATAATTCATTGGAAGAAAACTGAGATGGTGGTTTGTGTAAAAACTTGTCTTTCTTATTCAATCAATTCACTTGAGACCTCTGGGTGTAATTTCAAGTAAAAACATGTATAAGGTAAATAAATATTATCAAAATAAAATAAATTAAAAAATAAACCCAAAATAGTATAAGGATGTAAGCCTCAATTCCTGTTCCAGAAGCCTATTAAGGACATACCGCAGACCTCACCTATTACACTATCTATCAAAGCGCTTATATTGGAAGAATGGTATTGAAAGTTTCAAAGTCAGTCAGTGCAAAGCTAGCCATTTTCAGTTACACCTGGCGTTTCAAAAATAGGTAAACACCTTTGATAGTCTTACGTGTATGCATACTGTTTTTTCTTAGGAATGGTGTCATATTTGGGTCAATAAAGATATTTTTTAAAAATCTGAATTATTTTAGTAAATATTCATTATGCCTGAAGTTTTGAAATTTTGAAAGGAAAATCTTTTTTTTAGACTGGAGTTTTCTTGCTCCTGAGCTGAAAATGTGGCTCCCAGAAACGAGTCTTTTCCCCATCTTCTCAGATTCCTCTTCGTCATGCATACATACAAGCACTTGTTTTCTCACAAAATAGCAGCAGAACTACATATGACACTAGATTTTCTTTTCATACCTTCTGAAAAAACCATTTGAAATGTACTATATATAAATTTCTGACTGCTTTTCATTGTCTCTTGAATTCACCCTGATAGCTATGTTTTTATTTATTATTATTTATGTCTTCAGAAGTAATAACAGAAGCTAAATCACTTCCATGAGCCTAGAGTTCCCTGGTGCAGAATGTAATGTACTGTTTAAATATTGTTTTAGAGCAAATGCTTTGACCACACAACATTTAGGAAAACAGACTGTAACCATCCAAAACTAAGATTCATGAAGAACTTGAGGACATGAAAAGATGGAGAGGAGAGGAGAGGAGAGGAGAGGAGAGGAGAGGAGGAGAGGAGAGGAGAGGAGAGGAGAGGAGAGGAGAGGAGAGGAGAGGAGAGGAGAGGAGAGGAGAGGGAGAGGAGAGGAGAGGAGAGGAGAGGAGAGGAGAGGAGAGGAGAGGAGAGGAGAGGAGAGGAGAGGAGAGGAGAGGAGAGGAGAGGAGAGGAGAGGAGAGGAGAGGAGAGGAGAGGAGAGGAGAGGAGAGGAGAGGAGAGGAGAGGAGAGGAGGGGAGGGGAGGGGAGGGGGAGGGAGGGGAGGGGAGGGGAGGGGAGGGGAGGGGAGGGGAGGGGAGGGGAGGGGAGAGGGGGAGGGGAGGGGAGGGGGGGGGAGGGGAGGGGAGGGGAGGGGAGGGGAGGGGGGGGGAGGGGAGGGGAGGGGAGGGAGGGGAGGGGAGGGGAGGGGAGGGAGGGGAGGGGAGGGGAGGGGGGGGGAGGGGAGGGGAGGGGAGGGGAGGGGAGGGGAGGGGAGGGGAGGGGAGGGGAGGGGAGGGGGAGGGGAGGGGAGGGGAGGGGAGGGGAGGGGAGGGGAGGGGAGGGGAGACATGATGACCACAGGTGAAGTCATTCAGATCTGTGCTAACACACCTGAAGCTGCTCTTGGTCCCCAAAAAGCAAGGGATTTTTCATGGGAAATGCTTTTGGAGCCTGTGGAAGGACTGGATAGTGTTAATTTCCAGGTATCCATTTGAGTGCACCCATTGTTACTCATACTGAATGCAGGACTGTTTGAATCAGGAAAGCTTCCTCCTGGAAGGATTGCTCAAGGCTTGGGATGCATGTACAGATGATATATTGGTGGGATGCAGAACAAGTGGCAAAGTGCCACCAGCTTTGGTGTTCTGCACAAGTGAGCAACACAGAGCAAGCCTAGCTCCCTCAAAAGTGGCCAAACAGAGGAAGGGACAAGAGGATGCACTCTCACCTATAGCAATTTCTTAATGCTCACCAGCTCTGAACTGAGAGAGTTCTCTTTATACTTGTAGAAGCTGACATGCAGAGATGATATGCTCTGTTATTATTCTGCTCCTCTGCACCTCAGAAATCAATACAGATGCAGATGCTGGCAGAGATGTACAAGGGATAGCAGGTTTTCAGGAGAGGGATGTTCTGGTCCAAATTAAAGCACCTTAATTGCCTCAGGTCTTTCCTAGGAAATGCAGGAGCAGGTGTAGTGATCTACTTGTGCCAAGAGCTCTTGGAAGCAGCTGCATCCGGTTTTGAACCTACAAAACCCAAGGTGGGGAGAAGATATTCTAAGGAACAAATAATCATTTTATAATTGTCCAGCCTCTTCCAAGGGTAAGAGTGAGACTTTCTAGAAAGAATTCTGTTGAGGCCTGGTTTGAAGGACAGTTTTGGGATTTGGCTGCTCATGCCATGCTATCAGTGGATCTCTTCAGGACATTGCCTTGCCATTTGGGGGCACCTTTGCACACCCTCTGCAGACATTAGACAGTCTCTCTATTGAAAATCCTGGTGTAGAGCTAGTCCAAGAATGATACAGGAGAATAAGTTTGCATTGTATATATGTATATAGACATACATATATATATATATAGATATAGATATAGTCTCTTTGTTTATTTATTTATATAAAAATATACACTTCAGTTCTGGTCAGCCATATGCCTCAGTCATTCACGGTGCTACTCCTTGATATCAGGACTCCCAAATTCTCCCTCTTTTTGTGCCATTCCCCTCTAAGGTGATGACTATGTGCTTACCCATGCACTTGGACTTCCTCCCTGCCATGCCCTCACCTGCTTGTTGAAAAGGCAAAGGGAAATATCTATTTGGGACTGGAAGAGTGGTGCTCTCTTCACCTCACTAAGTTGAAGGCTTGCTTAAACATATGTAACCTTCTATTTTAGACAGCCAAAAGGTTACTAGGGGCCTCTTAATTTCTGTGTGTCTGTGTCTGCCCTGCAAAAGGAGTTTTAGAAATCTTCCTAGGGAGGAGTCTCCACTACACAATTTTTTGAAAAATGAAACACATATTTTTGTGAAACTGGGGACTTTTTTCCCTGTTTTTGTTACTAGCTTGAACAAATCTAGCAGCCTCGGACTCAAGAGATGAACCAGCAAAAGAACACTCCCTGATCACTATTTCTACAACATATTTATTTACAAAATAGCAGCCTAACATTTGCAAGCAATGAGATACATGGCTACTGGGAACGCCTTCATTTTTGGAATGGCTCTGACATTATAACAACAGTAATCTGGTGTGAACCAGAACCATTAAAGTGTCAAGAAACTAACTGTCTTTGGAGGGCTGTGAAGGTAGATTTACTTTATCAGTTTTCCACACAACAGATAGAAGGAAAAAAAAATCCACCAGCTTTGGGAAGATTCATGGGACAAACCAGGCTCAGAGCACTTGCAGAATTACTAATATTGTCAAAAAAATGTAAAGCCGTGCTTTAAAGAGTATTTTTCTTTGTAAGTTTTGTAAATCTAAATCCTTAGTATCCGCAGTACATGGCCTAATATTTTTAGTTAAAATGTGCAGAAATACACATGTGCAGAAAGACACGTATGTGGGAAACATGCATATGTTTAACTTTAGTGATCATTATTGTAGATTTATGATGCAACTAATCTAAATTTTTTTAATGTACAGTTCACTGAGACAGAAAACATTATATTAAGTCCAGAAGAAACTTTGTTATCTAAAAAATCACTATTAATTGTGTCCTTTTGACCCGGGATAGTATTTGTGACAAAAATACAATATCTTCAGTGCTGACTATTCTCCTTTTAGACATATATTATTGGAACTTCATTTTAATTTATTCTGGAATCTTAAGTATCTTAAATCAAGGTGTATCTTAATTTAAACTTTGTATGAACAGCTCAACAATATCACATCTAAAATACATGGTAGCTTCTAAAAGCACTGGGGAGTATTCTCTTTAATGAGTCTTCCAGTGTCAGTGACAATACTGCATGTCAACTAGAGAGTAAAAATAGATCATTTAGTGTTCATCTTTCTTCTCATCAAGTTTCTCATAAACAAACAACAAAACAACAATTGAATCCATTGTAGATCTTATATAGAATCTGCACCTTTGCTATGCAAGCTGCAAAGGAAAGTAATTAAATTTAAGATACGTTAAAGGAAAGCAATTAAATTGAAGATGAGGCTTCTAATTAAGATGTATAGTATATTAGTGACTTAATTTCTCAGGTTATTAATTGCTATAGAATAAATGTCTATATGACTCAACCTTTCAAGCTTCTGGCTTTAATGGCAATTCAAAGCCCTTGACATTTCTATAATGTGCTCAGTGCTACAGAGGATCAAGTTCCTAAAAGAAAAGGAAGCATTTTTTCCATTTTACTTAAGGTCAAAGTAATAAACATCCAACTTCTCAGGGACGTGTCAAATGTACATATGGATGCATAAAACCATATCATGATCTTCCAGTACAATTAAACCAATGATGCAGAAAAGGACCACTGTAGATTCCTGCAGGTTTGGATTGAGTTTTGCATCCATTAGTAAGTAATCCTACAGAAATCAGAATGTTTATTTGGATGACAAAGAATTACTGAATCAGGTAATGCACCATGTGACTGTTTTAAATCTTAATCTAATCTTGGTGGCCCCAATCTGGTTTCATACATCCATGTAATTGGGAGCAGCTCCAGTGATGCTGACAGTCACACCTTTAAAAAGTTGCCATAAAGGATACTGGAATCTGGACTATTTATCTTTATGCTGTGGTACTATCTATCTGAATTTCTTATCGCCTAAACTTGCCTCTGAAAATTAATGTATGTTTTCAAATGACTTCAGTTGGAGCAGGATTGGACCATTGAAAAACTGTGTTAGTACACTCCCCAATGATGTTCATACCCCAGTAAACTCCATTAGTAAAACTAATTTTATTCTAAACACTTGTAACACAGCATTTAGGTAGGAAAAAAGTACCATCAATCACTTGGTGTTATCCCACAGACAACACTACACACATCAGTGATGTGCTCAGAAGGCAAGAAGAGCCAGATGAATTGCTAGTTTGTCCATTTTTTCACTTTATAAACTAAAGTGTTGCAGAGTTATAAAACACTATGTAGCTATCATTTCTACTGTTAAACTGAGGCATATAAAATAACCTTTTAGGAAAACAGCAAGACTAAACAACAAAGGAAAAATTTACATAATTATACAGGGACATGTATGAGACCAGTCTGAAAAGAATAAAGATTTGTTATGATAAACCTATGATTAGCAGCCAGGTATTCAACTTTAATTTATGTATTCTGTCTACAGACTGGTGTTTGTAATGAAATTTTGCTTGTATAAAATAGAAAAAACTCTATTTACCTCATTACATAAGGTGAGTTTTTTGTAACAGAAACAGAATGACTTAAGGTTTGAAAAGAAACATGTTAAAGGGAATATAGTTGATATTGCCTCTTAATAGATAGACTTTCCTGAGAACGGTGAGTAGCCTTGGCTACATAATTTTCTGAATTCATAAGAGGTATCTAACAATCAAGAACCATCTTTAAAATACCTGAAAATCACCAGGAAATAATTATTTTCTGAGTTTTTCTCAGCCACCAGAATGGCCACTCTCCATTCAGTTACCATCTGTCGAGCAGTACAGATTATGTGAACTTCTGAAGAAATGACTGAAAATGGAAATCATGAAAGATAGTGTAAAATAATAAACATAACAAAACTGACTGAATGAAAACAACACTTTAGAAATCAAAAAATCACGGCAAAAGATTCTGTTTAATATGTTAATTTTCTGCCTAGCTTCTGAAATAATTAAAATTATATCTCTTCTATTGTCACATTATTTATCTTAAGATAGCATGTTGACTATGCTGTTTATGAATGTAATGTCATGAAAGACAATATTGTTAGATATTAAAGCTAGAAGAGATGCGTACATGTTCTTTTGTAGCCAATTCCATAGATTTTTATCAGGCAGTTCTTGTATCCAGCTCAAGAGGTTACATATTATTATCTACAGAAAGCCTTAATACTGATTTAAGACCTCAAAGTAATGATGAAGCCATGTTATTCCTTGGAACAATGTTATTAATGAAGGTAGGAAAAAGCTTTTTTTTTTTTTATGAGAGAGAAAAAAATCTTATTAATATGTATGCAGCTTAGGGCTATTTAAGCCATTCTTATAAGCTGAGACATTTAAAGACTAGAGATTATCATTATTGTTGAACTTGTTCAACAGAATGTTGTAATTTTCATTTTCTCTTATAATAACATCAAGTCTAAATAGGTCTGCTGTCTATATTACATTGCATTACTTTGGAAATTATTCTCATTTGTACCCACTGAACTTGATGAAGTAATATGGACGGAATTTGATTCTGTTCAGTTGGTATTCATGTCATAAAAGAGAATCAATCCATCAGAATCAGTTCACCAACATTTTTCCTTCAGAGCAGTAACACTTCATGAGGCAGGTGTAAGCATAAAAAATTAAGATCTCCTTTCACTTCAGTCTTTTAAAATACTTTTTTGAACATGTTTTTGTTCTTTTCAGCCACAGCCAATGAGAAAGCAGCTCTGAAGAGAACAACAGAAATGACTATGACTCCGGCAAAATTATTCTTTTCATGCAGTAAAAATAGCAACCCACTTCCTTTCTTCTCTTCAGGCATTGTTTAGTTGCAACTTAAATGTCAGTGACTGCAATAACTTAACCTTTGGCGGGGTTCTAATGGACTTGAAATTAAACAGCAAGGTTTTAATTGGCCTCTGAGTGGAATAGTGCTGGGTACTGCACAGCTGAGCTGCTGTGGAGTGTGTGTAGGAGAAACCATTCCATTTGGATGTTTGCAACAACAAACTGAGCGCTGCGCATCTGCAATACATTATTGATCAAACAGTTGTTATAAATAGGAGCATCAAGTTTTGCTAGCAGCCCCAGCCCTCAGATCTCTGAAAGCTAAGATGCAATTAATGTATTCATATAGAAACCATAAACTAAGAGTAGGAAACTGCCTAGAAACAGCAGTGTAAGAAAAAAATAAAAATCACCAAGATAAAACTCATTAAGAATTGTAGTATTTATTAGATTAGATAGCTTTCATGACCTGCGTGCTTCTCCCCAACATGCCCTTCTCTCAACATTCAAAACCTCATTACAATTTTACCTAAACAAGTCAGATCTCAGTTTGATCAGAGAAAGAAAATCATATGATTCCACTAAATCTTCTGACAGTTCTGCTGTCAGGGCTGTCAGGCTGGGTTATGTACTTTACACTAAATGAAGCAGAATATAGTAGTATAGAAGGGCCTGTAAGGATCTCTTCACAACGATTTACTTATTTTTGCTTTAAGTATGCATTTGAGCTGTCAGATGATGGAAGGTTATTGCTGTTTCATATTATCTATTGCTGGTATTATTACCATCATGCCTCAGAGTAGCCATGGACTATGATTCAATTATTCTTGCTGCCACACACACTGTACTGCTAAGGCACTTAAATGTGAGTGTGTTTAGAGAGCCATCAAAGGTGGCATAGCTTTACTTGTTCTCATGTGGGCTCCAGGAACAGGGAAATCACCATTGCATGCCTTGTGGCTGCCTCAGTCCATTCCCCATAGGATCAGAGGATCTTATTCTTTTTTGGCCTTATGCTGCTCCCACTGTAGTCCGTGGTACAATAGTGATGGGGCAGTGGCCAAGGCAGGCAATTTGATGATTGCACAGCAACATCACAGAGAAGATACAGGACAAAGTGAAAGTGAGATAGGAGACAGCAGACAGGAGGAAGCAGACAGAAGGAAGCAGTGAAGCCCAGTGTGACACACACAGTAGCCACAGGACACCAGCTGCCTATCTAGTAATGCTATCATTTGAGTTTTCATGGGAAAAGAAGGAGATTTTGCAAAGAAGTATTTATTCTTGCAGAGTTCTGCTAGTAGAGAAAACCAAACTGTTCTCACTAAATGAAGATATCAAATTGGGTCAGTAAGAGGAAAAAGCTCTTGAGAGGAACAGAAGAAGTCAGAGAGGTGAGAAGCTAAGGATGGCCTATCCAAAGAAATGGGCCAGGAGTAGGAGTTTTTCAAAAACTGCAGTAACTTTACATAAGAAAGAAGAGAGCAATGACAAAAGTTACCATCAGAACCTCACCTATTTCCAAAAAGTTTTTTTTCTACTGAATGGCTTAAGAAGACAATTTGTCTGTTTTGTAGAAAATTTAATCACAGCCCCTGTTGTGTGGTTATGAAGGACTACAAAGATAATAGACTAATTTTTATCCATGAAACAGCTGAACGTCCTCACCTCTATTATTCTGTGCATTTGCAGAGACACTGACTTTAGGACCAGCCAGAAGTCTATCAGAGCCTTGCTGCAGAACAGTAAGAGTCACAGGAATACCAAATATAGGCAAGTGAAAAGGAAATATTAGATTTTAAATACTAGAATTGGAAAAATTCTTTCTTCCACAGGAAGTATTTATTCTTAGTATATAAATGCCTACATAAACCTACCATACTTACTGGTAATTTTTCCTTCCAAGTAGTCATTATAGTATGAAAAGTAAAGCTTTTTTTTGAGCTGATCTTCATTGATGAGGTCTAAGTTCTATTAACATTCTAGTAATATATTCAAAATAACAGAAGTTTGAATTAAAAAGAAACAGAAGATCTAGTTCTAAAAGGGCTGCTTGAAAGAAACTGAGCATTTTGTCCATGGATACATGGACATCCACTTTGAAAAATAAAATTAATGAAATCTGGCAAATACAGAAAGAAAACAAGCAGAAAAGGGAAAATGATCTTTAGATAGAGTAGTAAGATATGTTTTGTTACTGTATTATACTATATATTAGGAAATTTTCCAAATCTGTTTAACAGCTTGAGAAGTCTTTTGCTCCAATAGGAAAACTGCAGGAGCAGCAGAAAAGAGGTGCAAGATGGAGCAATTGGAAAACCTTTTGTGTTCTGCATATTGTAATGATAAGTGGAACGTAAAGGAGACGTGGATACCTGGGTGTAAGGACATCTGTCTTGTGAGGATAAATGGTTAAGATCAAAGAAAAAAACCCCACTTAAAAATAATACATATTTACATAATACAGAATCCATTATTACATAGAAATTATTTAGATAATAGCTTATAAACACACAGCTATACTACTGATTCAGAGATAACAGAGATCATAACAGAAGATGGATCCCTGAAGTCAGTGACTTACAGGGCCTTGGAGAAACCACTGAAGCATAGCTTGGAAGACTTTTGGCCAGACTTTGTAAGAGATAAGAAAAAGCAAAACTATTGTTGGTCTCATGGGAAAGAGACACTAAAATCCCTCTAAGGAAGTCTCTTCCATCTTTATTTATTTATTTAATTTTGAACCAGCTTCAAAGTATACTACACTAAGATACATTCTGACTTCAAAGAAACATCATTTGGTTTGTTTCTTTGGTAAGGCGCTGGGTCTATATGACACAGCATTTATAACAAAAAGACCCAATAGGCTGAAACTAGAAACAATTTCATTGATCCAGCAGTGGTTGTCTTTGCTGAGAACACTATTATTTCATTATAAATCATAATATGTGAGCCTTTTGTAATTAAAGAACATTTTTATTTTACTAGATTGGTGACTTGATAGAAAAGTTGTACTCTCTCTTAAGGAAATTATCTGCTTTAGGGAATGCCTTTAAATATATCAAAATGGAGGGATCATTACCTTGTCTGCGGCTCATTTGCAATATAATCTCACTTTGGCTCCAACCATCACTGAATGGTAATGGATATTGATCAGTTGTTTTAGCAGTGGAATAACAGCTTCAATTTAATGACTGTGTAATAACATTATAATGGCTGAGACTGTGAGCAGAAAATGTTCATTATTTCACAAGTCTTACAAGGCAGCCTTAGAGCTTTTAATGTATTTTTGTATGATTTAATTGTGCACCGAGTTGTACTATTATACATGGAACAATAGTACACAGATGACTACAGGGATATTTTTTCGTGTAAAATATGTACAACTTATGCAAATAGAGCTGATCACATTTCCATTTTTATTTCTAGAAACCTGTGTATTTTTAAATAAATTTAAAGCATTTAATTTCCTTTCAACAGTACAAGGTATTACAAAGGTAGTCTCAGTGGAAGCAAATGTAAGTGGCTGTGTCCTTTCAACTGACACATCTACTTCCAGCCAAAGCAGGGCTAACCACTGGATTAGAAAAAATTAAAGAGAGCTATCAGACATGTTAAAAATCAGTCTCCAAATTGACCAGATCAGACAACATGACATAAAGTGGAAGTCTTCTTTTAATGCATTAATGTCCCAAGCTTCATTAATCACAATTTGCAGCTGTGCTACAGAGCACCTTCTCATGCTGCTTTTTTTTTTTTCTTATATTTTTTTCCACAAGATTTCTTTAATTTCATTCTTTCCTAGTTGCACTGCTTGGAACCATATCCCTTATATTTTTTACCTCTGAAAAATGCCAGAATTTTTGAAGAGGTTTAAACTCAGTTATTACCTTGACACCATGTAGATTATTATTTTAGTGATATAAGAATTTTTTTTGCGCATAACTTCATATTTTTAAAAAAGTTTCCATTCAACATTGGAACAGAAAATATTAAATTGTTGTCTAATCAACTAAAATAGTAACAAATAAACAATTGTGATTTTATACTCAATATTATAATTTTCATTTTTTATATATTTGGAGACAAACATTTTGCTTAATTTAGAAAGTGCAAAAGTAAATCTTATCTTCTAAAAGTCAAAATGCTACTGTGTAGTATTATTTGGGGAAAAAATTGCTGAAATGGAGCTGTGGAAACTATTTGAGTGAGTCTAATATATTATTTAATATCTCGCCCTGAAAAATATGAAAAAGCTAAGAAATTTTTATAGTTGAATAAGCAAATACAGTTTATTCTTAGAGTTACTCAAATATTTGAGGAAATTTGCCTTTTTTTGAGAATGAAAAATGTTTGAATCTCATGATGAGGTGACCTTCCTTAGTCTAACCTGAGAAATCATTGCTTTATTCTTCTGCTAGATGATTTAATCACAAATCTGTCTTATTTTAGTGGAGTAACACAACTGTTCTGGCCTACGAAACTGCAGGGTAATGTTTCTGCTCAGTAGTTCTAAACCTCTGAAATAGTTTTCATCAGTTTTGGAAGGTACTGAGCTTGAGCATGTCTTCCAGCTTCCTGGCAGTTTTTATGGAGTTACAAAGCTCCATCTTCATACAGCTAATTGTAGACTTAAGACTCCAGTTTTAAAGTTATGTGACCATTTAAAAAATTCCTATGGTTTTAAATTTATCATAATTTTAAAGCATAATTTTCTAGGAAAATATCTACATCTAATTTTCACTTTTCTCACAACTTTATTCCTTAACATGTTCTGCTTGCCAAATATTCATGGAACAGCTCAGAAGAAAAAGAAAGAACACATTTTAGAGGAATTTTGAAGATAAAAAGACAAAGCTTATCTTTATTTTTTCATCAATATGTACACATAATACTTTCAGTGGTGTAAAATATGCTATCAAAGCCCACCACCGCTCTGTTTGAAAATGGAGAGTAGATATACTATCAATCCCATCAGACATTACTATGCTACATATCCCATCCCCTGCAAAATTGGTTTGACATACACAATTATCTGTCTAGATGCATCGAGTGTACCAGAACCTTCCATTTTCAGAAATAAGGCTACTTTCCATTTGCCTTCCTACCAGTTCCCTGTATAAGGATTAAATCTTTCTTGGATGCCTTGAGTTCCCAGAGGATTTCAGGTCTGACAGAGCATTTATCTTTAGTATTCTTCCATGATACTATTATTCTTCATTTGATTTTACTCCTAACTCTGTGTGTTGTTCACAGTCTCTTTGAGCTCAAACTGCAAGAAATTGATCCAGTTTATTTTGGAGCACAAGACTAATTTAACAGCTTATATCCACCTTCTACATGTTAAAGAATAGATTCTTTTGAAGAGCTAAAGCACTTACATTCCTAACACATAGGCATCAGAAGTGCACATGGAACTTTTCATTTCAATAGCTTAAGCAGAAAAATACAATTTATTTGTAAACCTATAGCTTGAAACAGTAGTTTTAAATTGTATATGCCTAACAGTAAAAACTGAATTTCTGCAATTCTATCTTTCATGTTTAAAGATACGATTTTATACTAGTTGTCCCAGCAAAACACAATTAACTGTCTGTGTTTAGTAACTTGCTGATATTTTCCCCACCTCAGTAAATTCCAGCCAGTCTTTGCTTGCAGCCATTCTGATCTCAGACATCACTGTAGTAGTAACAGCTCATTTTAGCAGGTGGCACAGACTTCCTTAAATGTATTCAGGATCCCTGGCATAATTTATTCATAAATTAACTCTGTGAACCTCTCTTTCACATACTGATCAGTTCATATTTTAATTTCACACATTGATGAACACTGCATGAGTAAGTGTGAAACACTTCTAAAAATAGGTAGGGAGGATATAACAGGACAGGATAGCTTCTTGTTAACTACGAGTAAAGACCAAACTCACCACAGCTGGGAATCTGGTCTGTCTGGTGAAAGCAACATTTTAGATGCAACTAGCAGCATTTCAGTACTTCTTCTGTAACTTCTGGTTTTGATCAGTCTGAGGTACTATGAAAAATCACATCATTATGATAATGAATCAATGAAGATGTCTTTGAACAGATGGAGTATACTTTCTGCCCTCTATTGTTATTATTTAGTATTATGTGTTCTCATTGTTTGAGGTCTTTGCTTTGCTCTCTACCATGGTTGTATTGCTTAGTAGCTTTATATATAACTATGTAGTAATAGGTTTTGTTATTAAAATATTTAGGATCCAATGATCAGCACTATGACTAGCCAATAGCATCTAATATACCTATTTGTGTCAAAATATAATAAACACAGGCTATTACTGTAAGTTAAAAACAGGGCTACAGCCTTTTCCTCCCTGGGCAGCTGAGCAGATCACTTTTTCCATGGACAGCTGCATCATCTAAACTCAGAGTAATCAGTCAGTGCTGAGCTGCATGAGCAGTCAAGGCCTAACCCTCAAGGAATAGCAGCAATTTGTCTTACAAGCAAACAAAGAAACAGACAAAAAAACCCCCAAAAACCCAAATTCAACAACACATTGTAATGACTAGAAGAAAAATTTCAGGCAGAAAATAAACTGGTGGTCCCAGTAGGTACCTCTGCAGGTATAACCTTCATCATGATGCTATTATTTTGCATTATGTTATACAGTAAATAAATTTTGGGTGTATATGAAAACAATAATGAAGGCAAGGGGGGAAAATTGTCACTAGGTAAGTGGTAACCTTGTATTTACCATTTTAAACTTTCTTTCCTTAGAGTAAAGAATTCTTTTTTTGGCTTTCTCATGGGAACAAAAAGACAAAATATATTCAGACGGGTGCTTTTTTTTTTTAGGCTTTAAGTCTAACTTGCATTCTCTGTGGATTCCAGTTCCTGGGTTTAATTTCTGGAAAATAAGTATTCACCATTATATCAGGTTCTCATTTTGCTCAAAAACCATGGCTTCAACACAATGGTCCTTAAAATCTGTCTTGAAAATAAAGCTCAGCATTTAAGTAGAGCAGATACATTGGAATCTAGAAAGAATTTAGTTTCATTCTCTGAATTTATTTATCACACTGTATAATAGGACCTGTATTAAATATAAAAGCAAATTCATGTGGAGCTTTCCACTGGAACAAGTTGATGCCAAGCCTGGGTTGTGCTGTGAGCCACAGAGGAGGAGGTTGTCTTTAATTGTTTTTGCTTCATATGCTTCAACTTGATTTCTACTAAAGCTAATGGAAAATCCTTTATATTGTAAGGGACCTTAAGGTCCTTGATCACCGTGGCAGTTTTAAAAATGTTAGAAATTATCTCTATGATTATTTTTGGTATTTTTTTTCCTAATCTTACTAGCAGTTAAACTTGCTGGTTATCTAATGTTTTGTCTTGAGACTTTGAGCCATGTTTTACTTTCAAATGTAAATGTGAAAATCTTACTCGCCCTTTATTACAAGGCAGACATTCATGTTTACTCTTATTTTCTTTTTTCCAAGTAAAATTACAGTTATTCTCTTAATTCTTCTTAACTTGGTTCTGAACACGTTTATGTTTTCTCCATTCTACAAGCATCTGCAATCCAATTTTCCTTTCCCTCTGGAAAAAAAAATCTTAAAAATCAGAAGGTGATCACCAAATCTGTGTTTTTGTTTTTTTTTTTTAAGATAATTATAATTACTGCAGTAAATCCCCTGGTATCCTGGAAGCAGTAAAGCTCTGAGTTTATTTTTCCTTTTATAACTATCAAACTAAAATGTTCAAGCTGGACAAAACATTATATAATAAGATTGTATGTATCCCTTGCTCAGGGTGGGGAACATTTTCTCACCTGAATGATTTTATTTAGATGATTCCCATATCCTCCCCTCTCATGCTTTCCTCAAAGCATGTACAAATTTCTGGGACTTCCTGGTAGATTTAGACAGGTATTTTACCCCATGAGTGTAAATGCAGAAAAGAACTACAGGTCTTCCATTTCCAATGGGAGAAAAACAATTGAATTGTGAAAGCTGTTTTGTGGTGGTAGTCCTTAAAAGCAAGGGAATGAGCTGAAAGTACATTAAGTTTTCTTAATATAGTCTGCTATGACTGTGTTCATTGTCCTTGGAATAGTTATCTGAGAATCAGCTGTGAGCATTAGGACTTACTATCTGTCTAAAACTTTTCATTGTTGTAAAAGCAGTTGTTAGAGTTGTAAGGCTGTCCAGGAGTCAGCATTTCTTATGCTTCTAATTGCTTATAGTGCTAGTGGAAACAGAAGAATACTGTCACAGACAATAATCAAATTCCTAATAAAACCAAGGCACTTCAGTCTTAAACTCTAGAGATGCTGGAACAATGCCCCACTGCAAGAGCTGCAGCAGGCAACGGAGAACCATGTTATAAATATGCCTCTATACCCAGTGACATTACACCCTGAGGCCCACAAAACACCAGATTTTTGTTGGAAAGAAAGTCTGATATCTGTGTTCAAGTTCTTGGTGTTTTCATGTTATCATGCCACTAATATTATTGTCAGTATTTTCTTGTTTTCATGCCACTATTTTTATTGTCAATAACTAGCCACTGACTGGCTAGTGACTGAGAATAAAATAAATAAACTTTTCTTTTTGACATGGTGAGGGTATGTTGCAAAAGGCCTAGCTATAAAAGGCCTAGAAAACTTGAAAGCTCTTTTAATCAAATTGCTGAGCTAACTCTTCTGCCTGTGAGTAGAACTGAGATGTTAATAGGGCGGCATATACAATCTCAACTATTTGAAAAATACTTTATACCAATATTACTTAAGGTAACCCAGGTCACACTGTGAACATTCATGACAGTTTTTTGACATATTTACAAATAATTATGAAATATTTACATGTTTGTCATTTAAGGACAATTAAGGATGATCACGGGCAGTAAGACTGAATTCTGCACTCAAGCATCCAAAGACACTATTATTGAAAATTCACAAGTATATTACCTATATTTTTCCTCTTCCTCAGAGAAGATTGAAGTCTTGCAATGGGATAATAGAAAATTATGAAGAGCAAGTACACATTTCACTTCTGGATTTGTGAAGCTTAGAAGTAGACATCAGGGTGAATAGAAATATTGCAATATATTTAAGTGTGTATTGACTGGGCCCAGTAGGATTTTGTGAATTTGAGGTTATTTGATATTTGCAACCTGACATTTTGCTGTGTGTAATATTATTTTTAAAGCTATTGTGAGGAAAAATTGGATGTTATGGAGAGTGTTTAAAACAAAGAAATCACTAGTGGAGGACATAAAAAACATCTCTTTTCAGGAAGTCTCCAAAATATTTTCTTTTTTCCCCCAGGAATAGCTGTAATGTGTAAGTACTGAGATTGCATTAAAGTAAGGACACCCTCACAGACTCCTTTTTTTTTTTTTTTAAGCAACATATTACAGATCATTGTTTCTCATGGTACTGGCTCTGAAAGTTCTTCTGCTTGTTTGGCAGCTGTGGTGGGGATCTAATGTGATGCTTAGAACATCAGCAAATGTAATCTGGGAAGATTCCTAAGCATCTCTAATGAAAGAAAAGAAGGGTTCCAAAGACATTGAAGTTAATAATTCCGCTGGTAATAGGTAAATATTAGTCTGAATAAAGTGCAGATTGGCTCCTGTGTGGGGTCATGTGCTGTGAACATGCATATTGCAGAAACAGATTCAATGGCAAGAATATGGTAAATATTAAAAATTATTTCCATGTGCCTTGAAACATCTCAATTTTAAATAGAAAAGTTCTCCTTTTTTTGGTAACTAGTCGGAATTGAAACTTGTCAAAGTATTGTGTTTAAAATGGTGCCAGATGTTCTATTTAATGTCTTTATCAATGAAAAGCATGAAGGGATTGAGTGAGCTCTCAGCAAGTCTGCAGATGATACCAAGTTAAATTGGTGTGGCTGACACACCTGAGGAGCAGGACCAAAGAGACCAAAGGGACCCGGACAAGATTGAGAAATGAGCACATGGAAATTTCATGTGGTTTAACAAGATCAAGTATGAGGACTTGCATCTGGGTCAGGACAGCCCGCAGTATCAGCACAGGCTGGGGCTGAACAGATCCAGAGCATCCCTGCTGAGAGGGACTTGGGGGTGCTGGTGGGTGAGAGGCTGGACGTGACCCAGCCATGTGCACTCACAGCCCAGAGAGCCAAACGTGTCCTGGGCTGCATCCAAAGCCCTGTGGGCAGCAGGGTCAGGGAGGGGATTCTGCTCTGCTCTGCTCTGCTCTGCTCTGCTCTGCTCTGCTCTGCTCTGCTCTGCTCTGCTCTGGTGAGAGCTCACCTGAAGTGCTGCATCAGCTCTGGGGTCCCCAGCACAGGAAGGACATGGACCTGCTGGAGTGAGTCCCATGGAAGCCACCAAAATGATGAGAGGGATGGAGCACCTCTCCTATGAGGAAAGGCTGAGGGACTTGGGGTTGTTCAGCCTGGAGAAGAGAAGGCTCTGGGCAAACCTCATTGCAGCCTTTCAATGGTAAAAGGGGGGTTTACAAGAAAGATGGGAACAAGACATTTTAGCAAGGCCTGTTGCAATATGACAAGGGGCAATGGCTTTAAACTGGGGGAGGGTCAATTTAATTTAGACATAAGAAAGAATTTTTTTTTGCAGTGAGGTTTCACAAACATGAGGTTTGCAGGAACAGGTTTCCTCGAGAGGTAGAAACATTCCATCCCTGGAAGCAGTCAAGGTCATGTTGGAGAGGGTTCTGAGCAACCTGATTTATCTGAAAATGCCCCTGCCCATGGCAGGGGGGTTGTACTAGATCACCTTAAAGGTCCCTTCCAATTTCAACTATTCTATAATTCTATGAAGACTATATTATAATTATAAAATTATTATAAAGTACATGATATTGTAAAGTTATAATTATTGCTTCAGGATTTATAATGCCCTTCTGCCATTTTGATGGTGTTTCCAGCCTGACTCCTTCTCATGTTATTCGTCTGTTTATCTCCTCTCAATAAAGATGGGGGACATGTTGTGTGATTTACGAGCTACAGTTGAATTAGAAAGCACAACACACAGCAGAAAATATCACTATTTGAGTTGAAGCTTTTTTGGCTTTCAGATTTCATATTCTCATGCAAAATTTCAAATGCTCCACTTCTCAGTTACTTGATTTTTTTAACATAATATCAAAATATTTTTTTTTCCCCAGAAAATGTAGTTTTGTATTGGAAAAGAAATTCAGCAGTATTGTACTGATCAGCCTTGATTATTAAGTATTATACTTAATGTGACTGAAGGGAAGTAATATCCTTTTCTTCTGCTTCAAATAGTCTATCTTTTGTTTTGCTCTTGTTTTTTAAATGAATCAAAATTCCCAGAGAAATCTGTCAAATTTTACACGTAAAACTGGAATAGAAAACCACTCCAAATATCTGCCTAAATACTTCTTCACTTCATACCACAGAGTGAACTTCAATTTATTAATATTTATCTACTGTGCCTCTTTAAAGTACTGGCTTAAACATTCTTATTCATGGATTCCAAAATGTATTTTTAAACAGCTCAGATTTCTTTTCAGAGATGGAGCTCAGCTCCTGGTGCTTGGCTGTCTTTATCTCCTCCCCTTCCACTCTCTTGCTTATACACCCCAGCAGTCCTGTCTCTGACCCAGGGCTGTAAAGCCACCATCACTTATCTTCTGCTTTCTCAGGTGAACAAGGAGAACAGAAATTTGAATGGTGCCTGTAATTGCAATGCTCAGTCAATTCCTCTGGTAGCAGTAAAAAAAGCAATTCAATGAAGCCTCCTTTGATACAAAAGAAAATAATGCACTGTGCCTCCTTGGTACTGTCTTATTCCCAAGTGAAGCCACAGTGGATGAATATTTTGTTCAGGAACCAGAGGGACTCTAATAGGCACTTGTTTAGGAAAACAGGTGATCATCTTGAAAAAGAACTGAAAACAAAAGTGGTAAAACTACTCACTTTGTTCCCATGACGTACATGTATCTGTATTGAAAGCAAGTACTTATATCAAACAAATAGGATGTGATATCGCAATGTTTATTTTTCTCTAATGCAAAATTTTAGTCAGTGGTCTAATTATTGTGCTTCTCAGTCTTTTAGGAATTTTTGTAGACACTGTATAATTTGCTTGTTTTCCAAAAAGACAAGTGTTACAGCAAAGTAAGAAAAAAATATGGTTGTTGTGTATATATGAGCATGTGAGGAGCTCCCACAGTAGCTGTTACATATAGGCTGTCTTTTATAGCCTTAATTATATTGTCACTGGAAAACCAGTTGTTGTGCATCTAAATTCATTTGCACACATTATGTTTTTCACCCCTGAGGAGTAATACGGCATATAACTACATCTGAAAACTAAACTAGTGAAATTTATGTTATGCCAGTGTTTATTTTGTTGTAAAATTGACTTTCAACTGGCAATCCAATATCCAGTAAAGGGCTCTGATCAGGCAGGCTTATAATGTCATTAAATGCTGCATTTGTTAATGGCTTCAAATATTTTCTTTCCTGCTACTTAAGGGTGTCAAAAAGCTTCTTCATGGCAGTAGAAATGAGCCACAAATGAGTGCATCCATATGGTGGCAAAGTAATTCAGCCATTGCTCTTCCTCTTTAAGCTGAAAGAAAAATATCCACAAGGACAAAAATGATTGAGAGATCAGCAACCACTCAGCCTGGTGGACATCAGTCTATGGAATAATTTTCTGAAGGAACAGGTGGAAGTTGAATTTTTGAACCATTAAAAGCACAATGTGGTGAAGTAGTGAAGGATATAGCAGTCATGATTTCCCTTGGACAGTGATTTGGAGTCTTAGGTTGAAGATCCAGAAAGCATTCCTCAGGCACTGCTGACCTTCCCAATACTGATCAGCTGTTACTTAAGTGCTGCTAATTTCCCTTACAGAAACAACCCAGGGTTAAACTGCTGTGTTAAACAGCTGTGCTAAACCTAGAGTTAAACTACTGTGGAACTGTGTCCATTCCCTCTTGACTGACTGCAATTCTCTGTCATGGCAAGAGAAGAGATGGTTTTCAGCTTCTTCAGGTGTATTTCTCTTTGTTTGTTTTCCTATCTGGCACTAGTTCAATATTCTTCTTCAACTGCAGCACAAAGGAGGTCATTCCTTATGTAAAGAAATCTGTTTCCAGCAATCCCCATTGAGAGAGAAGGTGAAGATGTTTTGTTACAACAATACCTCTTGGGACCAATGGAAATCAACCAAATTAGCTTCAGACTGGGATTCCAATAGCAGCATTAGAATATTCCTAGGGTATAACAAGACCAGCAGCTTGTTTTAATATCTTTATAGTTTAAGCCATAGCAGTGTTCAAGAAAAGTGGAAAAAAGCCACACATCCGTTAGAAGGAAAAAGCTTACATGGGATGTGTGAGTGAGACAAAGGTCAGGGATTTTTTAGCTCTGCAGTTGCAAAGGGAATCCAGCTGTTATTTTCCATGCCAGGAGGCCACCCTGACTAACATTAACTGCTGCTGGGAACTTCCATTGCAGGTTTAGATAGTTTTGCACCACTGTAATGCCAATGAAGCCCATAATCTTCCTTCTCACATTTTTATTATGGGAATATATTCTGAGGTAAATAGGAAGTAAAATGTATCTCCACCTTCTGAGATATTACCTGCAAAATCAATGCTAAAAGCCATACTGGAAGGATAAATATTTCATTGTTGAGTCCAAATTTTTTTCCTACTTCTTGATTCTTTGACCACAATTTACTTAATGTTCCTGAATCTTAACCATGGGATGTAAAATTCTGCTCCTTATAGTATGTTTTTCCTACTTCTATCATGATCTATTGCTAATTTCTCCATAGACAGGTGAGAGATGACTGAGTTGAAAAAAATATGTGTAGGAGTAATGCCAGGGGAATGAATTTCAAATTTGTGAAAATGCAAACTCTGTCACATACCCAAGTAGTCACAAACAGCTTGCTGTCAGAAGCAAAGGAGTCTCTAACATGAAGTGCAGAGCTCCAGTATGGATTAATATTTTAATTAATTTTATTGTAGAAATAAATTAATCTTACAGAGACCAGAATCTGTCCATTCCAAAAGATATCAAAATTGCTGTAAGAAAAAGTTAATGAAATGATAAAAATTTGGATAGGAGTTAACTTGATGTTTCTTGAATTAAATACTTGGGGCCAGTCTTATCTCAACCATAGAAAATTATAAGTATTTTTCTTCATTTATTCTGAATTTGCTGGTTTTGGAAGAGACTTAAGCCCTTCCCATAGCCTAAATCTTTCTGGTTCTGTAGCCATGTAAGAGATAGTACTGGGTGTAGAGACCCAAAGAGCGATGAACTGGGATGGTCCTGCTCAGCTTCTATACCTACTTGCAGTGGATTTTTACAGTATTCTCTTTCTTGCAAGGAGCAGTCAGACTGCACAACCATTTTAGGCAAACTGGAGCAGAGGAGGATTTGGAGGAAAGTCATGGGACAGGTAGGGAAAATACAAAAGGAGCATAAGCACTAATAACAAAGATGTTTTGGAGGGGGGGAAAGTGGGTTTCTGGGCCTTTAGGTTTGGCGTATTTTGTTTTTATTTTCTTTGTGGTTTGGTTTGGTTTTCTTGTTAGTTTTGTTTGTTTGTTTTTAATTATTGAATTGTTTGTGTCGGACATCAGACACTTATCTATCAGATAAGGTGTAGAAACGAACATATGAGGCAAAATATTAGTGAGAAAACATGTGGCATAAACAGATGAAAGAGAAATGTATAAGCAGGTGGAAAAAGGGCAGAGGAAGTTTTATTTCTTGACAATTAGATGTGAAAATCATAGGTATAGATGTAACAAAAATTAAAATTGTCTCAAAGCCTACACTAGACGGAATTACACTAGGAAAGGACTAGTCTTTTCTTGTCAAAGTGCAGAAGTCTCTACACAGCACTATTTATCCTCTTATTATAAAGGGAAACATCCTTAATGGATTTCTGTCTTCTCAGATCATGAACTTGAGCAGTGATTTATTTACGCTTGGATGGTTACCTAAAAATATGAAATGCAAATGCAAATGTTTGCATTTGTAAATGTTAATATGACAAGTTAGAGAAGTCACTGTCTCATCCTGATATGTGCAGTCAAATAGGACAAAATAAACTGGGCTTTCATGAACAGAGTGAGATGTTGGGGGAGCAAGTTGCAAAAGTGTAAAGAGACTATGAAGAATTCAGAAGTTGAGAAGGTGATTTTGAATTCCTTCCTTGATAAAACAGAAATGAAGCAAGGGAAAATGTGGTGAGATAATTGCAGGTTCCTGCAACTTGGTAAAAGGCTTAGTAGGTCCAAGAATTATTACAAGGTTGGTGACACTGGCTCTGTTTTCTTTGTAATATGCATAGCAATTATCTTACCATTAGACTGACAATGCCGGATATTTACTCTGCAATCAAATGACAAACCCTACCATGAAGTGTGCTGAAGAGAAGAAATATGGCAAGAGTGATTTGTAACTTTATTCATTACCAAAATTATAATTACTATTTAGCTTAGGGCATTTCTGACACAAGAATGGTTTTTAGAATGGTGTATATGCAAATCACAGACCAAAATAGAGTCATTTCTTCCAAGGAGATTCAATTTTAGACTCCAAGTATTTACCCTGATGATATTCTTGGCCACTTTCCAACAAGTTTGGACAAGCTCCCACTTCTATGAGGAGCCTGGGATAATTCCACTGCACTGAGGAGATGGGATTATTGTCTCCTCAGACCCCCTCCATTGCTAGGAAGACAGAGGAAAAAGCATATCTAAAGGAAAACTGTGAAGTCTGATGAGCTAAAATGTAGTCTAGAGGTATTTATTTTTTCCATTAACTATGAAAGGAGCCTAGGGTGGTCATAATCCTAACATAAGCACCTCTGTTAATTGCATGAAATTAGATAAATAGCACTCAAGCCTGAATTAAAAAGACAAGCAGATTAAAAATAAATTCACCAGCACTGTGCCTGAAAAGATCAGGCTCTGATTGGAAGATCTCCTGTGTATACCACGTTTGTAAAATTATTTGCATCCCCACTCAGCCTTAGTATAAATAACATTATCACTTTCATTGCCTTCATGTATTTTACATTTTATCCCACAAACTCTGAAATCATTAGTTAAAAATTATATCTGCTGCTTGAGAATGAGGTAAATGTAATCAGTGTAGCTTATAGTAAAGTAGTTAATAGCAATGTGTCTTCAATAAATTTGAATTTGGACCATTACTTTTGATTATATGATAAGCATATCAAAAATAAAGATGATAGATTTTAAGATCATAAGACAGCTTCAAAAAGTGAAGTACATCAGTGTTACTGAAGGTGAAATTATATCTTGGAGATTAGTTTCTAGTGAGCAAAAATCTTTTCTCAAAATATTCAAATGACCATTAAATAAGTCAAAACAAAATCTATTAGTGAAAAGGATCCTTAGATCTTCTTTTCCTTAAATATTCAATGAAAAGCTAAAAAGCAAACAAGAGAAAAGGACAAATGTTTATCCTTTCCAAAATTTATAGAAAAATATAGCCACTGAGGATATACACCTCAGCTTCACAGAGCAATGAATGAATTCACAAATATATTTGCATATGCCTCACATCCAAGATTTCCATTGCCTTTCTCCTGGACCCTATTTTTGGAAAAGCAGAGGAGGGTCCCTCATTTCATTTCTCTCATTGAAAAGGCTTCAAATATGAGAATACAATCTGAAAGAAAATGAATCTAAATCAGTAGAAGAGTGGCAGAATGAAAAACCTGACAGAATGTCTCCCATCCCTTGAAAAAAAAATGTGATGACAATCTGATGGTCTAAATTTATGTATCTTTGTTCTCATCCTAAAGAGGTAACATTGATGTATTGAGGTTGGTAAAAAATGACAACATTGGCACAGCTTTGACTTCAAGTTTCCTATTTTTTGTATAATAATAAAATTATGATGGCTACTCAATTACTTTTTTTTTTCCCCATTTCATTTAACAAGTACAAGTTTTTGTAACATCAAATCTTCCTCCTATGGAAAGACCTCATTGTGGACTATTTAATTTTTATTACCCAGCCTTCTTTTTGGTTTTTTTTTTTTGCTTGATTCAGGAAATCACGGGTTATTTGCTGCACCTGTAGAGAGTCTCTTCTAGTGACACTGATGTTTTGCAAGCAATTCTAGTTTTTACAGGTAAAAAAGTTAATTTTTAAGTACTGTCTTACTTTGTACAGCTTTACCCATATTTTTAGCATGGTACAGTCACCATCAGCCTGTCTCCATGCAGTGCAGTGATTTTTGTCCTCACTGCCTTCTCTCCCCGTGGGCTGGGATTCTGTAAATTGTTTCTGGACAGGTTTCAGAGCTCCCAGCTTGTAGCACGCTCTTAATGTACATTCTCAAAAGACTACTGGAAAACAAAGTTTAGCTTTTTGCATCCTTGTCAGACATACACCTTGTTCCCAGAATGTGTTTAATGTATGCCTTTCCACTTCTTTACTCACCTTATGTAAGGGATCTATTCATAGCTGGTTAGGAAGTGAGCAAGCGATCACTGCCAGCTCTGCTCCAAATGTGGTAAGAGAATTCTTTGCTGTTTCTCCCTCCCACAGCAGGATACAGAGTTACATCAGGGGAATTTTGGTTTGGATTGCTTGGAGAATGCAGATGTCTGCACAATGGTGATACCTTGTCAGACTGACACTGTCTAAGGCTGTAGTCAGTAAAGCAAGAAGAGATTTCTTCAGTGGTTGGGACTACAGCTTCACCTAGAAGAATAAAGTAGGATAGCACCACTTCTGAAACCTGAAATGATATAATCAAGCTAATTCAGAATTTCCAGTTTTAGAACTCAAGTCAAGTAGCAGCGCCCTTCTGGGTTAGAGGATATGGAAATCTCATTCCAGATATAAAAGAGAACTGAAAAGTCAGAGCCAGTAAATTTTATCTCCTTGTGTTATCTCCTGACAAAATCAGGTGTGCTTCATAGAAAATTGAAAAATAAATTGGGAAACTCTTGCTTCTGGCCTTCTTGATGCAAACAAATATATGTTTTGAATTATTCATGGTATTTTGAGTAATGGTTTCACAACCACCAACAATTAGACCCAGAATTCACATGGGCAAGACAAGAGTTTTAACTTCAGATTTAGTTTTGCCAGGGAGAATTCTCTGTATAGCATAGGGAGGACTTGGTAATTGATTGACACTTTTTCATAATTAAATATTAAACTTTAAAAGTGGTTAATGGTTTCCAGCAAAGTAAATGTCCTGATTTCCCTTTCACTGAAATCCCTCCTCTAGTGTTACCACTGGTGTCACTGTTGAGCGGCTAGCTGAGGAATGACCCAAGTTCTCAGGCAAGGAAAGAGAGGAGAAGAGAACTTTATTGTTTTGATTTCCATATATATAGAGTTTACAGAGGTGCCCCAGATTGGTCAGCCCGAGACCTCCCCCTAGGCCCAATTGGCCAAGCCCGAACTGACCTAATCTGGAGAAGTTGTTTGCAAAACATCCAAACTTTATCTTGTTTATGAAATATAGCAAAATGTTCCCACGGCAAGGACCTGTGCTAGCCACACACTGGCAGGATGTTCCATTCCTATTAACATTCTTTAAAGTTCAGCCTACACAGTGGCTTTCCCAGACACAATTTAACTTCCTGCTTTTTGCTGAAAAAGAAGGGGTTATAAAACATTTATAGGGTTTGTTTGTAGTAATAAGAGAAGTTCCAGTAGAACACCATGCCACAGGGCAGCAGTTTGCAGGATTCATCCTTAAATATAGCCACTGTTGAAATTCATATACAACATGCAGGTAAATTTAGATACAGGCCAAACCTCTGTCTCATTTTCCAGAAGGAGTTGAAATTATTAATTAGGTAGAAAAGGTAACTCTGCATATTTTCACAATTCAAATTTGTTACCCTGTCCAGAGATATTTAGAAAAATCTGTTGTCTTTCTAAACACTAAAAAATGTGTGTGATATCACTTTGACTTTTTTTCATCAGCTCCCTTTTTAGCAGTTCATCTGGTAGAACACCTTTTGCATAATTAGTTACATCCCAGTTGAAACTGATTTTGTTAGGAATAGGGAATTTTAAACCTCTCTGAGTGACTACTTTTTCATCCTAATGACAACAGTGTGAGTTAAGGTGAAGGGAGCCTGCATCTGGAGTAATGTGTCCAGTCAGGGTCTTCTCAGTACAGAAGAGACATGGAGCTCCTGGAGTGAGCCCAGAGGAGGGCTGCAAAGATGCTGAAGGGATTGGAGTACCTCTATTATAAGAAAAGGCTGAGTGAGCTGGGCCTGCTCAGCCTTGAGGTGAGACAACAGAGCAGGGACCTCATCAATGTCTGTAAGTATCTGAAGGGAGGGTGTCAAGAGGATGGAGCAAGGCTTTTATCAGTGGTGCCAAGAAATAGGACCAGGAGCAACAGGCAGAAACTGATGCACAGGAAATTCCACCTAAACAGCAGGAATAACTTCTTTATCGTGTGGGTGACCATATACTGGAAGTGGTTGCCCAGAGAGGCTGTGGATTCTACCTCACTGGAGATATTCAGAAACCATCTGGACACAATCCTGTGCCATGTGCTCTAGGATGACCCTGCTGGAGCAGGAAAGTTGAACCAGATGACCCACTGTGGTCCCTCCAACTCTGACCCATTCTGTGATTCTGTGAAATAAATAATTTAGGACTGCAAAATTGTTTTCCAAACAAGAAATATTATTTAAGAAAACAATGAAATTTATATATATTTCTGAATGTATTTGTGCACCAATAGAAAGGAAAAGCCTTCAAGAGTATGGAATGGTTCCTTTCTATTAATGTAGAAGAGATTCTATAATAAGCAATTAATTGTGAAGAAACTTCTGTCTCTTTGATAGTGGACATTTGAATAACTTTTTCACACTTCTGTGGGCTGGAAGGAGCACTTTAAGACACAATTCTGGAATTTTGGAATCCAGAATCCAGGCAGAATCCTGATCTCACTGGACTCAACAGAAACTTACCATTGACTTAGACAGAAACTTGTCTCTGTGCTAGATAAAAACAAACTCAGACATTGATTCTTTCTTTGGATATGTCCTTGCCTCCTGGAAGAAGTCCAAGAGGTTCTTTAAGGTTCATGAAACTCATAAGAAACTGTAGCTGTTGCCTATATTAAGGGAAGTTGGGAGAAAAAAAATCAAGCTTGTTTGTGATAAGAGGTTCCTCATAAAATGAGGTGGTGTCCTGGTGCATTGCTTCAAAGCAATACTGATTCAAGGGCACCAGGAATGGGCTAAATTGCACAGAACTCTTGAGTGCAAATTTACAGGAGATTACTTTCTCCAGTGTATAAAATTGTGAAAGAATCAAATACTATATGTTGGAGAGAAGCAAGATGAGATAAAGAAATTGAGGTAATATAGATAAGGTGGAATCTACAGAAGAAATTAAAACTCTAGGTGACATCTCTTGAATGGAGATATCTCCATTGGAGCTCAACACAATTGCAAAGGATGTAAGCATTGCTCCGATGAGCAAAGTAAAGCACAAAAGTATTCAACTTTGCATAATCTGTCAGGTCAGCAAAAAGGACAGACAGCTCCTGAATTCCAGCCCACAAGTCAGTGCTTCAGAGGCAGAGAACTCTGCTTTTACTACATTCAGTCATTTCACACAATTGGGCTTGACACAGTACTTTTGTTATTTCAGTGGGTGGCAATCAACATGCAAAAATTTAAATCGAATCTTTAAAGCTGTTCACCCTTGAAAATGACAAGACTAAGTACTGATGTGGGTGGGGAAGAGAAGGAAAAAGTCCACTCTTTGAGGAGTATAATTTTCTCTCCCAAATGTCTAAGAAAGCCAATCTGAAGCACTGCTCACATATCCCGAGGCTGTCCCTTGTAAGGTGCTGCACATCCCTGCTTTCTTTCCTTTGAAACCTCTGTGTGAGCCATGCAGTGAAAATGAAAATACCAATGGCTTGCCACTATGTCGCTCTAAGTAGGCCAACCAGCTTCCCTTTCTTCTTCCTTGAATTTAACTATTTGACCTTTCCCAAGGTCTGGCCAGTCTCAGTGAGGTATCTGTAAATTAAGCCAGATAAGGATGAAATTATGTTGGAAAGGCATGTTTAAGCTCTCAAGGAAAAGCAGTAATTCTTTCATTATGACAGTTTATGGGCTGCATATATCTGGAGAGTGTCCCTTCAGTGTTAATGCAGTATGGAAGCTCTAGCCACAATGAAAAGTGTCAGGATTTGGCCTACCTTAAAAATGTATTTATGGAATTGGTGGTATTGCATAAAAATGTATTTATGCAATTTTGTGCTGAAGGAGACAGTGGTCCTGTCTCCTTCAGCACAAAATTTTGCTTGCAGAATTGGGATGCCTCACAAGTTCAGAGCCATCAAAACAAGTGCAGTTCAATTCATGATCAATAACTGGAATGGACTGACCAGGGAGGTGGTGGACTCACCGTCCTTGGAGAGGATGACAGGTAGATGTGGAACTTAGGGGTATGGTTTAGTGGTGGGCTTGGCAGAGTTGGGTTAAGAGTTGGATTTGATGATCTTAAATGATTCTCTGATTAAATTACAATTATAATTGTATTCTTTGTTCATACTTGGTTCAGCACTTCAAACTGGACTGAGTACAAAAGGAGGTAATTACCTGCAAAATCTCCCTTTTAGTTTTCCCTAAAACAGCTGAAAAAAATGGCCCATGAATCCATTCATTCATACTATCATGGGATAGGTGTCTGGGATTTCCATAGGAGTCAGTCACACATTAATGTTAAAGTGTCCTTGAGCATAAAGAACAGTAGATATGGTGGTATTTGTAAATATAGATTAATGTTTGACAAAGGAACAAACTCCTTCTTGTGCCACTGGGGTCAAGCATCTTCCATGTGACTGGTCACACAGGTAATAGCTTCTAACTCCTGCACTTCCAACCATGGACTGTTTAATGTAGCATTAAGTGACAAAATCTATATTTAGGATGGAATCTGTCTCCCTTAACTTTAGCCACCAAACAGACTGTCCAAACCAAGTCACCCATCAGTGACCTAAATAGATTCCTACAGTCAATGGATATAGGTCTTATGTAGCTGTCTTTATCACCTGAACCACTTTTTTATCCTGAACCAATTCCTGACAGAAGTTCATCTTCTTCTGCTGTCTTCCAAGAGATCTAGATGATTAGCATAGATCCTCACCATCCAGACAGTCAAAATGAGACTAAATGAATCCCATTCTCAAGGAAAACATAAATAGGAAGTCACTGTGGAATGCAAACCTAATGCATTGAGTTGTATGAGTTGTCAGTTATCAATTGTCAGTTGTAACCCTCCTTTCCCCCTCCTGAAGGCCAGAAACACATGGAAAATTCTCAAGAAGCAGCTGAAGAGGTGTCATAAACCACCAAAACCCCTGAAGTGTCCCCACCCCGCCGACTTATTCCTGAGGCTTTGCACCAGAGGACCACATGTGATGCAAAGTGATGCAACAGATGCAGAGTCTGTTGCAAGAGACAATGTCAAACATGCCCTCCACCAGGGGATGTACGTGACCATTCCCATCTGGCCTGAACATATCCATTGGACTCTGTTTTGTGGGACTCTTTTGTGGGACCACCAAGACCAGAAGAAGAGGGTTGAAAGAATGCTGTTGTGATCCATGGAGTGGTGATATTTTCTACTTAATCTGTCTCTCTGTCACTCTCTCTCCTGCACTCCTCTTTTTCTATTCCATTCTATCTCTCTGTCTCTCCACCTCACATTTACTGTTAAATAAAATCCATACCATTGACTTCGGCCTATGGTCTCGTTTGCACTTTAAT
Organism: Entomyzon cyanotis; assembly: GCA_024500445.1. Taxonomy (NCBI): domain Eukaryota; kingdom Metazoa; phylum Chordata; class Aves; order Passeriformes; family Meliphagidae; genus Entomyzon; species Entomyzon cyanotis. Next base: position 19,323,029 of record JAKEPQ010001009.1, on the reverse strand, counting down.
TCAGGCAGAGGCATCGCTCTAATAATTTTAATAACTGGATTGTAGCAGTTTGGTGAGGACAATTATATCAATTCTTGGCGAGAAGGCATTCTGCAGAAATAGCATTGCTTTCACAATTGCTTTCACAAACACATCACTCTGCCTTTGCTTTTGCTCAAGTTCAAATGTACTGGCAAATCTTCAAGACAGAAATGGACAAGTCAAGAGTTTAAGAAGAGATTAAATACCATGGCAGGGTACCATGGTAGATGGTGATTTTTTCCCTCCTGATGAGTTTTGTCACCCAGAGAAGAAAGAAGATGGAGAAATCATTGAACCATTACATTGTGGATGTGCTTGTGTACATGTAATTAAAAGTCCATTGTTCAGTGTGTCAGTATGCAGATCAACTTGGTTTTGCTGTTGTATTCCATATTTAAAAAATCTTATTTTTCTATTAGACTGTAATAAGTGCTATAAATTCTAATAATTTGTTATTTCTTTAATCTTTGTTCATGGTCTCCTAAGAAGGAAATAACTGTTTCTAAAGTTCAAAGCTTCCTGAATACTTTTGAAGTCATGACAGTATACTGTTCCTAGGGAACACTGTGATCTAGGCAGCTGTCCCCCAGGAATAAAAGTAAATTAATGGGAAAAAAAAATCATAGAGATATAAAACCGTGCTTTCATCAATAGTACATTTCAGTTTTGCTTTATGATATGTCATCTGGTGTGGGAGGGGAAGCAAAGTTGCCTGCACTTTGAAGTGGTAGCACGTTCTGAAGCAGTCATTAATGCAGTTCATACCTCTCCTTATGAACCCAATTCTTTGAGGTGCTCTGTGCAGTCAGGATACCTTGCAAAGCCCAGGCCTGCGCAAGCAGCCGGAGGGCAAAAATCTGACAAAGAAAACTATTAACTGGAGAGCTTTGGTATTGAAAATATAAAATATTTTTGAGTTAAGATGTTATAATTTTCTAGCTTTTTTACAGATATCTTATAGCTAGCCTAGCTTTCAGCAAAGTATCTTACATTCAATTATTTACAACTAAGAAAAGTAGCTTTCTCTTTAGATTCTTTTAATTTCAAGTTGAAAAGTTAGATCATTGGTTTCACTCTTTTTTTTCCATATTTAAATTATTAAGACAAAAAAATCTTTTCACATTATATTACAAATACATGAGTACATTCCTATAAATTTCATCAGTCTACACATACTTTCATAATGTGTAAATGCCTGTCTCATACAGTTATTTCTAATCTTAACAGCCAATTTTAATGTCTCCTTCCATGGCATAAGGTTCCCCTTAGTCAGCTGATGCATAATTAGCACAGTGGCTCTTGTATGATTAAAACCAGTTATTTCCCCTACTGTGAGCACATCATGCAGCTTCCACTGCATTTTGTTTCTTTGAAGGGTCAAAGAAAGTAGAGGACACTACAGAACTGTTAGTTATTCTGATAGATTGTACCTAATTACTTAATGATACTGGTTGACTGTGAGCGATTGAAATGGTTAATAGCTTAAAGCATTGTTAAAATCATCTGGGGACTTTTTCCCACTGTAGTGAACTGCAAAGAAACAGCTGTTCATCTGTGAACACCAAAGCCCATCCCTCGCTGAATATAACTGGAATCTGGACTGTGCTGAGAACTTGAGATAAGATAATGATGGTTCTATTGTCCAGTTATCCCAGGTCTGGGGGGAAGAATGTATTCACAAGTGATACTGGAAGAGAGACTGGAATGCTGGTGGCTCAACATTGAGGGGATGAGCTGCCGATGTGCAAAGTACCTGCCCAGGTGGTGAGGGTGAGAACATCCCTACAGGCTGCAGCTGGATGTTGAATGAGATCAGGAAAGTGGCAAGCCTTGTGAGGTGGGTACTGTCTCTGTGCTCCCTATCCCTGCTGGGGATGTAACAGGCAGCTGTAATATCTGAGAAGGTGTCAAACACTCCTGAAGTGTCATTTCATCATTCAGGCGTCTCGTGATCCACAGCATTCAGTGTGAAACTCCCTGCCACAGGGGAGGTACCTGGGGGTTCCCACCTGAACCTTGGTGAATATAAACCCATCAGCCTTCATTTTTCATGGGTTTTCTTCACCACTCTGATGAGATTTTGAAGTGTCACAGTCCAGGAGGGCTGCACAGGCCGGCTCCCCCCAGACTGGGGTCCCTGGTCTGTGTTATTCCACCGGATCTGGTGCGCCCGGCCCCCGAGGTTCTGCGGCATGGCGCCAGTCTCCAAACCATGTCAATTCAAGCAGGAATATAGTGATGCTAAGGAAAGAACTGGACTCCATCTCTGTTCTGCTAGAGAGGTTTATTTGGGGTGACGGGGAAAAGGGGGTTGCAGGGAAGGAGAAGGGGGAAGGCAGACAAGGCAGGTAGGAGATGCTAGCAGCCCAGAGATGGAAGACCTCGAGCTGATCCAGACATTGACTTATAAAGGGAAAGGAAGGGGAGGTACTGTCTCCCCCTCGAGCCAGTCCCAGGGAGTCTGAAGGGAAGACAGGCATAGAGAACCCACCAATAGATTTTGGGGTACAGCAGAGCATATTTCAAAATGAACCAATGGTATACAAAGCAGAGGGACAAAGGAGCACATGGAATCCCAAAACCCCACGTTGCTACAGGATTTCTTCTAGAACTTGACAGATTCAGTCTGCAACTGCCCCTTTGACCAACAGCCATAGAAATTTCAAGCCTTGTCATGGGTTCTAATTGGTGGTGACTGTACACCTTTTTACTGTTATTCCTTCTCTTTCTTTTCCCTATTTCTTTCTATCCAAACCTCACATTCCCTGTTAATAAAAATCTGTACTATTGACTTTGTCATGTGGTCTTATTTACACCTTAATTTGGGCAGAGGCATCTCTCAAACAATTTTAATAACCTGATCATAACATTGACATATATGATAGTTATTGCATTGCAGTATTTTAACTGATAATGGATAGTGCAATTTAGCCAAAATAGAAAACTGCTTGGAAATAAGCTCAATGTCTCCCTATTTTGTACCCTCTGGAAGGGCAGTTTTTACCTGAGACCTCCTAAAGACCTAAGAAATTCAAGTGTTTTCCTTGTATGTTTTCTATGATAGATTCTGCTTTGAATTAGATTCCATTTAGGATTGGCTCTCACAGGTCAGAGCAACACCTACTTAGACACCCATACAGAATTTCCAAAGGAGAAAATCAGAATAGGGAATGCAAGTAGATGAACTTTCACAGATGCCCTTCCTGCTTCCAGCAATTTGGGTGTTAGATGATTCCTTAGGTAATTCTATCTCTGTATTAATAATCACAGATGGACTCTTCTATATCTGTTTCCAACCCTGTCACATACTAGATGTTTGTCAACCCTGTCATCTACTGCAACCCTGTGGCAGGGTAACTACAGATTAGTTACAAATCGCAAAATAAATTCCTCACTTCCTGAAAAACCTTTTAGTTTCTATTGAAGCTTTTTTATTCTGTTATTGGAGGAGACCATGAACATCTGATCAGATTCACTCTTCATTATTTGCTTCTTATGCTATTCATTCTAGTCAAATTACTTGATGATGTACAGAATTGTCTTACCTCTTTCCTCATATTCACTTCTTTTCCATGTCATTACCTGTTCTATAAATACACTTCTCATACCTAAGCCACTTCATAACTTTAATTATCCTAGATGTCCTTTGCTGAAAATGCTCAAATTCTACTAATTTGGTACATTACAGAGAAAGCAAATATTAAACTGAGATTTCTCACTTTATTGCTGCAGTTAAACATAGAAAACTGGACAGTAATATAAATTTGTTATATTTCATTATATTGAGTTTGCATGCCAAGGTTTTGTTTCTGGAAGGGGCTACAGGGGTGGCTTTGTGAGAGGCTGCCAGAAACTTCCCCCATGTCCAACAGCAAAAATGCCAGCCAACTCCAAGAGGGACCCACCACTGGCCAAGGCTGTGTCCATCAGCAATTCTGGTAACATATTTAAGGAGGGGAAAAAGTTGCTGCACAACTGCAGCCACAGAGAGGAGTGAGAATATGTGAGGGAAGCAGCTTTGCAGATACCAAAGTCAGTGGAGAAAGAGGGGGAGGAGGTGCTCCAGGTGCCAGAGCAGAGGTTCCCCTGCAGCCCATGGTGAGGCAGCTGTGCTCTTGCAGCCATGGAGGTGCACGGTGGAGCAGAGATCCACCTGCAGCCCTTGGAGGACCCCACACTGGAGCAGGTGAATGCCCAAAGGAAGCTGTGAACCCATTGGAAGAGCAGAGTGGAGCAGACTTCTGGCAGGACCTGTGGCTCCATGGAGAGAGTAGACCACTGTAGACTAGCTTTGTCAGCAGACTTGTGACCCTGTGGAGACCCCTAACTGGAGCAGCCTGTTCCTGAAGGACTGCACCCTTTGGGAGGGACCCACACTGGAGGAGTTAATGAAGAACAGCAGCTCATGGACAGGACTCAGGTTGGAGAAGTTTGTGGAGGACTGTCAACCGTGGGAGGGACCCCACGCTGTAGCAGGGGAAGTGTGTGAGGAGGAAGGAGCAGCAGAGAAAAGGTGTGATTCTGTGACTGCAACCCCCCTTCCTCTCCTCCTGTATCAGTGCAGAGAAGAAGGTCGAGAAAATCTGAAGTAAAGTTGAGCCCAGGAAGAAGAGAAGGGAACGGGGGAAGGTGTTTTTTAAGATTTGATTTTATACCTCATTACCCTCCTCTGACTTGACTGGCAATAAATTAAAGTAATTTTCCCCAAGTCAAATCTGTTTTGCCTGTGGCAGTAATTGGTGAGTGATCTCTCCCTGTCCATATCTCAACCCACCAGCCTTTTGTTAGACTTTTTCTCTCCCCTGTGCAGCTCAGGAGAGCAGTGATAGAGTGGGTTTGGTGAGCATCTGGCTTCCAGCCAGGGTCATCCCACTGCTTACAGTTAGCTTCACTTTTGCTTCTACACGTCACCCTCTATTACGTGAAAGGGAAAATAATATGCTCCTTTAATTTTTGCAAATTATCCTTGCTAGGCATTCAAACTACTGAATATTGAAAAGGTCAGATGGCTATAGTTCACCAGTGTAGTTTATGATATATCTCATGAATGCTAAGAAAGAGCACACAGGAGAAAAAAATGTAAACTCCATGAAAAAAGAATTATCAAATTAACCCAAGGATGGTGTCCATCAGGAATAATAGTTGACTTCTAATTTCCTGTTTCATTTATGGTCGATTTAGATGACAAAACTAGAACTGTCATTGAAATATTTTACAAATATTGATTAATCTATACTTTAATTAACTAAGTATTCTTATGAAAAAGCAGAGAATGTGGTCAACTTCCAGTTAGAGCATATACTCTTACTTAGATTAAATAGTTTACTCTAAGTGATAAAGGAGGCATAATTAGAAGGAATTAGAATCCAGAAATTAGAAAATCCAAAGATTTCTTCCTACTATACAAATGTGTAATATCATATTTTTAGAACAATTTGATGAGCAACAACCCTCAGATTCTGCTTCTAGATTCAAAACTTCATTGAAGTCCTGCTGAAGCTACCATTCAAACTGCTCTAAAACAAAATCAAGGTCATAGTGATTGTTTCTGTCATTATGTGAAACTGCACTTTGCTAATGCAATAAACTAGTACAGAGATCAGTAAGGCTGCAGGTGCAATTTCTGATTTGAATCTTTTATGTTCCATGACTCAGTTCCTGGCTACCTGAGGTAACACCTTTTTCTCAAGGACATATTGTTATGGTGTAGTGCGATTGAGGTGCTTGAGCCAGGGACTTTCTCATATAGACAAATATGAGCTGCTCAAGGTGTAGTCTGCAAGGGATACTTCTATTCTTATCTCACTTCTAATCATCTATAACTTAGAAATAACTCTTCATGGGCCGCATTGTCTTGGTTGAAGACAGACTAAGATAGTTTGGGGAAAAGGAGTAGGAGCTAGAGAGACAGGCATGAGTTAATTCTGCAGTGTGTTAGTTTAATATATCAACTTAAAACCAACTACCATCATAGTTTCTATATGTGAAATTCATTTTTCTTTGAGTACAGGGGGTGAGAGAATGGAGAAAATGATTACTGGCCCAAAACAACTGAAGGGGAGTGTGGCAGGGCAAGTTCTGCCAAGGTGGAATGGTGCTCTGCTCCACACCACACCCCTGGGGTCTCTAGTCCAGCCCTGGAGGGCTGTCAGTCACTGGCACACCTGAACCAATGTCCCACATGCCTCCCCCAGAGCACCAGCTGAGCCCTTGAAATGTGGGTATGTAAGGTTGGTTGGGCAGAGTTTGCTAAGTCAGTGTTTGGTGAAATGGCTTATTTTGATTGGATGATTTATTTTTAATTTGGACAAATTTCTGGTCTTCTAATGTTTGCCAGTAAAGTTTGCTTTTTAACTTCCTGAGAACATTGTAGCATATCTCCTCTGCGCCCACTGCAGTGACAAGTAGCACCACAAACACCTTTAAAGTCACCAAGCAAGGGGCCTAAGAAGGGGTAAGGTGTTTTTTAGAGAGAGAGAGAGGGAAACATATCATTGCATTTAAACAGGAATTGAATGCATAATGTGATGTATTTCTAAATGGCTTTAGAATTCCAAATACAGTTTGCAATGAAATGATATCTCTAAATGTAATCACAGAATTAGCACCAATGGACTATTTCATACCCATGTGCATCCACTGGAAAATGGAATTTCAATTATTACGTGTGACATCTTATTAAAATTTTCTATTTTAATATATTTTTTCCTCAGCTTTCCTGTCCTAATACTCACAAGAGAAACTTTTTCTTCCTTGTTTTTGTTTATTTCTGAAAGGATGGAATTCAATTACCATTTTTTCATATTGAACCACTCTATCATTATAACCTACCTTCTTCTTTCTAAGCTCAAAACATGTATTTAGGTGAAAACATTGACATCCTTCAGAGATATTTTTGTGATACTTTATATTTGATTGGCAGGGTAGCACAATAGTGATTGAGCAATATAAATAAACAACAATAAATTCCAGTGAAACTGAGTCTCAGTAGTAGCAAAAGTCTATTATTGCAGGTTGATAATTGACAAAATTGATTAATTTAGTCATTCTGGGGTCTGGACAGTTTTATATGTATTTTGGATCAAACCTTATTTAAGGTATGCTACGGAAAAAAATCCTCCTGCTTATACATATCAGTGCAATAAGTCCCCCAGAAAAATACTTTTGAATACACATTTAGGAAGACAGATACAAGTTTTAAAAGACAGAGCTATGTGTGAAATGTTGCTGTAGTGTTTCACCAAAAAAGTCTCCAAAGAATTCTTCAAGCACTGGAACTAGAGCCAAAGTGAAAGCCCCAGAGAAGCAAAACATCTTGTCAGCAATCATATTTTGCTATAACCAGCAATCTCAGAGCTCTTAATGTGAAACCACTGATAAACACTGACCATTCACCTTGTGGTACCCTCACAAGATGCAATGGTCTTTCTGATTGCTCCTACTTTGTGGCAGGGTGTTTCAATGGCAGCAGGATTCATGGAAGTGAGGGAGAGGACTCTTCTATAATGATGCCCCGCAAGATAGAGAAAGCTGTAGCTCTCAACTGTTTCAGGACAAAAGATTTGTCAAATAACTAAAATAATGACTCTGAAGATAAAACCCTGTCCCTGGGACTTGGGGTGAATCTCAGGCAGTGTCTTTGCAGGGCAAAGACACTGCTTCATCTCATATGACAGAGTGGGGAGGACCTAAAGCAAGCTCTGTTTGTGGGTCAAAATACTCCTTATGCCTTGTACTGACATTAAGTTATGCGTAGAAGTCAGGAGTCTGAACTGAGGAATTGATCCTTGAAATGGGCAGCAGCATCAGAACATATTAAACTATTCTTTCAAGGAAGAAAACACAAAGGACTCAGTCAAGTTATTCTAACTGCAATTTAGTAATCTTTATGAGGAGATCCTGGAAGGGGACCAAGATATCAAAGTATCCTACATTTTCTACAGTATTCTACAGAAGAATTTTGTCACCAACCTTAAGGTGAAAAACAAAGCAACAAAGTACTCAGAGTTTGTCTGTGACTTTACTATTGAAATTGAATTTTTTTAAAAGACTAACATTACAAAATTAATAATTTTAGCTTTTGTTCCAGATAATTCCCCCACATGATTAAACTCCTGTACAGTTCTGTACCTGGAAACAAAGCTCACTTTTTTGATTGTTATAAAAGTAACCAAACCTGAAACTGAAAAAATATATTTTGCTACCAATTAATTTTCTTCAAAACTAAAGTAATAATCAAAGATTTATTCTGTTTGCAGCAAAAGGTACCCTACCTAGAGTTTGGATCATGTTCTGTGGTCTCCAGAATGCAAAATAGCACAGCAGGGAGCATTGGCCAAATACCATGAATAACTAATTTTAAAATTCCTCATTCTTTGAGTTTTCATGTATGTGTCTTTCATCTCAGTTTTGTTCAGGAGTAAGACCCTTTCAGATGCTTGCTCAGAGTCATGTTATGTTATCAGAAAGAGGAAGTATACAGAAAATTACAAGACGTTATAGTATGCTATAATAAGATAAAGTTAAGCTCTTGTGTGTTATGCTTTGAATAAGAGGTACAAGAGTATTTGCCCTACACATTCAATAGTATTAGATACCACACAAGACTATTAACGTTTCCATTTTGACCTCATAAATATATTCAGGAAGCAAATTATCTGCTATTAACACACCCACTTTCTGTCCCCCGCTTCCCAAACAGATTTGGCTTAGTGCGAATGTAGGATGGGGTAATTTGACTTTTGCAATCACAGCAGACAGCTGTGAATGATACATGACATGAAAATGAATTATCTCTGCTCTTGCTCATTGAGAGCAGAGAGCACTGTGCAGTTATTATGCTGTGTTGTAGTCTGTGCTTGACAGGTATGGAGTACAGGGAGATAAAATAAGCCTTTACATCAAGTTTTATTAATTATTCTTCTACATACAGAAAAATATCTTTATATAAATATCATATTCCTTAATTTTTTTTCTATCTCTCCCCTCTCCCCATTCTTCATCACTGTGAGATAATTTCACCATGATCCCAGTCATTCAGGCTTAATAGCAGAGTACTAAACTTGACCCCCTTTTTCCTTTCCCACCCACTGCAAGAATGTTGTTAAATGTCACAAGTTATCCCTCAGTAAGATAAAGAAGCTATATAATTTCTTTTCTATTTCAGCTGTTAAAGTTCTGATAATTTATCAAAACTGTCTTATAATCTCTCCTCTCACCTGATTCAGCTTTCTTTTTTTCCTCTTTGGCTTTAAACTTCAAGCCTTCTGATTGACTTTTTTCTCAGCTTAGCCTCATTATTCCCTTTCATATATAGAGCTCCCATTTCATTGATTTTGGGACCCTCTGTGCTTTCTTTGTGAGATACAATCTCCCTGTTACATCTTGTCACTTCAACATATTCTATTCCAAGCTGCTAATGGTTGCTTGGCATTCCATTCCTTCTGCTCTCTGGCCCCTTCATCTTTTCTCTCTATCTACAATTTTGCAATTCAGCACATTCTCATTTTATTTCTTTCCTCTCCTTTGAGCTTTTCAAATCTTGACTAACTTACACCAGAAATATTTTAATTATTTGCTAATACATTTTACTTGTTCTGATCTTACTCTGTGTCTCAGGTACAGAGTTGAACAATCTGTGAGATTTACCCTTTGTTATGAACTCAAATTATAAATAAGGGCAAACAAGAGTGGTTTTGCAGACTTCTGTGTTAGCATCTGAGTCAGTGAGCCATGCTTGGTATCTGTAGTTTGAATAATTGTTTGAATTATCCAAATAATTCGTAAAGCATAATGAGAGCACAGAAAACTTTTTTTTTTTCCCCCCGGATGCTTTTTGACAACTAGTTTTAGAAAAAAATCAACTCCTTGCATAATGTAGTAAACATGACAAACAGATGCCTGTAAACACATTCATTTCAAATCTGGGTGTCCATAGACAGACTCCTAAAATTTCATGTAGACAGTCACATGAGCAATCTACTCTGAAGTGTTGAGCAGTCACATCTCACGGTGACTACCTGACCTGCCTGGTTTCTCTTTGAGTGCACCCCATGATTTCACATGACCTACCAGCCACCAGAAAGACCACCCTGCCTGACCAGTCCAGGCCAACACTTGTGTCTGCTCCTGAGCAGACCCTGGAAAGTATCTGATTTCCAAACAAACCACTCTGATGTGCTACAGTGAAAGCAGCTTTTGCAGTAGCATGTGAGAGGCTACATTTTCATTTTGTGTATTGCTGTCTTGTTTGTGCTCCTCCTATTTGTGACTCCAGAGGGTCAGCCTCAGATGAAGTGTCGTGGTCCTCTGCATGGTGTGACCCATTCTGTACAAGTCAACAACAGGTAAGGGAGGGTAAAGGTTTTGTCTCCACTTCATTTGTTCTGTTTTGGCTCCTGGACCAAAAAGATGTTGCTTCTAGCTTATTTTGCCACCTGCCAAGCCCTCTTTCTTTCCTGTGGATCTGCAGAGTGGAAGATCCTTCTATGTCTGTCCATCCACACACCCTGGTGTGAGGACTGCATCATCTGCATGGGACATGCCATGTGTGATGCAGGAGTAAGGTACCAGTCAAATGGAAGTAATTTTTTGCTTTCTCAGAAGGAAAACAAATGACAGATCTAGCTGTGCCTGACGCTTCCTGAGCACCAGAGAGTCTCTCTCTCCCTCTAGGGAACCTCAGGTTAATGAGATGGAAAATGCAGTCAGCAGATTCCGTGCCATCAGAAACCACCACACTTGCACAAACTGCCCCCCTACCTCTGAACTGTGCCTTATTTCTAAAGCTAAAGGACTCTTAATACCAGATTCTTAGCTCAGTTCTGATTTGATTTTTAATATCTTCATTCTGCCCTTCATACTAATAGTATTTTTAAAAGGAAAAGCAGAGGAGGTTGTCTCAGATACCAAAGTCTCTACAGTAATTTTCAGGCAGAAAATCAAATTGCCTGTGGGCTGTAGATTTTCATAGTGCGTATGCATAGCGGAGGTCACCTTTAACATTAAGGGCATGAATCTCATTTTCCCTCCATCATTTGAGCTTTGGTGTAACGTCATTAATAACCAGCAGATTCACACTGACTGATCTGTGGGGTTACTAAGACCATTAGTTTGGCCCAGACCCTGTATTTAAAGTGTAACTAATGGCAACAAAAACTCTTAACTGTGCTTTAGAGAGAAAATATAATAATGAAAAGCTACTGACAGCTTCTAGGAACCATACCAGACTGCTTACTTAATTTTATACAAAATTCTCTCATTGTTAGATCTCACAATTATATCTTTCTGAGAGGAAAATTAACCCATTAGCCCCATTTTGCAGACAGAAGTGAGGTTCTAAGGGATAAAAGGACTGTCAAAAGTCATTCCAAGGGCAAAATTACACATTTTTTCATTCCCCTTATAGTTCATTATACTTAAAATATGACAAGCTGGATCCTCCAGAGAGAAGGTGGAACTGCAATAGTATTGGACATTGAGAGAGGAAGCAGAATGAAGTCTGGCTTTTGAGCTTGGTTTGAATTTTGATACTGGAAAGACAACAAGGTTAAGCAAGCTTGCACAGAGAGAAATCTGTTTACATTTCTAGCTACTTGGCTACATACAGAGTTCCAAAAATCCCAAAATATTAGTCCTTTGTGTCAAGGAGCTATTACAGAAAGAGGTTGCAACATGAAACAGTCAGAACCTGAAAATTTCCTGGATAAATAAGAAGGGTGTCAAATCTAGTGACTGCTAGAGTCATAGACTCAAAACATGCCCTGTTTCAGCTGCTGTGTTTACACTAAGAAGCATTTGACTTTGACACTGAGGCTTTGTGTTCTGCTGAGCAGCTGTGAGCTGCTCTGTCACACCCCAGCTACACTCACATACCCTTGGAGTTTGCTGGGAGAACTCCGAGCCGAATCGGCTGCTGCTGGTAGATGCTTTCTCTTGACATTTTTGATTGTAAAAAAAAGAGCTATACAAAAAATAATTGCAGCAATGAGTCATTCCAAACTCATGACCCTTTTTGATAACACTTCTAGAGTCTAAACAAACCAGCTGTGATATGCAGTGTGATAGTTCAATCTGCTCTATAACAAGGTTTTTGAGTACTTCCCCAATGCTCCAGTTACCAGATCCTGCTTAATTCAACTCCATTTCTGCCAACATCACCCTAATACTGACTGTGCTGAAGCATCTGTGCCTGCACTTTCCCTCCATCTCAAAACTTCCCAGGAAAAAACAGTCAAATTCAGCTATAGAAGTGGTAGAGCCTGATAAAATTTATTTCTAATTCCTCTTTTCATAGCTACTTCCCTCCACAGATTAGAGAAACCATTTCTTTGCAGCTTTCCAGAGTATCACACCTTTCATACATCAGACACCTCCATTTGGATGTGTTCTTTATGGACTACAGCCAGCACTTCTATGGCTAGATGTTGTACACAATTTCGCTGCCTGCTGTTCTTGAGATTTGTGGATTTGTGGGTTTCTGAAAAGATTCCCTGTGCTGTTGAAAGATATTTGCTTTTCTTGACTCCTTGCATTGATGCTTTTCAAAGCAGTACAGTGACTTGCAAGGATCTGTAGACCAAGGTTAAAACCACAGGGCTTAATCACTTGGGTGTAGCAGTAGGGTACCTGGAGACAGCAAAGTATGCAAATCGTTGACACTTTGGTTAATGGCTTTCTATCACAAGCCATCATTCTTTTAGCCAAAGCAATCTAACTGATCTAACTGACATTTATGGTTGTTGTGATACAGTAATGTATCCATGTGGAGTATTTCCACATGTGGAATGCACTCATCTGGGTGTGTATAAAGCTTTGACTTTTGATATGATCATGTTCCTTTTGTCTTAGCTGCTGTGACTGGCACAGCCTATCACTGTTATCTGTCTTCTTCTTCAGCATTTTGGTACATCTGATTTTGTGCAATGACTTTCATTCCTTGCACCCAATAAATCACATTGCACAATGTGCACATACAATGGCACAGAATTGTACTTTTATAAACACTAAATTTTATCCAATTATTTCTGAATTTTCCAACAGTAGTGTTTCTAGTACAGATAGGCAAAACCTTCAACATGGACTTGCTTTTTTGACAGTTTACCTTTAAATCAAAATCTGCACATTATGTCTTGGTTCATTTTTACTGCTGGATATATTTTCTTGGGAGATATTATGTGCATTAAAATTGAGGAAAAGTGATGCAAAAGGTGTGTAAGAACAATTAACAAAGCTGTGATCAGTTAAGTATTAATTGTTGCTGGCTTTCAGCTACAGTAGAGACAGATTTTTCAGGGGCTATTTACACACACACTTTAAGCAAATAGCATATGCTACTTTATAAATCTGAATTTATATCTAACTGAATCTAACACAGCCAGCTTACAATCATATAGGTTCTACTTCTAAGGTTTACAGTGATTCAGATCATCACTTCTAAGAATCATCGTTTTCTGCAAAAACAAATTATGTTCTTTATGGTCTTTTGATTGTGTAGACTGTATTTGAGTTTCCTGAACATGTGCTATATATTTACATATTCTTCAATAGTAATGTTTTCCCTGCGTTGAAGATTATTAAAAAAAAAAAAAAGGCAAAACAAAGAAGCTCCACAAAAACCAAACTACCAGAAAATACTGACACAAAAAATAGGCAAAGCTTTTATTTTCTCATACAGATTTAGCCTTTACAGTGTTTAACATCCTGACCTTTTCCCCCCTATGTAATATCAGAATGAGGTTAGAGCTAACTAGAATTTAATTTTCTGTGTCAAGTGAATGTCCATAGCTATTAATCCTGACAGAACACATTTTGGTTTACATACTTTTGAAAACAGACCTTTAGGATTTCTGCGAAGCACATATTTCATCAGGATTCATCCCAAGAACATTAGTTTAAAAAGAGGCAGGAAAGAATTTCCATTTCAATTTCCTATGACTTAGGCATCTGTTTTTGTTTAAAAACAGAAATTCTAATATTTCTCAGAAAATAAAATTACTAAAAGATCATTTGGCCAGTCTGCAATGTTTGTTACTATCAAGTTGAAGCAATCTCATTAAACTTTTAATGTGAAATGAATTTTGAAAGGTTTCATTGTGCAGAAAGTTTGGGGAAAGTTTAAAAATTACGGAAGCTTTATACCCTCAGAAAAAAGTTTTAGCAGTAAGAACATGATTTATTATTGAGTGCTCCCCTATTTTTGCAGTGATAATGCTCTGCTAAGAGCTTCCTGAGGGAGGGAGCATTTCTTGGAGGGTGAATGTCCTCAGGCCCTCCTAACCCACAGGGGAGGGTCTTCTGAAAGTACTTTGGGTTAAGTTGGTGCCCCAATAAGCCACTAAGTCCCACCCAGCCACTTCCTCACTCCCCACGACATCCACATGGGAGAGAGAATTGGAAAGGTAAAAATGAGAAAACTTATGGGTTGATATAAAGACAGTTTATAGGTAAAGCAAATGCTGCACATGACAGCAAAGCAAACCAAGGAATCCATTCACCTCTTCCCATGGGCAGGCAGGTGTTCAGCCATGCCCAGGAAAGCTGGGCTCCAGCATGCCTGACGATTCCTTGGGAGCACAAACATCATCACATCAAACATCCCCACTTTCCACTGTCTTCCCCAAGCTCTATATGCTGAAGAGGTATGGTCATATTCCATAAGGTATGGACTATCTCTTTGGTCATTGTGGGTTGTCTGTCCCTGCTATGTCCCCTCTCAACTTCAGCTATTTACCCCCTGACTCCTTGTGGGTGGGAGAAATGAAAAACAGAAATGGCGTTGGGCCTGTTCTGTGCAGTTACTAAAATATCCCTGAATTATCAAAACTGTTTACAGCACAAATTAAAAACACAGCCCCATACTAGGATCACAGAATCAGAAATATAAAATAATTTAGGTTGGAAAAGACCTCTGAGATCCTTGAATCCAGATCAGGATTGTCAAATCCACCACCAAACCGTGTCCCCAAGTGCTACATCCATGTCATCCAAATACCTCCAGGGCTGATGACTAAACTGCTTCCCTGGGTAGGCCATTGCAATAATTGATAATACCAGTTGCTATGATGAAAATTAACTCTACCCCAGCCAAAACCAACACATAAGTAAAGGCTGTGCATGTATGCAAATTGCATAAAAAACTCATTTTCTTATCATCTTGAAAACTCTCTTACTCTACTGCCTGTCTGAATCTGTCAAAAAATGTTGATTTACACCTATGATGATATCAAAAGACCATCTTGGCTGTTACCCTGCCTGGACTGCCAAGGTACCCTCACACTCTGATCTTATCTTTCCTTAATGGGCAACCTAAGTTCTCTATTTCACTTTATAAATGGTAGAAGAATTTACTGCAGGATATTGATTCCTTCTGGTTGATCACGAAGAAAAACAGGAAGAAATACTAAACCCATATTATTGAAATGAATTTTTCTTTTGCCAATAATTTTAGCAGTCTATGTACTCTTCCATAGATACAGTAGCATATGTTTCCTAGCTTCATTGCTATATTTGAGTAGACTGAAATATCGGATGATAACTAAATAAAATATATTATTTTTGCCCATTTCACCTACCTAAAATATATGTCTATGTTGCTATTTCTTTGTAAATCCTTTGTAAACCCAAAAAAAGTCCAAAGGAACTATATCAACTGTGCAAAAAAAGATCTGGAATAATCCCAGCAAGAACACTTTTATTATTCAATTGCAAAAGTTAATCTGCTGAATTCACAATTTTTACACCCTAAAAAAGACTACATAGAAAATCAAGACAACAAGCGTAAACTCACCATATAGTAGATAAATACTTTGTTTTGCCTGATATTCTTTCCTTAAGTCTTCAGAAAGAAATGTTCTTGTTCTTTTTGTCAGTTTCTTTTCCTCTGTTTTTACATTGCAGTAAGGAATTTCCTGCAAATTCAGTCTATAATTCGAGCTAGTGCTTACTACACATTTGCACTGATTACTGTAAATGTCTCCAAAATTAATATTGACTGAGGATAGAAGTAGGTTAAAAAAATCTGGGAGGTGAATGTTCAAGTAAAATTCAACCCCAGTTTCTTTCAGCTGAGAGCATGATCTAACCAGGCTTTTCATCCTGAAGTAAAATCCTGTTTCTAGCTGAGTATTTGTTTTCAAAACTGCTCTCAGGAGAATGTGCTTTAAATCACAGCAACGTCCTCTTTTGCACAGTGGAAGTAAGGCAACTGATGTCTGTCCCATAAAAGACACTTCAAGCACATGCTCCAAAAATGGTCCCATGTTAACTGCAGAACATCATCTCCTGGGCTACTTCTCACATGTTTGTACCAGCCTGCTTCTGGTCTTGAGTCACGCTGTTGTGTGGTCATCTAAAAATAAGTCTCTGGACAAAAAAAAGGATGTTTTTATCTTCACTGTTGTCAATCACATTAAAATAGGGGAAGAAAATGGACTTAATCTCAAAATAATGAAACCAGATTTGGTTCAGACATAATTTAGGGATTAGCAGCAGCTGAACCTGAGGCCATCGTGTTTTCTTTTTAATTGCTAATCATCAGAAATTGCTCTCACTTGATCATTATTACTCAATTAAATAAAAATATGCTAATGGCATAAAATTATAACATTCAACCACTGTCTCATAAAGTTTTGTCTAAATAATCACTTATGCCCAAGAATTTTTTTATTAAACACCTTGTGTGAGCTATGAAGAACAGTCAGATATGCTGTATACTTGTCATACTCTGTGTTTCCTTATATTTACACTTTCTTTAAGTTCTATAAAATATCACATAAAATAAATATACAGAATGTAGACTTCACAGAAGACTTTCTATTAAATACCTGCCTTTCCTAAACTGTCCCCATTATTGAAAGTAAATATATTCTACCTGTATATGGAAAACCAATTTTCTTTAGACAAGGAAAGCACTGCTTTTTCAAGAACTCTTCAAATAGATTGCACTGGTTTTTGTTCACTGTCTGCTTGCCTATTTACATACCCCTTCAGTTGCACCAAATAGACAAGATAAGCTGGTCATTTCTTTCTCAAAGATAATGTGAACCTTAAAAGAAAATCTAGTTTTGGAAAACTTGGATTATTTAAATAGACTTATCTCCTGAATTCCTTTAAAATGTATTTTTTGGATTAGCTTCCAGATTTTAGGGGAAAATATAAGCGTTTTAGCACACCTTTCAGAGACTCAAATATATCATTAAACAGGGGGAAAGGTCTTCGGAGCAGGTTATGCAAGTAGGACCACTTAAATTTAATAAACAACTCACAAAGACTATGATCAATCTTCTTTATAGCTCTCCTTTTCCCTGGAAAAAGAGTATTTCAGAGGGCATGGTTAAAGTTGATGACAAAACCAAGCAATAAGAAAGAAAAGTCGATGAGTGACCCTGAGATGAGCTCTTGGTCAGAGCATGGTGCTAACAACAGCAAGGTGTGCGTTGATCCCCGCATGGGCCATTCCCCTGAGAGATGGACTCGATGATCCCTGTGGATCCCTTCCAACTCAGAATATTCTGCGATTCTGAGTTGCATAAGGGACTGAGAAAGAAACAAGTCATGGTTTTGTTTGCTGCCTGAGTGCTGTCAGCAAGCTCCTCATAAGTTATCAAGCAAGAAACTAATATGTGACAAAAGAGAAAGGTCACTCCCCAAAACAAGTCAGCAAATGTTCAGAAAGGTTACACATTACACTGACAGTTGTGGACACTGTACTTATTCCATGGATGAGCAGTGAGGCAGTGAGGTTTCATTAAAACCAGAGTGATGTTATTAGACCTTTATAATTTGACTGGGATATCTGCAGCAGCATTTTACATAAGCTCAAGCCTATGAAACAGGCAATGAGGGAACCAATAAGTAGTGAATTACAATAATCAATATGTGAAATGACAAAAGCATTAATCAACTTTGCAGCGGTGTCCTGACCTAGGAAGAGATTAGTTTTATATAGATCACATAAATGCTACATAAATTACATACTGGGCCAAATGAATGGCTCATGTAACTCAATTGCTGATATATGCAGCTGGTGACACATTTGGATCCAGAGATGAATTTGGATGATTATATTTTGACATGATATCATACTGAGTCAGGCAATTAGCATAACAACATTTTCACAAGGACTTTTTTAATGTAAAATTTATGTAGATTCAGCTGTGCCATGCATTTTTCTTGTTTGCAAGGGGCATTATGTTGCTCCACAAGAAAAAGTCTTTGCTGCAAAAGTTTTGCAGGCACAGGTACCTACAGGTGGATAAGTTTAGGTTTTTGTATTCCATTACTGGAAACAGGAAAATTATGCTCCTTTTTAAATTTTTTTTAATTGAAAGGGATATCCCTTTATATTTATATATATATATATATATATATACATATATACATAATGAAATGATAAATCAGACAGGGGACCATTTGCAAGTTTTAAAAAAATTTTAATGCAGCAAGAGAAAATTAGTGTTAAAATTTGTGTGCTCCAATAATCCTTTTGGAAACCACTTTTGTTTTATCTATTTGACAGAAGTGATGCAAAGGTAGCAGAGAGGATGATTGTTACCTCACTGTCTTAAGTCTCATTCCAAGTACCTGAAATGCATACATGTTTATTGCAATTATTTATACGCTTGATATAAAAAGTATGGGACCTGTTGGACAACATTCTTACAGAAATGTTTTCAGGATGGATTTAAATGAAGCAGCTTTTAGGATATCTCTTCATTAAAGCTCGTGTAGAATAGCAAGAGTGATAACTATACTTACAGAGCCATTCTGATTTTATCAGCTCGCTTTTGGGATGGATGAGAAGAGTGTTTCAAGTGCAAGCATTCTCCTTCAAGAGACAGGACAGGAACAAGTCCACTTGCTTCATCCTCCAGTGCTGAGATAAATGACTCAACACATACACAGTGCCAAATTCTTACAGAAATGAAAGCAGGGGGTGAACATGCACAGCAACATGGCTGCTTTCCCTAGGTGCATCTCTCTCAGGAAGTACAAGCATCTTTGGAAAGGAAGCAAGAGAATAAACATAAACAGTAGACAAGAGGAGATTTTTTTGCTAAAAAACAGAAATGGCTGTTAAAATTGTGAGAGACTTGTCTTGCATACTGCTGGTTCAGAAGGATATACAGTATACAGAAGAATAGTCCTGCATGGATACCCAAGTGAATTTACCAGAAACAAGTAGATTTGAAACATCTTCAATATACCTTTATTAAATCCTCAACATTTCCGTGGTCTGTATGTTAAAAAAAAAAAAAAAAAAAGAAAATTACAGATTGCAGACACTGTGCTGGCTAACTAGTGATGATATGTCTTGATAATGCCAATGTCTCAGAGCTGCTCACGTGCAATGATTGCCTTTTTGACTGTTCACTCAATTCTTGTTAGCAAAAAAATCAGAGTGACGTAGTCACAGTCCACTAGTCTTCTCAAATGCTAGTGACTGTCAATGAAGAGTTTGTTTTCACTTGGACTAACTCTAACTTGCATGGATGAGGATACCCATGAGATCACTGAATGATTCAGGAATGACCCAAAGCCTCACCAGCAGCATTAAAGTGAATTTATCTAACAATTTAGGCAGGGCTGTAGTAACCAAAGTTAATTCAATATTCTAAGAAGGAATTGAAAGAACAATGCTTTCCCAAGAAATCTGCATACCACAGGTAGATAGAGAAAAGTCCTTAAATCTAATTTCTGACCAGAAATTTTGTGGTTCTCACTTGACAAGGAGGAAATATAGGATTGACGCTAACATTGTCCTAAAGGAAAAAACATGTCAGCAAACAAAAACCATATTATCTTTCAGTCACATTAGTAGAGTTCTGTGTCAATAGAACTAGGGCATCTTACTTCAGTGTCTGAATACTCACCTTTTTCCACATTCACTAACACATGGAAAGGACTTTATGTTATAAGCGATAATCATACTTCTGTGCAAATGGGGATTGCCTTTTTTTAACAGCTAACATTGAAATACAAGGCCATATCTGAAAAAAAAAAAAGTATGATTATCCAAAAACTGAGGACCTGGGGTAAGATCCAGGCTGCAGGGAAGAAAAGACAAATCTTTGCATTAGAAAACTGCTAGGTCAATTGAGTCACACTGAACACTTCCAGATTCGGCTGTTTTCTGTTTCCACCATTGTGATTATAAGCACTGAAGTGTTAAAGAAATGAAACAGTAACAACTGAGAACAGCTTGGGACTCGTTTTGAAAAAGCTCTGCAGGAATATATAATAAAGAGCAATATTAGTCTCAAACGACCACTGATTAAAACTACATTTCTCAGTTTCTCCAGAATTTAATGCATGATTGTTAAAGAGTCATTGATCGAAAATCTCTCTTTATTCCACTATAATCAAATTACTTTGCCCAGTTTCTCTAAGTAACTAGAAAATAATGAGGAGTGAAAATTTTGAATGAAATGCCCTTTTTATGTATCAAAAAGGTATTGTAGGCAGAATTCTAAAATGTTAACAAAGAAGATTTTACATTGGGAAAGATTTAAATACATACTCCTTGGTTTTTGTCTGAGTGAGTGCGTACACTTTGTGTGCTGGGCATTAGCGTGAATCCTGTCATTATAAATAACACTTCCAGACAACAAGGAAAATAAATTTTGCCCCTTTTTTTTTGTTAGTTACTCCATAGTTGTTTGTTGTATTTCATCAGAAAATATTATGTGCCTATCATTCCAAGAAAAATATATTTGTTCTATTATCTCAGCTTAAAAGTTAGAAGCAGAAAAATATAACATGCTTTGACATTGTGATTTATGGTACAAAAGTGCAAACAGGAGAAAATGGATATGAAACAAACCCAACAAAATTAAAGTGTGCTTTGGCAGCTCTTGGTTTATGAGAAGGCTACATGAAGCAGTTTACTGGTCTGGAAAAATGTCCTTATTTTTCAACCCCCTAAAATTTTTCCATATAGTTTATTTGTTCAGTCTATCACTAATATGTATGTCAAAAAACTTACTGTACTACTGGAAAGTTGAAATAAGGTTTTTGTGACAAGTTCATGCATGAATTACTGAAAAATTGACATTGTCACATAAATAACTGCTTCAGAAAATAAACCAAATGAAGTCTGATAGGTTTTAGCTTTTGTGTTCCAGGATTTCACCTTCATTAATCCTTAAATGATGGTGAAAATTTGCATGTTAGGCTTATGGAGAGAACTTTACAAAAAGTAGAAAAAAAGGCAGAATTGCTTAAAATCCAAAATAAATGTGCTGTTATTGTCTGGGGCTGTATATCTCAGTTGTGGGGAACTTATTTTTCTTTTGATCTGACAGTAACTCCTTAACTGCTTTAGAATAAACTTCATCATGCAATAAAAAGAAACATACTATTCAATTAGATTTATACAACAGGTTCAGAATATGTTTTGTTCATTCTAAAAGCTGATTAAACACCATCACAATGTGACCTTCCAGGCTTTGGATCTTCCACAAGGAGTGCTACAAATCCCCCATCCCATTGACTTGGGTAAGATGTAATACAAGAATAACTTTTTAGAATGTGGAACCCATCTTGGAAGTTCAGTTCCATTGTTGCATTTGAATTTCTATAATCTGCTATTACAGCTTTGTTCTCTCTTTGCAGGAGTGTTGTTTGTTTGTAGGGATTATGTGTGGGCTTTATTATTTGTTCATCTTATCAGCCCTCACACTTCAAGCACTTCATAGGAGGAAGCATGACAGCTTTTATTACTAGAAGACAGGAGCCAGCATTATGGTACAGCCAGAGAATAGTATTTCTCTAGACTTAATGAATGCTGATCTCATTTACATTTGCCTCCCATTCTAAGAGGAATACATTAATGTTTTTGAAAATGACATTTCATGATTAGCTAAGCATGACACCTACACAGTCATTTCAAATAAGATTGCCTGTTCTCAAAATTGTTTTACTATGTCAAAGGAAACAAAAGCTGTTCTTGCAAATCTGTTAAAAATTGAAAAACAGTTACTTAAATTCACTTTGACTCACAGTCCTGACTTTTCAGTAAAGAAATAAGCTCATATCTGTATTTTCTTTTTTAATATTCTTTATTATATCTTATTTCCCAAAGACTTTCAACACTCTGTGGATTTGGGAAGCAATTTTCATTACTATATGAACATTAATGTTTCTGGCAAAGGATTATTTAAGAACGCTGAAAAGTTAATTGACCAGAGATTCATGGGAAATATTTTGCCTTTTACATTAAATACGAGTAGAATATCAATGAATTAACACAGGATAAAAAGAGACACCTTCCCAAGGTTTCATCTGTGATCTTGTGACATTTAAAAAGAAAAATAAGTGAAGAGAGGGATATTGTCAGTGCAGGGCAGCATTTACAGGATCTAAAGTGTGTAGTTGAAAGCACTCTGCTGTAAATGAAAGGCAGTGCTCTGCGCTGAGGTGATCCAGGCGTTCAACAGCTCTCCAAGGGTCAGAGCTCGCTGCCCTCACCCGAAGTGAATCGTGTCTCCACCAGGTTCAGGGAACTGGGGCACGGCAGGGGCTGTTCCCCTCAGCTCCATCCCTGCTCAGTTACTCGTGTTTGATCACTTGGGCTGTGATGTCAGCCTGTCAGCAGAGCAGTAGCTGCGATGCCAATTAGAGGTTCTCACTTCAGAGAAATGAGCTCCCCGCTTCTGATGGCGACAGCGCCAACCACGTGGGCCCCAGCAGCCCAGCCTGAGGATGCGCTGAATAATGTTGATTGACTCCCTAGCAGGCTCGACTAACCTCTCTGGCAATTGCTCACACTAGTTTGTATCACCATGTTTGAATTCTGCGTAGGGATCCAAATGCAAAAATTGCAGAGCTGCCCTTCCTAAAAGGCAACAAATCTGGAAATATAAAGCTGAAACACACCACTACAATGTAAATTCCTAGAGACTAACATGTCTAATAAGTGAAATGGCAATCTTTTTGTAGTTTTATCCAGAACATAACACATATTGAGGTCAGTAAAATATACAAAGCATATGCATCTGTATGTAAGATACCAGTGTAATTTTTTTTTTTTTTTTTTACTTGGTGGAAAATTTACAGCAGTAGCTCTACTGAGTTTCATGTTTGTAATACTTAATACTGTCATATGAGATGTTTAAAAAAGGAAGATGAAGAAAAATAAAAAAATATAAAAACCCATTAGAGTGCTCCAATGACTGAAGAATTTCAAAGATAGACTGTTCACTCTTCAATGTCAGAAATTCATTTGTTTCTAAGTTTCATCCTTCAGAGACCTTTGATCTGATTCCCATTTCCCATCTTGCAACTTCAATATGTATAATGTTGCTTCATTATTTTCTGACATCTTCCCTCATGGTGAGCAGGTGTGACTTGAAAACAGTATATAAAAGCAATCTCTGATGCTTTTTCTGATCCCTGAAAAGTAATCTATTCCTGAACCACTCATTTAAAAGAAAAGGTATTTCTTAGGTCCTTGAAGCTTGGAACAACCTTCTCTGCTTTGGGATTTTGTATGTGAAGCTGTTTGGCTCACAGGAACATTACATTTGGTCTACCTACCCTATTTTGATGTAAATTGTTACATACATGTTCCTAGGGCAATTCCCAAACTGAGTTAAGGCCAATGAAGGAAAAGGAATTGAGGAAAAAAAGCTTACTCTACTTTCATTGCAGGTTACTTGTGACAGAACACATCTGTACACAGCATGTTCAGAGCTTGTACTGTTTTTCCCCTGACTGTGTAGCTGGAACTCAGGGTACTCTGGTAACACCAGCCTTCTCTGCTGGCACTTGGGCTGCCCAACATGCTCCCTTCTTTTGACTCTGGAGTGATTCTTCTCCTTAATCATCTCAAGGCAGAGAATAAATAAAATAAAGCTAAGGGGAAGGGAAGGGAAGGGAAGGGAAGGGAAGGGAAGGGAAGGGAAGGGAAGGAAGGGAAGGGAAGGGAAGGGAAGGGAAGGGAAGGGAAGGGAAGGGAATTGGGGAGAAAAGAAGGAAAGTAATCTGTTTGTAACTAGGTCATGGATCATTGTGACAGTAAGTGTTGCTTCTCTGAAGTCAAGGCTTCTGAAATTAAAAATATTTTGACAACTTCGTTGTAGCAGATCTAAAGTATTGAAGAACTCCAAGATTATTAACCTCCAAATAAACTGCATCTTCTGTTCAAGAGGAGTCTTTGATCAAAGCACTCCTTTGTTTATTAGTTTTTTCCCAAGTCATATCAGCAATACATGAAATATTTTGACCACAATTTTGCAGATTATTATTAAGAACTGATGATAGGGATTTGGGAAGTGGAGACAGGATGGATTTATTTCATTTGCTGTACTTTGAGTCTAAGAGATACATAAGAAATTAATGCTAGAGTCTTTAGGAACATTAGCAGGATATTTAGGGGTTTTTTTTGGTGGATTTGGAAACTGAACTGATTCCTCCAAATTGTAAACGTAATGATTCATTCTGAGCTGGCATCCTGCCTGCAGTGCTTTTTGACCCTGAAAAATGCTTTCCCTGTGCCAGAATATGTGAAAGGAAAAATGTTGCTTGACACCATGTAGATAATACTGGCAAACGCAAAACGTCTACATGCATCACACTATAATCATAAGATACCAGCATTGCAAATATGCTTAGTTCAGATTTGGCTATTATTTAGTCAAATTGTGATCAGAGAAGACTGAATAATAAACTGTATAAACTGGTGTAAACTATTGTTCCCTTAAAAATGTCTTCAAGTGTTTATATTTTTGAAGCAGAGTGAATTTTCTACAAGCAGCAAGCAGAAATTCACTTGTATTTGCAAACATATTTTCAATGTTTGTATCGATAAGTTTCCATGTGTTTATTTTGCAACAGTATTTTCTCATGCTGGAAATATTTGCCAAATCTGAAAATAACTTTGCATAATGCGCATGGAAAAGTTAGTCAAACTGAATTTCAAAGTTAATGATCAGCTTGCCCACAGCAATCTCACAGCTTTATGTATCATATTCTGTGCTAAATGGTTTCTCTGTTTTCTTGTCCTTCAAGCAAAAATTAGTAAAACAGGGATTTGAAAATGAGAGTCTTACTGAAATGTAAACCAACAAATCTAGTAAATTACTTTCAGCAACAGAAAAGTTAGTTACCTACCTAGAATTTGGGCTTCTAAAACACTATTAGCCATAGTATTTGGAAGAGTAGCAAGTCATGAAAGTAGAAGACAGTAGAAGACAGTGTGGTTGCAGTAAATTCTGTTAAAGTATTTTCCTAGATTGTAATATAGAAGTATTTAGCATTCTATTACCACCAGCTGTGGGCCATTAGCTGCTATCTCCTGCTATGGCTCACCCCTGATAACAGACAATGAGCCATCAAGAACCCACTGCATGACTCATGGAATTATCTCATCCTATTGTGAGATGCTCCACCCAGGAGGGAGGAGCCAAGCATTCCCTGGATATAACCTGGCCTTGGAACTGCCCAAGTTAGCCCTGTCTACTGGGTTCCCAGAGGACAAGAGCTACCACTGGACTTTCAGGAGGAGACCAGACCTTCCACAGGATTACTGCTTCAACTGAGCTACTTCACTTGGACTGCTACCACCACCCTGACTGACAGGGTGTCAGGTTGTATCTGACTCTGTCAGTGCTTTTTCTTGTATTATTGCATTTTTTTAAAAATTTTCCCATTAAATTATAACCCTGGCTTGTGATCTCCCACTGGTTTGTTTTTAAACTAATACAAATATCTCCCCAATATGTCATTTACTAAATGCTCACATGTTTTCTTCTTTAAGAGAACTTACTGATTTCATAGGTTATTGGAAGGCCTTAAATTGAAATTAAAGATAATTTAATCTGCTTCATAAGCTAATTAACCAGTTTTCATTGAAAAAATTATTTTGTGATTTTTTTTTTTTGACATTTACATTCAACATTTTTCCACAGTTACAACATAAAGCATGTTATTTGACTAAAACAAAATATTATATTAAAACTTTTTTTTTCAGCTCAACAAGCACACACAGAGGCTAGTTCTTAGAACTCATTACTGAAGAGTAAACTCATTACTGAAGTTTCAAAAGTAACATGAAAACTTTTTGCAGAATTAACTGTTTAAAAATTCCTGTTAGAACTGTTTGAGCATTTCAAAGAACATTTTAATATTTCAGAAGTAAAGCAAATCATTTCAGATTGGGATAACATTGCCTTCTTAGCAGTGACATTTGGTACAAGTTAATTTGATTAAAAAAAAAACCTTAGACAAAATCAAAGCTTTTGCATGAAAGGAACTAATATTGATGAAAATAACCCTCATAAATAAATAAATAAATGTCACGATCTTAGTAATCCAATTTGCTCTGAAACTTAAAAAGCATCTTCTTGTTAATTATTTTTGCTACATACAGATGTAGAGATGTGAAGTTTCCATATGAGGGATGGTTTTTGGCTGTTCTGTGTGCAGAACTGATAGTTCAAATAAACAAGGCAGGTTAAAGATGAAGTGGGAAAGAGACAGTGTATAGGTCATGGATAGGCCAGATCCAAACTTAGCAGGGTGGCATCGGTAAAGAAAAGCAGGTCCCAGTGCTGGTCTGCACAATGCATGTTTGAACGAAGACTTTTCACAAGAAAAAAGCAAGTAGAGAGCTAAATTAGACAAGAGCCACCCATTTTAGACGTCATACACTTGCTTGCAGGGAATTCAGTTGAGGACTACTAAATAGAAAATTTCAATTAAGCATTTTTTACTTTTGTACTTGTCTAGGATGCAGTCTCTCACGTTTCCCCTTCAACCATTTCATCCAAGCCATTGCCAAAGACAGGACAGATGTACAAATGGGCAACTGGCCTAATCAAATAGGGACATTTCTGCATGGTTAAAACCATTACTGCTAAGCACTTCTCAAAAAAAGCTGGCAATTTAATAAATATTGCCCAAACAGCTGGAAACTTGTTAAAATCAAGAGGTAGTGTAACCACCGCAAAGTAAGTTAGAGAATCTGTTTTTCCACAGATATGACAGCTATTTGAAAGGCCTAATTGCACTAATTATAGTAAGTGTTTCATAATGTTTCATTGAAAACACTGACCCACACTGCATTGCAGGTTCTCATTAAATGTGCAAGATCTACTCTTAATAACCATTTACCCCTTGTGGAAACTGTGTGAAGTATACAACAAAGATAAAATTTAACTTCCCCAGAATGCCACCTAAGAAAATTATATTTCAATGATATCAAGTTAAAGATCCAAGCTGTTTCTTCACAATTAATTGAAAAAAGAATAAAGTAACCCTGCACTCTGCTGGTCTCTCAGAAACAAAATACTATTTCTCAATAAAATATATGTATACTTATGTCTGTATCAGAAATACAAAAGCCATCGGATGTTCTGCTGTTACATGTGTATGTTTTCAGTATTGCTGTGTGTAAAAGCTGCACAGCATGTCTGTCCAGGTGTCAGTGTTACTGAGCATGTCAAAGGCAGAATGTAACACGAGTTTGGGAAACTTAGGGAATTATCTGAAAACGTCAGTAGGACAAGTTATAGCCACAGCCCCATTTCTGCTTTCCCATTAAAGAAACATCTGTCTTCTCAGATATTTTTAACCACTGACAAGGACAGACCTAGAGTCCTGCTTCACAGAAAGCAAATATAGCTGTAGTGTGCTAGTCTCTGCCACAACATAACAAATTGAAAAGGCAATAGCTTGAGCAAGGCAAACTACCTCGTGGTCCCATCATGAGTAAGCACTACCCTCCAACTGTAAGCACCATGAAACTTAAAGTTCATTTCAAGGGCTGATACATATGATGCAAGTAAGCATTCTTTTTCTTTTTTTTTTTTTTTTTTTTTTTTTTTTTGGTTTTTGCCTGTGTAGTTGGAAACCTAGAGATATTGCCACAGGAGGAGAAACAGGTACTGTCTAGACCATTTCCTGTAGCTTATAAATATCTGTGCTCATGATTCCTAGGAGTTATCCCGTTGCTTGAGAGCAGCTGAAGGTCAGTAAACTGAGTTGTAATCACTACAAACTTTGTGAATGCATTTTTCTGATAGAAAATTTCAAAGAAATGCACTAACTCTTTTCAAATACATTTATTTTAAAATACTTCAGAAATATTATTGCAAGCCCAGGTGGTTAATGCAGCTAACAGATGTGCAAATTTTGTCTGGGGATTACAAAAAATGCAGTTTATTAAATTGTGTCATATGGCAGATGGGTAGGAGCTCTGTGGAGTATTCGGTTGATTACCCCATAGTTTCTGCAGTCAGAGAAAAAGCCCCAGCCTGCGTTTTTGCATACACACAGTTACTGGGAAGTGCCAGTTTGCATTTGTTAAAGAAAGGGTATTGAAACAAAATACCTCAGGGCTTCTCCAAGATTCTCTGTTCTGTATTGGTTAAGGCTGAACATTGTCTTCTTGTGCCACGGAAAAGAAATGAAATAGGGATACAAGCCCTTCCAGCTAAACAGCTACTTCCTCTGATAAATGTGGGGTTTATATCTTACTGTTTCATCTGCTCTACCCAAATAGCACTTTAAACTTTATTAGCTGTAATTACATTACAACAGCTATATGAAAACTCGAACAATGCTTTTGGTTTTAGAACAGCTTCCATGACTAAATGGAAAAGCTCTCACAAATCTAATTTCCTATTCTGTTTACAAAGGTCTGCTGCCTGGTGACTCATAATCTTCCTATGAATTGCAGCAGTCAAGAGAAAGAGCAAGCAGTTTATGTTGACTCAACAAAACTATTACCTTTAAGAGAAAACCTGTCCTTTCCTGCTAACACAGATTTTCTATACGGGTGTTTACACATCAGTATGTGTAAAATCAAACATCGTAAAAAGTAGAAAAAGCATAGATCTTGAGTACCAAAGATAGCACATATTCATAATAACTTAAAAAATTGTCATGACTATGGATTCTATTGATTTCAGTCCAAAATAGTGTTATGCATTTTGTCATTATAATCTTAATGAGAATATCCTGATGTCGCTGTTGAGCGGCTAGCTGAGGACTGACCCAAGTTCTCAGGCAAGG
Source organism: Entomyzon cyanotis (assembly GCA_024500445.1). NCBI lineage: Eukaryota > Metazoa > Chordata > Aves > Passeriformes > Meliphagidae > Entomyzon > Entomyzon cyanotis. The sequence continues at coordinate 19,293,995 of JAKEPQ010001009.1, read as the reverse complement.
AAAGAGAGGAGAAGAGGAACTTTATTGTTTTGAATTCCATATATATAGAGTTTACAGAGGTGCCCCAGATTGGTCAGCCCGAGACCTCCCCCTAGGCCCAATTGGCCAAGCCCGAACTCACTCAATCCGGAGAAACTGTTTGCAAAACATCCAAACTTTATCTTGTTTATGAAATATAGCAAAATGTTCCCATGGGAAGAACCTGTGCTAGCCACATCCTGAAACCACCAACACATTTTATGTGAAAAATTTTATACACTTCATAATGTAATTATTTCATTTATAATTGCAAGAAAATGCTGAAAAGTTGAATAATATTTTTCTCATCCATTGCTGTAGCAATTGAAAAGTGACACTTTACAAATGGAGCTGAGTAGGAATATGAGGATAAAAACGGCTGCCATCTAACACTTTCTGTATAAGATCCTGCATTCAATTATCTACCAGTTTGTCAAATTTCAGCTGTTGCTGCTAAAATTCTCCATGTCAGCAAATGCACTTCAGACAGAATTTCTTCTAGAAAGTTTCTTTAAAAAAGTTTCCAACAATAGCAGCAAGGACTAGTAATTGGTTTATGTTACATTGAGACCAAGACTCTGTGGAATAAGACCTTCCAATATATTCCTGCTTCTGACTCAGGAAAGGCACGGTTTCAAAGAATAGTTACAAAAGTGTGGTCAATTTACTAACCTGCAAAGAAATCCTTACTGTTTTTCATATTTCCAGTGTTCCTTCTTCTGAAGAGTGTGCAAATTGCCTCTGAAACAGAAATTTTTACTTATTGAAATTATTACTTATGACTGCTATGAACAATGGTTCTATGAGAAGCCCTTTCCACTGCTCCAAGTGTGGCTGTTGTTGGAGCCCAGGAGAAAGCACAGCAGCCTGTAAATGGGGAAATGCAGCCTGACAAGGCAAAATATCTAGATGAGCAAGAAGTATGCTGGAAGAGGAAAATATACAGCGAAACTAGGACAGCAAGGCTGAAAATAGGCGAATGCATGCAAAGAGATGAATAAAGGATGCAAAGAGTTGAATAAAGACCTGCAGATGGGGGTATGGCAATCGCGATGACTGAGAGCCTCTAAGAAGTTCATAAGAGGACTGCGTAGGGACAAGCTAAGGGACAGCAAGGTGGAGGGCAAGAGGAGGGAGAAACATGTCTCCAAGTACAGAAATGGACCCACACATGCCAGACATGCCAGCCATCAAAGCTTGAAAATCCTCTGCTAAGGTGAGGATCCAGTCTTCCACTGGTACTGGCTCATACAGAGAATGAAAACTCTGTAATGTTTATCAGCTACTGCTCCAGCCACAGGAGCTCTGCTCTGAGCATTCAAACCCTGCTCGTCCCAAGGTGCTTATAGTTTTCTTTTATGTCTGTAATTTCACTGCCCTTCATGTCCTGATTAGTAAAAAGAGAACAATCCTACCCTCTCATCTCACAGTCGGATTGGAAAATGATATGTTTACTGCACTCGGAGCAGGGTCTGAACAGTTGGCAGTAAATAAAGTGAAAGACCACAGGTTGACAGAGAGGCTGGCAGGAAAAATAAATAAGTACTGACACAGGCTGTTCTTCCCTTCAGTGCACCCAATGAGGCAGAAATCTGTGAAATAGAAAGTAGATGATTGTTCAGTAAAAAACCCTGCGATGGGAGACAGTGTCCACAAAGGCTCACTTTAATACTGGAGATTTTAACCTCCAGTCCTGTTATCAGCTGGCAGGGACAGCTCCTTTAGGAGATCTATATGCTGTAAAATGGACTCTTATTCTAGACTTGCTCTCCAGACAAGTTTGCCTCTCCCTCTCAAATGAGGAGGGACCCAGAACAGGTAGCACCTCTATAGCTCAGCTATGCTTTGTGAATTTTCCTCTGTGCCGTACTGCAAGTGTATAAACTTGTTCTGCAGGAGAAAGAATCATCAATTATTAAAAACAAGAGGAAAACAACCCCACCCGTAGCATTAAAATATATCTTTTAATGGTTCTTCTTCCATAAATGCTCTGTGAATTTTAATGATACAGGAAGTTTGAAGAGCTGTCTCTCTGTTTCTGAACTCAGTTGAGACAAGTGCATGATTGGAAATAGCATGAAAAATCCCTAGAGGATTGATTTTCTAGTGAAAGACTAATTAATTTATTTGCAAAAGAAATCCAATACTTGCTAAAATGTTGGATAAAGCAATATCATTCTTTATATATAAGGGTGTTTAAATCTTTCTTTACGTACAAACCCATCTTGAAATAAGAAAAAATCTTAATTTAGTATTTTGATATCCAATAGTGGAAGTCTTCTGAATGTGTTAGAACAGCTCCAGGGAGAGCGCTGAAAGCATCAAACTGACATTTGTTATCTGCAAGCCATTTTCCACATGCAGCTCAGCAGAGAAACCAAAGATGTGCTTGAGACAAATAGCGAGTCAAAGGTTGGCATAACAGACCAAACAGGAATTAATCCTCCTACAAGGCAGGTGGCAAAAGGCAGAGGTGCAGCTCTGCAGTTCATGGCACAGTGTTTGTGCTGGGTATGGCTTTAGAAAGGAAACCACTGACAAGGCTTTGAAGAGACTGGCATGGTCAAATTACAATTCCACCTAGCTTGCAACATGCAAGCAGAGGTTTTAACCAGTGTAGGGAAAAAGGACTTTAAGTTCATTATGAATAAAGTTCAGCAAATATACTGATGTCACTGTAGCTTCCTTACTTACAGATTCAACATGGGGAGGAGAATTTTTGAGTGAAGATCCTCAGACTGTTTGTGGATACATTGTGCACTATGATGAAGCTGCTCCATTGGGCTCCCTAACTCCTGGTTTTATTACTGGTGACCAAAGGTTTTCATTTGAGATGGTGTGAAGGAGAGCTTATCCAGGCACTGTTTCTTTTCCAAGTGCTTAGGAGGAGGGATGTCTCACTGACTGAACTACAGGAATAATTGAACATTTGAGAAGAGGATTGTTGTTCTGATTCTATGTGCATCTCAAGTCCATGAATCCGTAAACAGTAAACAATTAAACCTGTATCATGTACAGTCCCTGGAGTATGAGCAGGAGGACTCATATGGATGAAACTCTCTCTTAACTCCTTTTTCACCCTCTGTTGCAGGTTTTGAATTGACTGAACCAGCTCTGCAGGCTCTAACCTTTTCCAGCAACAGAATCAGAAAGGAGTGATAGCAAGCTGAGCAATGGATAGCAAGCCAAGGACTCACCATATGGTGTTTTTGTTACACACAAGGGGAAAGAATGCTTTAAAGACCAAGGGCCGAATTCATCCCTGGTGTAAGGCTACTAAATTCAGTGGTGTTAGATCAAGCATGAAGTCAACAGCAAACTAATTCTATGTGATGGGGAACAGGAGTCAAGGTTGTTTTTTTAATAGCCCAAGGATGTCTATAAGGTAAACTCAGTTGAGCCAAGTTTATTTTTTTATGTCTAACTGACATCTGTTCTCAGAAAGCCTGCAGCACACTGGAACTGTTTTCCAACCTTTTTCCCCTCTATAAACACTGTGAACTTCTATGACAGCCAGAGATGGTGAAAAGGCATGTTTCATACAAAAATGGGCAACCCAAATGACCCAGGAGATATTATGCTAAAATACCCTGACACTTCCTAGTGATTCTATATTCAAGAAAGAAATACAAGAAAACTTTCCAACAATCAGTTGTTAATTTCTGTTGAAATATATTGACACATGACAGCAGATGAATTTTATTGTTATCACCATACACACTAAAGAAATTAGACTGGAGACAATACCATGTGGGTTAACCACGCTACTAACAGTCTAAGCCCCTCTTTTCCATTTTTAGAGCATTTGATGTGCAGATCAATTAAAGAGCTTATTTCAAGTCATTTTCAAATAGCACAGCAGCTATGACATGCAGAACCCTATAATGCAGACATTCAGTAAAGTGCACGTTGGTACACTTTTATCTTTACAGCAAGTTATCTCATTTTTACAGGGAGATGTTACCAGAATGAATTGGTTGAAATGTAAAAAGTAATTGAGGAACCTGGCTTTTAAACTTCATGAGCTATTAAATAGATGGGGGGAAAAAATGGTTGTTAACATGAGTCAGGTTGTCTAACCTGTCTACTGCTGTGGGTTAACTTCGCAATACCTGAGAGAGATTTTAGAGGATGTTTTTGAAGCCTGGGAGAATGGCTGGTGAAATTGTACTCAAGGTAATGTAAATCAGCATTTATTCAACAGAAGACAGTTAACAGCTATAAATTTAAAAAAAAAAAATTGAAAAAAACCCCCGGAATCAGGCCAAATATATATTTTGTTTCATATAGCAGGAGATGTTACATAGGTATTTTAAAACTGAATCCAAGCAGGAAAGTGAGAAGAAAAATAATGTGGTTAAACTTCCCACAATATCAATAAGACCCATCTGCAGAATCAATTTTTTATTGACAGAGCAAAGAAAGCTGCAATCCAGACTTTAAGAAGTATTGGTTGTCTCGTGACTCTGGCTGTTGTGAAATGGCAGAGTGAGTACACAAACCTGAGAGATGAGTTTACAAAATGGTCATTCTCATAGGCTCTTGTGCACCAAAAGCAATCCTGGTGGATATGAATTATTCATGCCTTACCCATGTTATTGATTCTGGCCCTAAACTCAGCGCAACCAGAAAAGGTAGGACTGACTGAGAAGAGGAAGGGGATGCCCTGAAGATGCAATGTGGTAGAGCAGGACATGCTGCTAGTGTAAAAGAGTGAGGCCAAAGGATGCCAGCAGGAACAGAGTTCATAAAAAAACCCTGATATTTTGCTGGGAAAATGAGAAACTCAAAAGCATTTTAACTGTTAGTGATTACTTCCCAGCTGCCAGGGACCTCTTATACTCGGCTTCTGGCTGACCACCCATGGCAAGAAGCAGCTGATAGAGCTGTGGGTCTCTGAACTTAGCCCCCTCTTTCTTGCCAAGGGAAATATCAGTATTGATAGTCCTGCTATAGGTTGCTCAGGTCCCTGGAGCTCCATTGCTCCCATTTGCCACTGCAGAAGCCCCGACTCAGTCCTTTTCCATTTTCCTCAAGCTGTTTTTCTCTCACATGCTTCCCTTTAGAAGGAGGCTGTGACTCCCAGTACTGGAGCTGCTTGATTGGCATCCACAGTCCACCTTTCCACCCCTCTCAACTCCAGCCTTCACTCAAAGATGACATGAAACACCCTCTTTATGCTAGATTTCTTAAGTCTTTAGCAGACAGTTTTACCCATCAGGAAATACCTGTGAGGTGCAGGACCCAGGCAGTCCATGCTATATTTCTAATTGAGACTAAGCTGTTGTAGCAGGCTTGTACTGACAGCATCGATAACTGGTGCAAGCTTTTTCCCTGGACAGTGTTTGCAGCAATAAGTCCATATTTTGTCTCATTCAAGGACAAGCAATTTTTATCAGACTCAGGCACTTTGTTAAATTATCCTTTTGCCAGATACCCCCTAACAAGTATGCCTGCAACAAGAAACTCTTCCAGTCTAGCATTCAATTTGCAGACTGTATATTCACAGCTGAAATGTTACTATTGAGAGGTAATGAATACACTTGACAGGTACCTAAATGCACTATAAATAAAGATATTAGATTTCTTTCACACTCAAGGACTTAAACAATCCTCCTTTCTCTGTTTGAGCTCTTTAACACTGTGCTTTTCTTGAACCTGCGACATATACGATTGCAAGAAACAAGGTCAGACAGACATATCAGAGGTAGGTGTCTTTGCTAGAGTCTACCTGTGTTCCTTTCTGTATTTTTTTCCTCTAGATATGTTATTTTCCTCTAGGAACTATATTTTTTTCTGCCTAGCTTTACTTTTGAATACTTTCCAAAGTCTCTGGGGGTTTTCATTGTGCCCTTCTCTTCTTTTTTCCTCCCATCACTATGTTTTCTATGTACTCTCTATATCTTAAAGGTGTTAGAGTTGATGATAAATCATCACAGGTAGAGAATGCAACTTAGATGGCACTCTTGAGGAACAGTCTCTAAAGAGGAGAGCTGAGAGCAGAGGGGAAAGAGGAAACCAAGCAAAGGGTTTGGAATTGTTGATCAAATAAAAAAGTGTATTCTGCCTCCTTGATGGCATCTGCTGAGACATAAAAAAAATAGAAAACTGTAGAAAAAGTCCATGCAGACACACAGGCACAAAACAGCTTACATTTCAAAGGAAAGATTTTCATAGCCTACAAGGGGAAGAAGGAGGAACTTATTCCAGAAATATTCTGTATATTCTTTAATCCATGCTGGCACATAACTCCTCTTTTTCCCTCTCTTTTATCTTACTGTAATCCATTAACACAATGCACAACACTAAAGCCTATGACTAGGGATCCACTCCATCTCTCTTGTAAATGCATCACTGGTAATTTGAGAACAATTTTTCTTTCCTGCTACCAGTGACTTGTGTTAATGACTGAGTATGCACTGAAATAAATAAACACAATTGTTCCTAGGCAACACTCATAAATTCTCAAGGCTGAGGTACAGCTAGCTAATCCCCATAAAATAGCTGGACGTTTCCTAGGTCAAGCAAGGGCTGCATCTGCATCTCATTGGCATTTCTCACAGTACCTCAAAAGTTGTCCTCATGGAAGCTTTTCTCCAAGAAACCTTTTTCATGGCAGAAACCCAGTGACAGTTATTAAAGAAAACAATGTGCAAGGTGTTTTGAAGCCATTTCTTGTTACCGGTGAAGAACCTGTAATATATTTTAATTTGGGAAATCACCATGTAGCATACTCAAATTAATCTTTGATTGGACTCAGGACTGCAGAGACTGAACAGCAGATTCAGGTTGCATATCTTTGGTAATACTACAGAATATCTGTCACATAATTAAGCTATGTATCTCCTGTTGAAGGCAGAACATGACCAGGGTTGTGAGTTTACAATAGTATTATATTTTTAATACAGTATCTGTATCAATAAAAATGGAGAAACAGATTAAGAAATTGAACACAGACTTGTCATCACCCTACACATGAAGCTTGGGAGTCATCTTTTCATATACCCCTTTCTTTCATCGTGAGTCCTCTGGCCCAGGTTCAGCCATTTGGGGAATCCTGAAGAAGTTAAATTTGAAGAAAAACATTCTCGTCAGATTGAAGAGGGCTTATCAATTGAGGTGCAAAACATGCATACCTCTATGCTTCCTAGAAATGGGTAGCTGCCATATCTGCCCAGTAATATATGGTCATGGTTTAAACACCTATTTCTGGCAATTTTTTTAATAATGCTGGAATTTAAAAGCAACCTAGTATTAAGATGCTATCTACTGTGCATGTGTTGGCCCATACAAAAGGATCTGTTTATGTACCTTGACATATCTATGTGTTTCAATATGTGATTTGCCAGTTTTTATTGTTTATTGTGTCTGCTTCTCATTCCCATCTTAATAGTGTACAACACTTGAAAGAATTATGCTTATATATATCTATATTTACTAAGACCATTTTAATTGACTGAGGAAATTGTATTCAATAATAACAACTAAATAAATGTCATTTTGATTTGTCCTTTTCAGTGAGAGAAGTTAAGACAAAGGCATTTTATCAGTCTATGATTAAGCTACGAGCACTCTGTTTAATTCAGCTTGTTTCAGCTTACTAACAAGCCCCTCCTAGACAAACACCTCATTCTTGATTACTTAAAATAAATTTACTGTAATGCCATTATTTAATACCCAGTTGTGTTGGGTGTGGCTGGAGTAGAGTTAATTTTCTTCCCATGCTCTGCCTACTAGTATGCTCTGCAAACTTAAGAGAGAAGTAGTTGTGTCCATTTACACTTTCTGGATGTAAAATGATGTTATTTTCATAGCATCATTTCATGAATGACTTGAAAATGATCAAAAAAAGGCTGTGGAATCAGATATTTTCCTAGTTAACTGAAAAACGGAATCCTTTTCATGGGTTTACGTCTACTGATAGTCATTGGTACTGCTGCATTCAATCATGACCTAAATCTTTTTAGCTTCTTAGCTCTGGCTACAGAATGAATTTACATTACCAAGAGGAAAAAAAAAAAGAAAAGAAAGATAAATTAAGCAGGAGATTATAAAAAATGCAAGGTGGAACTAAGGAACTATTCTCTGGTGCAAATTAGTGCACCAGAGAATATATATATATAAATATATATATATGTACACACACCTTAAAGAAATGTTTTTTCCTTTGCATAATTGCTTTTGTTTCTACACCCTACATGATAAAACGGGTGCTAGGTGAGGAAAAATAACTGGCACACACATCTACACATGCTATCTCTGCTCCACAGGTTATTGTTTAAAAAGTGGCAAAAGTTCTGCTTCAAAAGATTGTACCAATTAAAATGACATTTCTTTAAGTGGAAATCTCAAGGAAGAAGCAATATAGATATATTTCTGGAAGGAGGACAAAAAAATCTTTTCTTCAATGTCTGCTCAAACTTTTGTGCTACATGAGTGGTGAATTTTGAAAAAAACTATGTGTTTTTTCCCTTTCTATACTCGTCCTTTTGTCTTCAGTCTTTGTATCAGCAAACATGCATGTCATCAGCAAATGTACATGGAAATGTAACCTAGGTGAGTTCACATTGTAAAAAAACCACAAACCAACATTTATTACAGTATTATCAAGCCCAGTTATGCGTAGATTCAGGAAAATTGTGTATCACTCAACATCATGTTCTACCATAAACTGCAGCTTTTGTCTCCTTTACTCGGTAGTTGAGTAATTTTTGTTGTTATTTTCAATACCAGCAATGAAACTTGCCTCCATTAACACAGTTTTTCAGCATTATCTGTATTTCCATTTTCTGTTTTCTTCCTGCAGTGAACAGTTTGTATGTCTTTATTACCATACAGTGTTTACTGCAAATAGTGTCTCTTCCCTCATACTCTTATAAGTCACAGATTCCCTGAAATTTTGTCTTCTTTACAGTCTGTAGTGTATCAAAGAAAATCTGTGTATTGGGAAAAGACATCTTCCTACTGTATTTCTTGGCAAAAGCACCATTTTTATCTATATACAAGAAAGTTAATTGTCTGACTGAAAAGATTCTTTAAAAAGTGTTATTTGAAGCACTTTAATATTCATGCTTGTGCTGTCTTCATTTGAAATGGTACCTCAGCTCCTGTGTCCCACTAGTCTAATGAAATAAAAATTGGAAGACAGGAAAAACTGCTGGAGCTACTTATCTTTAAGAGAAAATAGTATAGAAAATCATAGAATCATAGAACTGTAGAATGATAAGAGTTGGAAAGGACCATAAAGATTATCTCATTCCACTTACTACTAGACCAGGTTACCCAGAGCCCCATCCAACCTGGCCTTGAATGCCTCCAGAAAAGACTCCTAATGGAACAGTAAATCTTCTGTTTCTCTTCATCCTCCCTTAGACCTAGAAAGAAAACAAACCATTATGAAATGAGAGTCAGCAAATCAACATTTTCTGCATGGCCTGTAGTGTTCATACAGTATCTACTTTTGGATACCTGGCCAATGAGAGTTAAGGTGGTGTAAAACCCTGAGCACTTCAGGAGAAATATCTAGAAGTGAACACTGAAAATGCAACAGTGAAGTATAATGCAACATTATTAGGGAACACCAAAGAGAGGATCAGCTGTGTAGACACACTTAACAGTCCCATATGGTATATTTCAGACAAATACTTCAAATTGTGTCATGTTTGTCCCTAGCTAATATGCCATTAAAGTACTGCACAGAGAAGCTACTGATTCCAGCAAGTCATCTAAATCACACTCAGGCAAGACAGTTTTCTTACTCCTTGCAAAAGTCCTGTTTGACTTATATGACTTAATATGCTTTTTTACATATTTGGAACCACATACCAAATTGCATAACAATCAATTGTACAATTTTCCTTGTAATATTGTGCACAAGCCAAAATCTAAGACACTTGCCACACTACTATACAGAGAGTCTGTCCATCAGCAAAGAAAATGGGTGAATAAATTGAGAAAGAAAACAAAAGCTGGCTAAAATAAAAAACAAATATTTCAGGACCACATAGAATTCCTAGTAGTCAAAACTGCATGTCAAGTATGGGAAACTTCCACTATCCTAAGGGGTTCCAAGAGAGCTGGATCTGGAGAGGTACTTTGAACAAGGGCCTGGAATGACAGGACAAGAGGGAATGGGTTTCCACTGCCAGAGGGCAGAGTTAGATGGGATATTGGGAAGAGATTTTTCCCTGTGGGAAGAGCTGATTACATAGACGTGATCTGGAACTAGTATCTTACTTTCACACGTATTACCAAATGTATATTATCTTATATTTCCAGGACAGATCCGTTTGTGCTACAGACCAACTTTGCTATTCACTGAAAATAAATGTAGATACATACAGAATCATTTACTCTTCAGCACAAAACATTCTCACAGCACTTCAGCTGCCCTAGCAAATGGCTAAACCAACAGTGCTGATGAGACCATAAAGTTTGTCATATATAAAAATCCATAGTACTGCTCCTCAAAAAAACTCTTGCCAGAAGCAGTTTGCATGACAATCCTGGCACTGGAGGATGCCAGGCAAGTTAGCTAACAATACAGCCAAGTGCCTTTGGTTGCTCATGCCTTTTCCATACAGGATAAAACTTCTCAGCTCCCTACTATTCTGCAAAGCTAGAAGTCTGTCAATAAGTCTTTTTTCTGAGTCTCAGATATTGCAGACAACTTTAAGCTGTTCATGCTAATTTCTGACAAATTTACTTGCCCTCTTTACCAACAATTATACTATATATCACTAATATATATATCTATGAAAGGTTGATGAATCATGAAGAACAGTCTTGCAGAGAGATGGCACAGTGACTTTAATTCTACAGATTGTGTGCACCTGTTTGCATGATCTAATTTTTCAAATAAAAGTTAATTTTTCCAGCAGCGGTTTGCCCCTGTTGTGACACATTTGTTGTTAATTGGTGTTTTGTGGATTTTTTGTATAAACCCAAACCTACAGTTTTCACAAAGCCTACTGCTGCTTATCTTTATGAATAATTTCAAATAATGCCCCATAATTAACATTTTTCTTTAATCCTATTGAAACTGAACAGTAAAAAAAAGAAATATTTTAACATTTTAATCTTTATTTCTCTCTGGCCCTGCAAACACCATAATTAAATTTTGTTTCAGACATCTCTGCACCTTCCCCAGCTGCTTTCTTCTCACACCTCTGTCTTCTGTAGACCTTGTTTACTACTCTCTACCACTGTCACAGGATACTTTTCAAAAGATAGTAAAAGATTTTTACTGTAGCTTTCCAAATATATGGACTTAGCTTCATATATCAATAGATCTCCCTTACCTCCTTCTTCTAAGTGACATCAAGTGAAAAGTGTCTCATCAGGTCCTGATTTACTTATGAATGCAGTCTAAATCGTGTAATCCTTGGCAAATTGCTGAGCCCAAGATTAAAGCAGACTAGTCTGCTCAGCAAGACTGTCTGCAATGGGAATTTGAAAAGTACAAGCCAGACATCGCCAGACAAGCACTGTAAAAATCTTCATCAACATAAAATTTACATATCTGCTGAATAAAAATCCCCGCCTGCCTTACATCAGGTGTTGCTGTTGTTTGGAGGAATGCTTCTGTCATGGACAAGTGCACAGATGAAGGGGCTTGGAGGGCAACAGAGTAAGAAATGTTTTAAATTAAGTTCTACACAGAAGTCTTGTATTTTCTTTCACCTAGGGAGCGGATGATAGTGTCCATATACCATGATCCACCCTTCCCTAAAATAAGTGTAAGCATGTGGCAATTCCAGTCTACTTATTCCTCTATATCTATATCTATATATTAAGGAATAAATCTATTTCTGTATAATATAAAGCCATAAAAATTAAAAATGGGAGTAAAGTGAATATTGTTTTTTCACAAACTGTAGGAATTACATCTGGCAATGTGAATTTATTAGCAGTATCTGTCACAGAACCACACAATGTCAGACTGGTTGGTTTTTGCAGGGGCACCCATAGATCAGCTGCTACAACACATGAAGTTCCAGGCAGGATCAACTAGAGCAGGGGGCTCAGGGCCACGTCCAGTCAGGTTTTGAACATCTCCAAGGAAACATGACAACATCTTTGGGCAACGTGTTCCAGGGTTCAATCATCCTCACAATAAAACATCTGAAATGAATTTTTTTGGTTTTGGGTTTGTGCCCATTGTTTCTTATCCTGTCTCTGGATAGCATGAAGGAGAGAATAACTCTGTCTTATTTATTCCCTCCACCCTCACAAGCTACTTACACATAGTAATAAGATCCCTGCAAGTTTTTTCTTCTCCAGGGTAAACAGTTCCAGTACTCAGCCTCTTCTTGACGCATCCTCAGATGCTGTATAAGGCTGAGATGCTCAATTCCTTCTTTGTTTCAGTCTTCACCAACAAGGTCTTCTAAAGTCCCATGCTTAGGGAAAAAAGATTCCAGGAAAAGAACCACTAGCTGTGAATAAGGATCTATTTGGGTACTATTTTGTAAAAAAATTACATACCCTAATCTATGGTACCCCATGGAAGACAACCAAGGTGCTGAAAGAGATGGATGGCATCCTTTCAAAGCCAATTTCTATCATTTTGGAAAAGTGATGGAGAATAGAAGATGTCTCTGACAGCTGGAGAAAGTCATCACCATAAATCATCAAAACTGTGACTTAAAAATGAAACACTTCCGTTGAAACTTCTGAAGTTTTTCTCTGATGTGCTTACAAATTGCTGTAGAAATTGCATTTTTAGACAGTCAAATATTTACAATTTGCTTATTATTCTAACATTGATTTAGACATAAGTGAACAATCTTAGTTTCTAGTGTTCAAACTCTCACCGGAAGAGCTCATTATACTGGTATTATATCAAAGCTTTTTTATATAATGGCACAAAGTTTCTGTGGCTACATACATCTCTGTAGTTCCCTCATTTGCTATTTCTCACGTGCAATGAAGTGAAATACTTTAAGAAAATATCAAACTGCATCTGTTGAATCAATATTTTTCCACAGATTTTGAGTAATTGTATTTTCCTATGTTCTTTTATCAGTTTTCTGTGCAATTGAAAATAAAAGTGGTTTTGTATACTGACATTTACTCATGACATGCCCATTTATTTAAGAGAAAGGGAAATTATTAAAAATTTGACAGAAAACTATCTTAATTCTTAACCCTGAGATCTTTGTACATCACAACAGTTTGGAAAAATTCTGAGTTATATTTCCAGATCCTTCCCTAAATGTGGGTTTGAAATACTCCCTGAAGAATAATCTTGCATATGTTTAAAATGTATGAGGTTTCTTTTATTAAAAATGTGTAAAAGTTAAGATATTCCAGCTTTAATCTGTTTTCCCAATATAGCATTTATATATAGGTTATGAGTATTTTTTTAATGATTTCTGATATCTCCCTTTGTGAATGGACGTTTCCAGCCCCTAAATGATAATTTCAAGATATTCAGGTGCACATGTTAACATCATTGCAGCTTTTCTTTGGTTTTCATATCTAATGCAACATCTACAAAAGGACTTTTAATTTAATGAACCTACGTACTAAACCAAATTTTTAACTCAGGGGCTAATAACATTTATTCATTGCTTACTACATGAAGAGAAGAGGCTTGGGAAACTTGTAAAGGGAAACATTGCAATTAACGTGTCAGGATAGAGCAGATAAAATAGATAAAATAGGAAACTGCAAATTGATTTTAAGAACTTGAAGATGAGAGATTTGAACATCTATAGCAAATTGGGATTCACTGATCAAACTTTGTACTGCATTCCTTTCAAAGAGGAACAAGATCAGTCCTATTTTTGGCAGTGCTGTCCCTTTCCAAAAGTTTATGTGCTATGAGAGAGAGCCTGTGGGAGATTTGGGAATAGAGAAGAGGGAATTTGGGAAGGACTGGATAGTCTAAAACTGTGTTGAATGAATTGGCTTCTATGGTAGAATGAATGTAGGAGGTGCCCATTTTAAGACTGCTGACATTCAATTTAGCTACAACCTAGTCCTTTTAACATGGTGCAACATCAAAACAGAGTTAGTTTCCTGAGGAGTTTATCTGAAAAACACCCTTGGTAATTATGGATGGAAGTTTGTGAATTTTTCTTTTGAATCATTACCTAAATTCTGCTCATGTTCTGCCTCCAAAGCATAAACAACACTTACTTTAAAATTGCAACCCCTGATTAGAATTCTGTCTTTATAAGTTATTTTTATTTGAAGGAAAGCATTTGACTTCCCTTGTTTTGTCTCCCAACAATTTGCAACCCTTCCTAAGATTACTAAAGGGAACATTTTCCTTCACAGTAGAGGAAAGCAAACTGCTCTGTTTTGTTGATTACCAATTTGCAGAGAGCAGCAAGAAGCCATCACTTACTGTCTGTTCATGCATTTTACAGGTCCTTGTGGTTTTTCACTCCACTTTGTACACTTTTCTATCTTGCCTGGAACTGATGGCGATATTCCAGAATAAATACCAGTGCTTGCTGATTGCCATTTCTGGTGGCCGCCTGTGAGTAAATATTTAATTAAAAATTCCTGCTCATCACAATTATGTGTACTATGCAGTGTGGCACTGCAACAAGTGCAGCTACTGCCAAAGACATTGAAGGATGCATATACAACTTGTATTTTTTGTTGAAACTTGTCCTGTTTTGGTTCTTCCATGTCAACCAAAATGGTGCTGTTTACCAACTGTGCTGAAAAGTTGAAGAGACAGCTTCACATCTGTTCTAAAGTAAACTGAAATTCAAAGACCAAAAAAAAAAACCAACCATTTTTTACTGATGTTCTATGAAGATTTCAAAACAAAGATGTTCCTGGTCACATACAATCATGCATCTACACAACTTTCCAACACTCTAGTGCAAATACATACTGTATTCTATGAATGTACATTTATGAGGTGCACTGAGGATGAATAGTCTATATAAGTGATAGAATTCAGAAATTTGAGTTATTCTTTTGATATTCCTCTGAAAAATTCAATGAACATGAGTAGAGATCAGCTTAAAATTCCTTTGAAAATTAGAGCACTTTGGGGTTTCAAATGCGATGAGAAACGTTTCTTGGATTCACATAGCAGAAGCCTGTTTCCAAGACAGCTGCAGATATCAAACGGAATATAATTAGGGTGAATTAAATCATTCTAGGGCAATAATACCACATTCCCTCAATGAAGAAACAAACTATTTTAAAACAGTTTTTCTAATGAGTTATTTTTCTGTGCTGCTTCTCAAAGATGTCTATTTAGGAACCATTTATGTTGCAATATGGTGTGCAGTGCTTTACCCAGAAATCATTTTAAACACTTTGTATTTCTCTGATGAACTTATTTGCAGGATCAATAGGGGATACTTCTCAGGTAATGGGGATTATGGTTGCTATTTTCTTTTCTTGTTATATGAAGGCTATTATAGAGACTCCCTTTGGGATGTTCAGTTTAAAAATTACAGAAACACAGTAATATTTTGTGAGATGTAGTTCTGATTTTATTCCTTAACATGGTTTTCAGATTTTTAGGTCACAAATATAGAAGGGTTTGTCAGGTTCTAAATAATAAAGAGAGATTTTCAAACCTCTGCAATTTGAAATGCTCATAGAATGTGAATTCCAGTATAGTGGTCCAAAAAGCAGTACAGAGTAAAAACACACAGGCTTAGGAAACAGTAAAAAAGGCTGTCCCTCATGAACGGGGTAGGGTTTTTGTTTGTACACCATGTTGATGTTGTTTGAGGCACAGTTTCTGCATGGCTCAATTCTTTGTGTCTTCTGTAAGAGGCAATGTTGAACTAATGTACCTACACTCATGACATCCTCAGCTTTTTTTGTTGATCCTCTCTCACCCTGAAGTTGTATCTGCCTTGCAAAGTGAGTGAAGGTTAACTTGAGAGAAGGATCAAACCTGCTAAACTCTAATGCCAGCAAATTCTCATTCCATGTAGCCAGCTTGTCGTAGCTCTGATTTGAAAGATCCACCAGGGTCTGGGGCTATGCTCAGGACATGTGGTGGTGAGCCAAGCTGGAGAGCAGCCTGTCCCACCAGTACTGGCTCACAGCCCACTGTGGGACAGCTAAAAGGCAAGTCTAGCACCGAGAGCTTGAGCTTTTTCCCTTCCAGAGCATGGTGCTTGGTTTAAATCCAAGGTGAGAGAAAACATCTGCATGGGCTTTGATCCATGCGGAATGACCACGTGGACAGACTCCTACTGAGTCCCTACAAAGCAACCTATTCCAAGGATCAGGTTTAGCCAGTTTCTCCCAGCAGCTCAGCTAGAGTGCTGGCATACGTAGTCTGCATCTGTGAGGTTTTCAGGCACACAGGGAAAATGTATCTTTTCCTAACACACAAGTTTCTCAGACAGAAAACAAAACAGCCCAGAACTTCCGGAGGTGCCCCATAAAAAGACCACAGTAGGTCAGGGCATGGATCCTCCATATTCTCAGTTGCCTCATTTGCCCTTTCTCTTCATGTGGCTGAAAGCACTAAGAGAAAATGTGAGCAGTTAGTATAGATGGATATTCTTAGAAATAAAGAATAGTTTTAATGATTTACAGCAATCTTGAAAAAATGATGTCTTATAACAGATTTAATGTAATTTCTTTTGGTTTTGCTTTGGGTTTTTTTGATCAAAAGGTTTCACAGAAAGCTGCAGGGGTAGAGAGTTGTGGATGAACCTTCTTCAGTTTTCAGTTTGTAATGTTGCTTCTAAATTGTCTTACTATTTAGGCTATTTGACAGATTCCTAAAACGACTGTGTGCCTTCTTAGGCTTCCCACAACTTTCTGTTTCAGCAGTCTTCACAATTTCTTTTGTGGAGGAGGTAAACTATGGTTACTTTACCTTTCCCTCTCATTTTCCTGTACATCAAAAATGAAACATTAATTAGCAGTAGATCAGCATTTGAAAAAACAGCATTTACCTCTTGTGTCACTACAAGATGATCTGAAGATTCAGATCAGCCACTATCTCAGAGCTGTGAGCAGTGAGCAGTATGTTCACTTGAACATATTAAAGATTTACTGTTTCACAAGATTATTCTACTGGAAACATTTTATTTGGGAAACCATTACTTCCAAAACAGTTGTTTTTTCCCTTCAGTTCCTTGCACATGCCTAGTCCTTCATAGCAGTGAGTCCTAGGGTAGACTTCTCAGAGAAACAAATGAGCAATAATTTACCTAACAATACCATTGTAACACAGAAAACTGATACTGCTTGACCAGAATTGGCTTTTATTGACCTGTAGTGACCTCAGAATAATGAATCTGCCCATGCAAACTGTTCCAGAGCTGAATGTGGAGGCTGATTTTTTTTTTTTTATTATTTTTGTCCTGTCTTCATTCATCAAAATCTGTTTGAATTTAAATAAATAAATTTATTTTAGGAAAACTATACAAATCACCCCCCCCCCTCAAAATAAGAAAAATATTCAGTCAACTCATTTTAGCCATGGAAAGACATCTAAGCTTTATTTATTTGAAGGGTTTAAAAACTGGGAAAAACTATTGAGATGAAAATAAACAAAATTCCCTTTTTCTATCAGAAACATATTGTTGTAGTAGCTGTTGGGTAGGAAGAACAAGAAGTGCCGTAAAGAGCTATAGAACATTTCTCATCCTCAGAAATACCCATTTTCATCTACTTGCATTAATAATACCCCTGTGCAATGGCACTTGCACTTCACAGAATATATTTCATCATATCATAACCTGACCAGAGATATTCATGATTCATCCGCACCAGTTTATGTAGATTTTACTTATGTGTGATATTTTCATGATCATTGCATAAACCAATGGATTATTTCCTGTGTCATGGCTAGAATACTGCTGTTGTTGAAGGCATTACCCAACACAATAAACCAACAGAGCACAGCTCAAGAAGCAGAGGGAAATGTCAGAGCAAGGCGATAAAATGGTGCATCTGCAGAGACATAACTATGATCGATATGCAGGCTTTCAACGAGGGAGTTTTCATCCTGTGACCTCACTGAATGAGAATGGCAGTCTGAAAACCAAAGAGCTGGAAAAAGGAAGATTTTTTCATTTCTTGAGGGAAGTGACCCCAGAAATTATATACTTTATGTTCAGTTTCCAAGCACAGTCAATCCTAGGTGAAGTATTTTTTTTAAGGTTATGAGTGACACCTAGCTTCCGAGAAGTACACTTAAGAGCAGAGGAAAAGGGTGGAAGGCCTAGAAGTCTGCTATAAATAGCCAATAAAAGGGACAAAAGTTTTTTCCAAAGGCAAAAGGCTGTTCATTTCACACAGTTTCATCACTTTGAAAATGGATGCATTGAATAGCTGACTAATAGTAAAGTATTAAATTTTAATCATGATGTAGTCAGTACTGGGATTCAGATATACAGCAATTATGAATCTAGCAAGCCTAAAACAGAGCAAAGCTTATGCATATATATGTATAAACACATATCTACTTTAAAAAGCATACTTTAAAATAAACAGGACAAAGTAGTCGAGAGTTACACTTCCAGCAACCGGAATAATAATATTAGACCTTCACTAAACAGCTATTTTCCAGCTCTGTCATATCACACACATTCAGACTGCTTTAGAAACCACTCATCTGTGGAAGTCTCAAAATTAACAACAGCAGTGGAGAAAGAGTAAAAACAATCTAAAGAACAGAAAAGGATCAAGAGAAAACTTGTATCTTCAGTCACTGTTTTGGTCCAAACTATGTGTCTGCTTCACTCACTTTTGAGCAAATGTACAGAAATTTTTTGAGATTTGGGAGTCAGCAGCAGCACTGTCACTCTGTGTAACTGTTACAACAGGAACACAGAAATTAGGTCAAATCTCATTGTCTACAACTCTTTAAGCATTGCTCAGCTTGTTATTTAGAAGAAAAGCAATGTCAGGACCATAAAATCTCATTATGAGCCATTACACAAATTACCATGCTGTGAAGATAAGGTTTGGCTGATACCTCATTGTTTGGTTTTCAAATAATCCTTTATTTCCTGTATCATCTCAGTATGCTAGTATCAGATCTGAGGAAAACCATAATGTTTAAAGAGACCTGTTTTGTTCCTAGATCTGAATTTGTGATTCACATTTTTTACTTTTGTTTTTTCCTCTTGCATTCTCTGAGATCCCTGATATAACCCTTGAGATGGAAGTATTTCTGCTAAGCTTATAAATTAGTTATTATCTTCACCCAGCTTCACCTAATCAGTTCCAGAAGCTCCTTGAGTGTGGTGTACTGAGGAGTATATTGCATTAGATTTAGAAATGCCACAGGGCACCTTAGACTGCATTTCTGTGACCATCTGACCAGTCGGCCTAAATTTAATCAGGTAAAACTCAGTATGCCTGGGCATATCACAACTGGAGAGAGGAAAATAAGAAACTTCAAGTACAGATAAATCATGATGCAGCCTTCAATTTTGTGGATGTCACCAACGAAGAGGCACAACTCCAGGTAAATGACATCAATTGTTTTTCCCTGATCCACCAGCATTGTAACTCCGTTTTAGAATGCCACCAAATTTGTCAGTTGTGATTTGTCCTTTGTGAAGCCATGTTGGCTGTCACCAATCACCTTCTTGTTTTCCATGTGCCTTAGCATAGTTTCCAGGAGGATTTGCTCTATAATCTTGCTGTGCACAAAGGTGCAACCAACCTGTAGTTACCCAGATCTTCCTTACTTCTCTTTTTAAAATTGGGGGTTATAGCTCCCCTTAGCTCACTACTTGACTATTGCATTCTTCATAACATTGCCTAACAATTTTTTGGATTATGTTTAAATTGATAGTCTCAAAGCTTTTTCAGCTCTAAGTCATGAGCTTTTGCTAAGAGAAAACATTTAAAAATTACCATCCCATTTTGCTGCAATTGTAGATAGAGGACATCTCTGACCCCCTAGTAGCAATTTTAATTAAGTCTCTGCATGCCAGAGAAAATAGAAATGAATAAAGTATGCCATTGAAACCATTGAGCCAGAGTGTACTGGCTGACCCACATGACTATGGGCAGGTTAGCTGGACATCAGCCCTGGGGAAAATAATGAGAGAGCTCAGATGGGATTCAAAAAATAATGAATAAAAAGGACTGTAATTAGTATAAGACAAAGAGCAAAAATATAATGCAAGCAATAGACATGCTTTCCTATAAAATGTATCTTGTCAAATGATTCCATTTAATTATCTGAGAAAATTACAGGTTTGATTATTAGAGGTAATGGCACCAGGCATCTGACATAAAAGGACCCTATGTTCTGATATTAAAAATAGGGCTGCATTTCAGATTTTCAAATGCTGCTGTCACATGGAATCGCCAGGGAATATGGGCAAGGTTCCCCACAGGCTCAACAACCTTCAACAATTTCTAGTCTTTTTTCAGAGCAAATATGAAATAATACTTATTTTTAGTTATAAAATAAATGGACTACACTGGAAGTGTAATAATTAACCATGAATTCAGAACAACTCTACAGACAAAATGGAGCCTTTAATAATTTGTTGAGCAAAATGTATGTTTAATGTAGTCAGTTTCAAACTTTCATGTCTGGAAAGGCATGACAGCAATACAGGAGGAGACTGTGAAGGAAAGGAGTGAGTCTAAGGAAGATTTACAAATTTCATGGACCGAAGAAGAGAACATCAACTTCCAAGATGAGGAATGGACAAAACCAGCATAAGAGTTTTTTCACAGTTCAAATAGACAGCAGTAAATAAGTTGAGGAAGGCAGTTTGAAAGTATGGTATGAAAAATAAGCAAGTTCTAATGCTGCATTTTAAAAACACATTCAAAGATGAAAGGTAATTACAACACACACGTACACACACACCAGTTCCTGAGAAATAGTTTCAAGAAAAAAAACCAAAACAAAACAAAGCCCAGGGAATACAAGATCCTAAGGGTCTTCTTAAACTATAACCTATGGTTACAAATTGACAGTTATTTCCTTATTTGTGACTGTGAATGTGACTAAACAGTGTATAATACACTGAAAAAAATGGATTCATTATTTTATGTCTTATTCAATGGAACAATTAATTCATACACAACCAGTAAGTTTAACACTGTGGAAAAATATAAACCCCAAAGTATACAGGAGATGAAACTAAATAACCTAAGGGTTCCTTCCTGACTTAAAAAACAAGACTTGGTACATCAAATTAGCCTCACTCACTGGACCTAGCCAAATGCAACTATCCATAGACACCAAATTAATTTTAGAGAGGAACTATAATCCTCTTATTTGGAAGGAAAATGAAATGTAGATAGTATAATTGAAATGACAGAAACAAAATCCATAACCTAGTAAATAGCTAATGAAATTATTAGCAATGAGTATTCTGCCTATTTTCTTGATCTTGCTTTGATTATTTTATTATTTTTATCTATACCCTTTAGTATACTAATATGGATTATTATTTAACAAAAATGTAGAGATACAGAAATTTATACAATGCAGGCTTCTACAGCATGGCTATTCACAGACCAAGTGTATTATTTCCTGAGATAAAAGGAAAACTCATTCCAAAGTAAGCAACATTCATGTACTTATCCCACTTTCTTCTGAGACAATTTTCTGACATGGAAAGAAATAATCTGCCTACTTCAGCCTTACTAATGCTTATTTTAGTGCATGTATGAGGCAGGTACTCTTTTCCAAGAGTACCAGGTTTAAATATGTGCTGCTTATTGTAAATATTTGTTGACATCACTAAAAGCAATAACCATGATCAGCAGCTACTAAATAATCATTTAGGATTATGCATCTAAAGCACTCTGCTATTGAATTTATTATTAATAAATGGATTTGCAATGGATCTCTGGGCTGTACTGAAAGGGTAAATAATTGTCTGGGTTTATCTTGCTGGCTGTTCTGAGTGCATCACTGTGGTGTTTTTCACTATGTTTTATTTTTTGTCTCACTACAAAGAAAGATAGGATGGTTCCCAGCTGCAGAGCTGAGAACTTGTGTGCTAGACCTGTCCCCAGTCTACCTTACTGATGCATCTGTCTCCTACCATGTTCAAGAAAAAGCATTTTTGATGGCTCAAGTGCACTTTACACATAGCAGATAAATGATTTGCACAGTGGAACCTTCCGGAAACCTACATAAAAAATATCTCAGGCTGTCTCTACATGGTTTTATTTTTTGTATTTGCTTATTTTTCTTTTCCTTAGGGATGATTTTGCTCTTCCCCCACCCCCTTCTCTTCTTTTAAAAACACAACACCCCAGTTACAGATGTTAAGAGAAAAGTATGCTCCAACTGAACAGGAATGCAGAGCAAATTTAGGTTATTACCATCAGTAAATAGTGTCTGCTATGTGCTGTTTCTGGCATGATTACTCAATTTCCTGGCAGGATGATTCCATTTCTTGACAAGATTGCAGCTTCCACTTCTGACCAGCTTCATCACTCTCCAAAGAAAAAGAAAAAAATAAAAATTTAAAAAAAAAAAAAAAAAAAAAAAAAAAAAGGCAAAAAAAGACACACAACTGAAAAGGAAAGTATGTTTCAAAACAGGGGCAGGTATTTACATCCCTTGAGATCATAGAATAAGAGCCATTACACCATTTTCCATAGCTTACTTCTACTGGCCTTTAGTCTTCTACATCTCAGACTAAATTATGTAGAAGGTCTGAGTACTACTGAGGATCTGAAGAATCAATAAATGCATTAAATTATTGTGCAGTGTTGATTTAGAAACAAAATAATACATTACTTTCATAGAGCATTCATATGAGATAAAAAGACCATTTTCATCTTCGGCTTCTTTTTTAATTAAGAATTTTCCATTTTTCTTTCAAAAGTTTGTCAGCATAGAAGACAAAGAGTTGGAGGGAAATGGAAGCAACATGAACAGGAACATAGGAGGGTTAAGGTTCTGAAATATCCCTTACCATAACATGCTTAGCATGCTAGAAAATAATGTGCAGAACACTTGTTCTTGTCCATGAGGATATCTTACTCTTTCACACCTTTTCACCTTTCAGAGTGCATTTCTGATGACTGCATTTCTACAGCTCATGTAACCCATATATCTCTCTTCTATCTGAAAAATATAAACTGAACATTCAGTTTATTTATTACAAAAGTGAGATATTGTTCTTTCTTTATTGCTGGTCTCCAGGATCAAAAACTCATGTGTCTTCCTGTGTTTGATAAGTGGAAAAAAAAACCTAGTATTAAATTTTTCCATATATACATATCAAATTTTATCCATCATGTGCAGCTTCACCAACATTAACATTTGCAAAATGCAGAACTATTTCCATTAACTATTTCCATTAAGTCAGATTGATGTGTAGCAAATAACTATTTATAAAATTAATTCCTTCATGGACTCATGTTATGTAAAGCTGCCAAAATTTAATGACTTGTCACAGTTTGAGTGTCTTACAACATGCTCATAGAACAAAGCACTACCAACTCTCAATATCAAAGGAAATATTAATTTCGAATCTTTCAGATGGAGACAGAGGAGGACCATCTTCTGTTTTCCAAAGGAAGACACCAGCATATTATTTTAATGGATAAAATTGCATTTTTGTCATATTCTATTAAATATTTTAGCTCTTTTGCAATAAGGAGATAAGTTTAAAGTGTCAGATATAAAACTTCAATGTAACTACAAGCCTAATATTTTCAAAATTTTCAATATATTGTTCTATCAAAATTTTTCCTGAATGTCTCTGTTAATTAAGGATATTGTTATTTAAGAATACAAGAAAATGACATTCAAAAGTGCTAATTACCTAAAAGCTGTTTAAATAATTATTAAATCCTCCCTGAGAAGCTCAAGGAATTAGTTAATAATACCTACCATGGATCTCCTAATTGACAGGATTTTCACCTCCTATGGATTGTGTTGTGTACCTTAACTAGAGTCCTGGACCCAGAAGTGCAAATCACTGCTGGAGGGAATATGTATACAAGAGTACCTCATTTTTTTAAATTGCAATTGATTATCGAATTAAAAATATTTTATAAAAAAAATTAAAAATATGTTTTTGTTATATTTGGCTTTTGCTGGTATTCTGATAGTTCTGCAATATAAACAAGCATATATTAAAAAACAGTTCTTATGATACATGAGGTGGTTGGCATGCCTTAAAATAGATCTGATACAAACAAATCCTTTTACCAGAATAATTATGGGTCAGGGCACCCTGCAGGAAGTAGAAAATTGAAAGCAGTTAGATTTGAAACAGAAGAAATAACAATAAATTATTAATTAGGCAAGATGATTTCTTTTTCATGGTCATGTTTACAAATAAAACCTGTAGACTCCCAGCAGAGTGAAAACACAGAGCTATGCCCCAAGTCAAATCTTGTTGAAGAAAATTGAAGATTTCATTTCACAGAATAATAATATTAAATGCTTGCCAGCCAAAGAGCTTGATCTACTTATATACATGTTGTTTAAACATGTCTGAATGGTCCAAAAGGAATTCTCCTGCCTTTACCAAAATTTTTGATGGCAAGTCCACAAAAATGAAATTTATCTTTCCTTGTTTTGTTCTGACTACATGTCTGAAAATGCTTTAACTTATCTCACCTACACCTGACTGGGAAAGCAGGTACATTAGCAGCACATCCCATATTCCAGGGTGATCCCAGGACCTGTGAGAGTAAATGACATTCAGTTCTGACACAATGACCTCCTCCCTGCAATAAAAACAGAGGTGGAGGAGCTAAACATCTTCCATACAGGCAATGTACCTCCATGCACGACATGGAACATGTTTGCAGCCAGCAAGTGCAGCCACATCTGGGAGCTGTCAGGCACTCCTGGGGCTGTCACTATATATGCCAGCCACAATTTAATATACTCTTAGCATTTGATTTCTATTTTCTTTCACAAATTCGTGCTGTTATGTGTGTTTTCTCTTGTGAAATGGGAGAAACAAGCCATAAATAATTATGCCCTAAATGCAGAAACAATATACTAACAATCATATGCAAATCATCAGGCTGGTTAACTGACTCCTAGTTTATTCACAAGCATAAAGGAAGATCAAGCAATTCACTTCTTAGCTGCAAAACTATCCTCTCCCAATAGTATATTGGTACATTAATAGTATGATTGGAATATTGACTTTATTACAGATGAGTCACAAATCCATTATGCGTATGATTCTGACAATATCTAAGACTCCTGGTTTTTTCCCCTCCAATCCAGTAGTAAGAGGCTTCAACATCTCTCATGAGGTTTTCAGCAATTCAAAAAATCAGGGTCTGGTAACCTCAAATAAGGTTCTCAATATTTGTCTGCAAAAACCAGTGTACCTGTAAAATTAGTATTTAACACTGCTGTCGCTGCATGGATAAGAAAAACCTGAGAAACATGAGAAGA
This sequence comes from Entomyzon cyanotis, assembly GCA_024500445.1. NCBI lineage: Eukaryota > Metazoa > Chordata > Aves > Passeriformes > Meliphagidae > Entomyzon > Entomyzon cyanotis. Next base: position 19,268,656 of record JAKEPQ010001009.1, on the reverse strand, counting down.
AAACTATGTTCAATGATCAGCCATTTCAGACTTTCTAATTCTCCTTTAGGATGACTTTATTTTTGTTAACCTCATATTTTACAGCTTAAGAAGAAGATAGTGTTATGACAAAACGTACAAGGTATGAGATTCCCCAGGCTTAGCCTGCAACTCTGCTAACTGAGCCAGCAGACAGGTGCTCAGCATTCAAAGCTACTGCAAAAAAACCCCTCTGAATACATTTTCTGTCAAGAATATCAGGGCTTAGAAGAAAAGCAGGATGTCATTTCATGCAAAAGCAGTCATTTCCACATTTTTATGTCATAAATTCCAAGGTCAAAGTCATGAGGGCAGTGAAGGATTGTGCAGTTTATAAGTTTTAACTAAAACCTAACTATTCCACTTTTTAGTATGATGCAGTAAGCCACATTTCTTAATCAATCCATTCTGATGATAAAAATCTGAATCAATTAAGCAAATATTGGTAATAAGAACAGTTTTAAAATATGGTTTGATGATAAAATCCTGGTCAAAGTCCAGGATGAAAACAAAACAGAGTTCCAGCCACAAAGAACAGAAGAGAACAGATGGAGTGGGTCAGCAAAAGCTGCTTGCTCCACGAATTCTGTTCACAGAAGTACACTGTATGCTGTTGACATGAATAATCTTGTTTAGAAAATATGCAAAGGCAGTAGGGACCCAAGCCCTGCTCTATGTAATCAAGGTTCTGAAAGGCAACATTGAAAGGAATGATAGGAAATTCCCAAGTCCTTTGTTGTGCCTGTGATTTCAGAAAGAGATTTTGTTAATGGACCCATTTGAGTAATAAGTAAGAAGTAGAAATAATAAGAATAAAGTATATTAGCAATGCTAGCCTCTCCTAACAGCTAGATCTCCTGTGTTGCACCCAAAAAGTAGTGACTGCAAGTATTAAGTGCAAAAGAAAACATCCATACCAAATATGTAAAAGTCTTTAGTATCAAAGCATCTGAGAAGAAAATTTCATACAACTTTGCAAAATCATTTTTAAAAAATATGCTTTCCAAAACACAAATTATTATTCAAGAAGACATATGTTAATCAAAAGTGAAAGCTTTGACAACATAACAAGCTCAGAATTCTGAGATAAATGGGGACTTCAGAAAATAGCAGAGGTCTTAGAAAATATGAAATGAATTGGAATTTTTGTAATGTTTCTCCCTGGTAATCATTTTAGTGCTTTCAAATTGTTGTTATTTGATTTTTAAAAAGATTGGTGATGCAAATGTAATATCACAGCCATTGCAAAATCTGTTATGAAAATTTGCAACATATGTTGAATGACATTTTCAGCAACCATTTGTCAGGTGTCAATGTAAATTGCATTAAAATGCCACAAAAAAGCTTTAAAACAACTTTGCCCATCAAAATCTGCTGAGAAACACTGAGTTTTTGGGCTTATCCCTCATCTCATTTTGCTTACATAGTTTTCTGTATTGTTCTTAACACTACAGTGCTGAGCATATTTAACTAGTTTGTTAAATATGTGTGATGCTTGCCATGTGGTATTTGTTTTGTATTCTGTTCTGCCACAGTGTGTGTGATTTTATGTATGTTTGTGTGGGTTTATATCCATTAGCTAGATATAGCTGCACAAACATTTTTCTGAAACAGAGATTAGTAATGATGCCCTCTTCCTGCAGGAGGTTTTTTCTTTCCTCTTAAGGAGGGTCACAAATATGGGTCCCTCCTCAAATAGTTCTCTTTGTCATAAGCCTAATGACAGAGATCCTTTAAGAAAAAGTAAATTGTTCAGAAAACAACTGTACACACTCTCTATTAAGCAAGTGAGGCATAGGTGACTTGGGGAGCACCTTGGATCCAGAGAAAGAGATCTCAGACGAGGTACCAGGAAGATTCCAATTACTTTCTCTCCTTCTCTGCTTCTATTCCTCTGACACGAGATGTTCCAGGGTGTGAGACTAGCCTTGAGGTGAAAACTGCAAGCTGCAGGATTTCCCACTCCTTTTTGCTACTTGAAGTCTCAAGGAATATGTTCTCTTTTTCTTGCTCGAAATGCAAGCTGAAAAGCATGATGGCACTTGGTACAGCTGCTGCAGGCTCTGCACCAATCAGCATCCTTCCCCTTCTCCTCCACACAGCCCCAGGCTCCAGGGATTTCAAGTTCTGCACTTGTTATCAGCTGCAAAAAAAAGGGGCTTAAAAAAAAGGGACTTTTTCCATCACAAAAAATACAATCTGAGTTCTTTCACATTTTATTTATGGTGATTTAGGTGTTTTAATTTAAAAAAACCTCCAGCTATGTTGTAAGAGTGTCACTGAGAGGAGGACTGTTACCAATGGAACCTCCACAGTCAGTGGCTGCTTCTCCTGCACCTTATGGAACTCTGCTGTTTGCCCATTTGAAAGCAGGTATTCAGTTTTCAGGTTTAGTCTATGTGTTAGCCTGGTCCAGGACTGGAACCCACCCATGATGCCTGCTGGCTTGCAATCCTCTCTAAGGGCCCCAGAGGCAGAACATCACTGAGTGATCTGAGATAGTTTCTCCAGGAACTGATGGTTTCAAATAAAATGGAATACTTGGCACAGCCTGCTATGTGCATTTTTTTCCCAAGGTGCTGTGGCTGGGTTTTGTTGATACTGTCTGAACTAACCAGAGGTCCTGAGGAAGTGTTTAGTGTGAACCAGGGGAAGCCTACTGATGCTGGCTTTCAGAACAGAGAGCTAGCAGAGGTCAGTCCTGCTCCAGCCCTGGGGCAGGCAGCACTGTCAGAGCTCACCCTGTCACTGTTAGCTTTTGTTTCATTGCTTGCAGGAGGAATGCAGTTTACAAAGTACAGAGGGAAATGTTTCAACATAGGCATATTGGTCAACAGGTATTGTTTTCTTCCATTTTCTTTCCAATATTTCTTCGCATTGTCTATTCCTCCTGCATTGATTGCACTTCTCCATACATTTCTGTGAAGAGGTTTCCCATCTTTTTCCTTCCTTTTTTTAAATTTCCACAAACCACCCCTCCTTCTGTCTACTTCTTATTCAGTTTCAAATGTCAATTTTTCTCCCACACAGCTAGATTTCAGTAAAGTACACTTTTTCAAACACTGCATATAACAAGATTCTGCTCAGAAGCCAAAAGAGTGATTGTAACCTCAGTCCAGTAAAAATATGTTGACCATCAGCAAGGTCAGATGAGAAGCCATTAGAAGAGCAGTTACATTTTATTCAAATTTTCGTTGCATAAACCTATTGGCCTTTTAATAGCAGAGTCAATTAAAAAGAAAACAGCTCACAAACTCCATTCCCTGCAAGAGCTGCAAACCTCCCAGAAGCTCTCAGGATGCCCACCTCCCACTGAAACCAGCAGGAGCTTGTTTGCATCACAGCCCAGACGTCATCTTACCACAGAAGGTTTGGAACGACAGAAGGAACCAAAGAGCATGTTCACAGATACATCTTCCTCGTGAAGAACATTTAACCATCAGATTCTATTCAACAAGAAGAGAATCTAGCAAGAGCATTCTGCTACAGCAGTGGTGCTTGAAGGAGAAACCTCATCTGACAGAGTGCAAATGTCTTTCATTTCCTTCTTCCTTCAAACAAGACCAGCAGAAGTTGCGGAAAGTGTACATAAAATAGCTAAACTAGAACATTTATCATGTTCTGATCAGACATCTTAGAGAGCTCATAAACTCTGACAAATTATCTCATGCAAGAATGATGGAAAATAAACAACTTAGAAAACAGAAAAACAAAAATGTGTCCCAGTGTCAAGACTGTGACCAGTATAATAAATATTCATTGTATTTCTTTAACAAATACTCTCAAAACAATGGAATGACAATATGTAAGTAACTGAAGGATATGACTTGTGATTTTATACTGGGAAATATTTATATGGGACTACTTGAATGGCAAAAAAATGAAGGTTAAGCTCAACAGACTTGCATGTGAAAATTTCCAGTGCCACCTATTGTCAGAGACAGCAGCAGAAGTTAGCATGGTGCTACATGCCCTCAAATACACTTTTCCTTTGAAAAATTGGGAGAATAAATGTTTGTATCTCACATTTAAAATACTATTCCAGATTAGAATTAAACTCTGAAGCGGCACACACATAAATGTTCATTTCTGATTAATGCCTTCACTTCTCAAGTCCTGCTGCTACCCACGAGCCTGAGGCAGTGATAGACGATGCCCCTCACAACCACCTTAAAATGAGCTGCCCAATGCCAGAAAGGGCTTCTAAGGCTTTTGTCTCATTTTATAGCATCCTTTCCTTTTTCCTGACATAATTCGTAAATGAAGGGCTTTAATGAAGCCTTGAACAGCATACAGTTCTTGCCAGAAACTAATTTACACTGAACCTTTTAAAGAACTCTGTTGATTGTTTGCCTTTTCTCGACAATGTATTTAAGTAATCATAATGTCTGAGTGAAAGTCTATTACTATCTGTTTACCTCAGTACCTTGACATTTGAATAGGAATTATCCCATTTATTTTTTATGCCTCAGAACACAAAAAAACCCCAACAAAAAGCCCACCCAAGCAAAAACCAAACCAAACCAAAACAAAACAACAACACAACAACAACAAACACCCTAAACCAAAATCAAACCACCAAACAAAAAAACCCCACCAAAAAGGAAATAATTGTACCTTGTTGGTAGTATTCAAGTAGCTATGACAAGACTAGAAAAATAAATTATGGGCAGTAAAATCTTTGAAGTTATTTTTTGCCCTAAATCCTACCTTTACTTCTGCTGATACCTGATGGGGATGCAGTTATAGGGGGCAAATTGCCCTTCTGAGAATGTTAGGAGTACTTGCCATGGCAAAGGAGAGTGTAGAAGCAAATGGTCACAGTGTACAAGGGTGGCAGAGCCTGGTGAGTCTTGCTCACACCATCTGCAACAAATACACTTCACTCAAAATGGTTCAGCAGCAGCTTTGCGCTTGCAAATATGAGGACTCAATGTTTTTATTGGTGTATTCCAGAAAAACAAGTAAAACACCATCTCCATAGAGGTCATTCACTTAAGAGTTGGACTTGATCCTTGTGGGTCACTTCCAACTCAGAATATTCTGTGGAAAGTCACAGACCTGAGGCAGCGTGGGTCTGGCAAAGCATGGGGGCTTGCTAAAGCAGCTGTGCCCTGGAGTAGCTGTCAGGGATCATGTGTATGCTAAGGGGTGGGGGAAAAGGAGACACTCAGAAATTAAAGTTTGCTTTGAAAATGATGGCAATATTTCATAACATCATTTTTTGAGTGTCTAACTTAGTAATTACCAGTTCAGGTTTTATTTAAACTTGATAAAATTTTCCATGGAAAATGGAGTAAACAATACAACTGTGGTGGTTAAATCAGAATGATTTTGCAGATATCTCAATCAGAAAATTCTATTTTTCAAGTAAACAGCAGCAAATATAGTCAATTCTAAGTAATGTACAATTTAACCGCACTACAAGACTTGGTTCTAACAGTAAATAAATTTAAAAACCCAACATGTGCTGAAATTGAATTTAATACACAAAGACAAGCACCATACGGTATATTTTAAGACATATGAAAACCAAATCTTGCAGTGTTGTTCCCTTTTTGAAAGGGAAAGGAAAGTTAGTGCTAAAAAAATTGCAAAAATAATGGGCATCAGATGACTTCAATGATTATCAGAATACAAATCTTTGCAATAGCATTAATGAGTTCAGTTTTCAATAGAGTCCTAAAGCCCAAACATTTATTGTATTTATAATTGCATAAATACATATTTATGTATTTATAAATATTTGCTTGATGATTCATTTTATTTGTAAAATATAATACCTAGGAAAGCATATATCTTCAAAAAAAGACTTCTCAAAATGAAGTCTTTAATATCAACCTCATTAATTCTGTGTGCTTACACTGCATTTAACCTTTTTGACAGCTGAAAGGCATTTCAGTACAGCCCTAAGGTTAATGTGAATACACATTTTTTTCCAAATTGGATTTTAATAACTATTAAATTAGAAATATATTTAGTGGTTTTCTAGGTTTTCATTAGTTTCCAGATCCAACCTAAAGGAAATATAATGAGAAAGCCTAGAGGTTTTGGAGCCTGAAGAACAAAGATGAAAGATGAATGATAAGGGGGTGATATGCTCTATTTAAACTATGGCAAAAATTTGCAGGTAGTGAACATACACATACAAAATCCACCTCCACTGATAATCTGCATGCTGTTTCATTCTTAAATAAATTTATTCTGAATGCCGTGGGAATTCAATGCCGTGGCTATGACTGCGCATTTCTCTGAGATGCACAGGTGTTGAGTAAGCACACAGCAGCCTCATGAGCCATATAGGTACAGCAGCCTCAAGGTATTAACAAAGGATTAATGTTGTTGTATGTGTGCTATCCTGTATTTCACAGCATCCTCAGAGATGACGACATTTCCAACCATTAGCGCTGATACTTGTTATCTGTTGATACTAAAATGCAAAAATAATTATTCATTTAGTTCTCATCGCTAATGTTTGTAAACAGTAAAAAAAAGTCTGATTGCAAACTTTGCTGTTTGTCTTACTTCAACACAATCAAATCAGTAAGATGAAGTCTAGCCATTGCCATATGAAAATAATAACTTAAAGGGATAACTGTAAGTATTGCTATATTTATGTTGAGAACTGCTTAAACATACTTACAATCCTGAAAATTTGGGGTTTTTTTAAAGTCTGCTTGCCCAGGAAAATAAGAACTACTCCTACTTTTACAATCAACCATATCACAAAACCTTTTCCACCATCTGCTGGAGAAACACCTTGAAGCATTCTGTGGTTCATATCAACACTGCCATCAACGAAAAAACCCATTCCAGAAGTACTCCCAAGTTTGAATGAGACTGTAGATCTTTCAAGCTGACAATTAAAACTCTTGGGGAAAAATATTTCATTCAATAGGGCAATAGTATAGGCAGAGTATTTGGAAAGAGAAGGGAGAGAAACAACTGAATAAGCAGTCTGCTACAGTCCTGGCCATAGCTGTGGGCTTTGCAGTGACAGTCTCAGCTCATGACTGCCTGATACATCAGAGCTGTAGACTGAATTAAGAGCTACTGAACTAAGTATTTTTGGCCATTTAAAAAAGAAAAAATGAACAACACTAATGTAAAATGTTTATTTGACTTGGAAAAAATTATGATAGGGGGTAATTCAGCTTTATTTTTCTTAATGCCTTTGCATTTCTAGCTGGCACGTATCTGTCCTTCAAGACCCCTGTTTGGTTTTTTTTCTGTGATCTGACATGAACACATATCTTTATGAACCTCTCATCATGCAGAGGTGCAAAAGATAGACCTGAATAAAGTGTCAAGGGCATTGGCAGTGCTACATGAGAGCAGAGCTTCACCAAGCTCTCAGTGCTCAGCTGGGACTGGGGCTCCAATACTCAGCTCCTTCTGAACATCCTGCATAGAGCTGTGATTTGCTAGGCTGCCTTGCTTATTTTCCACTGCCATTTTACAAGCCAAACTGGGGTGGGTAGCTCACTGACCCTCTGTAGCCTCCTCCTCCCATTAGTATGTCCCTTCTTCAACCTTTTGACTTTTCTGCATCTGTGAATCTTTTCACAGGTATGAATCTTTTTCTTCCTATGTAGCCACAAAGTTCTGGATTAACTGTGGACTTTAAGGAGTAAGAAGTTCATATATCATAAGAACGTGTCTTTTTCATTGTTCTGATTGCAAAAATTATTTCCTAATATTCACATAATGTATACACATACAAAGAACAAAATATTGGGCCACAACATTCACTGAGCAGAACTTGTAATACAGAACATGATCTGGTAATATTTCACTGACTCTAGTATTACATTTTCAAAAATTCTGATGAATACAATTATTTACAGACAGCAAAAATTACAGTTTTTCTTCTGCTACTTACATATCACAGACATATTAAAAATTGTGTTTCAATTATTTTATAAATGTTAAAAAATCTTTTTGGAAAATTCTCCTGGCATTTTATGTGATTTGGAAAGCTTGCAGTCCCACCTGCAGCTTATCATTACTTTGGCACTGAATTTGTTTTTGACCTTTCCAGATCTGGATAATTCAGCCAGGCCATCAGCCAAGAATGGCATTGGGCAGAAATAAGCTACTATTCAAAATTAAAAGCAACTTTGGTGAGTTATGACACATCAAAATTATTATAGATTTTGCAAAAATAACCTGTAATGAGAGAGTTTTCAGTAAACAGGAATCACTGTCTGCCAAGAGAAATGTCTAATATGTAGTGACTTACTGCATAAGACTTATTGAAAAAAGAATACATGGGGAGTGCTTCTCCAGTCATTAAAGTAATGATGAGGGATTCTTGTCCATGAATGAAAAGAAGCAAAAAAAAGACAATGATGATTCATATTACAGCAGATAGAATATCTTGATGGTGACTCCATTAAATGGATTTTCTTAGGTTCTCAAAGGAAAATTCAAACTGAGACTTGAAAACTTACCAATAAGAATGATTCAAATTAAAGTTTAGCTCAAAAAAAACCTGTATCATTGGTCAGAGCCAAAGCACAAATCTAGAAGACAAGCTGCAAAATAGGGAAATTTGCTGAGCCAGGAGAACAGGGAACCAAGTTTTATGTGACCAAGTGCATTTCAGTCATAAAAACAGAAAGGTGGTGGGATCAGTGAAGTTCATCTACAGCAATGCATACAGCATGGCCAACAAAGGAGGAGCTGGAAGCCATTGCTCTCAGGGAACTGGGGTTGTTTATACTAGAAAAGAAGACTTGGAAGGACTTATCACTCTCTACAACTTCCTGAAAGGAGGTTACACACGGGTGTGGGTTGATCTCTTCTCCCAAGAAACAAGGAATGAGACAACAGGAAATGGCCTCAGGATGCAGCAGGGGAGGTTTACATTGGCTGTTAGGAAAAATTTCTTCACCTAAAGAGTTTTCAGTCATTGTAACAGCTGCCCAGGGAAGCAGTTGAGTCACCTCTCTGCAGTTATTTAAAACATGTGTAGATGTGTCACTTAGGGACCTTCTTTAGTGGTTGACTTGGAAATGTTAGATTAGTGATTGGACTCAATGATCTTAAAGGCCTTTTCACAACCTAAATAATTCTGTAATTCTGCATTTTTCTGGAGTAAAGTATGTGTTTAAGTACCTTATTGCACTTACCCTATCAACTGCAACCCTATCAAATCTGCATCTTCCAAGAAGAATTCCCCCTGATCTTGAATTCATATTACTATTGATGATACTGAGGTTTAAAATCAAATTTCGTAATTTAAGATGATGTTTGAACATATTTCATAAATAAGAAGAAAAATTTGTAAAGGACTTCAAACTTGATAACCCTGGGTTAGTTCTGAATAAGAACAGAAATCCAAAACTGCAGAATCAGTAGCAAGACAAAACAAATCCCTATTTATGTTTTTAGCCAGTCCTGGTCTTTATTTGTTAGATTTTCACCACAAATTTGTTTAGCTAAAGGAGAATTCCAAGAACTTGCATTACAGGTAATTTTTAGTTTAGGGAATTGGTTTTTCTCAACCCCAGCCGTGCTTTAGTTTCCAATGTGCAGACACTCTATTAGCGCAGCATGTTTTTTGCCATGGTAATGTCAAGTGCCAAAAGCAGAACAGCAGCAGTTCTCCTCATGGTGTTACATCTGCAAATGCTTAATGAATAGTGCAGCTTGCACATTTCAATACATTTTTAATTATATTTGGCAGGAAAAAGAAAGCATGACCTGGCTTAAAATGTATCTCAGTCAGATCCCTGGTATTTAAGCAAGAAGCTGCCTCACTGGAATACAAAACCTGTCTAATTGTTTTAGAGAATTCACACTAAGATTAAGCTTTCTATCTGTTCTCATTTCTAAATGTTTCTCATGGTATCTTGTAGATAGTGTGGTCTGTTTTTTTATTTTACCCAAGGACTTTTTCAGCCGTGTCTTCTGAAATATCCACTGGTAATGAGAATGTTGTATGTTATTTGTCAGTGAAAGTGATTGTGTCAGTCAGGGAAAGTTATGATACAGTCCATGGCAGCATATTATGACTGTGAGATGGCTCTTACCAGTAGTGTGCTAACTTTAGTGATGTTTTTTTCACAGGTTGAACTCCTCCCTTCCCTCCTATCTTTGGCTTAGTCTCCACTCACCATTGGTAGTACAATTATTTGCAGAACGTCAGCAAGAGCTTTTCAGGAAAAGGTACCAAATGTAATTTTTCTCACTTGAGTGGATAACTTTGGATACAGAATAAAACAAAGGATTGCACCTCTGTCCTAAGGAAATGACTTCTGCTTTTCCAAACTCCTCTTCCAGTAGCCCAAAGGCTGCAGACCAGAAGTCAGATGCCTCTCACAGCATCTGTCCCATGCAAGTACTCTCCATGCCCTGAAGCAGAGAAGCTCACTTACAGCCTGGAGATGTTTTCTCTGGAATTTTTCCTACTTGCAGATTTTCCAAAAATTAAGCTCAATCTGCTTTTTTAAGCATTCGTCAACATCTGTTCTGTCACACAGTAGTTTCAATGCAGAGCAGTGTAATATGAATCCAGCACACATTACTACAACACAGTGGTCACCAAAGCACCCATGGGCACAGCTGGCTGGCAGCTGAAATGCACAAAATCTAAACTACAACATCCCCTTTAGACTTTCATTTAGTTTCTCATACATTTCATCATTCTTTTACTGATTGTCACCTTCTGTTGTGCATCTCTGAGGCAGTTTTGGAATTAATTAATTATTCATATGTTAGTTATTTAGATAAACCTTATTGGGAGGTCTCTAGATCCTATTTCATATAATGCCATATCACTGACTTTTTTGTAGATTTACAGTCAATGTACTCTAATGAGCCACAGCACATCCGACTTGTTAATTTGACATCACTCAGGGTTAAAAATCACTGCTACCTGCTTGGCACTGCTACAGAAATGAAACTTTTCAAGGAGAGCCTGTGGCCTACATCTAAGCCTATTTTCCCCCTAAGCTCTGCAAAATTCCCACCTGCCATGAAATGTTCCTCAAACTAGACCAATTACCATTCTTTAACTTCCATTATAAACTTGCATTCAACCTCCTTATTATTCTCTTCTGGAAAGTTGAAGCATCATGACAAGATGGTCTAACAAAAGGTAAATGCATTCAAAGTGTATATTTTTAATAATTCAGATTAAAAATTTTGGATATGTTGTCTCATGTTTGCTCTTTTCTTTCCATATGTATATTCCTTTGCTGCATTTATACACAATAATTATAATCCCTGTGAGCTTTTTTTTTTTGGCAGGCTAAAAATCAAGCTTTTTATAGTCCCCTGCCACACAGAACACTCTGCAGCCTTTTCCCATCAGTTTTTAACTCCACCTGCTTAATTCTGTATTTTGTCAAAATATGAGGCTAAAACTGTAATATGTGGTATGCCCAACACATGGTCACTGTGTATTAGTGGCCTTTGTTCCTTTTTTTTAATTTTTGTATCTAGAGAGTTCCCACTTTGTCCAGAAGTCCTTTATGTATACTTGGCATATTATGCTATTATCTGCACTATGTCTGCAAGGCATTTTTTTCCCAGGCTTTGAGGGCATCCAGCTCTTCCTGTGTAACATCATAATCTTTGTTTTAACAGTGTGTTTCAACCCAGCATCTCTGGCAACTTTTAAGTGTTCTCTTGCTCTTTGTGATGAAGTCATTAATACTAATTGCCTGCTTTTCACAGGAAAACAGATTTATTATGCAACCAGTGGATAAATAGAATGCACAGGGCTCTTGATTTTAACAACCTGCAGCCAGCTTTCACAGTTGATAACAATTTGCAGATAAAAATCAATCAGCCATACTTGACTAGGCTGTATAACTGTCCTACCATGCTTAACTAGGCTTGTAAAATCACCCCATATTGAATGTTCCTGCTGCTTTTATTTACATGATCTTTTTCCTTTTCTTTTCGTTAGTGATTTGTATACTCATAGAAGTCAGTAATTCCTTAAACTGGAATTATGATCAAAGATAATATTGCATTATATGTCAAATTTTCAATCTTTATCCCTAAAAAAACCACAAACCAAACCTAAAAATGTGTGTTGCGTTTCAGAAAAGGATATTTCTGAGACTCTCAAATACTTTCAAAATTGCTATAAAAAGAGATTTATCAGATGTTATTTTAAACCCCTTTTATCATTAACTTCCTGGTTTTTTTACTAAGTTATTGTATGTGCATAAAATTCATAATGTATTCAAAATGTCTGGGATTTTAGTGGATTTTTTTGCTATAAGAAATACTTTTTAGTACTTTATCTCTGGAGTGTGACTCAGGAGATTTTTAAAATCTATAAAATCAATCAGATGATTTCTGTGAAATTGTTATGAGAAACACAGCTGAAAATAGCTTTATAACAGTCAGCAAGTTTATATGAATCCCATACTACATCAAGGAGAAAATACATTAATTCAGCATTCTTGTTAGAAAAAGGAGTAGAAAAGATGCATAGAAGAAAATCCAGAGGGGCCTTAAGTGCAAGGACTGATCATTGTTCCCAAGCTCCATCATAAAGTGAGAAGTGCTAGGGGAAAAAAATCAGCCTACTGTGTTGTAAATTAAGGTTTGCTTGCTGAGATTTAACTTTTCTATGCACTTTGTGGAGGAAGTCAAGAAAGGTTTTTTTCTACGGGGTGTCACAAGGGAATGGCATGTGCTGAGATCTGCCGTCTCTGAAGTGAATGGCACAGATATATACATGTTCTTTTTTTTCTCTTTCTCTGCAGTTATCTCTAGATCCAAGGGGTAAAACTTGTGCAGAAAGCAAACCAGTCTAAACACTGAAGTTCAGCGTAAGTACTCTGATGGGTGTGAATCACAGAATACAACACTTTGCACAATGGGATTTTTAAAAAACTCTTTTTGGAGAAGATTGCCAGGAAATGCTCACCTGCCTGAGCCTTATTTCTCCTACACCAGCAAAAAGAACTAAAAAGTCGCTGTTCTCCCATTCCGGGGTGCTCAGCCAGGTATGGGAGTGGATGGTTTGTATTGCTGGAACAGCTGAACACCACAGAGCTCTTTTAGCACAGTGTCTCTGAGAAAATACTGTAACTGATGCTTCAGAGGAAATTGTAATCCATAATACTGCATGTCTTGGGAACAATTACTCTTACTTGTCAGTGGAAGTGAGGAGTTAATATACTAAACAATATGGAAGAAAGATATCTTCCACGGGGAATTTTGCAGATAAATTGCACTTTGCACAAAAAGTATTCCCCTGAACCATTTCAAATACATAAATCTTACTGTCTGTGAATGCTTTTCTGTATTTATCTTATGGGAAGGGCATGGACTAATATTATTTTTATAATTTCTGATTTAATATATATCTTTACCATAACAGCTTTTACTGTCTTATAACAAACCTACTCCCCACCCCATTCAAATTAATTAGTCCAGCTGCTTTCAATCCTTCCTTTCAGGGAAGTTCTTAACCTTTCAGACTTCAATAATTATAATTTCCCTTCTCAGGACTTTTTGTGAGAAATTTTAAATTAATCCCTCTCATATTCAATGCATTTCTCCATGTTGAATTTCAGCAGCCATTATGTAGTGTAATTACATAACAATTTGAGAAAGTCCTTCTTTTTCTGCCCAAATCTTGTCAAACTTAAATAATTTCATCCTTATAAAGCCTCACAGCCTTGTTTCTGTTTGATTGAATCAACGAGGAATGTTAGAAAATTAGAAGGAAGACCATGTCATCAATTACAGAGTAGACAATAATCAGAGGATAGTAATTTCTGTGTATTATATTACCACTCAAGAGAATTTTAATTAACTGAGAGATAATACAATCTGTGCTGGTTTTGGCTTGGATGGAGTTAATTTCCTTCAGCATAGCTGGTCGGAGGATATATTTTGGATTTATGCTGGAAACAGTGTGGATAACACAGGGATGCTCTTTTTAGTGCTGACCAGAGCTTACACAGAGCCAACACCTTGTCTGCTCCTCACCCCACTTCACCAGTGACGAGACTGGGGAGGCAAAACATTTAGGAGGAGACACATCTGGGATACCTGACCCCAGCTGAACCAAGGGATATTCCAAACCACATGGCATCATGCTCAGCATGGAGAGCTGGCAGATGAAGAAGGAAGGGAAGGACTTGCAGAGTGATGGCATTTGTCTTTCCAAGTCACCATGACACATTATAAACCCTGGCTTTCCTGGGGATGGCTGAACACCTGCCTGCCCATGAAAAGTGGTGAATTAATTGTTTGGGTTTCATTGCTTGTGTGCAAGGATTTTGCTTTACCTGTTAAACTGCTCTCAACCCATGAATTTTATCCTTCTGATTCTCTCCCATTGAACCAGCAAGCAGTGAGTGAGCAGCTGTGTGGGGTCCAGTTGCTGGCTGGAGTAAAAGAGCAGTTTTCTTTCCCTGCTCTGAATTTAGAAGGACATCTCTGTTACTATACTTCAAGAAAGATAGGACTTTGGTCCTCCAGTGACATTTGATCACATCAAAACTGAAAATATTTTTCCTATATATTAAACAATTTAAGTACTTTTATTTATACATGTACACACACAGAGAAATGAGGAAACAAATATAATTAGTTAATTTATCTAGAGATAATTTTTACTGTGGGATTGCCTTGTGCAATCCCACAGTAGGTGTCAAGAAGTTATTTTTTCATGTCTGACAAAAAAACCACGGAGCAAATATTTTGCATACATGAAATACTTCCAGAATATCTTGTCTTTCAAACAATCCCTTTTGATCCAGGATATAATTTGTGGTTGCTAGGACACGATTGACACTAATGCTGTGTAGGGCTTTTGGTGCCAAGTGATGGTGAAGTGCAGTGGTGAATTTTTTTTAAAAAGTGTACTTGGAAACCAACACTGGATGTCCAACAGAATGGAAACTTCAGAGGGCTGAGAAGCCCCTAAGGACTGTATAAACTGAGAGTTTCAGTGAGGCCTATGAGATACTGATACACCTGAGATACCTGGTACAGCAATTTATGGGGCTGCAAAACTGCAGGGTCCTAAAAGCAAAACTTTTATATTTGAAGTTTAATAATCTCCTTAACTAAACATCTAGTGAAGGGCAGCCCTTTGTGACTGTACTTGTCAACTTCAATATTAAGGGATTTTTTTAATTTAGATATTAGTTTAGAGGCCCAGAGACATAACTTAGAAATCATTATTACATTCTGAGATATTTAAGCACATTTCATTTCGGTTGCCCTGCCCATTTTATTTTAATGCCAGTGCATATTACAGACATAAATGCAGCTCCAGTACAATTGAACTTTACCTGTTGTAAAATCAGAAAAATATGCTTCTCAATTTGTGTATTAGGGAACTCTTGCCTCTATGTAACCAGGAAACCTTGCAATAGGACTTTATCTTTAAAGATATTTTGGACGAGGGGATTGAGTGCACCCTTCATGGCATGGTGATGTTTAGTCAAAGGTTGCTCTCGATGATCTTGGAGGTCTTTTCTAACCTCAGTGATGCTATGGTTCTATGATTCTATACTTAAATGAGTCTTAAATGGTGACTAATACTTCAATTTAAATTTATTGCAATGGAAAATTCCATAGTCATTGTCTGGGCAAGTTCGTGTTACTATTTTTCTTTAGAAACAGATGTTTACTTTGGATCAAGGCTCTGAAGTGAGAAACAGTTCATGCAAAGGAAATCCTGAATTCAGTTATGCATCTGCAAAATTGTATTTATTAGTTGTAACATTATACCTGTTTTCTCTGACTACATATATTTTGCACTTTTTTTTGTATTTTATAGTGTATAATACAATAAATTCTTCTAATCATAGTGGAAATTTGATAAATTTGAAAGTTACATCAAGAAAGTAATGAAAGCTTCACATTTTGAAAAGAAACCCAAACTCATTTCCATTGTGAGGACCAAAGGAATGTTAGTATTACTCTTCCGTGAAAAGGAAATGATCATTACAGAGATACCTTGTCTCATGCACCTGCACAGCAAGAATCTCTCAGCAGCATTTTTCTTGTTCAACCAAGCATCCCTTGAGCTCTGACTTCAGAGCCTTTACCTCATTCCCTTTGCCTCCTGATAGACTTTCACTACCTTTGTGAATTACTTATCTTCTCGAAAAAACTTCCTCTAATAAAGCAAAAAGGGAATTTTACAGGATAGACTGGAAAATCTCATCTGGATGTTGGCAAATGAACCAGAGGAACCTGAATACTGGCCAGACTGCTAAGTATTTATTTATGTCACTTGAGAATCTCAATCAATAATTAGGGTGCTACTGCCAAATTCTATGCATATATGTGATTTTATTTTCTGAGCCCACAGACACTCTCTTTTTCTGCAGCAAAATTGCCTTGAGTCCTGAGAGTTCCCATCAGTGCAATGAAGAATACATCCTCTATGCCCATGCCCACTGCAGGTGTTGGAGGCCCTGTTTGCCTCCCATGGCTGTGCCTGAACTGCTAATCAGAAAACAGCTGCTGAAAAATACTGTCCCTGAAACAGAACAAGGGCAGCAGGTGGAGAAGGTTCAGGTTTTTTTTCCCTACAGATGCTTCTGAAATGCAGCCTGGGTATTATTGCAGAAGATGTCTCAGAGCAAAGGACAGCCTAGCAGGGAAGGTATGTACAAGGGACTGCTGTGAAAAAAACAGGGTGGGGAGAAAGGATCTGTTCTGCACTGCTCATCACAGAGCTCTTGAGCTGAGTGTGTGACTGCTTCCCTTGGGAATATGTGGTGTCTTCACCTTGCCTGGAGCCCACACTGTGGGGAGATCCCAGACTGGACAAGAGGGCCCCTGGGATCAGGGGCAGAACACTGACTTCTCTGAAGTTATGCCCAAGAAGCAAGACTACATGGAATATTCTGCAGAGTACAAGTTCAGGCTTAGCAGCCTTTGGTCTTCTCAAATCAGCATCATCGAAAATACACTTTAGGAGATAAAAATTTCACATGTTTGGCAGCTGGGCCATGCAGAAACATTTGTAGTGTCTGACTAATTTCAGTGCAGCTGTCACCTCACCCAGCTTTTACTGAGGCTGCCGTGATGGCACATTACTGAGACTTTCAAAATAGACTTATTCAGTCTTTTATATACATATATATTTTAATACATCAATTAAAATACAGCCAAATGTGCAAACCAATACCCTTGAGGAAGGGTCATACTATGCCCAGTTCTGAGCCAACCTGTTTTTATTCTTGTGGGAAAAGTTTTTGAAGACCAGACTCTATGCCTGAAAAGTGGAAGCTACAACCATGCTTGAATACTGCTTGAATTATAGTCTCAGAAAGTTATGTTTTGCCTGGAATAGGAAGAGATTAAAATAAGGATGTGGAATAAAAGGGTTGTCTAGTAAAACAGGTTACTAACTAGCTGTCTCTGCCTACAGAGTTTCTCAGTCCTTCCCCTTCTAATCCCATAAGGGAACTTTTGTCTTGGTTTTTGCATTGCTTTGAGATTATAGTTGGGATTTTTTAAAATCTATATAATTGCTGTCCTTCAAAAATTTTGTCTTTGGAAACTGTTTCCTAGCAACAATGTATTTATCATTCTCAGCAAGGAAATGACAGCTTGCTGTTCAGATATGCTAATTGTGATTTTTTTTTTAATTTTTTTTTTGTTTTTAAGACAAGGAAATAGCATGTATTCAATGCAACATTAATTTAAAAGGAACAGAATTAAGAAGTACTAATGGCAAAACATGGCTGGGAGAAAAACAGCCTAATCATATCTATTTGCATATGATGATGGAGTTTCTTGCCAATAGACTTTTGCTGCCATATAAAAACAAACTGACAGTTCCCAGACTCCTATAACTGACTAACACTCACTACCTTTAAAATGCAAGGAGGTAGAATAAGTTAATTTAATGATTATTTACTATAACTTTGAAGACATTTTTTAATGGAAGTACACTTCATCCTTCTTTGTTAGCATCAGTGGTGTGTCCTCTGCTGCATCTGATGCATGTGGAAAGAAGAGCTGTGCCTGTTACCAGCTGGTGACTACAGTTGCTTAATTCCAGTGATGCCAAACAGCACTCTCAGAGGACTGTCAGGCATTTTATCACCTTTTTCTGTGTGCTTCTAATGCATCCATTTAAAATATTTTCTCAGCATGAATTTCAGAGACACTAAATAAATCAGACTTTAAATATATTTAAGATTATTATTCATGCTTTGTTACTAAACAGGAGAAAGAGCGTTATCATGGTGGCTTATCTTAAGCCAGACCATTTTGCCCTTCTGATAACTGGGGATACCCAGCAGAATGGCAGTCCTAAACAGTTCTGCAAAACTCTGTGTCTTCATATATCTGAGGACAAATATTGCCTGAAGGTACAGTGGACAGCAATTCCTCTAATGCAAAATTATTACTACTAGAATCAATAACATGATAAGAGTGTTAATTTAGAAACATATAGATATGCAAGGCTTATTATGCTTTAGATTACACTTTTCTGTATATTGACACCTGATTTGATCTATATTACCTGAAATCATTTGATCTTAAGTGCTCAGCTGTATCATACTGGACTTTGAGGTGTGTATTTCCTCTTTTTTTTCCTGAGCTTCCCTGTCCTTTTAATGCTCAATAAGGCAAACAATTTAAGTGTGTAGGTATTGAAGGAAAAATACATTGTGGTACTTTGGGGGGAAAATAAATTGATTTTACATGAGTGGACAAAATTCATTATTGGTGGAAGAAAAATCATTTCTATATTTCCTCTTAATTACACAAATCATTGCTTACAGTATGTGCTCAGAATATTGGCTTGATTGCCACATAGACAGATAATTAAGTACAAAATGTTAAATAACTTTTATTTAACAGTGAAATTTTGTATTTTAAAATGCTCATAAGTATTTTCATCAACTTCCTTTGTCATGGTACTTTTGATTGGGGAAGGAGGAAGAAAATTAAAGCAGGAGTCAGCTGTAAATTTTGAACCTGCAGAGTTATGCCATCCATGAGTTGCCCAATTGAAAAAAAAAAATCAATAGGAGGAAATTATTTATGTTTAAACTGGAACAGCTTTGTAAAATATGGAAAGTACTTCACCATAACTGTAAAAAATCTCTCCTTTCCTCACCTTGATATTGAAGAAATAAGTAATAGCAATAGTTGTCTGTAAAAGAGTCTATAGTGCTGCTTTTAGCGTATTTTCATAACTTTATGGGGAAACAGCCATTCTCAAACAAAAATCCATTTCATTAATAAGCAGATGCACAGATACTGTGAAGAGTAAAATGACTGACAGAGCTGGCTAGAGTTTTATATTGTTTGAGTCTTATTCATGATAGAGATTTCTCTGAGTTATTTATTTTTCTAACTGTTAGGAAAGAAGAAATAACAAGTAGCCGCAAGACTAATATAACAGTATTCTGGTAGAAATGGGTTGTCCCATGTCAACTGTATGAATTTCCATTTCTGGAAACTTCAGTATCCCATCGGCAAAATGCTGAACATTTTTTAGGACATATCAGCTAACACTAGCAGGGAGGATCCTCCTGAAATTTAATGAAAATCTCTCAGGATGAAATTTCCTTATGGACTAGAGCTAGTAATTACATGCCTCAAGGGCTAAAAATAGCTCTTTGACAGTATCTAATGTTCTTGCTAGGATAGTGGGTATTTAATTTAATTTCTTGCAACACTTTAAACATAAATTAGCTGATTGGTCCCAGTAGACTGGAGGCTATGGTTTTAATCTGCAAAACTATCAGCTCCCTCTCAGAGACAAAGCAGGAGCTGAATAACCCATGCCAGACCAAGCTGGAATACTTAGAATTTCACAGGATTGGACTGGCTAGCTTTTCATGAAATAGTTATTGTCTTTTGGGAATATTTGTGTTTCTCTCATAACCTTCTTATTAGAATAGTTCTTACCTCCAAATTAGAAAATTAGCCCCTTTTTAAGATTTTTATTTTGTCCATCTTAGTTTTCATCAGTATCCAGATTTCTTGTGCTATGCAGACAAAGTTGTGTGCATTTTTTCACTTCACCATTAGTTTTCTAACAGACGGAGCAATGTATAGGAGGACATAAGCACAAAAACATTGGTATATATTTTTTGCATAATGGTTGAGACTAAATTTTACAAACTACAAAAGTATCTGAAATATTAACGTGCTAATAACCAAATCTACACTAAACTTCATCAGCTTGGTGCCTCTTTAGAAGGATTTTCAGCCAGCAAGCACCTCAGACTTTTGAAAGACTGATACTAAAGCTGGCAAGAACTTCATTTTTATAGTGATGCTTTTCCAGCTGAAAAGAACCCTTACTGCAACATGCTTTGAATTTTGCATGTCCCAACATAGAGGAATACACCAATGAAATTAGCTTTGTCTGTATTTTGCCAAGAAGCTGTGGATACTTTTTCCCTACCTGTGAGCTCTAATGAATTTAGTCAAGCCTTTGTCACTACAACCTGGTTTATTTCAACATAGT
The DNA here is from genome assembly GCA_024500445.1 of Entomyzon cyanotis. Taxonomy (NCBI): domain Eukaryota; kingdom Metazoa; phylum Chordata; class Aves; order Passeriformes; family Meliphagidae; genus Entomyzon; species Entomyzon cyanotis. Next base: position 19,248,198 of record JAKEPQ010001009.1, on the reverse strand, counting down.
TTTTCTTGAAATGACATGTAGGACCCACATCCACATTTAACTTGCATTGAGTTTATTTGTTGGAGACAACTCTTGGACAAGATGCATTTATATCAAAAGGTGAATGAAAATATATTCTTCAAACTGCTCATTCAGTTTACAGACTTTTAAATATTTTGGGCTCCACACAGTTTAAAGTGCTTCTGCAGACACACTAGCACAAACTGGCTGGCTGATAGAATACAAACTGGTTGAAGGAGAAAATTGAGACATGCATTAAAACTCCTGGTAGATAATTTTTAATTGTAAACTACTGCTAAGAGCGGTTTTGCGATGATACATGGACCTTTTGTTCCCTATGCATGTGTGACACATACCTTGACTGTGTAGAAAAAGAGACACCTAACCATCTTTCTTTCATAATAGAGTGCTAAGCTGAATTCTGTGCCATTAGAAGCAAATTTTGTGCAAATACCCATGTGAAAGACACTCTTTTATGCAGAACAAGAGAAGTCCTTAGAGATATCAATTACTGCCAATATTACCTCTTTGAGGATAGAAAGGTAGATTAACATGTCTTAGGAAACTGTCTTTCTAAAGCTGAAATAAGTAGTCAGGAAATGATTATAATGATGAGTAAAGGTGAGGAAGTGTTAATAATTGCTGCAAAAAGTAAAATAAGGCACAATAAAAAAAGTGGTCAGGACAAACTGTAAGGGTGACTTGTTAAAGATTGCTTATTCAGAGAGGCATGCAGTAGGATTTATTTCAATGGACTTCACTACTGCAGGGCACATGTATGTGCACGTACACGTGTGGGACTGTGATGCATTTGTATATACACATTTATAGGTGTATATACACATTTATATATATATATATTTACATATATATACACATTTATATGTGTATGTTTACTATGCTAAGTAACACCCACTACAGGCCTCTGGTTCTGCAAACAGGCCCTGACATGAAAAGTTTTATCAAATTTGTGATTCAAAGTTACAGGTGAAGTTTTAATAAGTATGGAAACCTTTTATGGTACAATTGGACTTTTTGTGGAAATGGTGCAAGTCCCATCCCCTTCACAGAATGAGAGATCTCAGTATACCCAGATCATACTCAGCTGATGGGCATCTCTACTGGGACTCAACTATTCACAGCAACAGAGAGCACTATTGGTTTTCAATGGTTTTAATATCATTACATTGCTCTACAAGCGCTATATGAGTGTCACAGAAAGAAAGGAATCCAGGCAAGAGATTTATTAAGAACAGTTAGTGACAGCATTAGAAATGGAACCTTCATATCCTGAGTAATTTCCCTTCATACTATCTCCACTATTTGTATATCAGAAAGCAACAGGTTTTCAAATCCCTTTTAAAATTAAACTTTGCCAAATATCCTAAATTAAGCATTTGTGCAGTGCTGCATAACTTATTTTCCTAGAGTTCAGGATTTATCTTCATTTCAGCACTTTCATTCAGGCCTGAATGAATCCATGTTTGAAATCTGTAACTCATTCTCACATGGCTTTTTCTAACAATTTAAAAGTAATAATAATTTACCAAAGTTAAATTATACAGATAAAATTCCACAGTATTTTAGATTACTTTCATTTGTTACAAATTATTGCTCCTGTTACTGCACAAATCCTCCAGTAATATCAGCTGTTTATTGTTAATGAAAGATATTAGTACATTAAGAAAACAATTAACTTTGTTTCTTTTGTAAGTTTGCCATTAAAAAATACTAATTGTTATTAGAGACAATGAATCAACATCATTTGACATAACTCACTGTCTCCTGTGAGTCTAGAGTTAAGTAATTTTCATTTCACTACCAAAATCTATGATTCTTCCAGGGACCTGTTCTGCTGTTAACTCACATAATTAATTATCTTTAGTGTTGAGGGAATCACACCTGCATGCAACAGGCAAATAAATAGCATCCTGAAATTTTTAGCACTGTAACCTGAATATTAGTTCATGATGTTGTTTAAAAGGTTTGTATTTTGTACGCTATTTCCCCCATCTCTTTTAATAAAAAATAAATCTCAGAGACAATACTGCTGCTATCTCTTCAGCCTTCTGGTAGATGTTTTTTACCCATGTGCTGTGAGTGCCCAAGATCAGGTTTCACAGGTGCTGCCTTTTAAATGCTTTTTGAAACACAGCACTCTTTTCTCTTCAGATTTTTTTTTTTTTTTTGGCTGTGCACGTGGTAGACTCATGCCAATCCCAGAGACAACTCTTCAATAGGTCTTTTAAACACCTTTAAAAAAATATCCTTTTCCAAGTAATCTTATGCTCCAAATTGCTATGGTATTAGAAATATGTTGAGACATGGATTGGTAACAGAGGCACACTGCTTTTTACAGAGAAGACCTTAGGATACTAATAGCATTTCAGCCACCAGCTTTAGAAGTTTACTTTTCCAATCCATGAGGAGAGCAAGAGCAAAGGTCACATAACGTATGCGTTGTTTTCCTTTTTTCTCTGAAAGCCATCATTTTCAGATTTCAAGCTAATAAGCAAATGCCTAATTATAGTTCATAATATCACTTTAGCACATTTCACCATTCCCTTCTGTGGCAACACAGCCTCGTGATTCACGGGTGGCCACCCCACACCGCACAGAGGGGGAGCTGTCCTGGGCCGAGACACACCGGGGCATACGTGGCACCGGGGCAGGCAGTGGAGCTGCAGGGGACGCAAGTCTTCGTGGAGGCATGGCGAAGAAAGAAGCGTAGGGGCGCAGTCTGTGGTTCCAAAGGATTTATTAGGGTTCCAGGGGCATGGGGTGAGGGGAGAGGAGGAGGGACGGAAAGCGGGGAATGGTAAGGTACAAGGAACGAGAGGCTGCAAACCAAGAACGAAGCACTGCAGAGGGCTAAGAGGAGAGGGAAGAGGGGAGTGGTTAGCTCCGAAGAGCCAACCAGGGAAAGCCAGAGGGGAGGAGATAAGGAGGGGAAAAGGGGTTACACCAATAAGTTTACAGCAGAGGAGGGTACAGACTCAGAAAACCGAGAATACAGTCAGCTAGGGAGAGATTTCTAGAACATAAACCATATATAGCATACCCTAAATCCTACTAGCACACTGCAACACCCTTCATGAGAAGAGACTTGGAGATCTTAAAAATGCTCCTTATTGTTTTAAAAAAATTATTTTATTTTAGTATAAAATGCTGAGAAAAGAAATAGAATGGGCATAATTCATGATAAGTATGAGAATAAAAAAGCCTTGATTCCATTTTTTTTCTTTATATCCCTTGATGTAAGACTGCAGGCTTGCAATACTTTGCAATACACTTTTAAGTCTACAATTGGTTACTTATGAAAGCTATTGGCATCTTCCATCATATACAAGATACTAAGACAATACTCTATTAGATAGGTACAAGAAATAAAGTAGACCATCCCACCTTTAAATGATTTACAGTTTAGACATACTAACTTGCAATTTTTTGCCTGGAAAAAAAAAGAATGTTAGCACTAATACAATATCATATTAGTACTTATACAAAAAGATACATGAAGCTTAAATTTTTTGAGAGCTTGAAAAATGTCTGATCAAGACTGTGCATGTATCCATGGGAAAGCCATGTAAATAATGTAAATGGTCTTTATGAATCAAGGCACTAAGAGCAAATATGCTTCTCTGATGGTGAAGAGCAGTGCTCACTTGCAAGTTGTGGAAAAATAGTGAGATAACAAACTACGAGTGTTTTATCAGCAGCCTGACACCCTTTGACTAGAGGCCAGTAAAAAGTACTTGGTGTATTCTAGGGGTATGGGGAAAAGAAAGGTAGGAAGACAGCTGAAGAAAGGCTAGCCAAACCCAAAGCCCAGTGCCAGAAAGAGGATTAAGCTAGCCAAAAATCCATGAGTAGAATAAATGAGTTGGGCACCAACATTAACATGACCTTATTATCCTCTCTTCATATATCAGTTTTACAATAGTCTGACTGTGAAATGAATTTCTGATCTATTTTGTATGGCAAAAACCAGACATAGATTATTAAGGTTTTATGTTTGGTTTTAAAAGTACTCAAGAATATGCTTAGTTTGTTTCAGCCATGTGATTTTTCATGCCTGAAGAATCAATTTACAGCATGAAAAAATATGTTCGTGACAGAGAATATTTCAATTGGTAACTACACGCCTTGGAGCAAGCCCAGAGGTATGTAATGAAGGTAAAACCTTTAATAATTTCAAAGAGGAAGAATAAAAGTAGCAGTGCACAAGATTCAGCTGCTTAAAATATTAAGTTTTTGCCAGTAAAGCTGAAAAGAACATGAAGCATTTTAAATCTACAAGTAGAAGATACTCTAGACATAAACTTTAGGAATGAAAAGAAAGACCTCACTCATACTTTCCTCCAGGAATCAAAGCCAACAACAAAGTTTAATGCTCATTTAAGTTTTATTTTGGAGAAAAAGAAACAAACCTAACAAACTTACAAATAATAAAAGAAAAAGTATGAAATTTGTTGTTTCACATAAAAGCATCATGAGCAAAAATGCAATCATGAAGTATTTTTCTTGACCTGTTAATGAGATGTTCCTTTTATGTCCACTTTATGTCCACATTTTCTGCAGTTAAATAATGTGTCTTGTGTTAATAAATCTCTTTATTTTGTTTTTTCTTTTTTAATTAAATTTAAAGCAAAGGCAATTAAGGTTTAAAAGGAATGCTTCTATTTAATATTGGGATGGATAAACTCAGTTCCTAAGCCTTTGGATTCAATCACCATCTAAATTCCCTGGGACATGTTACAGAACATTAAATATTTGTGGCATCAATATTTGATGCCACTAGATATATTGCAGATTACTACAGAGAGATCTTAAACAAAAACCAAGATAAGCATATGAGCAAAAATACAGGATTGCCTTTAATGAAAGCAGAAAAATGTAATGGGATACTTTTCAAGATAAACCAACTGAAATAAGAAAGCAGCATGTTACACCTACATCTGGAGGCCAGATGTAGGAAGAAGCAGTGTACTGGTTCTGGAGATGCTGTGTTAAGAAATACTCATAAGAAAAGAAATTCCTATTAAAATGTTACCTAAGGAAATTCAGTAACATACTCAAAGAAATTTTAGATTAATTTTGGAATTTGCTTCAAAAAACACATTGAAAAGATGTTTTGTAAGAAAAATTTTATGTAAAATAGTTTTTATTTTAAGGTTCAATTAACATATTCTATGGGAATCTGTGATAAAGGGTTAAGTTTGTATAGGTTGTGAATTGTGTATTTTTGCACACTTCTCATGAAACAGCTGACTCAGAGTAACTTGTTAGCGTGCCTAAGCCCTGGTACCTGGTAACCTTACTGCACGATTCATTAGTTTTATTACTGTGTGAAAGCATTTTATTCATTCCAGTTAGTGCACGTACATGAATAATATAAGATTTTCTAGTGAACTATGTTGGGGAAACAAAATTTCGATTATATGCACTATGAGACAAGCAGAATATTTGACACAGAATTGTGAGATGTTCCTATCACATGGACATACATCATTATTATTGATGGTCAGGAGTACATGAGATCTTTATTGCACTGCTAGCATCTGTTTTATCATCATGTTATTATTTTTTAATCTTCTTACCACAGCAGGTCTGTGATCCACAGCATTTGTCAAGGGAAGAGGAAAACCTCCATGTGCTGTATCATTCCAAGAGCTCTCTTTAACTGAAATGGGAACAGATAAAAGGTTGAGTCAGTGGAGGATCAGAGGAGACCCTTCACCTGGGAAACTGTTTTTAAAGTGACAGACTTTTTCATAATTAAAAGCAAACTGCTTGTCATGAGAGATTATAGCAATTTTTACTTGATAATTGGGTTAAAAGACAAAGCCTGAACAGTAATGCAAAAACAACCATAAACGATTTTGAAGGCACAATTACTTTGTTCAGCCATTAAATAAAATGAGAGAAACAAGGGAGATTTTTAAGATGCTCAAAGCAGGATCTGGGCAGGGAAATAGGTGCACCATTTTTTAAAACCAAGAACAAACTTGGAGTATGTAACAGAGCTGTTTTTTCACAGCCTTGAAGAAAGGGACATTTTGAATTTAAGATGATTAGCAATCATAATTATGTAGTTTGAACATAGGTAAGCTATGGGGTGCACTGGATATACATATTAAATTTATTGAATGCTTCTGCTGAGAGAAAAATCTCAAATATTTCTACTTATTTCAGAATTTATGAAAAAAATTTAGATCGGTTGTGGCTTTCACTTCTTTTACAAAATAAATTTCCTCATTTCTTGTAATAGTGGCAGAGAAATTCTTCTAACAAAGTTCCAGGGCTCAGTGTAGGCCTCTGGAGTCTGGTATTTGATGCAGGCTTGCTTCTAAGCCAGGTTCTTGCAGGGTTTAGAGGTGAGTGGTAAAGGGGAGAGGCGTACTATTCATTGAGGTGACAAACAATGGCAGAAGCTCTTTTGGGGGGATAAATGCAATCCCAGACCTTACCGAAGTTTCAGGAAGAGTTCTTAAAAAAACAAAACCAACAAATTAATTTACTTCCTACAGTTCCTGCAGTCCCATTTCAGGTGTACTTTTAAGTTGAAAGTATTAAACTTTCTACAAAAACTATTAACACAGTCTCTCTTGCAGATGCTGCCACTCTGATTATATACTTTTTTGGTAATTTTTAATATCTATTACAAAATTCTTTAGTTATTTTTTCAAGGCTCTGTCATCTTAAATTGCTTTGTAGGTCAGCATGTTAAAACTGAAAATATGTGCTTGGGTTCATGTCTGTTTGCAATTTGAGGCTGAGGTCAGCAAAGGTGGTTGCTGACATCCCCATATTACACATAATCTGTGTGGACTAGGAGAGCTACATCTGAGCACCCAGTGGAATGGTGAAAACAGCTACCTGAAACATTGCCACTGAGATGCACTGCAGAGCAGGATTATACAGCCCTGATGATCCTCTGTTTTCCTATTCTTTCTATAATTTTCAAAATGAAACTATGGGTCTCAGGAATTGTTGTAAGAGTTATAGCCTACCTCTTGCGTAACCTCTGCTTCCAGCTATGTCCTTAACTTCTCAGAAACATAAACCTGAGTCATCCTGACTCTTAGCACAGAGTAGATGCAGTAAAATATGGCATCTGGTGCTGTCCCAGACCACACTGCAGGATCCTGAGAGCTGGAACATTCCAGCTCTCCGAAGGACAGATTGTGCCTTAGGCATCCCAGCATCTAAGTCTTGGCTATCTGTCCTCACATCTTAAAATACCACTTTGAAGTAAACCCAGACCCAGGGGCAGAGCAGAAATCTCAAGTCCAATGCAGGACTAAACTCACCTTAAGCCAAAACAAGAGAAAGAGGATAATTTTCTCTTTTCATACCATGGACACAGACAACTTTGCTGTCATAGTTCTCTCCATGATATCTGGGCTGTGCATGTGGTCCTCCTAGATACACATTCTTCTCTTCAAAGCTGAATGCTTGGAAAGGATGCTCACTGATTTCACCATATGTCCTAGGTTACAATATAGATGTATTTAAGTATTCTATTACCACAAGCTGTGGGACATTAGCTGCCATCTCTTGCTATGACTCACCCCTGATAACTGTGATTTGGCTATCAAGAACCAACTGCATGACTCATGGAATATCTCATCCTATTGTGAGATGCTCCACCCAGGAGGGAGGAGCCAAGCATTCCCACCTGGATACAACCTGGCCTTGGAACTGCCTAAGTCAGCCCTGTCTACTGGGTTCCCAGAGGACAAGAGCTACCACTGGACCTTCAGCTGGAGACCAGACCTTCCACAGGATCACCGCTTCAACCTAACTACTTCACTTGGACTGCTACCACCACCCTAACAGGGTGTCAGGTTGTATCTGACTTTGTCAGTGTTTTTCCTTGTTTTATTGCACTTATTTTTTAATTTTCCTATTAAATTATAATCCTGACTTGTGATCTCTCACTGTTTTGTTTTCAAATTAATACACCATAGCTGGCAGCAGGCCCACCATGAATAACCAGTTCTACATTTGTGCAAGAGCACCCAGAATTTATGTTCTCGCTGGAACTACAGCCTGGGCAAGAGTTGGGTGTCATACACCTGTCACTGGGCTTTTTGTTCCTGTGGACATGCATGCTGGAAAAAAAAGTTAATTAATTCTTGAGTAATAGATTGATGATATTTTTATGACCTTTTCTAAAAAATTTACCTAGCTCTAGGTTATTTTCTCACAGGTAGTTGCTGTAGTTAAAAGCCTTTATCAGTTGCCAAATGTGGTCAAAGCAACCACCAACCTCATCTGAGCACAATTCACTGATGCAAATCTGAGCACTTGCCAATATTCTGCAGTCATGGTTCTAGCTGCTACAGTTTGTGTGTGATGTCTTATCTTTAATGATTATAGCCACACTCCTTGGAAAACTGCAGTCAAATTAAAAAAAAAAATTAAAATTGAACATGCTGTTTTTCAAGCACTGCAATTGAAGACAGCTCTGGGCTAGCATCTTCCCCCACAAGAACTTCCACTCTTGAAAGCCTCTCTTGCCTTCTTTTTCTTGTTTGATGTCATAAATCAGACACCCAAGAGACAGAGGGGAACTAGGACAGACTTTTCAAACGCAACAAACAGAGCACATGTAGCTGGGTGGCTCAATGGCAATTCTCAGTGCCCCAAAGATTAGAGAGCAACACTTTTTCTGAACTGGCACAGAGAGGAGAGGAAGGGGGGAGCCAGGGGAGGAAGAAAATAGATTATCTATCTGTAATTCCTTTTACTTCAGCTAAAGACATTGCCATGGGAACTCCCGGCAGAGGAGATGGGGCACTGGACCTGACAGTTTCTGGGAGCTGCTTCAGGAACTTCTGACTTATTTCTTGTGATATTCTAAAGGGGAAGTAAAATATGAAAAATGTTTTATTTACTTTTACTTCCAAAGGAAAACACAAAGCTGTAAGTTGTCAGCTTTGCCTGACATGATGTCTGTTATCTTCACTCATTACTACTGGGTTACTGTCTCTGGAAGAAAAATGAAGTGGAAAAATCATTGGACAGATAGCCATTGAAAGCTTTTATGCTGCTGCTCATTCTCTATACACCAAGAGTGATTTCTGAACACACAGTAAATATTGGTATTCCTGAGAACTGGCACATGGTCCTGCTATGGTAGTTGTTAGATTGCCTGTCAGATGATTTGAAACTGTGTGGTTTGTATAGTACAACCTGTCAGAAATGAACATATATATATTTTCTGAGTAATGAGTGGAAAAAGCTTACCATTGCTCCTAGGCATATTCTGTATTGGTACACCAGCTCCAAATACAATCCAATCAAAAATGCAAGCAGTAGTACACTTATTTGTGGTTCAAAAAGCATTCCTACCTTGCTTTGTGAATTAAAGTGTGAGCAGAAGACTTGAGATTATTAATTCATAAAATCAATGGGAGATGGAGCCTCTAACCATTAATACCAAACATTGTGTTAGCCCAGTCAGGCTTCAAAGTGAATTAAAAATGTAATGTGAAAATTGCTTTGGTGAAAACTAGTAAGAAAGCATGACACTGAATGTGATAACTGAACTCAGCTGAAGTCTGGAGAATAGACTACCTACGCATATTCTAAGGGCAGAAAAGTTCTGGCAATTTTATAGAATACCTAACCATATCTTTACTACAAAGAAACAGAGACTGTTCATTTACAAGTTTAACCTGACTCTTCTTATGTTCCTTCAGATTAAATTTAAAATATAGCAGAATTGCTTCACAGAAATACAAAAGACTGCCAGAGACTGTTTCACCTGCTGGCTTCTCAATGCTAGCAGTTAGTATGGACTAATGAAAGGATATTTAATCATTATATCTCTAATTAGGCTATTGCTATTAATAATTTGGTGGTAGACTTTACAATTCTACCCTTTTTCAGAGGACAGTCTCTAATATTTGAGTTCTAAAACTTCAAAAGCACCTGAAAAGATCTGAGAAAATTATAAACACAACTCTCACTTTTTCCTTTTGACTCCTCTAAGAAGTCGGTGGGAATCCTGGATATATATCAGGATATCCTGGAATAGCTGCTTATATTCCAGAAGAAAAACTCGTGAGAAAATCTTGTGAGAAATTTCAGTATCTATATTTTCCATTTTTACCTCCATGATGCTCACTGATCAGACAAGAGGTATAAGTAATTCCATAGTGGAAAGAAATTACTCTGGCGTGGTATTTACCAGGTTTCTTTAGCTCAAGTTTTATTAGCAGCAATTGTTGTCCTAGGAATCACTACTATGGAAGTATTCAAGGTCTCCTGTCTATAAGGGGTGTAATATACTGCTGCTTAATTAATTTGATACCTTTTCCTAACCCCAAATTTAACAGGAGCTCAAGCAGGAGAAAACCCTCTTGAGAGGTGCAATAAATGTATATGGTTGACTCAAGATTCTCAAACCCATATTTCCATATCCCACAAATTAATGCAGAGCATTTATTTCTCACATATATACAATTTTAGAAGTTTTTAAAAGAAATCTCTACACCTCAACAGTACAGACTTTGAACTTAATATTTCTCCTTCACTCAGGTTTATATTTTTGATTTCTTGTTTTTGTAACATGAATTTCCAGTCTTGAGCAGCAAAAAAAAAAAAAAAAAAAAAAAGAATAACTGGATTTCACACTGACACATCTTTTTAAGTGCCTTGTGACTGCCAAATCATAGAACCACAGAATGGCTGGAACAGGACATTGAAGATCATCTAGCTCCAACACTCTGCTGTGGGCAGGAGCACATTCAACTAGACCAGGTTGCTCTTAGCTCCATCCAACCTGGCCTTGAACACTTCCAAGGATGGGATGTCCAGAACTTCTCTGGGCAGCCAGTTCCAGAGCCTCACCACCCTCACAGAGAAGAAATCTAATCTAAACCTACCCTTTTTCAGTTTTACACCAATTCCCTTGTCCTGACACTACATGCTCTTGAAGAGTCTCACCCCATCTTTCTTGTAAGTTCCCTTCAGGTAATGGAAAGTCACAATTATGTCACCCCTAAGCCTTCTCTTTTCCAGGCTGAGCACTCCCAGTTCTCTCAGCCTTTCCTCATAGGAGAGGTGCTCCAGCCCTCTCATCATCTTGGTGGCCTCCATGGGACTCACTCCAGCAGGTCCATGTCCTTCCTGTGCTGAAGACCCCAGAGCTGATGCAGCACTGCAGGTGAGCTCTCACCAGAGCAGAGCAGAGCAGAGGGACAGAATCCCCTCCCTGGCCCTGCTGCCCACGGGGCTTTGGATGCAGCCCAGGACACGTTTGGCTTTCTGGGCTGTGAGTGCACATGGCTGGGTCATGTCCAGTCTCTCACCCACCAGCACCCCCAAATCCTCCTCTTGACCTGTTCATCCCCAGCCTGTGTTGATACCATGGTTTGTCCCAAGTCACGTGCACTACCTGGCACTTGGTCTTGTTAAACCACATGAAATTCCTGAGTCCCCACTTCTCAAGCTTGTTCAGGGCCCTCTGGATGGCAGGAATGTCATCTGCACCACTCAACTTGGTATGATCAGCAAATTTTTCTGAGGGTGCACTCAAGCCCTCTGTCTACATCATTAATGAAGATACTAAATTACACTGGTCCCAATACAGACCTTTGAGGGACACGTATCAAGGTGTCAAGAACAACAGTTGGGATTGAACTGCAAGATAGGTGCTTGCTTAAAGCCTCAAAGGAAATGTTTCTACCTAGTATTATTACTACCAAAAAAAAAAGAAAAGGAAAAATGAATGCCTACCATGTTCAGAATTCATAGATTGATACTCTGATGCTTAAACTGGTTTAACAATATTAGAGTCGTATAATGGTCACAGCTCCACAAACACGGAGGTCACTGTGTAAAGACCAATGTTTCACAATGAACCAAACCTTAAATTTTTTTTACAGAGGTTGCAAATTATATTCATAAATATTAGTTGCATGTCATATTCTACTGCAGTCAAACTGTAAACTTATGACAGTAAGTAAATACTATCATCAGCTGTCTACCCATATTATTTCCAATTAACTATGATTTTCTTTGATTATTTGCAAGCTTAATAGATCTGAACAAAAAGATAGATACGAAATCTCACACCTTTTATCTTCATTCCATAAGCAGGCAAATCTCACTTTAAAGGCAATGATCTCATGCTCCCACATGCAGTTTAATTATTCTCCTTACACTTACACTCCAGACAGTAGTATTTATTGGACCAACATGAAGGAATTGATGCAGACTACAAACAAAAAAGAATAAATAAAATCCACCTGTAATAGTCTCAATTAAGTACCACTTTGAATTCATCTTCAATAAATAAATCTATAGGGGAAACACAGAGTTTCATTCTACATGTAGCAATGGCTGTTTACAAGAATTACACAGAAGTAACAAGAAAAGAGTTAAATAACCTTCCATAGAAAGCTGCAATATTTAGAGAAAAAGCCTTAAGATTACCTGTAAGATGGATAAAAAAAAGAAAAGATCTGTTTCTAAAGAAAGGAGAACACCTTTGAATTATTAAAGGGAGAGGTTTGACTCAAGTGTCTTTTGTCTCTGTACTAAGTCAGAGGAGCATTTACTTCACCCAAATCTCCAGCATCAGAGAAAGCTTTTAACAGTGGAAGTTATTTATTGTGAAGAAGTTTCTTTAAAGGTTTTTAGGTAAAGAACGATGCTACACTGAGCAGAAAGATTTTCTCTTTGCTGGAGGAATCTAATACTCTGCTTTAATTTCTAATGTCTTCTTCCACTGTTATTCTTACATTACCTCACACATAATTGACAACAACCTTGTGAATTACTGACTGTACAATTGTTGCCTCTTTGGTGTTGATATTTTTTGTCTAATAAATGACTTTTACAATTTGTCACTAGTTTAAAGAAATATTTTTATTTTATGGCTAACATTAGAGATAAAGATTTAACTTCATTCTTTATCACAACCAGGAAAAGGAAAGCAAGCTGTGGAAAAAGATTTAAATTTCTATGGTTTCCAATAGATTAAGACATATCAAATTAAACATATTCACCCAATATATAAATAAGAGAAAACAAAAGAAATGTACAAGTGTCAATTACATGTGTTTAATTTATGTTATTGTACCTTCCCTGATTTGGTAGTTTTGGATGTGCAACAGTCCCCAGAGTGATCATTATTGTAGCTATAAAGTTGGTACTGTTGTAGATAATTAAAAGGTATGAAAAGGTAAGATATTTTACACCTAAAAGTAAATTAATATAAAATACATATAAATAGGTTTTGAAAAGACAGTTATTAAAATATAGAAACTCCAGAATTTAAATCCATATAATTTGGCCTTTTTGTATGCAGTATGGCACAGTCTTCAGTTATAGCATCACCATTTTTTTTCACAGTTCTGTGTATAACAGTGAGAGTCTCTTTCACAAAATGCAAGCTTTTTTATTTAGAATGGCTTTACATTTATGTCATTTAAACTGATTGTTAATTTTATTCAACCTAGTTTTCCTTCATTAATCATAACACAGAAATTCATATTTGAAACTTCTCCATTCAGGTTTCCTGAATCAAGAATTCTATAATTTGTAAGCCAGACTTTTCTGGTCTGGAAAATAAGTTTGTCACAAATGATACGATACACAGCTAACAGATTATTCCATCAATTCATCCAGACTGTAAAATATTTCATTTAATGATTGAGAACTAGATTTTAATAGAGAGGAACTGTAATTGGTTCTAAATTTCTGAACCACACATTGATTCAGTTTAGTTTGAAGACCTGTCTTAATGTGTGCTGCTGAATTGTTCTTACATAAATTTTGACATTAAACCAGCTATTCATTATAAAGTGCAATCAGAAATGCACTTTTTAGGTAAGAATGACAAGTGCACATGCTGGGAGTGCCATGTCACAGTACTCTGCAAAAGAAATACTATTAAGCTTGGCAGAAAGGACTTTAGAAGAACAGAGAAAAAAAAAGCAAAAGGAAATGCAGTGGCACCAGTACAGGGTTGATGACTCAGTTTGCATCTGTTTCTTGATGAGACTTAGATGGGCTTGCCCTTAGCCTTCAGAATTTGGGTGAAAAAACTGGTTGCTCAGTTTGCAATAGCTCTCTATGATTGCTACTGCAATGCCTAATTCTAGAGGCTGTGTTTGTGTCAGGAACTTTTAGGCTTCCAGCAGCGATAGGTAAACATGAACCTAACTTTTTTATTTGTGAGCTTACCCAGTCATATCTAATCAAGCCTAAATGCCAGGAGAATATCTTGTGTAGGAAAGCACTTTAACAAGCTTGTTTGATTTTGAGATCAGATAGTTAAGTGAAGGTCGGAATGAAAAGCAGAACTTCTGATGAAGGATTTATTTTTCTGAGGTTTCTCTGGATCTACTAAGGCCTTTGTGGATGTTTTCATTTTTTCCATTTTAAAATCAGATCTGATTCCAGAACATTCTCAATCCCACATAATTCAAATTTATATTAAGAAAAAATGCACATTCAGGACTATTTATGTTACAAAAATGCTAAATTCCCCTCTTCTCTTGTTTATCTTCACTCATTTCATGATTTTTTTTTCAAGAATGTTCATGTTAAAAGTGTCTAAATTTATAACTCCTGCTGGGTCTGGCTGGGCGGTGTTAATGTCCTTCAGAGAGGCCTATATGCTGCTGTGTTTTGGCTTTGTGGCTAAAACAGTGCTGAAAACGCTCTACTTTAGAGCTCTGGCTGTTACTGAGCTGTGCTTGTGCAGCATCAAGGTCTTACCTTTTTCCCACTCTGCACTCCGAGTGAGTGGGCTGGAAGTGGGAAAGAGGTTAGAAGGGACAAAACCAGGACCCAAACTGACCAAAGGGCTATCCTACACTATCCCATCCCATCCCATCCCATCTCATATGATGTCACCACTCACAATAAAAGCTCAAGGAAAGGACAGGAAGGTGGTACAAGTGTAGTTATGGTTTCTTCCCAGGTAACCATCATGGATACTGAGGTCTTCCTTTCCTGGGTGTGGTTGGACAACTGCCTGTTAATAGGAAGTAGTGAAAAGTGCCCTTTTTTTATTCTTTGCTCAAGTGTACATCTTTTGCTGCACTTTATCTTGATAAATATCTTGAAATAAGGCAGGAGAAAGGATCCTTTCCCTACCTCCTCAACTGAAGTTATTTGCATACTAGGATTCCAATTAATTGCCATATTTTTTTTGTTACAATGAAATATTCTGTTTCAGTGTAGGGTATGATTTTCTTATTCTATTCAGTTGTGTGCATCTTGCCTAATCTGTTCCCTGCTGGGAGCAGACCTTAAAGTCATATAACCTTGTTCTGAGTCAAAGCTCAGTTTCACAAACTTAGTCTAAAATACTTAGGCCTCCTACTGGCTATATGGATGAAATTTAGTATCTTGTGGCAAATGAGATCTAACTAGATCTCTGTCCCCTTACAACCTTAAACTCTAAGAAATAATTTTCTGACATCAAATCTCAGAGGAAGATTGGAGAATTATCTCCAATTTTTTAAAAAATATATAAAGGTCTAAAATCAATTGCAATCAACTGTTTTGTGACTGTGTATGGCCAATAACAGTTATTGCCACAGATATGAGACATTATTGACATACTGTTATTGCTCTTGTCCTTTGGTAACGGGATGGGAATAGACTGAGGAGATGGAAGTGTCTCTGATTTTTTGGCAGAAAATTATTGCACCTACATAAAAAATACCTATTTCTTCATTTTACTGTACTTAGTTTTCTTGCTGAATTGCCCACTTTCCTGATTTTCCTGCCCTCTTGTTTTTACATGCTGAAAGTTACTTTGGGAAAGCCTGTCTCTTCCACTGGGAAATCAGCAGTGGCAAATTAACCACTATTTGGCAACCTTTCACAGATGGTGCCAGCAGAATTTCAGCCTAAGTCAGTAAGAACAAGGCAATTTAAGAACATTAAAAATGCATTGACAGCAAAGAAATAAAGGCAGCCACTCAGGTACAAGCCAGAATAGTTAAAAAGCTTTTGGACAAAACCAGGCTTTTTTTTTTATTAAACACCTTATTTTGCACAGAGAACTTTGTAAGTAAAGAAAGGCAAAGTAGTGTATTCTCTACTCAAGATATTTTTTGGGAAAGAGAGTTGTAATATTTTTGTCTGATAAAAACTGGAATCAAAATAAACATTCAAACCTACTGAATACATTACTAATTTTTATTTTATTAATGATGATTTCAGATCTCGTCTATCATTTAAAAGTCTTCTGAAAGCTATTGTCTCTCACACACAGACATAAGAATTTCATCCACATTTTCAAAGTCATCCATTATACATGAAGAGCTGTGCTGTGACTGCTGTGGGGGAAGGGTTTAGCAAGTGTGTAAGGCAGTTCTATAAATATTTGTCCTGAACAGGGACCTCATTACAGTGTTTACTACAGGAATGTGAAATACTAGGATTTCTGCCCATTGGTTCCTTTAGGAATGCATTTACTGCTGGTCTTAAAAAGTTCTATTTTTTTCTACATTGGTATTACTCTAATGTGGATTTTTGGTAGTTCCCATCCTTCTGAAATGATGGAATTCCATCAGCTAAAACTGTGTGTAATATATGAATATGTATTAAACCAGGAAAATTATTTAATATCTATAGTAGATGTGATAGTTTAAGATTTGATAAATCATTTATAAATGAATTTTGCTTTCTTGACAACTTAGGTAATTTCAGCATTTCCAAGTGCAATAATTTTTTAAATGGTTGCTGGCAGGCAATTTATTAGGATGTTTACTCGCTATTTACATTTTCCATATTTAGCTGGGTCATCTGCTATCTTTGATTTGAAACATAGAGTGAATAGGTAGCAGGATAAAATTGCTTATCTCTGATCTTTTGAGAGTTGTGTCAATTCCTGGTGAGACGTGTGAATTTTCTAATTCATAACTGTATGTTACCATGGAACAAGCTGGTTGTTGCAGTGCAAGTTAGCATTTTCTGTGGGAATAAATCAGAAGAATCACAAATCTTTGGTGGGGGAGGAAACATTATAACTTACAAATACCATGTCCCTCAGTCCTCTTTTGTTCTTGCTTTCTGTAGACAATATTTTTTTGTTCACCCTTTCTAAAGCTGGTTCCTGATAACGTTGATTGAAGAGGATTCTCTTACACTTACTCAGCCTTAGTTTTCTCAAGATGAGCCAACTGGGCCTTTTTAGTTTTGTCTCTGCGTGCCACGGAGAGACCATCCTAGGTCTTTTTAAAGCAATTCCTTAAGAGTTCTTTCTTTAAGTATTGTGAACAGCTTTTCATAGGGTTTTCTGACTAAGCTCCTTCCACCACGTTTTAGGTTGGTTGTCATTATGTGCTATGCCTCAGAAAGCTACATAGGCAGATAGAGGGGAAATATCCCAATCTACCTTTTTCATAGCCTGTGCATAACAATAGGTCATAGACCCACTGACAAATCAGTTATAATCATCTTTTAATGGTCCTCTGACATTTTCTGCTGGCTAGCCATGACTTTATTGCAGAAATTCATATCAGTCATTGAATATATGACCTTTTAATTGTGATACACCATTTGTATAATTCTAGACTACAAGATATCCAATTTTTTCTGTCGGATATTTCCACCTTCTTTGGTATAGTTGTACAGCTATTATTTGATTATAAGAACATTTTATAGCCCTTTTACACCATTTTTTTTGTTTTATCCTGTGTCCAGTTCCAGCAGTACTGACCAGGATCACAATTCAAGCCTAACTTTAACAAGCATCCTGTATTTCATTAATATGTCTAATAGATTGTGGAAAAGCTATATCAAATAGCCAAGCCTAGCACCACCAAATAAAGTAAAAATTAATTAAACTTCTTCTGGTATTGATTTTAGTTTAAACAACCTTTATCTTTTTGTAAAAACTAACTGCAGATCTCAAGAAAAATCTCCTTTTTTTCTAGAATTCTGTTCTGTTTCACATCTAAATTAAATCTGCAGCTTCATGTCTGAGACTTCGTAAGTTACAAAAATTACCAGAGGCATTTTTTCTGACAGTCATAATTCTGATAAAAAAACCAAATTGTATGTAGAAATCTGTTATAGACAACTTGTCTAAATCATAATTCTATGATCCTAAGTATTACAGAAAGAAGAGGAGATTTTTTTTTCCCCTCAGCTAATTAATCAGCCCGTTTAGGGAATATTTTTGTAGGTTGAGTGATAAGAGTGTGTAAATCCCATATCCTCACAGGAGCAACAGTGTTTTCACTTTGTAGGGGAGATTTAATTTTGGTCTTCTGTATTGGTTTGAAAACAAACCAGTGGGAGATCACAAGTCAAGATTGAAAGTGAAAATAAGTGAAATAATACAAGGAAAAGCACTGACAAAGTCAGATATAACCTAACACCCTGTTAGGGTGGTAGTAGCAGTCCATCTGAAGTGGTTCAGTTCAAGCAGTGATCCTGTGAAGGTCTGGTCTCCAGCTGAAGGTCCAGTGGTAGCTCTTGTCCTCTGGGAACCCAGTAGACAGGGCTAGCTCAGGCAGTTCCAAGGCCAGGTTATATCCAGGTGGGAACACCTGGCTCCTCCCTCCTGGGCAGAACATCCCACAATAGGATGAGATAAGTCCATGAGTCACACGGTGGGTCCCTGATGGCCCATTGCCTGTCATCCAGGGTGGGTCATTAGCAGCTGATAACAGCTAACAGCCCACAGCTGGTGGTAATAGAATACTTAAATACATCTATATTGCAACCTAGGATATCTTCCCAAATACACAGAAACAGCGAGACATACACCTGCGATGATCACTGTATCGTGAAGCCTGTATATGTCTATAACCTGCAGATTATTTCCAAATGTCACAATTTGCAAGGTCCTCTTTTCCCACTGTTAGTAATTATTTTGCTGTTAGTTTAAGACTCCTCAGTGGCCAAGCCAGCTCCCTTTCTGCAAAGAGCAAAACCTTCCAGGGTGACAAAGAGAAAGAAGCTGCCCAGGCGCAAGTACTGATTATGTTTTTTTCACAAGGTGCAAATATTTTTTATGATACAGTCTTACAATTACAACAAAATCTGGTTTTGTATAAGCTAATATTTTTTTGAGTTATAAATATTTGAAAGGTAAACCAAAACCCTAGTAAAGTGTTTGCTCAGAAATGTAACTTTGACATAAAACCGCAAAAGTACTGGTATGGCAAATTGAAAGAGACTGCATGAAGAAATACACAAATTCTCAAACACTTAACATTACATTTTCATTCAGAGAGAAAAATACATTTTTTTAGCCTAATTCATCCACTTTTTCCAGAAAAAGTATTGAATTTATAGACAGCCACATAGTTACAGAAGGATAGAAACCTGAGAATATAATTGATAACAGCTTTTTTTGGTTTGGTTTTTTTTTCTTGTTTGGTTGTTTTGTTTTTTTTTTTTTTTTGTTTGTTTGGTGGTTTTGGGTTTTTTTTGAGGAAAACCATATAAAATGGATTTGGACAAGGCTATTGATGCTTCAGGAATTCTGTAGTCCCTGTTTCAAATCTTGGTTTTATTAGGAGCTTTAAACTACGTGAATCTCTTGTGTTCATCCCTATCTCAAAGAAAGCTGTGATATTTTCTCTGTGTAAAAAAAGCAGGATGTTGTAGATTCCTGTGACATATTATACATGCTATGCTTCAACCTCAGATTTATTTAATTTACATATACTCTTTTACTAATTGAAATAAGAGCAAGATTTATTGAAACATATTAGAACTTATTAAAACTTATGAAGTTCAAACAGCATATTGGAAGGTAACACAAGCACGCCTCTAAGAGAAAAATTAGAATATTGGAGGGAAAATTAAATTTCTTTAAAGCACCTTTTATACTTGAAATCTCAAATTTTTGTGTGAATATCCCCTGTGTTTATCTAAGAAAGCTAGTTACCATATATCTTTGCCTCAAAGGAAATTAAGAAACATTTTGCTAGTAGTTTTACAAGGGATGAGCATTTCATCCTAATTGTCTGTGCAGTCTGACTACTGGTATTACATTAAAACCAAATTCCAGTACAGAGAAAATTCTTTTCTTTGCATACTTGCTTAATAAGATGTTAGGTTTTTTGTTTCTGAAAATGTTTGTACGTCTCTCTTATCAACTTCTATACTCAAATGCGATGGCTTTGACAAGTCTAACCCCAGCTGGCAGCTAAGCCCCACTCAGATATTCACTCCCTCCCCCACATCAGGATGGGGGAGGGAATCAGACAGGTAAAAGTGAGAAAACTTGTGGGTTGAGATGAAGACAGTTTAATAGGGAAAACAAAAGCCACACATTCAAAGCATTATCAGTGCCTGCACCACTTCCCCTGGGCAGGCAGGTGCTCAGCCATCTCCAGGAAAGCAGGGCTTCATCACTTGGGAAGACAAGCACCATCACTCCAAATGCCCCCCATTCCTTCTTCCCCAATTCCTTATCATTATATGCTGAGAATGACTCCATATGGCCTGGAATCTCCCTTGGGTCAGATGGGGTCACCTGTCCCAACTGTGGGACCCTCCCAAATTGCTATGCATGCCCAGCCTTCTGGCTGGTGGGGTGTGTGAGGAGCAGAAATGGCTTTGATGCTGTATCAGCACTGCTCAGCAGCAATGAAAATACCCCTGTGCTTTAACACTGTTTTAGCATGAACCTAAAGCACAGACCCATACTAGTGACTATGAAGAAAATTAATCCTATCCCATCCCAAACCAGCATAGTCTCCATCTCAGGACATCAATACACCTGAAAAAAGCAAGGTTAACATGTAAACTATCTGAAGGAACACTTATTTTTTGTAGATGCTTTTCAGGGGAAGAACTTAGCAATTTGAGCATTTGATCATGGTTAGTGTTTATGTCTCCTCATCCCTCATGAGTTTGTACAGCAACACAGTGGGTACAATTAGAAATCAATAAGTAGTTACATAATAAACATCCACCTGATATGAAAGAAACTTCCAGACCTTAAAATTGTATTGAGAAAAACTATCAGTTCTTTAACAACTATTAGCCTGGAGTGAAATCACCGGAGCACAAAACTATTCAAATTTGTTTTCAAAGTAAACTCTGACTTCTTTTACCTTTGATTAATCTCAGACAAAAAGAAGTTCCACCATTACTGGAAATTACATAATTAAAAGCCCTTCCAACATGATTAAGAGTCCTCATGCCTAGATTAAATGAAATTTATTTCACGATGAAAGCATTGCAATCTAGAAAGTGAAAGGGTCAATGGGAAAGAAAATTAAATTAAAATAATCCCCTCCCATCATACAGGTTGAATTTTTCCTTTGGTGTGATTCATAGTAAGGCTTTAGAAAGCTGCTAAGGTGTTCAAAAGGAACATTAAATTTGCTATTGACTACACTAAGGTCTTTTTTCCACCTTTTTAGAAGAAAATGTATAAAAGCCACAATATTTCAAGGAAGACTGTAAAAATAATTAAGTGTCATCCACATGATTGCACGATCAGCTGTAGTGTTAATATATTTTCCTTAAATAAGATGTCTAATGGTTAGTACAGTGGTTGCATTTGGGATTATATCAAAGTCTGATCTTGTGACCTCTGAGAACACAGAATTCCTTTAATTATTTCTCCTTCTAATCAGAATATGCCCTTATCCTCCTTTAATAAAAAGCAAGCCAGTGTTGCAGGACACCATTTTCTCCTCCCTTTCTCTTGAAACTCTTCTGCTACTGAAGCTTAAAACCAAAACCATCAAAACATTCGGTGCAGTTTCTCTCCCTCAGGGTTGCCAATCCCTGTAGTTTTATGTCCTAATTCTTTACCCAAAACATTTTGACCATCATCCTCAAATTTTGACATGAATATATTTTGTATTCTGTTAAAGATAATTCAAGCTCTTCATACAGTGTTTCAACCTGACAAGTGGATGCAAGCTACTTCAGGCCAGTATGTTTCCTTTTAGAATTTCCTTTTTTTGTTCAAAGATGGTATTTTTTTTTTCTAAAATGCTGTAGTTGTTTCAAATTAAAACCTTCAAGAACACACTGTGAAATGTGAGAAAATATTACAAAAATATAATAGATATGCACAGTAGTTAAAACATCCTTGTCCTCCTCTTTTCATCACTTTATACCTTCTAAATAGAGCAAAATGACATGTTCTTTTTCTCTGGTTAGGGAAATTTGCACTTCAAAAGTATTTCTGCTTTGTATGAATGTTGCTCTCTTCAGGATTATTTATTGAAATAAAAGAAAGTTTTCTTTCCTTCTCATGTATTATGGAAAGATCTAGAATACTATAGATTGTCACAATCAGCAGCTTTCTTTATTAATACCTTTTCCCTTCTAAGTCCTATATGAAGACCAACAAGTTTTGTCAAGTGTTGTCATACAGTTATGAATGAGACATATTTATGTCAACAGTAATTGTTTTGGGCTTGATGCTTCTCATTTTTTTATCTTCGATTAAATTTGTAGCATTAGTCATTTTTCTGTAGTCTCTGTAATTTATAGAGTACATGTCTCTTGCAAGAGTTTTGCAAAGGATGTCACCCTTTTCTGTGTATTGGTAAGTGTGCTTTTAAGTCATTCATGTCACTTGGATTCAGTCAGAGACTGAAATTCAAAAGAGAAATACCAAAGAGCTCTCTGAGAGCTGGAGCATCGCCTGCACCTGCCCCACCACAGGGCCAGAGATGCACAACACTCCTTTCCTGCCCTCTCAGCTCATAGTGATCCAGTCCTGGAGGTAATGGGACCAGCCTAAAGCATCCAAGTGAAATGCTGGACCTGAGAGAGTGTATGCTTTCCCCAGGGTAAACAAGCTCTCATTCCCCAAAACCAAATTAGTTTCTCATCATGGAGTCAGTAGATTGATAGAGTTTGATGGATTCTTGTACTCTTCTAAGCTCAAAAAGAAAAACATTTTCTTTCTCATTTCCAACATATGTCAAAAGCATTATATAGTATCTTGGACTGCTTTTATGGTAACAAAAGTGTTTACCTGCTATTTTCTTCACGAGTGGAAGAGACAGAGAATGGAAACTTTCAAACTACTCTTTTTTTCAAAATAAAAATTATGAATACCCAATGTTTATTATGAAATGTTTACAATGTGAAGTCATGTCTATTGGTTCATACCATTTTCTACAAATGCGTTTTCTTTTTTTTTTTTTCACCAAAGCTTTGTAAATACAAAAGGTATTCAAAAGCAATTATCTATTTTTTTCTCTCTTCCATGGCAACATTTTATCACAAGCTGAGTAGGGAACGAAAATGAGACAAGCAGACAAAATAATTAAAGAGAAAACAGTTTGAGGTACCTCTGTTCGTAAAAATAGACTGTCTGTAGCTAATTCAAATTACTTAAATTTCACAAAATTCATGCCATAAATTATCTATAATCTCCCAGAAGGAATATTAATTTACCTAGATTTACAGTCCAATGTCTAAAATTTTTCTGTAGCATTATTTAAAATAAAGCTAATTTTGTATACCGGAGAATATAGACAAATTATTTCCAAAAGTGATTGCTATGCTTTACCTACCACTTGGAGGATAGAGGCTGAGTGGGAGAGCAGTCTTTACCTAGATGAGCAGTTATGTAAATCGTACCTGGAACTATTTTATCTGATCTCTAACAGGGTACTTAGGATCTCAGGAGATGTCATATGCCATGGAAAAACACCCTACCTTTTGTACCACTTGTCCAAAATAAGGAATTTAAATTCTATTGCCTTTTCCTAATTGCATCTGATGTAAAAATGGCAAACCTCTGGCAATAAGTTGTATTTCAATTTTTTTTTCAAAATTACTGTAATGACATTTTCCATTGGCCAAGGTTTCATAGGATTTTCTGTTTCCTTTGTATTCCCCTCATTTGTTGTGTACAAATGTAATTTTTCATCTATTCTTTAATGCTAAACTTCCCTAAGTTTGAGGCTGGAATATTTATTTAAGCAATACCAGCCATTGAGGGTACACTTGTATATTCAAGGACCAAACTTGAAGGCAAGGATTTTACATTCACAAAATCTACCGCAGCTGTTCTATAGGGTCAGTCCTGCAAATCTTCCCATCCTCCCACTGTGACCTAGGGAAACTGTGACTTGTGCTGACCTCTTCAGGTGTCACAAATTAAGCTCAAGGCTCACACACACTTCACAAGAGTGGTGTAAGGATTAATTAGTTAGTGTTTAGAAAGTGCTTCATAAAAGTAAAGTACTAAACGTTATTGTCACATTAAAGACAAGCTGGAGCCCCTTGGACAGAGTTATTGTATTATATGGGCTCTTTGTGCAGATAATTATGCATCATAAGATATTCATAATTATATCAGTAATTCAAGTCACTCAATTCACATTATGCATGTCTTCTATAGAGCTCCAGCTGTTATGTGATCCATTAAAGGTAGGATCTCCATGTGTTCAGAACAGAGTTTCAAACCAGTCTAGCGCTTGAAAAATGTCTGATCAGAAATTTGGGATGTCTTTATAAAACTTTGGGTGTGGCTCTGTTAGTATCACCACCCATAATTTGTCAGATCAATTATGAAGGAAAGGGAATTATTTTCTTACAGTGTGCTATTTTGACAGATATTCAGAGATACCAAAAGATTAAGCTGAAAAGCATAAAAATACTGGCAGGACATAATGAAGAAAGATTGTTTGTTTGGTTTTAATTTTAGAGTGTCCCATTGCTTTCTCTTTCCCATTTCTAGCTAGGTTTTTCTTTTGTTCTTAAGTCTTTCAACAGTCAACTTTTCATGACATAACAGCCCAGTTTTGTTGAGGAGTCTGCAGATAAAGGAGTATGAAAGCACTTGAATGAGTTCTTAGAGAGATTACATTTTTTTCTGCTGGGCTTTGCTTTTCTTTTTTTTTTTTTTCTGCTGCATGTATTTACTGTTTTGGAAATCTGGCTTGAAATCAGCATCTTTTCTAACCAATTTAATAATTTTGAATAATGTTTACGAAGGATCAGGCAAGTGGATTTTTAAAAAACATCTGCTGTAGAAAAGGATAATGTCATAAGCTATGTTGAATTATTCATTTATTCAACCAGCTGGTAAATATTTCAGTCTTTACTCAGGAGTTAAAACTATCATAGGGAATACAATTCTCAACATGAGAATCTTATTTTCTTCCTGTATTAAAACACATATATTTATAATTGCAGTACTACTTTGGTACACTGGACATCTGGGGTGCATTAGGAAGAGCATTGCCAGCAGTTGAGGGAGGACATCCTGCTCCTCTACCCAGTCCTGGTGAGGCACATCTGGAGTGCTGTGTCCAGATCTGGGCTCCTCAGGACAAGAGAGACATGGAGCTCCTGGAGCAGGTTGAGCAGAGGGCAACAAATATGATTAAGGGACAGGAACATCTTTAAAAGGAAAGGCTGAGGGAGATGTTCAGCCTCAAGAAGAGATGACAAGAGAAAGGATCTTATCAATGTCTGTCAGTATCTGAAGGGAGGGTGCCAAGAGGATGAAGCCAGATTCTTGTCAGTGGTGCCAAGCAATAGGAAAAGAGGCAACGGGCCAAAACTGATGCTCAGAAAGTTTCACTTGAATATGAGAAAGACCTTCATTACTGTGGAGGTGTCCAAGCACAGGGAAAGATTGACCAGAGAGGTTGTGGAGTCTCACTCACTGGAGATATTTGAGACCATCTGGACACAATCCCATACCAGGTGCTCTGGGTGACCCTGGTTGAGAAGGGAGGTTGGAGCAGAAGACCCACTGTGGTCCGTTCCAACCTGACCCATCCTGTGATTCTGTGGTTCTATGAAACACTGAAAGGACTCCAGATACAAACCCGATTTTCAGAAGCAAAAACAACTTACAGAAACACGGATATCTGGTATTTGCCCATCACAGGGCAATGCCACCCATAGTCTCAAAAACACCTGGCTCTGACCACAGGTTCACTGAACTCCAGGCCATGAGAGCTGCAGAAGTTGTTAGACCTGCACCACAGTAATTATTCATCATTTCCAACTTTTTCTTCAGTAATTTTTCACAGTAGGCTTTCTGCAATGTTTACAAGCATGAAAGTACATGCTACTGAAATTTTCTGCCCATCTATTGATTTTGATAGTCAATAAATCAGAAAAAAATATTATTTGCTCTTTGTCAGGAAACAGTACTGAGAAAGAGGTGTGGAAAGGTTTTCAAAAGTAAATATTTGTTAAATTGCACTAATATTTCAATACATTAATAGATCCCCAAAATATCTGATTTTTTTCAATTCTATGCAAAAATTTATATCTGAATAATTGCTACTATGTTTTCAGAGTATTAAATGGCTCAATACAATAATATGTTTAACAGATTTATAAGGGAATTTTTTCAAAGCACGTGGTGGCTTAAATTTGCTTCACTAAGAGTCGTAGAACTTAACCATGCCCATTACTGGAAGGAGATATGATTTAATGCTGAAATCTTCATTTAAAAGCTTCCTTTTTATTATATAGTAACTCAAAGTAGAACAAAAAGGAGCCTTCCAATTTTTAGCATGCTTGGTATTTCCCTGAGTCTGCAGCATGAGGTAAAAGGGGGCAGAAAGAGTCTGATGTTCCCATCATTACGTCAAGACTTGCAGTAACAGAAGCACTGAATTCATTCAGAAAGAAAGCACTAGCCAAACAAGTGTAAATGTATCTTTATGTAACCAAGAATAAACATCTTTATTTTTGGTTTACCGTTGTTTTAATTGTACGCAGACAGGAGTGAGCCAACAGCAGAACAAGTTTTGGGAACAAGCTTTGCTGCTTCTTAATGAATAACAGCTTTCTGAAGTGAGATGAATAGGCAAAGTTTCCAGAATTCTTCCCCTGAGTTTTTCCTTGAAAGACATAGAAAGAAGACAGTTTTCTTCTTTTATGAATTCTAATACCAAATCCAAAATATTTCAAAAAGAAGAATTTCAGTTACATCCATCTTACTCTGTATTCTTTTAGATGTCCATCAGAGAGCCTCCCTGCAAAAAAGATTGAGTACATCATAGGAGATGGAGTTTGAATCTCATACGAGCTTGAAGAAAAAGGTACCTAAAGATACCTAAACGACATAAGTAAAGGACATTTTTTGGGGAAAAAAATTTCAGAACCAGAAAAGAATAATAATGTATGCTGAATGAAAGAAATACTAACTAAAGTTCTCATCCCAGATCCTGGGAGCTGCAGAGAAAATGGCATTACAGCTCCTCTCCTAAACACCTCAGGATTTTTCCAAATAATGAGATGTTGACAAAATTGATTTTGGCTTTTTATTTTAGAAGACAAGATAAAATGTCTTATTAAAAATGTTCACGGGTGCCTATGATGCATTTCCTTTCCTCCAGCTTCTGTTCTTTTGAACTATATTACCCAAATATGACTTAAGATATATTTTTCTCATCAGATCATTAACAGTAATATAGTAATATAGAAGAGCTCCTCTTTATTATTCCCAATGATATATATGCTGAACTTTTCACACTGCTAATTTGTATTTCACAAAAAATTGCTGTAAAAAGAATCAATGGTTTGTTTGATCAACACTTCACCAAACCCAAAATTTATTCACTCCCTCTCTTTTGGTCACTTTATCAAGAAGATATTATACAAGTTCCTACAATAAACATGAATTAACATCCAGCATCAGTACACTCTTAAAACCATGAACATAATTTATTCGGTAGCTGCTGTGAATAGGAGTAATAAAATCTACTGAACAAAAGTTCAAGTAATATCAGAAAATGCTTCATCAGCACTTTTCTGATTATCTACCATAACCTCTGGATGAATAGCCACGATTAACATCTCTAATACTACTTGTTATAGAAACAGTCCAGATCCATATTAATATTAAAGTAACATGGGGAAAGATAAGATAAAATCCATCAAGAAAATGTTACTTTTTATAATTTGCACAGGAGTGATTAATGAAAGCCTGACTAATGTTTTTCAGGGTGGCATTAAGCTACTAGCAAGGACTGACATATTCTCCTGCAGTTCTGCCCCTATAATTCTGCATTGATTATAGTGATAAACACTGAAAGGTACAGTGTGGGGTTTGTACACACAGGTATAGAAGCAATGTTTCTAGGTTGTTACACTGTTACATGAGGAACCTATACAGAGCAAGTGCAGTTCAAGAATAACTTCCCTCTTTCAGGCAGCACTCTACTGGGCGTGGTGCTGGGCTTCCCTGTGTGTTTCCACTCAGGCACTTCCCAGATTATTACCGATTTTTTTTCCCAGATACCAAGCATCTGAGATGTCTTCTCAGACAGCAGTCATGTACCACAGCCTTGGTGTGGCCAGTTTAAAACGAGAGCCAAGCTCTCTTAACATTCATTTAGAGAGCACGTCTAAAAAGGGATCCAAACATTCAGAGGTGTAGAACAGTTTCCAGAAAATGAAGAAACCTTATTCCATTTTTCCCACAGAAAGAATTGTCAGGCACTGTCGAGAAGTAGTACTGACAGCACAGTGCAATAGTTGCTTAATGAGAAAGTGCTGCAGCACTGTTGTCAGAGATGAGCAGCACTCTTTGGCTAGCTAGTAAAGATTAAAATCCTTAGCAGAAATACAGTTGTAGAACAATTTTTCTTTCCTGCAATATGGCATGTAATGAAGCAATCAAGACTGTAAGACATGAAGACATCAGGTCTGTATTGGCATGGAAGAATGGGAGAAAGTAGCTTCTAGGTGGCTTTTTCTTACACCTTTAAACTTCTTAGTTGAAGAAAAAATGAGTTAATGAGACAATAGAACAGGATAAAAACAAAAAGGTACAAGAAAAGAAAAAAGGTGGGTTTCAGGTAGTCAATTTGCAAGAGGCAATGTGACAGGTACTAAACTAGAGAAGTAACAAAAATGCCTGAAGACCAAAGAAGGGCAAGAAATGTTGGCACAAAGCCTTTATACTTTGTAGTATAGATCTGTCACCGAGAGAAAATTGAACATGGGTGCGTGCTATAAAAAGCAATGAGAAGAATCATTGTCACATTCACTTCCTTCTCACCTCATTTATAATAAATAATAATTCCTATGTCCACCAATCTTCATTAGAACAATGACCAATCTTTCCTTTAAAATTAGGCTAGATTTTCAACACAAAGGAAATAAGGAGAAAATATCTAATAGACACAAAAGTATGATGTAGATATACTTTCCAAAGAATAAGCCCCTGAATTCAAAATTCAAAACAATTTCCCAAGTGAAAAAAGTTTTTGGGTTATTTTTTTTGTTGTTGTTGTTTTTGTTTTAACAGAACAGTGAGGAAAGAATGAATAAGGGTGGGGGGAGAAGTATGCTCTGGCCAGTCATGTTTTTTATCATTCCTTTCTAAAACTGATACAGCTGAAGCTGCTATTTTGAAACCATGGAAGTGGAAGTCATTGCTTTTCATGGATTCAATTCCAAGATTTTTTTCTTGAGAGTTACAGGTGGGGCACTGTAATCCAGCTTTCAGGACAGTGAGCTTTTTAGCTGGAGACTTGGAAGAAGAAATAAGACAAAAATGTGGAAAATAATGTCCAGTCATGAGGATGCTGAGGCAGCATAGTTATAGGAAGTCCCAATATAAAACTCTGTCAGATAATAACATCTTCCATAGAATCTAAGCTTGATAATAGAAACCAGTCAGGCAATTGACATATTCTTCTCATTGTGAATAAACACTGGTGTAGTTATAAAACAGACAACTTTCTATGGAAGTCACTGTCTTAAAACAAATAATTAATGTGCTCCAGAGGCAATACCATGATTTTGAGAAAGTAATAATTATATATTTAACCAAGATCATTAAGAGTAATGTTTGGAGGTACAACCCACAGAACAATGATTGAATGTTCACTGCAATCAGTGAAGAGATTTAGTTTAGACTCAAAATCCTTTGAGTTACATAAAACAAATACACTTGCCCAGGAAATATGAGAATTGCAACTATTCCCAGTGGTGGAAAATCTCATAGCTGTACACTTTGGTATTTTAAGCATCCTATGGAATTTAGAAAATTTCCTTCAGAATTGCAGCCCTGATTACTGTCTTCAAAACAGAAAGACAAAATCCCTCAGAGGGGCAAATATGAATTATTATTTCTTCTAAGTCATGTGAGAATCAAAAGAACATGACAATGCTTCTTCCCATCCCTTTATATAGCAATTAGCCAAGTTCAATTCCCTCACGCTGACAGAATTACATGTCCATCAGCTGGGACAATACCCTAACCTACTGTGGGAGCATGCTCCCCCCTCCCCTTCTCTCTCTCCCCGATCGGTCACCAGAGATGAATGGCTCAGATTAGGTTGATAGCCTAATCCAGGCTATCTGGTGGTGGTGCCTGAATGTCTAAGTGTGGTGGTGGATGATACCACCTCAGGAACTGCTGGGGAGCCGAGTAGTCCCATTACAGCAGGGTTTCACTGGTGGCAAAACATCCCAGTCGAAGTAACACAATAAGTCCCTCCCTAAATTATGTAAATCCCCCTGGCTGTAACCTAACCCCTGACCCCATCCCTCCCTTCTCCCCATTGGTTGTAGTGTTCCCCCCGCCTCCTCTCCCCTGACCCCAGGTGATCCCTATATCTAGGGACACCTGGGGCTCTTCCTCCTCTTTCACCCTGGAATCCTTCAGAATAAATATCTGAAACATCCAGCTGACTGAGC
Source organism: Entomyzon cyanotis (assembly GCA_024500445.1). Classification (NCBI taxonomy): domain Eukaryota; kingdom Metazoa; phylum Chordata; class Aves; order Passeriformes; family Meliphagidae; genus Entomyzon; species Entomyzon cyanotis. The sequence continues at coordinate 19,217,595 of JAKEPQ010001009.1, read as the reverse complement.
CTCTGGATTCTTTGTCTCTGGTAATGCATGAGCTATCCGGCACTCTGGGTGAGTGAGAATCTGTGCCTTACACCGGCTCGGGTGTGAGAAGGGTCGTTCCGTACAGCACCAGGCAGTGCTGGCTGGAGTGATCTCTCAATAGCCTTAGAGACACTTTCGGTAAACGCAGAGGCCTGGTTCCACCCCTCCTCCCCCCAACTGTGTTATCTAAGGTGAAACGCAGAGAAAATGTAAAAAATTTTTAGTGACCACAAATCCACACATTTTATCCTATAAAAACACCACAAAATCTCAGCAAAGGTAGAAGCTTTTCTACATGTATACTGAAAACTTCTCCCCTGAGCTTGGACGCAACCTCTGTGGTAACTTCTTGCAAGATTGAGAGAGGACTCTAATGAATCCCAGCACCAAAATCAGATTTTGGTATGATCATTGGTTTCCTAAATTGTATTATTCCGGCTAATTTATAGGTACCTTTCTTAACTTGCATTATAGTTCAAGCAAGCATTTCTTAACTTGCAATTTTAACTATTTTTATAGTTCAAGCAAGCTTTTACCCCATAATTGCATTTTAGCTATTATAGTGTTGCAATTATGCATTTATTGTGTGTGTATGTATGTCAATCTGTTCTATGTTTGTATGTTTGTTATTTTCTGTGTCTAATAAATGGTATTTTTAGACTAATCGGCCAAATATCAAAGAATCTTGCAAACGGGACCAAGTCTTGGGGAGCTAGCTACCCTAAAGCCTGGCAAACTGCAGAAACTCATAAGGCTTCTGTCTCCCATGCAAGACACCTACAAGTTCCAATTGAAATTCAGAGAGTGTTGGAAATAGTTCAGGGCTTAGGCAATCAAGTTGTGCTTGAAAGAACAAGGTCTGGTGACCCCTCAGTGAGGGCTCTTACTGGAAAAAGGTATTAATTTCTGCTCCCTGCTTCTTGGACTGCTTATGCATTTAGCCTGAAATATTCATTAGGTAAAAAACATGATATTGTTTTGTGGTTTTGTCCTAACTTATTTTAAAACTCATCCAAATAAACCTATGTATATTCCTGCGGTATATAGAAAGCTGAATATATTGGGCTTGTGAGGCTAACAAGCTTTTGAATGGTAATCACAGTTGAGAGTTTTGCCTAAAAATCCCCTTCCTTCAGATAACAGTAGTTTATCTTGATGTACAAAAACCACATAGATCTGCCTAAAGAAGCAGAGAAGTGTGAAAATTTTTCCTCAACTCTTTTCTAAAAACTATTTCTGTTAAAAGTGTTTTGAATTCCAAATTTCAGCCAGCTTTTAATATGCAGAATGGTAAGACTGGTGAGGCTCCCAGGAACTATTTAGACAAGACATTGCAAATTCCCTTCCCTGTGTCTGAGCTCCAAGAAATACATCAAAACCAAGTAGCTAGGGCATGAATATAATTTTAAAATGCTTCACATTCAAACCTCCTGCTTTATTTGAATGCATAGTACAGATGAGCGTTTCAGAACAGTAGGTCTCTTGTAAGGCAATGTTTTTATCAGGAAACAATTAGCTTTAAGAAGAGGTTAGCATGAATATTGTATCATATTATCGTTCAGAGCATTCTCAAACTCCACAGAGTTTGGCAATAAGTAACAGAAGCCTTTAGGAACCTTATTTCTTGATCAGATAACATCGAAATATAATTTTCAAGGCATCATTCAACGTATTAAAATTAGCAATATATTTTAAGATGCCTAAGACATATCAAAATTTTAAGTTAGACACCAGCCAACAAAATTAATATCCTCTCTAAAGGCACAGTAGAGTGATAGCAGAAAGATGCTTTTTGCCATGCTCTGTCAAGCAACTGACCTTGTAAAAAATATATATTGCTCTGTGTCTAGTACAAACCCAGATGCTTCCCTCAGGGGCCTTGTGTCCCTTCAAGCTTCTGTGTCATGGAGAAAGACATAAATCTTTTTACTGATACTGGTAATACATTCTTAGAAACACAAGTAAAACTTCTTCTTCCTTCATCAAGGAAAGGACTTGGTCACCAGAAAATGCACATACTTACCTTACCTAGGTAAGTACTTTCTCATGGAGCATGTTCCTGACACTAGTTAGAATGTGGACAGTAGTGGCAGATTTGCTAGTTCCCAAAGCAAGCATAATCTAAGTACAGTTGAAGAGATATGCAGCTCTGCTTAAGGCAGATGTCAGGAAGTTCTCTTTATTTTCATTAAAGAAGTAAGAAATACAATTGCATATGCAATTTTTGTTGAATCTCAGGAAGAAGATGAGGCTGTGGGATAATTAAGAACAGGTAGATTAATTGAAAGTAGTATATTCTATGAATGTACAATCAAAATTTACTCTCAAAATATAGAATGAGACTTAGAGACCAGGGCCTTCTGAAAGTGACCCCAATTTTCAGCAAAACCAAGTAATTCCTTAAACACACTGTAAAATGACTCTGTTTTACAGACAGTGTAAAGAATACAGCCAGTGGAAAAGTTACACATGTATAAGGATGTATCTCTTCTAACCTATAAAACCTTAGAGAAATCAAATTAAAGTGTATTTAGGTATGAATAGGTTATTCTTCAGTTTGTTTTGTGCGTTAGATAACACTCTGTATGTTAAAAATTATTTATTCCTTGATATTCTGATTTATTCTAAAATTCCTACACATTTTATTAAAACACTTTTTATGGATAGTTCATCTTTGCTTCAATGATTTGAGGGCTTGAGAAAAGGTGGTACCATATGCAATAGAGGAACACTCAAAACTCCATTTTTTTTCAGAGCTGTTAACATCAGGTTGTTCGTAGTGTTGTAATGCAAGAAGACAGAAGCTACAACACTTACTTTTAAAACTATGTGCAAGCAGCCAAGCTCAGGCAGGCACCATATTTAGTGCAAGTTTACTGCAGCTCAGACAATAATTCTGCTTGGGAAGCAACAATCTTCAGGAAATAAAATGGACAATCAGGGCTGTCCAGTTTTAATTAAACTCCAGTTGTGAACAAGGTTTTGTCCTAGGTTGCAATATAGACGCATTTAAATATTCTATTACCACCAGCTGTGGGTCATTAGCTGTTATCTCCTGCTATGACTCACCCCTGATAACAGACAATGAGCCACCAAGGACCCACCACATGACTCATGGAATCACCTCATCCTATTGTGAGATGCTCTGCCCAGGAGGGAGGAGCCAAGCATTCCCACCTGGATATAACCTGGCCTTTGAACTGCCCAAGGAGCTCCTGTCTACTGGGTTCCCAGAGGACAAGAGCTACCACTGGACCTTCAGCTGGAGACCAGACCTTCCATAGGAGCACTGCTTCAACTGAACTACTTCATTTAGACTGCTACCACCATTCTGACTAACAGGGTGTCAGGTTGTAACTGACTCTGTCAGTGCTTTTTCTTGTATTATTTCACTTATTTCATTTTCCTATTAAATTATAACCCTGGCTTGCAATCTCCCACTGGTTTGTTTTCAAACTAATACAGGTATCAAAGTTATGGTTATTGTAAGACACAGAGAAGTTAAAGGCTTAACTAAAGACTGTAGACTTTTAACCTAACTGGAAAACACTTGAAATATTTTTATGCAAATGAACAGATTGTATTATGTTCCACAGACTATTCATAGAAATACATATTCACAATTCACAAGATTCCATCAGATTTTACTTATCTATTTTGCTGTGAAATGGTACGTTTTAATTTCATGGTGATATCTCTCAAGTGCACAAACACAACACGAAAATTTGTTGAAAATGTGCTATTAGCACTGTAAGTGAAATTTTATATATTGAAATATTATTACTGTTTTCAAGGGGTTTATATGGATCCTGGTTCTGATGTCACCTCTTCATGAGCTGTGTCTGAGCTGCCTGCAGAGCCAAAGAGTAGGAAGGAGACTATTTGGTGACTGTGGGTGCATCCTCAAATCCTATCTCACAGCTGAAAAATTCAGTTTTGATGTTAAGACCTGAAAGAAAAGAATTAGATTACAATTTTTTATTGTCAAAATCTATCTTCTGACATCATCACTGCAAGAATACTGTCCAGGATCTGACTCCTTTTTCTCACTAGGTACTGCCTTTTCCTCAAAACTTAGATTAACCACACTTTATCCGGAATTAGTTAAGCTAGAAAGATGTCACTTCCTTTAAGAGTGGAAACCAGTTTTCCCATTACTGAAGTAATATTGTCACATGTCAAGGCCCTTGGCCTCTGCTTTGGAAGACATCATCACTTCGAGAGTGTGTTCACTCATTGCTGCGGTAAAGCAAGGTTTTCTGCTCATTCCTGTTCCACCTCCTGCTGATGTCCTCACCTGAGGTTTCTCCTTTGAGGCTGAGATATAGAAGCTCCTTCCATGATGTGTTCATACCATTGCATGTGACAATGTTCATCTTGCAATTTTCACTCAGCAAGACGTGTTGGACCCTCCCTCCTATAAAATCTTTTTCCCAGAAATGTTGGAAATAACTCTGTGTAACATAGTCTCCTTTCATCTCTACAAAGATATCATCTCTAATCAGGCTTTGCCACAGGACCCCTAGTCCATCAAATCACTGCTTCCTCAGAGTTTATTTTCTTGTCCTGTGAAAAAAGAGTAGGGTTTTTTTCAACTCCATCTATGTGAAAAGAATACTTTCATTTTTGTTCAGTTCTCAAAAGTCAGGCACATTTTCAGCTCTTTCCTTTATTTGGTGTCTGGCATTAACTCTTCCCTTGAGGTTGTATCATGTTATTTTGAGTCATGTGCTGTGCAGAAATCATAATTGTTTTCCCTTCACCCTGTTTTTGGCATAGATGAAACATATCTTTTGAAGCTTATTCTTCTGAAAGAAACAAGATGACACTAAGTAACATGAAATTACTCAATTTGAAAGTGTTATAACAGAGAAACCTGCAATGATGGTATGCTTGGGGTTGCTTCTACAATCAGTTATGGTATCAAATGTACAGAACAGTTATTATAAAACCCATCTAAAATAACTTTGATGAGTAATTGCATGCTTCAGAATAAAACACTCACTGTGACATTACAGGTATTGAATGTATAAAGGGAAATGTATGAAGACTTAATGTATACAAATATTTACTTTTGTGTTCAAGGGACTAGCATGACAGAGAATGAAAAAACTCCAAATAAATCCAAACACACTAAAGACTGTTTCAAATGCACAAAATACAAAGGTATTTTCATGGCACAGAAATGACCAGTTTTATTGGTGATAGAAAGTTTTCCCTTTGGGTAAGGTTTTGTGTCAGACTCCAGAAAAAAAACCAAAACTAATTATATCTGCTTTTTTATTGTTATTATTCTCTCTCAAATTGTTCATAGTGTTCTTTTGTGAGGGTACCTCATTTCTGTGTTTCCTCATCTGAGCAAGTTTTTATTGCTGTTTAACATTTTTCTGAGACATGCAAAATCATACTCAGACTTATTAGAACAATCATGTCACTCCAAGACAGGTGTCTTGATAAACAGCTACCACCTGCTCATTCATGTGAGACTACAATCACCCTTTGTGTCTGAGATTTAAATTGTGAATTTTGGGGGCAGCTTCTCCTCCAAGACAGCCAGAGTATACTGGACAGATAATTAGCACATCACAGTATGTGGCTCTGATCAAAGGCTTGGAATGCTTGTATGACCTGTCCTTCCCCCTACAATTATCTCTAATAACACACTTCATTTTTTGAGGCAAGGTCATGTCTACCTCAGAAATCTTTGTTACAGAAGATATAGAACTTACACTCCCTCCCTCCACCACAGAAATAGAGTGCCAATGATTTTCTCATCATTTCTAATATTAGTTGTTCAATAAGAGGTATGGTGCCTTACGACACTTAAAAAGTACTCATTCCTTTCTGCTGTTCCTGAAAGCATCCAACTAAGTTAGACATTCATCTCAGCCTGAAAAAATAAGACCTGATCTCTTTCCAGCTCCCCAGGTGATGACCTTTTTAATGTTTGGAATAAGAGGGGTTATTCTCGATGACCTGGAAATCAATCCTCAGTTGACGCTTTCCTTGGGTTGCTTGCTGTTCTTGAAACACTCACAGGATTCAGGCACTACTGAGAGCCTATGAAGCAGGTGGGAAAAAAAAGAAAGAAAATCCAGCCCAATGATCATGAATTGATAGTCTTTAGAGTAAGCTATTGGCAGTTCATATGGCCATTTCTGTAGGGTTATATAAATCCACTGTATACTATCATGCTAACTTGGTGGTATTAAGTAGTTACAAAGGTCTGTTGCAAGGCTGTACCCTAGCCAAAGGATAAGGATATCAAACCACACCTTTCACCAATAAATTGGTGCTGTTTCTTGCAGTGAGTGTAGGGTCTCAGCAACAAAATCAAGCTGGCTTCTATGTTTGTCTTGCATTGACCATTTTTATGGTAAAATGAAACTGCTTGACTGAGGGGGTTTTTAAGTAGTGCTATGTGGAAAGGACAGTACCTTTTCAAGTCTGGAGACATTTTCAGATTGCAATTAAAAAACCATAATACTAACAAATTCACATTTAGAAGGAGTTTTCTGTGGAAGTGGTGTGCAAATGTATATTTTGATAAAATTTATCAAGAATAAATTGCTGGCACTATCAGGATACTCTATTTTTAGATTTTCTGAATAGAATTTTGAAAAAATCTCTTACAAGTTCAATTTATTTTGTTTAAAAATGTAAAATGAAAAGGTGAAAGAATTAGAGAATCTAATGCTCTTGAAAGAAAGCTTTTCTCACCATTAGTTTAAAAGATCCTTTCTTACTGAAGTGTTTGAAATTTCTCATTTCCGATTCACAACTCAGATTAGCTCACGAGTCAAAGTCTCTCATTCATATATGCAATAGAACTTTCTTACTCTTAACAGCTGTAATCCCAGTGCAAAGGCTTTTTAAGGGTTTGTAAATGTGAAAGAAGATAAATATACCCCAGATGTCTACCTATAATTTTCCTTAGTTAAGAGACTCACATTTTCAGTCCCGTTCAGTGGAAGATAGGAGAAAGATCTTTGACTGTGAGGTTACTAACAGCATTTCCAGATCAAAGTAACTGGTCTGGTTGTTGAGAGGAGAAGGTTGAGAGGAGATCTCATCAATGCATATAAATATCTCAAATGTGGGTGCCAAGAGGAAGGTGCCAGACTCTCTTCAGTGGTGCCCAGTGACAGAATAACAAGTAATGGCCAGGAACTAAAACACAATAAGTTCCACCCCAACATGAGGAAGAACTTCTTTCTGTTGAGGGCAGCAGAGCACTGGAACAGCTGCCCAGAGAAGCCATGGAGTCTCTCTCTCTGGAGACATTTCAAACCCACCTGGACAAATTTCTGTGTCACCTGCTGCAGCTGACCCTGCCTTGGCAGAGAGGTTGGATTGGATAATCTCTGGAGATCCCTTTCAACCCTAACGATTCTGTGATTCTGTAATTGGAACAATTTTAAATTTTTTTTGGTAGCTTTTAAATGTGATTATGATTACTTCTTCTTTTACATTTGCTTTCACAGGTCTTTGTTCATTATTGGAAAATTTATATAATATAAAATTAATAAATTTAAAATCTGTTGGGTTTTACTTGTGGCTGATAGGCCTATTGAAGTTTTAGAAAAATAAATTAAATATTGTATATATTCCACAAAAGTATTGTAAACACATACACCCACAAAATATTCTTGTGAAGCAGAGCTGAAAACACTTGTTAAAGGAAGTTATAACATTCCTGCAGCAAAACTTCTTAGGCTATTTCTGATTAAGGATCATCACAGGTTTTATTCTAGACTTCAGGTGATTCATAAAAGTTTAAGGGAACATACTGTCTGAATTCTCTAGAGGCACATAAAATGTTTTTTCATGCTGAGTTAGCTTGAAGCAAACAATACCTCTGCTTCAGTGACAAGTCTTGAATTGGGCATCTGTTTTCTGGTGTGATCTCAACATAATTTTACCTGTTGCCGTGTGTTATTTTCTATTATTGAAAAATCTGACAGGAATTAAAGAAAAATTAGCTTCTGTTGTTTAGCAAACTCCAGAGGTCATTAAGCAATAGTTACTATGACCTTTTCATAAAATGTCAGTGAAAAAGTGGCTGTGTGCCCTCAAAACTGGTAGATTGGAGAGTCAGGGTGGTGTCAGGTGGGCATCAGTTGAGTCAGTCAGTGGAAGAAGAGAGAAATATTCTCTGGATAAAATCAGTGTACAGGGAGAAGAAAAGCATCCAGGTGTTTGGGAAAGAGATTGGCCCAATAGCAGGGCATGGAAGGTCATTGTTTGAGTTTGTTCCTTCAAAAGACTTTGTGGGAGTGAGAACTGAAACTGCTCTTTCAAGTGGGGAACTGACCAGATAACAGAGATGAAAGAGCTTACATCCCTAGGAGCAAAAGACACACTGGAGTGGAAAAAAAAGTCTCCTAGTGAAGGAGAGTTCCAAAAGTGACAGTTGAAAGGGAAAGACTTCACAGAGGTGACCAGCAGGAAAGGAGGACCAGTGACTGCAGCGTGACAATAGAGTGATGGTGCAGGCAGAAGCTGCATAAGTGATGTGAGGAATCATGGAAAATGAAATGTGGGAGACTGAGCAGCAGACTAAAGAGCTGCAGCGTTTGAAACTGAGAAGAGGAAAAAAAGATCTGAATACAAAGTGTTATCAAAGAGGTTGCTGTGTGTTAAAATCCTATGGCAAATCTGACAAGCCAGTTTTAAAACTTGGGATGTTAGAGAAATTTTGTATATGTATTATTCACAAGCTAAAACAGTTTAATTGGAAACTTGTTATTAATAGATAATAATGCTTTTAGTAAATAATGCTTTTAGGCCTGAAACACACAGTTAAAGGTGCTTTCTTTGCTCCTTGGGCAACAAAATGCACAAACGTTTTGCAAAATATGGTCATGAAGAGCTATTTTCAACCCTGTAGAGTAATCCTAATCCCAAACAGAGTCAACAGTAAGGACAGAATATCCCCTTTATGTACTAATCATCAAGCACCGAGCTTAATTCAGTGAGATATACTTGCCTTGCTCAGCACAACACAAGCAGTCTCTAGGAGTGCCTGGGGGATTTTAGCAGTGTTGAACCCAATGGATGCTCCCTGCAGCAGAAGCAGGTAGTCAGGATTGGCTGCAGTTCACAGGGATTCAACAGTCCCTTGACCAAGCCCTCAGAAATAGGGAGCCCCAGAATGATGAAAAAACCCTAAGATCAGAGGGGCTGTACAGATAGGAGGAGGGTTATGATGTCCCAAAGAGGTAAAAAGTTTGTAGAGATGAAATGAGAAAAGAAGATGTGAAGAAACAAAACCTGCACTCTAGTTTTTCAGTTTTTTGTTTTTCATCCAATCTCAGACAGAAAAAAACAGGTTTTTACTTCTCAGTGTTCTCTGTATGTCAAATTTCTTCAGTTTGAGAAGAATAAGTGCATCAGTCCTTGCATTAAGTGGATTCTTGGATACACTCTGAAAAACACTTATAATTACAAGGTTTTTAATCTTAGTGAATTCTTTTTGATGAGTTAATTAGAATTAGCATGCTTCTATAATATACTTACATTGAATAGGTAAATATCTTACACAGGCATAGTTTTCATACAGAATTTAAAGGATGTAGAATAAAAATATTTTATTCAATGTGTAATGTATTTTTTAAATGACGGAAAAATTTTCAGTTCTTTCCACTTCTTCTGACAGCTTGTGTTCACAACTGAGATGACTCAGAGAAACGACGTTTATGCTGAGCTGACTTTCTGAAGTTGATGCATTGCTCAAGGATGAGTGTTGCTGTTACTGTGTGACTGATTTCTTCCTGTTATAATATAACTACAGCTAGGCCTACCTAGAAAAGCTTCTATGTACATAATTTATGCAACTGCTTGCAATGAGATGACTCAGGGTTGTACTCATAAGTATATATGACAAAGAATTTCAGTCACTTTGAATATAAAAACAGATTCTCTCAAACTCTTAATATCTAAAAAATCGTGCCCCAGGGAAATGATAACTGATTTTTCACCAAACCAGGAATTTTTTCTCGTTATGCTTTGCTACTGGGGATGATTAGCACAGTAAGAGAATATGCCACGACAGACAAAGTCTTTTAGTGCTGATTTGCGAATACCATTAATGTCAACTTCTTCTTCAGAACATTCCCTCCCTATATTTTCCCTCTGTGGGCATATAAAAATACAGTTGTATTTTTAATTGTCTTAAGGGAAAGATTAAACAGATTGCCTCAAGAAGCATTTGCCACACACCAACATAGTCAAAACCATAAGCCCTTTTGTTCATCATTTGTCCAAACAGAACTTTAGTCTATTCAATAAATCAGTGTCTATATCCAGTCCTACTGCACATTAATAAAAATAGAATGCCATAGGAGATGCAGTTATCTCAATTTGATCCTCAAATTAATTATGTATTATCACAAACATAATACAATTTTTCATACTTTGCCAGAGTGCCCAGTCCCACACCTGCTGAATACTGAGAACTTGAGAGGAAAGAGGCCACCACCATAAAGCTTTTCCTGACTCCTTGTGGAAACCAAATAGTGCTGAGGAGATGGCACAGAGTAAATGCTGAAGAAATTACCTGGCATGTGCAGTCTCAGAGTATAACTTCAGAAAAGGACTTGGAATAGAAAACTTTTGGGTTAATGTCAATTTGGGACATTGCTTACATGATAGAACTAAAATGCAATGTCAAAATATTGATGGATATGGCAGAGAGAAATCATGGAAATCAAGCTGTTCCATGAGAAGCATTTTGGAAGAATATAATGAGAGACAATTAAAGCAAAGCATTTAATTCTGGTGATTATATACTCCACCAGCCTAGGTAGCTGTGATACTTCTTTTCTACTTACTTTTCTTTCATGAAGACTTATGGTCTATTTCTCTGCCAGTTTGTAAAAAATTCAGAATTGCCTTCAGAAGCTTCAGTCAGAGTTTCAGTCTAAATTTCATATAAGTAAGGAAAATTAGGCTTTGGCACTGAACAGTGTGCATTAGCGAGTAGGAGGGGATAGAGCTAAAAGGATTGTTTGTCATGTGTTTGCTAATGCAGGCTTTCTTCACCTTCAGAAAATTCCTGTTCTGGTCAGTAGTAGAGGTAAAAGTCCAGTGAGCAATGCATATAATTTCCTTTATTACTGACAATCTTCCAAGGAATGCCAACAAATTAACCTTAGAATTAGGCAAACATTTCTATAAGTAAATTTGATAATTTACAGAGCTCGCCGCTGTGCAAATAGAATGTTTTCACAAACATGTAGCTTCAGGGATAAATTATATCACATAAAATGCTGCACCCATTTGTTTGAGATCTTCATGGGTCTCTTACAGTATTTTTTTAGTTTATTGACACTGCAACAAATAAATGATATTTAATAATAAACTTGTAAAGCAAGTTTCCAATTAATGGCTCATACTGGAACTCTAAGAATTACACGTAACTAATCATCAAGCATAGAAGCAAAGATATACATATATTTTTGAATATGACATATTTTGAAGATGAACAGCACAAATTTTGAATAATGAATGCTTGCAATAAACATCTTACAGACAATCCTCAGAGTAAAAATTGCTCAGAGAAATAATAAGGTGAATAATGAATACATTGGAGAAAATAAAGACCTATATACGGACAACTCTTGCACAGAAAAGGAGATAAAATATAATAAACAAATAAAGAATTTGTTATGAATTATTCACCTGTATTCCTACTTATAGAAAATAACATACTTTTCTTTCACTTCTCCCGCCATAAGTCTTAAGTTACCTCTTTGATTATATTGCTTCTATTTCACAAATGTATCTAGGCTGTGTTAACTTCCGTGTTAGCTGGCACCAGTGTCCCTGACAGAGCAGTGTCCTCAATTAGCCAACACCAGTTTACATTGACTGGGATTCTGGATTGTATTTCCTGTTCCCTGTCTATACTGGTGTTTTCATTTGAGGCCTCTAACTTTTATGAACTAAACCTTGTTTTTTCAGTAAAGTACAAAATTACTCATATATTCATAAATGTGAAGGTTGGAAAAAATTATTGGCTCACCCTATTGGCTGTCCTCTATGAGATGAACCATAAGATTATATGTATATATATATACATATATATATGGGGGTTTTATAATCCTTAGGGGAAAAAAAATGGGGGAAAGGAAAAAACACTACACTCAGAGTTTATATCGTTACCCTAAGTCACAGAACATACCATAAGGCAGAACTGGGAATGTCTTTCATTTTTTACTGCAGTTATTAAGCTACAGCATTTTTCACTGGATTTCCCAAAATCAGAGGCTGAAGGGAGCAAATTTATTTGAGGTTTGTGACTCAGAAAGCATATAGGTTCCAAAATACAATTTCATATTTAACGCCACTGAAGCCTTTTTGTTTTGAGTCACTGCAACTGCTAACATCCCTATTTTGCAACTATCTGAAAAATGGAATGAGATGAAAAATGCTTTCAAGACTGTGAGTTTGTGTTCAAAAAGGGCTGGGGCCTAGGAAGAGCAGAAAATATAGATAAAATTAGAAAAGATGTGCATATTTTATGAAAACTTCCTAAAAGCTCTACTGTATGATTTTAACTTCTTGCTGCATTGTAATATTGTTGGATAATTCCATAATTGGACATGTGAGTCTCAGAGAATACTTGCATTGACAGTGAATGATGTTTAAAGACCCAGCATGCAGTGCTATAAAGCTTTATGTTGTGAAAGTATTTATGTATTAATAACACTTCAGTTGCAGGGTATCCACCATGTGAACAGTGCTATTATAAAGTGATGGATTTTCTAGGATGACACTAAATGAGAAATTCAGTGCCGATCCAAGGGGACAGATGAGACAAACAGGTACAATATCTGTCATTTTCCAATCATCTCTGTTTTCACATCGAAAGATGCGACTGCACACACCTGGAGAAACCAATTTCATACACACACATTCCAGTAAGCCAACTTTCAAATGCTTCTATTTCTGTAACTGGGCTCTCTACTTTTTATATATTGTTAGTGCTGAACCAGATATGTTCCCAGAGGAGTCTAGGTTTAGAGAGCCATGTTATTTTTTGCAGGTAAAATCTGCTTTGGAAAAGTATTAACTGTTTCAAACCTTGTCAAGAATTAGTGATTGATACAGTGCTAATTTAAACAAACACATTCATCTTGTTCTACTCTTGCATTTATTAGCCATTTATGTGTCATACTGACTGCCTGCTCCATATGAGAAAGATTATTTCACATTAATGCCTTGCAAGAAGCAAGCAGCTTGCAATTCCAGAAACTATGCACAGTTTAACTGATATCATATACATTAGATAAGAAAATATCAACACCTATTTAGCACAGACTTACAGGGAAGCTTATATTGTCTCTTTTCAATGTGTTCTTTGTGAAGGTCTCTAGTACACATCCTCCTCTGAAAATCAGTGCACTGTGCTGCTGGCTAATCTCAGCCAGCCTGGGCAGTTCTTATTATCCAGGAAAGACATATCTTAGAATTTACTAATGTTGGAGGAAGGTCACTGACTAACATTCAGAGTGAATTTGAAGGCATTGCTTAGGCTCTTCCAGCCTTGTTGCATAATACTTCAATCTGAAACAGACCCCTTATAACCAGAACACAGTAATATAAGTGGAAAAAGGAGAAACTGTATTAGGGAACTAATATTGCATTTCTGGGACATCTGACTCTACAGAAAACAAGAAAAAAGGGATATGGATTTGTCAAAGAAATGATGATGTGATGCCAAACCACATTTAACATCACTTAGTCTGCATCATTTTATTTGATGGATATTTAGGATACTGAGCCATCACTTTATCATTTTGGCATTTTATGTCAAAATTTATGGCAATTTCAATGGTGCAACCATTACCCAAGAAATCTGCATATATCTCATACCCAGCACATTCATCTAAGATATTTGCAGAATTTGTAGACCATACAGCATGACTGTCTCCTGTAAATTATTAGAACAGCAAATTCTTTCTTGTTCAGTTTGGCAAAAAACTGTGATCATCCTAATGAAAGTGATAACCCCACTCAAGATTGAATGTGACATGAGAAATATATAAAAGTAAAAGGTAATTGATTTTTTTCTTGCATATTTACGGCTGATTTAGAGATGTATGTTGTATATGTTTATGCAGAAGTTTATCTACATAATTAGAAATTATTCTTGAAAAAAAAATATACTTTTTATAAATTTAATGGCAAGGATATACTCTCTGATTTCCATTCCACTTCTTAAAATTAGATAACATTAGGTAACAGAATATCTGCACCGTTCAGAACCTGAGGTAGGTTTACCCATTTTATTTATGGACAGAACAGGCCTCTCTAGTATAATTGTCTGTATTCTTGTAGCAATCTTTCATGATTACTGTCAGGCTGATGTAGAAAAGTTAGTGATGTCCCTGTGTGCTATTATTGTCACAGAATCTCTGTAGGTTGTTCATTTGCAAAGCCCAAATAATGCCACAATGATTTTCTTCCCCTCTGATGAAAATACCCTCATGTGATCAATTGTTCCAATAGTTCTAGTTCTGTTATTCTATTTGCATAATGGACGTAAAAACGTTATATTCTTTTCTGTCATTAATATTCTTAGGATTAATTTTGCTACTGTGGATGGTTTTCAGTTCTATGTGTTCATAAATATTTAGTCTCCTTTTCCTTCTCTGTTTCTGCTTTTATTTTTAGTGTACATGGATAAAAACATAGCTAAAAAAAAAAAAAATTAGGCTAATCATCATTGTAGGTAGCGCCATCATGATATTATGGGAAATTATGGTCAGACATACTGAGCTATCTCAGGAAGGACATATGTTCTGAATAATTTTGTCCTTGTTATGAAAAATAATGTATTTCATGTGGAAAAACATGCAATCTTTCCAATGTTTCTGATAAATGGAATTAGAGGGGATTTGGTGTTGTTTTGTTTTTTCTATATATAGACTAATCAAACCAAATAATGAAGGATATTTTCATTGCTACTTGCCCAGGGTTCCTGTTGCATCAAATTAAGCATTGACAATGAATGTTTCTCAGTTAGGAACGTAATGTTTAAAACTTAGTAAGATTAATAAAAACTCCTTCCCAGTATGTAGAACACTTTTTGCAATGCTTGTATATTTTTTGTTTAACACTTTTTTAGTATAAAATTACCCTGTTCTCTTAATATCACTTTTTAGAGTGCATTTCTTCTATTCCTCCAACATTCTTGAGATGTCACATGTTAGTGACCCCCAACTTCATACAAATCCATTCTCAACTTTTAGAAGTGGATTGGATAAAACAAACGCAAGAAGTAAAATGCTGAATATCTATTTTTTAAACATTCCTGTGAATTTGCCTGGATTTACCAGGACTGAACATCATTTGGAAAGTTCTTTGCAAAATGGCACTGCAAACAAGTGGCTTTCACTGCTATTTTTATTCTAAGGATTTGATTTCTCACTTATGTTAGAATTCAGTGATAAATATCAAATTGTTAGGCTTGTATGCAGCTATGGCTCTCTAAAGACAGAATTGATCCTTAACGCAAGAGCAAACTTTTAATGTTGGAATGTTTTATCCTGAGTTGGGCAAGTTGGCCTCTCTAACGTCCTCAGTGATGTTTGACAACTTGGATGACTCAGCAATGACTCAGTCTGGTGGGGAAATCTGGAGATATATATATATATGTCCAGTTACTGAAAATGTTATTTCCCACTCTAAAAGAAAGCAGAAAGGTTCATAGGTAGTGGACTGAATGTGGATCTGTATGTGAGTGGATGTGCAAGTACACAAATGTGGGTGGGTGGCCAGCCGTGGGTATGAAGGAGTTGTGCAAAGAGAGCACAAGAGATTGCAAGTAACCCCCAAGTCTGGATCTCCATGAAAGAAGAAACATAAAGTACTTTATTACATTTTTTTTTTACTTTCTAAAATTACCTAATGTATATATTTGACCATTCGAGTTGTTTAGATTTTAAATGCAGCTTGTCTGCTTTTAAAGTAACAGCTTTATGGTTTTGAAATTGTTTTAGTCTAAAACCAGGTGATACACTTAAGTTCATAGTTTACTCTCTTTAAATGCATTTTTAAAGACAGAAGTTATTAGAGCAAATTAGAATAGAGGAAAATTAAAGCTAGATGATTAACCTAAATCTATCAGATGATAGCTGCTACATTCCCAAGGAAGGGAGGGGAAGGTACCACACCCTATAACAGAGGTTTTCCTTGCAAACTGCTGGTTTTCAGTGCAGGGAAGAAACACAACTGGAAAAGGTTGTGCATATGAGATCTTCCTTAATAGGGTTTAGAAAATGGGTCTTATCAGGACCTACCAGGTAACAGATAATGTGTTCTGACCTCTGTAACCTCTCTTTCCTTTCCCAGGAACAGAGTGGGAGCATGAAAGAGTCAAGCTAATGGTGGCACCAGTGGTATGGAGCAGAAAATTCTGGGGAGTAAAATGAAAGAAGGCAAAGGCAAAATTGAAGATGAGGCAGAGAGGTAGAAAATGGGGGAAAACATGGATTTCAGTCATTCAGTGGCTTGAAGATTTTACCATGATAGCTGTTTCTTAACACCCTTAAGCAGCTTGTGACAACCAGCAATCCTTCCTGCTCCTCCTACCACAAACACATTTTCCCTTTCTTTTTCCCAATCTTTTTTTGCCTTATCCATTTAATTTAAGAATCTTTTGAGGCAGATCTGTATTTCAATAAATGGTTGTAGAAAGTTCATTGTGATAGCAGGATGACCTAGGTGAGGGATATTGCAGTATACATAATAACAGGTAACACAATCAGCTTTCATAACTTTTTTTCTTTACATTAGAACTAAATAATAGTCTAAAGGTGCTGAAAATAGACCAGCAATTGTTTAAACTAAACATCATGAACTTCCTTCATCAATAATTTTATATCCTGTCCCTAGACAATTTGTTGCATTTTGATATAGTCTGTGTGAAGCAATGTAACTAATTGTTAGAATAATTACTAACTCCCATTTCACTAAAAATTAGTTTGAATTTCTTCTTGGCTAAATGTTTTGAGCAAAGAAAATGTTGCATGTGAATGGTCACTCTACTTGTTTGGAGCAGAATTTTTCTGATTTCATGTAAGACAGATAAACTTACAGAATTGCCAGAAGAATAAAAATGGCAAAGTGTGTTTCCTAACAGTAGTTGCAGAACATTTCAAAGATACATTATAAACCCAAGAAGAAATTGACAATTCAAATCAATTTCATTTGCATTTAGAGATAATCCATTCCAAGAATGAAATGTTACATGATCAGGTAATGGCTTCATTAACAGCGGTTAATCACATACTACCTTCACCTAATTTTCAGAACTTGGAATTAGTTATTCAAATTATAGCAATTAAAATATCTCAGTCAAGGACTTGATTCATTTGAGAAAAATACTTATGCAAACTCACCACAGATTTATTGATCGTTTATAAGAGCCAGAATGTGAGCTGAATATCTAATTCTAAAAGAAAAAATGTGGTATCAACTAGATAAATATAGGATTCTGCATGTAGAATAAATAGAGACATGAACAAAATAGGGAGTTTTATTTATAGGAAGCTTAATTCTGGAATTTTACTGTCACTTCATTCATGTAGAAAAATGAGAATTTCCTAGTTTTATGAACCCAAATAATTTATTAGAGCAATTAGAAAATTTGTTTGAGTTACATCTCTTAGAAAACAATGATCCTTGGATACAGATTTCAAAAAATAAATAACAATCACAACAAAAAAAAAACCTCTCTGCAGCTTTCTGCAGCTTTTTCTGTGTCCTGAATGCAATCCAGTGGAAAAAGTCATCCATTTGCCATTTAGATGTAGTACAAATAAGAAGAGAAAGTGAATTTTAAAAAGTTGTGATTTCCCTAAGCATTATGTGATTCATGAATATTGTGATTTTGAAAGCTTCATATTTTAATCAGTGTAGCTTCAGAAATAATATTCCAGTGTGGTGGATGGAAAATAATTCTTTGTTCCATGCATTTAGGGTTTTCAAGGGTGGAACAGGTAGAGTTGTACCATGTGCCTCATGTACGACCAAACTAGTTCCACTGGTTGAGTACAATGCATAGCCAGCACCTAACATATGTTCATATTATGCTTTAGCAGTTTAAATTTCTAAGTGATGCTGACTGACAACCTGCAGTATACATCTAGATAGATAGATTTTACTTTTTTTTCTTTTCTCTCTCAAGGACAGAACCATAAGGCAAAATAGTGTGCTCACAGGTGTCAGGTACACCATGAGGAATTCAGAACTAGAAATGCAGCAGTCTAGTTTCATTTAAAATTTCTTCATAGTATCCTGAGAGCTGCTTAAAACATTTTTGCTATTCAATGCATATTTATTATACAAATAGAACAGTGTAAGTCTGAAAATTACCTGAAACCACTGGTATCTGCCTTTCTGCATTTTACATAAATGGATCAAATCCTTAAAACGCCCTGAATTTTCACCAATCTACAGTATGGGATTGAAAAGCAGTAAGAGAAGAATGGGATGTAAAGGTCATAGCTAGTGGCTCATAGCTTGGTTTTCCACAGCCAAGGTGGATGTGGTGCAGTTTCTCTTTCCAATAACGTAAGGATGTTAAACACAGATTCATCTGATCCCACTCATCCCAGGGAGAACAACTGTGTTTCCCTTCTCCATTCTTCCCACAGTTTACAAAAGAAGTTATGCCAAAGGGATGGCTGAGAACTTTTCTAATGACTAATATAAACTATTATTAAATTGACATAGTTCTTCAAATTAAAGAAAACAATGTAAAAACATAACTGCCATTGCATTTTAACTGGCTGAAGGTGTGTTCTTAGTCTTGAACTCATGGTCACTTTGCTAGAATTGAGTCAAGTCAGGTCTTTTTACTGCTCCCTACTAGTGGCTTTTGTATCAAGAGAAGAAAACTACAGTTGATTTTTTAAAAGACGTCATGATTACTCTCCTAATTAGCATAATGAACAGCTGTTTCACAGTTAATACACTACTTAAGTTCTATTAGTGAAAGCATGCAGTTCCCATGTTCAGTGAATTTGAAAGCACAATGAAATCAGGAGACATTCCCATTTGTGGTCACTTCCATGGACCTTTACTTTTCCTAGCACTTGTGTTTGAGTTGAATATCTGTCTGAGATAAAAGACCACAATGTGCTTCATCTCAAAACCCCCAGGTACATAGTGTTCACTCATTACTCCTCAGTTAATCCCAGATTTCACAGAGTGGTGAAATGATAAGTACTTTGGGTTATTTTAATGACTTACAGTAGATGTACCAAGACCTTACTGTAGTCTGGTTTTAAAATATTTGTTACTACAATATTATTCAGACATTAAAAAAAATTTCATTTTAATAAATGTAAAAAAAAATTTCCACAAATTGTTATAATTACTATACTTTTATATCAAGATATTCAAATTATGAAGACCAAAAAATGTAAAAGAGGAATATGTTTTGTTCATATTTCTACAGTGTATTATTTACTTATAAAGCTTTGAAAAACTGCAATTAAGCTGACTCGGGAAACATACATTTCCAGTTTGGTTTTTGTCTGATGCATGTGTGAAAGGATTGCCATTCATCTGTTTCACCCCATTTACCTCAGAGATAAAACCCTGTTTTGGTTGTTCTGTTCACAACATCTTATCCAGAGAATAATTTATATCCCTTGGGTTTGGAATACATATCATGTACTTTTTTATTTCTTTAAAAATAGTTGAAAATTATAGTTCCTAAAATTCTGGAGTTCTATGCAACAGGGGTCTTAAGGTCACTATCTTCTAGAGAAAAAAAACAAAAGGAAATTGAGAAACATGCTACTTATCTTTCAGTATCACTCCTTGTGCTAAAGAGATTTGTTCAGACATACAAATCCTCTGCTGAATTACTCTCCTTCTTGTACAGTAAGTATTCATTTTAATTGAGCTCCAGGTCAAAAATTCTATGTGCTATACAAAGGAAACATGTCCTACTCATATCCTAATAAGTGCCAAACCCCCTTCAGCCTTCCTGTGCACCTTAGCGCTGCTGCTCTAGCAAATGCAGGCTACAACTGTTGCATTTCTTAAGATTACATTCATTTACTCATCCTTCTCTTTTCAGTTCCCTGCATTTTGAACATTTTTCAGAGGTTTAAATGCTGCTTTTGTTATTCTAAATATCTCACAATTGTCCTTTTTCAGGATGATTTCTCTGAAATTGTAGTATTGACTTTTTCTCTGTATTCAATATTGGATACACCTTGATTGCTTTGTTAATCTTACCATAAAAAATCAATACTCATATTGACGTTACTAAGGTTCTGAGAGTTTTTAAGAAGATACAAATTCAGTGTATTGTGTACTTAACATCTTAGAGAAATCTTGCAAATATCTGACTTGTTCCAACATTGGTTTATGTTTCATTTCTTTCTTTTCTGCTAGTTTTGATGCCTTTTTTTTTTAATGGCTTTGTTTTTAAATGTATTGAAAGAGCTCCTGAATTCCCAGAAAGCAAGAGACAGGAGTGAGTGAGTTCTTATATTACTCCAAAATTTTATAAACTTAATTCAAGTGGGGATATATGGAAAATTAAAAAGCATTTCCAATTTGCAAAAGATTTTTATTGGCATATATTCCTGTGTCTTGATATTTTGGAGGTAGGTAGAGTATTCTTTTTAACAAATGGAAAATATTTCCCCTCAACCTTCCCTCTAAGTAGTTTTTGACACTTTAAATGTAAAAATACCACTGTTCCTATTGTTATTGAACAATGACAAATCTTAACTTCCTTGGAAGCATGACAAGATACTAAACAAAGACAATTTTGTTCCCAGCAATCAATTTTTCAGAAAGCTGAAAGTGAATAAAATCTATCTCCTGAAAAACAAGAAAAGTTGCTTCTACAGCACCTACAATAAATATCATAATTTCCAATTTCTAATTTTACAAATTGAGCGTGCTTTATAAATGTATCGTTAAATGACAAAAACTGCTACTTGTCTCACCATCCTGGGCAGGATAGATAATAGATGACAAAGAATATGAAAGTTTTGCCCCAAAACACATTTATTTATTTATTTACTCAAAATGTTTTTCTCTGGGGTAGGCCTCGTGTGAATAGTCTCATTTCTGTTAACAGCCTAGTGGGGCACCACTCATGGAGTCCTACTCAGATCTGCTCAGTGCACTTAGGAACAGTGAATCCTCAGTGTCTGGGAGCAAAGGCAGACATTTCCAGACACATTTTTGAATTTATTTTATTCTGACAAGCTAATGGGTGAAACATTTCTTAAATCTAAACAGTAAATGTGTTACAGAGCAGGAATTATTTTCCCTTTTAACTGATGGCACCTGCAGTCTGGATGTTTACCTTAGAGCCTGACAAGCAGCGATCATTAGCGAGTGGAAAGAGAATATTTACTTCACAAGACTTGGAAGTCACTCCCTCCTGTGTGCTAGCCCCCCGAGGTACAGATCTGCTCTGGCAATAAAGCCCCAAGTGGAGCTGAAGGGCTGTGCAGCCTCCCCTGCCCACCCCTGCTGCACCCTCCGTGCCTAAGCAGCGTCACAAAACAAGATTCAGTGCTTTACTGGAACATCTTCCTTGAAAATGGGTTTTATCCAAGTTATGCTTTAGTTAAGTCCAGCTCGTGAGTGTTCACCAGAGGAGTAGTAAAGTGTGAGTTAAGGGCCTGTGATGTGCAGTAACTCATAAGACATATCCTTGGGCAGCAGGAACCCGTGAAGATAATTCGTCTCCTCCTGTCAGGCTTCAAATACTTTTCAGTTGCTGAAGAGGATTCTGTTCTTTAGAAAGTTATGATCTGTTTCATACAACTTTTTACTCCTTCAGACTTTCCGCTGTTTTAAGCAGTTAGTTTTACGTCTTACAGTGTCTTTCTGAAGGTCACCAAGTCTTTATTTTCCCTGGGGTCCACACAATACAGGAGAGACCCTCTCTTCTGCAGGCATCCTTCTGTATCTGCCAAACATTAACCAATTACATTAATCAAGGAGGAATTTCATATCTCTATGGACATAGAGCTGACTCTGCCCAGCATACCCCTCACAAGTATTCTCTTGAGTTTAACCCTAGGGAACATTTTGCTCTGTTTGAAAGCTTATTGTAAAAATAAATAAATAAAAACCCAAAATAGTTTCCAGGGACACAAGAGAAAGGGAATTTATATATTTACTCTTCTAGTTTCCCCATGATTTTAAAGTTTCACAAGACTGACTGCTTTCTGGTATAAGGTATAACAAATCTAGGCTTCTAAAAATTACATTCACAATGCTCTTTCAAAATAAATCCACAACAGATTTCCGTTAATTAAAATTATTACACAGAAACTAAAGAATGATCTGTTCAAATGAATTAAGACTCAGCTCAGTTTTTTACTAAAGAGATTGAACTCCCCTCTTCAGTGCCAACACATAAAAAGACTAAATTTATATTAATTTCTGTAACTTCAAACACACACAAACTATTCCAACACACCACACCATTGGAATTCAAAACTCCTGGTACAGTTACCTTGAAGATGCAATTTTGGCCTGAAGCTTTTGATTGGAATTGAGCTTTAAATCAGGAACTAATCATATGACTCTATGTACAGAATAGGTTCTAGGAAGCAGAATGAGTTTTGCTTCAAGTTCATTTTGCAGGAGCTAATTTTTCTGGCTTAATACAGATAGAAAAAATAAGGTTCAAACTGCCATGAATAAATGATTAGTTTTAGAAATCAGAAATTCTTTGGAGAGCAATGTCAAGAACCCCATTGTAGAAGATGATCATGGAGTATGGGAAGCGGTTTTACTGGAGAACTTCACATTGAAGTCTGTGGTTGGACTTTGCAGTGAAGTCATGCCAGCTTTACTTAAGCAGCCCTGAAGTTTAGTATCAGTCCAGCTGCAGCAGCATAAATCTACTGAAATGTGGTAAAATAAATGGTACCTCTTCCTGTCTCCCATTTAGTGTGAAGCTGAGTACTGTAGAGCTCCTCAGCTTGGGAAGGGGCCAAGAGAAGGGACAGAGCATGGCCATGTGAATCATCCCTTTCTTAGGATACAGCTGCCTGGTGCTCCCCAGGGAAACTAGCAACCTCCAGACTGAAAAGTGACACAACATGTTCTCACAATTTATGTTAAACTGTGAAATTCCCTGCTGCAGGATGTAGTGTTTTAAAAATCAGAAAACTGCTGGAAGATTGACCCATCAGGGAACATTAAACACAAAAGAGATCAGATGCAACAGCACAGGGAGTCCTTTAACTTCTATGAGGACTGTGTTAGAGATGACATCAGCTTGTACAGGCACTGTTTCTTGAACCCCTTTCCTGAATTTTTGCATCTATCAATGGTTGGAGACAAGATACAGGAAAATATCTGGGGTAAAAATATTTGATCCAATGGTAAGATACTCATATCTGTTATTTATCCAGTTTTCTAAGCCCACAAACTAGTTTCATAACCATATATTCAAGCCTCGGTATCTCTGTGAAAGCACAGTTCTTGAAACAAAAATAGATTATTAATTTCTTTTAATTCTGTTGGACCACACAAAATCTGAGATAATTCACCGTGATCTCAGAATAAATTTCTGGTATGCAGTAAAATATTGAAAAATCAATTTGACTGCATAGAGAAGAAATAACATCCATCTGAAGAAATAGTCTAGTGTGCATATGTGTCTGAGACAAGAGCTATTTGTAAGTCTTGGGTGAAAAATTAAAGGAGATAGCAGCTTTAGGCATCTCAACGTGTAAGAAAAAAGCTTCAAATTTAAACTCAGTTCTTTCTGTCTCAGGCAATTCTTTATTAAAATTTAACTATGATTTCTGCTCAAAAATGATGTGTTTATAACAGGGTGGAGAACATATCACTTGGGCAGGCTCCATCAAGGTGGTGAAATCAATATCATTAAGCCTAAAAGCTCTGACTAAAAGCCTGTACATCATAGGAGATGGGAAAGAACAGGGTTTCTAAAGAAAATAACTTAAACAAAGGAATTTGAACAGATTTCTCCAGAGCTTAATGAAAGAATGATCTCAAATACACATACTTTTTTAGAGAGGTAGCATTTTCCTCTCCTTTTTCTTTATTTAGGGGAAAAGAAGACTGAAAAAAAGCATGGAATAAATTTTTTTAATGGAGCATTTTAGAGAAATGCAAGTTATTTTTCTTGATGTTGATTGTGTATTTCTCTCAGTTAAACATTTCTACTGCTTTCAGTTATTGTAGACATCAAAATAGCTCAATGACAATAATGATTTCAATAAATCTGATACTTTTTTCCTAAAACCAATTCATAAACCAGTCTACAGTTACAAGTGGTATTCATTTAGAACTTTACTCTAACAGAATCAATATTTATCAGGTTTCTGAAATTCTTCCAAGCTTATTTACTCAAGAAAATATTTTTCTACTGCTGCATTTAAATGCAAATGAAGAAACTACGCAAGTTTGGGTTTTGTTTTTTTTATTAAATTGTATAGAATGAGAATGCCAAGAAATTTAATCTTTTTCTGTACAGAATTCCTGCATAATAAGCACTCTACCAGATATCTTAAAGAACAATATTTCTCTTTAAATTTGACTATGCTCAGTCTTCTGTCAAATATCAGCTCATCAAGACTGCTCAGCAGACATACAGAATTAAACAGTTTTCAGAATTAATGAATTAGGTTAATGTAATCTAGCTTTCTAAATCGAAATGAGGACATTTCACTGATTTAAATATATTAGAATTGTTTTCCTTTGTGTAGGATATGCTTATAGAGTTATGCATGGTCAGGTAATTTGTAATCAATTATTTATTATACTTTATCATACAAAGTACGTCTTTTTCATAAACACCAGTACCTATAAGTTCAGGTGGTCCTAATTTTGAAATATTAAAAAAAAAGTGAAGCATGTAATATGTACTTTGCTAATCAATTAAACTGATAATAGCAAAGGAGATTATTTCAGATGACTTTATTGGCATAAGATAGGGATAAGTATCTTGTGGAGAAATGTGTCAGTCTTGCATTGCCTTCAAGAATGTCAAATGAAATATCACCTGTAATTCTAAAATTCTTTCATAAATAAGGAAAACTGAACTGCCTTGTGCAATCTCCAAGAGGAAATGACACCATCTATAGTCTGTCTTCTTGCAACATGCAGTATGAGGTGTGCAAATAGCCCTTTTTTTCTGCCCCCTGTTAACTGTACAGGCAGATATCTCCTTTAGTATCTCATCATCACAAAAAAGAATGTATTTCCGAAGTTCAAATCCTTCCTGTTTCTGAACATTCTTAATAGCTTTCTTAAGTAGGCAAAGAATTAACTTTGAACAGAATGATAATGATACAAAACTGTTATTGAGTGATTTACATAATAAGTGAGAGTAATGTTACTGCACATTTTTGCTGTTTATTATCTATTTTTAGCATTTATGTTCAAATTGACTGTGAATAGAAAGATTTAGGAGTTTTACTTGAAAGAGCTATTCTAAAAATATATTTATGAGTAGCATTCATGACATCTTATATACTGGAGGCAAATAAGAAAACTTACGCAAAAGCTACAGCAAGATTTATATTTCACTGATGCTTGCAAAAGCACCTCTCTCAGTTCTAGAGAGTGCAAGGTCTGCTCTAATTCAGAAGGGACTCTACTCACTGGTGAGTGCCACCAGCCCAGTCATTCCCACCATATCTGTGTGAAAATAACTAGGTAATGATTACACTTACCCTTAGATCTTGGTCAATTTCTGCGTTCTTCATTGACAGTTCATGTCATAATGATTATCTAGCTCTAAATCTATAAAAGCATATGACATAAAATGTTTGCATCCCAAGAGAATAAGTGCCTAATGGTACTCCTGCTATTTCTTTCTGGCAAGCTGGAGTTATCCTGAAAAATAGATTTTAAATTCCCATTACTCACTGAACTTTTTTCACTAGTATGCAACTCTTATTTATTCATAGACACCAATGGACCATAACTTTTTTTTCTTTCTTGACATTTCCTTGAACAGAGGTCAAGAAGAAAAACTGAACTTTGATTTGTTTAAACAAATGCACAGATATTAAGTCATGTGCATGATTTTATTTCACATTGCAATTCACTGGTGTTTTAGGACAACGATACATGAGGATTTTTTAGTTACTTCTAAGTTTTTGGAGTTACATATTTAAAGCCATGTTTCCTCTGCCAGAATCCAAAATCAAAACGAGGGTTTAGTCAATATGTACATTGCAAAGGGTTTTCAAAAGTTAGCTGAAAAAGTTTTCTAATTATACGGGCACTTTTAGAGTGGAAAAAATGACAAAAAAATAAAAAAGAGATGATAAAATGGTAGGTGAAATTCCATGAAAAGGAATGTGATATTTCTCAGAGAAAAAAAGCATATTTAAGAAATAAGATCTTGAAATATAATAGAATTATGAAAACATAATTTCAGTCCTTGGTAATCACTAAAAAAAGAAAATGGAATTTTAGTAACTATTGGAGAACTAAAAAAACCCCA
The DNA here is from genome assembly GCA_024500445.1 of Entomyzon cyanotis. Taxonomy (NCBI): domain Eukaryota; kingdom Metazoa; phylum Chordata; class Aves; order Passeriformes; family Meliphagidae; genus Entomyzon; species Entomyzon cyanotis. The sequence continues at coordinate 19,191,083 of JAKEPQ010001009.1, read as the reverse complement.
CAAAAATTATACCTCTGTATAAGTCCAAGATGCCCTTTAGCTTCAATATTGCTTTGTTTCCATAGCAGAGCTGGGAAAATGCAGAACAAGAAATAGGTATGTCCAAAGGTATGGAATGACTTCATGTAAGAAGCCACTGAATTTATTAAAACCAGAACACTTCAGGCTGAAAAGAGCAACTGGAGGGCAATGCAACAGAGGTTCACAGAATCACTGCAGACTTCGAGGAGACAAGCAGGGACCCACTCTCTCTCTCTCTTCCACTGCCTGACTTCATGGCCATCAAATAAACCAGTAAGAGGAAGCTTCAAATCCAAGCAAGAAGGTATTTCCTCACCACTGTGATGCCTGGCTATGAAATCTCCATGGCACATTTTCTATAGTAAATGTACACAGGCTCAAAAACAACAAAGAGCATTCAGGGAAAAAAAGTCCACTGAGGACTGCTAAATAAGAAGCTATTTGCATGAAGTCTCATGCAAAAAGTCACCGAGACAAAAAGCACTGTAGGCTGTGGGCATGCTACTGTGCTCTGGTCATATGGTTTAGTGTTGGTGGACTCATAGCTGACACTCACCACAGTGGCAGCCATCAGCCCCTATTATTTCTTGGTACACCTTTTTGTATCCATTCTTCACATGCATATCAGGTGTTTTTTGTTACATTACTGTTAGTTAGCAAACTATTCACAGGTGCTTTTCTCAATCACCCATACACATCTGCATTCTCTGCTTCATTCTTTAACAAAGTTAGTTATCTCTCTTGTTTAGGGGCACAGTTGTAGCTTATAAAGGTTTAGGTTGCCGGCAGCTTTTTCTTATCACAGTTTAGTTTTCCCCCTGGATCTATGGCGGAGACACTCCTGGATGAAATCTGGCAGGAATTCTCTCACCTTTCCTGGCTGTTGTATATGGAAGTACTACAGAACAACTCATCAGTTCTTTGTGATGTCAGAAATTTGCTTTATATTCAAGACTGAAAAATATATCACCTGTAATTTTAAAATTCTCTAGGAAGGATCCCAGTGGTCTTTGTGGAGCTTTCACAAGATCCCTGAAAAGACACCTAGCACGGTTACTGACTGCATGGCTCGAATCAGTCTACGTTCAACGAGTTACACATTCAGGTTTTTGCCACGTGTCCAAAATTTCTATCCCACTTGCTAAGAGATTTACCTAAAAACTGTCCCTTCAATGGGTTTATATCTGGATATGATGGACACAGAGCAAATACAAATATTAATCTGGGCTTAAATTCAAAATGCAATATAAACTAGTATAGTCCCATGTTTATTTATATGTAAAAATAGCACGATGATAATAATAAGGTTGCTTCACTTTCTCAGGTCTGAAGATTGAAACAGCAGTAAGCATCATAGGAAAGTGAAGATCATGTGTCAGTGAGGTGAGAAAGAGTCTCTAACCTTCAAACACAACTTGAAAAAAGTGCACATACAAAGAACAAAGAGAAAATTACATTATTTTCTACCTTTTTGATTTGAACAAAGTAGAACATAGAGGGGAGAAATGCAAGGTGAGATGAAAGAGTCAGTGTGAGGTGCAGAGTCAAGGAGTTGTTGTGCAAAAAAGCCAAAGCAGTAGTCAACAGAGCCAGCAAGAGTCACTGGGTGAGTGAAGAAGGGCTGGAAGAAGGCAAAGGATATGGCTTACAGTCCTGTGCTCTGAACAAACAGAAAAGCAGCTGAGCAAATTATATCCACTTCTTTTGTTTACAGGAATCAAAGAGATTTTGCAGTTGAACCTCAAGTAAAAGAAAATCAAAAAGGAAACTTGAGGCAGAGAATAGTGAAAGGTAGACACTCCCCAAGCCTTTTGTAGTATTGAATAAAAATGTGGCATACTCTGATAGATTTAATTGATAAGAGATCCTTTTGGGAGATTCAGGGCTTATTTAATTTAGTTATTTATATATTTGTTTGGTTGGTTTTGGTATTGCCAGTGGTTATGATGCTCAATATTCTGTAGCATTTCTTTTTTATGGCATGCTTTTAACCTCAGAGGTGTGATATTTCAGCTTAATGATTCTTTGCATAGTAACCCAGAGCAGAATGAAAAACGTTCCTTTCTGCAGTTGAAAATATCAAAACAACCATTACAGTAACATCTTACATGCCTGTTAAAATAACAACCCTGGCTTTTTAAGAATGAAAATAGAGTAGGTTTATATTTGATAAAGTATTAAGAATGAAACTAACAATGGGAAATAATTTAAAATATATAGAGATCTCCCTCAACACTGAAGACCAGTAACATTTATAAGAAAAACTGTTGCAAAAAAACCAAACACTTAAAGGAAATACTGACTTTGGAATACAGCTCCATCTTTTGTTCACTAATAAAGTATAAAACATTAGGTTCATCAACTGTTGGCAACTTAGATACACACTGAAGACAATGTATATAGAATTGAAACTTAAATTTAAATAGAACTCTTAAACAGTTCTTAAATGTTAGTTTTTAGAAATACCACAGAGTCATTTGACATTAAAATGGCAGGGGTTTTTACAAAAGAATTTTTTTTTGTACAAGACACATGACTTTATGTTAATTTGATTTTCATGAAGTATCTCATAAAGCTGTTGTAAAAATGTCTAATCTTAAAAAAAAATTGGTGAACAATGTTCTATTGAAACGTCGTTGTATGCAACCTATAAACTATTTCTTAACCTCACTCTCGTCCAGAATAAACCCATTTCGGAAATCTCTGGAGCAGGGAAAGTGGGATTGTTCTTTTCCCTTACTATGAAGTTTAGAATTAAACTGACATTTTTTCCCTAAAGTGTATAAAACTTAAGGAAATAATTATATTATCAGGTAAATGAATGTAAAGGAATTTTTAAGGCAGGAAAGACAGAATCATTGACAGTAGGTAAAAACAGGGAAGATGAGGTGAAAAGAAGTCCAAGTGGACTGATGTGGCTGAGTGGAAAGAGTGGATGGCTCCTGCTGCAGCTGTGTGGGAGGAACTGGACCCTTACAAGCTATTTCAGTATCAAGGAATGAGCTGCAATAGGCTTTGCCTCTCAGATGATGTGGAGAGCCTGTGCCAGACCAAGTGGTGCCACTGGGAAGGGCCCCTCTAGGCACAGAAATGGACACTTTGTTGTGAAATCTGTATTAAAGGAACAGAGCATTCTCCTAATGTCACAATAGGAGGTCTTTAGATTACTTCTCCCTCATCCTTCCTATACAGTGGCATATGAGACTGTGTTGATATCAGAATACCAAATGGGAGGCTAAGAAATGGACAAAGGAACAAGAAGCCTAGCAGCACTTGCTGACTTCATCAAACATAAAGGTTTTGATGTACCTAATGATTTTATCCATGAATTCTGTGGGATATCAGAATATTTTGGGTTTTATCAATAAACATCTCAGAATTAATTTCAGAGAAAAAGAGTAATTTAGAGAATTAGCTATGAAACTAATATAGGACCTATTTCTAATAAATTACATTGTATTCTAACTTGACATTGTTTTGAAAAAGAGTAACCATAATGAAAAGGTACTATTTTTCAGGAGCAATGCATATCTTTAGCTGTTTGGAATACCAATATTCTCATTTTCCAGCTTGCAAAGTTCTGTTAAAAACAGTCATTATGTCGTGGTATAGTCATGACACTTATGATCTCATTGTCAACTTCATTAGGTTGTATGAGATTATCTTGGTGAAGGACAGGGGAAGATATCTTTATATTTTACAAAAGAAGAGAACAATAAACATTTAATGACACAAGCACAACTTGCAAGAGACTACTGCCAGCTGTTGGAAGCATTTCTATAAATGTTAGACACATGTGAGCATGAATTAGTGAAAAGCAGCTTCAGGATCTACAAAGGATTAAACCAAGATAAAACAAAGATACCAATAAGATTTATATTTCGATTTATATACCAGGATTAAAGAAGAAAAAAAGAGGTAAGAATGAAATCTTAAATGTCTAAATTTCGTTCTCACCCTTTCAACACTCTGTATTTTTGTTCTTTCTTAGCTAATAGTAAATGAGATGCACTGCCACTCCAAAGATAGCTTCATCTTTAGAGATTGGAAAAAGAAAGCAAGCAGAAGATTACTAGATCATCAGAGCTCCGGCACAGAATATTTTCAAAGAGGAGCAAGGATTCCCTGGTGCACCACTATTAGGTTGCACTGGTGCATCACTTATTTGATATCCATAACTTCAACTTTATAGCAACATGGATGATGAATCGTTCATCCAACACCTTAGAAAGCAAGCCTTCTTGCTGAATCAAAGTATAACAGACAGGGACTTTAGCAACTCTGCTTAGTAGATTTAAGAGGCAGAGAGTGTGTGATGAAAAATGGCAATTCATCTATAGACTGAAAGCTTCAATGCCGTTTAATAAATCCCTCTTAGAGCAAGACCTGAGTTTGTAGGCTTGAGTTCTGGTTATGTTTCAGAACCAAGCTTCATAGGTACCTGGAAAATGTAGGTGTCCATTTCTCACCCAAGCACGTGGGGAAAGCCTGCAGACATGCAGAGGCAGAATGTTCTTATTTCAGGGCCTCTGCCTTCCAGTTCAATCCTTTCCCTGCAAGTGTATCTTTCTGCCTTTCATGGTTTGTGTTTCTAGAACAAAAGCCTCACAATGCAAACAGTTGGAGATTTTCAGGTATAATGACATAAAATAGTTAATCAAAAGTTAGGCTATAGTATGTCTTTCACTGTTGAGAACAAAAGTCTCACAAACATAAGAAGCAAAAGAAAATTTGAAAATAAAACCCAAATGAATAATTCTGAGGCATAGAAAAAGAAATTCCCCAGTGCTCAAGAATGACCAGAGGCTGTTTTACTCTTTATTTCTTGAAAAGAAACAACAGTCATTGTAGGGTTAAGAATGAACATGAAAATTTTTTGTATTACAAATCTTTTAATCGTGGATAAATATTTAAAGCAGAATCTCAATGTGATACCAATTATAGGACACCTAATCTTATCATGGTCTATGTAGAAAAATCTAAAACATTTCAATATAGCAACTGTGTTATAGCTAAAATTTATTTTACAATGAAAAAAGTTTTTTTTCTTGAGCAGGTTAATCTATATTTTTGATAATCAGTGTTTTCACATCCATTACCCATGAAATCTTCATGGAGTCTATGTCCAGTTGAGGTAATCCCATGACACTTACTTAAAACTTACCAGGTATCAAGCATAAACAGCGAGCATTTTTCATCCAAGCATCCCACTGGTGTCAAAGAGCGGAATTTTTCATAAACTGCATTGCATGTGTGCTAAGGATGCAGATACAGGCAGCAATTCACCCTTTTTCCAGCTTAAACTTGTTCTCCTGTAAGAAGCACCAAATTTTTTTTGTTGCACATGTAAGACAGGGAGGTACTTCAAGGCTTGGGAGGAGAGCCATGTTTTTGCAGTTTTTCTAAATTTTCAAATATACCTTATTTATCAAGCTGATTGTGATAAAGTTGTTTTTAAGAGACACAAGCACAGCACATTCCATGATGAATCAGATGTGTTTTTCTACTTAAGATGTACCAACTAAGTCTGTCTCAAATAATGCCAAAAGGAAGCAAGCTGGGCAGAAGCACAAAGACTCCTTATTTGCTCTCCTTGCTGCTTCTGTCTGGGGAGTTCCACACTTCTATATCTTCCCAATTGCCACAAGTGTTACTGCCTTTGTGAGAGTGGAGGCAGTTGCTTCTGCAGTGTTGGTCTCCATGCCACTGTAAGGTCCACAGGCTCTTTCCTTTCAGTTGTATCTGAGGGTCTCCTGGCCCCTCTTGGGAGCAGCTATCCACAGGTACTTCTTTTGCTTTCTCCTTCTTTCCTTTCCTCAGAAAGGAATTGCACAGATGCATTGCCTCTGCCTCCTGTGGTTAGTTTCCCATTTTGGAAAGATCACGGACATCTGTAAGTTGTCCTTGGGTAAGGACCAGAACTTAGAGCCTGAAAAATTTAAAATTTGTCTGCAGCAATAGAAGTTGTGTTTCCCAGAGCCTCTTTTAGTCTCTGTTTTTACTGTTGGACATAATTCGCCACATGTTGTTTCCCTAGACCCTACTAGAAGAGTAAGGACAGTAAAATACATTCTGCCCTGCTCCAGAGACCTCTTCAGCAGCATTCTTAGACATTTTTCATTCTTGTATTACTTTACATTAAAATATTAAAGGCCTGTCACTGAGTTCCCTTGCATACTTTTACATTACCTTATGTAATTTTACCATGGGAGTTGTTTTCTCTGGCTCTCAGTGTTTGGTTTATTTATCATATGGCACGATTATTAGTCCTTTTCCACAGTGTCAAATCTTACAGAACCTGTGACTCATTAATTAACTACTTGTCTTAAATGATTAAAATTTTATGGAATACAGCGAATCATCACCTGCTATTTATTGGTGTGTCTATGAAGCTACAGGCTTAAATGACCCTGGCTAATTTGTTTTACAGTCTTTGTGTGATAAGGATATGTCTGTTGAACTATGAATATTCTCTAGTGGTTGCTGGATATCATGCTCACCATAATGTTGAGGAAAACTGTGTTACTCTCCAGTCGGAATCATATAGCATAGGCTTCAGCAAAATTGTAAAAGACTAATAAAGACCTACTTTTAACAGACAAAATAAAACCAAGATATTGTAGTGTACTTGTAAACACAAGAAGACATGGATAGAGATTTAAAAAAATAATTAACTTAAAACCATTCAGAATAAAACAAGTGTCAGTTTCTTTGAAGAGAAGTATGTGCCTTTTGTGCTCTATATTAGCAACATGTACGCAGAGGTGAAATTGAAACATTTGTAGATGACCAACAGTGTTTCTCAACTGTATCGCAAAAGGTTTTCTAATAAACACAGTGTGTTTCACTACTGAATTCAGTTCTGTTCTGGTCAATATAAATTCATACACTTTTTTCATTTAATATTTAGGCATCTTACATATTCAAATGCTTTGTGAGAAGAAGATACTAATTCCTTAAAATGTACTAGAAGGGAGAAAAGGCTTTTTCTGTTTGTTTTCTTTTTGTTTTTTTTTAGTTTCCAGATGAGGGAGCAGATAAAGGTATTAAAGATTCCAGAGAATTTATAGGTGAACATGCTTCACGTCCAGGAGTGTATTAAAACTTCTGAGATTTGCACCTCCTCAGTCTCACACCTCCCTTTCATAACCATGATGGGTGATAAAATAAAGCAACAGGTGACCACAGGGCATCAAGTATTTGTGGTCACCTGATGATGACAAATCAAGATCAGGTTCATGTTGCAGGGCTGATGCCATTTCCATGCATCATAAAATTCACATATCACTTTCTAAGACCATTTTTAAAAACGTTTTTCGTTGCAAAATGCAGTTTTTCATCTACATATCAAATATTACTATATTAGTGACTTATAAGATGGTTTTCTTTCTCTGATATACTTCCTTACCTTTTGTTTCCTTTTAATGAACAATATCTTTCAAAAATAGAAAAACCAACCCTGAAAAATGATGAGATTCTTTGAGGGAAGTTCAGGACACTTAATATCTTTCCAGTTACATTACAAAATTTACCCTCACTGAATAACTGATCAGACATAGAAATTTTAACAGGATAAATGTTCACCTTGACAGCAGTTAATTAAAACTTTCCATTCACAGTATTCATTACCACTTGAGTAATAATGCTCGTTACAGCAACTAAAAAAATTCATGGCACTATGCTTTCAATTTCTATACTACATTCCTTTTGCTACAGAGAGCTAGATAGTGCTGTTGGATACAGCTGCACAAGTTTTCAAAATATTCTGTGTGCAATTTAGTATATAAATTCAGTTCAAGTTTCTTATGTTTATGAGTTCATGAATAACACTCCTAAGTCGACTCTGATGGAAATGTGACTTCAAATTATTTTTGAGTTTTGCAAAGGCATATATTAATTCAGAACTTCACTAAATCCATACATGAATGAACCCAACTAACTACTTTATATTTGCAGGGCTCAAATAATTGTTTCACTTCAATTGCACCTGCTCCTTGTGTAGTATTGGAACATACAAGATCAATATCTTTTTTATTTAAGGATATGTATTTTTCCTTTTCAGTTTTTCCTTTTCAGTTTTTCCCGTGCATTTAAAAATATTAAAAGGAAGACTGTACATGTATAATAGGTAAAAAATCTTCAAAATTACAGTCGTATATGGATATATAGTATACATTTCTTCCATGATGATTTCATTTTCATTTGTATTCGTTATTTTTATCAGTGTAACCAAGACTATGCTTACATTATACAGCTGCCAAGCAGGTGTCCCCCAGGAGGCTATAATGAGGAGAAACTTTCAGAAGCACCTTCCACATGGGATTTACTGAGAAAACTGCAAATTCCTAAACCTGGGACCCATTTCCTCAATTCAGGACTTGAAATCTGCACCAAGGGCTGTGGCTCAGAGATGAAGCAGCCTCATGGGCAAGCCTGTGTGCCCTTCAGTACTTAACTGTAGGGATTGGAAGGAAGCTCTACAGAAACTGAGCTGGGAGGAGAAGTGTTAAGTGAATTAAGCAGTTTCTGGGCTGTGTGATTTCACCTCCATCCCTAGTTTGGAGGGAACCAATCCCTTTGTCTTAGTGCAGGTGAACCTAAGGGAGGAGAGCTCGGGCAGGTGCCTACTGCTCTTGGCTAGGAGGTGGCAGGTGAGCCCACTAGCTCTCAGCTGCTGGTCACTGTTTGTCAGCTCAGGGTGGGTACAGCAGGGGCTGATGTGTTTGGCCACATCCCCAGCCTGTGCTCAGAGCCTCGGGCAGGGGCAGCCGACAGAAGGTGTTACTCTCACCTTGTTATATTTCTTGATACTTTACTCTCTTGACAGCCTTATTTTGCTGCCTACCATATCCCTGTTATTTAATTTTCCAGTTAGTCTTCAGAAGAATGCAAGCCTAATAATTTTGTGTTAGTAGTACTCCAATCTGGGCCACTCCTGCATATGTGTATTGATTAATCAGATTAAAAAATTAAGTGTATTAAAATAAGTGAACTGGTCTTCTTGTCAAAGTGGTTTAAATGAGGACTAAGAAAAGAAGACTCCAATTTCTTCTTGTTTTAAATTCCTAAGTTAAAAGCTACCTTATTTATTTTCCTGAGTTTAAATGACTGTTTTTTTAAACAAATCTATTCCCATTTTTTTTTCGTGTTACTATCTAATTTCCTGAAATTTTCAACAGTAAAAGATAAAAATTCATATGTATTTTTCTTTACTTTATTTGCTAAGTCTCTCAGTGAAAATAACTTTGTAGTAAGTGCAGGTAGGTGCTGACATTAAAATTACTGACTACCACAAGCAGATGTATAAAATAGAGGGGCTAGAGTCAGCTATGACTAAATTAATGGTGAGCAAACAACTTTATATGTTGAGTGTATCTGGCAAAAGAGCAGAGGTTGTCTCTGAAGTATAAAATACTTCATTCAGAGAAGTGGGAGAAAATCAGCAATAGTCTGCAGGAGGAAGATGATCTGGTGTATCAAATGGTCTTTGCCCAATGTCCCATCAGCCTCAGGTAAGATGAGCCAGCCAAAGAAGTGCTCTCCAGGTGGCTGTGCAAAGTGACAGGGTGATGGCCTAAAGACTTTAGGGCTTCTTGTGGCATGCAGATGGAAGACAATTTTGGGATTACATAAAATTTATTTTCCAGTGTTTTCAGGATATTGTGGAAATTTGCAATTATATGTTTAGGGAAGGGACCAAAGGAAGTGAAAGGGAGGGATCAGTGTGAATCAAAGAGGAGTAAGAAAAGGAAAAGAGAAGGGAAAAGGTACTTAAGTGGCCAGTGAAGTGTATATGAGTCAGCACACTTGCCTGACAGAACCCTGCCTGGTGTTCTGTTTAAACCCTATTTGTCACTACAGAGAATGTGTGTTGTCTAGGTGTGTGGAGTGCAGGAAGGGAGGCTGAAGTGGCAGTGGGTCAGAGGAGCAGGCAGGGCTGGGTGCCAGCGCCTGTGGGAGAGTGCAGCTACACAAGAGGGACAGGAGGGAGCCCCTGGTCACCTAATGCTTTTGGGAATAACTGCTCAGCCTCAGTATTGTCTAGACCTGCCTCAGCCTGTATGGAAAACACACCACAGGACCCAGCATCTTCTAGTGGATGCAGGCAGATTTTGGAAAAAAACCCCTCCCAATATAATAAGAATATAAAAACTAAGCTTTTGTGGCAACACTAAATATATTTAGGACCATATATTTTCACACCTACCAGTGATAATTGGTTTATCATCCCTGTTACCATTTTCACTTTTTCATTATGCCAAGATTGTAAAAATACAAGAAACCTAACCTGTGCTAGGTGTGATTTTACAAATTTAGTGCTCAACACAACCTCTAAAAGCTGTAATTCCAATAACAACATTATTCAACTTTATTTTTCTCACCTTTCCCAAGGCTGCTATTTAATGTAGCCTGCATATTCCCCATCCTTCCAAACACATCTGCAGCTGCATTAAGCTGTCTGCTTTGCTTTTGCATGATTTGTCCACATGCACAGCCCTGCATAGCCAGACCATTTTGATCATTCCTAATCGAAGAATCTGAAAGTTACTGATGGTTTTGCACTTGTGCAGTCTGTTATGTCCAAAATGTAAAAAGGACAGTTGCTACTAAGCTTGGTAGGAATGATTGCCAAAGAAGCAGTTCACACATATCGTGGGTGGTGGTATCCAGCTGTGCCATCTGCACCATACCCCTCTCCATACACCCAACCTATGACTTGCCATTTATATATTTCATATTATGTCCTTTTGATGATAATGAGATATCTAAAGCATGTTCTTTATGAGCCTAGCGTTGTTATTTTTTTCATGTCAAGCAACATGTTGTTTAAATTTCTGTATTGATATCAGTAAGACATCCAGTGAACAAGGTACCAAACAAATGTCAAAATCTATCTCTTTGGGAATATTTCAGTGTAGTTACATTCCACCACCCAAGGAAAGTGCATAAGAGAGGTCCTGGGCAGGAGTGGTAATGGTGGGTGTCCTCCACTGGAGCTATGATTCTGCAGGAATATATAGAGGAAACTGAAAGATTAGAGTCTATATTTATTTCCTACTAGTGCTGAAAGTTAAGTGACGTTCAGTCACAGATTGTTGCCTGTGGTCAGAGGAAAAATTCCTTTGCTTTAGAGGCACACAAAGACAAATTGCTAAGGTTAATGTGCCAGGTCTAAACCAATAGGTTATACTCATATGATATCTTGCCATCACTAAATGAAGGACTAAATCAATCAACACAAACAATGTTCTTGAATGACTATAAAACATCAGTAAGTGCATATATAGAGAGTATTTGAGACTGAAAGTCAACTCACTACAGGAGAATAATTGCCTAATATCCTCCTGGGGATGGGAATGTATCGTATACATGCCATTATTTTTAACAAAGGAAATATACAAAGCTGTGTTTTTAATAAAACATCTGCCTTCTGCTCTTTATTTTCATTCTAATGGTGGTGCACCTGTTCAAAGATTTCACAGGTTCTTCTAAAATATTCTGTTACCTTTGTATGAAGTTGCTGTGATATTTATGACTCTACCAAACAAAGTATGGTTTCGCATCCTCTGAAGCATCTGAAAGACTGAAAGGCAAACAACCAGTACAACTTCAAAGACCAAAAGAGGAAAAGAATGATGAGACTTCCAGTCTCTGATGTGGATATGAAAGAAACATTTTTCCTGCTCTCATGCCTAGAAAGATGAGGAGCAAGGTTACCATCATAGGTACTCTGTAGTAACCCACTCTCTATGTCACGGCATTAACTCTGTTAGCTAATACCCAGACTCACGAAAATCTACATTCTTTTAGCCTGCAGATGGACCCTAAACCATTTTGCAACAGAGTAAAAGATTTCATGATTGCAGGAATTCAGTTGTTCTCACAACACCTCTCATACAGAAAAGCACTGAAGTCCTTAAATGGACAGATAATATTGTCTCCAAAGTCTCAGAAATAAAAATAGCTGGTGCTGCCTCCATTGGAGACTGAGGTCTGTGTATTGGCAATTCAAAAAAAAGTTATATGTGGAAAGCTATCACTGCAGCTTCCTTCCTGTAACTATAATTGCTCATGCTCCTATTGTGATAAAACATGAATTCTCTCTGCTTGAACATTTAACAAAAGAACTGCCTGTTGAGGAAGTATACATGGAAACTTTGGACTTGTCTGATGTAGTGATTTGTTTATTGGAACCACAGATGTGCCTTCAAACAAAGGACCATCAAATGTCAAGTGAGCTGTACATCTTTGCAAATTTCAGCTGCTGTTGTCTGGTGATAAGTGTAGTTTCCAGCAAAGAGCAAAGAAGTTCTGCCATACATTTTAAGAGTAATATTTTAAACAATACAATTGTTCAGTCAAATTTATACTCTAATCCTTGCCACGAACAAATGGCTAACACTACATCACAAATCTAGTAATGTTAGCCTAGGAGGCTTTTTTATACTTTGCAGCCATTTCTATTATTAACTAAAGTGGTTTATATATAGCAGAAAAAGAAATATTTCTCATCCTGCCTTTGAAAATGCTAATACATCATCCCATAGGAAAGACAGTCATATAAATCCTTTAAAAAGCACCTTTATAATTTTAGTCTGATATTTAAAGTTAGGAAAGAAGTGCTTTACATCCTTCTGCCAACAGTACAACCTGTGAACGGATAACATCTCAATATATACTCAGGCCATGTGGCTACAGGTACCAAAGTTTTTGCCCTTTGTTTCTTCTGGTATAACTGAGGCAAAAATAGACAAATTATCTAATCAATGTTTAGTCTATTGAGGTGCTAGCAGTACACTGATGGAAAAGGTTTTAATTCAGGACAGACGGTTCTGGAGGTCTCCAAAGCCAGAGCAGCCTTCCAGGCTAGAGGGCTGTTTGGGAGGCTTAGTTGGAGCCTGGTATTCTGCTGACCCTCTCCAAATAAATTCACCCAATGACCTGGAGCAAGACGGTGCTTTTGACCCCAGTGGCTGCCATTCCAAGGGAGTGATCAGGTGTGCCTGATGCCAGATCTCCCTGTTCTATGAAGTTCAGTAAGGACCACAGGAATCTGGGTGTCCAATCCCACCCAGAGAGACCACTGATCTTGTGGATAGTCTCTCCTGTAAGATCATTTTAAACAACTCAACGCATTGGATAAGATTTATAAAAAAAATAAATATTGTGGTCATTAGTAGGTTGACATCTGTGCTTAATAACGCAGGGCGTGCCTTAAGGCTCAGCTCTCTCAGTGATATCAGTGGTGCTAACCATTAGAAAAGCTATTCGGCTTTCATTGCTTTTAGATTGCTAAATAAATAAATATTCAGAGAGGAGAAAAAGTTCACAGATTTGGAGAAAAGCTTGAGAATATGGTTTGTAAAGCAAGTAAAAAGTACTCTTGTCCTCTCTATATAGTCTAACAATGTTTTAATCAATTAGAGCATATCAGGGACGAAGGCTGTTTTCATTCTTTTGTTTTGAAATGGCTGGATCTGGCACTGGTAATGCTGCTGTAACAATGTAAAGTCAGAGGAGTAATCCTACCTGCTAGGTACCACAGAACACTCAAAACAGCAAGTTGCAATCTAAAATTGCTAACACTCCAAATATCTTTATTTATATAGTTAATAAAGAGGAACATTGAATCAATCTACACTCTAATTAGTCAATATTATAAACAGTTTTTCACACCTTAATTTCTCTGCTTCTAGCCCTTTTTTCTGCTATTCCCACTGAGTTAATTTTAAAATCCTGTCAAAGACTTCTGACTATGAGCCTCTGAAGTGGCTCAAGTAATGAACTTCTGATCTGCTTTTTTTCTGAGTGCTAATATACAAAGGAAAATTACTTCATTACCACCTGGCATGTTGTAAACATATATGATAATTTGCCATACACTTAAACATTGAGCTTTTTTCTGTGATAAGGAAATTTTTATGAATTATGTATGGCTGTATAATGGAGGATGATGAAGGTTTTAATTTTGCATCAGGCTCCAAAGTTGTAAGTGAAGAACCAGTAACTAAAATTGTGTTACTTGTGCTAACTTTAAAGGACTACAATCTCAGCTGAAATTCAAAGTGCACAGACCATTTCTGTGGTGTATTCCCTCACAGGCTACCAGATGTCATGTCTTATGATTTATCATATCCTCATGCCATTTCTCAGGAAGATGAGCAATGTGATCAAACTTCTTGATTCACCTTATGAATAAATGAAGATATTATTTTTTTCTTTTTTTTTTTTTTTTTAAGAGGAGTGCCATTATCTTAATTTCTAGCAGCTGGAAATTTCATTATACTGTGGAAATTTTTTTGAGTGAGACTTCTATAGAACAAATTTTTTTTTCTAATTTTAAGCAGACCAAGTAATAAGATAGTATCTAACTGAAATAGTCTCTCTCAAATATGTTTAAACATACTTGTTTCATTATTTATAGCAAAGTTTTCACCTAGGGCAAATGGAAAAAATGCAGAGCATCTCACTTTCAGAAGGCTGGAGTTAGGACTCTGTCCTTAGATCCACGTGGCCCAGGATTAAAATTTCCTCTATTCTGTCTAGGGTCATCTGGAATAAAAAATGCTGTAGTTCAATCCGTGTACCTTCACCCCTGATCAGCAAAGGAGCACACCTCATGTGGTAGCACAGATGTGCTGGGGAGCAGTGCCAGAGCAGTGCTATGAGATCTGCCGTGTGGTCTGCAGTGATGTCTGGTGCTGACTCAATCAGTGAGGATAATTTTGTTCAGTCCATGTAATGGCACACCCTGGAGACAGCAGAAGCTGAGCTGAGCAAGAAAAAAGAAAGCATCAGTCCTGAGTTTCCTGGAGCAGGTGCTCTGGGAGCCTGGTTGTGCTTTGAAGTTACCTCCAAGAACATTGTAAGAAAAGTTTTTGGACACAAACCTCAAGTTTCAGTCACAAATTTTATTCCCCTCTTGACTGTTACAAGCTGCAAGAGCTAATTACCTCAGGTGTCTGAAGCAGAGCTTGTCAGTGCAGTCTAGCAGTACTTTTCATTCCCATGCCATACTTTCTTTTTCTGTTCCCTTCCTAGTGAACTCCATGGGGTCCCAATTCTACAAAATTTCTCAGTTGCTCCATTTAATATCTCAGAGTACCTTTTACTGCTCTGGCAGTAGTCAGGATCTGATCCAATAACAGTAAATACTGCAGGTTGTGCACAATAGGTATTCCTTTTCTAAAATACATTAACTGCTAATGTTTAATTCAAAATCGTTCAAGTTCAGGTTATATTAAATGAGATCATTTGTCATTTGATCTTTTTTCTCCATTCTCAGCATACACAGCTTTATTGCTAGTTTGAGCAAACCGGAGAACCTTCGCATCATCATAATAATAAAACACTTCCTTTTGTCATTAATTAGACACAACTGGGCAGGAAATAACACAGAGACCATAAAATCCAGTGATGTATACTCAGCTCAAAGCAATAGATTTTTCCTTTGATTTCCAGAAACTTTTTGATAGAGCTGGAATAAGATGTACTCCTTTTTTTCTGCAAAAAATACTTCTTTTTATACCTCTTTGCCCTCCCTTTCTTTCAGCTTTTTCTAGCCCATGAAGTGAGACACTGAGCCATGACAAGGAAGACAAGCAGTTGCAGCCAGTAACTTGTTTTAAAGGCACTTCCCATACATACCAGAAGTCTCAGTGACAGTGTGAACAGTGTGTAGAATGTGTCCAAT
This sequence comes from Entomyzon cyanotis, assembly GCA_024500445.1. Classification (NCBI taxonomy): domain Eukaryota; kingdom Metazoa; phylum Chordata; class Aves; order Passeriformes; family Meliphagidae; genus Entomyzon; species Entomyzon cyanotis. The sequence continues at coordinate 19,175,368 of JAKEPQ010001009.1, read as the reverse complement.
GTTTCAGACCTTTTCTTTTACAAGTTGTCTCACATTCAAGGGTGTTGTAGAGGTTCATGCATGGGGAAATCTGCATAATATGACTAATTCAGCTTCATGCTGAATCTAACAGAAGAGCTTAATGTGGCTTCTTGGTTGAAATGGCTAGAAAACTCAGGGACAAGAATTGGGGCATAAGTGCAGGGGGCAAGGCTAAAACCCTCAGTAGAGGCTGTTCGACATTGTTCAGAAGTGTAAAATGTCATGTACAAAGTGAGCCCATCAGGAAAACATGACTCTTCTTCCTGCACTTGGGCAGCGCACAGCCTTGGCAGAACTGCTGCACATTTGGAAAGCAAAGGTATAGTGGGATTGCTTGTGATGAGCTGTTAGAGTGCATGGTGTAGGCCAAGATCATAATTATGATGAACTACTTTAAATTATGAGCTTTAAAGAACTAGAAGGGAGGACACAGAGTGGCTGCTATATTGAACTTCTTTGGCCAGATCTCAGTGCTTGCTGGGACCAAGACAGTTAAGACAAGGGCTTGTATAGGTATATTAATAGGGTGTCTGCAAATATGGTAGAGATAGATTTTGACAGATTCCTTGGAGAAAAGCTTTTGCTCTATGTCCTCTTGTCCAAGACATCAGTCCAGGATTTTGATTTTTTTTTTTCCAGCAGGTTCAGAGACGATAGAATTGAGTGCAATATTATTAACAGATATTTTGGATACTTTGAAGTCAACAAATATGGAACAACAAGAATCTGTTGACAGATAAAATATAAATAGTAAAAAAAGCTAAATTTAGAATTCGACATTTCACAGAAATGCGTTATGGATCATTTTACATGAATATTTTTTTCCCATGAATATTTTTAATCAATACACCTCTTCCTCCTAAATTGGCATTACCACCTGATTGAGCATTGTGGGTGTGATTTCATCATAAAATATAGAAAAAACACATTGCAGAGTGGCAATAAGGGATCCACAAATATTTTGCTAATTTATGAATGACATTTCACAATTGTAGTTAGTGTATATTTCCAACTCTCACTGAGGTGAGGAAATTAATTCGTTTTGTACAGCCTAATATATTGCAGGTTATCTCAAACATTTAAAACTTAAAAGATAAGAAAGGAAGAAATGAGAAGAAAAGACTTTCAAAAACCATCCTAAACTTCAATTCAGGAAGTAATAAATTTCCCTGCACTAATGATAATCCAAAAATGTTTAGCTAAGATAATAAAAATGTCTTGCTTGCTACCATAACTTATTTTCATGACCTACAATAACTGTTATGAATGTTTCCCATCAGTACACATATATCTTTTATCAGTCTAGAATATATGAACAATGTTTGCCAGACAAAGGCATTAAAAGAAACTGTAATAATAGACAACTTGTATCAACAATTAAGCTTATTAAAAACAGTGTAAGAAAAAGCAGAAGGAATTTAAATATAAAGAAATTGAAAATATGCACCAAGAAATAAAAAGAAGGATTTGAAAAAATTATCTGATTCAGCATATTCAGTAGCTAGTTTTATTCAACATTTTTTGAAATCAATTTGAAAAACTTACTTTAAAAAAAATGAAATCCTTTGGCATCCTGATGTTTTCTCTCCCAAACTCAAGTTACACAAAGAAGGTTGGTGTTGCCAAGAAAAATTAAAATGAATGTACTTTGTTTCTAATTGGCTGCCAACTGTGGAAAGTAAACAAAAACTGTATATAACATAAATTGTGTTAATGTGGTGTGCAGAAAAGGCTAATTAAATTCTGTGGTTTCTTTCTCTGTATAGAACTGACTGAAAAGAATTTTTAAAGCTCAGCTGGTGTGTTTCTTTTAGTTCTTCCATTATTAGCACTCGGTCTACACTCAGTTTGTGGTGATAAAATAGTATTTATACTTTCATATGGTGTTATTCCGCCTCTCATTTTTGTCATGAGAATGTAAACTGATAGAATAGAGTGAAGAGAGCATTAACAACCTGGTCAGAGTATGGTATTCATGCTCATGGCCAAAATTATATTCTGCTGATATGCAGATGTGTGAATGCAAACAGGAGTAAGACCTGTGAAATAATCTTTGTAAAAATAAAAAAAAAATTAAAAAAATTTAAAAAAAAAAAGGAAAGGAGACATTTCAGCTGCATTTGAACTGTGTTTGTTTTAAGAACGGGATGGAATACTGGAAAATTCAATGTAAGGAGAGCAACAAAAGGGATATATTTTAATTAAGAAAGCTTGGAAGAGGAGGAAAAAGATCTTTCTTTTTGGGAAGGATTTTATAAAGATAATATTGATCAGTTATATTTAAGTCTTTTAGAGATAAGATGGCTGCATAAAATCAGTATTAGGTTGGATTTAGGAAAAGGATTTTCAAAAGGATTGATACATCAGTCCCAAATCAGGTTCTGTAGGGATGTTATAGAGTGTCATTTGTCTGAAGCTGCAAGAACAGGTATAATAAACATCTGTTGGATATGGGGAAGGAATATTTGTCCTTTCAAAGAGATAAAATGTGCACGCATACACACATAAATAAAAAAGTGATTCTCCAAATTAAGCATGTCATAATACCTTATAAACCCCAGACATTAGGACCTAAAACTGTCAGCTTCTGTTCTCCCTCATTAATCTCAAAATATAACTCATCTTCCTGCACAAAATTACATGCTATAGATTCAAGTAATGATTTCTGTCTAGTTAAAGAGAACAATAAAATATATTTCATGCTTGTCAGGCATGGTTTCAAAACAAAGCAGATATATTTTAAAACTAAATTCAGACTTACTTTATAACTAATCAAATCTGATGTTTATCTTCAGCAACACAGACTAATTCAGGATCTATTAAAAATTAATTGTGGTCATTTGTTCCTTGGAATTTTATACTATAATTTTAAATATATTCTACAAGGATATATTATTTTTTAACTATTTATTCACTGAAAAAAACAAACCTTAAAAAATAGTTACAAGATTTGCATCTCATCAGCTAGTTTTGGTGATGACCATGTCAGTGTAGTGAAGAATGAACGCCTGACGTTCTCAGTGCTGGAGAATACCAGAGGAGCCCAGTAGAGATTTGTGCTAGGACCTGTGCTGATTAACAAATCATGTTTTTGAAAAGGATGATGACTACAGAGGCCATAAAGTTTGTAGGCAACAGAAAAATAATTGGCAGAGTGAAAGAATGAAGTTTTTGAGAAGTGTTGCAAAATGTTCTCATGGCACTGTATAAATAGGGAAAAGATTAAAAAAAACCAGTAAAAATGGCAGGCTTTGAATTTTTGTATGCAAATAAAAGCACATGGAGTAAAAGAACTCCATATGTATCATGATGTATTTTAAAATGACAATTACTATGCAGGTAACAGAATCTGCAGTCTTTATAGTAGGATTGAAAATACCTGCTCAATTCTCAATGGCAATCCACCAAGGAAATAAAATGTAAAATATATTAAGAAAAGAATTGAGAATAATTCCTTCTAGTGCTAGCTCATAGCTGAAAGGTTGTTTACCTACAGCCTCAGTGCTTCCAGCTTTTCTTATCTCATCTGCAAAATAGCCCAGAACTAAGAAATGGATAGATAAAGGCTACAGGGGTGACCAGAGATATACAGCGTTTTATGTACCCAGAAAAAATAAATTAATATACTTCAGCTTGGAAAAGAGAAGATATTAAAAAGATGGCTAGCAGAGCAATTTTCTGAGACTTCTTATGGTTTATCATGATGAAAGAACTGAGGGTACAGAGTGAAATTACCATACAAATTATAATGAAATTAAGTAACTCATTGCCACGCCATGTTGCAGAGGCCAGACTATGAGTAGGCTCAGAAAGCAATTTTTAAAACAAAGTAATGGAAGAAAGGTCTACTAGAGATATTTAAGTCTCTATACTGATGTCTTTAAAAGTCCCTAAACTGTAGATTGCTGAAAGCTGGAATGACACACGAGGGAAAGTGCCAATGTATCAATTGTCCTGCTCTTGTTCCTTTTTTTGCTAAGCATCCACAAATGGTCACTGCCAGGCAGGACCTAAAGTCACTTCCAGACTTACCTAAAGGGATCTTTGATTTCATCAGGAAATCTGTTTTAAAATTCTTATCTTAATGTTGCAGAGAAGATGTATTAATTCATAGTCTAAAAAGGTATACATTAAGAACACTGAAACGTTACCTAACTAATACCTTAAATATATTAACAAGAAATAATAATGTATCATTTAATAATCAAGTTTATTACATTTCCATTAAGTGTATGGCCAATATTTTCCATATTTGAAACCATGTCATCCATCAGAGACTGCAGAGTTCTAAGCCTGAAATTCTTGAAAGGGCCGCAGGAGTTTTTTACTTGCTTTAAGTTTTGGTTCCTCCTGTGTAAATGATAATTTCTTCTAGTTGTTTCCTCTCTCACCTTCAGGGAATTTTTTTCATTAAAGTAGTGGTTTAGAAAATGCATAATGTCTGATACGCCTTCAAGTGCAAACACAGTTCTGTCTACAAAATATAACAAATATATATGCCAGGTTTAAATACAAACTTAAAAGATAAGATGGTATTTTAACAAAGAGCAGAAAGAATCTGTGAGTTATTTGTAGGAGTCACATTTTACAGAGGTCAAATATTATGGAAATATTTCAGTTCCTTTATCAAACCTGTTAGAAAATCCTTGGACTGTTTAGTTATCTACCAAAGGCAGCCTAAAAAATTTCTCTCTTCAGCAGGTAAGAGACACATTTCTTCTCCATCAAAGTAAGAAATGCTCAGTTCTTGATATATCACCTATTTCGTACCAAAATCACTCCTTACTGAAGTTTACTGCACACTGTCTGAAGGTCTCCTGTCAGTGACATTTTATCATTAGTCAATGACATCTGCTGTTTCTCCAGTATGATTTCATGTCCGAGCAATGAACACCTGGGAATGAATGTATCTCCAGGAGCAGGCTTCTTGCCTACTGAAGGACCCACCCTGGTGCCTGCAGAGGAAAAGATATTTTTCAGAAGTCACAGAGTCCTTCCTGATGAAAAACCAGTAAAAGCACAAAAAAACCCTGCTGTTATGTCAGCAATCTGTTGTATAATAAAATTTTGGCATATAGTCCTTTGACCTTGCTGTGAACTCCATTTGGAGTTGCCATTTCTGAGAGTGAGCAGGTAGGTAGGTGAGTGTGGCCACTGCATGGCACACATCCAGGGGTTCAGGTGTGGTAGTCAGCCAGGCTGGACAGCAGCTAGGATGACACCCATCTGTAATGGGGTCATTACTGTAAACCTTTCACACATCCCATAATCAAGGCAATTGAAGCCAAAAGAAATGCCTCCTCGAGCTGTGTTGGAGAACTGGAAAATATAGCTGCAACAAAGACAAGGCAGCCCATGGTTTCTTCCCCCACTTCACAAGACCTTGAAAGGAGAGACACAGTCCTAATTTCTCCTGATTATGAGCTTTTTAAACACTGATTATTGACTTGGTCTTTAGAAAGGGATTTAGAAATCAGACATGTTTTAATTGTAAACGTGTAAATGAGTCAGACTTATTTTGGCCCTGAATCCTGACTGAGAACAAAAAGAATATGTTATACCCTTCCTTTCTTATCCTGACCTCCTGGGTCTCATTCTCCAGGCAGTCCTGCAATATGAGTGTTGGTAAAAAAAAAATCACATGAACCACCATAGCTTGATGTGGGGAGTGGGGACAGGAAAATTGCCAGCACACTACACATGAAAGATTATTTCTTTAAATAAAATTGGTAATTTCTGAGAGTGTCTGAAATAGAAGTAAAAAGGAAATAACTTTTGCTAGAAAGCTGACCATCCTCCTCTTGATGAAACTAACTGTTGTTACAGTAGAAAAATAAGAAAATTATTAAAATGTATAAAAAAATACAGGAACTGCTGACATAATAAGCTGCCATTTATATGAAAAGGATCCTTTTTGCTTCTCCAGGGCATTAGAGCTCCTCATCCATTTCTCTAGACTACATTTGTTAACTCTGCAATAGCTCAAAAGACTTGGAGAATCTTAAAAGCATTGACAGAGCCTGCAAGGAAAAAAGTGAAGCAACATTTTTATCTCTTTCCCACCTGCTTTCAGCAGGTGTGTGCAGTCTTTTATGCATTGTGAAGCTTACATAATTTAGACTTCATGCTCTACACATTTCAAATTGGTTTGACCCCATCCTCTCCCAGGCACACACAAGCACACAAATGAATTTTTACTGTGTTTTCCAAATCAGTGTATCCTCTAATTTATTCAGGGCTGTCTTTTAGAGTGGTTAAAAAAGCATTTTAATTAACGTTTCAGTCAGAAACCTTCCTCACAATTTTGTGGTGAAGAACCAAGCATAAAAGTAAGTCTATGTAGATATTGCATTTTTTGTTGCAATGTTCATATTTCTGGACATAAACTGAATGCCTGGAAATTTTTTCACACCTCAGTGACTGAATGGCAAAAATGCATGTATTTAATTATTAAACTCTACTTTATTCAATGACTTAAAACAACATCTTCCTAAAAAGGAGCCATCAAGGAACTTGAAGGTCTTTTCTGCCTTTCCAGCCAATTTCTTTGTCCATCTACCATTTCCTATGCAGAAGGAGAATTCTCAGGTGATTGCATGAGCTGAGGATTGTGCTGTCTTCCTCATTACTATTTGGACATAAGAAAAAGACAAGAACAGAGCAGAAAGCAGACACACTCCAAGAACTCCTGGCTAATCTAAGATTTATGCAGCTAAACTGAAGCTGAGAAATCCCAAGGCTCTTTCATACCATTTTGAGCCAACTTGGCATGTATGTTCCTGTAAAGGAAGAAAATAATATGTAATCTACTTCTAATTATTATATTTTTTACTCCTTGAAACCAAACAGTTTTTGAAAAGAACTTGGACCAATAATTGTACAGGTGGCCTTGATATTCCTTAGCACAAAATAGAACATTTTCCATTCATTTGGATTAAAAAGTATTTTAAATAAAAAGGTCATACCTAACATGTGGAAATGGCTCAATGACTGCCCATATCTATACCTCTGAATAGAATCATAGAATCACAGACTCATAAAATGGCTTGGTTTGAAATGAACATTAAAAATTATCTAGTTTGAGCCCCACTACAATAAGCAGTTACAATCGGTGGTTACATTGATTATCCTTTTTTTTTCTGTTATGAAATAAACAATAGAACAACAGTAAGGAATAGTGTGATACCTTAATTTAGATGTATAGGTGTCTTTTTTTATGTTAGAGAAATTCAAATTGGAAGGAATCCCTGTGGGTCCAACTCCCTTGCCAAAGCATTCCCAAATTAGTTTCAATTTCAAAGTTTTACCACATACCTCAGGGTCATATTCTGTCAAGTTCTGAATATTTCCCTATCTGAATATAGGGCAGATACTCTAAAACCTCTTTGGGAAGAATAATTGAGAATTTCGGATCAGTCAGTGCAAATGCAGATAAGTTGGTCAATACAAATATAGGGAAAGTGGAAAGGAAAGAAAACAAAACTGCTCCAATCTCAGCTTTCAGATCAGACATTACTTTTGAAGGTATAGATCAGAGTCAGCATGAAAGAACAAGCTTTGTCTGAATTAATTCTTGATTAGTTACTCACTAGGTTTTAGATCTGGACAGGAGAATACTCAGCTGCCATTTAGTGAAGTCATTTATATGCATAATCACGGAAGGGCTGAGGTTGGAAAGCATCTCTGGAAGTGATGTTCAACCACTCTGATCAGGAATGGAAACCTGCTGGCATGGCTAGCTGACACAAAGGAATGAATTTTGTACTTCCTGTGGATAGATTTCTGTTTAGGAGAAAAGAAATTAAATCTGTTTTCTAATATTAATGAAAATCTTATAACTAGGTCCATTCCTCAGAAAAATCATTGGAAAATTTTTCATTATATTCCAAGAGAATGCATTCATATTCCAGCAAGATTTTTTTTTTAAAAATGGATTCTGAACTTAGATTCCTAGATAAAGACAGTGATATGTTTTTTGAGGCTTTTGTTCAGAATAGTTTTTCAGACTGAAGCAGATAGATATATGTGGTTATAAATTTTTCCGTTTGGAAACAGAAAATGTTCTAATAACTTTTGCAAGAGGTTCCATACCACCTTGTAAAAGAAATAGGCTGGTCAGGTAACCTAACTGGTTTTCAAATGGGGTTTGATGAAATTATTAAAATGATTTATGATCTTTGTATTACAGTTGTATATTCCTGCTATGTTGTTTGAAGGATTTGGTTCAAGTTCAAAAATCTGGATAAAACATTACTGAACTAATGAAAAACACCATTTTGGCATTGTTTAAAAGAAAACCTCCTGTGGTTTAGTTTTAATCTCAATTAATTTCTTTCAAGAAAGTGATTTCTAATGTGAACTGAGAGATCATACCAAAAGGAAGTGCCCCTTAATTATAAAAATGAGTAAAAAGCATCCTAATAAAGCTGATCTGGATCTGATTTGAGTGTTATTTTACTTTTGAATTTTGTCTTAACTGAGAGATTATTTTGAAATTTTACAAAAACTTTTCTGAACACTTCTGCTGCTGGGCACAACGCCAGAACTTCCCCAGAATTTGGCAGGTGTGTTTCAAATTCCCTGTTGACAGATTAGTAGAAGCAGAGCAGATGTGGCCTGCAAGGTCAGAGCTAGAGGGACAGTTGCTGGGAGTGAGCTAAGTGAACTGCATTGAGGAGGAGGGAAGTAGCATACAGCAATCAATAGCACACAGAAGTGCACACAGGCATTGTTAATAGGAAATGCCGCACACCTTTTGAAGCATTTGCTTTTTTAGATGAACTTTGTTGCAAAAACATTTTGTGTAAACAATCCTACTATCAATTTCAGAATAAAAATGAAAATGCTGAAAAAAATTCTTAGGTGCTCCTTAATATTTTCCATCAAAGTATTTACTAATGGAAATGTGAGACAATGCACCACAAAAAATATGCTGTCTTTTGACTGGCAATACATTTCTTTGTGCTTAGAAAGAGTAGTAATACAATCTTTGTGTTTGGAAGTTTCTCTGCTACTTTGATGTGAATTATTTTATTCTCAAACCCCCTTTTGTGGGTTTTGGGGACTCTCACTTCAGATGAAAACTGCCAGCTTTGTGGGGAGACACGATTCAGGGCAGTGAAGACTCTGTCATTATGAATTTGTGCCTATAGCATTCTCTTCTCATTCCTTGTATTTCTAAAGGCTGTTACTGGCCAGGTCCCCACTGTCTACAATCGACAGAGCTCTGTCTAGCTTATTTTGGAGGTTGTGAGCATAGGGCTCAGCTTACAGCCCTTCCTGTGAGGAGCAGCAGTTTTGTCTGCTGAAGATAACCTTCTGCAAACCTTCCAGCAGGCAAGTCAGAATGGCACCTTTTCAAGAAGGTTTTGAATGTTAATGAAAGAAGTTATCTGAAGTCTCTGTACTGTTTCTTGTTTCCCTGAACCACCTGCTGTGAATGCACTGTATGAAATTAAAAATATTTAATTACCCAAACTATATAATTGCAACATAATGAACCTCAGCATTTTTAGGGCAGGTTAATGTAGTATGTAATTTTACTAACAGAAGAACATTTTTAATATTTAAATAATGGCTTAGAGGGAAAAGAAAAAGACATTAAAATAGTTCAATAGTCAACTCTGAATTGAAATGATATTAAATCATCTGTTAAAAAAAATTACACAAAACCTTGTTGTTCCCTCAGTTTTAAAAAAATTTAATCTATGCAGGGATAATTCAAGAATGTTTCCTTCCTACTTATTCTAGAGATTTGTTCTGAAGTGTGATCCTGCTGAGTTAACACTGGGATGATTCCTGAGTTCACAGGAAAGGAGAAACCAGACGTGTATTACCATGGATCTCAGAACTGTGTGATAAGGGAGCCAGACCTGGTACACATCAGCCCACAGTAAAAAACCAAGCACTAATGTTTGCATTCATGGTGACAGGAATTAAGTGAGCACATTTTACCAAGTGTCAGACTAGAGAAAAACAGGAATTCCATTTTGACTGCCTTTAAACAAGTGACTCAATCTTTTATAAGTCTGACTTCTGATCATATCCCACCTTGCTGAAATATGCAACCATTGTTCAGACTTTAATTTTCCACAAAAATATGTTTGTTGAGCTTGAGCTGTTCTCCTTTCATTAAGCACAATTTTTCACTGTGTGCTTCTTTGTTACAACCCCTATTCAGAAGCAAAACATTTAAGATACTTGCTATTTACTCATACAAAAGTTTTAAATAAGTAATGTAAAAATCAATAAATCCAATTAAGTTAAAAGATTAATATTCATTATGCAAAATAAAAAAGGAAAATGAAACAGAAAAAAGAAAGCCTACTAAAGCCCAATCCCTCACCTTCCATTAAGTGTCACATCTTAACAAAAAACTCAATAAAGTCAGAGTGCAATGTGCAGCTTAGTACATATCAAGTCACCTTTGTCTAGAGAGAATGTAATTGTTTAGCACTCTGGATATATGATTCCAGAGCAGATGAGGCACACAGTAGGTGTGGGACTGTGTGTATTGGCTGTGGCTGAGGGACACATCATGGAGACACATGACACGACATCACATTAGGCAAGTTCTCTGTACATTGCACAGCACAGGTGGGAAAATGTTGTGGCTTAAGATGAACAGATGAAATCAGACAAGCTTTAAAGTCTTTACAATAGCTAAAAAGTGAAGCAAGAGTACAGAGAGGTGTGCATCACCAGTCACTGAATTTCCTAACCAGCACTAGTGGACATAGCAGAATGGCACTACACATACGTGCGTTAATGCCACTGTTTGATGAAAGGTCAGAGGGCTCACATCAGCAGGTATTATGGTCAGTACCTCTTTCTGAGACTTATTTTAAGTTGTCCAAACTTTCTTCTCCTTATGGTACTCACCTCCCAGTTACTCACCATTTTTTATGATACCATGTTAGGACATGAAGAAATGGTTGCATCCCTCATGGAATTTAGAACATTTTTAAACAGTCTAGAACTGCTAGAACAGAGACTGGAACCTAGCCAGAAGCTGAATTTTCCATCTTTTCTCAGCAGAGGAAGATAACGGTCAAAGAAAAGGTATTAAAGTTTTAAAGTACTCCATCTCTTTTCTTGATACTTTAAAGTGGCAACATACTATGTGACTTATTTTACTTATTTACTCAGAGGACTTTTGCCATCAAGCTGGCATAAACCCATGCTGTAGGAGTAGAATATTCAGCTTTAGAGTCCTGTATCATTAGCACAGCAAGGTAGCTAGATAGGTATGAGTGTATGCTTGGGTGTGTGCAGAAACTTGAATTACATTCTGTTGAAATGAACTTTGGTGGAAATGGCTTCGAATTCTTGGAAAATCATTTGACACAGGAGCATGAAAGCTAGAGAAACTCTACTGAAATCAGTGCAAACACTGTCCATTTAAGATAAACTGCAAAGAGAACTATCACCAACCAGCCACAGAGCACTACACAGCAGCCTGAGAACACTGTTCTGAGCAAACTGCGCATGTAACTGAAGGGGACTATATTTGCCTTTTTCAGGCCAGAGCACTGCTGAGAGCACTCCTTGGAACACTTTCTTGAGGTGCAGTGGCTCTTTCAATTGCTACTGTGTTCTGGTATTACAGCTGAAAAAAATGGAACTTCGCTACTGAGATCTGAAGTATCTAGCTTTATTATTTTGTAGTCCCAGATGCTTGTTTAATCAAACTGCCTTCTCCTTAAAGAAAATCAGTTCCCTTGGACTTTTTACATTTCTTCTTTTTTCCTTAGAGATAGCTAAGGTTGAAACACAGTTATCTTTTCCATTCTATGGGATGCATGGCAAGAGTCCCATGGCAAGTTTCCTCCTGTCACCACTCTATCCTCTTTGGTTTCTCTTTGTCCACTTTGACCTCACTGGTTTCTAAATACATAAAAATAAGAAGTACTGTAAAAACATGTGTGACTAAAAAACAAAGGAGAGGGAAAAGCAGATTTACATGCACAATATAAATTATGGCAACTTGTAACTATGACTTAAAATATAGTTTTGAAAATTGTTTCAAAAATCAGGTTCCATTGAATATACAAAGAAATGCAGAACAACAATAAGTAATTAAAAAAAAAAAAAGAGAGAGATAAAAATAAGAAAGGATGACGTGAAAGCACACTATTCACATTGGTTTTTAGGGTGCTTTCACTTTTCATTTCCTAACTGGTCATTTCATTTAATAATCAAGAATTTATTTTATTTTTCAAAACTGAAGATTTTAAGAGTAAAAGTAGGAAATTTTTCAAAAATTATAAGGAAATATTTGTTTCTAATGGAACAAAAAATTCATGTTGACTTCTATAAAACATGATAACATTTCAGGTTAGCCCAGACCAGATACTTCATTTTATTTGTTAAGTTGTTAAATACAAATTTATAATTTTATATGAGTAAGTAAAGCTCATGCCTCTTGCTGTCTTCTTGAGGTATATTGATCAATAAAATCATTTATTAACTGTCTTGTTGACAATTTTCTAAGGCAACAGGACTGAAATCACTTAAATAAATAGTCTTCATTAAATTAAATATCATCCTCTTTAATTCATTTATTTTCTTCTAGACATTTTAGGGATTCTGTAAATGATGAGTGGCTTTTACAGAAAAAAATGGAGTTTTAATTCTTTTTTCTCTCTTTTTTTGCTTGATTTTTAATAAAAATAGCAATCAATAACAATATCTTTAAAAGCACATAAACCAGCTATCTTATAATAGATGGAAACTCTTGCAAATGGTTTTCAGGTATGTGACAGACTTTAAAAAAAAAAGAAAAGTAGTTGTTTAGGCTATAGTCAAATGGTTTTTCACCATACCAAAGAGCTAATAGCATGTATTTTGGCCTTCTACAATTAAGTTTTTCTAAGTCAATTATTTATCTTCTTTTATTTAGTTATAAATTAATTTAACTGAAACAAATGTTCACGGTTTCCAAATTACATTCCTTAAGAATACACACCAATGTGAATACAAATAAAAAAAATAAAAAAAATCAGAAGTCTGTAAGGTGAAGATGTCATCGTCTCCCAATTTTTAACCAGATGCAGCACTGAAAAAAGGGAGAGAGAACAGAGGTGAAAGTTAGATCAACCTTCCTCCTGTCAGCCATGCAAAAGTTTGAATGAAAGTTAGAGTCATCATATCTCTTTCTTGAGTATCCAAGTACAGAGAGGCATGATGAAGGAAAAACAAGTTATTTTTTGTCAGATGTTATATGGGAGCAAAAAAATTCATACCTCTTGATGCAGCTGGCAAGGGAAAGACAAATGTAAAAACTACAGGCATAACTTCCTCTAACTAAATGTTTTGAAGTGTTGATTATAAGGGAGAGTCCCAGGTGTTCAGCTGACTTCTGAACTGTCTGCTAAAATGCTCTTTCAAGTCTGTTTTTTACCCTTAAAGGTGTTTTCTGTAATAAGACCTTTATCAAGATTTCAGGTCAACACAGCTGAGTAACACACATATTCCCCAGTCATGGTGCTATGAAAGGAAAATATTCACATGATCTTTTCCCATAATGCAAGGGAGAAAGCTGAGACAGAAACAAAACCATTTTTTCCTGATCATACATACTGTGAGCTTCATGGAGTCATTTAAGTTCTGGTCTTCCTCAATAAAGCAGAGATAACCTTCGCCAGTAACCCAAAATGTACTGTTAATTCACTTGCTGGGAGTTACTAAAAACCTATGACAATGAAATGGGTGGATTTAATGGGAGTGAATGGAAAGAGAAATAAGTCGTTAAGGGGAGGCTGCCTTTCCCCTAATGCTGCCCAGCTTGGCACAGGCTGACAATGACCTGGTACTGCACAGCTGGACAGCTCCATCGAGCATCCCTGAAGGGGCAGCTCTGAACTCATGCCTGCCTACAGAAGCACCTATTGCTGTCTAATGGTGTTGAGAGAGGGCATCAGACCTTACATTCACATTAATTCTATTATACCACTATTAGGTATTTTCAAATGAGTGCAATTAGAACATAAGGGGGGAAAAATCTATCTAATGTATAGCATTAAATTTTAATAGGGAGTCATACTTGTCTGCATTTTATAGTGAAAAGCTATTGCTGCAAAGGGTCTGGTCACTTTTAGTTTCCTTGAGGCCTTTGAGCAAACTATGGGTCTATATAATGAGTTAACTAACTCGGAAGCAAAAGTGTACTGCCAAGACCCTTTACATTTTTATTTAGGAGCCTGAAACAGGCTGCCTCAATAGGAACTATCTTCTTTTCATTATCAACAGCCAGAGAAATACTAAAAACATTAAACACTTTTTCACCCCTGACTGTCCACAGCCACTGTGAAATGAGCATCCATTTTTGAGGGGGGTACCTGTCTGTAGTCCATCATAATAACTTCTGTCAGCTTCACTTGACACATGGAATAATTATTGCCTTGAACCTGCTAGATCTACTTAGATTAAACTGTCAGGAAGAACTGGGTAAAGGAAGACTATAGAAGATAATTTTTTACCTCCTTTAATGCTTTTAGAGTAAACTAGACTGCCCTTGAAAACACAGCCCATAGAGAACTGTTTTCTTGTGGAATTAAAGCCACTCAAGTGATGTTCCCTCTGCACTATGCATTATCCAAGTGGAATCTGATCCTGTGCTCAAGCCCACAATCATCTTGAATCCATTCTTTTTAACCAAAATTTCATATATGAATGCAGGGGCGTTGCAGACTCCAGAACATCTCCCAGAGGAAAAGTTCACACTCTAACATGGCATTTTGCCAAAATCCTAAATCTGACTTCATACAATCTGAATAAATCTTGAATGGGCCAAGTTGAAAGCCAATCCCTATAAGTCACCAATGAACATACCTGGGGCTTTTTTGCCCTTTAAAATTCTAATACAAAACAACACTGAGAATTAAAGCATTCAGATCACACATTTTGACATACTGCCTCTACCCAACCTCCAAAAACTCCTTTTTATTTCCCTGCACTTCAGTATCAGCATACATATAGTCACAAGATCCCAAAGGTTGCAGCATCTTTAGCAAAAATGAAAACCGAACCAGGATGAGGTTGGTAAATGTGAAGTTAAAATCAAGCTCCTACTGGTCAGGTAAAGTGCACAAATTCATCAAGGTTTCTCTGGCTGTCTCCTCAGACACTTCAGTGAGCCCTTATAGCCTCTCCTCACAATAACCAGAAGTTCATGTTCCAAGCATGGCAGTTCAGAAACGTTTGCTGTCACACTATCACTTGAACTATTGTGCTTCAGCTTCTCTTCCAGCTGGTGACAAATGTTGTCTGTATATTTGTTCCTGCCTAGGTATCACACTCCATTCCCATTTCCCATTTATTGAAAATACTTGAAGATCGCTTGGAAACCCAGTATATAGTACCAACAAACAAAAGGATGCTCAGAGCAGACTGAAAATCTGGGATCTAAGTCACAGTTCAACCCTTTCCCAGCTCTGTGTGTTCAAACAGCATTCAAACATTGAGACTAACCCAGTAAACACATATATTCTTAGATGAATCACAAGTGGGGCATCATTTCTCAGCTGGAAAAGCTATTTACTGATCTGTTTCCCATGACAGCTTTCCTACCATTATCATATTGTGTGCTATCCTACTGCAAATCAAGACCTACCCCATTTGAATGAGAACAGAGGTGATCTCAAAGAAAGCAAGAGCTGATTTATTAAAAATATATATATGATGAAAAATTAATGAGAGCATTTTCTTTCCAAACCACAGAGCTTCTGGTTCGTTTGGCCAAGCTCACATTTTGATGCAGCATGTTGTTGGTCCTATGTACAGCCAGGCACTGTGCATCTTCAGATTGTGGCTATGCTAGGCAGGAACTAAAAGTAAAATTATGCTAAATTTCAAGGTGGTTTCCAGGATTCTATCTAATTTTGGGATTTTACACACTTTACTGCTTGGAGCATAGAAACACAGTTTCCCTTGCACTACCCAACTTGCCAGTCAGAGTTAAGGAAACATATATGTGAATCCTGTAAAGGAAAAAATTTTAAATTCACCTGGTTTCATTGCTGAAAGTGCTCTATACACTGTGTGCCAGGGAGGCTGGTATTCACTCTGCTTCAGATTTTGCATTCCTGCTGATCCCAGAGTCATTGAAACCACCAGCTAATCACACAGCCTCATACTCAGAGAAAACCCATCAGGCCTTTGAATCCATAACCCCAGCCCTGACAAAACATGAATGCTTCTTCCTTCAAATCATTTCCAAATTTTAATATGCTTTTGCTTTTTAATCTGCTAAAGGCACTTCCTGAAGTCATTTTCTTATCCTGACAAGCACTCAACAACTTCAGTCTCTCTGGATTTTCTAACGGGAGCCTCATGCTCTACTTCCTCCCTGAGCTTCACACTGATCAAAACTGCTTTAGCTTCCTGTCCCTTGCATTTGCTGCACTGTCTCCTCAGCATCATCAAGGCAAGGATTTATCTTTTAAAGCCCTTAGTGTGTCAATCCATAGCTTTTCTTTTTTACCAGGAATCCACTGAGACAAGATAGGGACTTATCTGCATGGAGCCTCTCGTCACTAATTATAATTTTAAAAATGTACAAAACAGGGATGTCAGTAACAGTTGGTTATGGATTTTTAAGTCATCCATGACAGAGAAAAAATCTGAGGGACAAAAGCATAAATGACTATAAGGTAGGTCTAAAAAACAATGCAGCTCTGTAATTCCAAGACTTTCTTCTTCAAATTCAGACAATAACACACAGCACAAGCCATAGACAATAGCCCCTTCTGCTTACAGATGTCTAAAATGACCTTAATTGCTTCTCTCTCTTGTTTTTATAGTGCTTGAAAGGTAAAATGGATGTCTTTGGTAACAAAAATTATTAAAACATATTAAGCTGGGGAATGGCAAGGGAAATCTCTCTTCTCTGGTGTTTAACAGTCACAGGGGTGTGACATCAGATACACCTTCCCAACCCAAAGATGCTCCTTCAGGTGACTGCAAATCTTGAAAGTTACTTCCTGCTTGCCCCAGCTTCCAGGCTTTCTTAATGAAAGACAAATAGCTCATGTTGACATATCTGCCAGCTGAGCTCCTCATCCAAGCCCCTCTTTTACTCTACCGCAGCTGAGAGATGATGATCCATGGAGGCAGGAACAGATAGATCCATCCTGAGTGAGAATGAGAAAGGGAGTCATAAAGCAAAAGAGACAGGATATCCTCTTATATGATAAAAGTTATTAATAACACCCAGGTTGTGAGGAGAAGAGACACAAAGCAGGAACAATGGCAGGAGCACTCCCTCTCTCATGTGTGTTCTCTTCAGCAAAGACCCTTGATGGGACCCTTGCCTCCAATGTCGATAAATTGCAAAGATGGCCATAGTGGAAAGGATATTTATGTATAGACAAGAAGAAAATTTACATTGCCTATATATGTACAGCACATTGTTGGGTATAGAATAGTATGCAAGATTTAAAAAAAAAAATGTAGTCAGTGTCATCATAGGTCAGCTAAAAATTTTTTCACAAGAAAAAAAGATATACATTCAGTATGTTTTATCAAAGCATAATGCAAATACCTGGAAATCAAAATAATCATGAAGATGAGGCACTAGGAAACTCTCTGAGTCACTGCTTTTAGGTATCTTCTGTGACATTTAGCATGCAACCTTGCCTTGCTCTCTCCCAGACCTCAAATTCTATCTTTTTCATGAGCAAACATAGAAAAGAAAAGGAACTGGAGGTGAGAATAATCCCTTTTCTGCTGAAAGTCAGGTAATAACTTCACATTCTGGTAATCCTTCACCCAGTCTTCCCAATTCTCATGCATAAACAATAATATACATAACACCAAAGTTCCATCTGTTAGCACGGCTGTTACCAACTGCCAATTATTTTATGCAAGATAAATTGTGGCTGTCACATGTTCTTAAATGAAAAAAATTGGATGAGAGAAGAATATTTTGGTTTTTTCATCTCTGTTTTGTCTTTGTTGAAATACAACAGTTTCTGATTTTTCAGCCTCCAGCAATTAGAGTCAGTATCTGAAATGCTGGAGATGGTTTCCCTCAAACCTTTTATTGCATTTTGTGCTACTTTTCTATCAACAGCCACTTTTCTTGTACAAAACTTTTTATAAATATGGAACAATCTTAAAATTTTAGAGGAAGCAATTCTGCGCCTGTCACGTACATTTTATCTTATAGACCAATTTGGGAAAGCAGAAAGAAATGCTTATTTTGAAGAATAACTATTATCCCATCACTAGCAAATGATATTTAATTTGAAACTCATTGACTTTTTTTATAGTTACACAAAACAAATATAAAATTTAAAATTACTGCTCTAAATGGCTCATATAAATATATTCTGCCTTTTTAATTACGAAATCATTAACACTCTATTTATCTCAAATTATTCCATTACACTGTTTTTAGGTAATATAGTAAAAAAAAAAAAAATTGAGGAAATGTTTTTTTTTAATGTAGAAAAGTTAACTTTTCAGTTAGTTTCAAAGAATACCCAGACCTATGTCTATAACAGTTTCTCTCATAAAAAGACAGAGTACTTTTTGAATCTTAAGCATCTTCCTCAAACGTTAGCAATTTCAGATACAGACAGGCAATCTTGTCTTTTTTCATGTTATCTGCATGTATTGTTCTGATGTTGTTTTAATATATCTCTCTATATTAATATATAATTAATATATATATTATGTTTTAATATATCCTTACCACCTTCATAAATTTTCTACCTTTGTCCCCTGTTATTCAAAACCAGATGGCCATCTCAGATCTCAGACAAAAATTGATTATTCTGTGGTAGTAGAGTTATTTCCACTTCATTTCCCTTTTTCTCTGCTCATGACAAAAGAAAAAGCTAAAACAGGAAACCATGATTTATTTTCTCCTGTTTCTGAGCAAATTGATATAATTTTAAATTAATTATAATTTAAGTCACCTCACTCTGCTTCTCTCAGCTAAAGTAAGCAAACATATTTTATTTTTAATTCAAATAAGATGTTTAACACACTACAAATATCCAAGTTCCTTGCAAGATCCAGTTTGTTTTTAGAAAGGAAATGCACATCTCTTATTATTAGCATCAGGCAGAATAGCTTAAGCTTACTCCATACTGTCAATGTAAGCGAGTACTTCATTTTGGTGGGGAAAAACCCTCTGGACAGGTTATGTTTATTGCCCTTCAATTCCAGATCTTTTACCATTAAAGATGTAGCTATAGTATGCCTGTAAAAATACCAGGTACTTTATGGATACTTCACATCAAAAGTTCATGGTCTGATCTCAATAGACCAAGCTCTAGCTATCACATGTGTGATGGAACTGGAGATTTCAACAGTGGTCCTCACCCAACTCAATAAATTGTTTTTAAAAACCATATTAAGTAAAAGAAACAGTTGTTTACTGTTTTAAAGATCAGGAAGAATTCAAAAAACAAAAGCAAGAATTTATGACACAAACTAATATGTGAAATGATGCCATCATCTCATCACTCCACAGTATAAAGACTACAAAACTTACAGAATATGTGACAACAAAGAAAGTATCCTCGGTCTGGACAACTATATCACTGCAAAGCCATCAAAGCTCTCACATCAAGAAAAATATTTGTTCCATAACACCCTTGAATTTGGAGAAAACACAAATTTTATGCTCACTGGTATAACAGTATGGTATAGCAATGTAGCATGCTGCAAATGAAAAGCCGTTTGACAGACTTTTTGACTGAGGATTCCTTGTCTTCTCCCTCACGACATCAGCAATACAAAAACTCTGTGCTACAGTTTGCATTGTTCAAAGTACTGGGCAATCATCTTGGAAGTGTTTGGTCTGCAAGGCTTAAGAAAACTTCAAAATGTGGTCCAGACACACTCTCAAGTTTCAGAAATGAGGAAAAAAATTTAAAATACCCTAATTACTTTTTTAAAATTCATAACAGCTGAGTAAGTATTTTGAGACATAGTTCTTAATTTCAGAGCACTTATTGTTGTTTTCTATTAGAAAAAGGAAACTACAAGAGCATTCAGGAACATTCATAATACAGAGAGATCCCTTGGATCAACACCTAGCTGTGTCGTTGGTGTCAAATGCAAGGATTTGGTTTTTATGACTTCTGAGGACCAAGGCCTGAAAGGGAGAGACAGCATTCAGCCAGTTGCATGGGGTAAAAGCATCTTTGCCAAACAACTGGCTAGCAAGGTGAGGAAAGCTTTAAACAAGGAATAATGAAGAGGGGACAAAATAACCCTCAGTTAAGTCAAAAAGCAGTGGATCTGGCTGGCAAGCAACCATTCTTCATGTGCCATGAGACAGGTAATCAGTCATGAAATTTATGGTAATTCTTTCTCTTTCTGACAGGGAGCCTCAGTGATGCTCCTGCAGGGTGAACAGTGGAAGTCTGGGATTTCCTGGTTCAACTTTAACAGAGATATGTACATAGATCTCAGAGTTTTACTGCAATTTAATACATAGCATAAATAATTCTCAAAATCAAACCACAAATTGCCTTTCTGTTCAGACTTAGGAGACTTTCAGTGAACAGCCACAAGTGCCTTCATAAGTTGCCCTAGTTTTCTTAGCATTTCTAGTTTTCTTTGCATTTCTTGCACTTAGTCAAAGTTCTGACACTTTTGATCTTATCTCTTCTGATATCAGAGACTCCATCAAGTCATCTAAGGACTGCTTTGTTGGTGAACTGGTGCTCAAATATTGCAACTGTTGCTAGCAATGTCAAATCAAGCATGAAAAAGAAAAAGAGAATGACAGGACAGTCAGCGAGGAGTGAAGTTTCCAGATTGAGCAGAGTAATGTGGATTGATATTTTGTCTCTTTTTCATGTAAAAGGTCACATACACACAGCTGAAGGCAACAAAACTAGTCTGGCTTAGGCATCTCTGCAGCTCTCTGCACTACTTATGTTTAAAACTGAGCTGGACAAAGTGTATGCACTGTAATTTACTGACAGTTTATCCTGGTTCCTTGGTTCTTACCAATTATGAGACCATTCCCTAATATCTCAAACTGTCATTAGATGTCTACCCATTATCCATTTCCCATTGCACATTTATTTGTTTTTTCTGATTTAAAATATTATTATAATCTCTCTGAAAAGAGAAATTAAACTTAATTGTGGGTCTAACTTAGCTGCAGTTTGTTTACACTCTGTGAAAACACCTTTAGTTTCATAGTATCTCAGACATTTTTAAAAATAGCTACAGTAAATTACCCCTCCACTAATTTTACTTCCAGTAAAATCTTCCATCTGAGAAATTCCAAAGCCTGTACACAAAAATATGGCTATGCTTGAGAACTGAGTAAGATCATATGTAACGACTCTTAAACATGAGATAAATCCTTGAAGGAGAGAAAGTCTTCAGTAAGAAAATGTTAATTCATTAATGTGTTCTGAAAAAAAAGAACATATTTAATCCAAATACTCAGAAAATACCCAGGATACACAACGGCAAACTAATTTGTGCTTTCATTTACTATCATGCCAAGCACAGCTAGAGTTTTATGTTACTGTTAGGAGGAATATTGTCACATGGAAATACATGACATTTCCAGAGTGAAAGTAAACACAATATATTCTATACAAACAGGTCCTACAGACTGACACAGAGTTTCAGACTCTCAGGAACTCAAGTCAGATTGTATGAGCTCTACCTGTGTCTTACTTCTTTTTTTTCACAGTACACAAAAAAAAAGATGTTGATCAACCTGGTACCTGTAGTAAGCACAAACTTACAGCATCAATTTAACCATGTGCAAAGACTCAATTAAAAGAATCCTTCTCCCGTAAAGAGTAACTTAATGTAAATCAGCACTAAACACTTGGCTGACTTTGAGTCTAAGTTTTCCACCCCCTTTCTCTGCAGCAGGAGAATTTTTTAAAAAATTCTTTTAAAAAAGCCAAACATACCTTGAAACCAGAAGATGGGAAAATGGAGTGACTACCATTTCCCACAGATTTTGCCTGACATTTCTGTAATAAAACACCATTTTCTTTAAAAAGTTATATATCATTGACAATAATCTCTTTTTTTGGCATATATATGTGTTCAGCAAGATACAATTAAGCAGTTACACCTCTCCCTGCTCAAATCTTTTTGACCATTTGCTTATTCTCTTAGTATGGAAGTGCTAAACTCAGGAAAAACATTACTCAGTTCATTGCGTACAGAGGAAAACAATGGGAGAAACATAAAGGTTTAGGTGCAGTTTGTACACCAACAAAAAGTCCATGTTGCAGTTCTAAAAACTCCATGTTACTTCATTAGTATCATTGACTAAAACAACCCAATAGACATACCATATAAATTTATGCAGACACAGAAATTATTGCATGTATTTCTCATGCTATTTCTTAGACTTACACATTTTTGTACATTTAAGTCTTGTAAATCTAAGGAATATACAAAATGAAGAACTAATATAGAGGGGTAGCCTTAGGTTGTGAGTTAAAGGTGGTCCAAGAGGGGAAGATTTTGTTTAGGGTGTGATCTTCTTTGTATGCATACTTTAAAATGGTTTTTAATATAGGTCACATTTTAAGATGCTGTCCTTAGGCAAAAGCCACATGGCTTTGAGGAATTAAACTTTTGGTTTTTTCAGTAAATGTCTCTGTGTTATACCATTCTTCACCCTGCCTCATAGAGTGACAAGCTGCTCTCTGGAAAGCAGTCAATGTGCAGTGCAAAAGACTGATGTCTGACTCTTTCCTTGCACATTTTCAATGGGGAATGAGTAAAAAAAAAGGCCCTGAAAGGACAGGAGAAAAAAAGAGGTATAACTTCATGGTTAGGGTGACGGAGCACTGCCTGAGGAAACCATAGTTGTTGGACAAGTCACTTTAGCTAAAGGTTTGATTGTGCACTCTATTTTTCAAATGCTCAACTTACGATATTTGTCTAATCTACTCCCTGACAATGTTTGAATCCTAGCTCTTGCCACTGTCTGAGTTCGGTAAAATTTCCTCCCATTCTAAGAAAGATGTGTGTTAGCCAAGTGAATTACTGAGATCAGAGTAAATAAAACCCCCTGTTAATAGTTATCACCCAAAAATCCAGTTTCACACCTGTAGCCCTGGGCTTGCCTTATTTCTCTGCAAGATGGCAGGTGTGCAATCTGGTCCCATGCATAAACAGTGTTTATTACTTGAGGTGTTAAGAGCTTAAGATTTCTTAGTGAGATCTGATTTGTTAGCTGCTTAACTGTACAAACTTTCAAAAAACGTAATTAGTAAAGGCTAAAAACATTTTAAACTTGGTGAAGAACACTGTGGTACAGAGACCAGACTGGAAGCAGATGTGTCCAAGCTTTTAAATTGCATTAGTCCCCCAAGCAGGGCAGAAGCAAATAAAATGCCCTTGGTCATAGTCTCTGACCTGTGCTATTTGACACAAGCCAAAGTCATGACAAAGACTGTTTTGTTTTGAGTTTAAGGGATTGAATTCCCATATTTGAGGATGTCTCCTGGCACAGTTTAAGTCACTGGCATGGGAGGAGGCCCTGGTTCCTGGATTTGGACCATTACTTCCAGAACAACAGAAGACACACTGGCACTAGCCCACCTCCTAGATGAAACCCTATACAGGTTCTTACCCAAAACTGGAAGTTCCAACCCTTTAAATCAAAGTTGATTAGCTTTACTTGTAACATTGCTAAACTTAACTTTCTAGAAATGAAGAAACCATTTCTATGCAAGTTTTCAATCAGGGCTACAAGCTCAACAAATGCCATTGAAGCACTCTGGAGGACACACCCAGCATGCACATATTTAAAATTACCAATAGGACAATCAACTGAAAACAAAGTTATAATGGACAGGGTCAGGCAAATAATGAGCTGTGCTGTAATTGTGTGATTTAAATTATTAGTCATAAATCAGTTATTTGTGATGATTATATTTAACAATTGTCCTAGACCACTAAAATTGCAAAGATAAGGTGTCTTGACACGTCAATAATGTTGTCATTTTATTACAAAAATGAGATCTAGATTATTTACAAATCCTTTGACTTCTATTGACTCACCAATAAGAAACAGACCTCAACACCAACATCTGGTATTCACCATTCCATTGTGGTCCCTTCAGAGAGATAAATTGATTAACCTTCATGGAACCCCGCATGCATTGCCTTCACTTGAAATAGTAAATTAATGAGTTTCATTTATTCAATTAATTCTGGTTTTCACTTCAGCTGTGTCCTTAAAAGCAGCTTTGACTTTTATTCTTTTATTGTTGACACATTGTTAAATATTGTATACAGAGAGTCAAGAAAAAAGCAAGCCAAAATAGAGCCATGAACTGGCACTCAACTTTTGTCCCTAAAATTCCTTTAAGTACAATGAGACTTTCATGTTACATGCATTTTGCACACTTCTTTTCAACTGTGCCATGGTAAACAATCATACATTTGGCATCTTTAAATTTTAGGACTGGTATCTCCAATGTTCCTTTTTCTCTTCAAGCTGATATGTTTAATTGTATTATGTATTATTCTCATAATTAGTCTTCAAAAGTAAAGAGAGATCCTGGACAATATTTATTTCAATAAGAAATTTTCATTTCATTTCCCAGGGAAATGAAACTGGAAAACAAACTGTTAAATGAAAACTAAAGGATGCAAACAGAAACTTAAGATTGCAATTTCTTTTATCATATTACTCATAATTTTGGTTTGTGAGTCATAACTTCCACTTTATCTCCCAGAGTTTTTATAAGCATCTGCTACGCTGTGGGAAAGAGCTTCTGGTAAGCTATAAGCCCTGTTCATCCACAGCTCTATGGCCCGTGGTGGAGAAAGTTCAGCACATAGTTCCCTGAAATCTCATTTGAAGATTATCCCATTAGCAAAATATTACTAATGTTTCTTTATATGCAGAGCTATGGTGTGACATGTGGATAGATGTACATTTGCATATGTTGTCTGAGCAATTAATGATGTTGTTTTCAACTGCAGCCTTAAAATATAGCAGATCAACATTGATTAGCTGTTCTCAGGAAACCTGAGAGTGTGCACACACATGATGCATGGAGAACCTTTCCAGAGAAATGTAGATTCAGTGTAGGTGTATAATTTTCTGTTCAAATTACTTTAGTACATCACTGTTGAGTAGGCACATGCTCCTTTCTGTCTTAATCTGCTATAGCTGTTCAAACTGGTGCCACAATTGTCATGTCTTTTAGTATATTAGATTATAAAAGTGTTACGTCTTTCAGTATATTAGATTATAAATGTGATATTTTCCTATTTTAACCTGTTAAATTCCGCAAAAATGCAGTGCTATCATTTCAGACTTCACTTTCTAAGGAACAGAGTATCAGCAGATTAGTTTTCCTTCTTGTTGTCAAAGAAAAGCAGGTTGGGTGTGGTGGGTTACTCTGAGAACACACAACATATGAGTTATGACAGAGAAACTCAAAGATATACTTTTGACTTAAACACTAGAGGATGTCCTTTCACTCACTGGAACTGTCTGTAGAGACAGCATTCCCTTAAAGTCTTGTAAAAGATCTTTGAGCTCCACTTCAAGACTTGGCTCTAGGTCACATGAAGTAGAACTGGAAATGTGAAACTTCTAGCTAACAGCACTGACTGGGCTGTGGACAAAAAATTTCTTTTTAGGTTTGAAAAAATTTCCCAGTAAAATTCATACGTTCTTACTGACATGAATATAAATACAGAGAAAATGCATTTCCACAAAAAGAACATTAAAATAAATTCTTTGCTTAGCTATAGCAATATTTATTAAGTGATCATATATCCATTTTCACTTACCTTTTTCAGCTTATCACAGAGTTCACAGAAAATTTTTGATGTGTAAAGAGGTTTCTAAATTGAAAATTCTACAACAGCTAAGAGACAAGTAAGGGAAAAGTTGTGAAATTCTGCAATTTTTAATACTTTCTTTCTGAAATCCACAACCATGGTGTAAATTTTCATCTGATTTCTGAGAATTAAAAAATGTTTATGACTCATATAAAATGTGAAAGGTAAGTTATCAGGCAACAATCTGCAGATGGATCTATGATTCAAAATTTCTTACAGTCTGTGTGAATTTCCTATTGATCTTTATCTTTCATTGAGATTTCATTTTTTCTCTTGCATTTACACACCTCATAGCATATGAGGAGTGTTTAGATGAGTAGTGAGTTGGAGAAAATTAACTATCAGCCCTATTTCTAAAATCTACTCAAATTGTTTCCATCTGCATTCTGTCAAAATTGCTTAGTAAGAATAATTTGATCCCAGATGACCATCAATAAAGTATAACTTTATTGAAAAACCAAAAATCTCTTACAGACACCAGTTTGTAAGTAATAATGAGTTGGGCAGAAACTGAAACAGCACAAAATGACATCCCTTCAACTGCTTAACTGAAAATCAATTTTTTTTTGGACAAAAACATTGATTACCACACTCAAGATAAATCACTTATTAAAATTTTGAAATTCTAGACATGCTAAGCATTTTCTCACATTGCTAAGGCCTCATGGCTAGATCTGAACTTACTCAGGAAGCCCTCTCAAGTCAGCATTCCAGTTAATCTTCTCAGTTTTCAACAAGCTAATTATTTTTTAAAGCCCAAAACTTTTACTGCTCCTATGCCTTATTACCTTGCCAGGTGAAACTTTCTCCAAAGCTCTTGAATTCTGCTCACTGAAATGGAGGGATGCTCAGCATTATCTGTGTTGATTCATTGCAATCTATGTTCAACACCGCAATGCAAAAGGAGAGACAGCAGAGCAGAAGAGAAGTGATATTGCTGAACATCAGACAGGAGAAAAGACCTTGCTTCTGAGTGGCAGCTCATTCCCTTAGAAGATTACTTCACCAGCAGAAGATATCCATTCACTACAGGGTCTGGAATTTAACACTTTACTTTCACTGTATTCCCTACCAGGTCTTGTTCCTTCTCCAGCAAGGTGATTATGCCTTTCATGCATTCAGCTTTCATCATACAAATGTCCATGACCTCTTGACTATCACAGCAGGTTTATGTTAGGCTGTGTGTAATAGCCATTAATATAAAATGGAAAAAGAAGAAAGATGTTATATCCCTGGATGTGTTCAAGGCCAGGTTGGATGTGGCTCTGAGCAACCTGGTCTAGTGAAAGATGTCCCTGCCCATGGCAGGGGTGTCTGGAACTAGATGATCTTTAAGGTCCCTTTCAACCCAGGTCATTCTATGATTCTATGAAGAAATAGAAAAAAAGACCTATGAAGGATAATGGAAGTATTTATTAAGGGCTTACAAAAATTGCAAAAAGAAAGGAGAATAGACTCCAATTCAATAACCATCAATTTATCTCTTGACATTACAGGACACTTAATTATCTAATGACTTATACTTTCAATATGTTTCCAATTTAAATGGAGCTTAGAAGGACCTCTCTATCAGTATGTCACTTGCACAATGTAGTGCAGTAGTAG
The DNA here is from genome assembly GCA_024500445.1 of Entomyzon cyanotis. Taxonomy (NCBI): domain Eukaryota; kingdom Metazoa; phylum Chordata; class Aves; order Passeriformes; family Meliphagidae; genus Entomyzon; species Entomyzon cyanotis. The sequence continues at coordinate 19,147,924 of JAKEPQ010001009.1, read as the reverse complement.
GAGCAGACTCATTTTTCTAATAACCTCAGCCTTTCTTTACAATGTTCTTGATATCCAGTGATTTGAGGGGCAAAAGTGGTGTAGGAATAGGACAAAGATACGGAATGAGCAAGAAAAGAGTCCTGATAGTCCATCTTCTGATTAACTAAAATTCTCTTTAAGCACATAATGACACAATCCACTGACACTTTTATACCAAGGGCTAGTGAAAGTGAATTTACATTCTTAACATACAGGCTGGAAAGGTACAGTGAAAAAACTGAAAATCTGCACACAAGGACTGACCTGGTACAATAAATATAGTTCATTCTTTAGGATGTAACACATTCAAGTTGTTAGAATTATTTTAGAGTACTGAATGGCAAAAAATATAGGAAGAGTTTAATGTCTTTATGTTTTCTTTTTGAATGAAAGCAGTGTTTTGATGGCTAAAATATCTAAATTTTCTCACTAATGAAGTACAATAGTGACAGTAACAGCTCCACTGTAGACAGATCAAACATTGTCTTATTTCCCAGATCTGCAAATGACAACTGTCAAATAAAAAAATGCATATCTAGAAATCCAATAACGGCCAATTGTACACACTCAAGAAAATTTGTTAAAAAAATGTAAAGCAAAGTTCACAGCATAAAACTTTCTAGCTGCTAGCAACCCAGAGGCCCAGGTATTCCTCAGTTAATTTTCCTCAAAATTCCTTTATTCCCATGGTTTTTTACTCATACTCAAGCATACAATAGCACTTGGTGTAGTCTATTAATGCCTCTCATGCATCTTATTAATCACTCAAACATATTGAGGCAAATGGAAACAGTACTCCAGTCTCATCTGGATTCAGAAAATAGAGAAGCTGGTCTGATTCAGTTTTTGATAGGAAAATCTTCCACAAGGAAGCATCTTGTTAGTTCTTAGTTTCTCCATTCTTGCTATCCTAAGACATGGAAAACACCATCAACCCAAATCAGGGAAAACAGGACATTTCTGCAGTAAGTTTTGACCCTTGCAACCAGTAACTCAGAAAACTATGTCCCACTGATGGCAGAAAAGAGCCACATTTCAATTCTAGTCTACAGACTTTTAGAGAAAGAGCAAGCAGTTTCACAAAGAAGTCATGGAGATATCTTCAGAGAGAAAAAGGCCCCAGGGAAAAGGCTTTTAAAGTCCTTAGAAGCCAATGAAACATACCCAGTCAGTTAAGCTTCTGTGAAATATTTCCATCTCTCCACAATTCTCAAAAGTGTGCATGTTTGAACATGACAAAAGCAATTTTAATTAAAAGAAAGCAAATCTCTAATTTTCTCAGTCTATGTATATATATTTACTTTTAAACAGATACAATAATAGACAAGACAGAGATATGACTCTGCTAGAAAACAGCAGGGAGGAGCTGAGGTGCATGATTGATGGGTAAGTATCTAAACAGGAATCATGGAGAAGTGTGTGCAGCAGAATCTTGAATGGTAAGCTGTAGGAGTGCCAAGAAGTACAACAGAGTCTGGATGTCCCCTACCTTGTGGTAAATACATTTTTCATGGCTCTAAAATCATGTTTTATGGGAGAGGTGCCTCTGTGATTTCATACATTTGCTGTTTGGAGGATGGGTTAAACAGTGCTGCCAGTTACTTTTCCTGGGACAATGAGTGAAGTGGATAAAGTGTAATGCATGCAGCCTATAGATGGTTTTATGCATATATGCTGTCCTAGAAAAATGAAATGCAGATCTCTGTCTTGGCGCTTTATCATAGAGCTGTAATGGTTTCCTTCTCCTCATCACTCATTCTTGTAGATGAAAGATATTGCATACAATTAACACCATTTTCATTGCAAAACTACACTCTAAAAGTATGCTTTGTGCTTCCTCAAGAAGTTTTCATTCCTTTTTCATCAGATAATGTGCCCTTTCTTGAAGGGCAATGCAAAGCAGAAAAGGAAAATATTACTTTGGGTCCATAAGAGCTCCTGCCACTAAGGCTTTCAAAATAGCTGTTTTATGCACTGAGAGAAAGCAACATAAAACTTTAAGGCTCTTTTTCATCTAAGTAAAATATGCCTATTTCTCTGTCTGCTGCTGATTTATGAATGATAATAGTGAGAGCATTATGGTGGCAATGAAATGACTGTGATGGCTTATTGACAGGAAAGTCTCCATAGATAAAATCAAACTTTGAGACTGTAACGTGTCATTGGCCACAGGAGACAAAACTCAGGAAGAGTTGAGGTTTTCTTTTGTTCAGACAAGGCCTCAGAGCAGGTGCCTCTAGCTGTCACTAAGCAAACTGAGGATATGGTTGTATTACAAAAAATGGAGAAAAAGAGGATTAGGACTTCAGGCCCAAAAGAACCAGTCTGGTTGGAAATTTTATGTTCCCATGGTGTGAGTCAACAGATGCAGTCTGAGTGGTTTCACCAGTGACAAGAAAAAGGCCACTGAGCTTTGTTCAGTACCAAGAAAAGCCTCTCTCCACTGTCCTTTTTGAGACATTCTATAAACAGCATCATGCCTTTGAAGCTTTTCTGCCGTTTTGATTCTCCTGCAAAACAACAAACCAAATGAATGCACACTGACTCATGTAATGATGAACTGACCCACTTCAAGGTCTCAGTATTTTCTTTCTCTGCGCTTGTGAAACATGAAACTCTCATTTTTGATGGTTGTTTATGTCAACCAGTATACAAAATATATACAAAAGTAATATAATATTTATTTGCAGTTCTAGCTTTTTTTCCCCTACTACCTCAGAAGAGCACAAACAGAAAATTCCATACAAACTGAATGAGTGAATTGTGCACATCAGCTAAATAATATTTGCTGATTGAAGTAGATGGAGAATGAAAACTCAAGAAGCAAAACTTTAGCATTGTTCGTTTTTGGCTGAGCGGTTGCTTTTTTAGTTCCATCATTTGAGGTGAATTTTGTGAAAAAAATTCAGGGGTTGTGAAAAGCCTGTGAATGCAGTCAGTTATTCCATACTTTCATGCCTGAATCCCCAATCTTTAAAATCCCAAACAATGTGTTTTGCAGGAGGAGGATGGATGCTGAATATGTCATATGGGTGCATTTTAATAAGAAACATCAATAAATGATAGACTGGGAAAATGATGACTGAGAAGCCTAGAAAAATACTTAGATGAGTTTGCATGGTAATTGCATCCTGCTACAGCTAAAGCATCCCTTGTGCAAAAAATATCTCTGCATTTAAATGAAGTGTGGAAATAGCTAGGTTCTTTTCTGCTTTACGGTGTCCTGGGTATACTACTCTGATCAATGTAAAGTAGAACCAATCTTACTCCTTTTGAGACTTCTCACCTCTGTGGCAGTTTTGACTATCCTCTGAAATATCTTTTTCAGAATCTGCCTCTGTAACTTGACAACAGGAAACTAACCTTGAAAGATAGAAAAAAGTCAAAGTATGAATTGTGGTTAGAATGGAGAAAGAAAGGAAAAACCTGGAAGCCCTAAGAAGCAAGGAGAACTAGTGTAAATACTAATTCACAGATACTTATCATCATTCCTGACTTCCTACAGACCAATAAAGGAAAAACACACCAGTGTTCATCCATGTGACCTCACTTGTATGCATCTTAAGAAACAAGCTTCATTTTCTTCATCATTTGACCCTTTCTTTGCCCTGGAGTCACTTCCAGTATTTCTGCACTCTCCTTCATTACAATCCCCAACAATTACAATTAAAAAATTGTTTCATGTATACTGGTAATGATTTTGAATGTCCCAGAGCAACTCGTCTTTCAAAACTGCCAGAGTTACTCAAAGCTTGAAGCATTTGAAGCCCACTTTGCAGCTGTTTATCAGGTTTTACAAAGGCTATTTTTTTTAAATGTGTGATTGTGTAATATTTATATACACACAATAAGAAAACAGAGCTGCTTTTCTTTTTTTATGAAGGGAGGTGTTGTGTGTTGTTTTGCAAACCTAAATATCTCCAAAATATCATGTATGTCTCCATATCAGAATATTTCCACATGCCGTATTTTAAGCCTTTCATTAAATTATCGTATATTTTCAGAGCATAAACAAAGAATCAGCATTTGTGCTTTGCTAAGTCAATAAACAAAGAGTGAATTGTTATCACAAACTGCGCTTGATGTCAGGATGTTTCATGTTTCATGCTGAACCAAACCACATTACCCAGGGAATGTAGGAAAGGGCTGCATTCAGATTGTCTCCAGCATGAATGGGAACAAGTTGCACCATTTATATTCCTGGAGCAGTCTGAACCAAAGTGGTCCTGCAGCCACAGTCTCTCACAACTGTTCTCATATTGCTGATGAGCTGACGGGCAGAACCTCACTTCTAGGACAGATTGGTGCTCCTGAGCCACATGTCCAAGAGGGCTCCAAGATCTTGCCATTATCCTTTTTGACCACAGCAGGGTGGCTGTGATGCCATTGGTGCCCCAGAGATTTAGGACTTTGCCTTTGGACTGGGAGAGACACTCGTTTTCATTCAGTGGCAAGTCTCCAGTTTCCTCCTACAATCTAAGCCCATGGAAGAGATTACCTCTCCAGGACTGTGTCAGTAACTTGAGAGTGGGTACAAAAAATGTGTTTGGCTCCTCAATCCTAGACCCATGAGGACATTTCCAGTGACTGCAGCTGAGTGACTTCATGGAATTTCTTCCTCTATTTATTTCTTCTCCTTGTTTAATTAGAAACTGCATAGCCATAGCCTCTCAATAAAATTTAATGTTGTCTGGAGGTAATTGAGGTTTATGTAAATTTTTATGACATACTAATGGCTTGAATAGAACTGAAAATGAAGGCTATTTAATAAAGGAAACTGAAGACTGCTAATGAAAGGTCTCTAGAGTCAGCATGGAGAGATACAAGACTGCTTTTCACCAATATAACTCTAAGCTGAGCTAGTCTACTTTCAAATGGAACATTTAAACCTTCGGCTATTAACAAAAGAAATAGTATATAACTATACTTTCCCATACAATTCCTGAGCTGAACTGGTGGTAGGAGGAAAGATTTCAATATATTAATTTTCTTTAACATTCTGAACTTTTTCTATCACAATATGCTCAGACCATTTGGAATTTTAATGCCTGGAAATAACGCCTTTTAAAAGTGCCAAAGAATTTTGGGGAATTAATTCCTATTAGAGCAAGTGAGAATACAGTACCCTTGGGAAAGATAATGTATAACAGTTCTTTGCCTTTGGGTTCATCTCTTCATAAGAAACCCATTTGATCACCATCTTAACATTTTATTATACAGTAACTAGTCACAGAAATTCTTATTTCTATGTTTTATATTGCTACTGAACTGAGCCCAGATCAAAAGCAATCACTTTTAAAGGAACTGCAGTCATTTCACTCCCACAGTATTTTATCTTCTCTGCTTTCTCTTTCTCCTTTCTTCTTCCATTAAAACATTGTTATTGTTGGGTTTCAAAGTTGTTGGGTTTCAACTAAGTGAAATCATATCTTTCATCACAGAAAACTATTCTCTTCAATGACCTGAAGATTTTTATGATGATTTATCCATCAGAAGAGGGGAAGAGGAAGGAAAAGTTTATTCATCTACATTTACAAAAGTGATGATTCACTATTCTGGACACCCTTAAAACAACTCTCAACAGAAAAATTAACTTTCTTTTGATTTCAACAAGCTTTGACTAAAGACCGGCATGAACAACAAATATGTAGTGTGTATTTCATTATTTTCTAATCCAAGTCTTGCTGGACTCAAAAACCTTTTTGCCTCTCCTTGGGATATCTTTCATAGGAAATTAAAAGTGTGCTCTTTTGCACTTCAACTATTTGATTTACTTGTCCACACAATTTCTTAGCAGCCTCCAGTATGTGAAGAGAGTTGATTATGCTGGCATTGACCCCAAGAAGGAAGACTTGGCAGCTGTTAGACCATTGAGGAACTATAGATGTAAGACATGGAGTGTTCGAGGAGCAAAAGTAGTTTGCAAACTAGCTAAATTTTTCCTTCTACTGGAAAAATTCCCTTTGAAGCTGGAAGCCATGTGTAGTCACAAGATGGAATGGGGAGAAAATGCTTTGAGTGTCCCAGAGACCTCTGAGTCAATAACTGAATATGTGTGACCAGCGCCAGTGCTCACACTGAAATTGCAATGGAGCTCTATGCTTCAGATCAGAGCACTCCCAGGTGGTCTTAAAAACCCATCAAGAGAGGATTTTCTGTCTCCATAGTTAAGCTATTTCCACTTTAATAACTGAAAAGACATGGAAAATTTACATATATAATTTGTTTGCAAATGCATGCAGCCAGAGGAAATGCTAACATTTTACTACAGAAAAACCCTATTAACAATATTGGTAAGCAAAATATTTAAAACAGAGCAAAGTAGCATCAGGTACAAGCTTTAGGATTTGTGTGTGTGCAGGACTCATCTATAAAAAAGTATATTAATTTTGTTATTATAAATTATAACTTATACAGGAAGAGATGAGGGTTCAGGACCGGGTTTGTCTGTGGTGGTTTTGGATTTTTTTTTTCTCAAAAAAACCAGAGATTTTTAAAAAAAATCTTTTTACAGAGATTTGGTTTACAAAATATTTGTTTCCGTTTAAGGATTCTCACAGTAAAGAAAGAAAGATACATCTCATACCTGCCAATATGAAAAGAAATTAAACTAATACTTCAATAACAACACCAGATTCCACTGAGTGTCAGCGAAAACATTTATTTTCATTTTTACATTAGTCAGGAAGTAAGGGTTTTTTACACTACCAAAAGAGGCATAAGCATTTCCTAGTTTTCTGATTAAAAATATGTTTCAGCAATCAAATGAGGCAAGTGAATCTATAGGATGGTGGTAGCTCAAGGATTTTCTTTTTTCTCTTCAAATTACATATGCACAGGTTTTTCAATTTTGTTTAAAATTTGAAAACCAAAGCTTAAACCAAGGAGGCAAGACAGAGTAGTAATGACATCTTACTATTTCAGATTATTAAGGCTATTAAGACTTTTCCCTTTAGGATGAAGTGTTCTCATGTGGCAGAGTTTTGCCATTAATTCAGGTGGAAGAACATCTACACCTGTTTGATCCCATGCCTTTGACAAGTGCTTCACTGCTGCTGCTCCTAACAAATCCCACTGACTAACACACAGGGCTGTAGGCAATAAATCCCTCAGCAGAGGTAGCTGGCTGACTTCTCAGAAATCAGGACCCTGTTGAATTGATTCAGGGGGCTTTTCTCTGCTTGACTGGTATGACATTGCTACTGCCTGCTAACCTGAATGTTACAAGAGTTATGCTGGGAAGTTATTTCAGAGTTGTAATCTGATATGTTGCTGTTATATTTCTGCAAGGTGTAGTTGGACTTACTTAAGATGAGTATCTGAGCTGTTTGGCTATCTTTGCCATCTTTCTAAACTTTGCTTGGTCCTACAGGCAGTTAAAAAGGTGTGTTTAAGGCCAAATTTGCTACAGATGTGAATTTTTCTTTCCACAGTGATTTCAGAGTACCTAAATCATAAATATAGAGACTTTTGGGAAAGAGGGTGTTTGTTTAGTGTCAATTTTTGGAGGTGAGTGTGGGGGATTTGAGTGTTTTGAGTATTTTGTAGCTCTGGATATCTACTATATGATACAACTGAGGCACATGCATTATGAGGCTTGCAAAATGTTCTGTGTATGAACATGATAGAAGGTTTTTTGTTGCAATAGTTTGCAACAGAAATGGATTTTTCTTCTTTTTTGTGCAAATCATAAACTACCTCTATGAGCTGTTTCTAACTGTAAGCTTTCTGATTTTTACTAGTTGAGACCAAGTTAATTCAACAGATTTTCCATGATACAAGGTATGCTCTATGAACTACAGTAGTACTTATTTAAAAGTTTGTCTGGATCAAAGCTAGAGGCTTGCTGTTTGTGACAGGTTAGCTACATCTGCAGAGCTAATAATGCAGAGTGATATAAATTACAGTACAGTGTAAATTATGGCAATTTTATCTGTCTATGGTCTTTACTGTAGCATTGGTTTGCCACTGGTTGGTCAAGAGTGTTCATAGATTTCAGAGGCCCTTTTTACAATAATTAAAAGTCAATCTAATAATTTTTGCAATCCTAGAATAAAATCTCCAATTAAAATGTAATACTTTGTTTTATTAAATAATTTAGACAATTCCTGGGTTTCAGCTGACTCCTGTGTTATGGACAGGAGTTACATCATTAGTTTGTTTAGCAAAATTACAACATCAAGTTTGAGTTTTACATTTTTGCTTTTAGCACTGCAAAAAGCATTTAAAAATATTCAAGACTATATTTCATGTAAGAATAACTGACCATAAAATGGTTATTAAAGGGTCTACTCCAGGGATAGGTGAACAGATCATTGCAGCAAATCCTCATGTATACAAGCACATGCTGAAGTTAGCTAAAACTTCCAGTGTTTTTTCTGAAGCTCTGTTAATTCTTTTCAATCTGGTGGCATAACTAAAGCTTTCAATTTTGTTTCTGATATTTTTTAGTCTTGTTTACTCTAATATCAATTGCCATTTTCTCCATGGTTATCTATTTAAAGCAGAACTGTCTGCCTCCAAACATGCTCTGTGTGAGCAGAAATCTAGAGGATTTCAGATCACCCACAACAATTTATGTGCTCTTATTATAATGATCTGCTCAGAACTATCAGAGGAAAAGGTGCACAGCCCTGAAACTACCAAGGTTGTCTGCAGGAGACACAGGACACAGTTACCAGTAATCCCTGAAAGAGTCCTGTACTCAGGAAAAGAGAGTACAGGAGAGAAGGTAAATGCAGTTTAAAAGCTGTCACAAGACATTCTCTGAAGTCTTTATGGAAGCTGACAGTGTAATAACATCACCTGCCTCTTGGTGACAATGGAGCGGATTGGCCTTTTTTTAGAATAATGCAATGCATGCTAAAAAGGTACAAGTTTACAGCTCAACTAGAAAAACTGTTGAGCTGCATAGTTGTTCAATAGGTGACAATCTGTAGGATGCATAGGGACAGCTGACATTCTCTATACATAGCTACTGTTAAAAAATAGAGCTTATTTCTGCTTCTACAATAAAGGAGCTGAAGCACTGCCATTTCAGCATGCTAAGAAGTACTGTCTGCAGCAGAATTTCCAGGAGTCCAGCAAATGGGGGGGAAAGGTGGAAGGCTTAAAATGAACAGTTGACAACAAAGAAGTCAGTTTTGGTGCATGGAAGAGAACAACATTCGTGAAGAGTTTGGGAACAGGAGGAAGAGCAAACTATGCAATGACTTACAAAGAAGCAGGGGCTGTGAAGACCCTCTAGCTGAGGCTGCTGAGTTACCTGGTGTGTCTCAGCCTTTCTTCTGGAATAAAAATTAGGTGATGAGTGTGATTATGGGTTTGCTTTGGAGTAGATGGAGGAATCATGGGATGTTTCCTTGACCTTGATATTCGGATAAAGAAGCCATTTGGCCATCTCTTGCTGAGAGTAGGATTTAGATGCTGAATGACCAGAAATATACAATTATGTCTTAGCTGTTGATAATTTCTTAATCTCTGTTGCTTGCAGTATTCAGACAGCTTAAACAATACTCTAGAATCCAAACTGAGAGCCTCATCATTCTCCTGGTCTGGTGAGTCCTGGATAAAAGAACTGTGAATTTAAAAGAAAAAACATTAAGTAAGGTTTTAACATAAATTACAGGTTGTGTGTCAATGCATTTTGTAAATTCCCTTCATTAGCACTTGTTCAGGTATTCTGGCCAAGAGAGTAATAGAATACAAAGAGTGAAAGTAATCAGAAACCCATAAGATTATAGTAGACCATAGTTTGTTTCCAGTCAAAAAGAAAAAAAAACCAAAAACCTCTACATGATATATATGGCCGATGTGCTTGTTTCCAGCAATCAGTTGTCCTGTTGCTTTTGCAGAGGAATATCAGATTTCAATGTATGATAACAAGTTCCCTGGAGGGAGGAGTTTATCCAAAGAATTGTTTAATATTATGTGTCAAGTTAAGTGTGCAACGAAAATACATTGACAATTCTTACACTTTGAAATTCAAAGAAAACTATTTTGGCACAAAAGTCTGAATTCTCATATCAGATCTTATCTGGAGCTATTTTATATTACCACAAAAGAATTTTGTAGCATGCATTTTGCTGCTTCAGAGTCAATAATTTTCTAATGAACACTTGAGTGCCTAGATACAAAATGACATAGTGGCATTTTAAAGACCTTTTAAAGACCAGATACATTTGCATATCCTGCCGTCTGCTGGATAGGTAAAAATTATAGGAGTCCATGTTAAATAATAAGGTAAAAATGAACAGTGGTCAGAATACTGAATAGCCTTACAATGCTACAGTATTTTTTTTCAAATTTATTTTATGTCTTGTGAGTTTGAGGGGAAAATAGGACTCTTGTTTAGTTGGGGTTTGTGTCCTTGGTGACTACTTGCTGTTTGTTGGGGTTTTTTTCACTTTTCAGACTGCTATGAAAAATGAGCTACCTTGGGCAGGGGGAAAAAAGGTCAGTAAAACAGAGCTATATTGCACACTCAGAATCAAAGACAGCAAAAGAGTTCAAGTATCATGGGATTTTAATTTGCTCGTTAAACCAAAGCATCGAAATAAAACATTTTAGAGTTCTTTATCACGGTGTTTATGAAGAAGAAAGTTTATATCTGAGGAAAACTTATTTTTCCAAATGGGACTTTTGACTGGTCTGCGTGAAGAATGCAAGCAGTATGTTCCCACACTCGAGAACTATCAATTTATGCACAATAGGAATGTGTGCAGCAGACGTGCAGTCATGGAAACTGCGTGTGTCAGTCTGGGGTGAAATTATGCATTTTATGTGGGGATGGGTGAGTTTTGCATTCAAATGAAGAACAAAACATTCTATCGATGGCACAGGGCTTACTGTTGCAAAGCATTCGTGCTGGTTCCTTATTATAATTGCTTTGTTCGCACAAAGTAATTGTTTTTCACTTTGAAGTTTCCAGAAAATATTTAGTACATATATACTACAAATGAGTCTGGTAGTGTTTTTCCTGCTTTTTTTTTCCATAGGGTTGTAACAATTTCCATAGGCTGATACTGCAAGGAGAATTGTACTTGCAGAAGAAAGGTTGAACTAATAAATCAAGATATTCAGCAAGAATTTGAAACAGCTGAACTAAAGCATAAATCTGACTTTGGCAAAAGTGCAGTGCTAGCTTGGACAATAAAATAAGACATAGATATCTTCCAGGCCCCACAGAGATGCAAACATTGTGTTCTAAACCAATTGCCACTTTCTTGAAATAGCACCTGGTGTTGTCAGTGGGAGTCAAGAGGCAGAGACTCTGTTCCTCAGCAGCAGTGTTAAAAACCGTCAGATTTCTTCAGGGTGAGAAGAAAAGGGAAAAGGCCCCCAAGAGCTGTCACAGGTTTGAGGTGACACTGACCCTGGGCAACCTGCCCAGGTATCTTCCATTCATGGGGTCACGCCTGTCTTCAGAAAAGTAGTGGGGAGAGGGTTGGAAAGAGCCCTGGAAGACTTCTGCAGAGAACAGCATTCAGTCTTACCTTTCTTTTTCAGAAGTGATCTGATATGGAACAAATACCAAGTACTTCCTTCTTTCGTTCTTTCCATTTAATATGAAAGAAAAGAGCATTGAGGAAGCTTGAGAATTTCAAAATGTTTGGATTGCATGTCTTGAAATTTATTTTTTTCTATCTGTGTGAGACTGAAATTTTGTAACTCAAACAATTGACTATGCAGGGCCTCTCTGACCTTGAGGGGGTCAACTGTGCTTCCCAATTTAGTGTAATCAGCAAACTTATTTAGTATTTCTTCAAGTCCTGCATCCAAGATGCTAATGAAGATGTTGAAGAGCACTGGGCTGAGGATGGAGCCCCATGAGTGACCAGAAACCAGCCTGTTGTCACCTCATTCACTGTAGCTCTCTGTGCCAGACTTGCGAACCCCTTGCTCACCCATCGCGAAACATGGTCACTCAGCTGTGGGATGGACATTCTGCCCAGAAGGACTCTGTGAGAGACAGCATCAACAGCTTTGCTGAACTACAAAAATATTATCTCTTCTGGCTTTCTTAGATCAGCTAGGCAGATTACCCTGCTGTACAAGGATATCAGGTTAGACAAGCAGGACTTTATCCTGTTGTGCTGTGCTGTCTGTGCTGCAACCCTTTCCCAGAGATGGCTGAACACCTGCCTGCCCATGGCAAGCAGTTAGTGAATGCCTAGTCTTGCTTTGCTTTGTGTGCATGGCTTTTACTTTACCTACTAAACTGTTTTTAACTCAACCCAGAGCTTTCTCACTTTGACTATTCTGATTCTCTCTGATACCGCTAGTGATGGAGTGGGCAAGTTGGATGCATGGTGCTTAGTAGCTGGCTGGGGTTAAACCACAGCACTAGGTTATAGCTAGGCTATAGCTACATGCCTGGATAAAGCTGTGGTTACTATACATGTCAGCAGAAAAAATGAAATATTTAAATTCAGCTAGCACAGTGCCAATAGCAGGAATGCTTTAGCTCCCTGCAGCATCCCAAGTGTGTTTCTAAGGTCCACATAATTTGTGACCCAGACACGTTTTTGCACATATGAAAGTTGATCCTGCTGTACTTTCACCATTACAGATGTATATCCCTATGTTATACTGGGATTTCACCATGTGATTCTCAGCACAAATGACACCCAAGCAGCCAGACCGTGTTCTGTGATGTACTCTGTCCCTGCTCCTGTATATTGGCATGTGTTCACAGGTGGGAGGTGATTCAGAATCACAGACTTCAATAAGGCAGGCTAAATGCCCAGCTCTATTATTCTAAGATGACCCTTTTATTTAGCTGTAAAATGTCTGAAAGAAGGTGGCTATGTTGATTGCACTGAGAAAAAAATAGATTTGAGTTGCAAAACAGGATATCTGCTGTATAAATGCTGCTAATAAAGGATTGTTAACTAGTGTATTTACATAATTTATGTACTAATGCATAACTTAAGTAGGGATCATTTGTCTAAGAATCTTACCTATTTCACAGAGCATTAACAATTACTTCAGCCTCACCAAACACAGCACTATTTATTCAGTCTTTCTCAAGCTGTGTGAAATCACCCCAAGCCATGTCTCCTCTTTATCTGAAATAAGAATAATAGCTTAGGTCTGTAAGAATAAAGTACAAGGAATTTACAGGCCTCATTTGTCTTGTAGGATAACCTCAAAAAAAGTTAGTACCTAGCCACTAATTTATACTGCTGGATATTATCCTCAGAATTTCACATGCAATCAATAAACTGAAAACAGATATACTACAAAATAAATGGGATGATACCAAACTAAAACACAGTCAATTTAAGAAAATTATTCTTCAATATTTTGAGGGGCTGTGTTTTTGAATACTACTGCAAATTTTTCTGGTATTATTTATTATTATGTACTTTTGTGGCACTTTCTTAGTTTTAAACGTTCTCCTTGCTCCTGATGCTTTGTGAAAAACTCTAGCAAACAAGGCAGAATATTGAATGACAGACCACGTATGTAAGAGAGAAATTGATGGCATTAAATTGTTCAGTCAATTGCATAAGTGAACTGGTAATGTTATGAGTGGTGTGGCATGGAGGAGAAAAATAGATTTCAGACAAAAATTATGATTTTTAAGTTGATGGATCATGATTGACATGTTTTTTTTCAGCTTTGAAAGAATATTACTTCAATCCTCTACAAGGAAGACTAAGAAAGGAGAATTGTAATTATTAAAAAGACAAGCAGTGGGAGCTAATCTTGTATTTCAAAGTAAACACATATACTTACTGTTTTCTTGAATGCATAGAAAGTAAATTACAATAGTGGATTATTTATATTAATTTGATTTCTTAATTTTTATGTCCATGGAATTTATTTCTTTCATTCTTTCCTTGTATTTTCTTGTTTTCTTCTTACTCTTTTTTTTTTTTTTTCCCACAATGGTCCTTGGTCTATACTTAATTTTGTTTATTTTAGCCATGGTATTCTTCTTTGAAACATTGTTGGGCTTATTAGAGCAGGGATATAAATCTGAACTTCACTGTCAAGTGTTAACCTACTGTCACCTGAAAAGAATGGGTATAACTTAACATGTTCTAGGTAAATTGTATTCTAAAATTGGATTTCTTTTCACAAGTGTTCTTTATTCCATTGTCTGTGAAAAAAGGTAAAACTGCCTTCTAAGTTGCCCCTTATTTAGATCCCAGCATAGATCAAATTAAATGCATGCAAGCAAGTTTATGAACTTCTTACACTATTATTTTTCATGATTGTCCCTTTATGTTATTCCAAACACCATTAAAAGAGTACATTTCCTGAGCAAGAGCAAAATGTACTATATTGCAACTAAACTTCAGAATACTGGGTGATTATTAGGCCACGATGAGATGATCCTGACTGTGGCTGTTGAAAGTCCCCTGTCCTTTACTGACTGTAGACAACCAAAATCTGCTGAAGTGCATGAGGTTTGCACTGTTAAAATGTACTTTAATATCTCCCTTATTTCTGCTGAGATACCTCAGCTGCTCTAGTCGAGGATATAATTTGCCTTTCTCACAGCTGCACTGCATTGAGGGCTCATAACAATCATCTGATCAGCTAGCACATGTGAATTCCCTTTCTCCAGAGATCACTAAAATGCTGAAAAATAGCCTAAGTAGAGCACTGTAGCAGTCCTGTGGTTTTGTGATACGTATGTGTAGCTAGGGACTGGAGAAATTTTTATTAAGATCATTTCTAGAAAAATATTAGCATTAATGAAAACACTAAGGAATGCAGAGTTTCAAACCTTATGCCCCAAGTTTTTAAGTGATTTAATTATTTCTAGGTGTGGATGATATAAATTATTCCCTGTTTCATTTGTTTGTTTTAAGAAAAAAAGAACAGCTGAGCAACACTAACTGTCCTTCAATGCTTCAAAGCATGCCAAAATACCTTGTTTGAATGGCCAGAATAATGTGCAGACAGGGTGCAACTGAAAATACCTCCATCTGTATGGAGTGGAGCCAAAGATGCTCAGAGAAGTTGTAGATGCCCTATCCCGGGAAATGTTTATGGCCAGGTTTGATGGAGCTCTGAGCAACCTGGTCTAGCGGGAAATGTCTCTATCCTTGGCACAGGGGCTTGGAACTAGATGATCTCTAAGATTCTTTCCATCCCAAAACATTCTATGACTGGTTTTACATGTACTGATAACTGGCACCATGTAATGTTCATCTCTGATAGTTAACAGAAGTCAGGAAATTAGTAAAATTTCATTACATACATTTAAAGTGTCTGTGATTTAAAAAAAATACATCTTTTTCAGGCTGGAACTGTAGTTTTCAGAATCTTTTCTCTCCAAAGGGAATCCACAAAACTCTCGAGGAAATGTGTGTAGTTTATTCCCGTGAGTAAGTGAAACGGCAGGTAAAACAGGATGAAATGAAGGATGTAAGGTACAGGAGGACTGTCTGCCTGCAGTCCCTGAAGAACATCCTGCTTTGGGTACTTGGAAACTTTTCTTCATTCACAGCAGACTTTGGAGTGGAGGCTCTGTCTAAATGACCAAAACCATCAGACCAAAGAATTCGAACTTCATCCTCTACAAAAGGCACCGAGATCCTTCCTTCTGTGTTCAGTATGGATTCCCAGAGAGGCTGTGTATAACCTACATGCAATGAAGAAGTCAGTGAGAAAGATTTTTGCAGATAATCCAAAATATATGGATTCATATATTGCAGGCAGGTGACAATATGGAGAGACCTCTCTCTTTCCCTTCCATAGCATTCATTCTCTCTAATAGGTTAATAATCTATTTAGAGGTAAGAGACTGCCACAGCTTGATGGAAAATATTCTGGATTATTAGATAAAAATCTATCTTCTCATGAATTCCCAAAAGAGTTCAATATAGTAAATAATATTTTCATCAAACAATGTGGAAAACAATGATATTTGGTTTGGAGTTTTTTGGTTAAACTGCTAGCACAGGGTTTGTTTGGTTTTTTTCCTTCTTGTCTTTACATGAGGATTCAGTGAGATTTATTTCTTCTTTTTCCCTTTCTCCTCAGAATTTTGATAGGTGGAGATGATTGGTGAAAAACCGATCCATTGCCTTTTTTTTTTTGAGTATGTTACATTATTAGGGTAATTGTACTAGATACCTAACTGTAAAAGAATCAATAGCACATTCAAGTTTTAAGGAATAGAAAAGCTGAACTATAGCAGTTTCATTTTGCCATTTCACAGGGTTTGAGTAGATGAAACCAGACTGAAAATATTACGAGAGTACAAACCATCTGCAACAATAAGCCAGTAGGAATCACTAGAAAATTGCTTTATTGGTAGACTTCTTTAACAAAAGCTCCAACTGAGAAGAATGCAATGTCTTTAAAATCTGTCTACAGCTGAACAGAAAAAATCTTCTACCTCATAATCAGAAAAAAGTGACATAAGAACTCAATGACATGATAATATCAAGATCATCAAATGAGATGTGATCAGAAATGAGAAACCAACATAAAGTAGCTAGGGTACATATTTGGCAGAAGTGAATGAGAAAACAACACTTAATAAATGACTTAATACTTTTCTTCCCAGAAAATTAAACATAAATCTCCCCAAAATTATATTTATGCGTTCTTGTGTCAGGAACTCCACGGCATGTTTCCCCACCAGTTGCCATATGTGTTCTTTGTGAAGTAGGTCTGATTTAATGACCTTTTGTAGTCCTCAGTTGCAGTAGTTTTTGCCTGAAAAGTTAGATGATGTCTTCCTTTGGCTAAGAAAATAAATTAACCAACCTCATTCAGAAAGACTGCCTTTGCTAGAAAAAAAAGAGATGTTGGAGAGCTACAACATACAGTCTTACCCGGGAAACCACATGGTGGATGCCATAGTAAAATTGCACTTGAAAATAGAACAAAATAAAATTAAAATAAAACAAAAATTTTTTAAAAAGGAAAAAGAAAAAAAAACAAATCATAATTTGGGGTTTTCATATGTAAATATATTATTGATTTTTAGTAACCCAGCATGCCCACTACCCTGAGGGACCACCTAGTTCATTTCTACAGTGTTAACAGTGGGCAAAAGTGAATTTGTTACACTAGAATAAAACACTGAAATTGTATGAGCTGAGCAAAGCTATGTGGGTGATGGCAGCAGCAGGAATCCACAGGATGCCAGGGAAGCCATAAACACAGGAGCTTGGAAGGCAACTGTCATTTCCCCATGGTGTTTAGAACTACTGATTAATGGAGAGTGATGTTAGTGTTCTTCAGCTAACCTTTTTCAAGGGAAAATAAAGTCACTTTAAAACTGTTCTCTGTTCAGCTCATTGTTTGTGAATTCTTCAGGCCTGGGGATCTCCATTAGCAATTCTCTTTATGCAGTTTGGTTTATTAAATATATGCACCAAGGGAAATAATTTTCTTTTATTTGTAAACTAGACTCAAGGCACTGTGGAATGATGTCTTGTTTTAAATTCAGTATGTAAAAATGAGGTTTCTTTATTTTAAGAGCAAGGAAGTCACATAATTTTCAGATGATGTGTTCATAATTTACCTCCATTTCTGAGGTGTCTTTTTTCAAAATACAATAAACTCAACATCCCTTTGGAACCCATTATGGGAGGTGTTTCCATATAGCAAAAAACTCACCTTAAACATCCTAAATTTAATGAGGCTTTTATACAAGCATGTGTACCACTAAAGTCACCATAGCCAAAGTCTGCTAAATTACACTGAATAAGGATGGGGACACTGCTGTCAGTAATCCTAGCAAACTCTAAACCAGAATTTGATCATGTGTAGCTGATGCACCCATTCTGTTTTCCTGCAATCTGTTCTCTATATTTGATTAACCTTTTTAGTTATAAGTCTCTGCCCAAGTGAAACATTTAGTTCTATGGAATGAAAGTAACACAGATATGCAAAGTGTCAGGCAACAAGCTCTGCAAAACTCTTCTGCAGTTACAGCTGACAAAATTTATCTGTCTGTAACTAGAATTTGACAGGAAAATGTGTTTTTGCTGAAGAAAATATGTTTCTGAATGGCTAGAAAAGTTACCCATACCATCAAAATTTGGAAAATATTGGTGTAGTATTCCATCTCACATAGTGCTTAGATGCTCACATTGGCTCTTTCTTTGTGTTCATCAGACCTCTCAATGAGACATTGTAAGTGGAGCTCTGGTGAAGTATTTTGATGGCTCACCAAGGATGGATCCCCCTGTATAACTTAGGGAAAGCAATGAGAAAGAGCCATAAAGTGCTGTTTCCTAATGTATAGTTCTAGTTTTAAACAGGATTGGTTTTGCAAAAAATATGTCTATTTCCTCTGGAAAATGGATCCTCTATATCTGGATGCCTGTGCCACACATATCAGATCTAGGGGTATTAAAAATGATCTTGTAGTGAGGATGCATAGGTTTAAATATGCAGTCCCACTGGAGAGATTTGCTAATAGGTGCCAGTACCATTCACTTTGTAAGCTTAAGAAATTAAAATAAAATCAAGCTACTAATCTTCCTTGACATCTCCATTATTAGCTTCTAAAAGATATAAACATCATTTTACTAAAAAACATGAATGGATTGGGTTATTAGAGCTATTTGAAGAGCACTTGGAATATCAGTGTTGCACTGAGCAACCACACTGTATTTTTTAGTTTCTTTGGTTCTTTGTTATCATCTTGCAGAGGATTTTTCCTTCCAAGGTTACCATCATTGTTTCACAGTGTGGTGAACAAATCTTAAGTTCTTTAAAGTGCATCTATGAACCTTATTTGCTCCTTTTGCCGCTTCTCTCTCTCTCATTTCCCTCTGCACAAGCCACCAGGATCTGCTGCTAAAAGGCAAATCTTGTCCTCACTTCAGCATGTGCAAAGAACTCCAAAAATAGCAGAAGAGCAGTGCTGTTTCTGCACAGCATATATGAGGAATTCTTTCTCTATGTTTCCTGAAGGAAACATTCAGTTTGCAGGAATTTAGTGTCACTGCCCAGGAGCGCCAGTGTTTTTAGGAGGGAGAACATCACCCACTCAGTGCATCTATAGGATGCTGCTTCCCAGTGTATCTGCATGATGATGAGTTCTTGCTACTTACCAATACAGTAGGTACATGAAGGTGAGTCTCAGCATATATCCCCACCAAAAACCTTGACAAATGTTTCAAATTCCAAAATTTTGTACTATGCTAGGAATGGATTTAAGCTAAAAAAACATTTAAATTACATTAATTCTACTGTGTTTTGAGTTCTGTACTCCAAGGACACCCACTATGACCATTTTTTTAATTTTCTGACCATGTGGAATTTCATCGGGGAATGTGATCTCTAAAAAAAAATTTCTTTTTGTGTCATCAGTTTTCACAACCCTTCTTTTAGGACAGCTTGTTCTTCTCCACAATACACTGACAGGGGGCACCCCAAAATAGAATAATAGAATCATTTTGGTAGGGAAAGCCCCTTAAAAATCATTTAGTCCAACCATGAACCTGATACTACCAAGTTCACCATTAAACCATGGACCTAAGCACCACATTGAGACCCAGAAGCCAGGCACCTCCAAAACATGGGGAGCACATGGTCATTGCCTGCTTGCCTGAACTAGTGCCTGGACTTGAGCCTCACTGTCTCAGGGCCCAGGGGAGGCAGTTTGGCTGCACAGAGGGGATTTTTCAAATCCCCCACATCTGAGCTGCTGAGCCCGAGAGAGAGAGTAGCTGTGGACACTTCCTGGGACATAACAGACAAACATCCTCATCTCTGGTCTACAACAGTTATATAATCTGACAGATATTTCACTTTATATAAATAACTAAAATAACTGCTGGAGCTGGTCCTTTATTTCAGATTTCCTATCACCTGAGGACTGTCTTCACCTCCAGGGTCTTTGGGAGCATAGTCAAATATTTCTGGTTCCTACTTCTTTGGGAGAAATTATCTTATCCCAATTCAGGATTGTTGGAGGGGTGCATGATTGTTTGACTTTGGGGGGGCATTGATTTTTTGGGGGTTTGTTTGTCTTGGGTTGGGGTTTTTTTTTGGGAGGGGAGGGTGTTATTTCAGCTTCCTATGTTTTATTGAACAGTAATTTCCCGCTTGGGTCTTGTCAAATCTTACTGAGCTGACTTCCAGAAGGATTAATCAAAGCCTGGCCTGAGAATTTAGCCTTCTGTCAGAAAGACATCAGTATTTTGATATTTGAAAAAGAGAAAAATATTGCTGAACAGAGCTGTTCCCTTTTTTAATATCTATTTATGTCTGGGCAAATATATTTTTTATTACATAAATAATATGTAATGTTCTTCCTTACATGCAAGCAATGAGAAAATATCCTCAGGAAAGTTGTTTTCCAAAATAATCAGCTCAGGCATTCCCCATCTGGAAAAATATTGTTATGGTACTGCAGCTTAAAACCAAGTGAGTGATGGAATATGACTGATGTGAGCCCGGTGTACCAGAAAATGTTTTTGTTTCAAACATTATACCTGGTCTTGAATCCAGTCCCAGCTTTAGCAGTTTAGTTACTCAAGGGCAGACATCCAACACCTGCTCTGTCCACTCTCCTTTACTGCCAACACCATTAATTTTCCAAATGAGTCAGCCCATCTCTATTTATTCTTTAATTGATTGGTAATACTGAGTTCTAATTGAGACTGTAAAATTAAAGTTGCAGATTTGATTGTCTGCTCTGAGTTCAGAACACTTTCTTGAACAGAGCTATGAGTTTTACAAATTGTATCAACAAATGCAAAACAGCAAAGAAAAAATTGAATTCACAGTTCTGCAAAATGAGCTAACTCATGATCTTGTTTCTTATTTGGGCTGTAGCACAGGCAAGAGCAAAATGTGTCCAGAAGAATAAAGCAAAACAAAGGCAAGCTGCAAAAAAATCTTTCCAATTTTATTTCTGAGGTGGCAAATCATCCCAAAGAGAGCAGCAGATTAAATACAGCCACAGGACAAACCATGACTGATTTGCTGAAAT
Source organism: Entomyzon cyanotis (assembly GCA_024500445.1). NCBI lineage: Eukaryota > Metazoa > Chordata > Aves > Passeriformes > Meliphagidae > Entomyzon > Entomyzon cyanotis. The sequence continues at coordinate 19,126,977 of JAKEPQ010001009.1, read as the reverse complement.
CAAATTAGAATTTATTTCCAGACTCCATCCACAGAAATATGTGAATATAATTTGGTGGAAATGTTATGGAAATATGTATTCTGCAAGAAGCAAACAGCGTGGAGCATTAGCCTCCATTGGCCCCTGTTCTAGTACCAACAGTTGTTTCAAATTTTCCCTCCCCCTTAGGGAAAACAGTAACTGAATGCACTGTTTTGTCTTCATTCAAGCCAATTGTATAATTGTAGAAGCAATTCAAATGTTAAGAAAATAAGGTAACAATAAATTTTAACATCTGTTTTGTAAGATGGTGGATAACATCACCTGCTCTGGCACACCATTTTTATCATGTGCAGTCAGGGCCTGAAGGAGAGAAGGCTCAGTTGCACAGTTTTCTAAAATGATGGACCTCATCTGAAAAATAAAATTCTTTTCATGCTCAGTTCTGGGTTTGAATCTCCTCAGAGAAGGACAAAGAATCTTTCCTATTTAATAATTTCATTCTTCTTTTCCATGACTCATTCTATTTCTATTTTTTTTTTCTGTGCTCTGTGACTCAAACCATCCAGGCCTCCCAGTCTTCAATGCAATTTTTTCCTTTGTCCCTATGTAGCCTTTTTTCTGTGTGAGAGTTTTTGCACACATTTTTCATGTTGTATTAACTACTTTCCACAGCGTGAATAAAACTCAGTCCTTGCCTACCTAGTGAGAACTTGTTGATGGTGAAAGAGATATTCCTTCTGGCTTCATATAATTTGTGAAGCACATTTGAAAGTACTGAGCAATCACCCTATAGGATTTCAGAGCTGCATTCAAAGGCAGCATGCATGAAGGGTCATAGAACCACAGAATCATAGAATGGTTTGGGTGGGAAGGGACCTTAAAGATAATCTGCTTCCAACCCCTCTCCTATGGGTGGGGACATCTTCCACTAGACCACATTGTTCAGACCCCCATCCAACCTGACCTTGAAAATTTCCACTCTGGCATCCACAGCTTCTCTAGGCAACCAGTGTCTCACTATCCTCACAGTAAAGAATTCCCTCCTAATATCTAATCTAAACCAGCCCTTCTTAAACTTAAGATCATTTCCCCTTGTCCTAGCGCTACATGCCCTCGCAAAAAGAAAAAAATTGGTTGATAGCTGTCTTTTTTTTCTCCCCCACGGCTCAAATTAGTAATCAAATACTTATGTTAATTGGCAATTAAATTTCCCCAAATCAGATCTTTAACCCTTTATGTTAATTGGTCTTTATCTTGCTTCTGGGTTTTTTCTCCCCTCCTTACCATCCCCTCCCCAGTAAGTGGGGCAGAGTAACTGAGAGGAGCTTTGGTTTCTATCCAGGGATAACCCTGGATAGGTTTTGGTTTCTATCCAGGGCCAAACCAGCACAGTAGTGTATTCAGGTCATACAAAATTAAAGCGTGTTGTTGATTGGCTGGGTGATAAAAATGAAAGATGAAATTTAGTGTTAGCAGAATTAATTAATGATCACAGCAAAGAGACAAAAAAAGCCCTAATGTTGGAATTGTTCACTCCTGCTGCTCAGCATTAGATCCCAAGGAATAACTAACACAAAATTTTTACAGTATATTCTGAACATTTACAACTGACTCTATTGCAAAGAAAGTTGAGTCACATCAACAGCTTGACTTTCCCAAATTACAACCACATTTTGGAATACAAGTACATCTTAAAGGGCAGAAGTTCCAAAATTTAACTCAATTCAGGATTTCTACAGGCACGTTAGTCCTAAGCAAGGACAGCATCAGTTGTGTTTCTGATATGACAATACCCTTTTATAGGCGTCCTACAAGGACTGTTTTGTATCTGGGCCAGACTATATGGTGAAATTGTCCCTTTTGAAATGCATCAACCGTGATGTGATTCTCGTGATTCTCATGATTCACAATGCAGAGCCTGGGCAGAGAAAAAACACACTACATAATGCAGAATATAGTGCTTCAGGGAGTGTGGCTGATAAGGGAGAAAAGGACACAAACTATAACTAAGTCAGCAGTGAACTAAAGAAAATTGCCTATGAATATTTTCTTAACCCAGTTTGAATTTAAATATTTCATTTCAGTGAAAAGATTCATTTTGCTTGAGATTTGACTAGAGCCAGCATACACTTTATTAAATACCGAATTAATTTAAATATCTATTGAATGTATTAAATTTTCAATTCATTATTAAACATTAGAAAGTGCCAAAATAAAGACTTTCCAGAGAGGCAAATAATCAATTTTTCCATTAATTGTTTACCGTCAATAATGTGTCACTAGAAAATGTCTGACCAGGTCTTGTAAGTTGGTGAGCTAATGAAAGCAGTTTAGTATTCTCAGAATTTACAGCCTAAACTACCCTGTCTGTTTCTGATTCAAGGTAAAACATTACTATCTCAAGCTATGTACCTCTACCCTTATACTGAGAATTGTGCCTCCTTTCCCATTCTACATTCCAGTCTACTTGTGTTACTACTATCTTACCAATTCTACATAAAATTATTTAGATAAAAGATAAATGGAGGAAGCAGTCATCTAAACTGGGAGAGGGAAATATCCACTTGGAAGAAGAAAGCAGAAAAGATCATCATGTATGGAGTGGTTAATCAGATTAGGTGTGTTAGTCCATCTGACTGTGCCCCAAACCTCACCAAGCGCTGTATTTCTTTTCAAAGACCAAACATAAAGTATTAAATCATGCAGGTATTTTTACATGTTGTGGTCCAGATTCCAGACTCCTAACTAGAGGCATTCAAAATGACCCCCTTTCTGGATCTGGACATTCATTTAGTTTCAAAACTGCTATTCCCAAAAGAAGCTATAGTTTGTTCCTTGCTGTATTTGCTATTTTGTCTCACCTTAGTGTGGAAGATTTCAGTAGGAAAAAAAATCCCCCAAATCCCACAAGAAAGGAATTTCAAGCAAAGAAATATTGCTCTGTGAGGGAAAAATATATTAACCTCTGTGAGGTTAGGCTCAGTGAATTAACGTAGTATCAGAGTGACAGGTGTTTAGGAGATGCTTTAGAGACAGCAGAAGTAAATGACAGCTGTGAATCAGCAGAGATCAGACTCTGAGCCTGTTAACATTTTCCAAAATTAAAGGAGCTATCTATCTCCAAAGCATACCACAAAATGCCAAGGGAGAGGGTCAGCATAGCCAAATATTGTTGCAGTGTGCCTGATTACACAGCACCTCTCTTGGGGCTGAGACCCATGAGCTTGAGCCCACCCAGTGTTTGGTAACACCAGGAACTTGATTGCTGATGGCAGAACAGAGCCAGCCCTGTGCCAGCCCTTCATCATAATGGCCCTACAAATGGAAATTAATTACCCTGCATGGTTTGTGTGCCAGGGGAAAGGATGGGACAGGACATGGCCATGGACTTTTCAAGGACTCCAGGGCAGCAACCACACCACACAAGACGGCACGTCCCACAGCAGGGACATAAAAGTGGGGTCTAAGAAAGGTAGCAGAGACAAAAGCTCCCTTTGGGAAATCCTTATTTACTGGCAAATATATGCCCTTCTCAACACATATTTGACCAAAGCCATGCAGATTTTGTGGTGAACAGAAAGGTAGGGCATTATTCATCTATTACGTGTGAGTGCTCTCCAACTATTATAAAAAGACTTCCATTGGTTTCCTAGTTGAGTCCTTGGAAGCCCTGTCTTGCACAGGAACAGAGTAACAAGAAAAGAAGAATCGTCTTTAATTTTTCCTCTAGTTCAAATATTTTGTTTAAAATGCATCTTTTTGGTTCAGGGGAATGAAGGCTGTCAGGTGATTTTCAAATGTGATTACTAGAAACACAAATGTAAATGACATTTTTTTAAAAATCCACCTTCCACCAATAACGAAGCCATCAAAAAGTGTAACACTGCACACAGAAATAGGTCCCATTATGCAAATGCATTGCAGAGGATCTTAATAGATGGGAGCCCCTCTGTCTCAGTCTCTGTAATTATAATGTACTGTATATAATTAAAATTAATGTAATTAAAACAGTCTCAGCACCAAGATCAATTATGTCACTCAAATGTTTCCTCTAGACACATCAGAACTGGCACATCAGTATTATGGAGAAGATAATCCCTATATTCTTCTAGATCAATAAACAGCTGGGACCAAAAAAAGGTAAAAGGGTAAAAAAAAACCAAAGTTGAAATTCTTCTTTTCTTAAAATAAAAGGTGCTTTATCTCTTAAGAGAAACTTGCAACATCACAAACATCTCTGTTTTTCTGAATATTTACAATAACTAGCAGATTAAACATCTGATTAAGCAAAACCCAACAGTTTATTCCTCTAATGTAATTCTGTATCCATAATAAAGACAGTGAAATACTATTCCAACAATCAGCCCTTTGAATAGGAAATCTAGCAAAACCTATGATCCACTGGCAGATGAACCTCAGTACCATCAGCTTTAGACCGCTGCCATTCCCAGGTGTCCCCCATGTCCTGGGGCAAAAAGCTCACATAGTCCAGGACTGTAGGTACATAAACCACCAGTGATTAGGATGCAGACAGATATATTGACAGCTTTCAATGGCAAAGGTAAATGGATGATCCTGTTTTTTATAAAAATCTTGATGATATCTTCACAAAATATTCTTGAAGTAGTTACTGTATATCAACATTGCTAATGTCTTCTTCGACATTGTTTAAAAAGTTTCTGAGATTGGAATATGATGCTATCAGAATACCCAAGGTTTTGCAGAAACAGTGTTGATCGTGAAGGTCCCAATACAAGTCCTGAACCTGAAATTGTCTTTCAAACAAGATGAAAGCTATTTACGAAACTCTCAGGAATAGTGAAAGGCTGTATCCTATTAGCTCCTTGAATATGGCCAGTTTACCCAGATCCTATAATTACGTTACTGTGATAAGCTTTAACTTTTCTACAGTCCCTTACATACTCAAACCGTTTTGCAGATTTTTCCTTGGCAAGTGTTTCCTTTCTGCCCACCTGTGAGGCTTCTGTGTAATAACTTCTATCTACAAGAGAACTGGAAATGGATTAATAGGATAAGGCTGAACCTTATCAACAATAAAACAATGTTTCAGTTCAGCAGTGTTGCCCTCTTGTCATGATAAGATGAATGCATTCCTGAGTGTGAAACAGAACAATTTCACACAAGAACTCATCATTTCAAGGCTATTTTTTCTCACGTTTTATATCTGAAAATTATCCTAAATTACTAATATAGCCTAGCAATAATAAAGGCTCCAACTTTCACAGAGCAGTAGAAATTCAACATATGGAGTGTCTAGTCTTCTATTTCTTATAAATACATATGCATTTCCATGTTGGGTTTGGTTTTTTATTGGGGTTGTTGTTGTGGGGTACTTTCTTTCCTTAGGGAAGCTGGGAGCAGGGGGAAAAAGAAAAGTAAGCCACTCTAGGCAACAGGATACTTATATAGCTTGGTTGGTTTTGGATGAGTAAATCTAAAGAATTTCACTGCATAAATTTAAGAAACAGAGTCAGGCAATCTCAGACACATTAACAGTTATTTTGCAGAAAAGGATAAGTGATAACCAGAAGACACAGACTTATCTCTACAGAGTTGTGAGGGGAGCTGAGGAATTATCAACCAGAGTAACCTGAGTCAAGAAATGGACAGCCAAACCAGCTGAAAGAATCATGAAGAGGACAATGATGAAGTGGAGTGCAGATGGGTTTGTCAGAGATAAAATATGTCAAAGCAGTTTTCCCACTAACCTGGTGAGATTTCCCAGGAATATTTTTAAGTAGTCAATCACTTTCCCACATGGCATTCCCACAAACATGCTAGGGAAGCCTGGGCCAGAAAAAGCTATTACAGAAAACCTATTATAGATTACAAAACTGGCTAGAAAATTGTTAGCAGAGGTTGAATATCATTAGTTCATTATCAAAATGGAAAGACACTTTTTAATTTTGCAGGGTTCTTTATTTGGTCTTAATTAATACACTTGTATTAGTTAATACATCTATTAAAGACCTGAAGGGTAGAAGAGAGATTATTCTCACTAAATCAGGGCATACTATCAACCCCAGAACACACCACTGCTGTGATAGAAAGCAGCATTAGAATTCAATACCATCCTAAATAGGGAAACAGGCTGAAAAAAGTAATACAGTTGAGCAGGGAAGGGTACACATATAGCGACAAGAATAATAAATTGCATGACCCAGGATCAGGAATGATTACCTAGGCAGCAGTTATACAGAAAAGATATGCACTTTATAATGGATTACAAGGCAAACATGAGTCAACATTGTCATTCATTGCAAAAAGACAAACATCTACACTAGAGCAAGCCTGCCTGGCAAACACTGAATTTGTTTGTTGTAAAGCACGTTAGTGCATTTGCGAACTGTTCTTTTAACCTCTATGAATTCTTATGAAAAAAAGATACCTTTAACCTTTTGAATCACACCACATAAAATAAAAGTAGTACATACATGCAAAACATGGATTATTTTCTGGCTCATGCAGCATTAATGTATTTATTCACAAAATACCTTTTAAAAAATACTACAGATGATGTGTTGAAAATTGTAAAACATTCCCCTGTTGACTTCCATAGATGATTAAATTTTCATAGTTGGATATTTTAAGAATTCATTTTCCTGATATGGTTTATACAGAACTCATTAGGAGGCCAGGAAATAAAATAAAAACAATAATTGTAATTGTCCCCTCCCAGCCTCATTAGGAGTAATTTCTCAAAGCATTATTGCACTTTAACTAGAAATTTGTAAAATATAGATTAGTTTAAAAGATTGAAATACATAGGCAAATCATAAGACTAATTAGAATTCCTGTTATTTTTTTCCTGATGATAAGAAATGAGAAAAAATGCATGTCATGCATTTTGTGCATCACACTGCAATGGAGATTCCTTGAAAAGCATATTAAATTCTTATTTTATTTTTTTGTATTCTTTGTCTTAGAAGAAAAACAGAAATTACTATCTCCTGCTTGGGAATAACTCTGTGTCTCTACTGGCAAACATGTCCATTAAAGGCAGAATACTTGAAGTTCTTGACAGTAGTTACTCAGCTCACCATTTCAAATGCTAAATCCAAACTCCACTACAGCACAGGTAATTTATGGACATTCCGATTACCAGTACAACAAAACACTGTCAATAATAGACGCTGAAAATTTTTGATAGTAAGCAAAATATATTTCTTCTACAACCCTGATTGTTCATCATCATAATCTTCACATATGAATTCTGTGAACTGCACAGAACAGAAGGCTGGGGTGTGAAGCTTGAGGAGCATCAGCCTGTTATCATTACGCTTAATGTGTATTTATTTTTACTGTCCACTGAGTGGACAATAAAAATAAATGGGTTGAGAACTGGCTGATGGTAGATCCCAGAGGGCTGTAATCAGAGGCACAGGGGCTTGTTGGAGGCCTGTCTCTAGAGGGGTCTCCCAAGGTTCAAAACTGCACACAGCATGGTTTACCTTCTCCATCGATGACTTGGATGAAGGGGCAGGTGCCTCCTCAGCAAGTTCACTGATGGCACAAAGCTGGGAGGAGCAGGCAGTGCTGCAGAGAGCTGTGCAGCCCTTCAGAAGGGCCTTGACAGGCTGGAGAGATGGGCAGAGAAGATCCATCTGAAACTCAACCAGGGCAAATGCAGGGTATATTCAAATGCAGGGGATATTCAAGAACCATCTGGACAGTCCTGTGCCATGTGCTCTGGGATGACCCTGCTTGAGCAAGATGGTTGGAGCAGAAGACCCACTGTGGTGCCTTCCAATCTGACCAATTCTGTGATTTAATTTATGTGGTGGACACAATACCTAAGAGCAATAAATCATACTGTAAGTTGTTACTTTTGAAAATCTATGAACAGAAGGCACTGAAGTGAAAAAACAGCTCCCAGAATATGAACAAATCTGCTGGCAGAATACAGTCACTAAAGCATACTTAGAAATTCTGCTTCTTTATGAGGTGCACCCATTACAATAGAGCAACAATGGCTCAAAAATGTGAAATAGTTCACAGTGCAACTTTTTTTTAGATCAAATTATGCCTGTGCTTGTTGAGGATGAAAGATGCAGAAATAAAGCACAAACTAAATCCCCTTTTTGCCAGAGGCTTAGATTCCTAGAGTTGCCACATAAGACAAAATTAGCCAACTTCTTTAATTGAATAGAAGGAAAGGTGATGTCTGCTTCCATATAGACTGACTTTATGATCCCAGACTAATGCAGAACAAGTCACAAGCACTGGAATAAAACTCATGCCTCAAAGTCATCATGGACATAACAAGACACCTCTCTAGGGTTAAGCAAAGAGACTCCAGGTGTGTTAACACCTTCACATGAACAAGTTCGTCCAGAGCAAACAACTCTGAGTCCTCATGGCAGAACCTTTTATCTCACCACATATGCTGGAACCTCCTGAAGCTGCAACAGTGTTATTCAAACCTCACGAGCAATGGATGATGAAAACACCTGCTGTAAGAAGCCACAAGGGAAAGAGACCTCAAATGGCACTTGGCAAACAGCCTGGCCCTGGCATCTCAAGCTACACAGCTCATAAATCAGAGACTCACAAGGGCACGCTGGTAACAGCACACACACGGCACACTTATGTGTTGATACCAGGGGAGAGCAAAGTTCAGAGCAGCATCCTCAAACACGGGAAAGGGGAGACATCTTACTTAGGAATTAGGTCCTCCTTTTCTAGCAGGAAAGAATAAGCTCCTCATTTCTGACAATAGGCATAGACCAGAGAGACTTCATTAGCTGAGTGCATTCTCAGCCTCTGGGCATGTACTGTCAGGAAGAAAAAGCAGCAGAGAAGCCTCCTCCTCTTCTCTTTATATAGACAATAATGATACAAGGCTACAAAGGTAGCTTTATGCAGGTTCAGCTCCTGAAGTTGCATGCCTGTGTGATTTGCATCTTTTGATATTCCTAGGAATCATGACTACTTCATACACCATATAAGTCACTCACCTCCACATCCTTCCAACATGCCAGATGCATTTCTTAGCAGATAATAGAATAAAGCAACTTAGCTGTGGGCATCAGGCAGAAAGCTATCTTGTATTCCCTTATTCTCGCTCTAAGTGTCTGTTGCAGTTTTAAAAGCTCCTTGATTCAGTTTCCCTGAGTAGGAAAAAATGATCATGAAACAGTCATGAGCAATTTGCTCAAAAGATACAGGAAACTGAAAGGCTTGGTGATCACACATGAGGTAGTGTAGAGAGTCCAAGCAAAATGAAACAGATCCAGTCCAATTAGTAGTTATCAAACACATAAGCTCTTTCATAAACTAAATAGGATCCACCTTAAAACCAATTTGACTTTCAGCCTTACAAGGAGTACTGGCAGTTTGCTCTGGAATGTCACTTTGTAAGGTTTTGTGAGTCCACATCTGTAAGTCAATATGCAGCTACATACATAAAAGCCCTAAGGAAATATCTAAGGGGCTTCCCTTTTTGCAGCTGCCTTTCCAAGGACATTATTTCATAGAGCTGGTAAAAGTGCATGTTAGTTAGCAAAGGCTACCTTTCAATACTGCTTTCCAATTCATTAACTCCCCTTCCCTAGAGTCTAGATAATTACCTTCTAGTTGTATCCCTGGAGTGCTGCCTAAGGCATGAATGAGGACAGAGACAACTAAAAAAATCACTGAGGTTAATTCCCCTTGGTGTCCTGAGAACAGAGACCACATACCAGCTTAATTCAAACGCCTAGATGAGACAAAAGAGATTATAAAGGCTGAATTATTATTCTTTCTACTGATTGAATGGTAGAGGAGTAATTTATCAGTACAGCTTTTATGCAAAAATTTTTCAAGAAAGAAGAACCCAAAATCGCTCCATAAGTATATGTCATGTTTTTCTATTTCTTAGCATCTGAATATTTTTAAAATGTTTTTAACCATATAACCTCTTATCATAAAATATGATGTCCTCATTAAAGTATAATCAGTTAAAGTTTCCCCACAAAGAACATTTTTTCAAAGACAAAGGGGGTGAAAAATTCATGCCAGGTTGTCATTTTGTTGCTGTTATAGGAATGATTTGCTAAGATACAGACTGCCTTGAGTCACCAGCACATTGATAGAGTTAATTCATTCCCTCACCTTACGCTTGCCAAGAAATGTATGCTCAGATCTATTTATCCCAGTAAAAGGACTTTACTGACAAAATTATGGTTGCTTCATGTCCAAATGAAGCTCTGGCATGAAGATTATACTATAATAGGTATGGAGTAGGAAGATTTTGTATGACATTTCCATCCTGCAGAAATAATTGATAGTTTTCTTACAGACTTCACTGAAACACAATTTTACTAGAAGCACCTTCATTCTATTTCTACTCTTTGCCCTAATTTCCAATTAAGATATTCAGGAAAGTAGCGGTGATCTTGTGGAAAAACCATGTATTTTACTAAGGACTTTAACATCAGGGGACCTGAAGATCATTTAGTTCTTCTGAAGGGGTAGACTGTACTACACTAGGTTCTTTATCAGAGCTGATCATTAATAATCTAGATGTAACTTCAACAATTTCCATGAAACTCATTTAGTCATGTGGGTTAGGTTTCTTCCCACCAATCTGCCACTACTTCAGATGCCTTTTAATGGCTATTATATAACCTCTCTAGAACAATCCCCTCAATATTTGTGTTTATATATTGTCCTCCAGATGACAGCAAAGGTCAATTCCCTATCATCTTATTAAAGGTGTGTTTAATTTAGCTTCTTTCGCCTACACAGCTAACAAAGCTCTGATAAATCAGCCATATAGCAAGAATAAACACACTGCTTCACTTAATTAAAAATTAAATTCCTCTTGAGGGATCATTACAGTAGTGAGCTGCTACATGCCTTTGTTAAATAGGTGTTTCTTCGAGGACACAACTAGAGGTATACTACTGGGAACTCTGTATCAATATAAACAGGAATTTGTTCAGACATTCAATTAGAACACTACACGTGTTCATCTTTTAAATAGAGGTGGGTATAACAAAGCTAAGAGTTCTTGAAGAACCTGGAGAACTGCACTACTAACTTTGGTTTACCATTGTACCTATTACATATATGACTCATGTAATTTCAGTATTTGGAAGAAAAAGCAGAAAATACTGCTTTTTATACCAGCCAATAAAACTTTGCAACCAAAGACTCAGAGGAGTTGGGTAACGGGGTTGTGCCTGTGAAGGTCAGGGAGTAATGCTGACTACAATTGCCCACAGCTGTTGCAAAGAAGCCGATTTTATTGCAACAGAAAGGGGACTGGAAGGCAGACTTTGTTTTAGAGAAAGAGCTAGCAAGACCTGATTTGGTCAACTGGTGTGTTTCTCCCTGAGTTATCAAAAGTGTGTAAATATCTCCCTTTCTTAGCCAGACCAGCATGGAGGCTGGGGAGTGAATAAGTGGTCCAGCCCAACACAGAGTATAAATCTAGACAAATAGCAAAATTATTCTGAAGAGAGCAATGGGCTTGTGCTGGCTTCCAGCCATGTATTCCTTCCTGGGATTGGGGACGACCAGTAGAGTTGTTACATTTTGCAGGTGTAACTTAGATTTGTATTGTGTTTTCAGTATATTTTGTATCACTTTACTGATTCAGAAATCTCATACAATATCACCTATTTTTGAATAAGTAAATTTGATATTAAACATTGCACTGTCCATGTATAGAATATCTAAAAGAACCCAGTTGGAGAGTATTGGACTGTGACAACAGTGCAAACCTTCTTAAGGAAATGCTGTCAGTCCTCTAAAACTTCAAACAGAAATAGTCAAACTAATCAGAAAGACAGAGGCAATAACATTGTCTAAGAAATGGTTGGTGCAAAAGTGATCAAAATACTTTCTTCTCAGTTTTCTCCCATACAATCAAGATAACCAAACAGGTTACCTGTAGCTAACATGCTGAATGTTCATACACAATTTAATAGGAACATGCTCCTGGTCCGCTTGCAATCCCTGTCTACTTTTGACACACAGGCCATGTGTCTGGACTCTTATCTGCCCACATTCCCACACAGTCAACTCTCAGCTAAAGACCACTGTAACTTCCACATACAAGTCATAGTGTGCTGCTGAACGGAGGTGTATCTGTTCCTTCTTCCTACTCATTGATGTTAAAACTTCACACAGCACAAGAAAAGAGAGTGTCAAGAAGTCATCCGTGGTCTTTCGCTGACCTTCTGACAGCTGTACTTTTCAGGACAGAAGAAAACAACTCTTTACTCAGATTCTCTTCCATTTCAGTGGGTTGACAGCCACAGCAGTCAGCCAGAACACACCGATAATATGTAATATGGTAAGTCTGCACTAAATACAGTTTCCTGATAAAAAAGAGGGTCAAGATTTCCTCTAGAGACAGTTTCAGGAGCATTACAGTTTGGTTTTTTTCACCTTTTAAAATCACAGATTAGAGTAGCTCTGTCTGAGGTCTTGCACTCTGAGTCTAAAAGCAGACAATCAAGTAGGAGTAGACACTTTATATGTGGCATTTAGGATTCATCTTTGATTAGTAATATATTCCCATGATCCAGAAATGCAAAAGTGATCTTCTCTGTGACATAATTGTTAACATGGGGACTCTTATTTATTTCCTCAGCTACAATGCATGTAAAGCAAATAGACCATAGCAATACCATTACACACACTCCTGCACTCACTTTAGAGACAATCAATATCCATTATCAAATTCTCAACAGGAGAGAAAGACTGTGAAATTGCCCATAAAATAAATTTACGAAGTCATCCCAATATCTTCTATGTTCTGTTTGAAAAATGATACATAAATAATTATTTCAAAGGTTTTTTCACTTCATTATCATACCAGATCCTATTCATGGCAGTTGTGATGATGACTACACCATCCTGTGTTTCACAGAAATAAGGAAAATAGGTTGGATTCTTGTTTCTGTGAAGGGCGTTGTTTTGTAATTTGTTCTGTCCTTTGGATCAGGTTCACTCTCTTACTTGCTTCTCAAGCTCCATAACAGACTGTATCTTTTATTCAAATAAAGGTCATGTTTGCTCTGAAACTCTGGATCTACTCTAAGAGACCAGGAAAAGAATTTCAACCCTGCAGGAACTCTTTTTTGGTAACCTTACATTTTCTTTTAGGAAGGTAGCCCACAGGTTCTTTTAGCATGCACTAAGATCTCGTCTTTGTCTCTTGTGGAAGACTCACTAGGTAGAATGATGGTTTTCTTACAACCCGCTAAACACCCCAGACTCTTGTGTGAGTATCTCCTCTCTTGCTCCTTGAGAAAAAGAGCCACAAAAATTTAACTTTCTATTTTGTGATACAAGTGATGATAAATTAGGCTTCCAAGGGACTGGGGGATCAATATGCAGATGATGCTACATCTGTGCTGAATCACCTCTAGAAATATGGGAGAGAAGGGAAAGGAAAATTGCATTTGTAGTACATATAGTTTAAATGCCACTGGTCCCCAGAGATACTCGGCATAGTTTCCTGACCCATTTGGTATTTGCTGTTACTCATATCCAGGTGATAGGACAGAGCCCAGCATCAGTCCTTGGTCAGGCTTTATACTATAACCCCTCAAAAAACTCAGTAGATCAGATTCCGGGCAGCTGAAGAGTATTCCAGTCTAAGAGACAGCACAATGTATTTCAGACAACAAAAGTAACATTGCTGTAAGCAGTTTAATATATTATTTTCTGCCTCTCACATTGGAGGATTTGGCGCCCCATATATTTTCCAGTGGTCACTACTCATTTTAGTGGAAGCATGCCACAATAAGCATGTTTCAAAACTTTAATGCATTGCAGCCTTTCCTATTGATTACTTTCTAAGGTGATCATGTGTATGACACCTATGCACCATTTAATACTGTGTACTCTGCATTTGTCCACAAAAATTAGAAAAGCATCTTTTATCTTACAATGGGCTACCAACTTGAAAGTGTCATGTTTGTATTTTTGAACATTTTATATATTTATTCTGTTTGGTTCTTTAAATATCACATCCTTATACCTTTATCTTTAATTTAGACAGCTAATTGCTTTAGAAAAATTACATTATTCCTTTTCATATTTCCCTATATGCTAAATACTGATAAATAACCTCCATTTATGAATGATATTCAGCTTTACATTAATTATATTTCAAGGCATGAAAAATCATTGTGCAGTAGCACTCTTTAGCAATGCACAAATGAGCTACATACTGAATATGAACCAAATACAAAGAACTTAACTGAATCCGAGTGAAATATTGAATCCTGGGCAGAGATGAAAATAATGCATTCAAATTAATTCAGGCAATTTTGAATACCATCATTTTTGCTACATCTTATGTTCTCAACCATCACTCTCTTTGACCTGCAGCAACTGGGATTAAAGATTAGGATATATGGAGCCTATCTGTATCTTTCTGAATAGCCACTATTATCTTATGATTTGTAATGTTGTGCTTATGCTCTTGAATGCTAACACCAGGCACTGGTTTTATTATGAAAATTACAAATTTACTAATGCCTTTTAGAGCATTATTTCAGCTGGTTTTATGTGCCAAGTTAAACTGACTACACATGCAGCATAAAATTAGGCATAAAATATGCTCAAATATAACTATAATTAGAATAGAAATTAAAGGAAATTAGCTAGTACAGCACCAAAAAACTCAAAAAATTCTTACCCCAGATATATTTAGAAGCTAAGCTTTGAGGCTTAACAAGCTATTTGAAAGCAAGTGAAAGAGCATGAGCTAGATGCTAATAGATAACCACCTGTGTCCTCTCAGTGCTCTGGAATACCTCATTAGCCATGCAAGGCCATGGATCTTGGCTCCTTTTCCACTTAAGTAAATTTAGCACTATGAAGAACTACGATGGAGTAGGTATTTCATGCTAATGGACTCTCTGCACCACATGGTACTCTCTTCCTATTTGAAAAAATGACCATTTGCAAAGAAAGCCAGTATTTTACATAACATATTAGTCAATCAGTAGTTAGAGCAATTCCCTGTGCTGATCCAAGAATAAAGGATCAGCTAGGACTGTTTTCTAAATCAGACATGTCTATTAAATAGAACTCTATGAGGATGTAGTGCTTTGTTTAAGAACAAGAGAAACTGGATCAAAAGTTTTTTTATTTTAACTGTATCAGTCTCAGCAATGTTGCTGCAAAACAAGATTAAAAACATACTTGGGAAATGATTTCACAGACCTCTAGTGGACTGAAATTGAGCTACTCAGACTTATGTGTTGCTTAACACAGCAACAAATTCCCATAGTTTATCTCTAGTGTCTTCTCACAAAAACTAAATACTGCTGACAACTTTTATTCTCCAGCAACTACACTGGTATTTTCTGCTTTTCATGTATAAAGATTTCTGGTATAAATACAAGCCAGCGCACATCCCAGAATTACAGAATCTTACTATAAGGCAACTTTTGAAAGATAATATTATCATATATTATTTGCAGAGCAGAAAATCAGATTTCAGAAGGGTTCATTAAGGTAACTACTGGAGCTGCATAGATTCTATTCAAACAGGGCTGTTTTCCCCTGTTTCATCTTCCAGTACTAGCTTCAGTGTTAAATAAATCTCTAAAGTTCTCACAGCTCTGGACCAAGCTGAAGGTCCCAGATTTCAGGTCTTATGGCAGGATTAGACTGGACACACCCCATTCAGAGCACCAAATGACATCCTGAATTGTCAGGTGTTTTATCCCAGACCAGTAGCAGAATATGTTCAGGGTATTACAGGCACAATCTTGTAGATCTGTAAATATTCAGGCTCCTTAAAACAAAACCTAGAGAGATTAAGATGATAATGTCACTTGTCTAGAAATTATACCTACCTTTCCTCTGAAATGGTCCTGAGCTGTATTAAAGTCTCTCCAGGCAAGACACATCCCTATACCATCCCCTCAATAATTGTTTTTAAAAATCTTCCAGTTAATGCTGTTCATTAAGTGAGTCTCACATCAGACATCTTGAAGAGAAGACAGAATTATCAAGAATAAGTGACAAAGGGAAAGAGTCAAAATAATGCTTGAACAGCTCACAATAGCCCATCTCTGCCTCTGAGTTCAGCATTCCTGTTAGATTCAATAAGAATACAAAAACCCCCAAACCTCCCCAACATTGTTGTAAAACATAGAAAATGGAATGGAAGACCATGTAAGAGAAACTTTAGCAGGTAATAAGTCTTATTGTGTATCCTTTGCAAGAATGCATTTTCCAGAATTAAGTATCTCTCCTGCCAAGAGATGAGCATTGATGGCATTAGAAGCCTTATGAATACATATATACATGCATCACTTTCTCAGAGTTGCTCCTAATTTAATACAAGTGGTCTCAGACATAGGGTCATATCTCAGCAAACCAAAAGCAATCTTCAAAAAGCTAAAATCCCCTTCAGTTTCATTATTGCTGAGAAGAATATAGATTACAGCTTGAATGGTTTAATCTAATTGTCTCAGTTTGTCAAAGGTTGAGAACTGTTCACCTAAGAACATTGGCATCAGAGGCAGAAGGGAAGGAGCGCAGTCAAATACATCTATATTTTGTACATCTTCCCATTATCTTGTAAATGGAAAAATATATATTACTACATACTCATTGGCGGTTTTTCATTCACTATTGGAAAAGTGAGCATCAATGAGTGTACTAGAGAGAGAAAAGGTATTGCAGGTAGAACCAAGTAACATTTATCATTGTAACTAGAATGTCAAAGTCCTGAAGAAAGAAGTGAGCATGTACATCTCTTCTCTGCAAAAACAATTGCTATTCAGGAACAGTACTAACCACAGGAGATGCCTTTTCTAGATAGTTATGTTGCCAGAGTGTCATATTGGAACGAGCACAAAAATGCACTACTGAGAAAGCACAGCCTTTTAATAAGGGAATACACAGAAATAATTAGGGATTAAGAGAGGTAGGTGAATGCCTCATGAGATTTTCAGTATTGCACTTCAATGGCAATTAGGCACTGAGCCTCCCATTTCAACTTTTCTAGGTACTGAAACAGTGCAGTTTTGATGCAAAGTCCTTGCACTGCACACACAGAGTTTGTACTAAAGCAAATGAATTAATTTGTTGAGATAGGTCTGGAAGCATTAACCTTGCATTGCATTATTCCACACAGTTTTATAGGAAGTGGTTGCTACAGAGATTTGAGAGTCTTCTGGTGGCCAGTTAGTGCTGCCTCCTGACCAGTGCTGTGACTGAAAACACATGATGCTTGGGCTCATTTCCCTCAGTTCACAGGTATTTATGTTACTTTTTTTAAGAAGATAGGTTCTACTTTTAGAAGCCACCTGGAACCCCAAGTGAATGCATCTCTGACCACGCCTGGCTATGCTGCACTGGGCAGGTCATAAAAGGTGAAGGGCACAAAGACCAAAACCAGACAACATTCAGAGTTAGAAAGGGTTAGCAACGCAATCAGCTTTCAGACACATCTGACCACCATTATGCTGCACGCAAAATTATATTCTCCAAGAAAGCTTTTCCACTATTAACAGCATGAGTAAGACAGAGCAAGGAAGAAAAGTGGAGAGGGGTGAACTCATTGTCTCTCTACTGAGAAAAGAAGAGATGGTTCAACTGAACTGCATTAAGACCTCCACAGACCACACCTAAATTACTTAGAGAACACTTAGGCATTATAGTAATAACCACTACGGGAAACTCTAATGCAATGTATAAAACATTAAATAGCTTAATTTATTTCTAATACCTGCTTTTACCCTGCTACCTTGCTCCAACCTTTGCACCACATTTAGGGCAAACAGCAAAATAAGAGAAAACTCTTTCAAGAAAAATGTTATGCAGGAAACTGCATTTCGTCTGCTTTTCTCCTATCCCATTAACTCAAATATATCCCTTTCTTCAGGGAGTCTCACTGTAGCTATTCCTCACAGACATCAGTATCATGGTACTACTTGGAATTTCAAGTTACATTAAATATGTAAAAAAAAAACCAAATTCTTCATTCTGGGGAGCAGAGCCATGAGTCCCTAATATATAGGCCCTAAAAGAAAATAAAGAGCTGCCCAAAATTTAGGTTTTTAAACCATCTTTTCTTTGTTTTTTTAATTACTCTGCTAAATTATTAGCCTGATTTATGACTTCTGTATGCTTGCAATTCAAAATCCTAGAACAAAATGGGGTGAGAGTTAATAGGTGACACCAACCCTTGTAGAGGGGTTACTGATGCTAATATTAAGTGCCAAACTAAGATAATAGGCAGTGAAGGTCTAGATTTTCTATAAGAAAATTATAGGACTTAAGGAGTCTGTGACCTGAGCACCTCATAGATGATGGGATGTTACAGGGGGAGAGCACCTCAACACCACACTGTGGCTGTAGCCCTGTCCTGGTGTCAGACAGAGAGAAATCTGTCTGTTTACATCACCTCTTGAAAGTTTCTATACGGGTCTCTATACAGAGCTTATGTCAATGCCATAACACCCATTTTGAGACTAGCAAAGAAAACAGATGATGGAAAAAAATTAATCCATTATTAATTTTTGAGAAAGAGAAGTATTTGAGAGTTGGTTGATAGAGCTGGTAATCCTAAACACAGAAAAGAGTGAGAAGTGAGATACTGGATCTTTCAAGGATCTGATAATGTTTAACAAGGTTTAAAAGAGCTAAAATGTAGCAGTTATCAAGCAAGGACTTGTCATCTGACTCAATAAGAGAAAAGGCAAAAAAAAATAGTATTAAAGTATTTTAGAGCCTATACTTTTAAGTGGTGCACTGGTTTTTTTCAGCTACCTTGTTACTTTGTCTGTGCAACTATAGAATACTAAGTGGAGTCAAGGTAGTTGAAGCTGTAAATTAGAGGGCTGACAAAATGGACATACGTGCTATCAGTTAATAAAAATATTTCTTTCTAGTGAATATTTATTAAATACAAAATAAAGCCCTTTTACATCTTTATTTTGCAAGAAGCATGACACATCATATAATATTTTTGCATTGGCAGTGCTGAAAATTTTACTTCTTAATATTAAGGAACATTGGCTTTGGGGAGGGATACACACTTAGCAGATTTTTAAAGGGAAGACTTAGAGAACACCCTTGAGATAGCCCTCTGCAGCTTTTCTTGAGTGAAACATGCTGCCAGTACCACCCCCTGAGCCACACAGCTGGAGCAAAGTCTCAGCAGTGTGTCACCTCTCTAGCTCCACATATTAGGTCCAGCCTGGCCCCAGAGAGACAGCATCCCATTATTTTATAGAAACATATGAAAATTACTGCAGTTGTTCAATATATTTAAGCTTGATTTCTCTAGGTGTCATTGTTTGTGTTTTTTCTTTGGTTTGTTCTTTTGTTGTTTTTTTTTTCCCATTTACTTACTGGATTTTTGGTTTGCTTCATGCAGCGTAGAGTGTTCAGTAGAAGAGCTGATCTTCTCCTTACGAGACATTTGATGCTATAACAGATGTGAATATTTGACATTAGACCATGAATCACCCCTTGGCTCTGAATTTATTCCACTGTCTTTCAAGGTTCGTTTGGAGCAAAGCTGAGATAAATAAGGTAGCTGCATTTTTCCCAACAAGAACTGTGTGAAGCAAGAGAGCCCCAAGGAACATGGAGCTCAGCTCCCTTAATCTGCTAACACAACAGGTACTCAAATTCCTGCAGGGACATTATTCCCTGTAATTCCCCAACAGGATGTAAACTCATGACATCCAAGGACCAAACAGATACCCAAAAGCTAGAGGGTAAGTATTCCACTTATCCTCTAGCTATTTCTTCAGTATGTCACAAACTTCATTAAAGCATAACAGGTTGTATTCAGCAAGTACACTGTTTACTCTAAAAGGTACATAACTCTAAGGCAGGGGAGCTGAAACTTGCTGTGTAGTTTAATTAGTTGTCTCTTCTGTCCAGAGATGATTTTGGCTCTGCATCCACACGTGCATATAACAACAAGTGCTGCATACTGCTGTGCTAACTATCTGCTTACTCTTCCTACTTTTAAGAAAACTCAGGCTGCAAAAATACCATTGTTTAAGGATGATGAGACAAGAAATAAGAAGTTCCATTTCTGAAAAAAAAGAAAAAAAAACAAAACCAGAAACAAAAAACAGCAAAAACACAAAATTAAAAATAAAATTAAACTGTCTCTTAAAGAAAAATAGTAGAACAACTCACTCTTCATATATTTATATATTTGTTATAAACCACTGTAACACCATTTTCCAAAGCCAGAAATAACATCACAACTTTTACTTGTTCTACTGTTTCTTTATAGTTCATGAAGAAATATTGGATACATACAATTTGAAGGTTTTGCTGCTTTTATATTTTTCCGGAAACTGCAACTATTTTTCATGGAACTGCAACCAAGACACACTATGCTCTTTACAGAACAAATATGAGTGTTGAGGTTCTCAAGCTCTTAATTCATAAACTTCTAGTTGTCTGTTTTTCAAACTGAAGAAGGGAACTAGTGTTGAGTCACTGGGTAAAATGCCTGAGGAAATTCAAATTATGGATACATATACATCCATGGTATGAAAATATAAATTCTACACAGGCACATTTTTCTCTATGTATATGAAGAAAAACTTGTGTTTGGTCATAACTATTGAGATGACTGTCAAAACAATATCTTAGCCATAAAATTGTACCTGCTTTCCCTGACCTTCACAGTTTAGCCTGCTGGACACTTGTTTTCACAGACTGAGTTCACAGACTGTGGACTTTATTCAAAATTAAGGAACCCAAAGTTTGCAGAATCTGCAAAATTCTGAATTATCTGTTTATCTTGTATCTTAACCGTAAAGCAAAAGAAAACATTTCAAAAAGGCATACAGACACAACCCCCAGCCCTAGCCTGCTCTGTTAAACTGAAAACAAGCACTACAAAAAACTGCAGAAGACATGGACATGGCCACCACAATGGCTCTTCTGGCTGAGGGAAATAACCTATGAAGCCAGCAATTCCAGAAGTGCGAAAGAAAGGTGGATATATCCTAACCTAGCCAACTGAAACTTTCCGGCAAACTAAAAACACTCTGAAATCCAGATACCAAACTAGCCAGAAAACTGTCAGTCCCCATTGAGAGAGCAAGAGGGAAAAGACATGTAAACAAAGAGCAGCATTGAATAATGGAAGAGAAAGGATAAGTCCCTTCCTTAATGTGTTCTCTCAGAAAAATAAAGAGAAAATTATTTTCAAGACCTGGCTCTGTGCTCAGATGGAGGAGAGACACTGGCAGGAACAGGGAAAAATAGATCTGCAGACAGTTCTCTGTATTTGAAATAAGAGTTTTCAGCAAGTCCTGCACAGTGTTGGCAGTACTGAATAACATGTACTATAGCTTTTGTAGGACCAGCTGCATTCATTTGTGTCTAAAAGTGGCATTCTTTGTAGCAAACCTTCATTTTTGCCCTGAATAAAAGCTAGAGTCTTTACAAAGGGGCAATAACTCTGTGTGCTAGAAATCATGGGGCTAGCCTCCAGGATGTTGTTAGGGACATTCTGAAAGGTTTTTCCTATTTTGTTACACATTACTTTGTCCTTACACTAGCTAATTGGTTGTAGAATCACTGCTGTGATAAATAAGTTCCAGGGGAAGATGAGGTGAATTCCTGGTGATCACTCTCTCTGTTAATCAGAGAGTATTTCTTTTTTTATTATCCGGAGCACTCAAAAAAGAGGAAGTATCCAGAATTATAAAATCTGACTGCTACCCTGAAAGCAACTATTTCAGGTGTTCCACCCACAAATATATTCAGGACATATATGCTAATAGGGTATCAGGATCTCAGTCGTAGAAAAATGTCCCATCTGCAATACAAGACTTCAGACAGATTCATAGATGTAGGGTGGTACATAAACAAAGATTATACAAGGAGAATTCAGTAGTGTTGTTCAGTTTATCCTTGACTAGGACCACAACAGATTATTGTTGATTATTAGCAATAACATGAATTTAAAACTTGATGTAATGAAGAAGACTGATATAAAGTGACCATTGGTGTCATGATCCCAAAGTATATTTATTAATACTTGTATTTGAGGATATTTCCTCAAATCTGGATATACCTTGAAAAGTAAGAAAAATCTCATAGGAGTACCAACAATCACTAAGGCCCATAATTTAAGTCTTTGTAGAAAACAGACAGACATAATTCATATATTATCTTTATCCTCACAGTCCACTTCAAGTCAAAAAGGTGTACCTGCACATATTCTGGAGCATTTTTTGGGTCATTCTGAAGGAAAAAGCTTTTTCTCCACTAATTCTCCTTTGCTGCAACCTGGAAGTGTCACTATGCTTCTGACGTTTCTGCGATGCTTTGAGATCTCCCTTCAAAGTTTTCATACAGTCAATTAGGGCAGATGGGAACTTCTGCCACTGCAAATCTTCTGACTCGCTTCACTGAGATATGAAAAAAGCTGGAATGGCTTGTGCAGTCCCAGCCTTGCAGACATTGTTATCCTCGTTTCTCTTTTGCAGGAATACATCTATGTCCTCCAACAAAACAAAACCACAAAATGTGCTGAATGGCTGTGAATATACATCATCTCTAGATTCAGCCTCATGGTCTTCCACAGCGGACTAGACCTTTGGCTATGGAGACTTTCGGCTATGAAGACTTTCATACATTTAACATCAGTGTGTATGACATACTCTATTTTAAGGAGGTTTGCCATAAGAGTTTGCTAATGAATAAAACAGTGTCTTCATCTCCATACTCTACAACTTTTTTTGTTCTTAAGTGCTGCAACACCCTTATATCTCTCCATCATAAAGGAGGCACCATCTGTTATGACACCAGTGAGAGATGAACTTTCTATGTGTTGTTTTCATCCATAGTGTGGCACTCAGAATGGTTATTTTTTGAATCAACATGATCTTTGAGGCTCTAAAGAGGAGCAAGGCCCTCTGAGACTTTTTCTGTCACTCCACAGATGAAAACAGCACTCCTGTTATCTCTTCTGTGCTATATCATTTAATGTGCTTTCTTTTCTCCTGCTGAATATGCTTTTCAACATTATTGTTGATGCCTTCCATCCAACATGACATTTTTGTAAGGCTGACTGCCCAAAATGTTAGGCAGAAAGGATGGACTTAAATTTCTACATAAGAAGCATTTTATTTTCCACCTATGCAGTCCTATACATCTCCATTCCTGTCCTGTCTAACTGCCCAGAGGAGAAAGGATGTTGAGTTTCTGTAGATCATGTAGGCCTTTACAGCTGAAGAGGTATTTTCATAGTATGAGTCTGAAGGAATGTGCAATAGTCCTAAAGTAGAGCATGAAGGATATCTGAGGGTACAAAGCCTTCTGACACAGGCCTGGGGGACTGCAGGAGGGGAGGGAGACAAACCTGGTGTAATCCTATCCCTCCTGCATTGTGGATACAAGGTGTACCAAGTCCTTGGTACAAGGTGTCTGAAATCTTGATCAGACCTTGTCTAGAAAATCTAGTAAGCCATAAGAAAGTCACAAGCCATCTTAATAGCTAAACAGCATGTATGGTAATAGTGTAATGGTCAAAACCATTTTCTTGGCTTTGGCTTATTTAATGGTATGCACGCTGCCTTACCTTCAAACGTAGACCAGAAAAATTGACTCTTCAGCTTAGCAAAGAGGAGGTGTAAGGGTGATCTTACCAATGTATGTAAATAACTCAAGGGAGGGTGCAAAGCAGCATGTTCAAATGGAGCCAGCACCCTCTCAGCGCTGCCCAGTCAGAAGATGCAAGGCAAACGGAACCAATCAAAATACAGGAAGTTGCCTCTAAACATCCAGAAACATTTTTCTCTGTGAGGGGGTAACTGAGCACTGGCAGAGGTTGCCCAGGGTGGTTGCAGGGTTTCCATTCTTAAGACATATTCAAAAATCATCTGGACACAGTCCTGGACACCCTGCTCCAGGTGACACTGCTTGAGCAGGGAGGTTGGATCAGATGGCATCCAGATGTTGCCTTCCAGCCCCAAGCTTTCTGTGATTCTATGCCTTTGTTGTGTTGAGGGTGGACAAAAGGACATAAGTAATTTGTGAACTACATACAAGGGCTTAATGGGTAACAAATGTCTTGTTAGCTGCATTTTGGTGAGCCTTGACCTAAGAAAAAAATGTGTCTATTTATGTGTGTTAATCTCCAGAGAAAATTGTATGTAACTGAATATTAATTTTAAAAAATGTTCTAAAGAAGATACACACGCAATGAATAGTCATTCAGGTGAAATATACTGCATAGGACACTTTCCAGCTGTTCCCTGTGAAGTTGCTGAGTTATGTAAAAATGAAAAAGTTGAAAAGCATTTCTCTTGCCTGTTTTTACATCAGTGAAGATAAAAGGGAGAGTGATAAGAAATCAAATGTGCGAAGGGAAAAAAAAGAAAAAAAATCCAAATTTAGGTTGAGAAAATGTTTTGAAATTACTGCAGAATAGTTTTCAGCTAACTTCAAAAGAAACAATCCATAAAATCAGAGTACATTTAGCTGAGGGGACATTCACATGAGGGACAGATGAGGGGGTTTCATGGTACATCAAAGGCCCCCCAAATGGTTCCCCAGATCCTGCACCAGAACACTGCACACGATGCAGCAGATCCACAGTGTTGTAAGGGACAGTGTAAAACCTGCCCTCCTGAGGAGAGGTACATGGGCATTCCCACCTGGCCCAGATGTTTATTAATCCATTGGATTCTATAGTTTTCAATGGGGAACCCTCAACCCCAAGAAGACCAGATAGAGGGAAGTAACAAGATGTCATTGGGACCCATGGAGAGGTGATATGATTCTGTTTAATCTGTCTCAGTAACTCTCCCTGTCCCCCTCCCCCACACCTCTTTTTCTATTTTTTTCTTTTTTTCTCTTTCTTTCTCTTTGCCTCTTTTACTGTTGAATAAAATACATCAATTTTTTGGTATCAACATTTGACGTCATTTGGTTTTAGTCCTGTTTTGGGGAATATTTGGAACCTCAGTATTTGTAACCCACCGAGAGCTCACTTTGCTCCTCTGTGATTAGAGTGTGTGGTAACAGCTAGATCCTAGAATACACAGGATGGAGAAAGATCCTTTTACATTGTAGCAATCAATCTTTTTTATTTACAACTTTATTGGAGCATTACATTATTAAAACACTTAAATATGTTAAGAGCAGATTGATTCCTCCTTAAAGAAGAACCAAAACTACTTCAATAACTAGATCTCTTGCTTCCTCTGTCCTATCCCTCACCTCCAACATACAGCTTTTAGAAAAACTTCTCAAGTTACTGTGAATCTTTTTCCTGGTATTTTACAGAACTACTTAAGATCTCAGTTCATCACTGTAATTGCTCGTGATGCAATTACAGGTGCGCAGGAATAATTCAGGGGCATGATGTTCTAAGTTCTGCTCAATAATCAATTGATGTTCTTTGGCCAATGCAATACAGAAGCTCTTTCCTTTCATACAGCTTCTTCAGTCTCCAATTCTTGATTAGTGCTTTACCAATACTGTCAAGAAGATTTCTTTGCCAGCCCAGAATTCAGATCTCTTCTCTAGCTAGTCAGACGTTATCTGTTGTTCCAAAAAACAACATCTCTACTTCTCTTTGTGGTAGATTTACAGCTTTTTTATCTCATAGCTGCCAAGAACCTGGCAGAAATCATTTATTAGCAAATTCTGCAATTCCTACACTAGTCCTTGCGCAGCTCTGCCTCCAAGGTGCTGTTGTTAGCCAGATATATGACCCCCTTCTCCTTTAAAGTTATTTTTCTGCATACTACAGTTTGGTGGGTCACATGGGTTTAAAACTGTGAATTTTAAATATATTTCACTGCAATATATATTTCTATAAATTATATTTCATTATTATATTTCATTGCAATAGTCTTATCAGTATATTTCATTATTTTATTTCTTTGCAATAGTCTTATCAGTACTTCAGAAACTACAGTTTCACTGTAGTAAAGAACCAAAAGTTCTTTTAGTTTCATTAAGTACTACCACTGGGAAAATAATACTGTAAGTTGCTTATTTAAGTGTTCCATTGGCAATACTTGGGACACTAGCAACTCCCAAGAGTAAATGTTGAGCCTTTGTCCCCAGGACCCTGAGCCACTTTCTGGGAGTTTCTATACAGATAGCATTTTTTTTATTAAGTTGTTATTTTGTTATTTGTATATCACTTTGGTTTGACAACACAGAGAAATTAGTGAGCACTGTGAATTAGGTGGCGTGTGAATTGTGAGTTTCTTCAATCCACCTCCTTATCCGCTCATCACAAAGGTTAACTTCATGCCTGGAAGGACAGTGAGAAACAGAAAAGCAGAGATGTTTCTCTTATGCCTGTGGCAGTCTCCTACTCTTTTAGTCTCCTAAATAAATTTACCTTTTTTTCGTGTTGTCCTATGTTACAATATAGATTTATTTATTCTATTACCACCTCCACAAGCTGTGGGTCACTGGTTGTTATCTCCTGCTATGACTCACCCCGATAACTGGTAATTGGCTATCAAGAACCAACTGCATGACTCATGGAATTATCTCATCCTATTGTGTGATGCTCCACCCAGGAGGGAGGAGCCAAGCATTCCAATCTGGATATAACCTGGCTTTGAACTGCAGAAGGTTGCTCCTGTCTACTGGGTTCCCAGAGGATGAGAGCTACCACTGGACCTTCAGGAGGAGACCAGACCTTCCACAGGATCACCGCTTCAACTGAGCTACTTCACTTGGACTGCTACCACCACCCTGACTGACAGGGTGTCAGGTTGTATCTGACGCTGTCAGTGTTTTTTCTTGTATTATTGCATTTATTTTTAATTTTCCTATTAAATTATAATCCTGACTTGTGATCTCCCACTGGTTTGTTTTCAAACTAATGCACCTGTAAGTTGTAGAGGGAGCCTGGGCTCTGTGAGTATACCCCCTAGAACATGTACGATTAATCCCAAAATAAATGTGGAAGAATTTGTCTTGCAGATAATGGTAAGAGGCAGTGCAGGTTGAGAGGGAAAGACATCACATCACTTGAAGTGTAAGCTGATCTCCCCAGATTCTGTGGTTGGGAAGGAGGGGAAAGAGAAGTTTCTGAGAATGGAGATTATTACACATCTAACTTACATGCTCTGAGACTCCCTTTGCAGGATACTCTCCCTTGGTAGTGCAGAAGCCTGGGAACAGATGCAGCAGGGTGAGATGGATAGTTATAGTGAGAATGTCCTCACCTGGAGCCACTGCAGAGTAAATCACATGTTGTAAATTCAGCCTGTAATTTATTGTGAACCAGCTTTTTAATGCACAAGTCATTCGTGGCAGAAAAGGAAACTGCACGTGTTCTTTTCTAGACAATGTTGCAATGTTAAACCAAACTTTTATGCCACATTTTTCATCTGCTGATTTCAAGGAATTTACAAAAACAGATGATCACAAGTACTGTTTTATAAACCAAGGCAACAAGTGATACAAGCACTAATCATTCAGAAATTCTGTCAGAGACCTGGGACAACCCCCAAATCTCAGGGTTTCCAGCCAAGAGTTATTGTCATTATCCAGCTGACTCATTAAAACAAGGAAAACTAAACAACACTTAACAGTGTTGACTCCTAGAGAGGAAATTACATTACATATAAAATTAGTGATGATGAAAATATGCTCTATGTAACTAATAATGGCCACATGAAAACCCAGAGGAGATTCTGATATATGATGAATTTATTTGCACATATTTTTATACTACAGTCCTGGTATCTGAGAGCAGTGATCACAAGTAAGTGTTCAGGATTGGCAGATTGACGGAAAAAAGTTTCGAAATACTAAAAATAGAATCAAATTTGCACAGGACAGTCTCTTAAAGATAGCTAAATTCCACTTAGATCTTTGAATCTAACCAGTGTGAATTCAAAACCAGAACAAAAAGTTTATACATGTGTGTGCAAGCTCCGTGGCTCATTTGGTTGCTGCAGTAGGCAATTTACAGTAAAGTAAAAATGTCCTTTTGGTATCAGACATGCATATAACAAAATAATGCCTTACTTTATACCCACTGAAATTTGGTTCAAGAATTCAGTAGCATATGGAGTCACTAAAGTGCTGAAGCTGAAGACCTAAACAGGCAAGAAGGAGAAAACAGTGCAGCAATAAAACTTTTCTTTCCATCAGTTGCTTGTCAGTGTTATGCTGCTGTAACAATGACCAATGATGGCTTTGAAACTTTCACACACTGCTCTTATAATGTGCTGCACTAAATCACAATGTAGGAACGGAAGAACTGCAGAGAAGGTACATGATAGCACCGACACTGTATATTAACTTCTGAAAGAGCACATAACTCTCCTCTTATCAGGATGCCACCAGCATTTGCATATTTTGCTGTTGGAAAGTTAATGTCACAAAGAGAAAATCCTGGACTGTTTTGATTTCTTGCCTTCCAGCCCTTTCCCAGCCTGGATGTATGGGTATGCATGCAGAATCCCAAGTCTCTCAGGTGCTCTTCTCATGGCAGGACCACTCCAAAGATTGGCTAACAACTCTGAGCTCTTTCTTCTCCCTGCTGTTAGCCTCTAGCACCGCATTGAAGCAGAGTTTGTGAGAGGCTCCCACCCTCTGTGCCTGCTAGTACATCAAATGAAAACCACTGACCTTGAAAACTGAGCCCAGCACAATTGTCAGAGTGCAGATAGTTCTGCTGATCTCTTTGTGTCCCTCACATTATGCTCCTCAGTGTAGGTTATGGCCTTCTGAATGTGCCAGGTGTAGCTGTAGGGCTCTACATGGACTATAAGCACTACACATCTGCACATTATATCTGAGAACCTGTTCTGTCCTCCCTTGTGACCTTTAACACTGGGCCTTCACACAATGAAAACTCCTGTTGCAGGAAGAACTCTGCAAGACAGGACCTGTTAAATAATCTTGGAGGTAAAAAGGAGAAAACCTTAGTCTGAATGGGAGCTGTTGATGAGGTCCCACTGCAATCTGTACCCCGACTGCTGGGAAGGCTGGAGATACCTCTGGAGCCAAGAAGCCTGGACCTCAGTGTGGAAATTCATGGTTTAAAAAGTAGAGAATGACAGGCTTCATTTTTACTAATTGTCAGGCATCTTATGACCACTCTGCTGGGAAGAGGGGTGTTTCTAGCGTCTCCCTACTTTAAAATCTCAGTAGGTGTCAGTGACTGAACAAGGCTCTTGTCAGAGAAAACAACTGAAGTACATTTTTCAGGTCAGTACACGCTTGAATTAAGTGACTGCAGCTCCATCTTCTTTCTTACTGTAGTTCAATATGGCTGACATACCTCATAAGACCTAAACAATTTGCCACTGGTTTTCTGAATATTTAATATTTTATCACACTTTATGAGCACAGTCTATTACTATGTGCGAGTAACAGTACAAAATAGCAAGATATCATAAAAAAAATTTGGAGACAAATGCAATGCTTATTATTCTTCTCAAGCTTTTCCTCCATATTATGGCACATCACTGGTATCTGAATCATAAAGCTGCCCTCCTCTTATCTATCAGTACTTGATAAATGATAGGTAATTCCCACTTATGCTTGCTACTTTTCCACTAAGCCAAAAGAAAATCTTCACCATTGACCCTGACATATCCCCACAGTTCTGTGTACAGTTCTGCTCATCTTTTTCCACACTGAGCACAGCCATCAGAGATTGGAAGCACACTAGCTCCATCTGCTGAAACTGCTTCTGCAGGGCTTTACACAGACACACGGTTTAAATAGGAGATTTATTCACATCATCCGGCTGATATAGAGAGATGAGTTCTGAAAGCAGATAAGATTGCAATGAAAGTCCCTTTGTCAAAGCTGGCTCAATAAAAACATAATACATTAACAATGTTTCAAAATCTACTTCATAGAAATGCACTGTCTTGCACAGTAAAAATAAACAGCTTCATTTCAAAAATGAATCACTAATCTATCCATTTCCTGATTTCACTGTCCTCCATTTATTTCAACACTGTTATAATTACTGTGCAATTTTTAACCAGATTTAAAAGATTTTTAATCACAAAAGTTACCTTTTATTGTGGTCATGTAGGGGCAGGCTGAATTAAACTTTAATTCAGAAGATTGTGTCTTTTCTACATAGAATAGATTTCATGTCAAAATGAATACTTTTCTTGTTACTTATGAGAAATTTGTAAATCAACTGTAAAGGAAAAGTAAGTGACAATTTTTCACCTCCTAGCCCCACAAGAGAAAATGATATGAAGTACTGTTAGGATGGGAATTCTGCATAGAAATCACCGAAACTTGTATTTTTTGCAGTTAATATCAAGAAAAATTGGTGGGGGGGGGCGGGGTGGGAGTGGAGGGGGAGGACACCATAAGAAAATAAAAATATATAAAAAGTACACAAAATAAAGAATTCCTTCTTAGGAGGCCTCAGGTTGGTATGCTGCCACTGCTTTGTGTGACCCTGAATCCAGTTCAAGAGCTAGAGCACCAGAGATGAGGCAATTTTTCTGACTGGTAAGTCCTTACGGTTTGCAGAAATGTTAAACAATGATTGTTCCCCACTTTAAAGTACATTTTAAAACACCAAACGAAAAACTAGAATAGTTTAAATCCTAAAGAAAGGCTTCCAAGTGTCTCTAAATCACAGCATGAATCAACTGGAAGATACCTCAGTCAGGTAAAACAACCCTGCTAACATACTGTGTTCATGTGCAATTGTTAATGAAACAAGCTCTGTGGTAGTCTTTCTGTGGAGTTTAACAGAAGCCCCAAGATCTCTTTCAAGTGTGGAAAAACTTAGAGTTGTCCAGACCAGGAGGTTACTGGAGACTGCAAATCAGTCCTGGTCCTTGCTGTGGGTGTTCTGTACTCAAGTCCTGGCTAGCTTCTGCCCCCAAGGGCAGGAAGAAAGTTGGAAATGGATACAGACTTACAGTGGGGGAAAAAAATAAAAGGGACGACCACAAAGGCAAAGGAAATAGCATGTACACAAAAACTGAATAGGAAAGTTTCATATTAATTCTGAGCAACACACTCTTAACCACAGACTCTTTTGATGCAGATTTTTAAAGCTTTACCCTTGCTAAGGTACAGAAAATGCTTTGTTCTGGCATCATTTCACTAGTGCATCTGTGGACTCACAGAGGTTATTAATATTAAACACACCCCACATGTAGGATTGGCTTATTAGCTCCCGCTGTACTTACTCAGGCTTCTAATTATCAAGATCTGTGATTAGTGTAGTTTCTGTTAGCTGGGAAGGCTGTGTCCCACAAGATGTGATGAGAAATTTCTTTCTGTGGTTGATCTTCTCATCCAAGTTTTAAAAGTATCTGTTTGTAACCTTTTTTTGTTTGTTTTGTTTGTTGGGTTTTTGGTTTTGGGTTTTTTGGGGTTTTTTTGTTTTGGGGGTTTTTTAAGTGTGTTGTAGTGAAATGTTTGCTATCTATGAAGAAAAAGTCCAGAAGAAACTTTTTTACAGATATTAGCTTTTCTACCTCTGGGACTACATGTATACTTTGTCACACCCCAGCTGTTAATCTGGTGGAAAATCTAGGGCATTCAGTTACACACTTAGCATATTTTACTTAGCCATTGTGCTAATTCTAATACCAAGCAAGGTGCATCTGGGGTCGTGGTGAAGCTTCTCAGTAACCTCTGGGTATTTCCTTTCATGAATATCTCCTATTTAAGATAGAAGAAGATTCCACACATTGGGAGAGGGAGCAACTCCTGAAAACCCAATACAGGTCCCTTAGGCTTCAATGGAGGAAAAGG
Source organism: Entomyzon cyanotis (assembly GCA_024500445.1). Lineage (NCBI taxonomy): Eukaryota > Metazoa > Chordata > Aves > Passeriformes > Meliphagidae > Entomyzon > Entomyzon cyanotis. The sequence continues at coordinate 19,095,288 of JAKEPQ010001009.1, read as the reverse complement.
GACATAAAGGGAAAACAGAAGGAAAAATACCATCAACTATGAAAAAAAGAATGCAGTAAGTGCTTTAAATATTCCTTCTACAGCTAGAGTTTTCTGAGGTTCACATGTGATGTCCAAAGTATCTCCCACCTTCCATGTTCTCAAAGGTGACAGCAGTCTCACATCATTACCAAAGGGACAGATTTCACCCAGAAATGGGTTCTACCCGAAGGTGCAATGTAATTACACTGACATACTCCACAGCCTGCAGAGGTTACATCCATCCCACAGACCAGCAGGACAGCAAGCTGAGGGGTGAGAAAGCAGTTTTGTTCCTTTTCCACTTACGGGAAGATCCACATGAGTTTAGAAGCTCACAGCAGCACAGCCCTTTTTATGGGGTAATGGCCTTTCTTTGTCAGACTGAGAACAGGTACCTAATGAGTTAAATCAGCATTTAGGCTTGGCAGTACCTTAGCTGGGAAATAAGTGGTTGAAGTTAAATATATTTAAGACAAAAATGAACAAAAGCTTGGGATGAACAATAAAAAGAGAAAATAAAAACGAGGGGGAAGAGAGATTAGAGCACTAGGTAGGCTCTGTTGAGAGGAGTGATTTATTTTGTTTCTGCCCCTGCTTGTTTCCAGCAATGTTTGAGCTACATGTAGGTTACCATGCTGTAATGGGTTTGTTTGGTCTGCTTATTTAAGCAGAACAAGCTTTTGTCAGGTAAAAATAAACCTATCCAAGCAGTGTGGTCTAGATGTTCATTTTATGTTCTACTTTGAGCATTCTTTTATATTTCTCTATTGTGTACATTTATATCCTAGGCCTTACTAGGCATTTGTGTAGCCTTTATGTACTTGAAGTTTTCTGTATGATTGGTAGCATTTCTTTAGTAATGATATTTAAAGGCATAGTTTTTTAGGGAAGGAGGAGCAAGCTGTAGCCAGTCTGCCTCTGTCACCCCAAACTGATTAAAATTATGACTAATACATAAAAGTAAGAATTCTGCTGGAAACAAAATTGTGAGCCTTTTCCCAGAATATTATTTTTTGAGAAATATATAAAAATGGGTTTGTTTTAAGACTTATATTTTCAATATGGAGCAAAATCTTATTTAGAAGACCACTTGGTTCAACACCAGGCAGCAGTTTGGATAGTTTGGGAAATCAGTATCTGCAAAATGCATGTAAAAGAGGAAAAAAGTGATGGAATCAATAAAGCTCATAAGCAATCAATTTGCTGTGAATGAATAACCAAAGCTAAGGATCTTGGGGGAAAAAATTCATATCTATACCAAGGAGAACTAAAGTTTCTAAAAAGCAGTTTAAAATTATTATAAGAAAAAAATTGCTAGAAATTTAAGAAAAGAACAGCATAGCTAGTCATGATGTGGAAGAGAAAATGTATTTTCAAGTAATTTGTTGAGGGTTTTTCTTTAATGTTTCTCTTTTTTCTTGTTTTAGTATTTTCTGTTTCTACTCCAAGCATCATAGAATGCTTTTGTCCATTAACAACCAAAATGTTTATCCATAATAAATACATAAGTAAAACCATGGAGAGCAGAGGGACAATGGAGAAAAAAAAGTAAAAGCTGAATAGATTATCAGGATGAGTGAACTAAATTAGTATTTTAGTGAATACGAAAATAAACATCTAAGGTAGGTTTTAGTATTAGAAACCAAGGGCAGGCTTCAAAGGAATTAAGGACCTGGTACATACCCCTAATATAAAAACAACTCCACATAAGCACTTGTGATGCAGCACTAAAAAGAGCTGGCAGTCACTTGATACTTAAATTAGCAGTAGGTGTATGAGAAATGAATTTATTTTTAGCTATGCCAAGACTGACACTAATATTATGAAACTGTGTACTGTTTAAATGTCTGCATAGTAAAAAGGTAGCCAGGAAATCTCTAGATGAAAGAAACATAAATTATTTAAAGGCTGGAGAAATTGCCTTGCAGTAAGAGTTTGAGAGCCCAATCTGTTCAGCCCAAGAACAGGGGCTTGAGAAGTGGTTGATTACTGCTTGCAAGTGCCTTCACAGTAATAAATTATGTATTAAGAAGATGTTTAATATGGTAGGGTCATAATAAGAACATATGGACAGAAAGTAATGCCAGACACTTCTGGCATGATACTTTTCCAGCAATGAAGATGATTAGTCATTATAGGGAAATCCTAAGGGAAATGGTGAATTTTTAATTTTTTCCTGTCTTTGTATGAAGATTAAATGTCTCTCCTGGAGACATAAATTTGTTAAATGCAACCTGTTTGGTGTCAACTAGGTGAAAGAAAATTACTCAAGATTCCATAATGTCTATAAATCCTGGAGACCTTCTACACTAGGACAAGATGTGTGCATTGTCTCTAAGGCATAGATTCCTTCCTGTATTGCAAAAGCAGCTGTTTTCTATCCTGAAACTATTAAACTAAATGAAAGGATGTATATGGCTATACTCATCCTTCTTTAGGGATGTCCAAGAACACCCATTAATGCTAACAATTTACATGTAGTACCGATGAAGTATTTTGTGTTAGAGTGAAGCCCCCTTTTCCATTTCTGATTCTCTAACTCTCACTGTTTACCATACCAGAACAAGTTTTATAAGTTATTATATCACAAACTTTCAGTCTGGAGTTTCAGTAAGCCCTGAACCTCAACAGATGGAGAGAGATCATAAAAAATAAAATATCTTCATTGCTAGTTACATGATTTTTACAGGGAGTTAGCAATTCTCCCTATTAACTGTCATTTTTACATGTGCACTTTTTGTCTGTGAGTTTCTTTTGTTTCACAGTGGAGGCATGCTCTAGGATTGCTGCAAAGACCAGGAACTATTCTGCTCCCTCAAGACCTCTGGGTTCTGAATATGAAGAAGTTAGCACTATTCATTTGCATTTTCAAGTAACCCAGAGTGACAGTAGAAAGTCTTGATTGATTGTTTATAATCAGTCTTCAAATGCTGATCTTCACATCTTGTAACCAATGGAATAAGGGTTATAAAATTCATTTCCAGCATGGATTCTGTGTTAATGGACAACATTCTCTAACACACTCCAGTGAATTCCATGAGAAGTATCTTCACGGTGTCTTTGGCAATGCACAAGCTTACACAGACAAGAAATGCTGTTGTTGAGCTCAATATGAGGCAGCTGATACTAATAAGAACAATCAGCTTCCTTCAGAACACTGTTGGCAAAAATTCAAGTACATGACTTGGAGAAAGGAAGGACAAAACTAGAAGGCTGTTTCTCTGACAATAAGAGGAAGAACATAAATCTTCTGCTGTGACATTTGCTCTTTAATTGGTGCAGTGTTCAACCCATTTCCATCCATGTGAAAGAGACAGAATATACAGACCAGCTTGCAAAGAGCAGAGTACCACTGGTGTCTTTCCTGAACTCTGTGAAGAATTTAAAGAATGTTCTGTATGTGGACTGGGTTATAGTATATCTGATTTTGGTAGATATAAGGGGAGCAGGAGAGTCTAAGGAAGGAAAGTAAGCAGACTCATCTAGATGAGAGTACTAAGGCCCTGAAAATAGTGGTCATAAAGCTGTACAGCTAAAGAAAGAATGTATTTTGAAAATTGCTTGGAGAAGGGGAGACTGAGTCAGGTATAAAGCTATGTTCTTCCCAGAAAAAGGGACAAAAAATCCTGAGTGTGTAATTTTGAAAGGAAAACATTAGAGTGCTCTGGAGATATGGGACGTTGTGAATATACAGAACAGTCTCTTTTTAAAGGCTTGCTAGTATGAAGTGTTGGTGCTCTGGCTCAGTTAACTGAAAAAGATGATTTTTTTATTTTTCCTTGCATGCATAAAACAAGAAAGTAGCTGCTTGGGGGGAAACCAGTGCATTCCTATTTCTGCCTGCTGCAAGCAAAGCTTCATTGGCTAATTGGGCTTCTGAGGATGTGAAACACACCAGTGGGAAATTACACTTCGACAATCATGCTGTAGGAACACAGCCAGCCCTGGAACATCTGTCTTTTCCCAAATTTTGCCGAAGCCAATTAAAATGCCTCATAACCAGCTGGTCCCAATGTGACCACACACTGACTCAGTCAATGCAAGCTGATCATTTTGTGCTGGGAAAAGGCAGTTTTGATTTCCAGCCCTCTTACACAATATCAGTCCTGCTCACGTGGACTTCCTTCACTGAAATACCATTGCCTCCAGTGTAACCCCAAAGCTGAGCTCAAATTGTCTTCAGTCTTCCTTTGCGCTTCACTGTGTGATCCAGATAACTTACTGCACACAGCCAAAAACACCTGGCCCTCTCTGTGTTGCAGTTATGGTTGTCATATTGCTGTCAGTGTCTCCCAGAAAATGCTAGACTGGAAGTGCTTTCCCAGTGCTCAGCGCCAACAAAAACTTGATTTTAAAATCAGTCCCTGGCACGTGAGCCCTCCTACTCATGAAAACAAGGGCTGGACTGACAGACCATTGCCTAAACACCATTTTTCACTTCAGGTGCCTTTCTCTGGTATTTTTGTGGGTTTCTGCTGGTTAAGTCATTTGTGCTTTGACTTGCTGTCTTTTCAAAGGCATGCAAAGGTGCTGCCTGTCATTTTATTTCCTAGCAGACAGCAAAATAATCAGTATAATGGCTCTGTTGTCTTTCTGCTCCCATGTATCAATCAATTAAGATTATACAGTACAGATAATTTTCTAGTACAGTAATATTCAATAAGGTCATAGTCTTACATTGATGAAGTTGTTAACAAAAATGCAAGTGAATTATAGTCTGGCAAGTGATGAATATTAAAGGTAAAATGTCCTCCAAGTGATCCCTAAGGTCCAGCAGGTTTTTACACCCCAGGTTTACTTTACTCAGTGGTGTTTAAGTGGGAATTACAGGAACCCAGTATGCCATACAGCACTTCTTATCTCCCATTTGAAGGGCTGTGCCTGGTCAGAGCAGGGTTTCCTCCATCAGGAGGAAGAAAAGAAAAGAAAAGAAAAGAAAAGAAAAGAAAAAGAAAAGAAAAGAAAAGAAAAGAAAAGAAAAGAAAAGAAAAGAAAAGAAAAGAAAAGAAAAGAAAAGAAAAGAAAAGAAAAGAAAAGAGAAAGCAACACTGGTTTGAAATTAGGAACTGAAATAGCTTTTTTTGTTCCATATTGGAGAGCCTAAAATCTTTTTATGCCTCAAGCTGAGTAATTGCCATTTAAACATTTACCTGATATGAATTTATCTTCATCACCAAATGAAAATTGTAGTAGCAGGATTTGTTTTTACAGAGGGAAAATAAAAATTACCATAAATAAGTTATTCCATACAAGCACATTTTATTTTACCTTTTCATCTGTGGTTCATAATATCATCAGTGATCAACATATTTTCACACTTTCTCTGTTTACAATAATTATTTTTATATAGAGACAGTTCTACCTTGATAATTTCATACGTGAGATCATCAACTTCTTTATAATCTACCTCTTGCCAGAATACATAAATGCCCTGTAAGAATAATGTATAAGTTTGGATCTGTTTCAGAGCCAAGTCTGGAGGCAAAATAATCTCTGGCTTACAAAGACATGATCAGTCTTGTTTATTGAACTCCTAGAGGTGCTGTAAGACCTCAGAAAAATTATAAACTCATATAAATACAACATTATTTGTGAATATTCTAGTTATTTATTGTACTTTCTCCAATAAATGTATTTAACATAAAATTTAAGGGATGATTCAGTGCCCTAAACATGCCCTAGAGCATGCACTCTAAATATGAGCAAAATGATGCATATCAAAATATCAAAGGGAAGGTTTAAAGGGGTCCATAAGGTTGCTCCTGGTGTAAATTTTTTGTTTATATCTGTGTTTACATATAGATGCTATATCAATAGTATATACATTTTTTATATGAATTTACGTATTTGCCTATAGTTAACATTCCCATGACCTACTTAAGATATCTTGAGACATGGTTTCATTTTGGAAAAAATTATATGCATAGATTTACAGTTTTCCAAACACTCTTACATTTTTAAACTTGTTTATATCATCCAAATATTCACAAGCATTTTAAAAAATTATTTTAGTGCATTTTTGATAGCTTAAATGTAGTAATATTTTCATGGCTCAGAAGAGAAAACACCACAGCAACAATTTAGTTCTTTGTTTCTCTGGGTTGACTCACTGCAGAAGACTATTTCTTTGAAGCAGATTCTTTTAAGCTATGGTTTAAAGATATTAGAGCAAAAGTAGTTCCCTTTTGTATCTGTTCATTATTTATCCCTTTAATCTCAGCCCAGGGTGTCTCTCTTTCCGTGTAACTGCTTGTGAATGAAGGTCCTCAGCTACTGCTAATGCTCACCAGACTTCTCCTTGTCCAGCAGTAATGTTGTTTGGATTGTCTCTGTGTAATTTATTTTTTGTGAAAAAGAGCAGCCCTTTTCCACAGGCAGCTAATTATTCTTGAGACAACATCAAACCACTGTTCCAGAGCTGGAGGCTTTGTCCTCCACTTTTAACCTCACACTGTCCTGAAGATTTTGGCAACTACAGAGATTCTCTTTCTTATACAAACAGAAATTTTTTCTCTTATATTACTGTGCCTTTTTTCTTATGATTCATTTCTGATCAAAGTGACACAAGCTTTCTCAGTAACAGAATAGGGAAGCAGGGAATTGTGCTGCCAGCGGAGAAAGCAGCAGGCAAGTAAACAGATCTTTCCGTCTTACATCACGGTACACAGATTTAGCCCTCAAGAAGCAAGACCAGCTTTGGGAAAAGCAATGACAATTTTGCCATCATGATAAAAGAGAGCTTGAGGATAAGCTTACAGAGCTGAATTCCTTGGGACAGAATCCTCTGGGACTGCAGAAAACACTCTCAAACAACCAGCAAGTTCAGCCAGTTTGTTGCGGATTTTTTGCTCTTGTGCATTTTTTATTGTCAGAAAAGACAACAATATAACAGAAGTGTACTGTAACACTGTGTAACAACATGTCCGTGGCGTCACTAGTTGTCTCCATGTGACCACAAATTTTGCCCAACCTGTGAACAATATAGTCATTAAGGAGTTTTCTAACTATTTTGAATTGCTTCTGGTATCTTGTAAAACCGCTGACAATAAAATGTTTTCAGGAAAGAAGTTCACTAATAATATACAACATTTCCCACATGGACTTCTACCTACTCTGCTGGCTTCTCATTTACAGCAATATTAGGAAGAACATTTTCCTCTGCTGTCCTCCAGGTGCTGTTTTCATCCAAGTTGTGATATCACTGTTTTCTTGTATATTGTTGGCAATATTTCTACTAATCCCTGTGGTTCACTGCCAGCACTACAAACCATGTACTTCGTGCTTCCAGAAATGGCTGTTGTCGTGATGTGAAAGTTCCTAGCACAAACCATACGAAGGAGTTTTTGACTGTATCTCCACCTACACATGATTTTGTGCTTTCCAAGTGAGGAAAATCAAACATGAGGCACTCATAAGAAATGGTGCATGTTTAAAAGAGGCATTAAGCTCCATACTGCCAAAGACAGGTTCTTTCCTATCCTTTGTCTACCCTAATGGCTCAGAACAGTGGTAAGAAAGCAAAGGGGAGCACTTCAGTTCTCTCACACCCTCACTTTGGACCTTTCTGAAAGGTGCTTCAAGAGGTGCTCAAGCCAAAGGCACTCAACAGCTCTGCCAATAAGCCTGGATTTGCCAAACAAAACTAAAGAGGTGAGAAGAGTAGAGCAGCTTCAGCTTTGAGCTTTTAGAGTTTATTAGATGAGGGGTTTATTATTTTTCACTTTCTTCAAGCCTCTAAACTCGTGTGATATATTCCAAATAATAATTTTAATTCTAACATGAAATCTCATCTTTTGGAATCAGTATAGATATGTTCTCCTTTTTCCTGTGAATAACCAATCTCTTGTATTGCCCTACTAGTAAAATCCTGTCTATTTGCTTTTTATTATTCTGTAGTTCAAAGTGAGAAAAAGCAGACTTTGCTTGTAACACCTACTTATTTCACAATGTTTCAAGGATTTAACAATAGACAAATTATTTATCTTCATTCCCCAAATCTTACTATGCTATCCCCAAGGATGGAAAACCAGCCAAATCCCCAATATATTATAAAACATTCTTTTTGATTTCCAGGTCTGTAATAAAGGTGTGCCAAAGTTGACAAGGTATTTTACAAACTGAGACCAGCATTAGCTGTTTGGTTTTGGGTTTTTTTGACAGTCAATATTTTATTTTCCTTCCACAGACATCATGAGTTGTTGATGTAATGGCTCCAATGCGTGTCGTATAGCAGAGGTTACATAGTTCCCCTGTGTCAAATTTCAGATTGATATTCTGGGTAATGTAATAGACCAGGCCTGCTGTCAGTTCAGGTGCTGTGGCCATGTAGACAAGAGGTGTGAAAGATTTAAGCAGAAAGTATTTTCTTTTGAGAAAAATATATAAACATTTAAGGACAAATAATGATGCTAAGACTATTTGCATGGCTTTGGCATCTGAGCTATGGCACTGGATTGCCAGGAACCCTCACTAAGGGGATTTCTTCCACCACATCATTAAAATTCCGCCAGCTCATCTAACTTGTGATCTCTTGTGATATATGATATGCACTTAAATCATGAGCTTAGGGCAGCTGAAATTAGAGCAAGCAACCCCCTAGATTAAGGGAGGTGGAACTGCCATCTACTTTTCATCAGGAATTTAAAATCCAAAGGAAATCATCATCCTTACAAAACAGGAATGATTTCACTGCCTGTTCTGTCCTGCTCATCACACTTCTCATTTGCAGAAATCTTCATCTTATTTATATCATTTATATACTTATACCATTTAGCATGACTAGAAACATGCAATGACAACTCTTGGCTAATCCTTGTTTCTCAAAGATACCTCTACTTTCCCTAGAATTAAATAACACTTCTGCCCCTTTGGTTGTAATACCAATTACTTTAGGATTGCTTTAAAAGCCTTTCCACATCACTTGTGCCATGCCACAATTTCTACTGCATTCAATCCTGAAGATGTGTGATCTCTGCATGACTTCTGCGTGCAGGCTGTCATTTTCCAGCAATATTTTTCAGGATTCCATGACCTTTCCCCATGAAGTAAAAATAGACTGACAAATTACTACTTCCAGATCAAGTAACTTTGAAGACATCTAAGCAACATTTCTGCCCAGTCTCTGTCTTATCTATAGCTATTACTGTGTACAATCTCAAACCCTTTGTCTTGTTAAAGAACTCAGTGCTGCCAAAAATCTATCCTAAAACTGTATTTCCAAGTTCAGTTGCTGTAAATCTCCCAAAATAATACAAAGTTTGCAGCAGAAGGTACAATGCTAAAATTATAAACTTGCTAGAAACTCAATAAATGCTGCATGCTATAACTTAACTACAGTATCATGTATCATAATTTTTTTCCTGTTCCAAGTATCACAGTCTCACTGACTTTTCTGGTTTGCCTAACAGACTACTTCTAGTTTAGGACTATTCTACACAGCCCTTTTTCTCCCCAGAAACAAAAAAATATACATAAATTAAGTTATATTAAGGAGAAAGGTCACGGATTCTTGTGTATCTATTATTTCTTTGTACAGGATGGTGACTTGTTCCAATATCATAGGACAGAAAAAAAAAAACCAAACAGTAACATAATTTCACAGCAGGAACATTCACAGTTAGTATTAGAATGCAAGTCAACTTCATTGGTTTTTTATTACAGGCAACATGAGACCACGGCGTCATCAGAGATGTGACTTTTTTTGTGAAGTTGCACATCAAAGCTACTTAAATGCCATTTTGGGCAATGCTCCTAGTTTCAAGGAGCATTTACCATGATCACTGACTCTGGACAGCAATTTCCTTTTGTTATATGGTTCTGATAGATTTAACCAGGTTAATTTTCCCTTTTATTAAAAAAATGAATTCATTCTAATGGAAAGAAAATAATTCCTCCTCATTAACACTAGGAGACTGTGATGCTAGTAATGCTTTGCACCAAAAAAACCTTTTCACTATTCAAATCATCAGGAATTTAACTGTTACATAATGTAACTTTTATACAGGACACAAATTTTTTTTCTTATTTAATTATCTTAGGTGGATTACTGACACAGTAGAAATTAGAAACAAATCAAGGCTGCCTGAAGCGAACTGGTCAAGAAGCCAATGCCTGATTTAACTTTCACCATGTGCTTCAGAGAGATACTATTCAGAGTAGCAAGATTGACTTGGAATGTCTGGAAGTTGCCTTCCAGAACAAAAAATATTCCAGCAAACAACAAATTAGACACGATCTCATATTTTCATGTAATTCCCTACCCAAGGATTAGTGAGTCTGATGTTATCCTGGTCCAGCACAGACCAGAAAGGTTGTCATTTCTTTATATTTTCTCTCAAAAAGGGCAAACCCAGGTCTCTGTGAAAAACTCAAGGTTCTTTGGTATAAAAGAAAGAAAATTACTGAAGAATATCCATAATAGAAATAAAACCTAAAAACTTAGCAGACACAGTAAAATGTAGGAAGGAGGCTTCCAGAACTTTAGAGCTGCAAGGTCTGTGTAAGACACTGTTGGGTTGAGGCTCTGAGAACACACAGGAAGAGAAAGCATTCAATTTGTCATTGAGATGAGATAAACATGGGCAAGAGAAAAGAAAGGTTGTGAAGAGTCTGTCCTTTGTGCAGTGACTGAAAAGCTGTAAAACTACCAGATAAATATATGGAAAATGTTTGAAATGGCATGATTTTATTATTATTAAATGACTGATGTGAACATATGCATTTGTGGAGGGACTTTCATTTGTGGTTATTTTAAAGATATATGAAAAAAATAGCTGAATACAGAGCTCCAGTTTGTTATGGACAAGCATATTTTTCTTTTTAATTTTACTTTACAGGTTAAATTTCAGTAATTTAAGAGCTGAATTGGTATAATCTCTTTCATCTGTAAGAATTGGCATTTAAACATTTACCAGGTGGAGTGTTATTGGAGAGCACTAGAGGTGAATAAGTAGCTGAATATGGGACATTGTGAGAAGGATTGTCCTACAGTGTCCCTGAATGCATATGGTCCAGGATAAATCACTCTAACTGTTCTTGCAGCATATAAAATAATTACTAGACATCTTTTAATTAATAAGTATAAACACTGCTACTGATTAAATATATTTTTGTATAGATAAAAATGTTCCTCTTCATACTTCTTTCTTAAATGATTACTGAGAAAAGGAAGCTGAAGATATCCAAGCCCTCATTCTAAACAGAATACTTCTGATTGTAATTTATTTTCTTTTGATTTTCAAATGGGAATGGAAGTGTTTGTTTCTTATTTGAAGTTCTTGTATGAGCTGTAGGTCCACACACTTATGAGTAGGAATTTCTAAGCTTAAAATTGATAATATAAAGTAAAATGCTAAAAGAAGATATTTCAAAACTGTAACAAAAAATCATAGTAATCATGTTTGGGTTGAGTAACATGGCAGGTAGCTGAGTTTATTTTGTGAAACACAGAAGCCTTATCTAAGATCTGTCACATGTTCCTAGTTATGGCACAGATTTTGGCCAATTCATGGAGGCACATTAGGAGAGGTGCCAATATGTGCTGCAGCATCCAAAACTCACTGTCTGTGTCATACCAGGTGTATTGGTTTGAAAACAAACCAGTGGGAGATCACAAGTCAAGATTGAAATTAAAAATAAGTGAAATAATACAAGGAAAAGCACTGACAAAGTCAGATACAACCTAACACCCTGTTAGGGTGGTAGTAGCAGTCCAACTGAAGTAGTCCAGTTGAAGCGGTGATCCTGTGAAGGTCCAGTCTCCAGCTGAAGATCCAGTGGTAGCTCTTGTCCTCTGGGAACCCAGTAGACCAGGCTAGCTCAGGCAGTTCCAAGGCCAGGTTATATCCAGGTGGGAACACCTGGCTCCTCCCTCCTGGGCAAAGCATCCCACAATGGGATGAGATAAGTCCATGAGTCACACGGTGGGTCCCTGATGGCCCATTGCCTGTCATCCGGGTGGGTCGTTAGCAGGTGATAGCAGCTAACGGGCCACAGCTGGTGGTAATAGAATACTTAAACACATCTATATTGCAACCTAGGACACCAGGTGGGCTTGCAGAAGGCACAGTTGCATGCAGGGCATGACTCAATATCCACAACCTGTGCTGAAGTGCTGCCGTCTCCCACCAAGCCTCGCACAGGACAAAAACTGCTAATGGAGAATGTGCACTGGTCTGCTCCACTGAAATCTGGAGCAGCCCATAAGTATTATGCCAGGAAAGGGTTCTTCCAAACATTGCTCTGGGCCCACTTCTGAAAATTTTGCAATAAAAATGAGAATGGCACATGGCACTGTGAGAGTAGCAAAACAAATTGCTGAGTACAATGAGACAAACATTCAAGTTATTTTCTTCTGAAACAAAGGAATAAAAATGGGGCTTTACTATTCTAAGTTTTGGTTTTAGCTATGTGGGGATTTAGGCAATAGCCAGTGTCACTTGTGGAAAACATAATGCTTTCATTTTTTCCAAATTTTCCTTCCAATGAAAGCAAACATTATGAACAGATTGCACATATAACAAGTTCTAGAACAAAAGTGCATGAGAGTAGGAAGCTAAAATGTAGGTAGTTAATAAATCTTTATTTGGTTGATTTCATTTAATAGCAAAATGCATAAACTATTTCATCCCTGAAGGGTGGTAGATTTTTTTCCCCCTAACTAGATTAAGTATCCAGCTAACACATGTGTCATCATTAAGTTCTTTCTCCTGCAATTAGGATAATAGTTGTCCCTCATGGACAAGATACATTTTCTAGGATTTGGTCAATAGAAAAAGCATGGAAAAATTTTTCTAGTTCTGTGTGAAATGTCAAAATATTGGCAGTCAGATTCAATTACAACTTACAGGAGAAAAAAGCTATCACAAGCACAATGCTCAAAATTGAAAAATTTTCAAAAAAATGAAAAGACAACCTCTATTATTAGGAAATGTAAATCCTTGCTTCTGCAGACACAGTCTGATCCTTTTGAATTATCACTTAAAACACTCAGAATATAATCTCTGCTGAAGATACTAATAGTAATTTAATGTCATAGAATCAAATACTGATAAAGGTTTAAAAAGTTACCAAACTTGCTACTAGCATGTCAGAATTGACACCTATCCCTAATGAGCAGTGATGACATGGAGAATTTGCTGTTTCTTGTTAGGAACTAATTTACAACAGAAAGTTCAAATTTTTTATGTACTTTGCAACACATTTGATTTTTATACACAATCAGATTTTAAAAGTTAAAGCAGATGTTATATCTATGCTTAATATTTTAATTATTTCTAGATATCTAATAACATCAATGGAAGAAGGAAAGAAACTAAGTTAGAGACAGTTTTTCCGGTATAAAGTTTCTGGAAAAACTTTATACTTAAAAAGATAAATACTTCAAAGAAAAAAATTTTAGGCATAGAAGACTTAGTGTATTCCAATTTCTGCCTGATAGCACCTACATTAATCTGGGCATCAGTAAAAATTGGTTTTACCTGAAGATTCAGATTCTGTGCCTCTGAGGCAAGCTAGGATGTTAAAACAGGGATGTTTAATCTGATTTACCATTCAGAATTGTTGTGCTGATCTTCTCTGTTTATGAAATACTTTCAGATTCACAGCCAAGTATTCCTTTATCAGTTTGTAATTATTACTGTCATTATCAATATGAAATGCCATGTTAGGAAAAAAGTGCTTTGGGGATTTAGTATAACTGTTGAAAAAAACAAAGCTCACTCTGAAGTTAAGCTGAAAAGATATTGTCTGCTTTGGCTTATGTTGTTTCTCTGTTGGTGTATTGGATGAAGATAGCTGGTTGCAGTAGGTTAATAGCCCCTCTTGAGGTGGCTGGCAGGAATGTGAAGGACAAAGGTGACACCAGCTGAGGATTTAGGAGAGAAGGGTGGGAAAAACTACCTCTATTAATCAGGGTGGATAAACTGTTTGAAGGAGAGAGGATGCAATGAGTGATCTGGGATCAAATTCTAAAATCAAGTTATGATATAGCAAGGTATTGTGGGCCATAATTCACAGTACAGCAAAGACAAATGGTAGAAAATGTCCAACAGAGGACAATAGGATTTGTGAGTAGCCCCTGAGGCTATAAATCACACTGTAAACAGATATACCAAGTTGGCTGAAGGTAAGCATAAAGTGTGGCATGACAAATTTGGCACTATTGAACATACTATGCTCTGCAAGAAGTATAGGCTGCAATAGGAAAGACTTATTGCCATCATAGACCTGATAAAGGAGTGGAGAATAAATGCAGAAAAATATTACAGGTTTTTTCAAACCATATTGCTCATGAAGTATGTCCTAGACAATTAGATTTTGTGGCTATAAAAAGAGGAGAGGTTTTATTGTTTACTCTTCTTTGATACAGGATGTGTACATTTGGTTGAGAACATGAGAAAAGTCTGGCAAATTTAGGATCATTGTGTTCTAAACTGATAAAAGAACATGGGGTGCAGAAAAAGGCAGCACAGCACCAGCTGTCTCAGAGCACTGTGGGCACTGTTGGGGATATCACAAGAGTACAACATGGAATAGTGAGGAGCCCTGCCGGGAAACTGCATCCTGCAGAAAACACATTAATGGATCTCTCTAAACCACTGAGGAAGAGCATTACAGACTAAACTTTCTGATGAGTTTGTCTGCTAATCTTGCTTTGGTTGTTCTGGCTTTTCCTGAGAGAAACCTAAATGATGGAGGGAATAATAAGGGTAATAATATTCTGCTTATGTTTAAAAGTAAAGTTCTGATGCTTGACAGTGTTCTAGTAAATCTTACTCTGTGATTATGTTGGAAAGCAAAACTTATAAGCATCAGCTATTACCATCAAGCTGTAATGAGAGGCAGCATGATTTTCTTATAATGCTAAAAGCAATGATTGCAATATCTCAAACGTAAGAGTAATGATGATGACTGTTTATTATATTTGTGCTTATACTTAACAAAAAAAAATGACAGGTTTTTACTGAATCCTTTAATTTTGCAGGCTGAAGTATTGATCTTGTGTTTTGTCTGTCTGATTAGGTCCCTGAGGCAATATAAGGCATTCATTGCCTGTGCAGGTTTCTTGATGCATAAGGATTAAATACATCGTCCCACAGGTTTGGAGGATTTCTGCTGGAGTGCAATATCTCTGTCCTACTGTATGCTTTTACCACATGTCATATGATAGGGAAATTTAATGTGCAAATGAAATTTGAGGGCAAGACAGTGTTCTAGATGTTCTTCAAAAACTCAGATGTTGGCTCAAACCAGGGACAGAGTCCCAAACAAATAATATAATGTTGGTACTGGGAGTTAGCTCAGAGAGGATTCATATTCAGATGATGTTTTGTAGATTTGTCATCCTCATTCATTTATAATTTACCTGACTTGAAATCAGAGGGAATTTTTCCCATATTTGACAGACAAGAATGCATCCACCAGATTAAATATTTATAAAGTAAAATAGCCATTTCTAAGTGGTAAGCTGATGAGTGTTCACATTTAAATGATGACATTTGATGAATTTTTATTGATCATTATTTGCCTACTTTGAACAGATCATAATCAATAATCAGTATAGTAACCTCTACTATTTTCTGACTGGTCATGTAACTTCTGACTGGTCATATAACTATTGCTTGTTTTGTGTTGTCACAACAAGCTTTTTCTCCAGATGAAAATATAACTATGTCAGCTGGCAAAGGGCACTACCCTGCAGCATATTCTTTTATATATATTTCAAAATTTCAGGCCACTAAAAGATAATTATGTTTGTTGAACTTAATTTCTGATTGTTGGGAGAGAGGAGAATCTTTTGAATAAACCTTTGTTTTCAATACGATAATTTTTCCACCAGTGGCAAAAATATGATGCCTCTAAGAGACACGAGCAGTATATTTCTTATTGCAGTGTGGCTTTTCTTGAGTGGAAAACTTATTAGTTTCCATAAATCTTTTAACTCATTTGAAACCAATTTTTCAAAATAGAGATGATAAGCTGAAGAAGCTTAAACTGAAAGTGCTTTTTCACAGTCATTTTCTTGTAAAGCAATTATTTCCTGATTCACTATCCCTAAGCAAATTAATTCTAGAAGAAAGAAAAATTGGATTAAACATAATGATTTAATTCTAATAATTTTTACTTTTCAAGTTTTGGATTACAATGTCCTTTACTATCATCTCTAAATTATTTAAAGTAAGCTAAGCAATCTTAATTCTTCTCCTTACTAAATTATTTACGGCATAAATGTTTCCTGTTGAATGCTTTTGTGGTGAAGTAATGTATCTCAGGCTAAGATAACAAAATTCATTTTAATGCAATTATACAATACCATTAGCTAGGCAAAAATACCTGAAGTGTCTTCCATTATGTATTTACTCATGAAAATCATGAAACTCAGCTCAGTAATATTCATTTCTTATTTTCATTAATAAAACCCCAAAATTCTCAAGAATTTCCTGTTACTTCTTTCACAGGACACTGAAGTCAAAAGTAGCAAGTTTTCTTACAAAGCATGTTTACTTACAGCTGAATTAACTTCTCTTATCTCAAGACCTATCAGATCCTTTTCATTCATTATTATGGGTTCACAGGTATAGGAGAAATAAATCACAGAGTGAGTGAGCATCTTGGAGGGCTTCAAGACACACCACATTCTTACTTTTAAAGAGGAATGTATACTATATACAATATAGCATTAATTACATAATTCTGTATTTCACATCATTTTGCTCGTAAAGTGAAGATTAGCTAGACCCAGTTGATTAGGAATTTAAATCAGTAGGATGGTTCTCATTGATTTGAGAGGACCATGTTCGAGGTCAGAAAACTTCAGAATTATGGAGGTCAGTACAATCTATGTCTGAAGCAGTTTTTAGCTTGAAATAAAAGGCCAAGCTTCTCTTTGCAACACTGCCTGCAGAAACTCTCACCATTCTGAATTTATACAAAATATTTTATTACAGTAGGCTGTTGACACATAAGACAGTCTATCTGGTTTAGGTATCTTTAGGAAGAATATATCAAGGAAACAAAGAGTTTGAATGGAAATCAATTCCCAGATGCACTATTTCTTATTGAAAATGCCCAGATTTTTTCCCACAGAAAATTAATGCCCATTGGTGTGTTAAAAGAGCAAATTACTCCCCAACAGAACAAACCCAAATATGTTTATTAAATAACGCAATATTAAACAAAATTCATAATTTCTAGTATTTTAGTGCAAGTGAGAAGCACATTACACTGAAATGACCCATTACAAAGAAGAAAGAAAGTGAGGAGAATGAACACCCTGCTTTATGTGGTACTCACCTATTTCGAGTAAGAAATTTTCTTACCCTCTACTCCTGGGACAGCAAAATTCCCTGTGGAGTTAAAGAACAGTCTTATGCTCAGATATGTAGTCCACTGGAAAGAGTGCTGCAAGCTATTTGACTGAGAACTCCAAACCATTCTCTTTCTTAGGCTCAAAAAGACTTTTGCAAAGGAACAGGCTAAAGATTACCTTTGTCTCATACTAGCTCTCATATATCCCAATATTCTGAGCTGTCAGGCAGAGAACATTTACTTGGATCTTTACTTCAGCCTTGTCATGAGAGCCAGAAACAAGAGAAGCAGAGCTTGATGCATTTAGAAATATAAAATTTCCTGTACAAAGATACAGTTGGATGAGTCTTATTTGTTACACCAGAGGAGATGGCTGCTGACTCCTAGGAAGTAAAGATGCACTAATGGTGTAAATCAGAACAGAGCTACATACCTCATTTTATTTTAGACTCACTTAAACACTATATTTCTGGCTGCTTGATACATCTCTTAAACTAGGACCCATAATATCCCTCAGCTGCCTCCTGGGCTTGCCTTAGTAATGTTGTCATTCTGTCACACTTAGTGTTTCTAGGGTGGCAGGGGAGAGCTGAGAAGCCAGACCCAAAACCCTAGCAAAGCTTGTAAACAATACATTAAAAATATCTCCTTAAAAAAAAAAAAAAAAAAAAAAAAAAAAAAAAGTTTTGTTGGTCATTCAGGCTGTTATAAGAAAAATATAGCTGGTGAGAAAAAGCTAGTCATTCAGTTGATGAGAGAGGAGAAAACATCTTTTTCTAGTACATTGACAAATATACAGTGCCTGAAGAATGCTGTATTTGTCAGAATTAGGTGTCCTGTGTTTTATTCTTTTATATTCTAGTCTCCCATAAAAATCCTCCAGGAAAAAAAATATTTTGAAAATCTTGACATTTTGCTATCATCATTTCTCCTTCTAAACAGAAAACTAAGGAAGTTTTGCCATATCTTTGCTCATTGGCATTAAGTGACTCTGAAGGGTTAGAGGCTTAACTAGGACAGTCACTCTAAGTTTCTTTCATGGCCCCTGGAGATAAATCAGGAACGAAACTGAATTTAGTGCATTTGTCTCATTCTGAAGATAAGTAATTTTCTGATTGCCTGATTGGCAAGAAATCCAGCCTCAAACCATTCTTCCAGGTCAATGAATAAACTTTGTTTTCAGTGAAACTGAAAATGTTTAGTATACAACAAACTTGACGGTTTGACAAGTCATAGTAACTTGGTCATGTGGTGCTTCAGTGGGTGAGTGGTGATATGGACCATCTCATCAAGCAATATGACTTCTCAAGGGTGAAGACTGTGCAATTACAGTACCACAAATACACTGGCATTTTCTTCACTAGTAATTTCACTCAAGGACGAATTTGATTATGCCATCTTGAGATCAGTATTCACTACTGGGAATGTTCTCACTCTCTAGATCCACAGCAAGTTGAAAACTAAAAGAGTCTGTTTTCATGCTTCAGAAATGATGATGTTCTAATCATCAGTATTCTGCTTTATGTTACCTTTCACTCCGTATCATACCAGCCTGGACTGCAATATTAGCCAGAAATAGAAGGTACAAGACTATTAAATAAAAGAGGGGTAATGTATTTTCTTTCTTTTCTTCTTACCCATGCAGTAAAAAAGTAACCACATCTGCAATTCAGAGTTTTATAGCTTGGGTGCTGCTAAGCATTATGGACAGCCTCTGTATAAAATTTAATCTCTCTCATGTTATGCCGAAGATCCAGACACTTCCTCTGAGCCTTGATGTAGAAGCTGTAGGAGCAGTGGGATCTAACAAGCACTTTCAAGCCTGCACATTCAATGTGTCATAGAATATGCATAAGTCCCTTAGATTCAAATCTTCAAAAAGATAAGTAAGCTCAACTTGTCCAACTCTTCAGCACCAGCTATCACCTCTAGACACAGTAAGTGGAAGAAATGGGGAGGAAAGGTGGCTGATGATTCAGGTGAGGAAAATAAGGCATCAGAAAAACAAATTCATTCAGACAGGGCTTTTTTTGCAAACTGTGTTATGTGGAGCTGTGGCTACCCTGGTTTATACCACAGCTGTGCTGTGCGCAAAACACCGAAAGAATACCTGAGTTTTCCATCCTAGAGAAATTAAGAATGGTTATATGGGAAAGCAGGAAGGAAAATGTGGTACCCAACCAGAATAAGCAACATCTAGTAAAGCCAGCTACACTTACCTAAACCACAGTCAGCAGAGCTTTACAAAGAATGAAGCAAGAAGTATAAAGTAACATGGTTTAACACTTGCTAAAGCAGTTTGCCAGGGAAGCCTTTTCTGGCCAACACCAATTTCAACAAGGTGCTTTCTACTACCTTTCTACTACTTGTGCCAGTACAGGCTGGCAGCAGGAATGTGAGGCAGATGTGCAATATCAAAATGAGCAGATGGCGGTGGCTTGCTAAAGTTACCCTGTTAAAAAGTATTCTGTGGAAGTGTGTGAATGATAATGCATTTCCAAACTGGAGTACATTCAGTGTGGAGAGCCCACAGTCCATTGAGACTAATCACACACGAATTCTCTTGTGATTGTGTTGGGGAAACCCACCAAAAATGGCAAAGGTAAATACAGTACTGGAGTTGCCTGGGCCTTCCTGGAGAGCAGATGCCCTGAAACTCTCATGCCAGGCTAGTGATCAAAGCACAACCGTTACTGAGATGAAAAAGCTGAAATCTCATCCTCAATTACTTTATATGCAATTTATGAAGCTGTCAGGTGTTCTCACTGAATCAATAAAAGGTCTACTGTTATATATAGAACCCTAAAGCTCTGAGATACTACAATGGTTATCAACACATGCTATGTTAAATGTTTATGTAACTTTGTCTAACAACATTAATTATGTAACAAACAGAAAGCAGTACTGGTAGAGTAAGATGATTAATGGGACTTTGAAGAAATGTTTCTGTTCTTCTGTTGCCACATAGAATTCATGACAGAATTCAGTGACTTTTTTCAGGGCAGTGCTAAGTGGAATGGTTTGGGCTAGTCCACATAACTAAATCTTTATTCCCACTGCTTTTGAAAGCAGACCTACGCAATAATCTGAAGGTTAAGTTTCATTTTGCTGCAATTTTGAGTGCATTACTCAAAAACACGTGCTACTGCTGATGATCCCACATGGAAAGAGGAGGAAATCACTTAATGTGGTAAGTTTTCCGGACCACAAATGTCTCTATAAGGAAATTAGAAAGATATATTCTGGAGTTCATTACATGGTCGACAACCAAGGATTAAAAAGCTCAAATGATCAAACCAGCAGAAGTATACTACAAATGGATTTTTATTGACTGAATTGGATAAAGAGATTAATTTTAAAAAATCATATTACAAACTGGTGCAGTACCACAAAGTTAGTTTGAACACGTGGAGATGCCTTTTTCAGCCTGCACAGGTCCTGCAGCGCTGTAGCCCATTCTCATTGCAAGCTGTGCACTTGAGGGCTTTGAAGGAGTCCGTAAAGCAGTTCCGGAACACAGACATCTTGCTCCCATGGCACGCTGAGCACGGCAGGAAACCAAAGCCCCCACAGGAGAGGCACTCCTGAGGATGCTGGACTCTCTGCTCAAGGAATTGAAGAAAGACAAAAATGTTACCTCATCGACCACCATAAGGTCTAGGACGATAAGGACTCCAGGACAGCTAAAAATGCATAGCCTCCACCCCATCCCCTGGCAAATCACCATGGAAGGCAAGTCTGACTTTTCCTTTGGTCAGATCCACATGCAATGTCAGAGAGGCTCACTGCAGGTTCATTGGTCGCTTTTTACCTCAGTTGCTTGCATTTATACTCGCCAAAGAAGCCAACTAAAGCACAGCGTGCATACATTACTCGGACATTGTTTAGTCTAGATTAAATCTATGGGGTGTTGCAATGATTGAATCCAAACTCCAGAGAGTTTATGCTGACGTTATGTTTTCTATGCTGCATGTTAAGATGTAATGACTTTCAGCATTTGCATGCCCATGCTGAACATATTATACCTATTATAGTTAAAGCTGATGATATCAAAAAGCAATTCATAGCTCCTGACAAGTAGTACTCAAGGAAATAAGTGGTGTATTCAAATTTATGGGTTGAATGCTGAAGCTTTAAGTATAAAGAAGAAAAATCATCAATTTTCAACAGTTATACCCAGAAAAAATTGCTTCAGGCAAGGTTTGAAGCCTCTCACTTTTCCCAATTCCCAAGTAAAACAATAAATTTACTCCATTTTTTATTGCATTAAAGACAATGGAGATAACAGGAAGAGATTTCAAAGATACTTTTAAGTTTCACTTGCTTAAAATGTGGCTAGTTTGTCCAATGATTGCCTTAAAGTTCAAATCAGAGAAAGGAAAGGTACGCCACTTTGGGTACTTACCACCACATGTTTTAGCATTGCACTGTGGAGTAGAGACTTTGCAAGTTTATTCACAAAGAAAAAACAAAAATCCATAAAATTCCTGCTAGTGTTAGTCTGAGGAATTCTGTACCACTAACAATTAGTGACAAATTATTACCAGAGTATAGTAAAATACCCACAGAAAATGTCATACCTGGAGCATCATCAAGAAAAATGAAAATATTTCTGCAAACCCATTAATAATAACACTCATCTATTGAAAGCTCTGATGAACATGCAAAAAAGACTTTTTTTTTCTTTTTGTTCTGGAGCTCATAAATTCGCTGTTCTTCTTCACCAGGCAAACAGCTCCTATTAGCTTCTCCAGGGAATCTGTGCAAATTGTTGTAATTTGAAAGTTTCAGCATTTGCCCAGATTTTGTAGATGTCGAGCTACAGGTCTAGGCAGAATGCAGATACAAAGGTTCCCATCATGTTCACTGTAACACACAGGAAAGTGGTGCAGCATTCACACAAGTAGCCTGACTTCCCCCAGGCCAGGGTGAAGGTTAAATACCAAAGATGATGTAAAAAGTTATGGGAAAGAAAAAATTATTTCCCTTTCCTAATATGACAAAATCCAGATATAAGAGAGAGGGACATTTTGAGTTTGTGTGATCAACATTCATGTTTTCTCAGATTTAACGGGCTGTGATACTATGATATCATTCATTCAAAGAGTAAAACAAAAAAAGCATTTGAGATCATCAGTTTTTAGCAGAAGAAAAGGAAATGGTAAAGAAGACAATCTACTCAATTACAAGTAGTAAATGTATATTCTCTCTATTTACTTGCAGAAATATAATTACCTCAATTTTGGTTAAGAGATCCTGCAGTTCCCCAGATTCATTCATTAGTAAAATTTTCTCAGCACCCTATTAGGAAAAAGAAGATTAAAAATGTCAGCCATTTTACCATGAAAAAACAGAGATGATTAGAAGATTTTGTCTTGAAATTTTAAACAGGCTGAGGACAAATTTGTCTCACATTAATTATACTGCAATTAGGTCAACCTTAGTAAAGCTAGAAGGAGAGGAGAATCTAATCACAGGTCTGATAGTAATGCCTGAAGTTTGGTACCAGGTGACATATCACATTGCCTTTTCTGTAAAAGGTGACACAGCCTGGAAATTCTGATTGTGTTCCCTTTGTTTTACAGGGTATGTTTCCTGTCAGAATAAAAAATATTTCTAGTTGTCGCGTCAAAAAAATTACAATTATGTGAATATACAACACATCAGAGAACGCAGCAAAATGAGAAGAGGAGATTGTGTTTCAAATATCCTGGCATCTGAGAATTGAATTAAGACATAATGTGCTTAATGTATAACACAAAGAGAAAAGGAGTAATGAAAATACTCTCATTAATGTCAGACACCACAATAAGTAATAATAATTAATCTGACTACATTAGGCCTCTGAGGGTTTCTGTGTCCTGAACCAAGGCTCTACTGAAGTGTTGGGGATTTTTTTCCTCCTGAAAGGAAACGCTAAGAGTTCTGCAGACAAGATTAAAGTGTCAGGGAGGGTATGGACTTTTTGTTCCCTTTCCCTTCTAATTAGAGGGCCACATTTGAATGTCTGTACTTCACTTATGTAACCAAATTCATTGAATACTAAATATTGTGAAACACTTGCAGACACTTTTAATTAGTGAATCACAAGACACCAACAAAAGGTGAGGAAACTGAGGCACAGATGCACAAGTTTTATTTGCTGCCAGGGCAATTGGCCACATCTTGACCTCGTGATGAGTTCATGCCATTGTGCTGCCTCAGTTTGCTGGTCCCTGCATGTCTTTTTTCTTTGAGTTTTCTTCCAGCATTAACGAGGAGGTGTGGTGGGATGTCGGCACACTTCTCAGATGTGCCATTAGTTTGAGCTGCCCATAGTCAGGAAAAGCTGCTGGTGAGCACAGAGAATACATGTGTGTCTCTAATGTACCTTTAAGTGTCCAACCATTCACAGCACCTTGCCGGGGACTACAAGTGTGTAGCCCAAAAGCGAACTTAAGTCAACCAAATCTTTCAAAGGTCTTTGTATGGCACCCTACTAAGGTTATTTTCTGTGTAGAAAGCCTTTTTGCTCTGGCTTTGTTCAAAACAGGAGCACTTTTGACTCTGTGTTTGATTATTTTCATTTTAGTTAAAAAGGAAAACCTTCGTATTTTAGTGGATGTGGAAAGCCACTTTTTCAGTGGACACTACTCTTACAGTGTTATACTTTCAAAGAGGTATTTAAAAAAAAGAAGTATCACACAAGATTATTAGTTGTACTGAATTAATCACAGAAGATGACAGGGGACTGATGAGGCTTATTGTGCTGACTCTTCTATTGAAAGTCATTATGGATCATGGGCACAGAGTGCACCAGTTCCAACACATGCCCTAGGCTTTCTGTGTCCCCAGCAGAGCAGCTTTTAGCACTCTGTTGGCTGCTTTCACTCCTGTCCTCTCATCTCTCTCTGCTCTCACAGAGAGCAGGCAATGGGAGTGATTGGCACAGCAGTGAGGACTGGGCAAGGCAGCCCATGGAGTGTTAGCTCAGACCCTGAATATGCTGCAGCAGCTTAAGACAAAGCTTGTGCTGCCCATCTGATGCAGAGACACTAAGGGTTTGCAGCTTTATTGATGATGGGATTGCAGTATTCCCAGCTCCTAAACCTAAACAAGCCTCAATTTTTCCCCTTTAGGAAAGGATCTCTTCTCTGCAGCCACAGCTGGCAAAAGCATTCCTGTGGCTTCAGATCATGTTACAGTGATGTTGGATGAAAATGCTAACTGGCTTTAACAGCACAGTAACAAAAAGTTTGACAGGTTTCCCATTATAGATTTGTATTTAAAGGATTTATATTTCTGATGACATTCAGTCAGTCAACTGTGTTCCTTTCAAAGTTGAAAGCTTTGGTTTTTAAATTAAAACCCAAACATCAGAATGGCTAGCAATGTTTTTAAGTGTTCCTGTCTGTCTTCTCTGATTAATAGCTGCTCCAAGTGAAATATAAATAACAGTCTGCAGAGGTTAACCTTCCCTCTGGATCTTTGAGTCTTAACACACAGAGTCTATAATTAAGAGAGTAATTAAAGCAGCTGTTAAGTAAGTCCAATAGCTGCTTTCTGACCAGAAAGTGATGCCTTTCTTCCTGGGTTGTGCTCACTCCACAATTACTCACAAAGGTATGTGAAGCATTAAATAGTCTGTCCCTCTGGAGATTAACATCAGGAGTATGAGGGACAGTGGGCAGATCTTTAGAGAATCAGCAGGGAGAGGTGAGTTTGCAGTTTTGTTAACCAGTTAAATTTCAAAGCAGAAGCCTGTGAATCCTTCATCTACTCACTTTGGTGAAATTCTACTGTGCTGGAGGAGTCCAGGGGCTGTAGTCATATCTTTGCCCTTCTTTTGGAAAGGGAATGCCACAGACTTGTCTGAATCATTCAACAATTTTTCCAGACCATTTTAATTGATAAAATTATTTTCCCACTTATCCCTTGAGAACATCTAGAAATTGACATCATATTTCAGACATTAAATTCCTATGTGTAATTCCCATTAACTGCAGAACTAGGACAAGGTCCACTAAGATTTCTACTGCCCCAGCTCAGTCCTGTCAATAAACTTGTGTGTTGCTACCTATCTTGGATATACCCACTACCGTTTTCATTGTGTAATTCTTGATCAAGGAATAAACACAGATATATGACTCTGCATTTGGCTGTACTAGAGTACCTGCTGGTTTTGGGAAGCAGCTTCTCTTCCACATCATTCCTTCTATACTGAGAAAAATCAGCAAGGCAGTGCAACATCCCTCTTGTGGACATATTTGCCGTGCAGGTAAACTGCATGCCCTGTTTCCCATTTTGCTAAGCACATAAGCAAGGCCTGTTTTTAAGGCAGCAAAAAGGCACTCACACACTTCACCATCACTGGACCTGCCATGTTGTTCACTGTGGTGTACCAGGGAGCTTGGCTGTGTGTGTCCCTGTCTTTGCCCACAGCTCACACCCTTCAATCTGCAACACCACACCTCTCCCAGCCTGTGGCCCCTGGGCAGCAGATGCACAGTGGGTGCAAATATCTGCCTAGAAATCTGCCCATATACTCACAACACTGACTCTGCTGCAGTATAGTACCAGCACCAGAAATTCTGGATTTGGTATGCAAAGAACAGGAAAAGTTGATGTGTTAAAAGGAATTGAACCCTGCATTTCCTGACATGTCAAACTGCAAAATGGAGGAGACAAGCGGCAAAATGCTAGGAGATGGAATAAAATAATTACATCGTAGTTTTACTGTAACAGAGCCATTCATATCTGCCCATCAAGTGAATACCAGGAGAATGTATTTAACAAAACACGAGGCTGTAGGGAACTACCAATCATATATGGCCGCTGGAAATCAGCTAAAAGGAAACTCTTAATTCTTGTTTTCTAAAATTCAGTTACAAAAATAGCCTCATCATTCTTTGGAAATAATCATAACCAGTGTGTCAAATAAAATAATTTTACTGTAAATCTCATGTTGTTGTGGATTAATTACAGCTGGGAAAACTAAACAGGAAATATTTTCTTCAGAATAAAAGTCTTAAATTCACATATCTGAAAAAAATCAAGTAGGTTTGTATGGCAAGTGAATGATAGTTTTCAATCATGTATTTCATGTGGAAAAAGAAAATACATGTATTTTTAATATATTATGCTGTGAGTTATCTTGTTTACAAAGAATGACTTAATTTGCCTTTTTTTATTTGCATCCCTTTCCAGGAGCATGGGTCTTTGCATAACATAAACATTTAACAATTCTCAGTGCCTTCATAAGAGTAAATGAATCTGCTTTTTTTTTTTTCTGTGTGGCTTTCTGTTTTCTGAAAGTAATTTTTTATTCTGCATTGGTATCCCAGCAGATGGCATAATTCCATTTCAGATGGAGACAACCTCAGGTGAAAAGAAGGGATTAGATCAGCCAGTAAAGAGCATGCAGCAGAAAGAGACTGCAATTTCCTGACAGACTGATATTCAGACAGTGTGTGTCAAGAAATACAATGATTCAATCCTGAAAAAAAATGAGAAGATTAAAAGCCTTGCTGTACTGCAGCATGCAGGACTTTACTTGAGAGGGGCTAAATATGATTTTTCTATTGCTTCTGCCCAAGTCACGGATTTATTTCATTGTCCCTTTGCAGGCAATGATAAATTCCACAGCACTGTGAATATTTATCCCCACAGCTTGCGGTGCTCAAACAACTTTGTCCATGTTTCTGAACAGTTTGGGTACCATATACTCTATCAGATGCACATATGCTGGGTTTTGGTGCTTTTGTTACTTTTATCTCATTGAGAATAATCTTTTAGCTTTCAAAACTGTTCATATTTTAATTCAGGGTTGGGGTTTTTTCTCGTTATGACTCACTGAAAACTGCATAGCTCAATATAGATTCTTCTTCGTATTGCAACATGCAATTTCCTCCAGGGAGGGATTTTTCAGGAAGTAAATATGCAAAATTTTTAAAAAGAGAGAGAGAAAAAAAGAAGAAAATATTGCATTATTTATTTACTGACATACCAGCTTTGGGATTTCTGTGTTGCATTTGCATATCAGAAGTATAAAAGGCATTATAGAAATATCCACTGTTACCAACGAGACCAAATAGTGTAATTAGTTCTTAATTGCATTTTAATGACACACAAACCTAGCACAGGTACCAGCCAACACCCTGCCTTTGGGGTCATGATGCACTGTCTTCTGAAGGGGAATTGGCAGAGCTGGGGGGTGAATACTCCATTGCCAGACCTCCTCAACATGCAAAGTGTCTCCCCTCTTATTTCTCTAAATGAATGAATTTCAAATCCTCTTGCAAAGCCATAGTAAGACAAAGAAATAACTTCCATAAAATAATGGGGTTTGTCCATTTACCAAACAGAATGTGTGCCCTCAGGTCCCTTGTCAGGGCAAGTAAGAGGCTCACCCTGGGGCTCTCTTTTCCCACCACCCTGCCCGCCACAGGTGCTCTGTTTGCAGCTACCTGCGCTGCCCATGCGAGCCCTGCTCACTCTGAACTTTCTCTTCATGGCTCATTTCAACTAAAGCACTCTAGAGAGTGTGCTGCAGCACAGCAGTGCCTCCCAGTATGATGATGAGTAGTGCAGAGCGGCAGAGGACACAAAGCTGGTGTGGGAGCAGGGGTGAGGCACACACTGCCATGTGCTCTGTGTGAGCAGAGGAGCTCTCTCATGCACTGTTCCCTGCCTGC
This sequence comes from Entomyzon cyanotis, assembly GCA_024500445.1. Classification (NCBI taxonomy): domain Eukaryota; kingdom Metazoa; phylum Chordata; class Aves; order Passeriformes; family Meliphagidae; genus Entomyzon; species Entomyzon cyanotis. Next base: position 19,067,287 of record JAKEPQ010001009.1, on the reverse strand, counting down.
AAAGCTGGTTTGCCACAGGTAATGTCACTCTTATGTGGAATAACTATACAATCATCTCATTAAACTAAACTTTGTTCTAGTTAACTACAGTGTACCTCATCAATTTAAGGGGAAAAAAAAAAAAAGAGAAAGAAGCAAGAAAACACACCCCATATCTGGGGGGTTTTCTGGTTTTTAGCAAACCAGTGCTTTTAGTTTTCTTGAGCTAAACAAGTTAAGTGCAGTTGCCTCACTGCAATAAATGTCTGTAGATCAGAAAGCTAAATTATGTCATTTTTTTAACATATAGGAGGTAGATTTTTCTCTCCCACAGAAAGCTATCTTTCTGATTCACTTGCCTTCTTTTCTATACCTCTCCAAAGTATCTCATACAGTACTTAGTTTTAATGAGATTTTATTGGTTTCTACACTATCATTGCTCTGTTAAAAGAAAAGTTTCTCACAAAATTAAAAAAAAAATAAAAAACAACTGGCAGTGACTTAATGGGACATCCATCATAGCAAAATAACTGTATCCAGGCATTACCTACAGCTAAGTAAATAAATTATTTAATGAATTTCAACATCTTCTCTGAATTCTTTTGACACATTGATCATACATGGACTGAGATTTTCTGGAGGTCAATCATAACTCACTACTTACACTTTTAACATGATAATTAGTCTGAATCCTGTTGAATTTTAAAGTGCTGTTGAATGTAGCACTTCTGCTCCTGGGTGGCTGGAGAACTCTCCAGCTTGGAGTTTTGATAAAAGCGTATTCTACTGTGAAGTAAAAATCACCTTCTGATAGTATTCTGCACACAGGTGATTTTGTAGCTACTCTAGTGGTCTGGCAAGGCCTGTGACAGAAAATGCATTTGCTATACTGCTCAGGGAAACCTAACTCATGCAGAACACACAGAAAGCTAGGAAGGTATGGGGAAAAAGAGGAGAAAGTCCTCATACAGGCCCAATATCTATTATCCCTGATTTTTAGTTACACTGCATTTTGTTACTTAAATGTTTTGTGAAAATGAAAGCTTTAAGTGTTGCAAACACAATGATTTCACTATGTTTAAATATTGTTTGCCTTCACAAATCGCAGTCTCGCAGTTGGTGCTAATTGCTAGCTTTTTACCACTCGAGACAAATACCTTCTCTGAGCTCCCAACTCTTTTCTTTGTGTCACTTTCCAGAATCTTTTTCTTTTGATTTTTTTTCAGTCTATAAGAAATACATTTCAAAAGTACAGGTTCAATGAAAAGGTGATTTCAGATATCAATAGGCTTCTAGACCTAGAATTCTAGTGTTTAAATGGGGACTATAGTTTTCCATTTGGAGTTTATGTCTTACAATAGCGCAGAGTTGAACTGTTTTTCTCTCTCTCTTCTACAGCTAGACTTTATTTAAAGTAAGTATTAACCGATTCTGTATCTAAAAAAATGTTCAGTTGGTTACAGATCCTGATACAGATTACACCACCTAAAATTCAATGTGTATTTAAAGTCTGACACTCCAAGTTGTTAACTTCATAATCAACACATGTATCACTAAATGGCAGGTTTATGCTATGTGTGTTCATCTTCTTGTGTCAATCATACATGCAGGTTCTCATAAAGGAAAAAAAGATCCATTTATCTAGATTTTCATTGTAGGCAATTTTCTAAAAATCCAGCTTCTCACTCATCAAGATTTTCATCTGCTCTTCCCAGCTGTAGAATAAAATATTGGTTCACGCTTTACTTACCCCAAGGTAATGGCCATCAATAAACACAACAGGGAGTGAGGGAATTTCGCAGACTCTTCTGCATCTTTCATCTAGTTCTTTTCCATAATCACTGTTCAGAGCAATGTTTTTTTCTTCAAACTTAACTCTGTGATTTTGAAATATCTTTCTAACCAGTTCGCATCTTTCAAAAGTGGTTCTCACCACACGAAGACTGGTAGTGTAAATTACTATGCGGCCAAACTCTGGGACTGTTGAGACCTGGAAAAAAAATAGTTCCCATTACACTAATCAAAGCTTTAAAAGCTTCCAAGTATTGAGTAATTTTATTTAAAATATTATTTAAGAAAAAAAAACCATCTTAAAACACAATCCAACATTTAACTTTTTTCAAATGTGAAGGTGGAACAGGAAGAATGGAGTTCTTGCAAACACCACCTTAAGGCAATCAATATAAGTTGTTTAAGTAAGGTGCATCTTGACTTTTTTTGGAAAGTCTTAGAGATGGTGTGTCAACTTATTTATTTTCAAAAAACAGATATATTTTTGATCCTGGTGGATTTAGAAATGTAAATAAATTGGCACTGTTCTGCTGACGTCTGATTCCACTAACACAGTCACTCGTGTTTGCCCAAACAGAGTCTGGTAGTACCCAGACTAAGACTAAATTTGTAGCTCAGATGTTGGCAATCCCCTTCAAGACAAGAGCCTAAGCTAAGCTTTAGCACATCCATGAGTAAATGTTAACTTAAATTACTTTAGTTCAGCTCTCCATGATGAACTAGATTATGACTGCAGAAGGTACAGACGTATCCCTAATTTTTAATGTAGTTCCACAACAAATTACTCTTAACATCCAAACAACAATAAAAAAGTATATTTTGTGTGTATTCAATGTCCAATTGAAAACCTACTGCAGCTGGCTGGAAAACGTTTCACACTACAATTCAGATTTGACTTTCTACCCACTTTTACCTTTTTCCATATGTAAAAGTTTACGCCTCTTCTTTCCTTTCTAGGATGAAAACAATTAGATAGTGTAAATATTACAGGGGTTAAGTTGCCTGAGAGAGAGTGATAGATTTTCAAAAAGCCTGAGAATCATTACTCTAAACAAAGAAATTATATTCAAATATGTAACTAAAATTGCAGCTTTTTTAAAAGGTGGTAATGCATTTCCAAGCTTTCCAAATTATCCATTATATTCAGCAAATTATATTTAATTATTTCATCAGTATTCCAGGTGTCAAAACACAAGTTGGAAAACAAAAAGCAAAGATACCTCTACTACCCAGCAGCACTGTATGGCAAATGAACCTTGATGGGTGAATAGACAATTTTTAATCTATGTCACGGAAAACCTATAAAAACATAGTTGTTAACTTGGGCAGATGCTGTTGCGGATTTTGCGATACAACCAGTCATGATTTATCTTACTACCTAAACACAAAAAAAAAAAAAAAAAACTGTGCAAAAAGTATATTCTGCTTAGAGAGGTGTTTTCAAAGTTCTTCATATGCTAAAGGGTTCTCAGGAAAAATATTTGCATTTAACAGATCACTTACAGAAGACTGAAAGTGTAATTGGCAACATATGTAACCAAGGCTTTCATCTCCCATTCTGGAAAGGAACCAGGTTGTGATAGGTCAATATTTTTTCTCTTTGAATGGATGTCAGAAATTCAATTTTAGGAACAAGTGCTATGAAAATGGGCTACTTTTCTCCAGCCAGTTTTCGAGGTTGAAAACCTGTTATACTGCTATTGCAACATTGACTCTCCTCCAGGTTATTGTTCACACATTCCCAGGGAGAGAATTAGCTCAACCTCTATCTAAAAGACAAGTACTCTACATAAATACTGCAAAATATTTTAGTAACCATACATGGGTTGCTTGAAGGAGGAGGAGTTCATTGTTTTCACAAGCAACCAAAAGGAGTCTTAAAATATTACTTAAATAGAAAATTTCACATGTTCATGAATTCTTCCTCTTTGGAGTGACAATACATGTTGAAGTGCAAAACTATTCAACAGGATGGAAGGTCTTGTTCCTCCATCGCTCTAATCTCTAATGCTGTTTGTTCCCAGACACCAGAGGCTGGCAGCATAGGCACAGACAGTCATTATCTGGTGAAGCATCAGGACTGTGGTGTCCCTACAGCATACAAATAAGCAGCTGAAGAGACGGAAAAATGGAAAGTTGTAAAGTGATCTGGAAAGATATCAAGTGGAAGGTGTGTACAAAGAGTCACTTTTATGTTTATTCCTTTATTTTTTCTTAATGTGGCAGTGAAGAAATATTACTGTTTGCCCTGCAAAGAAGTATCAAGGATATTGATTAAATAATTATTCAGGGAATTTTGGTAAAAGCCTTGTTTTCTGCCCTACAAATGCACAAAACTTCTCCTTGCAAGGACTTTATCATGGCAGAAAAATCTTTCTTGTCACCTGTCTGCCACATTGGTAATTAAAAACAGGGTGGTTATGATAAGAATCTATGTTAATTTTTATTTTTATACCCAATATGAAGGCTGGAAACTGTAACATTTAATTACCAGAATACACTCTTGAAGTAAATCAGTAAACACTGTGTTTTTCCTTCCTAGGTTGGAACTGTGGCAAAAGCATAATAAATAACAAGCAAAGTAAACAAATGAAAAGAAAGATACTTTAGAAAATGAACTTTTTACAATTTTGCTTTGCAAACTTGAAATTAGAATCACCTCATGTAACACACAAATGCACATAAAACTCTAGGTGAAATTAAACAGAAGGCAATTCTCTGGTTAATGAGCATGACAAAACTTTAATAAAGCTGTGGAAGTTGGACAGATGAATGTACCAAAAGATTTGGAGCAACTTACATTAACCTCTTACTTGCACTTCTTGTAGGTGAAATTCTCATTGAAACAAGAATTTTATTTCTTTTATTTATTTTTCATTTATTTTTTGCTTTGTAGATTGCTAATGCATGGCTGTAGCTCTAGTACTTTTCCTACCCTTTCCCCCATGATTTTAGAACAATAAGCTAACCTTGCAATACATTCCTGAAATACTGTTTCATCTTATTGTCAGGAAGAGGACCTACAAGAACATTTTGTTTTCCAACCAGACTCTGAGAAGTCATAACAAGAAGTGGGGCAAAGAAGCCCTTGGACCAACTCCAAGGGGCTGAACCAGGGGTGGGTTACTGGAGCAACTGAATCTCCTATTGGATGTACCCATTAGATATTCTAATTAATTAACCTTCTAAATTGGAGAAATTCTGTGCCAGATGTGCCCATCACCACAGGGACACCTGGAAGCTTCCAAATAAGGGTCTGATTTTTACCTTACAATTGCAAGCACACTGTTGCAAGGGTTTTTTCTCTTTTGATTATAGGCAGTGCTTATGGACACAATTTGGCCCAAGGTGGCAACTTTTGTATCAGATTCAGGAAACTCTGTGCATGTGGGCTGAGATTGTGTTTCAGAGAAAGAGTCTATATAGAAAGGTTGCCGAGGAAGGGATTTAGGTTTCCAGGGGAAAATAAAGTTGCTTTGGTAACAACCCTCTACATCATTTAGAGCTCTCAGTTTAACAGCCCAATGTAACCATCTCCCCGTGAGTCTAAGGGCACATCCTGCTTCGCTGCTTCAGCCTGGAGAGCTTGCAAAGAGCCAGAGACAGCAAAAGCATGACCTGCATCACTTCACAGCAGAGCTGCTACTTCCAGTGACTAAGCCGCTACTTCCAGCTGCCCCTTCTTTCTGTCTAGAGAGAAACATAGTTGCTTCACCAGTTCAATCCTGTTCATGACTGAGCATGAAAAACCCACAAGGTTACTTACATCGTGTCTGACTCAGTTTTTTCCCACACTTCTTTATCAGCTCGATCAGAACTTTTGAAAGTCATAGAATCATAGAATCCTAGAATGGTTTGGGTTGTAAGGGACCTTAAGGATCCTCTAGTTCCAGCACCCCTACCATGAGCAGGGACACCTCCCACCAGACCAGGTTTTTCAAAGCCCTATCCGTCCTGGTCCTGGTGTACAACTAGGGGAAGTCTATCCCTCTGCGATTCCACTGCTGTCCATCTGACATTGTTGCAGCTAAATATACTCATTAACTGGGCAAATCTTCTGCAAGCAACATGAGGGATGTCAGCCATGAGGTTAAATCTGTGAGATCATTATCAAGAGGGACTGCAAAAGGGAGGAATAAACTGCTGATGAAAAAGAGAACGCTTAATAGAGCAAGCAGATGAGCAACAAAATGAAGGGATGCTGGGGACTGGAAAAGGGCTGAAAATACAGGACTAACCAAAACCAGGTGATAAACCAAAACTTAAAAGTATCAGGATACTGACAGAGGAAGAGTAGTATAGACTAAATGTAGAAATAAAAACATGAAAAATATGAGCAAAAAAGAGACAGACAGAAAAACAAAACAACATAAATGATAAAACAGGGAGAAGGTCACTGAAATAAGACATCCTGAACCTTTAAAAAAAAAATCCCAGTAGTCAGTGTAACTGTAAAACAAATGTGTTACAGAATATGTGAATATTCAAGTTGCTTAAAAATTTTGGAGTATCTTAAAAAAAAAAAAAAACAAAAAAAAAACTTTTGTGTATTACTGGAGCTTCAGAAATATTAAATATTTGAGAATCAGACTCCTAAAACATGTCTTTGAGAATTTATCTTTTCTGTATAACAGTTGCCTTGACAATAATAACAGACTTCTCAGTAGCTCTGAAAAGACAGTACAACAGTCAGGTGTTTCCATGGTGCTTTCTGGCTTCTTCTGAAAGCCAGATAAATACCATAAATCTCTCATGGATATCTCTGGGTTCAGATTTTCCCCACCATATCTTATCCCGACTTCTGAGTCCAGCTGCAACTGAACAGGCAGCAAGAAGAGTCTCTGTTTTTCTATTGGTCTCATGATTACCTTGGCCTTGACCAGTCCCACCAGTCTGAGCAGATATTTCTCTTCTATTTGTGAGGGGAATTTATAAAATTAAATATTGAATAACAATACTAAATTAGTTCATCAGCATATTTGTCATAAATCACTCTCTAAATACTATAGATTTTCTTTAATATATTTTATCATTTTCTATAATACATTTTTGTCTGCCTTGCTGGCTTTGAGTGGCTTATTATCTTTGGACCAAAACCCTTAATATGTACTTTTTTGCAGCACAGATAACAGCTAATGGTAGTCCTAGCTAATGCTTTTCCACCTGTAGTATAACGACCACTGCTATACCTCGGGGCATAAAGTGATTGCTCCAAAAACAGTGGTAAAATTTGCTCTTTGAAAATCTTTGTATATGACCATGTCTGCAAAACAAGTAAACAGACAAGTCCATCAGTGAGAGGAATACTATACTCATGATGTTAGCCTCATTTTTATTTGGTTGCAAATGAAAACCATGAGAGCAACACTACCAAAGTAGTCATGGGATTTTTTTAATCCTCTCTCTAGATAGAAAGAGTTAACTTGTGCTTTAACCCCATTGGATGAAAATAATAGCTATTTACATGCATATTTATAAATCCTTAATTTCAGTGGAAGCAACCCCCACAAATTTACATTTGATTCCTTTTAAGAACAAAGTAATAAATTTTTTTAAAAATTGAGCTGGTATTGTACTTTGGTAAAAGCTGAAAAGCTTTATCACATATGAAATTTTTAAATATTTTTACTATGTTCAGGTAGAACATCCAACATGTTATTCATGCATACTGAATTGCTTGTGTGACCTAAATCAAGAGCTGATACGCTCTTTTCTGTCTCAGAATATCATCTTTCAACATCTCAGAGTGTTCTGCTGAATTATGCACCCCTTGGCTCTGTAATTTGATACTATCAGACTGGCAGAAGTATCTGATTCACTAAGTAGGCTGAGGCAGGAATCTAGAGCAGGTTACAAACCCTGTGCCAGAGATGCTTCAGTGAGTAAATGCAACAGTCATGTTCTAACAAAAATGTTGAGTAAAAGAACCACAGCAAAAAAAATTAAAATAAATAGTTTATTTTATATATATATATATAACTTATATAAAACATATATATGTTTACATGTCTAAAAACTTTCAATTAAGCTGCTCACTTTATAATTGGCATTACATCATTTATAGTTTGGATTTGTATCAATAACTGAGAAGCAAGAAGAATTTTGATCTAACACTAATTTTCTGATCACAATCTGAATTTCTGTTTTTGTTTTGCACACAGAAAATGAAGGGAAGAAAATAGCTATAACTTGCTTGTTGAAGAAGTTCTGCAGAAAAACAACCCATAGTTTAACTAGTTAATTTCTGCAAGTTTGAGCTTTTACTAGCTTTGCATTTTAGAAGACTTTTAAAATGTACTAAAATTAATTAATATTTTATGAAAGACAATTTGAAAGTCAAAAGCTATGACCAAAATGTTTCCATTTTTTCTACAATACTGAACATACATGTTTTCAAATTTGTATAGCATTTAACGACAAACACCTCTTCATCAAGTCACTGTTTGTATGAAATTATGTAGCATTCTTTGAATGAGATGGCTGAAGACTGAAGGTCTGTGTTCTAGCAAAAACCACAATATTTGCCATCATAACCACATAGAACAATGCTAATGGTGTTGTGAATCAGTCCATTCTGTCTGTTGGTTGCCTGGTTCAAATTAAAATTTTAACATCATTTTTCAAGAAGAATTGATTTGCTGGTCAGAAGTACTCTTCCAACACACAAATTTCATCTACCAAAGTAAAATGCTTTTCTTTGCCAAGTTAGATCTATTTACACCTGCTGAAGTTGTTGCAAGTAGTCCCCAGTCATGGTGTGCATTCTTGGTATGAAATCACATTCCCCTCCACTTCACCGTTTGCAGTCCAGCCCTTCATGGGCTCTCACACAGCAAAAGCCTGTGCACACCTAAATTTGAATTTATACCCTCTCTTAAGTGCTTTATTACATTAATACTGCAGTCCTGTTTGCATTGCCTTCAAGGACCTGGCACTACATCATTATTCAGTAAAATTCAGAACTATATTAGATTAAGGAAACCATGCATTTTAGAAAAGCTCAATAGAATGAAGACTGGTATCTGCAACTCAGCAAGTCATATACTCAAGTCAAAGCATGTACTGGACTTCCCTTAAAATAATATTATACTTTTTCTTATGCAGTTTTGGCAATTAAAGGGACTATAAACTGTAAGATTTGTTATCTGTGACCCCTAAGGGCAGTGGAATGATATCACCAGTTGCCAATCCTCATAACTATCAGCAGGCTGGGAAGGTCCATCAGTACCAATTAGAAGCATCATCAAGAGCTGCACTCCTAAACAAGGTAGCTAGAGATTCTGGGGCACTTCCAAATAGATACTAGCTTTGCTTTCTCCAGGAAAGTGTTCAGGTCACTGTTCTTCTCAGCTTTTAAAACAGCACAGATACTTGTATGGCTTTTGTCAGGCTGTCTGCTGTAACTCACACCCCCCCCACCCCCAAACAGCAGCCCTGGGAGTACATCAATTTCCAAAAACTGTACAGGAGCACAGGCTCCACTGCCTGTCACAACAAAGGGCATGAGACATCTCTTTTTTTCCTGTTCATGTTTCTTAGGGCTAGGTAATTCCGAGGGGCTGGGCACAGTTACAGAGAAGGACTATGATCCAACAGCAACCTAAATTCTCTGATCTAACTCCTGGGCAATTCTTGTCTCTCTTATCTACACACACAACATATACTGCTGATCGTAAAACAGTTTTACCTCCTGAAGGTTGATGTCCTCAAAATTGCTCAACTGCAGTGTAAAATAGATACAGCATGGAATTATACCTCAGATATTGGTATAACATATTTATATATATATTTGTAATTCATTTGTACTTTTCAGACTGTATATCAATGTTGGGGATGTCATATGAAAATAACAAAAGTAATAATAATAATGCATCTGATATTTATACTCTTCCTTTCATCCTAAAATCACTTGGCAGTATACTAAAACATGAAAAGCTAAAATGAAACCTTTCCATCCTCTGACACCACGTGTATGTGTGTCATTACCTTTTCTGTTCCCCAAATAATAAAACACAACATCATGCCTCTTTTTCTGCCACTGGAGACTTTTCCACATATCTTCTGCACAGACTGCTGTTCAAGGGATGTCAAAGTGTTTTGATTTCAAAGCAGAAAGAATACTTACAATACCACAGCAAAGGAGCAGAGGGCATGCCCTGGCCTCTCCCTGCTCTTTGTAATGCTGCAGCTCTGGGCAGGTTCAGGAGGTACAAAGACTCCAGCTGAGCTCACCTCCCAGAGCCCTTATTGCTGCTCATCCAGCACACACTCATACAGCCAGCTTACAGCTGCTCACAGGTGACCTGAGCCCTGAGAAGAGAACAGTTTATCTCCCCAGGGTTCATGGTCTCTGCTAGACCCTGCTGCCTCTGCCTCTGTAGCCTCTAGAGCCAAACTGTGTGACACAGGTCTGGCACTGGCTCGGGGGTAAAAGCAGCTCTTGTTCAACAGGGCACAGCAAAGCTGGGAAGTCAGCCAGGGCAAAATGTATTTCAAATAAATGAAAAATATGTTCAAATTAGTTGAAAGAAGATCCATATCTGTCCGTGCTTAATTGGATTTTATTTATCAGGTGCTGAAAGTCCTATCAGTATTTTCTTATTAATGTATTTATGCCATTCTGCATATGATAGGATAAAGTGAAATATTTGAAAATCAGAAGCAAATGTTCCTGTGATTAACTCTTACCTAATCTGTGCTTCTCCTGGGAAGAAACACTGTAATATAATGCTTGTTTCTCTCTTTTGCTTGCTCACTCCTTATTTCTCTCTCCTCATATTTACCAATTTGACATCTCCAAGAAACTCTTCTCAAATATAAAAAGTGAGAATCTCTGGGAAGACTCTTGGAAATGCTACTCTGGTTTATAAGAAAGAAGCATTTCTTTGTTCTGCAAGGACACTCCTCACAAAGATTGGAGGGGAAGAGGCAGGAGGTACTGAAAATAGTTTTGTGCTCAGCAGTTTGCATGAGGCACTAGAAGCTGAAACAAGGAGTGTCCAACAACCTCCTTTAACATTGTGCAGTTCTTTGAAACACAGCTGAATCCAGCAGAAGCCAGACAAGTTGTACCTAGACTGTCCTGTGACATAGATATGAAGCCACTTCAGGCAGGGCCTCATGTGTGGGGAGTAGGCTAAGATAGGTAACAGCTGAGTTGTTACTAATATTTGAAAACCCCTTAATTGTTGCAGAGATCTGTGTAATTCAATTTGTTAGTGTCCTCTTCCCCTCACATAGGCCATATAAAGACACCAAGTAAAACACAATATTATGGAGCACAGAGCAAATATCAATACAATATTAGAGCCAGCCACATGGGCCCACAGGTAATTATTTTGCCAGTAAAAAGTTGGACTGCCAATAACTTTAGAATTTCTACTACCAAAGAAAATCACAGAACCATAGAATGGTTTGGGTTGGAAGTAGACCTCAAAGACTACTTGGTTGCACCCCTCCTGTTTTGGGCAGGAACACCTTCCACTAGACCAGGTCACTCAAAGCCCCATTCAGCCTGACCTTGAACAATTCCAGGGATAGAGAATCCACAACTTTTCTGGGCAACATGTTCCAGTGCCGCACCACCCCCAAAGTAAAGAATTTCTTCCTAATATCTAATCTAAACCACTCTCCTTCTCTTGGAAGTTATTGCCCCTATTCCTATCACTTCATCTGTATGACTTCTTTCACATCAGAAAAATCCCACGCAAAATTCAGTATAGTGCAATTTTCCTAACAGCGTTAACAGAGAAAATTATTTCAGAAAATTTTCATCAACCAGCACAGCAATAGTGCAAAAATATTATGCAATTATGTTCTTAAGAGAGACAGATTCAGTTATTTTCTGTTCATTTACAGCAGGAACCTCCCAGTGCATCATTAAGACAGCAGTCAGAAAATATCTAAGCCAAGTTTCAGCAAGGCATATGATAACTTTCCCCTTCATTTTCTAAGTGTGCTGTGGGATCTCACACCAAAATAGACAATTGAAACTTCATATACAATCTTTCAGCCTCATTATGATCTCTCCTACAAAATATGTCTCTGTAGCCAAATGCTTCCTGTATTAAGCAACACTCAAAATCAGGAATTGGGTGTTGTCCCATTGCTTTGGATCGTTTGAGTATATCAATCATTGTAAGCCATGGAAAGAATTACTTTAGGATGATCATTTTGTATCAATTTGTTAGACTAAAAATACAGATACATTTCAAGGTCTTTAACCAGTTCCAGCTGATAGCCAAGTTTCAGCCTTGTAAAAGTAAATGTGACAGAGAGAAAGCTCTGTCATTCACAAGGCATTCACTAAATGAAGTGAATGAAACAGCAATATTTCCTAGAACATACTAGGGCAAAGGGAATGTATTTGTCATTAAGAAGGCTGACTCGAGGTATACTTCATAAAGTTATTTTCTCTCTTGGAGCACAATTCTCTGAGCACACATTATTGACTATTCACCTGGATAAAGTTCCGTGGGAGTTAGAGTATGCATTTTGCCAAACACAGTGTTTTCTTGTTAGATGAGCAAAATGGTCTCAGACCACATGGGAAGTACACTTGCTTTTCCTGACATTGATCTTCATCTTCACTGAGAGCTTGAGTGCTTCTCAGCCTTCAGTGGCAGGCACATTCCAGCCTTGTATTTTCATCTGTTAGTTCAGTAACTGTATTTTGTCATCTCTGAAACAAACTGATTGGGAAAGGAGAGAGTAAAGAAAGTTAATAATTGCTCTGATGCTGTTAATCAAACAGCTTGTTCATATATTACCCTCTTCTTCCCTCATCAATTCATTTAAGAGTAGCATAATTTCCTATACAAGAGGAAAGGTGCTGGGATTATTTTACTTATAAACACAGTATTTGCAAAATGGCTCCTTTGAGACAGGGAACAGCACTAGATCATAAAACTTTTTCTTTCCATTTAACATGAACATGCTTAATACCTACCTTAACCAATACAGAACACATCATTGCCCAGAGAAGTTGTAAATTCCCCATCCCTGGAAGTGTTCAAGGCCAGGTTAGATGGGACTCTGGGCAACCTCATGTAGCAAGTGGCACCCCTGGCAAGGGGGTTTGAACTAGTTAATCTTTAAGGTCACTTCCAACCCAAATCATTCTATGATTCTGTGATTCCACATTGTGCAAACTCCAGTCAGCACCTGTCCTAAAAATGAATTTTCTTTGCCATTGGGTTATGCCATATTACCCCTCTGTGCCTAGTCTGTATTGCAAGGCTGATTGTAGTGTGTTGTAACCTGGCATCCAACCAGGGAAACATTTGTTTTCCACAGGTGCAGTGCTCGTAGGAGATTTATAAGCTAGTGTTCCTGATGTTTGATTATCTGCTATGTTTGATAAATGGCTTCCAGCTGAACAATCTGAGTGGCAATATAAACATTTTTTTCTTTGTTTGATGTAATCATTGGATCAGGAAATTGAAACCCATACTTCTGCACAATTGTGTTACAGTGTTATAGGATATATTAGCTCTCTGAACTGCTTCTTGGGTCTTTGACTGCATAAAATAAATGCTGATTAGAAGTGTTTATTAAATTTTGTTACCACCTCTTAAGAACTAGACTGTGCTGGTCAGGTACAGATGAAGAGCTAAATTCAGGAAAATTAAAAGGTAAAAACTGCACAAATTTTGCAAAACTTCAAATTCCCTTGTGGTCAGAACTGAAGTTCTGGTGGAAATTATGCCACAGTTTGTTCTTTTAGCTAAAAAAAAAAATGCAAAGAAAATTTACCATAAGATGTGGTTAAAATATAAGTATTTTTAAGCTGTAATCAAAAGATTGAACAAGAGGAATAATCTCAATGCTGGTCAACAAGAAGTGTGGCTGAAGTACCCCTACGTATTCCCATTCATCTATCTTTGCCAAAACTTCTGAATTCAAGCTGCAATTGAAAGCTCATGTTTCCCTCATCCCTTTTTCTTTCTTTACTTCAAAGATCTGACCAGATTGCAGCGTAAGCTTCCCTTTCCCTCTAGAAACCCTGATTGCTCTTCATCTGTCTTCCATGTCAAAGTCATTAATTTTAAAATAAGTTTTAAAATGAACACCCAATTTTGCCAGGCCTCCAGGAGTGATTTTATTTCCTCCAACACTGCCAGCATGTGGAAGCCTTTCTTCTGCTGCCTCTCCCTTTTGGCTTTTTTCTCTCAACACAGAGTACTTCACTGCCACACTTGACGTTTCTGGCAACTGTTCAGGAACGGATTGAAGTGAGGCCCTTACCTTTCCAGGAGATTTACATTAGGTCAAAATCATAAGCCTGTGTTGCAGGTGAGCTGCAGGTGGGCTGGGAGCTGATTTCCATGGTGCCAGCTCAGAAGTAGATGGGACCTCCTTGGTACCTTTCAGTAGGGCTGAGCATATAATGAATCAGCCAAAGTGGGAGAGAAGCCCACCGGGGAGTCACACCGCAAAGCAGATAGATGTCCCCAGATGAAACTTGGGGCATTTGTGGTGAACACAGTTTCCTCGTTTCTGGACATTTATACTCACTGAAAGTGTCACAAATATCTTGCCTTTTTGTATAAAGATCATCACTGTGAATTGCCATGGACCATGTACAACGCCATCATTTCAGATGAACTCTGCCCTTTGGCACTTTCTGTTGGTTGCAGTTTAGGTCTGAAACGTTGAATTTGAAGTATAGTTTCTCTCTCTGGTAAGCTTGTTGAGGAATTCTCTGAATCCAAGTGAACACATTTACCTAATCATCTTAACACTGAAGATACAGAGCACTTAAAACTATTGCAGAGTCTCTCCACAGCCAACACATCAGCTTCTCAGGCTCCCAAACAATGTTTCTCAAACACAGGTCTTCCATTTCTCTCCAAGACATCTCTATGAATCCAGATACCAGGGAGCTTTCTCCAGCATCTCATGGGTAAACTCAGTTTTTCTCCACAGTATTTGATTTATCTCCTGAATTCCCTCTACAAGATCAGTGTTTCTATTTTATTTCCCCCCAGCCAATCCTAGGTATTCACAGTCACAGACCTTGTGTAATTACCACTTGAGATTTTCTGAAAACAAATTATCTTATCTCAGTATCTACAACCCAGCTGAAACAATTTGCCATGATCTTCGTTTCCACTAGTTATGGCTTTTGGTTAGATTTATCTTTTTGAGGGGAGGGGAGGACTTTTTCTTCCCCACCAATATCCTCTTGTGTTTCACTCATTAAATCCCAGTGTTCCACATCATTTTCTGTCTCATGTCCTGCACTGCTTGATGTAAGTTGAATTCCTTCAAAAATCATCCGACATAAAATTTACAAAAGTGGTGAAGTACTTGATTATGTGTAAATAACTTGCAACAAAATTCACACCCAGTCCAAAGAAAACTTGCTGTGAAGCATTGCATATCAGGGGTCAAACTGAAAGTTCCCTCTTCTGCAAGAAGAGTATTATTTCTGGCATATATGACTGATGTTGTGACAGGAATGGACACAGCTGTGATGTTTACACAAATGTACAACATTATGTTGCTGCATGAATCCTGTGAGCATTTGGAGATATTTTAATTTGGGACTAAATTTTGGCTTGAAATTTCATTACATATTAGAATCATTTGGCTACAGTAACATGTCTGATCTGTGTGAAACTAAGGGAACCCAACTTTTTAATTATCTAGTGACGGTTTATTACTGTATTACATCGATGAGAAAAGACAAGGAAAGAGCTGAATTTCTACTTTGGCTATTTTCCACTGCTTACCTGGAGACAGTTTACTGAAGACTTTGCTTACAGAACAGCAGCATAATTGTTTATGCAATGTGCCTTGGACATGAGTAAGATACAGACACTTTAAAATACCTGGGAAATTGTGAAGTCAAACTAAACGTGAAAGTAAAAATCGTTCACAGTTTATCATTCCCACACATTTTCTGTGTCTACCAGAAGACAACACATAGTTAGAGAACAGGCAAATTGGAAGGTCACTGTTACCTCAATGTACCTTGCAAACAGAAACTAATTAATGTAAAAGAGGGGGAAAAAGTCTACAGCATGTCACCTAAGGAAATGCTGCTATCAGTAAATTAAAAATGTATGGCTTAGCTGCTTAGCATCTGCCTGCCTGAAGCTGTGCCTGTAAATAGTGTGGAAGACCAGAGAACTGAAACAATGGATCACAGATGGGTCATGAGTAGAATGTTAGTATTAATTACACAATTCTAAACAAATTGCAGTCCCCAGAAATCTGAGAATAAGTCTCGTTTCTTAGAAGATTTGTCCTAGATTACACCATTTAATTTCCTAATGCATAACAGTTATGAGTTACCACTTGCTGATAACAGTTATAAGTAGGAGTATGAAAAATAATTATTATTCAACATTTGGTCAGTGTTTATTTCACTTCTATCTTTCATAGCTACTAACAGGAATAAATAGACTGAGTAAAATGAAATTTGAACTTCAATAAAATGGAACTTTTCACAAGTTTTAAAACCACTGTTCAATTTTTGTGCTTTTTTTTCTTCTGGGTCTTTCTCTTTTCTGGTTCTACTCAAAATAGGAAGGGTTGGAAAAAAGGAGGGAACATGTAGGTCCACTTGAAAGTGTTCAGTTTAGCACTTAGTGTTTGGTCACTGGACCAAAATGAACTTTTAAACACCCCTAGACTTGCCTGCATTTGGATATATGTACAAAATATTTGAATAAATGACAAGTTATTTTTCTGGCATAGTTATTTTTTACACTGTCAGTTCCCATGGTGTTACCTTGGGGATTTCTTTCTAATAATGTAAGTAGGATTTTTAAAATATATTTAATGCTCTTGGGATGGAATGCTTAATCCTACTACATACTCAGACTTCGGTGGTAATTCTACTGTTTACTTTTGTACCTTTTCCCATGATGACACCCTGAACTGTTTAAAAAAACCACAGTACATTTGTCTAAAACAGCAGTTGTGGAGTTCAAATCCTATTTTCTCTTGCCATGACCAGTTTGTCATTTTGCTTGTCATTTATCAGACTCTTTGAGATGTTTGAACCTATGTTGCCTATTCGGGGACAATCATTGGCCAGCTCATGTCATCTTTGAGAATATTCTGTAAGGATGGCTTTAGTCAGAAGTGAACCAGAACAGGACTTGCTGAGGATAGAGGGACAAAAATCAAGGTGTTTGATATCTCAGACCATGTGGGGGTCTGCAAACAGCATCGCTCTGGTGTGTCCTGGTTGGAGAACCCTGACCCCATCTGTCTGTAATCCCTGCTGCTTCACCCAATAGAACATTTCATACTGCAAAGAAACAAACTTGTGTGATCAGCAGCAAATGGCTGTCATGAAAATTACTCTGTCTATTCTGGCCCATTTCTTTTGAACTTGCCAGCAGCTTTGGAATACCCTGTATAGTGTTTTCTGCCAGGCAGTTGAAGTTTTAAAAAAACGAAGATTTCTATTCCTTCCCTCTTTCTCTTTGCTCCTCTCTTTCACCAGTTCCTTACTCATTCTTTCTAAAATATTCCCTTGGTATCCTTAGACTGCTAGAGAGACTGATAAATGCTAATAATAACATAATAATAATACATACATACAGGGGTATCTGACTAATTTTACATTTAAACACTGCCAGGTGCAGTTAACTCATGCAGTGATCCCCTTTATAATTCTCAAATATCGGTTAGTTTGGTTAATTAACAGGCATTGGAGGTCTATGAAAACTGTATTCTAGGCTATTGAGCTTCTTGCAAATGCCATTCATCATATTTCTGAGAGAAGAATAGAACAGTTAGCTGGTGAGGTCCTGTTCATGTTATTACATGGCTCTTCTTTCTTTGTCAGCTCTGCTGTGTGTGGTAAGTGGACCTGTTTTCCCAAGACTTACTTTCAATATACCAGAATATCATAGGAAACAGCACAATAGTCCATTACTTCTTTGTATTTGCACCAGTGCTGCAACTGGTGATTTTCCTGGTGCTAGAGAGAAACAGCAAGTAAAAACTGGCATTCAGGAAAGCCCTAATCAGTTACACTTAGCTCAGTCAAAAATATATTACATTTTCATTGAAAACTGTTTCAGACTTTCAGGCATTAATTACAGCCTAGAGTCAGTCTATCTTATCTAACAGAACTGCTCACTCAAAAAACAACTAAAGAAGGTAATAGCATAAATGATATGAAGTGTCTTTCTCAACCGCAATCAGCAGTAGAGAAAATTGAAAAATTAATATCAATACTTCACAATTGACCTTCCTAAGCAATAAAATGATAGGAAAGGGTTAAACAAATTCTGGTTTTGATTTGGGATGCACTCTGGAGTTTTCATGTTCAGCAGATAACAAGATTTCTGTCAAAAGTTATCTTATCTGTTCTGTACTCCTACAAATGGAAGCTGAAATGAGATGCACTAAAATCCTGAAACTCCCAAGGAATGTTGAGCAAAACTGTGAAACTACCACACTCCCTTAGTTTTCAATCCCAAACATGTGACAAATTATGTGCTTTTTCTTTCCCGATGCTTAATAAAACAAACTTGAGGTCTACCTGAAAATGTTATTCATGCAGTGGAGATAAAAAGAGGTTATTCTGTAAAGGTTGGAGTTACCATTTGCACTACACAGTTAAGGGAAAGGACAACCATTTGCCAGGTGGACAAAGAGCATTATCTCACCTGGGGTCACAATGCACTCTGCAACCCATAATGAATTCTGCCCAGATCTTTGAACGAGGCAAAGATCTAAGTTACTGAGTCATTAGTGCATCAAAGTGCTGATCCAGTCCTTGCCTCTCAGAGAGCCCTATCACTCAATATATGGAAGTGATGCAAAAGAGTATCTTGTAGTCATAGCCCTACTTTGTTCTGCATTAGCACTGAGTGATGAAGGACCTTGTTTCCCTGCTATATTACTTAACCTAATTGGAACTATGCTCTCAGCTATCTCATTACTTAATAATACCTAGAAATTTGGTACCTTCATCTTCAAGCCCTGAGTAGTTAATTATTACTTATATACTCAATATCCATTTTTTAAGTTAAAGATCCATCTATATTGCACACTTAAAGTGCTTCATTTCTTTTTTAAGTAACAGATTTTCAAAAAAGGCAGAAAGCTTGAGATTTTCATGCAGAGAGAGAGGATACAACTCCTAGACAGCATACATAAACCAGCTCTGCCCTAAAATAACCTATACTGTGGCTGCTAGCCTTGATGCATGAAAGGGGACAGATGACTCATCCACCAGCTCTGTGTGAGCAAAATACAAGACAACTTCATGAAGCAGAATTATAGGTTCCATTGCTGAAAAAACACTAAGGGGTAAGATTTTGTTTTCTTTTGGTTTTTAACCATATAGGTATAATGTCTGAAAATCAGAATATAGCAGGTTGTATGCTTTATAGCAGCTCCTAAACCTGTTAGTCAAAATAGCTGCCAAGTTAGTTATTCTGTATGTGTCACATCTGCAGTTGGACTAATGTTTTAGCAAGGCCAGTGTAAGCACATTTATTTGTAGTTTAATTCAGGATTTTGCCCAGATATGTGTATTTTTAAAATAAAACAAATACTAATGTTCATATAATCATACTTTTCATGTAACGATGTTCTCACAATGGGGTTAGAATCTATATCATGCCATAGAGTTAAATGTGTTCTGTTCAAGGAATAAGATTACTAATGAAGATGCTGAGATTATTAAATCAGCTGTCTGCTTTTCTTTTGGAATGTTTCAATGGTTTTGCATAGATATCATTTAATACTGTGCAACAAGAAAAATCAATAAGAAGATTTATTCTAATTTCATGTCATGTCTTTAAACAATGCTGAAACTCCATACTTGATTGCATTTCTGCCAGCTGAATAACCTTCTGCCAAACTGAGAATTGAGATAGCATAAAAAAACAGATCAGAAAGTTCATTAGACAGCTCTCCTTTTTTTGAAACCTCTTGTCCATTGCTGTTGTGTCTTCAAAAGAGAACTGCTGGAGCAGCTGATGATAATACCACCTGGCTGAAGAAACTACATGATTCAAGTCTACTCCCAGCCTGGAGCAGCTAAAAAACCCCAAACATATAGTATTAGTTACCTGCATTCCGCTGCAAATATTGCCCAGTAAAATTGTCCTTCCACCCTACAATCTTCCAAATGAGGGTATGAATATCATCCACCAAGCAGAAAGGTTTGCAAAAGGCTTGACCACCCAGCAGATACAAAAATAGCTGCCATGGCAATATTTTGCAGAACAGAGTCTATTTCCTGAACAATTCATTAGGAAACTGAGCCTTTTAAATGCTTATGACACTTTGTTTGGACTTGGAGGGTCTGAGTAGGTGCTTATATTTTTGAATCATTGTGGGATTGGAAAGAACAACCAGATTTACCCACTGCATGTGAGTGAATCTGATTGAAAGCATCATAGAATTACAGAATGGTTTAGGTTGGAAGAAGGCCTTGAAGATAATCTACTTCCAGCCCATCTGCCATCAGCAGGACACTTTCAACTAGACCAGGCTACTCAGAGACTCATCCAGCCTGGCCTTGAACACTTCCAGGATTGGGGCATGCACAACTTTCCTGGGCAACTTGTTCCAACACCTCACCACCCTCACAGTAAAGAATTTTTTCCCAATAGCTGATAACCTGCTGCCTTTGAATTTGAACACAATCCCCCGTGTCCTGTCACTACATGCTCTTGTAAAGAGTCTTGCTCCATCTTTCCTGCAAGTTCCCTTCAGGTACTGGAAGTCCACAATTAGATCAATCCAAAGCCTTCTCCTTTCCAAGCTGAACAAACCCAATTCTCTCAGCCTTTCCTCATAAGAGAGGTGCTCCACCCCTCTGATCAACTTGGTGGGCCTCCTCTGGACTTGCTCCAACCGGGCAATATCCCTCCTGCGCTGAGAATCCCAGAGCTGGATGAAGCACAGCAGGTGAGGTCTCACCTGAGACCTCATCAGTCAACACCTGGAAAGGGAAGTTCTCAAGATGCAGCTTAAGACCTGTGACAGGTGGAAAGGACTTAAGCAATAATGCTTAAAGCTCTCTTTGTTCACTGTGTCTATCAGTCTGCCTCTTATGACATTCTCCACTTGAACAACAAGGAAATGTTTCATAGTTGCCTGAAGGGCTAAGAGGGACAGTCCTTTGTGTTCAGATGTAGTAAACCAATAGCAAGATGTGAGCAGCCGGGCAGGAAAATATCACATTTTCTTTAAAAAGCTGTAAGTTCTGTAGAAACTGAGTTCTTTCTGTCTTACAGACTTTGCAAAGAGAAACAGATTTTTCTTAAATAACAGTGTATGACTCCTGAGAATTCCTAATAGTTTTAAAGCTTGTTAGATAACTATCAATCAGTAGTATTCGAAATAAGGGTACTGAGAGTGAATTCCAAAGAAACTATTCTTTGCCTTTGTACCAGCATTGACTGATTTGTCAGCAAAACAAATAGCATTGCATGGTGTTATAAACATGTGCAAATATTGGCCAGTAAGGCTTTTTATATTTCTTTTTGAGAAATGGAGAAAGAATGAATCTGTGTGTCATTTTTCTGCGGTACAGAACACATACTCCTCTGACATTGATGGATGGTGTCTCTAGATAAAGTTCCAAAGCAAAACTGTACTGAGGTTGTTAAAATGCTTTCCACAATTCATACTAGCAATGAATGATGGTTTTTCTGTCTTCTTTCTTGCCATGCGTGAAATGAGTCTCTACCTCAGTGACTCCAGCTGCTCCTCTGTGACCATTTCTGTTGCTTTGTATGATGGAGGCTATAAAGATTGGTTCTGTGGCAGCTTCTCCACAATATAACTGCATTTGCATCAAGCAAAACCACAAGATTGCCTGTTCAAATGGGGAATTGTAACTTTCCAGCTTCTTTTCAAAATCAACAGGCAGGGGATGCTGTCCTGTCTATTATTCCTCTTACAAGACTTGGAAAAATTCAGTGAGGTTTGATTTTCATGTTTTGTACTACCTTGCAATGTAAACTGCAGCAATTACAAAGGTTTTCATGCATGAAAGCTTTACCCTTTTCTCTCTGGCAGTAAATTCCATTCTGAAGAATGTTTTATTATATTTCAGCTACAAAATTATGATGCTACCAAATACTACAGTCACAGGTTAAAGTTCTAGCCAAAAAAAAAGTCTCTGACTATTTCTTTCTTTCAAGCTATTAATCATCTACCTTGTTTTGGTGCAGTATGTAATAAACTGCCAACCCTAGTAGACAAATATCACAGCAAGCTGTTGACAGACCAGAGCAGTCTAGCAACACAATACCTGTGGCACATATACATTTATATTTTCTAGCTTGTGTAAGACTACTTGTATAAGCCTACTTGTGTATTTGCAAATCCTAGTTCAGAACTGAAACAGTTTTGAGATCTGTAAACTAAATAATGAGATTTTAATGCACCTAACTTGTTAGAAATTTTATTTAAGTTTTAATAAAGGAGATGTTTTTCATACTCATTGTTACCATATTTTTTCAATTGTACAGTTGAAAACTCTGGTGACAAATTGGCCCAATGTAGCCAAATATTTGCTTCCATGTTTGTAAAGTTTTAAGTAAAACATGCTTCACCTAAGACACTCAAGTGCAATGAAGACCCTTAAATATTTGCTTGCAGGGTAATCTGTTTGTACACAAAATCAAGGGTCAATGACCAAGTATGATGATAGGATTTAAGTACATGGGAAATTTATTTCATCTTTATGTGTTCTACAAAATGTGTATTTGCTGTGTCAAAGGCATGCAAAGACTCAGGAGCAATGAACTAGCAGGCAGGCTGTTGTACCATGGCAAAGAAAAGTGAATAGCCCCAAATTTTCTTGATAGTCCCAGTTTTAAGAATACTTCAAAAGACATTTTCTCCTAATTTTCCCTCTGAGTTACCGAGTTGAGCTTCAGATGGCAAGAGACAAGAGCTATTGCTACTAATTAATGATTAAGGCTAATCAGTTCATCTTTTTCATCTCTGTTCTAAGTGGCTAATTCAGGAAAAAAAAAATCCTGCTCTTAGAATAAGTAGAAAAAAATTCTGCACTAATATCCTAAGATTTTTTTGATAGGCTGCTTGTGTAACATGACTCTTTTTCAAGTTAGTTTGAAGTAAGATGAAGTATTTTCCATGTTAATTCAAAGGCTGAGCACCTTATTGAGCAGTCCTGCAAAGGGACATTATGTAAGAGTCCCAGAGCAGTGCATAAGCTCAGACCCTGTGCTCATCTGGTATTCCAGGTCGTCTACCAGACAGATAATTAAAAGTAAGAGTCTGGAAAGCATATATGGCATTTCCTGCTAATACTGTTTCATTTTATGACTATTTTCAGCTCAGAGAATTTCCTGAGGCCAATGTGACTTAGGAATCCCACTTGGTACAACCAGGAAGCCTCTTTTTCCATTTGACATTTGTATTCATTCTTTCCAAAAGACACCAAAACTATTTTTAGATTTAAAGAGAGAGCATGAAACAAGGTGGCAGAACGTGATTATTTGCAATCTCTCGTGTCTTGAATACCTGTTTCAGTCTCCTCTCTACCTCTTTTCCTTAACAAGCAAGTCACAGGCTGCAAGCTTTTCTAGGATACCTCCATGCAGTAACAATGTGATAGGTGGATGGAAGGATGGAAGGATGGAAGGAAGGAAGGAAGGAAGGAAGGAAGGAAGGAAGGAAGGACGGAAGGAAGGACGGAAGGAAGGACGGAAGGACAGAAGGACGGAAGGAAGGAAGGAAGGAAGGAAGGAAGGAAGGAAGGAAGGAAGGGAGGGAGGGGGGGGGAGGGAGGGAGGGAGGAAGGAAGGAAGGAAGGAAGGAAGGAAGGAAGGAAGGAAGGAAGGAAGGAAGGAAGGAAGGGAGGGAGGGAGGGAAGTCAAGCATGGTGCTGCAGAACACAGTAGTATTTGGTATGGCAAGCCAAGAAGCAGCAAGCCTGTGTTCTGTTCCTGCTCCAACAACTTATTCTCGCTGTCTTGCGACTGTCTGTTTCAAAGTTCAGCTCCCATCACTGCCTCCTGCAGACATTATTTGTAACAAAGCAGCATCTGCTTATTTACTTTTTGTGTAGGAGCTGATCCAGCAGGCATGCTCATGGAACACCTACTGCATGAAGCCATGCAGGTGGGACAGGGAGTGGAACTCTTATTCTTTGGTTCCAGTAGGACACAAGTGGGAGGTTGTGTCGGTTCCTGTCAATCCTGATATGCTGAGGCACATGGCCAAGGCAGGACATTAGTCAAATTTTCATTAAGGAAAGGCTCTTGCTGCTTTTGAGGCAAGGTAGCACCAAAGAGACATTTGGAGAATGTCAGTTTTGGAGCTTAATGTTTAAGTCCTTCCTCAGAGGCCTGTGAGTCTTTTGAATCTATACTTACAGTCTTGATTCACTCTAGTGCTACATATTTTGTACATATATATCCATTACAGTAATACCACAGCTTCTTTGCTATACCCTTGCTCATCAATGGACAAGGCCAGTGTCTCAAGAATGCTGACCTCATTTATGGATTGTTTTCAAGGATGAAGACTCATCAAAGCAAGAATAATTTTGAGGCCATGCAGTGCACTGTGAGTTTGGACAGATGTTCTGTACCTGCTGGTCAGACAGCCAGCACAAAAGCCTATACATTTTTTTTTCTTCACTTACTGATTCCGTCTCAAAAAAGTGACACATTTAACCACACTTTTGTTGCTAAGCTTCCCAATGTTGAGTGAATTGAGAAGTCAAGACATCCCATATCTTCAGTTTTTGGAAAATGAGACAGCCAAGTCTTTTTTAACTCAAAACTTGTATATCACTTTCAGAGGTATAGATAGTTAAAAGTCTATTTACTTATCATTTCAAGTCAATGTCAAATAGGTATTTCAAGTCTAACAGAACCAAATCCTAAAAAATGTCCTTAATAGTCTAGTAATAGACTTGTCTGTTCTCACTGCTTTACAGCTGATTTCTACGAGAACATGTGAACAATTAAAAAACCAATATTCTAAGTACTGACCAAATCTACATTCCAGTTAAAAGCTCACAGACCTGAACGTTTTCCCTTTTAATTCAGTGTGTCTGTTCAGACATCAGCTCTGGAAACCACTTGTTAAAACTGTAATATGATACACTGCATCAGCTGAATCACTGTCCCATGCACTGTGGTCACCAATGAAAGCCCTTCTGACAGTACAAAGCAAGTGGTGAGGGATGTTATTCCCATTCCAATAGTGATCCAGTTGTCCTTCTAACTGATTTTTCTGTAACAAGCAAAAACCTGCTTTTGATAATCACTTGATTCTCTGTGTCATTAGAATTTTTCCTGTCCTCCAGTGGATTTCAGTGCAACACTGTTCAATAATTAGTTTTCCAGACTTGCTAACACTAAGAACACTGGAAGTTTGTACCTCAAATACCTGAAGCTCACTGGGATTTACCTCTATCCATTTAAGGAACATTACTACATCAAATGCTCTGTACAAGCAATCCATCACATCTTTTTCTTCTGTAAATTATGTCCATTTGGGAGTCACAGAGTGGTGTGTATGGATGAGAATATGAAGGCAAAGTTCAGGAGACTTTTTACAATTTTTGTCCAGTCCTAGCAGAGGTCTTTGAATTCAAAGAGTCCAATGATTCTGGAGTGTCAGCATTGATCATCTGCTGATCAACAAGGAAGACTTGCTGATCTCATCATGACTTCTCCAGTGAAAGAGCAGATCTCTCTTTCTCATCTCCCCAGACTTTTGGGGATTGTAGTGATATATGCTCCAGAGGCTGGGGTGGTATACAACACGCCACCCACCCTAAAAACCTTTGCTTGTACTAGTACACAAGAAACTGTCCTTAACATCATTTTGCAGCCTCTGTCTTCTTTGGAGGACAGACTTTCTGGTTTTGCTGCTGTATTTCACTTTGTCTGTGATTCTAGCGAGCCCTATTTGTTTGTAAGCTCTGCATGCCCTGCTGTGTATTCACTTCTCCAGGTCACCTACAAGTAAAGAAAGATGAAAGTGCACTTAACCACCTGAAAAGCTCTCCTTCTCTTAACAAGCTTCCACCTGATTCTTTCCCACATTTCTCTCTAAACATTAATAAGCTCATTCTTTATCAGGCTGAATAATGACTTTCACTTTGCAACCCTAAGTGTGAGCTCTACCTGAGAAATTGTGCTTGGCAATAGCGTAAAGGCTGAGTACATTATGTCTGACTCCTCACCCATATCCTCCCTGACGCAGAGCTCACAAAGGCATTCATCAGGTTTGTTAACCAGGCCTGCCCTTTCGCAAGAGACGTCAGCAGGCCCTGCCTGAGAATGAGTTCTGTGGCTAATTTAGCAGAACGTGACCTTTCAGAGGAGGCTGGAAGGCCAGTGGAGTGTGTAGGTATGGAAATGGAGGAAAAATACCCATGCTGAAAAAATGGAAAATGAGGAGAGACCTGTGTAAAACCTTTGGCTGAGCTCCATTACATTGCACATTGGGATGGAAACACAGTCTGGCATAAAATGATCAGTGCACTACCTAGTAATGTATCAGAAAACCCAAGGATTTTTGCTCCATGTGACTGGGAAGCCATCACAGGAATAGCTTAGTCATAAAAATTGGTTGTGAAGAGAATTATATTTATTTCAAGTGAAAAAGAACTATTTCTCTACTACTTTTTAGGGAAAGATATAGGAAATATTCATACCCATTCACATTTAAACAATATTGTAATATTAGAAAATAAAATTTCTGGTACTGTACTGGAATAAAAACACAATTGCTTCAGATATGCAGAGAAGAGGATTATGCTTCTGATAAAATTGGCAAGTCACTTCAGAGCTGCCCAGCTTCAGAGCTGCCAGTGCTGTCAGTTTTAGTGTTTCAACGGGAGAAAATGTAATTTATACCAAGGAGATGCATGAACAGAGAGACTGGGAGTTCCAGCTCCTTCCTGCTTTTCAGGATTTTCAGCAGTGCGTGTTTCTCACAAATAAATTGTCCCCAGCTGTCTCACGCCTGTATTTCCAGCACTGTGGGAGGCTGCCCCAGGCCCAGGTTAGGTGCTAGAGGAGGCTGGGTGACACATGGGACTGTCCCTGACCTCCACCGATGTCCCTGACCTCCACCGATGACCACCGGTGACCTCCCTCCCACCTTCCCCGCCCAGAGTGGTTGTTATGCCAACACCCATCGCCACCCCACCCACCACTCCTCACCCCTGCCAGGATGTGGTTGCTATGTCAACAGTCGTTCGTGGCATCCACCCCGAGGAGGAAAAGGCTGCAGGGGTTGCCTTGGAAACTGTGCTGTCCCGAAGCATCAATAGAGCTGGTCGCCTCCCCACCTTTCCTCCCCCAGAATGTTCTTCCACGAAGCAGAGACGACCCCTGGAAGTGTCCTGCTCTGTCCCACGTTCCATCCCCACGGCTGTGTTAGCCCAGCTGCAGCAGCTGCTCTCCCACTCACCTGGCAGCAGCTTCACCAGCTGTGCAGGGATGACCTGATGGGAGATCTTTCACTGTCACAGCGCTGGAGCAGCTGTCATCTGGGGACAGACAGCCCTCGGACAGAGAAATGAGGGACTCAGCTTGTCAGGGAACAGTGGAAATGACAAGTCACAGATTGAGTGGGTGAGGGAAGTGCTCAGTGCGTGACTGTGGGAAGATGTAGCGGGGAACACACATCTACTTGGCAGTAGATACACATTCTCACACCAGGCTTATATCATATAGCAACAACAACCAAAAACACCTTTTCGTCTAGAAATACTTCCTGCATTACATCACTCTCTTAAAATTGAGCAAAGTTCCAGAGGTGTGATTTTTCTTTCAGAGAAGTTTGTTGCAGGAAGAAAGTATCTGAACCAAATCTGTAGAAAAGCTGTAGTAAGAAAATATGTCAAAAAATATGTACAAATCCAAATATTTCCACAGAACATTAAAATACACAGGAGTGCTTTTAGCAAAGGTATTTGAACAGAAGAAAAATCAATGGTCTTGATTCACAACAAAATGAAGCCCAGTTAATGAATCCCTGCTTATCCCTAGAATACCTGAGAAAAGTGATTTGCTTTAAAGGATCTCTCCTCTATCACAGAGAACCTCTAGGGAATTGAGAAAATAGTATAGTAGAGGAGTTTTCAGATATAGTCTAAAGAATCAGAATGCTGACCTTGCAGTAAAGAAACACCGCTTAGTTTCAGGATCACAAGACAAGAAAACACTCACACACACTCAGTATTTATCTTCTTACATACACATTTTAGTCAGTACATGATACAGTAAATACTAAATAAGAAGTGTTTGCATACAAGAATTTATCAGTGTTTAGAATACAGGATTGTCAAAAGTTCATGTGCATACTGTGAGACTACAAATACTGGCTTTGACACTAACTCTGAGAAATATGCAATGAATCCATCTCAGCAGAGTTCCTGCTGCTGGATCATCAAAGGGCCAGAGATGGACTCTCCTCAGGGAGGGGCACTCTCCTCTTAACTATTGTTCTACCTCTGCTGCTGTTTATCTAAGAGAAACATGTAACTGCAGATGACCTCACAATAATCAGAGGTAACCCATAAAAATATGCAGATCAAGAGATTTCCTGTTGTACCTGCTAATAAACACATCTTTCTACCTTATTATATCTTTGAAAGAACACTTGTTGTTCTCTAACTGGTATTACAGCACAATTAATTGTCTGAAACATGCTTAAAGAAAACTAGAAATCATCCTCTAATCTCATTCTAAACGACATGATTTCATTTGTAATTGGATGGATTTCAATCATATTTCTCATTAGGATCGAGCAGTTTCAAATTTATCTCAAAGCTAACCTTTGTGTTTTGCTCTCCTCTGTGCTCACCATGCGGCATAAAAATTGGCTCACAGTATGACATAAAAGATAGCAAACCATCATTCTTTTTCACTAGACTTTCAGCTTTATCTCTGGGGAAATGGGAATTTGCTTGTGTAGAAACCTCAAATCATTATATTCTCCGTATTACCAAATACATGTCTTTGATCCAGTAGGTGCTTAATGTAAGAATATACAGTTATTTCTGGAAATCACTCATCTAGACCTGCCTATGAAAAAGCTGCTCAGTTCCACATGTATTTTCCCCATCCACTTTCAAAACCTGCCTTTTCTTCTGGACTTTGCAATGTCTGTAGCAGAGAGTTCTTCATTGTAATTACAAGCTGTATGAAAAACTATTTCATTTGTTTTCATCTGATAATTTAATTTTTCCCCTTTCTTCCCCAGTAAAATATTGTCAATAAAAAATTCCTTACCACCTTTTAAACCAGTCATTATTTTACATGTTTTAATTAAAGACTTCTCTGGTTGACTTGGACACATGTAATTTTCTGAAGTGATAAGATGGATATGCCTCCTTTCAAGAAAATATTTTCTTCTGGCAAAACACCTCATGGAAACAGCACTGGCCCTAGCATTAACTCTGCTAGGAATACAAGAAGCTTTGCAATCAAAGTACATTGATTTCAATCCATTGGCCTTTCCTGAAGAACTTCCAATCTAAAACTGGGGTTAGAAAAAGCAGTATGGCAGAGACACTAATAAAGGTACATATGTCTTCAAATGGGTCTTTTTATTTAGCTGATTCAAATTTCTTAGCTTGGTGTCACTGATGTAGTAGAAGACAGCTTTTAGGAAGGAATGAGACTAGTGTGAGGAAATGGTGTACCCTGTGCAGTGAAACAGCACGGAACAGTGGAATTTATGTTGGAGAAGAACCCAACCATGCTTCAGTTAGTACTTCCTGATTCATATCTACCTAGAAAAAGTGAATTTGTTACAAATTTTATCGGAGTAAGGAATTCAAGGACAAAATCTTCCATGAGTAGCTTGAAAGAAAGCAAACTACTCAAGTGCTACATAATGTGATGTAAAGAACAAAACTGAACAGGCAATTCTCCTCTGAAACTTCAACTTCCACAGGAACATTCATATTGATAAAAAGTCTGTTAATTTAGATACAACACAGAGGATAAATTCATGTCTGGAAGCAAGAGAATGTTAATCTACAGCCATTTATAAATGTAATATGAAATTACCTCATGTCAAAGTAATTTCAAAATGCAAAAACTCTCATTATTAATATCAAATTCCCCATGATCGAAAACTGCATAAAAGTTTTTAAATAATGCCCTGAAGCTATCACAGGATAATTTAATTGAAAAGCATAATTCTGGATTCTAAGAACCTTCAGAAAGAGTCTGGTTGCACACTTGTTGCTATCTGTGTGAATATTAATGATTGAAAGGCTTGAGTGGCATATAGAGATAAATTATATATATGGGATAAATATTTTAGAACTTTTATCTTGATTTTTCTGAAGGCCTATGTTTCTCTGCCTAAGGCATTAGTGTGGCATATACTGTTTCAAATACAGATATTCTGCTCCTGCTACAAAATAGATAGAAAACAGACATTAATAAAAGAGACCTCTAAGGTTTCATTCCCCTGAAATTTTCATGTGGGAAAACCGTCATTGCTGCCACCCTGCACCTAGTTAGATCTACTTTGCAGATTAAACAGAATGGAATTTTCAAGTATACATATTTACATGTAGGGGACAGTAGATAACATCGTAAACTCATTAGAATTAATATAATAGGAGTGGAAACATGACACATCCCTGTACAGGAGACCTGTATAGATCTCCAGCAAAGCCCCAGTTAAGTCCTCTGTTACATTTCTCTCCTAATCCATACATGGGAAGCACAACACACATATTTCTCCTCAGCAAAGATGAGGTCAATTTTGAAAACAAAGTTCACATTCAATATGCAGTGTGGAGCTGTTTTATACTAGAAGAACCAGTGAGCCTCTCTCATGCAACAACAGAAAGTGGATAGCAATGGGAATGGGACAGAATATTGAGAAATCCTAAAGGAGAGCAGTTTGACCAAAGGGAAGAATAGTGTGTGAAGTTAAAAGGAACAGAGAGAGGGCTTACAGCCAGCAGAACTGCATCACCTACCTGAAATACTTTTGCCAAATTGTCAAAAAGGGCTTGACCAGCGCTGACTTTATGCTTCACTCCCCTGACTGTCCCATTTTTGCTGAGGATGTTGACTCGCTTTGTACCAAACCCCTTCTCTTTAGTGGCTCTGACTAAAATGAGCAAGTCATCCTGCTCGTTCTCATTTTCATCACACTCTGACCCTACGTGTCCATTCTGCTGCCCGTCCACTTCGCTCAGCCGGCTGGTCTGGTCAGTCTCAGAGCTGCTGGCATACTCAGAGTCCAGAGAGTCGGCAGCCTCGCCGTCAGCGTACACCTCCTTCAGCACGCGCCCGCTGTGCGAGGACGCCACGCGGAACCGAACCTTCCTCGAGAGCCGCTCGCTGTCCGCCTTCACCTCGCTTTTGAACATCGCCTCTTCCATGGACAGAAATAGTTTGCATTGTTCCAGGCTGGTGCCCATCGCATTTGCCAGTTTGTCACACTTAACAACAATATCAGCGCTGTTTTCTGTTGACAGGGGTTCTCATATTAAACTAAAGAGGGTTCCCAAGAAGCCACTGCCGTTCTGCAGTTAATAATGGATGCATTTGTGCTATGGTTACCTTTAAACTAAAACCTGAAAAGCGATCTCATTAATTAAATATTAAAAAGACATTGTGTACTTTTTAGCACTGAGGAAGACAGCAAGAAAGGGAGAAATTATATTCATTGATTAAAATAAAAGTTAAGACTCATTAAGGGAGGAGAGGGAGAGGGAGAGGGAGAGGGAGAGGGAGAGGGAGAGGGAGAGGGAGAGGGAGAGGGAGAGGGAGAGGGAGAGGGAGAGGGAGAGGGAGAGGGAGAGGGAGAGGGAGAGGGAGAGGGAGAGGGAGAAGAGCATTTGGACAATGCTCTCAGGCACAAAGTGTGACTCTTGGGGTGTCCTGTGCAGGGCCAGGAGTTGGACTTTGCTAATCCTTATAGGTCCCTTCCAACTCATAATAGTGATTCTGTGATTCTACGATAAACAAAATAACAGAAGTTACACAAGTTTATATGAATGCAGTTTGATTCGTTAAAAATTGCAAAGAGAAGGAGTTTTCCACAAGATCTATAAAGGCAAAACTGTTTATGCTCATTGCACCTGAGGGAAAAAAAAAACAAAAACTTCAGCACCTGAGTCAATGATGAGCACATTTCTTTCATCAAAACAATTAACTTCCCTGCCAATTAGACCTCATTCATGGCAGTCTGCTCTTTACACAAGCTTAAGGAGATTCAGCAGGGAGCTCTGACTTGATGGTTTTTGATGCTGGTCTTTTCACAGACTGGCAGAGCAGTGGAGAAGCAATTAGTCAGAATTTGTTGCACAGAATAACACAATGTTATTAAATAGAACTGAGACACAGCAAGTACCACACAGCAACCACAGCATATGTTCTGTTTTGTCAGGGACTGGGCAAGGGAATCTGAACAAGGAGTAAGTGAAAGTTAATTAATTGAGGCAGCAGGGATCAACAATGGGAAGTAGGGTAAGGTGGATTCATCCATGGGAAATCACATTGCCCTATCCTAGCACATCACAAGTAGTGGTTGCCACAGTGTTCAGCATCCAGCTCTAGATGTAAAAACAACCAACCCACACTTGTGGTTTCTGGTTATGTCTACTCAATATCATGTAGTAGCACCTTAAACCCCCAAGCTGATTCTGAGTTTGCATGGTGATTCCTACTTGCAGTGCTATTTCTGTGTTTCCTTCATTTAAAGAAAAATGCAGCATCAAGAACTCAATCCTCTTCTCACTTTCCTGACAAACATTCCCTAGACACTCTCTACAGCTTCATTTTCTCTCTAGACTCATGAATACTGAATTGCTTCCTGAAGCCTATGACCCCTGACAGTGTAGGCATGAAATGAGTCCCCAGATGCTCAGCCAACCCAGAATGGTAATGCCTGCAGTCACAAGCAGCTGCAGAGCTTTGAGCATCAGAGACCTTCTGGTCAAGATTTTGGAAATTCAGGCTCAAATCTTTCAGCAATTATGTGGGGGTTTTTGTGACTTTATTTTGAACAAGATGCATGAAATTATTGCTCTTCAGCCCAAATAAAATCACGATTTTCAAGGCTGAAATCCAAAATTAATTTCCCATCCACAAAGTGGAAACATAATGATTAGTGGAATTTCATAGCACTAGTGTTTGCCACACTTTTTTCTAAATGAGATGATTCACTGTATTATTAACTACTATAATTAATACAGAAAAAATAGGCAAAAATAATAAGTTACAAGAGTTAAAATACATTGTTACTTATCTTTCAAAGAAGAAAAACGTCTACTATCAAAGTCTGTACTAATATTGAACACAGTTATAAGATGCTTTGTGAAATTCATTTGAGGAGGAGGATGCTGACTCACACTGATTGTGTCATAGCCACTTGCCCACAGGAGTTTTGACAAGAAATACAGTTCATTATTACTAAAATGTGACTCAGAACATTCTGTAGAAGAACGAATATTTCAAAGTGTCTTTTATGGAATTATCCAAACAGGGCTGCAAGATACCTGGAGAAATTATCCAGTCTGCTAGGTATCCCAAAGTTAACTGTATCATAGTGTTTCCATTATTATCTGAGTGGCTTTCTCTTGGAAACCTTCAGTAATTAACTTTGTTCCTATTCATTTTTATTTAAATAATACAACCCAACTGTTTTTAGATTAGTTGCCACACATAAAAAATATTAAGTTCTCTAACAGAAATATTTTGCACAAAAAATTTTATCATATTTTTATCTTCTCCAGTTGACACTATATATTCTTTAACAGAAACCAGGCAATGGGAAAGCTTGTATTGTCTGCAGTGCAAAGGATTTGATGCTACCTGAGTTATTTAGAAAGTTAATGTAGCATTGAATAAATGCAGAACTAATCAGTACCACATTTTAAAAACACTCCAAATACTGTTAGCATCTTGTTCTCTGTTAGTAGGAAATTATCTCATTGTTTAGTTCCATGGCAATTCCATTGTTCACTGGGAAATATTTTTATGTCTGGTTATGACAAATAAGAAACTGTATGCACAGTTTTCTCTGCAGAAAAATAATTATGCAGAGTGAAGTGTGCCTCTTGACAGAAGCATTTACATGCATAAGACTTCATCCTGATGTTCCAGCTGTAGACCTTCTGTGAGGGAATATGTGACTTTGGGGCTAAGTGAACATATCCAGTAGTAAACAGATTACAAACTCTAAACAGGTTGTATTCATGACATAAGATATCTGAGAGTTCAAAAATCTGAGATGCACATATTTCTACCATCTGCCTGGGTGTGTGTCCTCAACAACAGCAAAAAGGATGAAACCTGACTAAACACCTTTGTCCCTCCTGCAGACTAAAATTATATTAAATGCTTAAACTAACTCCACTTGTGCAGTTTGATGCTGCACCCTGCCAACTGTTATATTTCTGTCCATCATTTTTAGCTTCCCTACACACACTTCTTTTCATTCGAGAAGTATCCATTAAAAACTAATGGGGGGGGGGGGGGGGGGTTGCAGTAATGAGATATTTCTTGTCCATAATTATTACTCCTCCTGAATCATTTGGCTATTGTTAGATTTTATTTCTGCTTAGTTTGGTTCTAATGTTCTGCCATTGATTAATTCGAGGCCATGGGATCCAGCAACCATAAAGTCAAAGCACACAGGAAATAAAGTGTTTCTACAGAGATCTCTCCTGAATAGAGAAGCACTCTGTTAAAAAAAGAGCAAACACTTGGAAATGAGCTATTTCATCCATTGCCTCTGATGTGACTCTGTTTCATTTCACAAGGAACTGGACCAACCCATTACCTGGATGTTGTGATAAAAAACTTGGCTGCCAATAACATCCTCAGATTTTATCATGTTCAATATATCACTAAGTGGAAAGGAACAAAAAAGATGATTCTTCTGCTAGTTGTTGGCTTCTGATACTTCTGCTAGACATAGAACTAAGATACTGGATAGAGCAGGGGACAGATGCTGCACATGGCAAATAGAAAGACAAACATCTACTCTGACATCTGAGAATTCACACTCCATGCAAGAAGGTACCTGCAGAGGCAACTCATCACACCTTTCATCCATGATAAAGTAGAGGAAGTCTCGCTAATAAATTTAGCCCCAGTATTTACCTTTTAAATTACTGATATTAGCTCAGGTAAGTCAAAGCTGTTAATAATTTTAAAATTAAAAAACTAAGCTAAAGTAGCAATCACACTGTGCCAAGTGAGAGCTTTATAGCTGTATCAGGAAGGGAGGAAAAAGAGCAGAAGAGAATA
Organism: Entomyzon cyanotis; assembly: GCA_024500445.1. Lineage (NCBI taxonomy): Eukaryota > Metazoa > Chordata > Aves > Passeriformes > Meliphagidae > Entomyzon > Entomyzon cyanotis. The sequence goes on along the minus strand of JAKEPQ010001009.1, from coordinate 19,032,293 downwards.
GAAGGAAACTCTAATCTCATTTTTAATTCAGAGGTAATTTCTTTAATGTATAGGTAAATCTTGCTGTGAGAGTTCATCATATATATACATACTCCAATTTCAGCAGCTTACACAAGCAGAGAATCTATCCTAGGTGTTCCATTTCACTAAGTTTGAAGCACTAACAGCTTCATCTCAGAAAAGAACCACAAATCAATAACATTAAACTGCAGCAAAATGCTTGAAAGGGTATCTAGAAATGTATTAAGCAGCAAAGATTGTTTGCACTTTGCTGAAGAAGTGTAGAGTGTGCTGTTTGAAATTTCTAAAAAAATGTACCTCGTGATATTCCCATGGATCAGAGAATAAAAGGTATGAAAAAATAATATAATTTGTAGTATTCAAATAGCAGCAAAATGGAACCTGAATCACGAAATGAGATTTTGGGAGAAAAAAGATGTCAATAAAAGAAATAAGATATGCTGAAATCAACAACTGCCTTCTTCATTTCTGAACAAACAATCATTTTAATAGACTGGTTTACCCCATGACAAAGCACTATGTGCTCTGTTTTGATGCACAGTGTATGTAGGACCATTTTGTGTGATGTATTTGCAGGTTACTAAGTATATATAGCAAATCTGTAGGCTGACTTGATACCATCCACACTGGTGTCATTCATCCTTAGACAGATGGTATGAATTCACAGTGACATGCCTTGTGATACTAATTTTTTTTCACTCTACAAAAGACTGTTTGCAACTGTCTCCAACTCTATCACACTGGTAGTAATCAGAGGCATATTCTGAGATCTCTAATTCTTAATGCAAAATTAACAAAGCAATCATCAGGATGCATGCGGCAGCGCGGTATCAGGATTCCCAAACGGCCACCCCAACCGCAATGTGGAGGGAGCCGCCCGTGGCCAGAACACACCAGGCAGACACGTGGCTGTAGCAGGCAGTGGAGCTGCAGGGGACGCGAGACTCCGTGAAGGTGTGGTGATGGAAGAAATGCAGGATCATCATCTGGAGTTTCCAGGGATTTATTAAGGTCCACAGTTGAGTGTCAGAGGAGGGAGCAGAGGGACGGAGAGGCGGGGGAGGGCTCGGGGTGCTGGAAAGCCAAGATGGTGAACGGTGAGTTCCGCCTTCTCAGCAGGTTATCAGGAGAGGGAACAGAGGCGTGGTTACTCAGAAGAACCAACTAGGGGAAGCCAGAGGGGAGGGGCCAGGGAGGAGAAAGGGGTAAACCAATAAAATTACAGCATGGGATGGTACAGGTTTCTGCTAGGGAGAAGTCTCCAGAATAGCATAAGCACAATACAACAGATGCAGATATTCAAAAGACCTGGGTTTCCCACCTGTTGTTGGGAAGATGGTATTTTGGTTTGTAAAAGTAAGTGTGTGGTAAACTTTGTTTATTTTGCTACAAGTAAGTAAAGTTTGTGAACAATATACTCTATGCTTTAGAGATTACAAAAGCAGATGATTTGAACAGTGAATGCTAACCAAATTGCTTCTGTCTGAGACAGATTTAGTGCTTTTCCCAATTGTTCAGAGAGGGACCATTCCCATTTGCTAAGTTGGCAAAACATCTGCCTACTTTTCTGCAGGTCCAGAATAACATTTTAACTGTAGTAAAGTTCATGAGGGCAGACAGAGCACATTCAGGTCCCCATCAGGGAACTCTTGTGTCTGGCAGTTGTTTGTCAGGTGTAGCAGCTGCTAAATGGAAATAATACAGACAAGAACAAACCAAGGGTACTGTCACTATTATGATGCCGAATTATTCATATGACAAGTGCTTTACTGTCATTTCATTTGATTTGTAGATTTCATTTAACTTCTATTAAACCATTGTTAGACAGAATATCAGGGTTTCTGTGTCTATATTTCTGTTTACATTAGTGAATTGGGTGCACTGCTTGTTTAATTTATATAGTGAAGGAATTAAATGAATGAGGATATCAAGACTGATGTCTAGGCCATGCACTCAAGTGCACAAGGAGGTAGGGGACATATGGGATCTTTCTGCCATCCTTTTCACCACGGTGAGCAGAAAGTCTCCATTTCCAAAATCCTTAGGGAGAAATGCTCTACATTCCATTTGGAAATGCAATCAGTTACTATCCTGAACTTGAAATTCACAGCCATTTCAACAGATCATTCATTTCTACTTTTCCCACTGTAGGTTTTCATAGGAGTCAAGCTGCTGAGCTAAGCACAGCAGCAACAGTACATGAAAAGCTTCTGTCATTACGTGGTGCTTCAAGACTTAATTTGTTCATTTACACTGAACAAAGTAAAAGGTCAGACCTTAAATGTGTTACATATCTGAGTCTTGCAAGGCAAAGAACAGCTTTCCTTCAGGAAAGCCTGGAAAACACTTAGAGCATACTGACTAGAGTAGTAAAAGTAGTGGCTGGAAATTTTGATCTATGTCAGCTCATAACAAGCATTATTTTTTATTACTGCTTTTACCTAGCTGGTATAAAAATGTACTGTTTGCAGCTCTTTTTTTTCCCATTGAAGTAAGTGGTCATCTTAGGATATGTGTAAATGTTAACTGTCTCTCCAGAAGCTCTAGCCTGTAGCTAGCCACCAAAGTATTTGGTGGACACAAATTTTATAATCTAAACTAGGACTGAGTTCCTATGCTGAGGTCCATTAAGATCTCTGTCATATCTTCTCCTGTGTTCTAGTTGAACAAGAAAAAAAACATGAGAGGAAAATATTTCCATTAAAGCAGCAATTTGTAGAGGAAAGAACTTTGTTGTTGAAAAAAAATTGTTTTACAGATAGGATACATCAGAAAAAAACTCTTCAATTCAGCAGAGAACAAAAAAAACAAGCTGTAAGAGGCAATAACTCAACCAGACTCTTCCTTCGTCTGATGTACTGGACAGATATTAAATAGACATAAAATTCCACCTACCCAAGTAACACCACCAGTTATGGGGCCACATATGCAGTAAAGTCACGTCCTCTTTGGGGGTAGGATTAAGTACAGAGTGTGCTCCTCTCCACCAATCCATCTCCCTGACAGGTAAGTCCCAGGGAAGGAGATCTGGATGCCAGAATCTAGCACAGAACACATCTAAGGCTCAACCAAAGGGTTGCAAGACTGTGGAGCAACCATTAAAAAAAAAAAGACAAAAATGTTATTTTCTGTCTTATTATCCCAATGGCTCTGCCTGGACTCCTCTGAGTTTGAATTTACTGTAAGTTGTACTGGAAACTATAGGTAAGCATGTGTTGCTAAAGAAAACAATTGAGATTAGAAGATATTAATAAAGCAAAATATTTGTACATAGCCCTTGTAAGTTCTGCTTAAATTTCCTAAATGTGAAAATGTCTTCCCATATTTTTTGGTTCATTTATGAAAACTTTACTTGAAATCTGACCTAAAATTTGATATCCCTTCTCCATCAAATGTCCCAATCCAAATGCCAAAGATTTGGAAGAAGAACCTACTACAGGAAGCACTGATTCACCAGGAAGAATATCCCCTCCTGTATCTATACTTCATTTATAATTGTTTCAATGACTAAGGAACAACCAGGGACTTTAAAAAGAGATTTACTCTTTGCTAGAAAAGAAAAATTACTTATGACAGTTTCCAAGGCTCGTTTTCAAGTATGGCAAACAGTCCCTCTTCATTGCAAACAAAGATGAAAAAATCAGCATGAAAGCTTCAGAGAGTCATTTCCATTCTCAGAGCTCCACATGAAACAGTCTCAGCAGCAGCAGAGATAGCTGAACCCTGTCCTGAAATTTCTCATACATCTATTTCTCTCAGTTCCCACTAGAGACATGAGCCATCTTTCTGTGTTGAGCCTGTTAAAAAATATAAATAAGACAAGTATCAAGAATAAAAGGACCTGGCATTCAGTTACGTTGGGAAGAACTAACACTCTGGTGAAATTCAGTTTAGTGATGCTCTTCCTCATGTGATTCATAGCCATCTATTAAGTACCACAAATACGCTTTCCAGGTTATGCATGTTTATTGATAGCATATCTGGGTAATACCATCTACATAAAATTTGAAATTCTATAAAACTTCTGTCATCTTTCAACTCATGAATACATACATATATGAGACACAAAATCCTTATAGTTCTTCTTATAAGGTAGGTTTGTTAGGCCTATGTGTTGCTTTCAATATTTTGGACAAACTCCAAGTAGCTCATTGAATACTGCATTGTTAAATTTTGAAAGTGGTGGTCTTCCCCACACACATCAATTTGTTCTGTTAAACAGCTTCTGAGTCCTATTGCTGAGCTGTGAACCTCATTAGTGAGTAGCCTTATTTAACCACATCTCCTAAATGCTCCTTGGAGGCAAGAAAAGTTTAATTATTTAGTTTTAATGGAATTACTCAGAGATTCTTACAGACAAATGAAAAGGACTTATAAGTACTGTGAGTCTGCTTATATTTTATCCTATTTTATTCTATTTTAGTCTTTGGTTATAGAAATGGTTTTTTAGGTCAGTTTATATCCAACCAGACTTTTTGGATGGGCAAAAGTTATTTTGGGACTCTCTGAGGGAATCAATGCTAACAACATGTAAACATCCGACCTTTTTTGGTCGGATTTAATCTTCTGTGGTAGTTACTGCTTGCAGACTTGTGAGACACTGAACTGTTAATGTTTAATGACTCAGACAATCTACCACTTAACAGCTCAGGTGCAGAGGGGATGTACACCATGGCTGGAGGCTACAGCTGAGTTTTGAACAAGGTAAGGGGAAAGGCTGACAGGAGGCACATCCTGTGAGGTGGGATAATGCTTTTTATCATGCCAATGTCCCCCCTTATACAATTGCTGAAAACTGACATACATACATATGTACATACATAAAGTGTGAAAACTGCCTGCTGGGAAAATACCAGGACATTCACACATAGCCTGAAGGTATTAATCCCTGCTGATGGGCCATAAAGGGCCACAACTGACTCAACTTCATGGATGTGAGAGGCAGCTGTAAGGTCTTAGAAGGTGTCATAAACCATTAAAGACTCCTGAAGTGTCCTGTGATTCAAAGTGACATCCAGTGTGAAACACCTCACCTCAGAAGAGGTACCTGGGCATTCCCACCTGAACCTGAGCGAATATAAGCCCAGTGGACTCTGTGTTTCTTGGGCTTCCCCCACTCCATCAAGACAGAGGCCAGCATTTTGATGATACTGAGACCCTCACCACTAAGACCAGAAGAAGAAGACAAACAGGGCACCATCAGGATCCATGGACTCTTTCTTTTCCTGTTTATTTCTCAGTCTCCCTCTCTACCTCACATTAACTGTTAAATAAAAATCCGCACTATTGACTTTGGTATACGGTCTCATTTGCACCTTAATTTGGGCAGAGACATCCCTCTAATAATTTTAATAACCAGATCTTAACAAGACTGAAAATTCTGCTGCTAAGCATGCAGATGTCTACTACAACACTCTATCTGACTTGAAGCACATACCTTGCATGCCTCCCTCTAACATTCCACTATGCATTACTTTTGACATATATTTTTGAGCCAAAAACATGACTACTAGTCATTTACAGCTTTCATAGGAGAAAAAATATATTCAGGGTTTTCTTCCTATCATTTTTTTCTCCCCAGAAAACCACATCATTATTGTGATAGCAGACAGCAGATACTCTAGTGATGATAATAATATATAATAATGCAGTTTAGGTCTCATTTCATACCAAGGAATAAAAATGCTGAAAATAAGATAAAAGACTTTCATTTAGTTCCATTGTTACTAGCTGACGTCGCCTCTAGTATTCTCGCTGCAGGTTTCTTTCATTCAAAACTTGATAAATCTCTATATGTTTGTTCTCCATGTCTTCAGTTTTTTGCCTGGGAAAGGCTCCAAAATCTTGTGAAGTTGGGTTTTTTCCAACTGCTGCTGTTGTACATAACATCAGGCTGACTCCTGTATAAAGAAGATGATTTGCATACACTGTGATTCCCCATACAGCCATCAGCTGATAAGAAATCTCATCCAATCCCTGGATTGCAGTAATGTTTTTCATTTAAGGTGGATATCAGCTTTTGTGACATAAATATTTATGTATATAGAAATATATTCAATCCTAGATGGAGAGGATAATGCTACATACAGCCTTCAGGATATCAGACATATATCAGCTTTCTCTTGTGTGCCTCTGGGGAGAGTTTAACAGCCATGACTTCCCAAAGGTAAATCGTTATGACACCTGGAGGCAGAAGTACCATTCATGGACACAGAAGAGGTGAGATTTGTTTGACTTTTCCACCTGACAGTAAACCATAACTGAGTCCAGAGGCAAACAGACAGAGGGCAGGGCGTTAGGGCATTGCTCTGTTTAATGGCTGAGGTAATTGCAAGAGGGATGAATCATGAAGTCACTTAGGCTCTGTTATCTCAGCAAACAAATGGGAAATCACCTCACTCAGTCTGATTCAGAGAAACCCTTAGTGTGAGCAGGGAAACAATGTCAGCAATGCTTGTCTGAACTGACTGACGAAACCAGGCTGCAGCTGGGTGAAATCACTGCCTTATCCCAACAGAAATTCCGAGCGCACTCAGTGCAGACGAGGAGCCTGGGCAGTGATTCAGCCGCTGGCGCAGGGATGTCAGGTCTGTCAGAGCACAGCCAGGCTCTGGGTGACGCTGGCATTGCAGCCCCAGGCAGGTGCAGGGGGCTGGAGAGGCACCGCCAGCAGGGAGGGAGGCCTTCCCTTTCTGCTTGACGACAGAGAAACAGGTATTTTTGATCTGAAGAGGAAGGAAAAGCTTAGAAGGATAGATTATGCTTTTTTTCCTCTGGCACTGATTGTTTCAAAACCATTGGCAACAAATGATGCAGTGAGATCCAGCTTTTTCCCCTACACTTCAGTGCACTGTTGCTATCGTAAATCTAGTTATTTACGACTCCAATTTGCAGTCACTTCCCTGAGCCACTCATTTGCTATTTAAAAAAAAAGATGCCAAACACTGTCTGAAAGGATATGCACATACCATAGCACCAGGGAAAAAATTAAAAATATGAAGCCTTCCACTTTAGCTACCCTTAATCTCTTTAGAGACTGCTCTTAAGAACTGAGAAACACTTACCAGCTCAGTACCCAGCAGTCTGATATATGAACACTGTTTAATAGGTTGCTTTGTACAATATAATGAATCATATATCTTCAGTCACATATTCTTTTGATGTTGTTGCTGCTGTAATTGTTGTTATTACTATTATTATTGTTATTGCCATTATTGTTATTATTATTATTTCAGTCTTACTACATTCCTCGGGAAGCCAAAAGAACCAAGTACAGCTGCCATACACTACTCTTGTTTTCTTTTTGTTTCAGCTTGGATTTTGAGCACTTCGGCTGAGTTAATTCAATTTACAGGCTCATTAACCCGACTGCAAATGAAAGAGGAAGACAGTGTGTCTCCACAGGAATTCTCAATGTCAGAATCATCTCTGGGTCTTAAAATCTCAGGAGCTTCTGGTGCAGCATCAGTCTGCTTTCTTATACCTGAACCCAAAAAAGGATCGAACAGGTGAAGAAAGCACCAAAGAAACTGAAAGCAAAATTATAATTATTTTTCCTCCAGTAAATACCAAATTGCATGTGAATTTCTCTATAGGCTTCGTGGTCAAATCTTTACAAATAATGACTGACTTGCCAAAAGGTTTTTAAGCTAAATCTCTTTTTTTTTCCCCCTGATTTACTTTAAAGCTGTTTCAAAACAAAAGAAATAATTTTCCTCTCTCAGAATCTTTCTCTTTCTAGCTCTACCTTGATTTGTCACTGCTGAGAGACAGTGACAACATTCAACACTGTTTCCAGAAGGCATATCTGAGGGCTGAGGTACCCTGAGCCTGCCTGCACAAGCTTTTCCAATGTAGCCAGCCCCACAGCATTATTACTGATCACATTGCTATTCCACCTTTTAGTTATGAGATTCTTTCTGTGAGTGTGAAATTCCTTCATTTATAAATGTTTTTATGGTTAGAATACCTTTTGGAGGGGCTTTTTGTTTTGCATTGAATTGTTTTGGTTTTATTAGTTTTACTGTAACTGTTAACTTGATATTTCTTATTTCTTTGCTTCATGGAGCTGAATTGTATCAGTTCCCAAAGGATGCAGCCTTCAGCTGAACACACATATAAAAATTACTATTTCTTTTGTGGTGTATATTCATCAGAGGCAAATTCAAATGCACACTCTCATTTTACTGGGTTTTTACATTTGAAGTAAGTATTCTCAAAGGAACAATTTCAAACCGAAACTCTGGTGAGGTTCAGTGTCAGTCCTAATTCTAAGCTCAGCAGGAACTCAGACTTCCTCATCACCCCCCATCAGTGATGTTGAGCTCCAGATATTGACTGAGCTGCAGTATATTTAATTTTAAAGTTTACCCTTGGTCTCCATTTAACAACACACAGGTCTCAAACAAGCCCTGTTCACGAGCAGTGGCCTTTATGCCTGGCAGTTAAATGCCTGGTGACTAAATGTCACCTCTTTGAATGCAAAAGCTATTTCATTGTCCAGAACTGTCCCTGGAACACTGAGCAGCATAATGATTCCTGATAAAATAGGCACCTGGGATGTCTGTTACTGCAATGAATTTTCATAGACATGCTCTGTCACTAGAATGCTTTTTATTGTGGTCTCCAAAGGCAGACATTTATTGGACCCAAAAATATCCTTTTGCTTGGACTTCAGTTCCAGGCCAAGTAATTTGTGAGATTTGCCCTCACAAATCTTTCTGTATCTTATATTTTGAGTGAGAGATTCTCATTTTTCTGCAGCAGGCTTTACTTATTTTCAGCAAAAATAACCCAGATGAAAGCTAAATCAGCTGGGCAGGTGAAGATTTCTTATTTGAAAGTGAAATGTTTTGCTTGTTTATCTCTAGCACAGAGATCAGATTATTTAAGGATGACACAAATTAATCTTAGTTATCAATCAGGTCCCCTAAAATCTTAAGACTGGGTAATGATTGTACAATTTTAAAAGGTGCATATTTATTTTCTCTTTGATCTTTAACTCTTTATTATTTTCAAATATTTCCTTGCAACAACATAGAGAACCATCACATTTTCTTCAGAGAAGCTAAGATCTCCATGCAAGCCTTTTACTTCAGTAGTTACCCAATCGCCCCCAACCTTGTCCAGTCAGGTTTTGAGTAATGAAATTTTTCAATCTTGTGCCGTTATTGCGATACAACAAAATTGTAAGGATTGCCAAAATGAGTCTCCTAGGGTGAGTTGCAATAGGGTGCCTATGGCATCTTGCATCTGTCTTGAACCTCTCCTGTAGAGTCTATTGTGTAAGGATAGGCTAGCAAAAGACAAAGTCATTAACTCACACAGCAAGAGTTATTCTCTTCAGTGAGATCTCAACGCCTGGCATCTGATAATCCATCAGCCACCTGCTTACATGGATTTCTACTGTCAGTTCTTGACAGGTCCATATTATTGCAGTGTATAAGCACCTAATCTTATTTAAGACTATCCTCACAATGTGATGAGAAAGCATTCATCAGTTATCCACATTGCTTAGCCTGGGAACAGCTGCACAAGAAGTTGCCACCCCTTGCTGTGAGAAGACTCCAGATGTGGAGTGACCTCAGGGGTGAACTTCTTTACAGATGCTGGATACAGAACCATCTATAGTTCACAAGGCCTTAATTGTCCTACCTGGCATTCTAGTGATAGCATTTTGTTATTTCATTACAGCCCAGGTCAACACAGACCTTTCTCAGAGGGATGCTCACATTGCCTACTACAGGGGTGGAGGAAACTTGTGAAGGTTGTGTGAACATGATATGGGTGCCAGGAGCTAACAGCAGAAGCCCTCTGACCTTGAAGAAATCATAGATGCTATGCCATTTCCCAGACCCTCAATGATATTGAAACACTTCAGTCCTCCTGGACAGACCCAAGTCTCATAATAGGAGATGGAGCTTCTGAGCAGCTCAAAGACTTCACAGCAACTGTGGTACTGTACGACATTTACCTGAAATGGCCCACTATTAGTGCTCAGATGGCTGGACCAGTCTGTTTTGATGAAACTTTGATGAAAAAGTTGAACTCTAGACCACCTGTCAAATTTTATTTTTGTTGTTTCAGTCTCTCTTTCCCTTAAAAATATCACAAGCACACAATAAGGCACAAGGTTAAAGCCTCACTGAGTCGAGAGACATCAAGGGGTGAAGCAGGGCTTTTTCTGCTCTCTCCCTGCAGCAGCTTGACAAAGGAGGGCAACACAGAGTGTAGCAGGGAGCCAAGTTATAATTTACATGAGCAAATGGGATAAAGTTCCTGTCCAAAACACTAAGGGCAGGATTCTTTGGTTTAGAAATTTCAGCTACAGCTTTAACAATGTATTTGCCTAAAGATTTTGTTAAAATACTGCCTTTTAAAAATACTTTTTGTCAAATCTGGAGCAAAAATAAAGGAATTATCACAGAATGCCTTTCCATGCTTCCATGAGCTCTGTATTACAATTATTTGTTCATGTAATGCAGATTGATTTTTTCCTGATAGACAAGGATGTCAATTTTTATACATATTATGTCCACAATTACGCAAGGAATACTTTAAACAAACACTGTATCTGAACACATTAGAAATTTGTACCCTTTTGACTACATATATTTCTGTTTCTTAGGATGTATTACTTATCATTTGGTATCATTCAGAAGGCCTGAAAAAATGTTCATTCTGGGATAAAAGTTGGCATATAGTGTGATGATATCACTTACAAGACTACCATTATTGTATTACTGAAAATACATATGTGCTGTAAAATGCTATTTTATACTGGTAAATAATTGGTTTGAATAAATATGAAGTTTCATAGCCAGTTTTGGTTTTCTGTGACTACAGCTGGAGTAGAGGTACATGTGCACACTCACTGGACAGAAATGCATGAATGTGTGTTTTGTTTTGTTGGTTTTCTTTTTTTTTTTCCTTTTTTTTTTTTTAAGAAAATTAGGATTGTTTCCTCTCTGTTGATGTATAGTTGTAGCCCTTACTTCATAAGACTACACTAGCCAGCATATGAGATGACAGATTTCAAGAGCTAGTTGGTTTCCTTGGTGCGCAGTACTTGAATTTAGTGCCATCAGCAGGAGTCAAGAGTGTCACATTACCTTAGAGTAAATTAATAATGCTGGTAATATTTCACTTTTAACAAACACATATTGATGTATTTCTATTAAGTATTTCATGTGCATATCACAACTTCTTTGCCATGTGTTTTTCAAAACAAAAAACTATTTTATCTGCATGTGTGTTTCAGTGTCATATTTGAAGTCCTTGTACTTCCCTTTCTCTGTCCAAACTACTCTCAGCTTGAAACATTTTTCTCTAACTTTCAGGCAATATTAACAAGAAAATAAAGCAGAGTGAGAAAGATATTAATTGGTATCATAATTTTCATTAGTTTCATATGCAATGATTTCATTAGGAGCAAATATTTTATTATGGCAAATTCTCTGAAAGCCTTTTAATCAAATTCAAAATTCCTGGCAAATAGCAGAAACATTTGCATATTGAGCAAAGTTTTCACAGTCCTTTTTTTTCTCCAATGCTTTGATCCCCTGTTCATCTGCTTTCCCACCAATCAAGTCTTGCTTCTTTGCCTGCTTTTTTCTGATCTCTTTTGTTGATCCTTCCTTGGAGGAACAAATATCACACGGCTTTTTACAGTAAAATACAATTATTATTTAGAATGTCTAGCTTGTAAGCTTTCAGCAATATAAGTATTTGTTTTCAGTAAGTCCTACTTTATTAGCTAGGTACAAGAAATGCATAGTTCCTCTAACTGGAACAAGATAGATTACAGCCAAGTAATTTCCCACCAAATTATCAAACTATGCAATTTGCTGTTTCATGATCAATAGGTGGTGTAATGCAAGAAGTGATTTCATACCTCTCTGGCTCCCATAATAAAATAATTTTATTACACCAGAATTATATGTATTATCCTCAAACTGGCTGTACCACTTCATATGTTATCTTGGGAAACATACATATTCCTAGTGAATTGGCTGATACTTTAACAGTGGTTTTTTTTTAGTTTGACCTGAGAAAGTCATCTGTCTTCAGTGTTCCTAAGGACCTAATATTTTAAGGGGAAAAGTGTAATATTTCATTGGATCTGGGCATTTCAATTATCGTTTCCTTTGCTGAAATCAAGAACAAAACAAAATTTATGCAGGAATAAGAAATTAAAATACGTTTTCAAATGGAGCTTGAACTGAGGCAATGATTGCAATGCCCATTGATAAAACTGATTTCTTGTTTAAACGTTCAAACAATCTGACAAGCCAGAGAGTCATTTTGTCTTACTATTTAAAGTCCAACATTGCAAAGTAAGAGTTGATATTTACATCTTTTCTGGTTTATGTATGTTTTCCTTTGGACACTGTTGCTTCATGTGTCTAACTCATAATTTCTAAATTGCAGGCTTGAAATATATAATATTGAAATAATGATTAAACATTTACTGATTTAGCAATACACTACTAAGAAATTAATTGCCTAATAATATAATTAAAGAATAGGCATATCACAACTACTGTTTTAGCTACATAATTTTGCATAATTATTGCAAACAATTACAAAGGCATCATCACTCAAGCATCATGAAACACACACAACTACTACTGACTGAGAGCTCTATCACCCTTTCTTCCCATCACCACTCAGTACATGGCTGCAAGTCCATCTACCTTTACCACACCCCACACCAAGTCTTTCAGACACAGACCTGATGGAAAGCTCCGTGGGTTGCCTAGGAGAGCTCTCTCCAACACCCCAGAAGATCTCAGTCTACAAGTCATCTTCACTGTTTGTAGATTTCTATGATCCTAGCATCAGAAGATTTACCCCCTCCTCTGTTCCTTACCTGATATCACTCCTTGTTCCAGTTTATTCCATTTCTAGAACCACCTTTTTCCACTCTTGAATCTCATTCCTTTGATCATACTGTTCGTTATGGACCAGATCTTTTACTTGAAGACATATCTGGCTCCTCTTCACCTTCCAGTGTAGTGGACCTATCTTGTACTTGTAAGCACTTAGTGCAGGATCCTTCCTCTTGGTGCTAGAAGTCACCAACTTCCATTCCTTCACTTCTCCAGAGGCTGCACTAACCATAGGACAAGGTATAGACACTGTGCACCCTTTTATCTCCTCTTACCTCATCCTTACCTGATAGCAGCAGGCACCCTTAAGTTTCTCAGAGGTTTCACAGCCATTCACCAGTGATCCCAGATCTTGTCCCCAGAAGCCCCCTAAGCAGAACCCATACAAACTGCTGTGTCAGTGGCTGCTTCTCTTAGTTGTGCCCAGGAGAGTCCCCACAGCAGGAATCACTGAGACCCTGCAGAGAAGCTAAAGAGCACAGCATCCCAACAGCTTGGACCAGCTCAGAGAAAAGCAAGCCCTATGACACTTTGTAGAACTGAAATATAAGTTAGATAACTGCAAATATCTGGAAAAGCCTAAGCAACCTCTGTATAGATAAGCTCTGAATTTGGAGGGGAAACATTTGCTCTTATGGTTTTCCATGGCTGTTTTCCTCGACCAACCACACTGAAAATCTGAATTTAAACTCTGTTTGTGTATACTAAATAAACTCTGTTTATGTACACTAAATATACTAAATTAAAAGGCTGTTTCTTATGGCCATGTGTTGGCAAACCTATGATGTTGGTAGCAGAAGTAGGGCAAAAAACCCCTTGCCCAAAGCCTGGCCTATTTATTATATTGACCAGACGCTTCAGGTTATCTGCACTGACACTACAGCTAGCCAGAAATTTGGACTATGGCATGTGTCTCTCTGACAGACTATGCCAAAGACTTTTCTTTGTGGCCTCATATTTTGTTGCATCCCTTGCTGAAAAGGTTACAGTTTGGTACTTACTACATGTGCAGACCTGGAGCTCAGCTAGTTATCTGCCTCTCAGGCTGTATAATGGAAGGTTCTGCAGATACCAAATTAAACTGTGACCACTGAAAGAAAGCAATCATGAGATCAAGCACAGATCTACAAAAAGTCTTGTCTGTAAGACAGAGTGGCCTCAAATGTCAAAGTCTTTAAGCTTTGTAATGTTTTTTATTCTCAATAATTGCATGTATGTGGAGCACTCTATATGCCTAAAGTCCAAATGGATGTTCATCTGCATTGCTGCAGTGCAGAATGTCCCCACAGTCTGCAAAGTTTTTAGAGAAAAGGGAAATCTTGGGTGTAGACTATGCCTGAAGTGTCTGTTAGAGCTTACTTGCCCTGGGGACAAGATAAAGTATCTTTCTATCTGACACATTCCTGGGATAGATGTGACAGACAATACAGAAACTGCAGGTATAGTGCAGATGAAATATTTCAAGTCAAGATGTCCAGCAGCAGAGTTTTCTTACATGCTTCTTTGCAGTTCATTCATTAGGATATTTGCACAGATGGGAGAAATTTAAACAATAAAGTCTGAAGAATGTAAATATGCTCAGGGCAAACACAAACCTGTGGAGACCTATAAAGGGAAATCACTACATTCTCAGCCTCCATTTTATTCATGTTTTGTTTACTATACAAACATGGAGAGGCAGAGGTGATGAGGCATTTGCTCAGGAATTATTCAGCACCATCTGGCATCTTGAGGTAATTAGTGTGCACTGTATCTCCTTTGGAAACCATAGCAACTCTACAATAACTTAATTGTGTTCTCTGCTGATGGCATAATAAATAATAAGTGTCCCTGCTATAATATACTAATTAATGCATTTTCAACTACCCAGCTGCTGTATACAAAAGTCCTGTCTATTACGGGTTTCTTGGTAAGAAGTGTTTGCAAAACAGAAAAAGAAAAGTATTCAAAGAGACCATAATTTTTCATGACCTCACTCCTAGATAAATTCAAGGAGGAAATGTTACATTATTTAATTGATTAAGAACTGCGGGAATCAGTCAGTCAGTCAACATGGTATATGGGAAATACATCAGCTTTGTCAAACAAATCTAATTGCAATTCTTAAGAGCATAAGCTTTGATGATGTAAAATAAATAAGCAGATGTAATCCACACAGCTCTATAAGGTATTTGATGTACTGCAACATGACAAAATATGGCTAGAAATCAGTATTACATAGTATCAACAAGGTGCATATTAAAAAGATCAAGGAAGGGCTAACAAATGGGGGAGGGGGAATGAGTGGGCTTGTGTGAAGCCAGACCTCAAAATCACAGTTCAGCTTTACAAAATGTATTTTTTTACATCCAGAAACAATGAATACAACCTATTCAGCCAAAACAAATTAATAAAAAAGTAGTGAATCTGAAAAATATTTCTGAGTAATACTAGATTCAGAAAATAATCTAGATTTTTGGGAAAAGAATACAAGCTGGTGGATCCAGTAGCAACAAGCCCGGTGTTAGAATATGGTTAACAAAGTTCAGGTGCCTGCTTGTATGCATTGCATGCTTGTTTGCAATGCAGGCAAGAGTGAAAGAAATTATTAATGGCTGGAGAAAATACTCGAGCAGAAAAATGTGGCCATGCTGCAGCCATGGCATTAGCCAGTGTTTGTTTGTCACACTAGCAGTGGGAAGTCACCAAACCACAGCACAGTGCTAACAAGGCCAGCTGAAGGACAAGAGTTATTTACTCCATGTGTCATCTCTTCCTCGATTGCTTCCAGAACATGTGCTGGTACTTCAGCACAAGGCTGCCCTGCACAGTGAGCACAGGCCAGCTTGCTCAGAACCAGCCCAGGGATCTCTAACCAGGCCCAGCATCATGTCATTTTTGTTATTTAGACATGACACTTTTGTGGACAGCTCAATTCAGACACCATGAAATATGAGAAATGGAAGCCAAATGCATATTAATGTCCTAAAATCAAGTTGGATACTTTTTGGGAACACCCAGGTGACTGGGCTTAGTCCAGGAGATGGCAGTAATATAATGGCCTGTGCTGTAAAGAGGATGTGACAAGAAATGATCACATGGCCCCAGTCAGTGAGCCCTGACCTATGATTTAATAAAAATATACCATCATCTCATTCCCAGTCCGTGTTTACCACCATTACATTGTCACACTGTGAAAAAACCCAGTCCTGGAACAGTACAAAATTTGGAAATACTGTGTTTACATTAAGACTCAATTTAACTAGTCAGACACGTTTTAAAATCAGGTATTTGTCAGTAAAACCCAAACTCCTTAATAATGGGAATTCGCATGGGAAAATGTGAAATTTATCCAACTGAATATTACTTAGTGAGAGTTAACTACGCGTGCCATTGTCATGCATTAAGAATGTCAACACAAATCTCTCCTTAATGACAATCATATTGATCTCATTTTGTAGTGATAGGACAAGGAGTAATGGGTACAATTTGAAAGAGGAGAAATTTAGGTTAGATATAAGGAAGAAATTCTTTGCTGTGAAGATTATGAGGCACTGGAAGAGGTTGCCTAGGGAGGCAGTGGACATTCCAACCCTGGCAGTGTTCAAGGACAGCTTGGATAAGGCATTGAGCAGCTTGGTCTAATGGGAGGTGTCCCTGTCCTTGGCAGAGGGGGTTGGGACTGAATGTTCTTTAAGACCTCTTCCAATCCCTTAACATTCTGTGAATTCTATGATTACGTAAAACACCGGCACAAAAATCATGTTTGTTCTTCTCTTATCCCACCAGGCCTGTTGGTCATATTAGTTTTGACCCACCTTTGTTTCCTAACACAGATATGACTGTGTTAATTTTCCAGCTTCTTAAGAAGGAATGTACATTTTGAAATCCAATGCAAGTAAATATACTTGGATTCAAAGTGGTAATTGAAATATTTTATAATCTTATTATTACAATACTCAGCCCCATGCTAGCTTAGGCCAAAACTGTACCTTGATCCCTAACAACAGACCTAGTTTGTTTTATGGCAGTATAAATAGTGAGTTATGAACAGTTGTAGAACAAAGATATTGAAGATAATATCACATACAGTTTAAAAAAATTGTTAAAAAATATAATTATGGTTAAAATGCATTGATACACTGGAAAAAATACTAAGCATATACACAGGACTTTCAGAAAGAGCAAATAATCACAAGACAATTGTGAATTATGCTTCTATTCATCATGACTCATATTTGAGTCATGGTAAGTGAAATTAATTTCAGTCACAGGCATAAGCACAAATGCTTTATCTGTGGGAAGCTAAGAGTTGTTTTGACTGGTTATTAGTACTGCCTCAGATGACCATTCTCAAATATCTGGGGAAAACAAAATCCCACAAGGTCAGATTCTGCTGAACTCATCCCCATTCCAGCTCACAGAAAGAAACACTGGAATGATTGTGCATTTTTTTCCCTTTCTCTGGCAGCCAACCCTTCCTTTAGAGACAGGTCATAACATCTACTCAGGATGAATGTAGTCACAGCAGATGAAACTGCTCCTCAGACTCCCCTCTCCCTGGCGTGCCGTGTTCTCAGCCTGCCACACGAGGGTTTGCATCCCACAAAATGCACATTTCGAGGGGGCTACTCCAGCATTCACACCTTCCACCAGTTCTGCGTCAGCAGGACACACAGCAGCACCACGGCAAGAACTCTCAGCCAAAATGAGCTTTTTGTCATTTACGAGATGACAGGCTTGGACAAAAGTCTAAACACTTACATCTACCCCCGTGAAAAGCAGATGATTGTGTGATATTTCATGCAATCAAGTCAATATAAATTTGTTAATTTGTTTCTGTATTTTCTAATACTGAAAAAACTAAAGGACTGCTATTACCTTCAGTTGAACCAGTTTCAGCCCTGAGCTAAAAGGGTCATTCTACAGACCTGTGTAACTGACACAAAATTCAATACTGTGTGTATTTTTTTCCTGATTCTATTACATGAGCATACTTCATTGTTCATTTTCAGATATACTGGGAGTTAAGCATAAAAATAACAGTAACTGTGTCTATGTAATGTGCGGAGTGGGAGGAACAGGGGGACTTTGAAACAATTTCAGAATTAATAATAGTGTGCTATTCTAGGCACTGCTATTTTATACTAACTTCATAGAAAACTTCAAAATTGTTTAAATGTTTTTTGTTAGATAAGCAATGCTAACTGCATAAAGTATCTCACATTCTTTGCAGGACAAGGAAAGGGAATTGATCCATTTCCCTTCCTTTCCCCTTCCTTCCCAACTCTCTCCTTTTCCTCCTCCATCCATCCATTTTGGCAACTTGAATTTTCATGTGACAGTAACTCTTACCTTCACAATGCCTGTAGCACTGAACTTATAGGCAGCAATCTAGCAGTCATGACTACAGACAGCTGGGGCTTTGTCCTTACAAGACATTTATGGATATGTGCCAAAGAGTAAAAGTTAGTTCCAGATGAAACCCAGTCTGAACAGTCAATGGAACTCACCCCTACTAATAAGCCTAAGTGAGATACTTCAGCAGCTTGACTTGACAGCCATCATCAGTCTCAATGCAGAAAGCAGTTCAGATAATTTACTGCTTAGACAGGTTGAGGTCTTTCTCCATGATTTTAGTTAATCCACAGAATCACTCAGGTAAACTTAGCTTCATTTCCAAGAATAGATGGATAGATGCTGATTTCCCTGCCTCAGATGTTGTAACATCAAAAAGGAAAAATGTTTTGGGCTGATTAAGGTAGTGGTGATCTAACAAACTCAGCATCTCATCCAGATCTGCAAGGAAGGTGTGCAATGCCAGGAATTTTCATGGCTTTCACCCTGAGGACTCTCACACTCCATGACAGCCTTGGCTCTCCATCTCCCTCAAAGAACTTGCTACCCTTGCTCTCCTCCTCCCGCCTCCCACCAGTTCACATCTGCTGGCATGAGTTAATGCCATTTAGCAATACCTGACATTCTCTAAAGAAGCACTACCTTCCTGAAAGGTTTCAGACTGACACACCAGGCAGTCTGCAGAGGTCTACCTGAGGACAGAGCCATCACTCACCTGCTCTCATTCTCCCACATCTCAGTCGTGCATTCCCCTTCCTGCAGTGCTGCCACAGCCTCCCCAGGAACAGAGCATCTCTCACAGCCTCCTTGGGCAGCAGCATGTCCTCACCCCACACTCCTATGGAGGGCTTTTTCTGGGCTGCACACCGGGCTGTGCAATCTGCTGCATTGCCTTCATGTAGAGCAATGGGAAAATTCTTCCACACCACATTTCAGGGCTTCTTTCTAATCTTTGTTTTTCCTAGACTAAAATCACAAGCAATTTCCACAGCTCCATTAGGCAAGGTATTTCAGAAAACACTGACAACCTACATAATATGATTATTGTAATAATGAGGTCTTTCATCGGGCAAGTCTATGAGTAATTACTACTACTAATTATGTAGCTGATAGATGCAGTAAGCCATTCATCAGGGCTTGAGTCCTGCACATTATAGGCTGTAATAACTTTTTCTGTTAGTCTAAATGCTGAGCAAAAAAGTGTAATCAATGAAAACATTATTAAAGATCTGTGTCACCGCTAGAAAAGAAATTGAAAATTTTTTTCTTGGTTTTGTTTTCCTTATTTGCTCTTGCAGCATTAGGCAGTAGTTGTCCTTGGCCAATGACTCAGTCTGACTGCAGCACTATTGGAAAAACAGGAGTGAAGCAATAAGTACAATAGGAAGAATATGGAAAAGAAGAAAGATGGGCTTCATGCAGAATGTCATTGACTTTCTCTGTTAAGAAAACTTAGGAGGAATTTTTTTCTAGAAAGAGCTGAGCCAAAGACAATAGACACAGAAAGTTGTTTTAGAGAGCTTAACATTCCCTGGACTGTCATTACACCTACCACATATAATTAAAAATTTCAGATTTATAAAGTTGGCATGTCATGCCTTATTCTGGGATCAGATACCCCTGAATTGTTTAGGGGGGATGTGATGGCAAAATCAATGTAACAAATATGGTTGTGAATACACGTAAAACAATAATACAAGAAACTGAAAATATTAGCATAGAATTCATATTAATTCAAAGATTAAATATTCATATATAAACGGACAAAGTTCTTCTTGGCCCCAAGTGCTCACACACTGCACAAGAAAGGGAACCAGAGCACACAAAGAATTCTGGCAACATTACAGGCAAGGAGATAATGCATGGAAAAGCAGTGGCTGGGTCATTGTTTCTTTGACAAATGCTGAGCCTTTAGACAATCTGGCTTAAAATTTAGGAGGTAAAATGCTGTTAAAGTTTTTGACATGGACTTGTGAATTTTGGTGTTTTCATGTTCCAAATTCTATGTGGGTTGGTTTTTTTTTTTTTCCCAGAAAGAGAAGTATGTTATTAATAATACCAGGAAGGTGTATCTAGAATAAACCCGGGAAGGAAATAAGTAATTTTTAAGTGCATCAAGAATATTAAGGATCATTCAAAAGAATATAAATTCAGAAGTTTGTGAAGGAGAAATATGTAAAAATCAACTGTTTGCCCAAAAACAAACAAACAAAAAAAAAAAGCACCAAAAAAAACCCAGGAAAAAAAAACCCACCCCAAAACCAAACAAACAAAAAAAACCCAATGTGGTAATGCAACCATAGTAGTATTTCCTGGGGGAAAAAATCCTGGGTTTTATGAGGTTTTAAATTTTTGTCACAACAACAATTATAAACACAGGAAATTGAGTAGATGCCTACTAAGAAACCAGAACTTAAAAAAGGAAACAGAGGAAAAAGCAAAAGCAAGAGAAAGAGAAAGAGAAAGAGAAAGAGAAAGAGAAAGAGAAAGAAAAAGAAAAAGAAAAAGAAAAAGAAAAAGAAAAAGAAAAAGAAAAAGAAAAAGAAAAAGAAAAAGAAAAAGAAAGAGAAAGAGAAAGAGAAAGAGAAAAAGAAAGAGAAAGAGAAAGAGAAAGAGAAAAAGAAAAAGAAAAAGAAAAAGAAAAACAAAACCAAAACCAAAAACAAAACCAAAACCAAAAACAAAAACAAACAAAAGAGCAAACTTCTAAAGAAAAGTCTCAGACTTTATGACAATGTTCCTCCAACAGTATATCTGCCTATTTTATACTTTTAGAGCATTTCAGTAGCCTCTGCCACAGAAGATATGGAAGACCCACAAATATTTTTTTCACTGCAATGAATTGACAGAAATACACCTTTTTATCTGAAGCAGAAACTAAACACCTCAATAGCATGCAAGTGCCTCCTTGCTCAGACCTGTGGGTACAAGCATTATGTTGGTCATAATGGGGAGTCCCTCTGACTCCAAGAAAGCAAATTGTATTTGCATCTGTCTTTGTAGAATAAAGGCTGCAAGTTGCCATTGATGTAGAAGAAAAAAATATTATTTTGGCAGGTGGAAGAAATGATAAATCATACGACACAGTTCTCTGGCATGAAATTGCAGTAAACATTGCACCTTTCTTTCCTTCTCTTTCTTTAAGTATATATTTTGCCTGCTGTAGTTACATACAAACACCAACTTGGAGACAGGTTCTCTACTTTCAAATGTATTCACACATTACTGAGGCTATCAGTCATCTGCAATACCTGGACACAGCTCAAGGTGGAACTATCTTATTTTTATTCATCTTGACCAAAAAAATAAAAATAGCAATAATTATACGCTTTTAATAATATGAATAAAAGTATCAAAATCCATGTATTTCTCAACATTTTCTTAACTGTAAAACAATCTATCTCCAAAGAAGTAGGAAGTAAGTCAAAGGAAAATGGATAAAATTGTGTTCTAATTATTTCCTCTGATTTATTTCAATAAAACAGGTTTTCCTGTATTAAGGCCAGGTGGAATGATCCAGCAAAATGAGATAACAAAGCTCTGAGCCAAATCCATGGCAATCAATGCAAAGCATTCATTGATTGAATGAATATTACAATGTATTGAATGTTACATTCAATATTCAATGTATATTAAATTCTATCATCTTCAACACAAGCCAGATTAAGCCTAGTTTAGTTCTCTTGACATCAGTTTACTGGCTCAAATGTCTCATTTTTCCCTTGAGCAGTTCCACCGTAGCTTTTTTTAACTGTCTCCATTAAGAGAAGGCAGAGTCATGTCAGTACAACAGAGCTGAAGGGGCTCATGAGCCCTGTGGGTTTCAGTCACATCATACCCTCATCACCCAGCCGTGGAGAGAGGAGTCCCCTACTGATGAGAGCTGAGTGAGCTGCAGTCTGCCCAGCAGCCTGCAAAGAGCCTCTCCCTCCTCAGCAGGTCTTTCATAAATGGCATAAAAGGAACACAAAAATCTCATGAGTATTCAGAAGCACACTAAGGCTTCCAGAGAATATTCTCAGCAGACCCACACAAGAGTACAACTCTTACTGCTGAAGAAGACACAGAGGAAGGTCTACCACACAAATGACTAGAAACTTCTCCATATCTGTAGTTACAAAAATAAGGTGCTTAACAGATGAGCTAATGAAGACAGGATCCACCACAAGGCTGAGCAGCAAGTAAGCCATGGCACAGTCTCCTCCTTGTTTTAAAGATGTAAGAAAGATGGATCCCTACTTCTGGCAAGAAAACCCCATTACCACAAGGTTTGTGAATAATTTCTAAGGCAAAGCTCTCTGTTTGGCAGTGTTAATATGATAGTCAATGTTTCAGAGTTGGCTGACTGCAGAATGGAAACTGAAGTACAGAGGCCACTTCTGGTTTTACAAACAAGACCTTTATAGATTGCAAAGGTTGTAATGCTTGTCAAAATTTTTCACTATGCATCCTTCAACATTTATTCATCTCCATGAGTTCACAAGTGACTGAGTATCTTTTCTGGATTTAATTCACACTCTATGTATTGAAACAGCCAATCTAAAGTTAAAAATGTGTCTCTAAGTGACAAGTTCTAAATCCCATCCTCAGGCAAACAATAATTTGTAATTCCTGTTTGCCGCTTTCACATTTTAAGCCAGTCCCATTTAATTAAAACTGCAGAAGTAGGTTATTTGTTGTAAATCCTAGTACAGTACCACTATGAAAAATAAATAACTCAATGCTACTTTTACCCTAACCAAGTTTTCAAGTACATCATGCATGATTACTTTACCTTAATCTTTAACATCCTCCAGAGATTAAAAGAATGTTTCAGGATTCTTGCAATCAGGAAAAAGAAATACAGTAGTGACACACATGAGAAAATGTTTCATTCCTTTTGCAGTCAAATTTAGAGCATAATAATAGAGTAGATTTTGAATACACAAGTTCTAAAATGAATGCATTTCAGATGCACTGAGAATAGGGGCTCCATTATCTTTATTGTATAAGAGCAAAAGACACTCTATAAAATGAGCCCAGGTATTTACAACATAAGTTTACAACTCATTCTTCTTCATACTAGAGCATTATTATACCTCCCAAGTGTTTTTATATTGAAAGAGTGGCTGCTTCCTTGCAAAGTGAAATTGATTTAGTATTTCATAAAAGAGAAAAAAAATCAATTTTTTTTGAAACTGCTCTTTTAAAACGATATAAAGGGCTGTATCAAGTCAAGGGACCAAAAGCCCTTCTAACCTGACATGCAGGCTCAAGCAGTGACCAATAATGGGGGCCTAGGGATGCTCTTCTTTAATTTTCAAATTCACAGAATATGTAAAAATCAAAATGTATTCAGGATTTAAGAATTTATTTAATTGCATTTCCTAACTGCTATGACTAAATACATCTAGTTTTAAACTATAGTTACAAAAACTTTTGTGTGCATATCATCTATCTATAGTAAATACTCCCCATTAATTATTTTATCTAAAACCACAAAATATTTTGGAATAAAATTAATGTAAAACAAGCTAAGTTACTTTGTCACTGCAGTACCTTTTTTCTCATTTATGGGAAAAAAACTAATAAAAGACCAGATTATATAGAGTGTATGTGGAATAATTCTGCTTGCCAGTCCAAAGTGCCCTGTGTAATTTACTCACCATTAAAAGAATTCACTGAATTTGATTTCTATTTATGACAGTATTTAATTATTATGACATTATACAAAATTGTGTTTCTATTTATGACACTTTTAACACAATGCAGATACCTGCTTTCATATACATCATAGGATTTCTGTATATGTCCAACTTAAATCTATTTCTGGCATACCTCCAGCTAAAACTTCATTTAAAAACTGACACTTGACAATAAGGTAAAACCCTAAGTCGCCCAACAGGACAATAAACAATCTTAGGCTGTTTCCAGAAAAGTGACAAAAGCAAATACTTCGGGCTCCTTTTTTGTTGTTTTTTGGGTTTTTTCAAATTCAAAATACAGTTCTAAGTCCTTTGAATTCTTCAAAACTGACACATTAAGCTACTACTTACAATAAGATGAGGATGTAAGAAACAGGAGCAGCCTGGAGCACCTGGCAATGAGAGCATTAAGACATGCTGTACACCTCCCAGCTGAGTGTTTTTTCCTGAAGTTGTTGATTTAGCCACAATAAAAATGAAAGCACATTAACAGTGGATTGAACAAAAGAAAGTTTTGTACCAGGGTCACTTGGTCATGTGCACATGGAACCAATGATTGTTATACCATTTCTTGGTATATAATTTTAGGTTTGAGAAGAAGGTACAGAGAAATGTAGTTACAAAAAATACTCACACTGTGACCTGAAACAGAATCTGATTTCAGATTTGATTTTAAATGTATGATATCTGTAGTGTCTCATCTTCTTTCATTCTTGTAGTGAGACCTTAGTGCCGGAAATCACTGCATATGCTCCCTCTACTGAAGGGAAAATAAACAAGGTGAAGAGGGAAGTGATGTGTGCCTGCTCACTACAAGAAATTTGCAAGCAACTGTTCACAGAATAAGAGGATGTTCCACACGGAAGCTCAAAGTGAAAGACAGTTCTCCATCTGGAATACTTATTCAATCTTGTTCTCCTGTTACTATCTGGAGGATGTTCTGGACATGAATATTGAGTTCAAAAATAATTGGGACAATGATCATTCTTTCAAGCCCTTGATGTAAAGCTTCTTCTTGCCACCAAATTAATGATAATCTTTTATGGTAATAATTAGTGGAAGCAAGGACAACTCAAAGTCTCAAATTTAGATAAAAGATTACTTCTCACAGTAATAACTCACCATTTCCCTAACCACTGCTTCCTCCAGTGAGCACTATGGAGAGGGATCCACAGGATTTTCTCCAAGTATGGGAGGAAGTCCTCCTAGTCAGGACTTCCTAGTTGTCCAACTTATTGTCCTTACTGCTGCTCTTCCTCTAGTCAATGTACTACAACAACTTGTTCTTTAAGGGTTAATATAAGTTCTAAAGTCTAGAGTGGGACACATTGCAATGCTGCAACATCCTCTTGAAGCTAATATATACATTTAATCTCTTCTTTTTTTATATCAGGTAGTCTATGAAAGATTAATAGTGCTTTGAGGCTGGCTTTGTTTTCTTTACCAACAGCTTTATTGCTCATTTTTCACTTAAGCACTGTGTTCAACTTCCTATTAGGAGCTCAAGGCAAGTGAAGTGCCATATTAAAGATCAACTCATTCAGAAACAATGATCTATGAAGGCACTAGAGCTAGCCATAGGCCGTGCATATATTGCATTTTGGTAGGATCACACAACTTTCTGCCAGCTCCCCAGGCTCAGGGATGCTTTTCCACCCACCCCAGCTGCATCTTCACTGAAGATGCCTCAGTTGTGTCCATACCACACTTTTGCAAGGAGACACACAAGGTTTGCATACCCTTGTTTACCTTGTCCTTCATGCATTTTTGGTATGACAGAATGCTAAACCAGGGCTGAGGTTCTACCTGAACAAAATGAAAGCCTACCCTCAGGTTTTCAGTTGCCTCATGGCTTCAAGATCCTGCCTTTCATGCTATCAAAATAAAAACAAAAGCACAGGTCTCATGCACAACTACATGAACATGGTGGCTACCCTAGAAAGCATCTCAGCTAACTTTTGCTCACTAAGGTTAAGTGTCCTAGAGCAGTGAATAATGCCAATGATACTGTTTATAGCTTTGCTTCTAAAGCACAGTTGTTCTGCTCACAGCTGTTCCAGGAAATGTCCTCCATGAAGGCTCCCTATTTGTTCTGAAAATGCACATACACAAGAAAAAAGACACTACTTTATAGCAAATTGCATAAACAACAGAGAGGTAGATGGAGACAGGCCTTAGGACAAGGCAAGCTTTTTAAGATCACATTATCCAGCACTTGCACCTTGTAAAGAAAGGTGCATTAATATATCTCATATGAAACCTGAAAATGGCACTAATTTGGTGCCATTCTTCTAAAGACTATGCAAGGACTAACTAACTGAGTAAGCTCAATCCTCCTTCAAAAGGCACAGTAGAAAAATTCATGTACCAGGGCAGGTGGTATGAAAATGACTGCTTCATAATTTTTATGGACAGTCATTTGGACTTTAATGTTAGCTGGAGAATAAGAGAATAACTTACTAAACATACCATAGGAGCGATGCCTGTTAGAGCCTTAAACTTGTATCTGCTGTTGCCATCAAAAATCTTTCACCAATTCATCAGTCCTGTTCTCTGTTAAAAAAAAAATTAAGCTGATGTTTTAACTAAGTGACCAACTTCGCTAGATGTGTTTCCAGTTCCACTTTTCATCTGATATTCATTTCACAGGACATCTCTCAGCATTACAAGTCAGCTACATTTCCTTCGCTGAATTACCTGTCTCACTGAAAGGTGCTGCTCTCCCCCTCCTTTTATAAAAAAAATAAAATGTCACCACCATAAAATATCAACCATGCTTCAGGGCAAATGAGCATCATGCATGTCTCTAGCCCTACCTCCAGTATTACCATCTTCTCAGAGCACTTTGCTAACTACCTGGCTTCAGTGGCTTCCTGACAGTCTCCTTGCAGCTCAGCTGGGGTAATCTAACATCACCTTCTGTTGGATCTCAAGGCTGAATTTGATATTATCACTTGCCCTTCTTCACTGTCTACAGACATACTGGAAGAAAACTGTACAAGCCTAACTATTGCATAGGAGATACAAGCCATAAAAGAGCATCAGCAAAGGAAAACCATGATTTAAAAAACAAACCAAACCAAACCAAAACAAAACAAAACAAAGCAAAACAGTTGGATATTCTGCAAGAATGTGTTTTGTGCCTTGAAGTGAAAAGCACAGCAGGTTTCTCTCATATGTTTTTCAGTTGCTCATTTTAATATCTTTACCTAGTAGCAGATTGCCTTAGAGTGGGAATTAAAGTCATTCTCCAGATGATTTCATCCCCTGTTACAACATTGTTTTGGTTGCTTCATGAGCAGTGAATCTTCTCTGTCTTGCCATGTATACAGAACCTTATCTTGTCTTTCCTCATCCCTATGGCTTTTTTCAACCAGCATCAACTCTGCCATTTTATAATAAACATTCTTTCTTTTCTTAGACTCTCACATTAGCAGATTTCATCTCAGGCCAACAAGGGAGCAACTGCCCAATAGAAAAGACTAGTCAAGGGTGAAATGGGTGGGAGAAAGAGAAGAGGATCAACTAAGACTACAAAAATTATTAGTGGAAATAAGGCACATTAAGGAGAAAATGGTTGGGATTAAAAAAAATAAGAAAAAAAGTGAAGAGGAAAAAACCCAAATAACCTAAAAAAGAAAATTCAGCACCAAAGTTGAAACAGATGATGAGAATCAACTTACATCACCAAAAGCTCATACACATATGCTAACATGACTCTTCTGGGAACAGCATGGGAGTTGTGTGAGAAAAATATTTTGCCGTAAAAAGATCTTAGGATGACAGCAGGTCAGTGGCAAAACCACAATGATAATTTGCTCAAAGGGTGACAAGTCCTAGAAAAACAAGTGAGATAATCCCTTCTTATTTAGAGAAACAAAGCTTATGATTCACTATATGAAATATAGAACCAATGGGTCAGAGGTCAACGTTAAATCTTCTGTCTATAAGTACTATGCCAACAAATGAAAAAGCAGACCTGAGGAAAGAAGATAGAGAATGAATTATACATAAGTGTTTCTGCAATATTACAAGCATTTTTAAAAAGTAAGTATAGAATGAATATGCAAGCAGCTTCTTTCTGTGTGGCAAGGTCTACTTAACAGTTTGGCGGAACTGAAACCCTACCTGTTGCTCCTCAATATCCCCAGGGTGTGGGAAGAGACTGCAGACTAGCTCTTAGGAAGAGACATACTGCACCACGGAAGAGAAGATGCAAGTATGAGATTGCTGGGAAGGCTCCCTGAAACACTTGTCTCTTCCCCATAGCCAGTATGCTGGCAGTGTATTCCTGGGGCCTTCAAAAGGCAGGATTTTGGAACTCATATATATAAGCACAGACACACCAGAAGCATACCTATATTGACATATATTGTAAACTATTGCCATTACCAAAGAAAAGCATGGAGCACAGAGTTACCCAGGTAGTGGAGATCTTGACAAATTTTAAATCAGTGGAAGGCCTGTACAAAGAGGTACTTATAGTAACAAAGGTGGAAGAGAAAGATTTGTAGGAGCTAGGTGTGTCCAGGTATGCAATTTCAGGTACATAAGTTTAGGGAGTTTGCAACTTTAACACTTTCCCACTTTAAACCATACCCTTTTGTTTGCTTCTGTGCTCCTACCTAGCACATGCCTAATATGTCTTACTTTAAAGCATCTTTCAGAAATGGCCAGGCTAAATATACTGAGCAAAGAATACAAAGTGGCTGCCTCCTAGAAATGACACGGAGCACATGGGAACTGCAACCACAGATATTTTTAGAAGAATATATGCTCTACAGGTGTGTGGACCCTCAAGCTGAAACACAGTATTTTTACTAGAATCTCTTCCCTTTCAAGTGAACACACCCTACTGAGAGTAATAGCCATGTTGTATTGCCTATAGTTACAGTATAAAGGACAGACAAGATCAATATCTCCTGTGTAAATTATGCATATTTTTGGTTAGACTTTAATCTGTTCCATTTAAATTCATGACTCATTTCTTATGTGTAGCTGAGATTTAAGGAGCTACTTTAAATTAAAGACTGTGAAATTACAATATTTTGACAAATCATAATGGTTAGTGTTCAAAGTTTTCTACTTCAATAGCACCATAGATTTTTAATATGCTAAAATTAGTCACCGAGTATTATTAGAAATTAGTCAGTGGTTTTAATGAACTGGTCTTGTCCCCATTAAAAAAAAAGAGAGAATTTTGAACAGAAATTTACATCAAATAGGAAACTCTCTAAAACCCTTACTGTATGTTTCATTTTCAATCAACTTCTCTAACACTTCAGCCTGATGGCCTGGATTGAGACCTCCCCAGTAGATCTTCCAGCTAGACCAACGCTCCCATTGCACTATATCCCTCTCTTTATCACTCTGCCTCAGAGCTGGCCAGCATTTGGCAATTCCACCCCTGTTGTGGTGGATAATACCACCTCAGGAACTGCTGGGGAGCCGAGTGGTTCCAGTACAGCAGGGCTTCACTGGTGGGAGACATCCTAGTCCCCCCCCTGGAGAACACGATGGTCCCTCCCCAAATTATGTAAATCCCCCCAGCTGTAACTTAACCCCTGATCCCATCCCTTCCTTCTCCCCATTGGTTGTGATGTTCCCCCCGCCTCCTCTTACCTGACCCTCCAGCTATCCCTATAAATATAGACAACGAGGGTCTCTCTTTCTCTTTCATCCTGGACCCCTTCGGAATAAACTTCTGGAATATCCAGCTGACTGAGCGCTCTGAGTTCTTTGTCTCTGGTGACGCACGAGCTATGCAGCTCTGTGGGTGAGTAAGAATATGTGCCATACACCGGCACGGGTGTGAGAAGGGTCGTTCTGTACAGCACCAGGCAGTGCTGGCTGGAGTGATCTCTCAATAGCCTTAGAGACACTTTCAGTAAACGCAGAGGCCTGGTTCCACCCCTCCTCCCCCCCCCCGTGTCACACCCCAAATATGAACTATCTTAGGTGTCCATTCCTCTGATAGTATGGATATAGGCAGATCTATGCTATAATTTCTCTTCTGTAATGTTGTTTCCAAGCTGGAATTATGGTCCCAGTACTCATATTATGCTAGATGACAGACACACATAGTCATGGCTTATTCCCAGCAAGTAAAAATCCACAGACAGTCCACTCTCAAGTAGGATTGCAGATACTGGTTTCCAAGATGGTTTATTGCCATGACAGATGGAAGTGGGGGTGATAGAGATGGGTCTGTGAGCTTTCTTCCAGAAGCTGAGCCTTCTGAAAGAATAGGTTTTGGAGAGCTTAACTCTGCCATGGCAGAAAAAGGAGTGCAACCTCCTGGCTGCATGCTCCCAGACTTCCAGATTTGCAAGACAAAGATATTGTCTTTAGTTTTGAGCCCACTCTCTATGTGCTTAAAGGTGCTGGAAAATTGATAAACCTATAATGCAGGAGTTGCAAAGTCAGGAGGTACAGACGCTGGTCCAGCAGAGAAGGGAGCTGACTCAGCAGGCCTGGCACCAGTAACAGAGAGATTAGATTAATCTAGAGCCAGAAGTGGGAAATAGTTCTTTCTCAGCAGCCGCCCTGCAACAGTAGTTTCTAGTTTATGAGCCCTGAGGGAGAGCTGGATCGACAGCAGCTGTAGAGCTATTTGTCAGGAGTATTTGGTCTGATCCTGAACCTTCTCTTACTTTTTGCCATTTACAGTGGAAGCTAGATGACATAAATTCTGGGCAAACTTAGTTTACTCAGGGGAAAGTGAGGCTGGAGTGGGCTCTCTGGAAAATCCCTCAGCTCTCAGGCTCCAAGAAAGAGCCTGAATGAGATTGGAAACTCCTCCTGGGCAGGTGAGTGAGCAGGATTCGGCTGAGCATCCAGCCTGTAGTTGGGCTTGGGCACACTAAGAAGTTTCTCAAGGTATATTTCTAAACATTCCTGGGAGCTGCCGGGGTTAATACTGGATATTGTGTGTTTCATCTGATGAGTATTGTACAGGGGAAAAGGAGGCACCTTTGTTTGGTTTGTCTTTGTCTGTCCTGAAGAAAAATGGCCTTATTTCTCAGATATGTTTTCATCAAGGCCTCACCAGCTTGGATGGCAGGCTCAGCTCCTCCTCCTTGCATCCCACCCACTACAAGCACCTTTCCACAAACACCCAATACACCTGGTCTTGACCAGCATAAAGAATGGCACCAGACACCGTTAGAGCTGCCTCTCATGGCAACTATTTGTCAGAATTATGTTCTATGTAGGACTTCAGCAAAGTCAGCACTTAAAGCACAGAAAATACATGGATTAACTAATTTCCAGATTTTTCAGAAGTATCTGTTCATGGAGTATGAGACAGGACACAATGCCCACCTAATAATATAGGGTAAAAAGTGTTTTGCCTCCACAGACAGTCTACGTATGGATATATTGAAAAGAGCAGAGGCAGACAGTCTTAGGAAACAAGCTAAGAGAACTTCCAGCACAGCATAAAGGTCTGCATAGTAGACCAGAGAAGCGAGATCAATAGGATGTAAGGGGATCTCCAGGGGTATGCCTCCATCTAAGGAGATACCTGTAGCACTGCATTCATTGAATATAGTGAGATGTCTTTCAGATCCCTGTCTTGTACCTTCAGTGGCTGCCTGGAGACATCACTTATAGCTGTTTTTCTGCTGCCTTCAAATAACCCCCACAAAGTTTCTCTCAGGCAGGCAGAGAGATGTCATTGTGACCACAGAGGCTGGTATGCAAAATACCTCAAGTTAAAATTGTGCTGCAGAACATTACTTCTTAGTCTAGACTTACCACTTCTGCAACAATTTAGGGGAGGTTACATACACCTCATGTAGGTTACAAGCTACACAAAGCTCTTCACTATAAGAAGATAAGCCTTACCAGAGTTTTGTAATAAAGCATAATAGCATATACTGATGGGTGAAAAAAAATGCCCCAACATTTAGTTTCCATGGCAATAGGAAAACTGTGACTAGTTTTCAAGGTCTTTGCTTTCTTTCTTTTATTGTTATTGCTGGTTGTAAAATACCTGAAGGAAGAACAGCTAAAGTGCATCTACTCTAGAAGGAGATACAAGAATCCATCATTCAAATTACATCATCCATCAAGGATTAGTTTCCAAGAGTCTGGCTTAGTGTTGCTTGAAAAATTACTTTAAGCAGTCCACAGGTGGAAATGGACATAACAGAGCAAGAATAGCAAAGCAAATGCCAATCATCCTCCAACTAGCAGCACTGAAGCAATAACATTAGATTGCCATCTAAATATCGTCTCCAAATTGGAATGTTCTCAGGACTCATTTTATTGTACATATCAATTACACAAAGCCTCCTCCAGTCAACATTAAAAAAAATCCACCTTGAAATTTATCTGAGACTCTTTCAGCTAAGCCTGTTCTGTGTTAGCTGAAAGTGGCTTGGGACCTTCCATCCCCTGTGTGCAAATGTGCAAGGAAGATTGATCAGAGGCCAGGCAGCCCAGGAAGGGTGAAGAGATAAGTTGCAGAAGAGCATCTCCCACAGTCTCCACCAAGCAGGGAAGCCTTTCTCTTTTTTTCCTATTAGGACTCCAGCATCATTCCAGCTGTTGTATGAAATTGGTAGGTTCCTCAGGCTTCTGTTGCTCTCTCTGACAGCTGTTTTTGGGGCAGCCAACCTAATGTCACCTAATGTCACAAGGTTTATGGAGTTCCCGGTCATTTCTAGATAGTCTCAATCATTTTTCAGGATGTTTTTATGAATATGCAACCTACCAGAAGAACAAGGTGGTACTAGACAAGACCAGCTATATTTCTTCTCATTGCTGCTATTGTTATGGCTTTTAACTGCATGTGGATTTTGTGCTGGAATTGGCATCCATCTCTCGTCACCACTATCAAACAGAGAAGGGTAAAAAGCACTGCTTGAGCAATGCACTTAGAGCAATGCACTACTTAGTTGTCTACTCTTATGTACACTCAGTACACTTAATCTACTTAGTCTGACATGGCAAAGACCCAAATGGGTGGTAGAGGGCAAGATGGTAGTTCTGCTTCAGTCTCAAGCCAGCAAACAGGTATCATTTTCCTAACTGTGAGTACTTTGGGGGAGGGAAACAGGTGGTCTGGGATAAAACTCCCCTCTAAACAGGGAGAAAGGCTGAGATGATACAATGGAATAGATTAAAAACTGCATTTGTTTAACTAAAAGGCAGTAGAGACTATTTGCCACTTGGTCTATAACAAAGGGCCACTTTTACTTAAGGCTTGGACATGACAATTTATGTGATTAAACTCTGAAAGACTTGTGTAAGACATTTGGAAGATTTGTGTATCAGTAAAATATTAGAATTTTCTTTTTGGTTTAAACTGAAAGGGTAGTCTTTTTTTGTATCAGATACTGATGAATTTTAGGTTCATTATGCTACATCAGTATCCTCTAAGCCTAGGCTTGTGCAGGTCATTAGTATGAGTTTTTTCTTGTTTTCTTGAGAATTTTCTGCCTTTGTCTACTTTCTCCCATTTTCATTTAAGCATTTTACATTGTTCCTTTGGCTGTTTTAAAATGGCACATAATTACTTACAGTCTGAGACCCAGCAGAACACTCAATCACCTACTAATGTATGAGTCTTACACATTTACCAGAGGGTAATATAAAATCCAAAAATGTCACCTGGCTAATTGTTTAATAATACTCATGCATTCACTATGCTACATCCTGCCACAGGTGCTGATAAAATGGAACACAGATGAATAGCTGTAGGCAACTTGCAGAGAAAAACTTCAACCCCCTTGTTCATGTCTTCCTGTCCTCTGAGCTTGCCCTGTGAGCACAGTGTGCACAGGAAAGCTGGACACACATAGCAGTAGACAAAGCTGGTAATATCACCTATTGTCACTCTCCTGACAATTTCCATTGAAAGATACTATTTTGGTTGTCTCTGCCTAACTATTTGGACTAAAATTTTCTATGCCAGGTTCTCTGCCTGAGGCTGAGTTTTATTGGAAGCATTGCAGGGAAAAAATACTCTACTATGTCAGAGAGCAGAGTTGATGGAGGAGGGGAATGTGTTGCTTTTTCCACATTACCAAAACAGTTTAATTAACTAAACAGGAATCTGCTTACCACTGTTTTTCCCAGTCCTTGCAAGGTACTGCAGCTGACCAAGTGGCAGGATCTGTGTGGCCATGTTAAAAAACACCTGGATGATGAAAACTGCAGTGGAACAGATGTGTTTGAGTAAAACAGGTTTCAGATCTCCATTTTTGTTTCAGTGAGACTATTCTCAGCTAGAAAAAGAGGCTAACTCTAAACATTTAGAGAGAAATTGGTATCTCAAAGCAGAGAAGGAGGAGAGAGTACTGGGATGAGACAGGAAGAATATGCACTTGAGGGAGGGCAGGAGAAAGGGAGTAAGGGAGAAAGGGAGAAAGGGAGGGAGAGAACA
The DNA here is from genome assembly GCA_024500445.1 of Entomyzon cyanotis. Taxonomy (NCBI): domain Eukaryota; kingdom Metazoa; phylum Chordata; class Aves; order Passeriformes; family Meliphagidae; genus Entomyzon; species Entomyzon cyanotis. The sequence goes on along the minus strand of JAKEPQ010001009.1, from coordinate 18,997,968 downwards.
AAGGGGAAATGAGGAACACAGCCCTGGGCTTGCACCAGACAGCACTCTGTATTCCAGATCCTGATGGAGACAGAGACTAGCAGGTTCCTTACCCTTTCCCTGCTAGCAGAAGCTCATACTGTCCTCATCATATGGCTCCTCTGAGAACAGAATGACAAGCTGTTATCTCACCCACTGATGTAGATTTGTGTATCGAAACTAAAATACTTAATACTGTTGATTGACCCTGCCATGCTAATATAGTCAATATGATTCCTCTACAGCAGCACGGGTTTTCTCAGTTTCCTCAGAGTGGTTAGATCCTAAAAAAAACCCCAGAAAAAACATAAATTGCAAGGTCAGTTATATAAAATTAGATTAAAAACTGATTCTGTATTTCCCATCACATTTCACATGGGACTGATCCATCTAATTTCTCACAGAAGTTAGCTGCCAAATTCTGCTTACATGCTTGGAGCAGAGAGAAACAGAAACCAATCATCTAGAATGGGCATTTGGGCTGAGGGGAAGAGCCTGAGCATTTCTCAGTTCACTTGGCTCTCGCTCCCTCTCAAAAGTATGGGGGGAATTGATTTTGCATCTATAATTTAAAACCAAACAGTTTGGTAACCTTACTGTTAAATGCATGTGTATATATAATTTACCATTCCTCTTAATTTTAAACCTCCATTTTAAGCTCTTTCAAAAAAGAACAACTTTCTTTGGACAGACTTTTTTTATTTCTACTCCCTACTTGATCAGTGCAGCAGGCAGTGAAATGCTAGAGTCCTCCCTTCCTCCTTTCTTTTCTTCCTCCCTCCCTCACGCGGAGGATGTATTTACAAATCGTGTTTTACAGGAGGCTTCCAGACTCTAAACACCCATAAGCAAGGCAATGAATCACAAACACAGACATAATGCTGCATACACAGGAAGCAACCAAAATCACTCAAAAAAGTAACTGAAAAAATAAACATGTTCTGGTGTTGGAAGTGATGGAGAGGCAGGAAATGCTCATTTCTGAACCTGTTCATTCTGAGTTATTTGAGGCTTTGCAAGGAAAACAGCTAGTAATTCTACCTTCCATGTGATGTTTTTCATCAAATGAAGGATGCTAGCCAGAGACTAACCATTTCATCAGGTGTCAGGCTCAATGTGCTCTTCGCCAGCTCTCAAGGAAATGTGCTCTGCAGTCACATTAGTTAGGGGGAGAAAAAAAAGGCTTATTTTTAGTGATATCCACTTGAATCACTGAGATTTCCGGCAATTCAGAGGCCAGCAGCCAACCCTCAGGCCTTGTGTGGCAGGTGGGGATTTGGTGTGTCTCTGAGGTGACACAGGACTGGGCAAGAGGAAGGAGCCAGATGGCTGCCTCAAAGCCCAGCACTAGGCGAGCTGCCTCAGGAGAATGAGCTGCCACTGCTTTAGCTACCAAGGAGGAGGACTGGGGGAGGGGGAAAAGCACTCTCGGAGCATAGACCAGCCAGCCAGCATATATTCAAATGCCTGCTGTTCCCTTTCGTTAGAAAGATAATCAGACTCGGAGTTAAAAGCAGTTGTTTTGGATATTTTTCTTCCATAATCCACCCCAAATTGTAGATTTCACGGTAGCCTGAAGAGATGAAATTTAACAAATCAAAAAAGTCCATTTAGGCAGAATTAGTTTCAGCTGGGTATGCACCTTAGCATCAGAGCATCTCTGGGACCTGATCCATGCACTCCTGCAGCTCCTCATGGGCAGCCAGATTTGCACTATTGAAGTGAAATGTCATTTGCTCAGTGCAGCCTGTGAGGTGACTCAGGTCTAGTGTGCTCATCAAAAACAACAATGTAAACACATTAATAGGACATGGATTTCAGGCATATCAAAAATTACCTGGAGCACAGTACAAGTCTTGACAGAAATTATGTTCCTGCACATTAAAAAGATGGAGAGCTAAAAATCAGTTCATGGTAAAATGGAAAAATATAAAAGAATACCGCAAATAAAACCCATCTCTGCTCTGGGCATATTTCTCTTTAGTGCAGAGATCATTTCCAGAAGCTGCAGGAGGAAATAATTGTGAGAGTCTGCCAGACAATCTGCGACACAAAAGCCTGGAATGGAACGATAACCAGAGAAAAGCACTTTATTCCCTTTACGTGATATATTTGTTTTCCCATCAGAAACCACAGAGCCATGATAAGCTGATGTTAGGATTCTGCAGCTCTTTCCTTATGATGGATAGTTAAGGAATGGACTATAGCTATATTAAAAACTTCGGTGGTGAAATTTAGCCATCCCTGTCCAGGAAGGGCTCTTTTTAACTGCGAGCATCTCTTGGGTGCAAGATGGCACATGGCATACACAGTCTTGCTGTAGACTACTGTAGGAAGGCAAGCAATTCTGGTAACTAAGAAAGGGCTTCAGGAGTTCATTGATATTCTGGGACTACAGTTGTTTTGTAGTTTTATAGGAACATTTCTTCCTTTAATGCATTTTCCAGCAGATTCCCTGCAAAGAGTTCATTTGCTTGAGCCACGGGTGAGAGAGAGATTTCTGACCTAAAAACAATATCTGACCTAAAAACATTTTGGAAAGGAATGGGGAAGGGAACTGTGAAAGATATTTTTTGTAGAAAATTGTTTAATCTTTTTCTTTCTTTCTTTCTCTCTTTCTCTCTTTCTCTCTTTCTCTCTTTCTCTCTTTCTCTCTTTCTCTCTTTCTCTCTTTCTCTCTTTCTCTCTTTCTCTCTTTCTCTCTTTCTCTCTTTCTCTCTTTCTCTCTTTCTCTCTTTCTCTCTTTCTCTCTTTCTCTCTTTCTCTCTTTCTCTCTTTCTCTCTTTCTCTCTTTCTCTCTTTCTCTCTTTCTCTCTTTCTCTCTTTCTCTCTTTCTCTCTTTCTCTCTTTCTCTCTTTCTTTCTGTCTTCCAGACACTGAAAACCCACAGGAAAAGACAGTGCTCTCTAAAGCAACATATAGCAGGAGTAAGGTGCTGCTCTGAAGGTTACTGCATGCTTAGCAGAAGCAGAGAAGTGGTTTATCACGTAATGCAGCACATAAAGGTCTCATTTGAATTAGCCTTGTCAATGACAAATATGGTTAGTAGCCCAAATTAACCCACTGAAATTTAAGTAAGCAGAATGTAATTAATGACTTAAATCGATAATGAAACTACCTATGTTAATCTTTCAAAAACAGCCATTAATTTTTTCCTAAGCTCAGTCAGTACACAGATAAACAGCCAAAGTCAAAACATTATTTTCTTCATGAAGTTCCTTACCACAGAGATTTTCAGGCTGCAGTGAGCTAGCTAATGAGATATTAATTCCCTTTTCTTTTAGCTAAGCATAAGGGGGGACACAGCAGAGGAAAAGAGAGAAGGAAATAAATGTGTGTCAGTGTTAGCACACTCAGTAATTTTAATTTCCGCCCCCCAGAAAAAAAAAATTCAAAATAAACACATGCATTGTTTTCTAATATTATTGTACCTAATTCTATCTTTTGGTTATCAAGGAGAGGTACTCAACTGCACATAAGAGAAAAACCATTCCCCTGAGGCTGGAAATAGAGAGATTGTGCAGTTTCTTTGAATGCAGTCCAGTTCTGAAATTGCAAAACTTCTTTCTATGTGAATAATCTTTGTCAGTACCGAATTACTTCTATCCATATTAATATGGGCTGACACCCTAGATGCACTTTGAAAGTCAGTGACCAGATTTTTTCTGTGCAGCTACTGAAAATTAATATCATAATGAATCACAGCATTTTCTTTTCTTTTCCCCCTCCTTTTTAAGTATGTATATATATATTAGAGAAAATTTTAGAGAGGAAATAAAATATCCTTCAACATTTTCTCCATCTCCAAAGTAAAGAGAGAGGCACATAAAGGCTCTGTTTGTCACTTTTGCAAACACTTAAATAGCATGACAATGTAATATTCTCATCCTTGTCACTGTTTGGTATAAAGCTTTTACCAGCTACATCACAGTACTCTTTTATTTTGCCCATCAGGGAGTTCACAACCCCCAGTGCTCAAGGATGCTGGGTTTCGCACAATTCCCAGTGCGCCTTTTGCTCTGAGCTGTGCCAGGCAGTTTGTGCCCAAAGCTGAAGCCAAATTCTTTAGGATACAATGTGAGGAGACGTTCTGCTCCTCATAATACTTTGGAAAAATAAACACCAAAAATTATAACTAGCTTCCTAAAAGACAGGTGTAACTGAAACTGAAGAGTTAAATCTTTCTCTAAGCTACCTCACTTGCATGTTCCTGAACACCAGCAGAGCAAAAGGAGCTTGCTTTGGACAGCCTCTACTTTAAACAAGCATGGCTAGAAATTGCAGAAGCTGATTTGTCAAGAAGCAAATTGAGTTTACAGCAATGCAGTTGTTCGATCTGCTGCAGACTAAAAGAATGCCTGACTGAGGTCAGGTTTCCAGAGTATTCAGCAAATGCAGACCTGTAGACCTGAGTCTACAGAAAATCTTGGAATTGTTTACATCTCGTAGTATTTTCTGATTCCTTCTGTTCACCTAGTAAATATAGGAAAAAAGAAAAAGCATGATGATTTAAAGTAGTCAGCCTTCTGTCATTGATTAATCTATTTAGACATCTAAAGGAGTTTACACAAATAGATACAAAAATTCCCAGACCCTGGTCTTTTTGTAAACCCATGAAAGCACAGGTTGCCTCAATATGATCAGAGGTATGGAAATAAACTGAGGCAAAAGTGGAAATGTAACTCATAAGTTAAACAGTACACTCAGGATATAGCTATAGTCTAAAATCATTGTTTGACTCTCTGGAGTAACCTTTAGTCTCAAATCAGACAATTAACCTGGAAATAAAAATCTTATCAGAGTAGAGGGTTTGAAATTATTGCACGTTACCTTATCAAAGTGAGACATTCCTTTGCAGCGACACTCACTGATGGGTACAAATTCTTTGCACTTGGCAAGCAGGGTACTCAGTTTTTCTCTGCTAAAAACTACCTGGAGCTCTGTGCTGCCAAACACAAATGAAGAATTGCTACCCTAAACAGCTAAAATAGACAAGCAGTCTAACTGAAGGAAAGCATGCCACTTCTGCTCACATGCTCCTGCCAAGTTTCATGAAGGACCACACTTTACATCTGGGTCACATCATTGGTGGTAACTTTACCCTGCCCTTTGTCTGGGTCAAACCCTCTCCCTACAACACACTCAAAGCCATAACACTGCAATCATAAATTCTCCTCCCAGAGAAATAACAGGAGGAGAAATGTAAGAGTACCCTAAATCCTTACTGTTGCTTTGTTGATACACAAAGGTGAGTTTTTAACAGCTGCTGTTCTGAAAAAGTACGCCTGTATTTATATGAAATGGTGCAACAATTCTCTGAGAAGGAAAAAAATTGTATCTGAATAATGAAATTAAGGTTAGTTTGGTGATGACATTGCTAAAACACAATAACATAAAAAACAACCCTTGCAGTAATACAAGGGTTGCTAAATTCTATCCGTCCTGTCAGCCTCTGGCACTACCTGTTATGGGAAGCTTTGATTCATATTTAATCTTTTCTCAAGAAATCAGGTCTACAGATATGCAGTTCACAGTATCTGCACGTAAAACAAGTACATAAAACCAAACAATATTAGGGCTAAGATTGCACTCTGACTGTGAATGGGGAGAGAAGAGGTAGGTAAAGTACCACAGAGAGTAACAGAAGACTGGCCACAGACTCATTTTAGTCTGTCTTTCTGCAGTGTGGAGTACACTCCCTGTGTCATGTTGGCTGGGGAGCTGACAAATGAAAAAGCACTAAAGGGCATTATTGTCTCTCCCATTATCCTGTCTTTAATGATCACACATTCAAACCAGTAATCGGTGGTGAGGCATGATGTGAGATGGCACAGAATTGCTTCAAGTAATGTGGGTAATGTCTGACATAGAGGGAGTAGCTTAGATCAGTGTTTAAAATTTAATTTCCTAGACATTTCAAATTATTCTTCACTTAACACTAATTTAATATTTAGATATAAGTCTCTTCAGGGAAGGAGAGACAGAGAAAGTGTGACTGTGATGCCAATGACTGGGCGGTTAAAATGAAACAGCTAATCTAGAAAGTTAAAGCAATATAGAAGATAGAATTTATAGCAACTGTTCTTACTGACTACAGTGGAAAAATTGCACAGATGATTCCACTGTTTTGAAATGTAAATGCTGAATTGAATGTCATAAACCTTATTGCTGGCTCAGAAGATAGGGTGGTATCACTATGAACCCAAGCTGTATCATCCTAAATGTATTAGTGACTGCGATCTTGCTCCTAGAACACCATGTCTCTGTTCTTATTAGAGCCTGTAGCAAAACCAGAAGGCAAACAGCAAGAGAAATGGCTCTTCCCAAAAAAAAAAAAAAAAAAAAAAAAAAAAAAAAAAGGAGCACAAAACCAAAAATTCTTCCAGTCTTTCTAGTTATTTCTGTAACAGAGATTTATTATCCCCTCAAAAACCAATTGAAGCACATTGCCATCTTCCAGATGTGAAGAACTACTTAAAGGAACCAGAAGTATCAAATTTTTCTGAAGGTAAAAAGAAATCTGCAACCATGTTGCTGCATGTGAGATACTGAAAAGACTTTAAGGAAATGAAAGTACAGACAAAAAAGCTTGTACAAGTTTTTTTCCCCTGTTCCCTATGCAGGACCTATCAGAGAAACAGACTGCAGTGAGCAGAGTGATGGGCTGGTCACTAGAGATTGTACATCTGTAGTAGCCCCTTCATCTAGAATATGGATACAAAGGCTTAAATAGAATTTTCTATGTGGATAATTCCACCTGTGCTGGTTTAACCCAAGAGAATTGAACCATTCCAATTGCCTCCACAGCAGAGATGTCCAGCTTTGCATGTGATACAAAGTCCCTGGAGGAAGTTTGGACACCAAAGCCAAATTCCATCACTCTAGCTGAAAACAAAATAAGCCTGAAAGAATGCAAAAGGCATAATACTTCTACGATCAAGTACTAGTAATCTGATGCTGTGACATTCAGTGAAATGTTTCTCTTCTAACCTCAGGGGAGCCTGTGCAATTCACAATGTCTGCTTCTGCTTTCTTCCGGTTCCGCTGGGCATCAACAACTCCACCAGACCACCTTCCTTATCCTACATGCTTAACATGTATCTATGAAAGCAGCATTTTGTAGCAAGACCTTTCCTAATGCAAGACAGTTTAAAAAAAAGCCACCAAAAATCAACCCACATATTTTCAAGGGTGGTATTTAAATGTTACTGCAATTCTCTGTCATATTGTCAAGAGAGTTTTTTGTATTTTTAGAAACTAGGCAGCCAAAAATAGAAGAGTAAGTCTAATATTACTCTCCTCTCGACATATAAGCCATTATGAAAACAGTTTAATCAGATTTTTTAAACTTATCTAAAATTGTTTTTATTTTCTTGTTTTACACTACAGTTTAATTCGCCAAATTAAACTAAAAATTGGAATATGTCTTGATAGAACAATGGGCAATAGAATTCAGATTATATCGTACTCCCTTCTGAAGTTCAAGGCAGTGACAAAACCATCTTCTTGAGACTCTAAAAAGCAGGAGTACAAAAAAATTATTTCTTAAAAAGAAAGGGGAGGAGAAAATCTCTGATATAATTTTTACAATCTCTATTCATAACTGTTTATGTTGAGTGCTCTGTGGTTTTGAATTTCTAGTATAATTTCAAGAGTGGGTAAATCAGGGGCAGGAGGGGTGAAGGAGGTAGGAAGAAGAAGCAGATGTTTCAAATGAACTGCTGAGTGCAGAGATTGGTCAGTTAATTTGACACAGCCAGATTCCCAGTGCTCCCTGGACATTGCTTTTCAAAAGTCATTAAGTAGCTGGCTTAAAAGAAAAAGTTTAAATTAAAACTGGATTTCATTGCTATGGCTATAACCATTATGTTTGAAAGACAAACATGTTATATCCTACTTTTGTAGCTTCTCGGGTCATAAAACAGCAAAGTAGGCAAAGCCAGGAGATAAAGAAAAATCACTACTTGAATTCAGGTTGATCCTGAATTTCTAGACTGAGGTTACATTTTTCACTTACCACTGTCTCCTTTTTTTTTCTTTCCCTTTCGGTATTGTGTAGAACTATATTTCAAGAAAGGAGAAACTTATGAACCATAAAATACTTTTTCAGAGCAAAGAAAAGTTCCCATATAAAATAGAGGAAATGAGGAAAAAAATTATCCAACAACATATAAATTTCAAATGTGTCTTCCAAAGGAAGCAGAATCAATAGTCCAAGCAAAACAACTGGTTCATTTGACCAGCCTTTTTTCCTGTGTTCTAGAAGAAGGGGTAAAAAAAAGAAAAAGTTTTCTCAAGGAAAGATGATAGGAATTCTCATTATGTTGAAACATGTGGCCTGGAGTGACAACAGAAGAAACCAATGTATCTTTTACCATTAAGTGAGGATACATGTCTTTACTATTTTCTAATTTACGAAAGACATCTTATCTGGATGAATCATTATCCCCACTAGCAGAAATAATTTGAGTTTTCCACAAAGCGTTAATTAAACTTAGCAACTACACAACAGCAGCTAAAAACAAAAAAACACAGATAAATAAAAATTTGGCAAGGTTAGAAAGCGCATGATCAACATCATGTTAAAAATGTTTAACACAAGGGAAACAGCCAATATTGCTCAGGGATGGGAGGAAAAGACAAAGAAAGGTAACCGAAGTTATGCATTTCTGTAAGAAATCACACATTCATCCAGATGTTGTTGCTCTGGTGGGGAAAAATTAATCAAGTAGGAAAAAGCCTAAGAATATTTTAGTCCTTCTATAAAAAGTAAAGTTTGACCTACGTGGATCCTGTGCAGTCCTGCATTTTTGCATTCTTAAAGCAGTTTTGTTGATGTGTCACATAACTTGTAATTTGGACTATTTTCCAGCCAGGTCCTACACTGTTCACCAGCACGCTTCACAGTGGAGATGTTTCCAATCTAAAGGAAATAAAACATTAGGATGGTATTAGGACTTCTATGGTTACTTTTTTTCTTTTCTAGTCTCTGTCTCATTTTGTGAAAACAACACAGACATGAAAAGTAATTAGGATGAAAATAATTCTATGCCCAGCAAACTTAATGGTGTCTTAAAATCAAAGTATGCAAGGAAGATTCAGGTCAAGTAGAATTATAATGATGTAAACCCCAGAAGTGGAATTCAAGGCCTACTCATTAACACAAAAGGGAAAACTATCACTGCATTAAAGCACCCATCATTCTCTTTCCTCTTCTCCACAGAAATGAGAATTTCCAAAGAATAACATATAAATATAGCATCACAGATGCAGCTACAGCAATTCCTACAAAATGTCTCATAACAGTACTTAACTTGAAACTGCATTTCTTGTCTTTTACATCTAATAATTAACATATCTGGGACCTGGCCATACAAAACCATCTGAGGTTATTTTCTTCTTTGTTACCATCAAAAAATATGGGCCTGTATCTCCCATGTGTCCTCCTTACACATTCACATATGCATACACACAAAAGCCATTTTATACCCTGCTTCGAGGATTCAGGCTTTGTCCTTTCTCTCCGACAGAGATAGAAGAAGCTCTCAAGAAGAATGACGTGAGTTAGGAAGTGGGGCTGAGGAGTCCTGGGAGGGCAGGGACCACTGGGATTGATGTGCAGTAGTTCCCTGGGTGGAAACCAAGCTGCCCTGCAGGTGCACCAAGCAGAGGACTGTGGAGAAATTGTGTAGGTCTGCTATTAGTACAATAGTCATCTCTGATTGCTAAAATTGATTCATTCACATATATTATTTTTTCACTTATTTGATTGTCAGGTGGATTGTCAGTTAGATACTGAATACTCCTATATAGTTAAATTTACAGCAGAATTTTCAAGCAGTGTCCTGATATGCATGCTCTCCCATGTATTTTCAGAATAATCAGGTGCATTCACATTGCGAAGCTATCAAAAAACTATTTTTGACAGGGATTCATTCAGCCTACTCGCCTTGCTGTTCCAGAGACAGGATTTGTGTCAGGTCAAACAACCTTCACATTTTTTTGACACGAGGACGATGACAGATTAAGCACACCCTGAGAATGAGCACTGAGAATGAGAGATGTTTCTTGGCAGGGGAGCAAAGGCCAGCTTTTTTCTTGGAAGGCAAGTGCTTAGGAAAACTACTGGGCTTTTTGTCAGCAGGCTAACTCTTGATCCTAGCACACAGCTGGCAACTGTGTTTGCTTGGCCGGCTGTGGCTGCAGAGGCAGCGTGATCGCAGCGCTGCGGTGGAGCAGAGGAGCTCCCAGCATGGCAACATTGCTCTTCAGCCACTCAACTGTCTGCTGCAGAATACAGGACTGCAAAGGAAAAAAAATCACATCGGGTGAAGGGCATCTCTCATTTCAATTGCATAATAAAAGTTCTTCACTGCATCCCTTTTGTCCCCAGTGTAATCAAGGACGCAACAGAGCAGTGACATCTTCACTTTAACCATATAAATAGTGGCTTTGAACCAATATACTGAGCATTTTGTGGTGAAATAAGAACTGAAATGGGTAGTCTATAAAATACATGGACTGCTTTAAAAGAATGTCCAATGCACTGAGTCTCAGGACTGCAGCCCTGAGACAAAGCTCAAGATAGAAGTAACCTGTGCCATAAGTCACTGCATGGTAATCCAGCAAGCACTTTAAAACCAGCCAAACCTTCTTCACCCAAACAAGTAATGAGTATTTATTCAGTATTTTGCCAGACTGTTAATCAAATTCTATAGATTTTTATCAGTTCATAAACATATAACAGTTTGAACTTCACATCATTCTTGACATAAGACCTAGATTAAAAATATTGCAAACCTAATGAAAGTGTTCCAAGGCCTGAAAAGAATCCAGATAAGTTGTGTTTATTTGGTGCCTGACAAATGCTGTTAATATCTGAGCCAGAATGTCTACAACAGCTTTTTAAAGCATCAAAACTTTTTTAATTGATTCATATCAGAAGACTCGTCAAGTAGAAACACATATGGGGGTTCTTGTAAACTCAGTGGTAAGAAGCAAAATACAGGAACTAAAGCAATAATATTTGGCAATCTGGAAAAGCAAATTTGAGGACCAGCAAATATTAAAATAAATTTTAAAATACCATAGCATATGCTCCTATAGCATCCAACATTTATCTCCTCAAACAGGATTAACTGAATAATTCATAATTGCTGCAGAATGGGGAATGAATGAGTTCCCTATACCAATCTTTGTGAAAGTGATTACCAGCATCACATGGGGTTCCCAGTATTCCTTTTTACACCATGAATGAATGTTTTACTTCAGTGTCATAAATGACCACTCGCAAGGGCTTTGTTTTGTCTATGCCATCATTATATATAGAACATACACTGTTTCCAGCTATTTGCTCTTGCAGTGTGTATTGTTTTCAAAAATAGTGCAGCATTACAATTGGAAATTTGTCTTCCATAGAAGCAGAGGATTTTTGTGCACAGGACTGAAATCAAACACTAATTTTACATAAAAAAAAGAGCATACTGAAGCTATTGATTGGGTTAGAGATTGTGTTTAAGCTCAGGACTCCTTCTTTTACTCTCAACTGTGTGTGCAAAGACAGGGACTTCAATTGATAATATCAATTTTATTACCTGTCAAATGTAGTTTATAGCAGGTGCTTTTTCAGTGACAGCATCCCCATCTCCAGAATGATTTAATCACAAAGCCAAGTACAGATAATATACTTGTGCAATCAACAAGAATCCAATTAGTGTGTCTCCTTGGCTTTATCTCGGCTCTTCAGGCATTACCACAGGGATCCAACTCTCACAGCCTCTCTCAGCCTTGTGCAAGCAAACATTTCCTGGAGCAGAGGAGCTTTGCACTGACCAACACACTTGGGCCATGCAGTGCATTTATACAACTCCTCTGCTTCCTTTTTAGATGGGTCCTGCACCTATCTTTGCCTTCCATGAGTGGTCTGTGATCCTATTACCCAAATTTATTTGACACCCTCTGTGGCCATTGTTAGTGGAGGCTACAGTTTGCATTCCAGGTGGCAACAGGCAGTTCCCATGGGGAAGAGGAAGGCAGTAAGAGCAAAAGTTCTGGGAGTGAAATTGCTGGCCATGCACACAATGAGAATTGAGAGCACGGTAGAACATCTGCAGGAACCTGAACAGGTTTTTATTCCTCTTTGTTCCTTTCCTATGAGAGAAACGAATCAATTTCTTTTCATCGCCACATTTCCTTTGGGAAACTAAGGCAAAGGTCATGTGCTGAATGCTGAGCCAGTGCTTTGATTTATGCACACGTTGCAGTTCGTGTTTTATCCCTGCACATTGTGTAATCATGTGACATTGCCAACCACTAGTCAACTTATCTCCACAATTAAAATAATTCTCCATAAATATACAGGAAATGCTAAGCATGACTGTAAAATAACACATAATTTTATGGATTGTTATTTTTAAAACTTGTCTTATTTAGTTTTCTATATTTGCTCCTTTACAAGAGAAGAATGAAAAGTAAGCGATACTACTCATTTTTTTCTAAACTAAGAATTTTATTATTTTTTCCAAAAGCTATTATCAGCTACATTTTACTGGTAAAGAGACAATTGTGGAAATCACTGCAGGAAATGAGAGGCGCTATCTGGAGCTAAATTAATGTTTGCCCTCTAGCTCACTGAAGAAAACAATTAATAAAACAGGGATGCTGTCAGTTGGACACATGCTGCTCTTCCAGAATGGAGGATGAAGCACCTTTACTTTTTTTCCTTCCAGAAAAGCATCCAGTTTAGCAAAACCACATTTTCTTCCCTTTTTTTCTTGTATTTTGCTTTGGCAAACTATACTTTCTCCTTAAATCATCTCTGCATAGAGTTCCATTTGGGTTCAAGTCTACTCTGTTCTCTGGGCCCTAAGCACACTGCAGCCGTGCCTGGTATCGCTGAGATATAAATAGATCACCATCTCAGTGGGTTTTAAAGCCACAAATAAGCTTATTAAAATTGACACATTGCATAAACTGCATTCAGTTCTATTGATGCTGATCTTTACATTCAGTAACCCTGAATACAGCTATTCCATAACATTGCAGGGAAAAGTGACAGTCAAAGTGATTTCTCCAGATCTAAGTTTACAGTAGGTATTTCTCTGAGTAGGAACGGCCTCCTTTTCAGCAGGCTAAAGTTTGAGAATTAAAAGAATGTATAGAGCAATATTTTTTTTGTCTTAGAGGAAACTTATCTTTATATCCTCACATGCATCAAATTCAGCTTGGTAAGAGAGATAAAATGCAAAACAGGTATGGTTGGTGCTGATAGAGGTTTTGCAACTAGATTAACTAGTTAAACTCCACCCATGGTAAACACTGTTCTCTGTTTCAAAACCTGAATAATCATCTGTTTTGATTTCCAAACATCTGATTTCACTTCGTAGTCTACATTTTATGATCCTTTTCTCTCAGATAAACATTAGATTAGTTGCCTGGTGCCTAAATATATGCTAGTATTTCTAAAGAACTAGAAGAGAAATGAAAATGGAAGACTTTGAGAAAATTTTCTTTTCATTTCTCCTTCAATTTTCCTTTTCTGGGACAATAGAGCTTTCCAACTTCTTTGAAATCTTACCAACCTTCCACTACATTTGCATTCTGTAACAGACTTATTTATATTTAGCATTTTTCTTTGGCTAGCATAAGCGGTTATGATGCTGGATTAGTGCTTTATTCATAGTAGGATTTCAGATGAGTCACAGATATATCTCTGCAGCAGCTGTTGCAGACCTTGTAATGCCATTATGCCCTGACTCTGAGCTGCACTCAGGTACTGTGGGTACCCTCCTAGTGATTTCTCCAACACAGAGGCCCTTCAATGTAGATGATGGAAAAGTACCAATGAAATTTTGATGTAGAGCATATCCTGTAGGCATAATGCACACAACATGAACTTTATTAAGTTTTATGACCTTTTCAGATCTTACACGGAAAAACACTGCAGAAATGAGGAACATGTACTTGCAGAAGTTTGTAACTGTGACCTGTCAAAAAAGAGACACTTCCTACAACACGGTAAAAAAAAAAAAAAGAAAGAAAAAAAAAATCCCAGCTCATGGAAACAAAAAAACCCAAAACCCCCAAATAGCCAATGAAATGAACAAGGGGGAAAAAACCTCACAAAATCAACAACAAAAACTAACCAAGCAAAACCCTTCCTTGCTCATAGTAAGAAAGAAATCCCGCAGAACAAAAAGAAAAACAAATACTTCTTTGACGACGATTTTAAAAAATTCTATTTCCTTGTTCATGGTAAAAAGCCTCTGCAGACCCACTAAGGACCATTAATGTCTGTGAGAGCTTTTAGAGGACCTGCTGAAAAAGTACACAATTGTACTACAAAAAAAAATTTATCTCCTCTGATATCAGAAATTTGGTCAGGAACTCTGAATGTCTGCAGAGGATTAGAAAGAATCTTACATACTCCCAACACCATTATAAAATTCTGAGTTCTGGGGAAGAGTTATCAAAAGCATAGACCCAGATAACGCTTGAAATTTTAAGCTTCAATGCTAAGAACTCTGCTAAGCTTCTACCCTTGAGTGATGCCATCTGCACAGAAATATTAACCCCGTATTTACCTCTAAGGTCTCCTATGTTAAAATCATCACACTCAGCTAAATTCAGATTTAGAGCAGATAACCTGTTACACCTGGGGAGAGGTACATAAACTGCAGACACTTGTCCTAAGCACGCAGTAAATAACTGCTGTGATTACTTGTTTCTGTCAAGTCATCCAGTCAGATAACAGGCATTGCTTTGGACTAATGGAAGATATATACCTGGCTTCTTGCATACATTTCTAACATTACACTTGCTAGTCAATGCTCATTTCATTTTATTTCATTCCACTGCCTTTATTTGAGCATATCTGGAGTATATCTGCTTTATCAGGATATAAATAAAGTAATAGAGGACATGCATACAGAGATTTAATAGTAACAAGTTCTATTTATGAAAATGAGAAAAAGAATGGTGCAAATTGTTATAGTGTGCGGATACACAAACAAAAAGGGATAGAAGAATAAGCTAAATAATTTTTTACACTGCTGATTACCCAAAAAGATAGATATTTTTTTGATGTGTCAAGCATCTCAAAGTTAAAACATGAATTCTCACCCGACTAATATAAAGAAATGGGCATCTCTCATTTTACACATCCACTCACTCTGTATTAGAACCTCCCTCAAATCTTCTCAGAGACTCCTACCATGCTGCGTGTTTTCATTTTGCAGTGAACCCAGCACAAGGACATTATTTTGTTAAAAGGTCATGCAAAGCATTAGCTGAGTACACTCTTAAGGAAAAATATTTCATAAATACACATGGCTAGAATATTTCATAAGGGTCCAGTGTTACAAGGTTTTGAGTATATGAGCAATGACCTCATTCCCCAGATTTGTCTGTATTTATCACTTATGTAAAAGGCAATAGACATTGTAAATACTTACAAATACATCTACACAGATCAAAATAATCTTGTTCTATGATGATAAATATTACCTCCGGGCAACTAGGTATAGGCTAGATATAGTATGTGTGAACAAAAAGGTACTGTTAAACTGAAAGCTGGATGTTTTAGTTCCTTACATTGGCTGTTCAAAAGTTCTTGAAACAAGACACATCAGAATCTTCTTTTTTTTAAGATGTATTGTGGCTGCCTTTCTATCTAGGTAGTTTCATAGCTCTCTTCACTGTGATATTGCAGAATTAAATGAATGCTGAAGACAGACTTTATTAGAAAGTAAAATATCATGTCATGTGCATCCAACATATACTAGGCATAATAATATTCTTCATTTAAGAAAGCCATTCTTTTAAAGATTACATGACAATGCCCTTCTGCTCCTCATGTTTTTTTAATTGTGCCCCATTACCTTACTCTAGAGAAGACAGAAAATGGATAATGCAATAGGTCACATCATTGAGGAATAACCCTGATTCATAGCAGAGTATTATTTTGCACTGTGTTTTTTAGGGAGAAGTAGGTTTTTAGTTTGTTCTGTCAACTAGACAGTAACATGATTGGTTTAAAACCACTGAAAAAAAGATCTGGGCAGTAACCTTGCACTTCTAAGGTCAATAGCAAAAATGACTGTCATGTTTAGCGTGTTCAGGATTTCACCCTAAGCAGTTTTTTTTACTAAAGGACGTAGAATATATCAAAAGAAAGTTTTTAACAAAAGCAAATGAAAACAAAACTTCTTAGGGAAGCTAGCAAAAGTGGTTTGTGACCAAAGTCTAAACTGAGCAGTGCTTCATGTGTGCATTAAAGCTTGTAAGGTTCAACAGGATGCTGTGACTTTCAACTCAGGACAAACTGGCCCTGTAACACTTACAGTAAAACTTCCTAGATTTTCAGAGGCATTCTAGAACCAAAGATAAAAAAATTCATTCGGCAGGTTATTTTCAGTTTTCATTAAAATTGCTAGATTTAAAGCTAAACCATCTGAAATCTTTAATGTCAAAGTCATTCTTTTACAGATGGACTAACATTCCCCTGGAATGGCTTGATGAAGTGTGCCATGAGTATTCTGACACTCCTGAGTTTCAAATCTTACCTTTTATAAGAATTGTTGGACATTTGGTTATTACCCACAGGCCTAGAGCTGAGGTTCTTAACCAAGGACTAGGACAAGCACTAACCCCAATGTCAAATACCAGACATTTGCCCATGAGTATGTAGAAAGCATGAGCTTCTTGATGTACTAAAAGAGGTGTACTTGGGTAGCTTAAGACACTTTATCCATTATTTTGACTCCTCTCTCTTTCTTTGCCTAGTACAATGATCCATTTCTCCTACCTTCCCTATCCACAACTATTTCCTGACTCCAGTCCTGAGTGCTGCAATCACACCTCATCTTCCTTGGCACACAGTGGTCTCCAAAAGTGACACTGAAAAACACAGGCAGTTTGATTTTTTTAGTTGTTCAGCATTAATCTATTAAGTGCCCTCCTGATCTGGGAAAGACTCTGGGAAAGACACTGGGAAAAGCTAGTACAGAGGGGAATCCTGCTCTGTCCCTCAAGTCCCAGAAAATGGTGTAACCTTCAGAGATTTGGCTGCCAAATACTGACTGCACTGAGAATCTGCAAGCTCAGATGTTTGGAGTCATGACTTGCCCAATTTCAAGTTCACTTTATTTTCAGCCTCTTCTGAGCAATGTCATAAAGCATTCCCCTGACAATTAGGCAGATCAGCTGCACCTCTGCAAAGGTTCTGCAGTTTCTTAACTAAATGATCAGTTAATATTTAACATAGGAGTCCCTCACCACACTATTTTCTCTCTCAAAGGGCTGGCTGCTCGTGTTTGGATGCAGTGAAATCAGAAAGAGACAAGAAGACACAGAGATCAGTTTCCAACCTCAAATCTGCTACATTGCAGGAGGGCACTACAGGCTGTGCCTATTGTACTGCCCTACTACTACAGAGTGACATCTGCTCAGTCTCCTCAAACCATGGAGCTGACTCATGCACTATATTGCTTTGTTTAACAGATTCTGTTATGAGTGGATTTCAGATGGATAATGAATTTTTGGTTTATGGCTTCCTTCTCTTTACTCATATGTGAATATTCCTTCCATCATAGCTTCTACCTATCTTGATACTCAGATACTTAATCTCTTATCAGCACTTTCTGTAACTGCCTGTAAAACTGAAAGCATTTATTTTGATAGAGATTTTTCTTATTCCCCTTCCTTGTTCTCCCAGAAGCACGTATCTAATTGGATATGAGTATTTTAACAATGTTCTTTAAAAAAGTATCTCACCTGTTTTCAATTTAAACTTCAGCAGCCTTGTTCACCATCCAGTTATCCTATACGCAGTGTCATAACATCTTTAAAATTGAAAGTGTTAAAACCAGCATCAAATGGAGGAAAACATCAGTGAATTCTATTATTGTTATAAATGCAAAATTATATAACTTAAATTTGCACTGATTTCTTAAAGTGAAAGTAATCACTGAACAGCAGAATTAAATGGTCATGCTGTGTAATTAACACCTGTGTGTGCCACTAGTCATTACCCTTTTAGCATCTTCTTGTATGATTTGCCCTCACAGAAGAAACCAATTTAGGATAAACATCTGCATTTTGTTTCTCTTCTGTGGTTTTATTCTAGTATTTGCACAAGCATGTGATCAGCCACAGAGGCCATCTGGCTGGCCACACTCTCCCTGATCCATTTTCTTTAAGTGTCAACAGTGCTTGCTAATGTGCCATCTTCCTTGTGGATAAATCTGCTTGCCACAGCACTACACCCAAACTATCAGCATGACTGTTTCAGTTTCTGTCTGCTGAGCAATGAGTGCTTGTGTGTTTGCCACAACTTCACAAACACCAGGGAATGTCTGCAGAATGCCATGATAACCTTGAACCCACTGTGAAGGGCAAGTAGTCTGGCAAGAGTTCAAATCTTTGCCTTGTTGGGATTTCTTTTTCCCAGGCATGATGAATTTTCTCTTATTTTCTACAGCTGTGAGCAACCATCAACAGAGTCACATACAGACCTCAACTTTCATGTTCCCCTTTAATTGTCAGCTTTTGTATGACTGCACTTCCTGTTCACTCAATTTACTGATTATAGCATGACAAGGTCATATGGGTCCAGCAGACAGGTACTGGCAGTCCTGTAAGAAACTGTCTCTACTGTGGACCTATGTTTATGACTTAAGACCATGGAAACCCAAGATGCTGATCATTTCTGCCCAGCGTTGCATGGTCTTGAACACCCGCAGAGAGACTTTGACAACCTGGGCAAACACCCACCATATGAAGCTCTGAAGTACTGACTGGGCAATCACAAGCCATACGAAGTTCAACAAGGAACTTTGCACCTGGGATGGGGCAACCCTGGATGTATGGTCAGACTGGCAAATGAGATGCTGGAAAGCAGTGACACAGAAAGAGACCTGGATGTCCTGGTCAGCAGAAAGTTGAATATGAGTCAGCAGTGCCCTGGCAGCCAGGAGGGCCAGCTGTGTCCTGGGTGGCATCAGGCACAGCTTTGCCAGCTGGGCAAGGGAGGGGATTGTCCTGCTCTGCTCTGTGCTGGGGCTGCCTCACTTTGAGTGCTGGGGGCAGTTTTGGTCAGTGTCAGAAAGATATTAGAGTGCATTCAAAGGAGGGCAAAAAAGACGGTGAAGGGCCTTTGGAGGAAAATGTATGAGGAGTGGCTGAGGTTACTTGGTCTGTTCAGCCTGGAGGAGACTGAGGACAGACCTCACTGCAGCCCACAACTTTCTCATGAGGGGAAGGGGAGGGGCACACACTGATCTCTGCTCTGTGGTGCCCAGTGACAGGACCCAAGGGAGTGGCCTGAAGTTGTGTCAGGAGAGGTTTAGCTTGGATATTAGGAAAAAGTTTTTCAGTTGGGCCCTGGAATGGGCTCCCATGGAAGTGGTCACAGCACCAAGCTCTACAGAGTTCAAAAAGCATTTGGTTAATGCTCTCAGGCACATGGTGTGACTCTTGGGGAGGAAGGACTAGGAATCGGACTCAATGATCCTTCTGGGTCCCTTCCAATTCAGCTTATTCTGTGATTCTGTGACCACTTTTGAAAGGCTAAGCACTGTTCTTAGTATTACTACTGAGGCGAAGATCTCACTGTAATAGGGCTGCCATTATTCATGTTAATATCAAACAAGAATAGCGAGGGACCTTAAAGATCATGTAGTTCCAAACCCTCTGCCATGGGCAAGGAACTTTTAACTAGACCAGGTTGCTCAGAGTCTCATCCAGCCTGGTCTTGACCACCTCCAGGGACAGGGAGTCTACAACCTCATTGTAACCTGGCAACCTATTCCAGTGCCTTACCACTCTTACAGCAAAGAATTACTTCCTCATATCTGATCTAAACCTACTCTCCAGATTAAGGCAATTTCTCCTTTTGCAAAAAAAAAAAAAACCCCCACACCAAAAAACAAACAAAAATAAACACCAACCCCGCCCCCACACAAAAAAAACCAACCACCCACTCAAAACATATATAGAACCTTCCAAAGTCGAGAATTTGGACAACTCCTAAATTGTGTGACAATGCCTAAAGAAGTAAATGACACAGTGAAGACAGCAGAAGTCCCCAAAGATCTCTTCCTACATAGCCTCTCTCTCTGGCTATATCCATCCTGTCTTTCTTGCAAATTGAGTTATGGGAAAGCCTATTTTGGGAAAAGATATGTATGTTCCCTCCACATGTAGAAAAGAAGATATGAAAGTAAAGGATAATGAGGTAGATTTAAAGAAGTACTGATACACTCACTTTGCTGACTAAAGGAATGTTCCTGATGGCATGTTTAATAACAACTTTACTGTCTTTTCAAGACCAAGCTACTAAACAGACCAAGACCTGACCATAACTGCATTGCACAATTGTGGACATCTGTAGGTTGGCTGCTTCCAACTACCACACTTCCTTTTAGCATGTGAGATCATTACTTTTCAGGAACTTGCATGTCTGATGTGGGCCAACTGATGCTGCCACACGGTATTACAGGATGCACACCAGAGAACATGTTCTTGGAGATTTCCATTGCAAGCAACCATGAGTCTGGGTTATGCAATGGAATTATAATAGCCTTAGGTATTTTTTCCTTCAGTGCCCTGAATGTGAATCTAGAAGAGTGTAAAGAAGATTTGAGTATTTAGGCTCAGGCATAGTGCTTGGACTACAAAGAATAGGATATATAGATGTAGCATCTATTTGTTACATTCTGGATCTGCTTTGTTTCTGTTTGTTCTCTTTGTTCTGTTTTTTTGCTTTCCTCTGATTTGTTTATGCACTTAGGCACTGCTACAGCAGCCAAGTGAGAAACTAATAGGAATGCTTTCACAGGTTTCTATAAATCAGCCTAGAGATTGAAGTATTTCATGTGTCTTGTGGCATGTTCTCTATGTCTAAATATCCACTTCAGGGGTTTGAGGTTTCCTTTATTGACATGTTTTGCCTCAGGGAAGGAGAATTTTTTTCTTTCATAATCATAAGGGATATGCTCAATATAAATTTACACTGTCTTGGACAGAACAAGCACATTCTATAATGAAAATTTCATAGATATAATATTTGGGCAAACAGAAGATTTGTTGTTTTCTGTTAAACCACCAAAATAACTGTCAGGAATTTCACCGGGAATACTTGAAATATCAGCAAAGAAAAATCCAGTTATTTTTAAAAATTGCTTTGGAGACATATTTATCTGAGAAGATTAAAAATCTAACATAAGAAATTCCAAAATTTAGAAAATAACAACGAGTTAACATATAATTTTGTAAATAAAACTTATTACCATTTTAAGGGTTTCAGGAAGAATTTTAAAGCACTTATCTGATCTGCTTATAAAGTTGTTAGCAGAAGCTTATGCTTAGACATAGGCACAACAGATATAAAAATCAGTACACAAAGCCTGTAAATATTATCTTTTCAGAGGGTCAAAGAAAGTAAAGAAAGAAAAAATAGGCTATTGCTCCTTTGAGCACAGCACTAGCTGTTCAACAATATTCTCCCAGTAAACTACAGACTCATCTGAGCTGAAATAGTTGTTTTCCTGTACCTTTTTGAATTTTACATGTAGCTATTTATAACATTTCATTAAACACTTCCCATACTATGGGAGTATCTTGTGTATTAAATTACAAAAGTAATGGTTAAAATAATAGGAGAGTTTAATTGCACAGCCACCAGTTACTGCGGTATCCTAAGAAGCCAAAAAAGACATATACCAGAAATCCTTTCCATGAAGCTCTGGAGAAGAAGCAAAAGTTATAGTATTAATTTTCCCTTCCAGAACTGTATGAAACCTGGCCACTCGCCTTCTATCAATATATCACAAAGGGAAATTGCATCACTTCATATACATTTACAGCATTAATGGAAAACTTTAGATTAAAATTTTATATATGTCAAGTTTGTGAAAACTTCAAGCCTGCAGACCTCATTTATCCTGCTTTACACATGCAGTCATCTTATACAGAGTATTCTTACTCTGGTAGGCTACTACAATGCACAGTTGATATACCACAAAGAATGGAAATTTCTATATCTTCTAATAAAATAAGTGTTTATGTCATTTACAAGATCAGATCTGAATTGGGTTAAGTAGTCTATATCACTGAAGACCATTAGAGAAGAAATGGTGAGATAAGACTGGATCATCATAGATCAGTCAAATCATCAAACTATGGAGTAGTAGCAGCGCTATTTTTGACATATGAATAAATGTGTATTCTTTCACAATTTTCTGTTATTAGCTCAACATTTCAGCTGTCATTGCAAGACATTTTCTCTGTCTGAAATAACTTATTCTTCTCAATGAATATGCGATTTTTCTGCATATATTTAAAAAATGAGGTTTTCTGTCACCTTTTGTTCCAAAAGGTAGCGTGTGCTAATAAATTAATGCCAATAAATTTCTATCTGTTGCACCAGAGCTTCCACATATTTCAAAATACACGTTGAAATTGAAGAGGAAACTCAATTAAGAGTGTCATCTTATCTTTAAAGCAGAATATAGGCATATTGTTTAATTTACAGCTGTGCTGGAAAACTGACTGGCTTGCTTCTGTTTTGTAGTCCTGTCATGTACATTCCAAACAACTGATGATCCAAAACTAAATATTGGAATCCTTAAATATAGAACATGTTCTCAAGTGCAGAAACTGAGCACACTCTCAGCTTAAAAAGCTGCAGAAGCCTTTTCTGACTTGTATCGAAACAAGAAGGGTGGTGTGTGGAAATGGAAACTTCTTGAGGAACACAGGCTCTATTTACGTAGAAGAGGTGAAAGGATGGGGCTCATACAGTTGTTTTCCTAAGGAAAGAAATAAATACAAGGGCTAGTTGGTTCTGCTGGCAGATCTTGTGGGGGAAATGCAACAGAAATAGATGCTACTGTGCTTCTCCTCGAGTAATGTCGCAAGTGGATGGGGACTGTTAGGAAATACAGTGGCTGAGTTTCATTTATTTGGATGACATCTGGATGAACTGTCTGCTGTGTAACTAAATGGTTAAACATATTTATTTTACCATTGAGACTTTCTCGAATAAAAACTGGAAAACTGGAGAATTTCTTAAATGACGGTAAAATTTAATAAATCTTACTCACTTTTTCAAATATTACTCGTGTTTTATAATTTTTTAAAAAAGGCTTTTTCTTAAAAAAAAAACCTATTAAACTTTCAGAGTAACTCAGAGTGCACAAAAGTATACCAAGAATAAAGCTAGTAATTTTGTTGCTGTGCTGTTTTGTGAGGTGGATAGTGGCCTTATTTGTAAAATAACTATTCACAACTTTAAATAACACTTGGCAGCATTGTTATAGTATCTTCTGTTCTCAAGAGGGTACACTTCCAGCTGCCCAAAGGTTTCAGTAATAAGCACCACTTGCCAGGGATATTATAGCCCAAAAAAAACCAGTTTAGACATAAAATAGCATCCAAATGTGGATTTAAGTGACAATCCTATTTGTCACCAGCATTGCAGTAATTTGGGGGAAAGTGCATGTTGACTGGCATGTTCA
Source organism: Entomyzon cyanotis (assembly GCA_024500445.1). Classification (NCBI taxonomy): domain Eukaryota; kingdom Metazoa; phylum Chordata; class Aves; order Passeriformes; family Meliphagidae; genus Entomyzon; species Entomyzon cyanotis. The sequence continues at coordinate 18,974,434 of JAKEPQ010001009.1, read as the reverse complement.
TTGATTTATAGTGAATTTCACAGTTTCGTTGCAGCCTTTTAACAACAGTGTAGCTGCTAGAAATTGCAAACCACCACTCCCACCCCCTGAAGATCCTCTTTCACAAAAAGGGCCCTATTTATGCTGGGAGGTTTATATATATATATATATATATATATGTATATATATATATGTTGAGTCTCCTAAATGACTGCTTCAATCAGGCTTCAATGGAATCTCACAGAAAACTAGAAGCTGTTTCTTGCCGAAAGCAACTTGCACCAGCCAAGACTGCCCACGGCTGGCTGACCCACACTGAATACTTCTTAAAACTGGATGAGCAATGCATGCTGTTTACAGGCATTTTGTTTTACCAGAAAAAGGCATGAAGAGATCTTTCTATAATCCTTGTTTCTGGTTCTGAAAATAAAAACAACTCAAACCCCACGAATATATGAACAACCCACACAGATGGCTGCATAGGATGAGGCAGAAGAGCATTCTCCTTTGACGGACAGTCTCAAGCACGTTTTCTGGCCTGTGACTTGAAAGAAATCCATGGTATTTATTTCCTAATGCAGTCTTCTCTGAAGCAAAGTATTCCTCTTCCTTCATATCTGCACTTGGCGTTTAGGAGAAACAAATTCTTTGTTCATTTTCGTCCATGAATGAAGTGCTGCTTCATTGATTCTTAAAATCACTAATGCTGAAAAAGACCTCTAGGATCATCTCGAGTCCAACCATTAACATCATACTGCCAGGTCCACCACTAAGCAGCAACAACATCTACATGTTTTGCTTGATCCATTTACAGAGATTAAATTCATACAATTTTATCAAAGAAAGATCCACTGTTGCTGTTAAGAAAGGCTACATATATATATATCTTATTTTCTCACAGCGGGTATGTACACTCTATAGTGAAAACAGCAGCAATCCTACATCTGCAATCTGTGTTATGTACTTTCTGGAGGACACAATGGTGGCCTTTAGTGGCCACGTCAGACTCAAATTCTCTCAAGATGCATGGGACAATAGCAGCTTTATTCCATTTCCTAACCTCCATCATTCTCTAGGCAGTCAGTTTGCTTTATGCCTGACTGAAACAGATGCAAGATATAATTACGCCAAGTAGACCTGCCTCCAAATCCCATCACCTTTCCTATTTTCTTGTGCATCCTGTTTTTACCGTGGCTGCTTTTACCGAGGCACAGGGACAACATGCGGCAGGCGCACTGCTCAGCCTGTTGCAGTCACCCCAGTGACACAATCACAGCCTAGAAGTAAAAGCGCTGCTGCTGCTTCCGCCGAGGCATCTGCGGCTGGGACCTCCTTTCCAGCAGCCCCCACATGAGCGCCTGGATTCACACTGACTCACGGCTGTCAAACTGCGGCATCCTGACTGAGGGGAGATTAAAAATAAAAAGCTGGGCGAAGAGTTTGAAGTCTGCCTGTCAAAGAGAGCACGGCACCAACCCTCTCTTTCCCTGAATGAGGGCTACAGAACACCATTTCGAATTCCTTCTCCGGATGAACGCCTCCCGGTCCCCATCGCGCCCCTCGCTCCATTTACACCTCGCTCAGCAGCGTACGAGATCGAGGGAGGGAAGGAGTCCGTTCTGCATTAATCTCGGCTGAGCAGCTCTGCCGGCTCCCCGCCGGGCCTGCTGCCCTCCGCTCCCTCGCCCCCTGGCTCCCTGCCCAAGCCGCCGGGCTGCACACGCTGGGCTGCCCTGCTCAGCCCGCCTGGCCCTTGCCACTGCCCGCCCGGCACGGCACGGCACGGCACGGCACGGGTCCCGCCCGCCGCGGCTGCCGGGGACACCGGGCGACCTTCCCCGGGGCTTCCCCCGCCCGCCCCCAGCGCCGGGCAGCGGCCCAAGGCTCGGAGCGTTCCATTCCCCCCGCGTCACGGGGTGAGGGGCGCATCAGACGCCCTTCGCTCGCTCCAGAGGCGGGACACAGACCCCCATAGTGCCGGTGCTCGGTTAGGCGCAGCGACCCGACAAGCCTGAGCCCGGAGAGACGGGGAGATGGCGGCGGGACGCCTCGGGACAGGGAGGCGGGGGGGGGCGGAGTTGGTAGGTTCCGGAGGGGGCCGGTGAGAGCGGAGCGCGGGCGCCGCGGCTGTCAGTGAGGAGCGGCGCCTCCAACGGGGAGAGGCGCAGCCGGGCAGAGCCGCCGCCTCGGGCTGCTGCTGGAGCAGCCGCCGCCGTCGGGACCCCCGGGCCTCGCAGCGGCGCAGGGCGCGCTCCGGCGCGCGGCAGGTGCAGGGCGCGCCGTTGGAAGGAGGCGGCCGCGCCACCGCCCCGGCGATGCCGGCGGTGCAGAAAACGGTGTCCGAGATCCGCTCCCGTGCAGAGGGTAAGAGCCGCCCGCCTCTCCCCGCCGGCACGGAGGGACGGGGGAGCCTGGCCGGCGTTCCGGCGCGGAGGTGCGGCGGGGTCTGCCCTCCTGGCCGGGAGGGGGCGGTGGGAGCCGGTGTCGCGCCGCCGCCGCGCTCCTCAGCGCGGTCTCCGGTCGTGCCGTGCGCCCCCGGTGGGGCTGCGGCGGCACCGACCCCAGCCTGGGGCGTGAGCAGCGCCGGCGTTCCCAGGGAGGCCTCGTCTGTATGGTTGTCGATGCCCGGTGAACGCCGGGCAGCACTTTGCCCCTGAGTGCTGGCAGCGTTTCGGGGCGAGCGGTGGTTTCGGTTTCCCGCTGTGGCTGCGCGGCCCGCGGGCACCAAGCGGCAGCGGTGGCTCATGGCCTGGGGTGCTCGGCCCGGGAATCAGCCGGGGTCTCTCTTTTGTGTGCAGCTGTACGTGTGCGCTGAGCATCAGAAACAAGCGTTTCTCATACAGGGCATGTGCCGGGAAGCTTCGGGTCTTGCTGATGTCTTGTGCCCAAGCGGAATTGCTTAGCCTTCAGATAACGTGTCAGCAGCTGCCTTGTGTAAATAATCACTGCAATGAAATTACATTACTATAAGATTAATTGCGTGCAGAAATAAATTTGAAATCGTGGAGCCCAAAGCAGCAGTATGTTGGGCAATCACACAGTATGTGGTTTTTGGTTGCTGTAGGTAACAATAACAGTGTCCCGGTAATGAATGGCACAAGAAGTATTGAGGCAGGTATGTCCCCTTGTCTGAAAGTTTCCTCAGTTTTTGTGGGTGTTTTTTGTTTGGTTTTGTGTTTGTTTGTTTGTTGGGGGGGTTGTGTTTGCGTTGGGTTTTTTTTTTCGTTTGTTTGTTTTTTTGCTTTGCTATGCTTGGTATAGGGAGGCAGAAACTTCCTCCCTGTATCTTTCTTCCTTGTTCCAAACGAAGAGTATTTATTTCATTTTTGTGCAAGGAAAAGCACAATGAAACATAGATTAGAAGTGGGCTGTTAGCTTGATGTTCTTTTCCAGTTTTACCACGTTATATGCCTTCCTTCACCAAAAGTAGGTTTGTAGGAGGTCTGGCTCTGCCTCTGCCTAGGAAATTTTAGCGGCAAAGAAATAGAAGAGTGCATCTTTCTAAGAAGACGGGAAGAATGTGCATCCTTTCAGGAACACTTTTGAAAGGTGTATACAACCAGAGCAGCAGTCCTGCTATACTCACAGTGATTAGCAGATGCATATAATGAGACTAGTTAAATGTCCAATTTTTCAGTGCTTAATTTCAGTTCTTTTCCACTTACCCATGTTCTAGACAATTGGTTTTCATTGCAAGCTGAGCAGTGCATAAATAAATTGGGAAAATTGATGCTCTCCTTAAAATTATCTAATTGCAGAATTCCTAATGGTTATTAACTGGATAAATGTTGTGTTCCCTAAAGGTAACCAGCTATCTAAGATTTACAATGGCAGTAAAAGGGAAAAAAGTCTGGTTTATTTTTCAAGGTAGAATGACTGTGAAGCAGTTGAATACTGAGTTTAAGAAGCTTACCAAAACCACTTCCTTTAGGACTGACAATAAATATAAAACATCTTTTAAGAAACTTAACTTTTGCAAAATGACATGATAGTTTTTCATTGTGCCAGTGGAGTTGATTCTATATGACTCGTACTGTACTTCACTATATATATAGTACAACTCAAAAAATTTGGAAATGTTATTGTTTTCTTAGTCTTATATTAATTTGACACTAATTAATTTTATCCATATTTAGTTCAGGTTTTTTATACATAATTCATAGTGAAACCAACGTCAATGAGTCTCTTCCTTTTTTTTCTTTTTGAGATGAGTGCTTCAAAGTCTAGTTAGTCTGCACATTTGGACTATGTAGTTGGCATTTCTAAACAGCTCTTTGTAAGTAAATGCTACTATTTTCTAAAAAAGAGAACTCCAACACTCTGCCATGGGGGTCTTAGTATTTGATAGGGACATAAAGGAACTGTAAAACCTAGTTCTGGCAATCACACAAGTCTCTTAGATAAGCAGTATGTACAGTGATGATAAGGCTGCTTACAGAGAACTCCACCAAAGTTTTACCCCCTGTGCAGAGTTGTTACTGGCAGGGTCTGTCCCTCTGTGTTCTTGGAACACTAGTAATACTGTAATCACAAACAACATTACTGCTGTCATGGTGTGGACCTTTCCTTAGAGTAGCCTAAGACTTGTGGGGATCTGACAGACAAGCTTAGTATTACTTTCCTTATTCTAGAATTTTTATATTGTATCTTTGGGATAAAAATCTCATTTTTCTTGCCTGTCACTGCAGTGACTAATTTCTGCTTCAGAGACCTTTTCCATGGATCATGAACTACCTTATCAGGCTGGACTGTCTTGACATCATCTCAGAAAGAACTAAGCCCTCACATGAAGAGATACTGATAGTGTTATTAGAAAAAATCAGCTGTTTTGCTCAGGTGAAGCAAACCAAATCAGAACTGTCAGAATGACGTGTACATGTATCATTCCTGAGAAGTGGTCAATAGTTGCACAGAAGAATTGACACCACAGTCTGTAAATTATTGCAAAATAAAAATTGTAGGTGTGTTAGAGTATGTAAGCAAACAGGTTACGTGCAGAGAGAAAAGAATTTGAACAAAAAGGAACTATTGATTTTGTGCCATTCTTCCAAACCTCTGCAGGTTCTTCATGGCTGATGAAGGATAACCACACATGCTTATAACCATGTTTTAATAGATTTTTGTGTCCCATTATCCTGTTGCAAAGAACACGTGCTACTTACCATTCTAAAGTAGTATGTGTATCAATAAAGTCTCGCTCAAGGCACAGAAGATCTGGCCCTCTTAAACAAATTTAGGAAATTGGTGTCATGTATTCTGCAATTGCAGAAAACACATGGGGAATCTTTGAGTAGTTTGGCCTACATAAAGCTTTATTAAATACAGTAACTAACTGTGGTTATTTTAGCTATATATAGCTTCACAGTTAATATATTCATCTATTAAATAATACAAAATGGAATCATTCAAATAATTTTATTTCTTTTGTGAGGTTCTGGGAGAGTGGAATTGTTCTTGGCAATTCTTATTAGGTTTCTCTGAAGATTGAAGCATTAATCCTTTTCCTCTGTGTGTTGGTGGAGTTCAGTGAACTATATTTGGTCATAGAGAAGGGGTAGAGATTTGAGGTGTCATAATGCTGCCTACCAAAACTAGTAGGTAATAACTAGTTCTTCATGTTAGTGGAGGTAAATACCTGTACAAAATCTAGGTGAAGCTGAAGTTGGGTAAGATGAGATGACTGTCACATGTAGAAGGAATGTATTTTGAAATTCTGTAGCAGTCATCAGATTGTCTTCAGCAGACTGTCTGGTTTTGTAGTGCCTAATACATCCTTAGGTGTTTCTACTAGTGGTCTTTAGGACTGTATGACATTTTACCAGATGTAGTGATTGGTGTAGTCAGTTGTGTCTGGGGATTTTTTTTGCCATGTCTGTTTAGATCCCAGTGTTTCACAAGAGGGAAGAAATTTGGTCTAGTTCTAGACAGGCTTGGCCATCTCGGTGGTACCAGCCAGTTTAAGAAGGTCATTTAAATTCCCTTCTGTGCTCTGACTCCTCAGAAGGACAGGCTGATAGGTCAGGTTCCCAGTGCCTGCTCTGTCACTGAAGGTCTGTCATGGCATTGCAACAAAAAATTCTGGAGGCATCTTCTTTTTCATAATGATTCTGTCTTTGAACTGTGCCACATTCTTCAGGAATATGAGCTAGCAAACTGACTGTCCTGGCTTTGGCTGGGATAGACTTAGTTTTCTTCCTAGTACCTGGTACAGTCCCATGTTTTGGATTTAGGATGAGAATAATGTTGATTATACACTGATTTTTTAGTTGTTGCTGAGCAGTGCTTACACTAAATCAAGGACATGTCAGCATCTCATACTGCCCTGCCAGGGAGAAGGCTGGGAGTTCACAAAAATTTGGGAGGGGAGACAGCCAGGGCAGCTGACTCCCAGCTGGCCAAAGGGATTTCCCATACCTTTTGGCATGGAAAAATTAGAGGTGTGGAAAATACTTGGATGATGTTTACTCTTGAGAATTTACTGTTGTTGTTTTAATAATGTAGAAACTTTTTAATCAAGATAGGTTTAGGAAGAGTCCTAGTAAATACTGTGTGTTTGAAAAGAGGTGCTTCTTCCACATTTCTTGTTTGGAAGCAAAATATGGTCTTCAATGGATGCTCTTGTTGAAAGAAGCTCTAATTGGTTTGGGGGCTGTGTTTGTTTGTTTCATTGGTTACTTCTTTATTTGTACTTTGTTATTTTTTTTGTCAGCTGAGGCTGCTGCATGAGCCCGTGGAGTTCCTTGAGATGTATTGTGTTGGCATCTGTTGAGGTGGGCCAGTCTGTTAGGCTGTCTGCCCTTCCTCTGAAGAGACTTCTTGAGATACCTACTGAAGTTTGAATGTGTGCCTTTCATCTGTCAAGGAAAGAAATAGAGAAATTGCAGAGGGTGAATGCAGTAGGGGGGATTCCAGTATCATAATAGAGTCTGTGAATTATGAATGGCAAATGGCATGAGATGAAAAGTTTCTGCTGAGCCTTTTCTCAGAGTGTGGAGACTTGACCCTGCAAAGTACTGCCCGAAATGTATTTTGAATATAATACGTAAGAGGTGATGTACTGGGCCAGTGGACTGGAGAATAACTTGGATTTTGCCTGACCCGTTTGCAAGCATTTATAGTACATGCTACAAATAAGCATTTTCATGTACAGCCTTAATTATCCTTGACACGCTGTACATTCTGATGTATTCAGTTGCATTATAGCATTGGGGTTTTCAGTGTCTTATTCTCATATAGAATGAACAGTGTGTATATAACAAGCAGCTGTATACACACAGGTTATGGTTATCATGTTAAAACTTTATGGTGATTGATTTATGCTCTACCTGTTGGTACTTTACAAGCTCCAGCCTGAATACTGCTTAGGTCTGTTGTCAGCAATGTAGTGGCTGGTTGACAAACTATTAGTGGAAAGCCTTGGGAGAGAAGAATACATTGGTATTCCCTTTTACAGATGACAGTTGGGATGCAGGCTGGTGCAAGATTCCTCGTAGTCCATAGAAGAATATACATAAAGCTCAGCTTTCACTGACCAGTGGAGGCAGGTGCTGGGAATGTCAGTGAGTCTAATAAAACTATTTCAAGTTAAGCACACACAAAATGAAGAACATACTGATGTCACTTCTCAGGGAACATACAAGAGGTCAAAGCAGCGGGTTTAATCTGGTGAGCAGCTTGTAGATGCCCTTCTTTTTCTCCTTCAGGTGTAACAGCAGGAACATGTGGGAAAGATGGGGCCTCTGCATGCTGCAAGGAACCCAGAGACAAAAGACGCAGAATGGGCTGTAGTAAAACAGTATATTCTCCCCTTTAGTCTCTACTGATAAGATCAGCCTTCAGGAACCACAGGTTCCTTATACCAGTTGGTAAGTCTGAAACAAAAAAGACTTACCTTGGTGAGGAAGGACCAGTTTAAGGAACAGTTAAACAAGTTGGGCAATACAAGAGTCTATGGGATCTAATAAGGTGTAATCACAAGTGCAGAGAGAGCTGGCAGGTCTCACTGTTAGGCTACTCTCAGTTATCTTTGCAAGGTAATTATTGTCGGGGGGGGGTGTAGATTTTTACTGAGTATCTTGACTATATAAAAAAGACATTTTTTGTGTTTTCAGGGGTCATTACTGGTGAGAAATGCAAATACATTGAGTTCACGTTCACAATAAGTGTCCTTTTTGTCTCAGGAAGTGCCTTGAATCTTGTGTATGTAAATCTGTTTATATGAAAAATCATGCTGTGTTTTTACAGGCTATGAGAAGACAGAGGATGTTTCAGAGAAAACATCACTAGCTGATCAAGAGGAAGTGAGAACTATATTCATCAATCAGCCCCAGCTAACCAAATTCTGCAATAATCATGTCAGGTATTAAAAACACCAGAACATTGCATGTTGCATAGCAAAATTGAAAAGTTTATTCTACCTCTGTCATTTCCACTGACCACTAATGACAGTGCTAGACCCTGGCAGGGGCAAAGAAGTGAAATGAGGAGACAAGTGAGTTGTTTCAGTTACAAACTTGACCTTCTGAATTTTTAAGAATGGGGTGGGGAAAGTACAGCTGCTTTACAGGGGTACCATCAGCATGTCCCTAGATTTGTTCTTGAGATTTCAGTTCAGTTCATCTTTGAACCTATTCCTGGTAGCTGAATGCTGATGCAGATGTACTGCACTTGAGCATAGCATTGTTTGTGCCTTGGAAACACTTGACTTTGTCAGTCAGCCAGTTACAAAGATGCTGTGGTTGCTTACAAGACTAGTTTTCAATTTCAGGTTCAGGCTTTAGGGACTTTGTTGATGGTTTACGCTATGTTTTTTTGTTTGCTTTTGATGAATTTTAAGTCATACAGTAAATACTTGTATGTAATGTGTGTTTAGATCTGATAACATCCTCAGTTCTGTTGTTAAATTCAAAGGAAATGAATTGCAAAGGTACCTCTTGTCCCAGGTAGGTTTGTTTTCTGAAGGTACCTTTGATAATGTACAGAAGTTTTGTAGACATTGAGAATAGTGTGGTGGTATTTTCCATGACCTTGAGAAATTTTATGATGCTGTTTGTTGGTGTATACAACTTGTCTTTCTGTCTTTTGCTTGGTTACTTGATAGCGTTTTGAGGTCTTTTGCAGGATACATCAGTTCCCCCTTATATTGACTGTTTTATGCAAAGTCAAAGTAAATGTGACCGACTTAAAAAGAAGTTAAAATGTTCTTACAAGTCTTTTGCTTAAAAGTTTTTGGCATGATTGTTTTCACTATATTGTTTTTGTACCTTAGATAGTGGTGCTCTCTTCTCAAACAGATGTAAAAGGCTGACAAAGAGCTAGGAGCTCAAACATTTTGTGATGATGTCTTAGCAGAGATTGTGTTGCTAGGATGAATTATGTTCTCTTCTTCCAGCCTAGCAAAAGCACATTTAATATCCAATATTTATCAGTTTAAAATCAAAAAGCAAACTGTTCCATTTGAAAGCTTTTAAAAGTGAGAGGGAAAGAATACATTTGAAGATTTTTTTGTACTGTAATAATAGCATGTGTTTTTGTCTCTTCTTTTCAGCACTGCAAAGTACAACATAATCACTTTCCTGCCAAGGTTCCTTTATTCCCAGTTCAGAAGAGCTGCTAATGCATTTTTTCTTTTTATTGCATTGCTTCAGGTAAGATCAACAATAAGATTCTAATGTTTTAAACTTGCTAAGAGAGCATTTATGTTACAGACAGAGATACTGAGATACGGAGGTTACTGTACCGTTCTTTCCAAGCTAGCTGGCCTCTCAGAACAGCTGTATCGTGTAGACATATCTTTAATAAAATGCTTGGGTTTGTGATTTTTTTACTCCTTGGAGATAACAAAATGCACACAAAGATTTTTCTGTAAAACAGGTGAAGTATAGCTGAAATACCATTGGGTGAAAAAGACTTGTGAAAAGAAAATTCCATTTAAAAATATTTGGCATATACAGAAAACTGTTACCTGTAGTTGGCATTTCTTCTAGAGGGTACAGGCTAAAAACCTGAACTCTATGAATTTTAATCCTGTAGGTTCTTTTGAGGGACAGGAATTGCAGCTGAGGGGAAGTGGTTATTTATTCTTAGAGATAAATATTGAGCCTGGACAAAGAAAACCAGTTGTGCAGTCCAGTACTACGGCAACTGTTTCCTGTAAACCAGCTGAACAGTGTGCTGATTAGGAAGGAAGCATGCAGTCTTTTTTATACACCACCGTAGCTTCATTAGGTATGTTTGTAAAGTGAAATCCCTCTCCCAGCTTACTGACACGTTTTTGAAGAACTACATAACATTTTGCCCATCTATCAGAATATTTTAATTTTACGATGTTAGTAAAACAGGTTGTGGGGGTTTTTTGTATGCTATTCTTTGAATGCTGTAGTTGATGATGAATGAAAAATTGAGCTGTGTTCAGGTGCAGTCATAATTACTGTTGACTAGTTCTGCATTTCAAACATTTGTGATAAAAACACATTTTCTGATTGCATGATTTCAAATGCATTGTTTAAAATGTGTTGATTTGTCTGTTGTGGAGGTCATTGTGTTAGGGATTGACATACCAAAAAAAAATTACTGAAAAATTGCACATAAACTGCCATATGTACTTTTTCCTTCCTCACCTCAGATGTTTCTGCAAGTGAAATGATAAATAGAGAGTCTCTTGTAACCACTTTAAGGCACCACTAGTTAGTGTCCTCTTTTCTTGCAGAGTTCTTGTTGTTGTCACACCACATTACCCATTATAAGTCTGTGAAGGCAGCAGTCCTTTCAACTATCAGTGTTGCCATTAAGAACTCTAGTCAATATAAAGATAATTATGGATAACCATCCATGTAGATCACATAAGCAGCTGCATTTTCTCACAGTTGGCTTTACATACATGTTTGCTTGCATCACCTGTGCCCATACTTAGTTAGCAAAAGCAGGGTTTTTTACAGTAGTCTGGCAGAAAGCAGCTATTTGAAATTTGTCAGTATCTGGTATGATAAAAATATCTCTTAAGAGATTAAAACTCTAAAGAAGCAAAACCACCTGGGACTAGTGTCCACTCCAACAAAAATCTAAACTGGAAAGCTTAGTTGTATTTTATGAATAAGTATTTTAATTCAATTTGAAACACAGGAAAGGAACATGAATATTCTGCAAACACTAAAACTCTGAAAATAGTACCATTGAATGCTATACTGTTTCAAATGCAATTATTCTTTTATTGTATCAACTTTTTTTGAATTGAAGACTATAAATCTCTCTTGGAAATCATCAACACCATGTCTAAAAAATTAATTTGTTTGTCTTGTCTTTATTTGCACAGAAAGTACTGTTTCTTGTGTTGAAAATGTTTCCAACCAGTGATGCAAAAAACTTTTTCTCCTTTTTTTTTCATAGCAAATACCAGATGTATCACCGACAGGCCGCTACACAACATTGGTTCCTCTCTTATTTATTTTAGCTGTAGCTGCAGTGAAGGAGATAATAGAAGATATTGTAAGTATTTAATAGTGATATTTTGTAAATAGCTTTCATGTTTTTTCATTTATAATATTATAAAAATGTTCCCCAGTTGTCAAATCCAGGTCCAAGCATTTGATGCAGCTCTTTATTTGTAATGTCACATGCATAAAATCCGTAGTTTCAGTGTTGTGACTTTGCACGGTTTTGTAGACAGCAAGGGGAACAGGCCTATTCAGTTTTTCCTGTTGCTGCAGTCCAGTGCAATTTACTGTTAGCATTTCATATCTTAGTGCTAAGTGTGATCTGCTGACTCCTGATGGCCAGGAACAAACATGGAATTGGTCCTTGTTAGGCAGGTGCTCCCACCTATGCCAGGCTTTCCTAGGCTTTTTCCAGTCAGTGTCTGTGGTAGTAGTTGTTTTGCTTTCTTCTTGTTGAAAGAAAACTTTAAAAGAGATGGGAGATTGTCAACACAAAAGTGTCCACTCTGACTTACTTTATTTTCAAGGGAGAGAAAGGAATTTCAGTTTCTGTTTCACTTTACACAAAAAATTTTGGGGTTTTCTCGGTGCCTTCCTGCCCTCTCTTCACTAGCAGCACATGATAGAAACCTGTCTCTCTAACATGCTTAAAATAATGGAGTCTTTTAGTTGATGTCTTTTGTATATAAGGATCTAAATTAACCTTAATTATTTACCAAAACACTCTAGATGCCAAGGATTTCTTTATCTGCTTTTGTTCTATTTTGTGATAGCAGTATGTTATGAGAAGGACAAGGCATTAGATATGTCATGATATGGCAGAGGGCCTTGTCCACTTGAGGAGTAGTGGTCCTATTTGTGGGCTCTTCTCTTGAGTTTTGGAAAGTTTTGCCGGTAGTATAGTTTTTCCCTGCACACAAATATTAAGCTCCCTGGGAACATGAGATTGTGTTTGAGCAGAATTACAATACATGTGCAGAAACATGACCAAGAGCTAGGGTGTTGAGCTGCACAGGAGGTTTAGATTTGAGGGTGGTTGGTCACATGCTGCCTTTTTTGAAACAGTCAACTTGGTTTTTTCCTCAGTAACCTCTGTGAATGGATAGCAGGCAAGATACAGGCCCTCTGGGTTATATGATGCTGCTAGGTCACAGAGTTGAGTGATCCTACAAAACACAATGAGGTTTCCATTAATTTTTTTTTTCTATTTGGCATTTCTAGTTTTTGCTGTCTTACAGTCAGCTTCTCCTTAAATGCCTTTGTTGCTTTCTCTTTACATAAACAAAACCCCTTTTGAAAAAAAGCCATAAAATCAATTCATGTTCTTTCAGATATTTTTAACCATTCTGCTGTTAATGCTTACAGACTTACACCATCTGTCAGTGTCTAGGCAGATATAAAACTGAGACTGCTACTAGCGTACAAAGTGTCCTTTTTAAAATTATCTCATCCAGTTGCTTTTGTTTTGTCATTTATTTCTAGTATTTGGTCTTTGCAACCTGAAATGTACAGTTTGCTGTGGCAGGGGAGAAAGACAGGGATCAGGTTTAGTGGGATTTGCATATATCAGGTAAATAAAGTTCTCATTACCAGATGTTACAGAGATACTTAAAAGCAATACAGCTGTACTGGGTTTTGCTGAGAAAGCTGACCACTTTCTGCATAGTAAAATATTCAGTGTTTCCCCTTAACCTTTAATTTTCATTATGTCTCAGGTGTTTTACATAGTGAGATATCTAGAATCTCCAGGAATGGTAGTCATCATCTAACATTAAAGCTTTTGGATGGAAACCTTGTATATTGATATCAATAATATACTTATCAAAATAATACTTCTAGCTCAAGAACCAAATGTTCCTTTTTCTGGAATGAAATACCAAGAAGAGAAAGATGTTAGCAGAAGATATTATTCATGAACAGCTTGTGTTTTCTATGTATGCTTCAAAGATGCTAGCAAGATTTGTGACATGCAATGCTAGATTGTCAGCTTTTTGCAATGGTTTTCACCCATCATGGCTCAGAAAGCACTGGACATTAATCTTTTCGAAATGGAGGAGATTCACCCTGTGCTTTGGTCAAGTTATGCTTCCCCTTTGATCAAAGGTTATTTATCTGTACAGTCAGCCATCTTTTTGAAAGAAGAATCTGCTGGTAATCTGTGAAAATCTAGTGAAAAATAATACTTCAATTTTGCAAAGTTATAAGGGGCCCTTTTAAGACCTGCTAGCTCAGTCATATCAACATTTTATTGGCAATAAATCACTCAAGTAGCTTGACTTATTTTTCTTTCATTTTCACAAGAATGCTTCTGATTTTGTTTGTATCTCAAAGGCATGAATTTTAAATGTCTGTTTAGAAAGTTTACATAAACCAATTAATTCTGTTTAAATTAATTTTCTAAAACGTGTTCCTGCTTGGGAAAAACAGAGTTCATTAGTCCTAAATAGTGTGTTTGAACTAGTACTCTCCTAAGCTTTTTATATCTGTGTTTGGAAATACCTTGAAAATGCTGGCTGTTAATAGCTGCATCAAAAGATTACTGTCAAAAGATTTCTCACAGCTGTATTAAAACTGAGGGGCATCATGGCCTGTTTGGGGGAGTGTGCTGTTGATTTTTTGTGTGTCTGTTTGTTACTGTTGTTGAAGTCTGCAGGCAGCTTTGTGGAAGTGGAGTCTTATGTTTCAGCAGTCGTTGCTTGACTTCAGATGTCTGTGTGAGACACTTAGATGAAGAATTGTTCCATGATCTTTGCTGTGGTAGAATCTCCCAGTTCCAGGAAAGGGCAAAGTTACGACACTCAAATGCACCAGTTCTTGTATAAGGAACTTGTTTAGATAGAGATTGCCCACAGGAGAGGATATTTCAGTACAGCACAATTAGTCTGGAACCAGGAATGACTTTCCTGGTGTTCCTAACTACACAAGTAATTAATAGTCCTGTTTAAATATTTATATGGTTTATTGAATAGATGAGCAGGAGGGGCTAAAAGATCTGTTTTTTATTAAAGTATGAAAGTTTTATTTTATCAACCAAAGTCTTTAACCACTCTGCATTTTTAATTTAGAAAAGGCATAAAGCTGATAACGCGGTGAACAAGAAACAAACTCAAGGTAGGAAATTTTTTTAACCTTTTTTTGGGGGGGAGGGAGGGGTTGAATTTTTGCACATAGTAGTAATACAGTTTGAACTACTCATGGTAATTGAATGTGAAATTGCATGTGGAGATTATTTCAAAATCTGTAATGTAAACAGTTGAAATAATAATTTGCAGTGACATTAACCCTACAAAATAGAATATATTCTGGATTAAGGTTGTGAGGTTCTGAAGAAGCTTGAACATTTACTTATTTAGCACAGGTGATGCTGTCATTGTTAAAAGATGATAATCACTTGTATATTTAGTGGGCCTACATTATAATCAAAAGTCTGCATTTCTGACTACACGTGCAATTTTTTTCAGACAGCAATAAGAAGGAAGCATCAAAAAATAGAACCATCTTTCTATGGTACTTCAAAACAGTGGATAAAGACTTACGGAGTTCTTTTGGGTTTGATTTGTTGTTTTTTTTATGAAATCAGTGTAACAGTTTGATTAGAGATGATGAACTATTTAGTCACTGTACCCTAACCAAAACATTGGAATGTAATTTTTTCAAAATAGATTTTGATAAAGAAAAGTAGTATTAAATCAAGGGATTATTTTAGCTGAGAAAGTGAGGGAGATATTAGTATGTCCTAAACACACTTGTCAGGTAGGAAGTTAAAGTTTAGGTTCCTGCTTTGCTGCTCTTCAGGTTTTCATGCTATTTGTTCTGAGGTAGACCTCTTGTGGTGGAAATGGTCCTGTTTCTATAAACAGGAGGAGGAATGAGTGTCATATGAATTTGATTTCAGAAGGTATGAAAAATACTACAAAGAGAAAAATCTTACATGGAAACCTTTCTAAATATATAATAGAAAATAACCTTAAGGTTTTTAGGGAAGAATGTAGTCATTGGTTAAAGATAAAAAATTGTGTAGCACTGTGAAATACTGGAAACATGAATTGTAAAGCCTACATAAATTGTACGTAAATCTTTCCTGTAAAATTTATGGGGGCTGGGAGGGCAAGATAACTTAGGAAACTAGTGAGCATGTAGAAAATACTGAGCTCAATAGCAGGTATGGAGAGATTCAGACAGGGAGACAAAACACTTGACTGAAATCACTGGAAATAGAAATCTCCAGAAAACAGGCCTGGAGAAACAGACAACTTCTTAGTGAAACATAAAAACAAAGGAAAATTTAATGTAGACATCCAAAATTCTTTCAGCAATTATTCATAGATTTTGAGACTACAAACAACAGTTTTGGTGGCAATGAAATCTTAAAATGCCTTTTCAATTTTTCTTTTTGTCCAGAGTGTACAAAGTTTTAATAAAAGTCTTGTTTTACTCTCATTTCTGACTCTTCTTCTTGTTTACCTCTAATCAGGGTCTTTGGTAACTGTTCTAAAATTCCTGAATGTTCCATGCATGCAAAAGAGTATCTTGGAAGTTAAATGTGTGATGAGGATAAATGAAATACTGCTGGCACTGAGAAACACATTTCTTAAGCTAATGCGATTCACATCAACACAGCATTAATCCTAGTGTCCTGTCAAAGCAATTTGTTAATGCATTGTCAAATACAATCCATTATCAAAGCAATAATTAAAAAATTAATCAGTATGGTACTCTCTTACTTTGCTTTCATGTATTCAGCAGTTCTGCGACTTTGAATAGCAGCAATGTGCCTAGTACATTGTATATCCAGCTCCACCTTTGGTTGTCTTTTAAACACACAAAATTGTTAGTGAAATGGCATATGCTTGTGTAGATTCTGTATGGGTCTCCTTTCAACTTTCTTTTCCTTAATGACCATCTGTATCTTGGTTAATCTTAAGTAACTAACTTTCTAAATGTCCACTACTATAAAAAAACTTTTGCAGAGGATTTGGGTGTATTAGGCTGCATTAGAGATAATTTTTGTTACCTCAGGCTGCGTACATGTATGATACAGTGGGACACCATCAGACATTTTGACAGGATTAAATCTGCATTTCTGCAATGTGGTGAAGTAGCTTTCTGCAGGGCAGCTGGAACATGCTTTTAAAAATTAGTTGTTAGAGACAGCTGAAAAGTGGGAGATAGAAATGCAAAAGTCAGGCTGCGTAAGACTTCATGGCACAAGTTCTCTAACCATTATGTAAAAGGTGCATAGTAACACCACTTCTTTTTTAGTTCTCATAAGAAAATGGATTTACTTGAATGTTAGTATATGTTAGTTGTCCTTAAAAGCTTACTAGATCAAGCTAGGGTCAGAGTACTCTTGAATTTCAGGTGGCTCAGCATGTTTTCATGTGTCTTGACTCATCTGTTCATGAGCTGATTTTAACCAGTTAAACCAACCGGAAACAAATCCAGAAAGAAAGAATGATTGTGTCCTTCCATGTAGTGGGTTAACCTGGCTCATCAAAGGGTCCAACAAACCTTGGAGGCAGCATGCATAAAGCAGTGAGGGCATGTACTTTGGCATGGCACCCTGACTTGGGCAGGACAGGACCTTCTCTCTGCAGCCAGAAGCTCCTTCTTACAAAGCCCCTGGCCACATCTGGTGACATACTTATATTTCAGACCTGCAGAAGTCCAGTGGCAGTTATTATACAGTAGCTATTTGGGAAACTCAGTTGTCTGGATTGTTGCAAGGTATATTTTTAATTCTCATCAGTTCTTTGATCTGGTTGGTGCCATGACCCCACAAACAGTATTTCTGACACAAGGGGATGGAAGTAGGCAGTTGGTAGCACAGTTATCAAATGGCTTGGGTTCCTTAGGAGAGTGTTACAACCAGTCATCACTGAATCTGTAGTTTTACCAGTGGAGGGAAATGGTTTGTCCAAATAGACTTTGTATGATGATCAGCTGGTTGGTGAGACAGTTGTTAAAATATCTTGCTTTCTGTCAGAAAGGGAGATTGCTCCATCTACCATTGCCCTGAGCATATCAGCACTAATAAATATGGGGGAAGGAAGGGGAAGAGTTACGAAGCAAAAAGAATTACTAAGCAGGTAAAGTAATGATTGCAGAAATCATTGAAATACACAAGAAGAGGAGTCAGTCTGGACAGAACCTCCAGGAAGACTTAAATGTAAATACCATATGCATTACCAGATTTTGATCCATTTTTTTCAAGTCAGCACACTCTTCCATAAGAACTTGGTCCTGATTGAGAACTTAAGCTTTCTGACAGTTTGAAAGGACTTCACTGGAAGACACAGTGAAAGTGAAAGTGAAATCTCTAAAAGTTATCTGAGTATTGATGCATAGCAATATGTTTTCCTTTTCTTTTTGCACATCACTCTTCAGTTACTGGGGCTAAAAAAAGTTACTTTTATTGTTCTCTGAAAACGAAATCTTGACAACTGGCAACAAGGCATGGTTTTTGTATCATAATAGTAACACTCAAAACTAGAATGGTGGAATGTGGTTACAATAGTAATTGCGACTACCAGGGGAACACTATACTAAATACTACTCTAAATAGCATTGATTTGGGGGATTTTCAGTATATTTGTGGAGGAAGGGACTGTAGTGATCCTAAAGTTCTCTAATATGCCAATAGCAGCAGAATAGATAAATTCTAATATGCCTTCTAGCACTTTTTGTGAATCTTGAAGATGTTCCTCTCACCCCCTCCCAACAATTTAATAACTTTTTAACTTTGCAACTTTTTATTCTAATTACTGATTTATTCTGCAAAACACATTATCATAAAATCTGTATCAGATTTATTTGATTCTCAAACCCTGTAAAATGTTCTGATTAACTTTGTAATAAGATTCAATGGTATAAAAACTGTTACAAAGAATATGTGCTGTATCATTGAAATGCTCAACCTGAATTCATAGAAACAAGGCATGCTGTAAAATATTATGTAAATGAGATGTGTCTTTTTGGCTTTTCATAAGAAATCTAGCACATATCTCTATCTTGCAGTTAGATTGTATGACTGGAAAATTCTTTCTTTTTTCCTTTTTTTTTTAGTTCTACGAAATGGTGCATGGGAAATTGTCCACTGGGAAAAGGTGTGTGTCTTTATTTGTCACTTTTAGAGCATAATGCATATTTATTATTTGTTTTATTTCTCCAAGTAATTGTTACTGATAAAAAATAACTGGTATTATGGGAGATGTATAATCTCTTGTATTTTATTTTTTTTTGTTGATATTTGTCTCTCAAAGCACATTTTGAAGTCAAGTCAGTTTTGATGGCATGAGTGCAAACTGGTGGACTTTAAGTTCAGTGGAAATAAGTTGAATAATATGATGGCATACGGCAAAATTATGCACTTCCTTACTATTGTTTGGTTTGCCAAGGCAGAAACTACTTTATGGAAACTAGTTCCTTTATGTATTTGTTGAACTTCATTGGCTTAAATCAGAAGAACCTCTAAGACGTTTATGCAGTGCTTAGGAAGGGCCTCTTTAAGGTATGTTTCAAGAACTTAATGTTACGCTGCCATCTAGTCACTTAGTTTTAATGGCTTCCATACCTGAATGCTTGAAGAAGATTTGACCCACAGTAATTTGGAGGCAAGGTTCAGATGAAATTGGCTTGTAGCTTTGAAGGATCAAGGATATAATGTGGTGCAACAAAGCTGTGGTCTTAGGTGAGATTAGTCTCTTCTTCAACTCAAATTCAGTCTTTCAGTAAAGTATTTTACAAAAGCAGCAAAACTAAAGAACTGCATAGAGAAGGCTATTGAAGATTAGTCTTATTTGGCTAATTAGGCTTACTAAAGATTAGCTTTCCAAAGAATTCTAGTAACTTTTGAGCAGACCTACAGTTGCGCAGTGTAACTTCTCTAAGTGTGTGAGTTTCTAACAGTCTTGCTAGCAAATTCAGCAGGTAGATATTTACTGTGCTTAAAACAAGGGGATAATACATTTTGTTTGAGACCATTAACCAATTCCCAGTTTTCTTTCAGGTAGATGTTGGAGATATAGTTATAATAAAAGGCAAAGAGTATATACCTGCTGACACTGTACTGCTCTCATCAAGGTAGAGATGCCCACTGATGCTTATAGTGTAGAGGCTGGTTTCTCTACCCTGCATTTATTTATTTATTTGTGATTGCTCCAAGGAAATAAAGAATAAACAAAAGTGCAGCTGTTCTGTAGTCTTTTGTTCATTTGGTCATTTATCATTTAAGGCAATGTTGTTTTTTTTAAACTGTGACAATTGCAGTTTTGAAATTACACTGCCATTCAATTTACCCCTAAGAAAAATGTAGTCTGTTATTTTGTTGTTGGATATACTACAAAAAAGGCTGATTCTCTGTCTAAAAATTGGACTTCAACTGCCATTTTTAACCGTGTTGACTTTTTGATATGTATCCAACAAATTTCATCCCGTAAGTAAATCAAAATGGATATATTACAGGGAACAGAAATGGTTTTTAAATTATATAGTCTCCAGTTTGATAATTGAATCAGGAAAAAAAGTGAACATGAGATGTGAGTCATCAAATTAGCACGGTCTGAACACTCACTTTATTATCTAATATATATATTATGAATAATTTCATCAGTGAAAGACTTAATTTATAGCGTGTCATGCTGTGACTCTTTACGTGGACAATCAGAGGTTGTTTATCATCATTTCCTTGGACAGTTTTATTTAAGAAATCCACATTTTAAGTGGAAGATGCACATTTTTCAACATCTATTTGATCAGGTCAACAGACAACATGTGCTAAGAATCCTTTTTAATGAATATTATTAATATTATTTGAATGTGAATGTGTTGGGGTTTTTTTCCGACACAAGCAGAAGTGTTATGTATATGACTACAATCTAGGTATAAACCCTCTGGCCCCACTGAAGTTAATTAATCCACTCATGCCTGCAATTAATAAGTTAGGATCCTAAGCATTTCTGTTGACAGACTGTGGTATAGACTAGTACAGTGTTTCTCTGTCTTCCATTATATTTCAAAATTAAGTGTAGCTGTTTCTAAAACACTTGTATTAAATTATTAAGTGTAAAGTAGTTGCCAGATAATACTGTAAATTTTCCCCACAGTCTGTCTTCAGTGCTAATGTTAGTCATAACTTAGCTTGTATCAAGTGTCCTCTGTAAACCTTTTACTTCTGTACTTTGAGAAGCATTTATAAATTTTATTGGTGCTTCTCCACCAAGATCTTCACAGGCAATATACCATGCATCAAGGACACTTGTTCTATTGGCCTGAAAATAACTTCTGTCGTGCTAACCTAGCATCTTGCAGGGGGAACAGATTACATCCTCTCAGAGCAGCTTCTTCATAATCTTCTTGAGTAGTCCCCTAGATTTGAGTCTGTGCTTAGGTGTCTTCACAGTTTTGCCCTTTCAAATTTGGAGGACACTTGCATCACAGTTGTGGTTTACACACAGGAAAATACCAACTGCCTGAAAAGCCTACTTTGCAATCCTTGTCCCTCCTGAAGGAATCTTACATCACAAGTTGATAGTGAAAATAATAGTTAGCTGCTACTGGACTTGGTCAGGACTGTTTCCACTTTAATCCCTCTTTAGTGCCATTGTCAGAACACACTATATGTATCCAACCATTACTCACATGGAATTTTCCTGTCAGGTTTTCTTCTAGGATTCAGTTTGTAGTGGGGACTCTTTGAATCATGATTGCTTTTCTGGGCCCAGTCCAGGCATTTCTTCCAGCTAAAACTTCTTCCCTAGTTACATTGCTAGGATTGTGTATCAGCCTTCCTTCCAGGAGAGAAGCCTGTACTACTTACACGACCTCTAATTTTGCCTGCACACCAGCATGTGCTCTCCTCCATCTCTCATCTCTATGTGGCCATGTATTCTCCAAGAAGACACTCTCATCAGTTTTGCTTTCAGGTGTTTATTGATGCCCAGTTACATTTTAGGTTCCAAAAGCAATGCAAGTCTGTGGGCCTGGCTTTAATTCAAGGTAATAATATTTGGTTCTTTTTACCAGCAATAGCAGTTTCTGGAGAACAAGAGGATCTTAATTATATTAGGAAACTACAATCTCTTACAGTGGAAGAACACAAACTTCTGAGATTTAATTCTGTATGGTTCCTGCTAGTTCAGTGTACACAGAATTTTCCAAAACGGAAAAAAATTACAAAATAATTTTCAGCATGTCTACATAGAAAAGGTACTTGTTACCTGGCTCTTCAGAGGAGTTGATGGAAAATCTGTTGTTACGGCTTTTATTTTTTAATTGATGTATGTAGTGGCGAGAAACTTGGTCAGTTGAGAAACAGGCATAACAGTTTTTTATGTTTACAGTACAATGTCAGTGGTTTTGCAGCTTAGAGTTTATGCCTTACTGTAAAATAAAACATTTGAGTAAAAATGAAAGTGTTCAAGCACTTTTCTTTCTGACCTGATTAAAATAGATTTTGAAGAAATTGTCATCAGACATTTTAATTAACATGTATTGTTTGAATAATAATTTCAAACTCTGTCTTTTTGTCTTTGTTCATTTGATTTTTTTGTTTGTTGTTTTTTTTTTCCCTGTCACTTATTTTTCTGTTCTAATCATTTCAAACTGGGATGTGTAGGTGGCAGTAGGGGAAGTAGTGAAAGTGACCAATGGGGAACATCTCCCAGCTGATCTCATCAGTCTGTCATCAAGGTTAGAATGAAGTAGTTGCACAGGATATGTGTATGTGGGTCCTCATATACCAAATATGAATAACGCTGCCATGTTGAGAACCTTTGCTTTACTATTCACCTTTATTCAACAAAACCTATGTATTTATAAATTTAGAAAGGGTTCAGTTGATAAAAGTACAGATCATTAAAGTGTAAATACACAATAACACTCCAAGAAATTGTTTCACTCCTCTTGGTTTTTACACTACTCCCATGAAATTTTATCGAACAAGTTGTCATTGAATAAATACAGTTAAACATCAGGGTAAATATATGTTTAAGAGGAATATACATGTTTTTACCAACCCACTATTTACAGCAAAGAATATAGTTTAACGTTGGTAGGACTGGTAGAGGACCCTCTGCACAAACTTGGATGTTGCACAATCTCTGCTGCATGTGATGGCAAAAGCAGCATTGTTCTTGTGTATTGTGACAAAATGCATGTTTCTTAGACATGTCAGCTTTCTGCTATTGTCTGCACTCGTACCACACTTTGTTTTTCCCTAACCAATCAATGGGCCTGCCTTGATCTAACTAATTTACTTTGGAGGTCACTGTAATCTGCTACAGTTACTGCAATTAAGCATGTCTCACTTAAAGTGTCTTTGCTGCCTTAGTTTGTTCTAAAAGTGCTTTACAAAAAATACTATTTGTTTTTTATTGTTAACTAATAAAAGTGTTAGAGTTGTGAAAATGTCTCACACAGGTGGTTATATCCAGTCTAATTAAAAGTTATTTATATTTTTAGAAAAGTTTGCCAAGAATAAAACAGTAGCCTGAAAGCACCTTATGATAATGATTTGTCACATTTTAATGCTTGTACTGTACAAAATTGTTTTAGAATAACATGCTTAACATTATCCTGCAAATAGTCTAAAATTAAGTCACGTATTAGTAGCCACTGTTGCATTAATAAAGAAAATTTTAAAAACACTTGATTCTCAAATTTCATACTAGAAGGAAGGGAAACACTAGAAGCTTTAAAGTGCTGTAGAGAGTAAACCTTTTAAGTTTTAAGGGGTTTTTATGACTTCCTTGATCCTTTCCAGAATCAAAACTTCTTTCTGTCTTGGATTTAAGTAGTAGGTGTTCTGTCCTCATGCCCAGAAAATGGGAGCTGACTTGAGTAATTTAGAAATTTCTCAGTATGTGCCAAATAGATGAAGTATTCAAGTAGTAATATTCTGTGTGAAATTAAAACTTTTAATTTATAAAAAAGTTTTTGAAATGGCAGAAGGAGAATATATTTCAAAAACTGTATTATGTTATCCATAATTTAGACTTCCTTTATAAGAAAACCCGTGGCAGGGAAACTTTTGTGTCTGAACTCCTGCTGCCTGCTGTAGTAGGCACTACAAATGCACAACGCTGTGCCCATATCATAATCTCATGTATGAAGATAGAAAACTTCTGCTGTGCACAGCACTTTTATCAGTGTTTCATTTAAGAAAATAAGTTTTGGCAAGCTTCTCTGAAAATGTAAAGTTGTGTTAGATTTTATAGATTTGGCTGTAAATTATTCTAGTTCTGAAGAGCTGATAAGACAAACCTGTTTGCATAATTAAATATTACAATATTGCAGCAAGTTTATGGATTTTGCCATTATAATTTTTAATTCAGGATTTTTTTTTCTTAATAGTGAACCACAGGCCATGTGCTACATTGAAACATCTAACTTAGATGGTGAGACAAACTTGAAAATTCGACAGGTAGGAATTTCACTTTTGAGATTATTGCTAATATTATTTTTGTCTATTGTTGCTTATAAAAACATTATATTGCATCCATGGATGTTTTAGAAGACTCTGAAATTTTAGTGGTTTGAATAAAAAGCTATGGGTTATTGGCATCCTAAAAGTGGAGGAAAGTCTCCTAAGTCGTTCTTTGTGCTTTATTTTAGGGTTTTGCTTTGGGAAACTAGGTAGAAACATAAGAATTTTGGGTATTGGCTTTGTTTCTAGAGAATAGATGATGAAGCAGAAGCCCTGCAGAAAGAAGCTGATGGTGCCAGTATTGTCCTTGCAGGTATAGGGACAGGTGGGGAATAGCAGTTTTTTACTGAGTGTGCTGTTGCTGTGCAGGGACATTCTTGCTGAGCTCTCTGATGGATTGTGACCCTGTCTTGGTCATGGTATTTTCAGATGCCAAGGTGACTTTTTCTCTGTAGCATCCAGCAGTGAGACAGTAAAGTGTAGCTGGCCCATTTTGCTCCTGTAGGGATGATTATGTCTTGCACTATCAGTTTTATAATACATAGATTTGTTATTGGGTAGTGTTTTTTAATGTCATGATAAATGAATTTTTTCTCACAGGGTTTGCCACTAACATCAGACATAAAGGACACAGAAAGCTTGATGCAACTTTCAGGCAGAATTGAATGTGAAAGCCCAAACCGACATCTCTATGACTTTGTTGGAAACATCAGACTGGATGGGCATGGGTATGTAAATACAAGCAAGAAGATCTTGAGAAATTCAGTCTAACAGTAGCCAACTATGTGTTCTTAACCTACTGAAGTTATATGTGAATATGAATAGTAAATTTTCTTTTATGTATTCCCTGCTAGACTTTACTCTTTTGAAAAACTAGAGGCATAAAACCTTACTTGTAATGTCTACAACTTGAATTGTTTTACTAGTTGTCCTTCAGAAAGCATTAGGTATTAATAATGAAGAGAGTGCTAATCAGATTCTGACAGTTCTGGAATATGTACCTAGTAATTAATTTCTTAAGTATTGCATCTGTTACAGAAGCTGAATAGAAATAGTTTCTTGTCTGTTTTTGTTTAATTGCTCCTTTCTTCTGTTTTTCTAAGTGTGGAGTGGAACAGAGTCCATTGCTATATACCTCAGGTTCTTCTAATTTTGTAGCTGAAAGACATTTAATACCTTAGTTTACTGAAATTGTGCTCCTTTAAAAATACACCACGTGCACTTAAAATACTCATGCTTGTTCAACTGCTTAAAAAACTCTTGAAATATTTAAATGCTTACCAACTACTGATATTCAGAGTCCTCTGTAGGTTCACAGAGGATTTATTGCTAGATCCAGAATTGTTGAGTCATCCATTCCCAAAGATTTTCAGTATTTCTTATTTATTTGGTAGGCATTCATTTCTCCATATCCGGTATTGTTCATGCTTGTGGGTTTAGACTGATACATATAGTATTAACTAATTACTAAATCCTCTTTTTTTTTCCCCCTTAATATTCCATTTTTTATTTACTGATTTCTTACAGATGCATTGCAGGAGTTTTCAGTTACAAGAGTGTGGATGTATTATAGTTCCACTGTACTTGTCATTAAGAAGAGAAAAACATTTACCTGTAATTCTTCTCTGAAGGTAATAGTTATAACAGATCCACACATTCGTTCTTCCTCCCTGACTAGAAGGAAAAACATGCTTTCCTTTCTAATCTAATAAGTTAATTTTTTAAAATTGATTAAAAAAATAAATACTGAATATGCTGATGGCTATTATGCCTCAAGAATGTGTAGGAGCACGCCATCTGCTGGTCAAGCAATTTTTCATTTGAGAAATTCTGGTTTGGATTATTTTGCCCATAGTTCCTGTGCAGTAGGATAGTTCCAAAAGTGTGGTTCTAATATAATGTTTACCTTCAGTGAAAAAGAATTGCAGGTAAGTAACTCTTTTTGGATCCTGGCCTTACTTCAACCTGAAAAATCAGGGATATGTTCTTTTTCTGTCCATGTTAAAGGGAGTGCAAATTTGTCTAATTGACATTTATTTGTCCAGAATTTTAGACCTTCCAACCAGATTATGCTGGTCCAGCAATTGTGATTTACACTTTAACCATTACCATATTTACGTATTTGCAAAAGTAATACAGGATACTGAAAATGTATCTCCCTCGTCTTTCATTTTAATGTTAGTCATTGGAGTGCCATAAATGTTGTATCTTGTTGACCTTTTCAGTCTTTTCTTTTTCCCTTCATGGGAGAGCAGCTCAAAAAAAAAATTTCTTTTTTTCCTTTTGGATACCCAATATTCAAGGAGACAGAACACCACTACAGTTATTTTACCTTTTGAATAAATCTGTGAACTAAAAGAGGCAAGTTTTCTTGCTATCCTCAGCTTTTGAGTGAGCTAACCCTTACTGCGAAAGTGTGCAGCTCTCTATTATGCTCATGAGTATACAGAAGCATGTCAATTTAGTTTTAGTCCATGAAGACAATTAGCTAGAGAAAGGAGAAAAGTTCTTTAGCATGTTTTATATGAAACAATGACTAGACAATGGCTCAGAGAATGGTGACGGCATTGTGCAAAACAAGGTCAGATTCTGGTTATGCAGACCTAAAGTAAATGTTTTCCTGAAGACATTCTTAAAATTTTGGGTAAGAGTGAAGTGTACTTGTTAACAAAAACATTTTGGTGTGTAAGTTTTCTTTATTTTTATTTTTTTATATTACTAGCTCTTCATATACCCTTGAGAGCTGTGTCAGGAAAGTATTCAAAAAGCATCTTTCCCCACTGAGGACATCCCTTACTAAAATAATAACCCAAGCCTGTTGGTGAGAGCCAGTAGTTATATAAAATACAAGAGAAATCACATGAGCTGGATCAGTTTTGAGAAGGCTGAGGCTGGGAAATAAGACACTTGAAATCTCTGTCAAGTCATTGCAAAATCACCCACCTCATTGGAGAGTGAAGTGTGATCACAATGTTGAGTATTAGTCACATGACACCCGGCAAATCTGGGCTCTCCACATCCCTGGGTGCTTTGCTGTCTGTTCTCATCTTAGTCTCTGTACCAGTTCTACTGGAAACAATTCCCACTGCCTAGAATCCTATTCTCTTCTGATTGTCTTCCTAGTAAAAGACTTCAGAATAACGTCCTGTCCGAGTTGAATAATGGTATCCATTTGAGAGCCACTGTCCTGATGGGAAAGAAAGACAGTGGATTCTGCAACAGAAATTACTCTACTACATATTTTTCACAGGTTTTAGAAAGGGAAAACAAAGAGAAAGATCAGGAAGTGGTGGACAGAGTCTTGGAACTTACGTGATGCTTGAAGGAGTACAAGAATTAAGAGTTGAAGGTTTTGACTTCTGCTTTCCTCTCATTTAACAGCAAAAGGGACAGAAAGTCTTTTGGCATTCCAGAGAAGGTCCACAGTTCAAAAAGTTTTCAATTTACCTATGGGGAACTTGTATATAGCCTAGAAAGTTTTTTCTTTCATCTTCTGGGACATTCATGTTAGTATTAATAGACTGAAAATATCTATTTCTTCTTAGAATGATAGGGAATCCATTCCTTAACTGAAGTGTCTGTATTGTGTTGATGAATGGTTCTAAACTTTTAGACTGATTCTGATCAAGGAGTGCAAATAAATAAAAGTGCAGAAGCAGTCTTTGATGGCAACAGGAGTCTGTGGCTTAATGATTTTTGAGTAATTCAAACCCCAGAGGTTCCTTTCATACTTGACAGGACATTTAGTCTCCTGGTTTTGTCATGATAGGAACACATTTCAAATACAAGAGCAACACAGTTCAGATTTAGAAAGCAAGTATCAGTAAATATGTTTTATATTTCCATTTTCTATTCTCATACCTTCCTTTGATGCAGTGCCTGCACCTGGGAATTGTTTTCCATTTCATACCATTCAGCGTTTCAGTTGCTGAGATATACTTAGTTGCTGGGTAGAATTGCTTAAGCAGTTTGTATGCTCTGTGGACCAAGTTGTAATGGGGTGGTGTTTGTTAGTAGCTAGGTTTTAATAGAAAAGCACTCAAATACTTTCCCAGAATAATTTTTTTTTTAATTTCTGCAAGAACTGATTAAAAAAAAAAAAGTTTGCTGCTGTTAATTTTAAGAGGAATAATTTTACTTGCAATATTTGAATCTTAAAAGTTTGTATGAAAGGAGGGAAGGGGACATGATGATCCAAAGGAATTTACCTGAATCTCGCTCACTGAGACTCACTGTACTTGAGCTACCCAAAATGTTACTAAATAATGGCTAAATAACTAAACATGGCTTTTTCAGATGCCTTATATTTTATATATCAGAGATGCAGTTGCTGTCCTTAATCAGTTAATTTGTGATCTTAATAATGTGTTACTTTCAAACAAAAGAATTTCAAAGAATTTCAAAGAATTCCAAAAACTAGAGCACTTTTGACAAGTCTGAAATGCTATTTATAAATGATATTTATAGAAAGAAAAATACCAAAACAAGGTGTTTGTCTGAGGAAAAGAGGAATAATTACCAAATATTTTTGTAGTTTAAGAAAAACTTGACCTACATTATATATATAAAGTCAGCTGTCTGAATTTAAGACAGTTAAATGTTTCCAATGTCTTTTAAGGGTATGTTGCTCCTTTACTACACACAGTTCTAAAAGAATAACAGAAAAAAAATATACTTCATTTTGCAGTTTAAAGAAGGCACATGAAATATTATTGTGATTGTTAAATAACTGTGTTCATAAATGACATTTATTTTGCTAGAAGAGTGGACTAAGTTGAGAGTTTAGAAAATTATTTCTTTTGAAAATCAATTTTGTAAGACACCATTTAGGAAAAAAACTTGGTAATCACAAATCACAGGAAAATAAGACATTTTTAGTTTCCGTGTGCTTGGTTAGTAGTACTATATTGAAATTAGTAGTCCCTAATAAAAATTAAGTGATAAGTAATATTTTTGGAAACTTAGGGATTTTGGCCTGTTTTTTAACTGTCAAGTTTTCTCTGTCAAAACTCCCATGAAATTAACTTTGAAAATTAAGTTCTTAACATATTAACAGTATTCATGTAAATTTTGAGAAATTAGTTTTAACAACTGATTACATTCATTCATTGACATTGATTGGTTTAGTTTTAAAATGTGAAACTTCTTTCTTCTAGTACTGTTCCATTGGGATCTGATCAGATTCTTCTACGAGGAGCTCAGTTGAGAAATACTCAGTGGGTTCACGGGATAGTTGTCTATACTGGACATGACACAAAACTTATGCAGGTTTGTCACTTAGATTTTGTCTGTCTGTTTTATTACCTTAATTTACCATTCCATGGTGCAGAAACATGGCTTGATTCAATACAGTAGTAAAATGACAATAATAGAGCATCTTTTATACAAATTAAAAGCAATAAAAATGAAGCCATTTCTTGTTATTTTTAGTCATTTAGTCCCAAAGTAGTTTTTCTACTAGTAAGCATATTCCTTGATTCTATTTTGTAACTTGTCCTCTGAAAGCTATTTTATTAGCAAGTTCAGGCATCACAGTTTGTCTGTCTTCTTTTTTTTTGACTGCTCCTAAAATTGTCCTCATATGGAGCTTTCTTTCTAGTACAAAGGCCAGAAAACCTTTGTTTTCTTGTCAGAAAACAAAATGAGGAGGGAAGAAACTGAAATTACTGTGCTTAATGTGTTTTAAAATAATGAAATTGAGATGCACCTGTTGAGAAAAATGAATTCTTTTAGATTGGTCATATCATATTTATTGCTTTTCTAATTTGTAAAATAGTTACTTTAAAAAGTATGTTTGTATTAGCAGCGGTCTTCTATTGCACTGATGAGGTGTATGCACATTCATTTTTAATGTTTACTGTTAACTATTGGTGTTACAGGTCTTCTGTGTGATCATTTAAACTTCTTGTGTCACAATTCTAAAGCTGTAATTCAGACATTTGTAAGCTGAAAGGTATTTTTTAAAGTAAAACAGGACATTTTTGATGATAATGTATTTGGGAGAATATTTAGAAAAGAAATATTTAGTAGCATGTAATTTACCTCAGCTAATATTTAATAGCCACTGTAATTTTTTGTCTTTTGCAGAATTCAACAAGTCCACCTCTTAAAATGTCTAATGTGGAACGAATTACGAATATTCAGATTTTGATTTTGTTCTGCATCCTTATTGCCATGTCTTTGATCTGCTCCATTGGTTCAGCTATATGGAACAGAAGGCACACTGGAAGAGACTGGTATCTTGATCTAAATTGTAAGATTTAAAATATTAATATTTTAGTATTCCGTTGCCTTTCATATTTGGAAGGGGGGATGATTATCTTCCTTTGCACAGTGAATTTGTTGTCAATCTCTCCTCTTCGGTTGTTAACTAAAGTCATTAGGTTAGGTAAATCACAGAAAGTATAAAATTTGCCTTACTTGCCATCTGAGCTCTTGCTAAATTCAGGAAGGGTGTGATGATTTGTTTGCCTCTACTTCTTTCAGGAACTACATCTCTGCAGCTCAGCAAGGTCTGTATCAGCATTCCACTGGCATAAACAGTCAGCTTCCTACACATCAGACTAAAGCCACTCTGAACTGCTACCAATAGGTTACATTTAAAGTTGCAGTGACTTTCATGAATTTTTAAACTTGCTTGTCTTAGGAAGAGATGCTGTAGCTTTATAATTTTTACTGTGTAGGGATTTAACTAACTAATATCAGAACTTAATAACAGACTTCTCCTAAAGAAGCTAAAAGAGGCATGAGAGGTCTCATCTAACATGTTATGCTGGGCAGCTGTACTTGAGGTGGATGCAAGGCAGTGTGATGTTATATAGGCCTTCACTGCAGCATGCAACATAGTAACATAGGCTGACCCTCTGTGAGGAAACAAGATTTAAAAGAAGTTTTTATGAATATACTTTGTGGTCACTTATTCATGTTTTCAGAATTTCTTATGGTGATTCTACAGCCTTCTTTACTTGAGCAGAACCAGAACTAGAGTTTCTGTTCCTGAAACAAAGCTCCTGGGTAAAAAGCTTCTGAATGTATTCAGCAAAGTGAGATGTTAGGGTTTGGTAAGTTTTAAAAGAAAAATCTTGGAATTCTGATTTCAAGGCACTCCTAAAGTTTCTGTGTCTTCATTTGTGAGGAACCTTGCTTCCCTTCTTTTTGATGCTGAGAAAGAAACTTTTTTAATTAGGAAATTTTAACTTTCATGTTTTCCTAGTGAGGTAAGAAAAAGAGAAATAGTTCATAGGATATTGGCAATTTTCAGTAATATCAAAGAATGGCATTAGATGTGCTTCATCTATGCTTTTTTTTTCTTTTCTGGAAAATATAAAAGTTTTAAGAATATGGTGACAATTATATGGTTAGCACAGTAGTGAAGCAGTTAATAAATAATTGTTATTCCTGAAAAAAGAAACATGAAATAATGTCCATTTGATTTTTTTGGTGTGTATGTTCTCAACTGATTATTCATCTCAGTTTATTTTCTGATACATGCCCCATGATTAAATGAAATCATGTTGGGTTTTGTAAGGTATGTCCTTAGAGGCTGTGTTCAGCATATAGTTGTTCTGATACCAGATGCTTTTAATATGTAAGAAGCATTTTATTCCCCTTTCCCCACAGTTATTTAATTTTCTAGCTCCCCGGTCTTTTAGACTAGTACTTCATTTGATGCTGGAATTGATATTTATGAAAGTCTCCAAAACCTTCTTTCCTGGATCTTAGAGTAACAACCAAATCCACATTGCATAGACAGTGGAAACTTATCTGAGGCTGTTTTTTCTTTGAGATACCTTGAATACAGATAGGCAGGCCGCATCTTTGACCTTTTTGCTATACTGGAGAGCAGACCTACCCATTTGCATCCTCTCTGAGCTGCTACTGCTAGAGTTATCTTTAAAAAGAAAACTTAAAACTTTAAAGGAAAAGTAGTGTAAACTAGTTTTATATGTTAATATTCACATTTGCAGTTGTTTTAGAACTTTCATTAAACTCTCTAATTTCATCTCTTCCTTTCATGGGGTGTGAATTCACCTTTTCCATAGTATTTTGCTTTGTTGAGGGAGAGTATATGACTGTATGAAGGTGGATGGAGAAAAAATTCATTCCACTACGTATTTCCCCCTTTCAAAATACAAAACTATCAAATTTTGAGTTTAGAACTTGGTTGCTCATATAGATATTCCCAGATTTTGATCTTAAAATGTAGCAAAACAGGGAATGGCTGGTAAGTTTGTTCTTCAGAAACTAGAGATGATTGCAAAGGTCTCTGAATTTGAACTCCGCTATTATAACAGAGATTCCTAACTCTGATCATGGTCGTATCTATAGGCAAGTGATGCTGTAATTAATTCCAAAGTTTCTTCTTAGAGCATTTTGAAAATCAGCTGTCAATGCAATATTCTGAATACACTACGTATATATACTTCTAAGTACAGTCTCAAATATTTGATTACTTTGTTTTTTGGCAGATGGTGGAGCAAGCAACTTTGGATTGAATTTCTTGACTTTTATCATTCTCTTCAATAATCTTATTCCAATCAGCTTGTTGGTTACACTTGAAGTTGTTAAATTTATCCAGGCATACTTCATAAATTGGGTAAATACTATTTTTATAATATGCACTAATTTCTAAAATCAAATGGTTTACAAGTAAGTGAAGTGGCAGGTTGCTTGTCTATATATGCATTTTTTCAGACTTTTTCTAAATGTACACACTTAAGTATGCTGTTTATTTATTATTAGTGGAATCTGAGGAAGTGATAATAAATTATTTTATTTAGTGCTCTTATATCTGCACCAGATGGATTTTGGAGTATGTTTGTTATGATCCGTGAATTATAGAGAAGCAAAATCTCTATGGATTGCAGACAGAAACTTCAGATTCGAATATTCACGAAAATGGGATTAAAATGAGGTTGAATATTGATATCAAAAAACTGGTATATTTTATTTAACAGTAAATGAGAGAGAAAGAAGGAAATAGCAAAAGAGGTTGGGGGGAGGGACAGGATGAGTGAGAGAGACAGATTAAGTAGAAATAGGTCACCTTTCCATGGGTCCCAAGGACATGTCGGCAGTACTCTCCATCTGGTCTTCTTGGTGGTGAAGGTCCCCTGCCAAAAGGCATAGAATTCAATGGATTAATCCATGTTTGGGCCAGGTGGGAATGCCCAGGTGCCTCTCCTGGAGAGGGCAAGTTTGACACTGTCCCTTGGATCAGTCTGGATCAGTCACATCATTGTGCATCACATGCAGTGCTATGGTGCAAAGCCTCAGGAATGAGTCTGGGGAGTGCTTTGGGGGTCTTTGATGCATTGTGACACCCCTCAGCTGCCCCTCACATGAATGTCCTGTGGATGTGGCCTTCACAGGGTGAGGGGGGTTGTTTCACAGCTGAGCCAGTCTGTGTAATGGAGGATGGGTGTTCACTGCCTCTGACCAGATTGCACCACACACCCAAGACCCTCCTCCTCCTCCCCTGTTAGTTGGAAGTCTGTACGAACCTGGCAGCCGGAGATAAGCTTGAGGGCTACAGCTTCCCCCAGACTGAAGCCAGCAAGGGATGATTTTCAGGACAGCTGCTGGGCTCAGCCCTCCCATGGATGCTCTCCCAGCCTTACCAGTTTCTTCCCAGACCTGAGATGGTTGAACAAAAGTGTCACTTTATCTTACCTCAAGTTCTCTTAGGTGGCTTAACTCACAGTCTCAGGTTTCAGCCAGGGATCCCATTCAAGGTGGGCTTCGGTGGTGCAGCTTTTCCAATCAATGTTTAAGCCATGAACTGTAACATTTCACTCTCTGACAATGGTTTTGTGCTTTTTACCTTCTCGTTATTGATGTTCAGGTATCACTTTCATTCAGAACCATCAGAAGAAAGTGTGTTGCAGTGCTGGGGAGTTTTGCCCAGTTTCATATTTTCATTCCAGACTTAGCCCATGTTTTGGGGGTTTTTGGCATTTTGCTTATTATTTTGTTTCCAAGCACAACCGTAGTTTAGTGGAGTGGGGTTTTTTGCACAAAGGCAGTGGCTGTTAGTATTATCACTTATAAAATGTATAAAGATCATTTTGGCATGCTCTAATTTTTTTTCTTAATGAACTAGTGATGAAAACAAAGGGTTTACTCTGTTTGGTATGGGAGTGAGCTGTTTTCCTTAATGCCATGTAAGCATGCCTTCCATTTTTCCCTTTTTGTCCGAATGTAAATTTATCATAGTATTCTGAACACTTTAATCTTATTCCTTGATCAAATGTGTGAAATAGATTTGTATTTGTGAGATATGTCATGCAGATATAGATAAGAATGCATGTGAAGTAGCAGGTGAAGCATATGCTTTATTTTAAAAGTTAAATACTTCTGTGAGCAGTCAGATGGTTTCAATTCCGTAAGTTTTTTGTGCTGTAAAACAAACTGTTAACAAATTGGAGAATGTAATTAAATTCTTCCTTTATTCTCTGTATTTTAAAGTAAATATTCAACAAAGACCTAAAGATCTACTCATGTTAGTTAGCTCCTTTCTTCTACACTTAACTTTTCTATTTATGTGCTAGATTTTTTGTAAGAAGTTACAGAAGACTGATTTTTTAATATATGCACTTTTTTTGTCTGTAGGACATAGACATGCACTATGAACCTACGGACACTGCTGCGATGGCTCGTACTTCCAATCTCAATGAAGAACTTGGACAGGTAGAAAAAAAATTACTGGTTCTAACTCTGTGTATTGAAATTATTCATGTGAGGATTTATTTTAAAAAATATATTCTTGCCTTAGTTTTACTTATTTCTATTCTCTTCATTTTGTCAGATATTTTTTTAAAAACTTCACAATATGAGCAAATTAAAACCAGTATTAAATGAACAATCTCTGTATCAATGTGCATGTGATAATCACAGAAGAGTATCAATAAAGTTACAAAATCAAAGGAATTTTGAGCATTAAGACTGTCTGTGGCAAAAAATTTAGTCGCAGTATATACACTTAAAATAATGTGTGTCTTCAGTATGTCATTTTTTCCCACATGCTCTGCATTCCTCAGAACAGACAGTGAGTATCTTAGGGATGAATCACAGTTTTATACATGTCATCTTTTTTTGCCACTGAAGACTGGAAGCTGTGAATGGAATTGGGGGCTCATGGCTGAATTAAACTCTGGAAGTTTGGGCTTAATTCTTCTTTTTGTTTTGGAACTCTCTCTTAATACTGTAAAATCAGTTCAACTTTTCACAAGAGATCACTTGGTGTATATTGTTCATATTACAGAAGTATGACTTAGTACAAGTGTGTCTGGGGCACAGAGGGTGCTTCTAGAAGCACTATACATTATATTTGCTCTTTCAGTCAATTGTATTTGCAGTCTTGCTTTAAAAACATGCTAAGCTTTTTGATAACACTGGTGATGGGAAACTCTCGCTGTGGAAAATAACTTACATGCTGATTTAATTGAATTGTATTATGAACACAAGTATGCATGTTCTTGAATTTCCTAACCTAGAATTTTTCATAACTAATTCTTTATTTTATTGCATGGGAATGTAAAAGTTGTCTCTAGCTTTCCAAAACCAATAAATAATAACTTGGTTTTAGCCATGTAGCGAAGCAGTCCAAAGGACTAATACTTAAGAGATGTGCCTTTTGGAAAAACTGGTTGAAGGTTAAACATGTTCTATGACTGGTCTGCATAGAAGAGGACAGGGCCTTGGCCTGCTGGCTTTAACATGTATGTGCAAAAAATTTTGTTCTTTTCTTGGCCTTAAAGGGTAGTACAAGCTCCTCTTGTGAGGAAGAGTCTTTGCTGAATCTCAGCTTTCCTTCTGTTTCATTTTACACTATCTGTTTTTTCTATCTCTGCAGCTAGTTTATTCACATTCCCAGACACATTCTTTCCTTTTGACTTCAGTAGTTTTTGTCTTCATTTCTTAGGTTTCTCATCAAATTCTCCTTCACCACCAAGAGCCAGTCAGACTTCTCGGGATCTCCACTTTCATTTTTTGACAGATTCTTAGTTTGAGTAGATTTTTGTAGGTAGACCAAAGGACTCTACTAAAAAGAGCAGATTTCTTCTTTGAAGTACACGAGGTTTGCACAAAATGAAGAGATTTCCCCCATGAGATCTTCAGGTTTTAAGAAAGGCAAAATTTTGGTGTTGGGGAAGAAGGTTGAATTTTCTTAGCTGCAATACCCACTTTCCCATTGTGCCCACATACACACACACCCAAAAAAAGGCAATTTGCAGCATAACCCTGACACAGAAAAATTATTAGAAGATTTATTTTAACTGCTGATTTGGCTAAGTCACAATTCCTCAGAAACATTTCTAGTAATACATAGCTTTATTAGTCCTAGATATAATGGTATAATGTAGTTAATTCCTAATAAAGAATCCTTGGATTTTTTTTTTAATTAGAAATAAATTGTAATGAATTGAAGTTTACCTGTGACTCATGGAACTTTTGGTTCATCACAGATGACTTCATTTCTTCATATATTAACTTTTTTCTTAAGATTAGGTTTAAACTGAATTTAAGCATATCACAGGTTCATGTACTTCAGCTTTGAATTTTAAAATGCTTTACCTAGTAGTTTCTGGAGCAGGCATTTAAAATGCTAGAGACATGGGACATCTAGAGTAGGTAGAAAGGACTGTATTTCTCCTTTTCCTGTAATCTGGTGTTTCTGAACTGTTGCTTTTTTACTAACGTTTCAGCTTTAAAAGGATATTTCTATGATGTCAGAAAGAAGGGTGTAGAAATGCATATAGATACTTTTCTTACAACATCGCTTTCTGTCAGAAGTTTAAAGTTTTACTGGCAAAGTCATTGGTCTCCACTAGTTTCTTGCACTTCAGCAGTGTGTAGCGTGGGGAATAGTTAAGTGTACTGCCATGCACTGAAGCAAGCTTAAGTGTCCTGACATCTCAGTTGATTGATTTATTTGGAAATGGGTATGAAGGCTGTGCATCTGCCATGTTTATGTATTGGTTTTGTTGTTGGCTTTTTTTCCATCATCTGTAAAAATTGCAGAGCAGGTAAAAATATTTTGTGTGTTGATAGTCATGAATTGTACTAGATATGTCATGAACTGCTGAATGTTAATATATAGTGGATTTTATCATTCATTTAGGTCAAATACATATTTTCTGACAAAACGGGTACCCTGACATGCAACATCATGCAGTTTAAGAAGTGTACCGTAGCAGGAGTTGCCTATGGGTAGGTATTTTTATATACTTCCCTTCACCTGTGTGCCTCTGCCATATGGTTCTGTCCATATGTACTCATGGATTAATACTACAGTTAAAATGAACTTATACCTGACCATATCTACAACTAGCAGTCAGCTTATTGTGACTATGCAATTTTACTCACAAGAGACAGCATCACTTCTGTCACAGCACCTCTTCTTGCACAGAAACAAAAATAAAGTTGAGATACTGCAGGCTTTCTGCTGTAAGGCAAATTCAATATGCATGCTTTTGCCATCGTTTACTCTCTTTAATGTTGTTACAAATAGTCTTCTTTCATTGCAATCCAGGCAGTCTAGCAAAAGAGTTGAAAAACATTTTTTTTAATAATTTTGTACTTTTTCTTATACATGATCCAGTTTTTTAGCATTTGTGATTCTTTCTCTTCTCCCTGTTCTGTTTTTCCCTTGCTTCTTGTGCAGCCATTGCCCTGAGCCTGAGGATTATAGTGTTGCTTCAGATGATTGGTAAGCTCTAAAAATAATTCAGTTTCTGCTGTTTCTTGAAGATTCAGCTTTAGAAACAGTGAGCAATATATTTAGAAACAGAGTTAAATGTGAGGTAGTTTACTACTCATTTCAGCACTGAATTCATACTGACTGACAGTCTTACCCAGATTTATGCCACCCCACTTCTATGTCATTAGGTTGTGTACTCTGAAATAGAATCTCTAATAGAGTCCCTGTAATATAGTACTGAGGGTCCTGTACAACTCAAAAGTACATATTGGAGAGAAAGTTTTGTCATTTATTACATATTTGGTATTAAAATAACTTTAATCACACTTTTCTACCATAGTAATATGCTAGTAATAATCACTAATATGCTTAGAAAGTCAATCCATATTTGAGAGGGAAAAATACGCAGTGTTATTGCTACAATTGTACTTCCCACAGATAGTTTTAGAATATTAGCACTACACAGTTCTTAACTGGAATTGAGATTATGGTACCCAAATACACTTGGGACTAACATTAATGTCTTAACAGGAACCTCAGGAAAGAAAGTCCTGGCTTCCTTTCTGCTGCCATCTGCATGATGCCTTGTACTTCATCATACTTTCTTAAACTAAATATTTCCAATACCATTTGAAGTAAGCTCAGATACATCAGAGAAAAAAATGTCATTTACAATCTTTGAATTATCACTGTTTTATTTGTTGAAAGTGAACAAGGGAATGTCACACAAAGCTGGAATGTGTTGTCATCTTTTGTTGCAAGCATTTGAAGGAAAAAAAATCTTTGCTAAATTACAATTAATAAACCTTTGTTTAGATTAAAAAACCCTCCCACAACACATAAAATGTAGTACACATGCACATCCCAAAATCTTACCTGCGCTGAATATCGTCATTTGATGTAGAAGGAAAATGTTGCTTAAAGATGTATGCAGTTAAGTATGCTTAACTGCATACAAGTGGTTTCATTAAAATAATGCAATGCTTACATTAAATTAAGCATGCTTGCTTATAAGCTATTTTTGACAAAAGACTGGTTTTGACTAATACACATAAAAGTCTCTGTGAGCACATCTGAAATGGATAAACTGGTATCTGAACAGTAGTTAAAAAAGAAACAACCCAAATCAGTTCTTCCCTTTTATAGGCAATGAACATATTAGAAATACTTGTAAAATAAGATCCTTAAGAAATTTTTTGGTGTGTAAATCTATTGCAATTAATAAAACCTGTTTGTGACAGTAACATTTCTAGCTCTAAAATGACTAATACACTAAATCCTGTATCTTTTAAATCTTCTTTCTCGTTTCTTTTTTTCTCTTTTTTTTCTGTTTTTCTTCCCTCTTTGTGTGTGTTAGAAACAATTGTTTTCCACTTTGTTACAGCACAAACATGCAAATATTTTTTCTTATTTTAGCACTGAGAATCTGGAAAATTTCCCTCAGAAATCTTTAAGCAAGCAAAGCTTAAGGCTTAGGCTCTAAACAAATACAATGTGTCTGAAGATGTTAACACTTGGCATTTCAAGATCTGTTTGCCTTGCATTTAGAAAAGAAGTCTTGGTAAAGGAAAATGGTTCCAATTGCTCTCTTTAATTATAGTTAGAAAAAGTAGTCCTTGCATGGCTGTATAAAGGCTGTATACATATATTCCTCCTTGGTAGTTAGTGCAGGACTAAAAGAGCTCACTTTTGGTTTTCATAGAGAATCTTTAGACTGCCTTTGATGTATATGGTTTGTCCTTCAACTTCAATAACCAAATGTGTTTATTCTTTTGTAAGATTGTGTGATTCAAAGCAAGACCCAAAGTAAATGAAAAAAAAAATACCTTCAACTGGATTCACTTTCCAGCACTATTTCATTTCACTCAAATCAAAGCTCAACTAGATCATCTTATTTCTCAGCTGTAATATTAAGACTGTAGCTGTAGTCAGCTGCAGTAACAAATCTTCCTAGAAGTATCTACATTTTTGAGCTGTCTCAGTGAGCCAGAATATTTGTGCAATTTGGGAGGTGTTAGTGTATGATTTTATTTCTCCAGAACCATCTCCTCCTTGCATCTCCTAAGTCCATACTTCACCATTGTTGTTGTGGCTTTATCTATCAATTTAATGTGTTCATTTTTGATCATCAGTAATAGAAAGCAAACCCTCTACATGCAGACCTCTCTGATGTCTGAACTCATTTGTTTACCTCTTTCAGGTATCAGACTTCCTTTTCTGCATACATTTAAATCCCTCTTCCAAAACTGCTAATTTCTTAATGAAATGTCATCTCTTTGGACATACAATTTTTTGAGTCCCTTCTATAATCTCATTGTAGAGATCAGAAGACAAGAAGCCACAGTCTTACACTGTAGATACATTTCTACTTCATCCTTCATTACCTGAAAGAATGAAGGATTAATTGGTCCCTCATCAGACGGACTTTGCTGGATTTATATAGGCCAAGGTTTCTTTAAATTAAATAAACTTTGGAAATGTGAAATGAGTACCTTTTCAGTTCTTTTTCTCACAGTACATGATTGCAGATGTTACTGTAGCAGCATAGTCCAAACTTTGGTTTTGGATCATTTGTATATAAATTGTTAAAATGATACTAAGAATAATCTCTTTTTTACTTATTTCTAGGCAGGGCCCACAAAACGGAGAAGATATAACATTTAGTGACGTATCATTACTGGAGAATCTTCAAAACAACCATGTAAGTTACACAGAAAGCATTGCCAGTGTTTTGTGAGATGAAACCATTGCTTTCAGTAAGTCAAAAGATTGTGTCCTTTTGTGTTAGTTTGAAAACAAATCAGTGGGATATCATAAGTCAGGATTATAATTTTAATGGGAAAATTAAAAATAAGTGCAGTAATACAAGGAAAAAAACAAAACACTGACAGAGTCAGATACAACCTGACACCCTGTTAGGGTGGTGGTAGCAGTCCAAATGAAGTAGTTCAGTTGAAGCAGTGATCCTGTGGAAGGTCTGGTCTCCATCTGAAGGTCCAGTGACAGCTCTTATTCTCTGGGAATCCAGAAGGCAGGAGCTACCTTCTGCACTTCAAAGGCCAGGTTATATCCAGGTGGGAGTGCTTGGCTCCTCCCTCCTGGGTGGAGCATCTCACAATAGGATGAGATAATTCCATGAGTCATAGGGTGAGTCCTTGATGGCCAATTAACTGTTATCAGGGGTGAGCCATAGCAGGAGATAACAGCTAATGCCCCACAGCTAGTGATAATAGAATACTAAATACATCTATATTGTAACCTAGGACACCTTTGAAAGAAGATAAATAAGTTGTGTATTTGTACCAAATCAGCATGACCTCATGAATACTTTTATAGTTGTGGCTAATATGAATACTTTTATAATTGTGGCTGATACATGTTAATTAGATCCAACTCTTTTTTTCTCCCTCCCTTTTTTGTTTTGATGTTTTGGTTCAAATGTTAGGAGTTTAAAGTAGTCTTGTGTCCTTCAGTGTGTGAGTGTTTTACCAGTAGTCCTGCTGTTCTATTCATATGATGTCATGACATCCATTAATGCTTTCAGGGTGAACCAAGTTAATTTACATTCTGACATTACTAAGCTGGGCTTGGACAGGAGTCAGGAGCTGAGCATATGCATTGGGTTTGTGGGCATGCTTCCATGAGGTTACATCTTCAGTTCAGATGATGAAATGAAAGAGGCATTTTGGAAGCTGTCATTTGCCCCAAAGAGTCAGTACATTTCTCAGGAAGTTAAAAAGTTACTATGTGATCTGATTAAGAAGCAGTACCATCATTACCATTTTCTGGTTTTTGTTTGTACAAGAGATGTTTTTACCTAGTCATGACCAAGAGCAGCTACTTTAAACAGTGTAACTGGCTTCTCTTTTTGAAGAGTGTAAGTAAATTGCTCTTTTTTCTTACATTTTGTCTTCCCAGGAGGTTAGTTCCAGTTCAACTGACAGACAGTGAAGCACCTTTCTCTTACAAATGGAATGGTCTTTAATGGTAGACACCAGAGAGCAATTCTGAAGTGTATCTAAACCAGAGGGCGCTCTTATATTTACCTGCACAGGCCATTAATATTTACAGTGCCAGTAACAGAGGGTAGCATAGTTTGCAAGAGGCATCAGCTATTACTGCTGCTCTCAAAGTGTCCTTGGTGTTCAAGTGTTGAATCTTCAAATTTTTCTGGTAGATCTGCAGTATTAAATATATGTAATATGAGCATGCAAACTGTAAAAATCCATTTGTATGCATCTTAAAAATTCAGGTAAACATTCAAGAGAGGTTTCCCCACTGTATTTTAAATGTGTTCTGAAGTGCTTTGGAAAAGAATTTTTAATTCAACCTTCAGAATACATCTTAGACGGTCTGGGGGCCCTAAGTGGAAGAGAACAGGAGCCTGCTTCCATAAGTGCACTACAGAATTAAAGTAGGTTTTCAGAGACTGTTGTATTTTATAGAGTAATTGTAATGTTATTCTTAGTCTGATACAAATCTGAAATACTATAAATATGCTCCAAGAAACCCTAAATTGAGGTGGCAGCTCCTTTAAGCTCACTTACAGGGAATGCTGGGGTTTCTTTTAAACGACCATTCAGGAGTCAGTTCATTCATTTTGCAAATGCCACCTCTTCTAATAAGGTTCTTAGCTATATCTGTCAAGTCAAATCAACTATTTTGCTTATATGTTTATTTTCCCCTCGTTTGGCTAAATAATTTTAAATTTTTTCAACTTTTTACACTTAGAAGTGCCTGCTATATTCGTCTAAATGTCTTCTTTAAAAGCAGTCTGATCTTGCAACATTTTCTATGGGATTATTTGCTACATCTTCCTAAAGGTTCTTAAAAATGTTGTCATATGCAGTATTAGACAAAAGTAAAAGAGATTATTTTTTAGTAAAAAAGACAACATCCAAAGAGATTTCTGTGAATAAAGTAAAATTCTTTCAATATATTGTTCAGGCTTACCTTCCCTAAAAAATGCTTATTTGAACTCTTCTGTGTTTCTGGTTATCTAATTTTGAATGTTATGATATCAAATGCCACTAAATTCTACTTATATAACCAGTATGTAAGTACAACTGAAATAAGTTACTTTGCATGCTGAAATTAGTGTACAGATAGTTTTTAAAGAGGAAGAATATTTCATTCAACTTTTGTGGGCTATTATTTGTCTGTATCTGTTTTTACATTTTGCTTGTTCGTTGCTTTAATGATTAATCACACTCTGCCTCTTTTTTTCCTTAGCCAACTGCACCTATAATATGTGAGTTCTTGACAATGATGGCAGTGTGTCATACAGCCGTTCCAGAAAGAGAGGGTGATAAAATTATATATCAAGCAGCATCTCCAGGTGAGACTCAAATAATTCTGTGAACAAAAAGTATTCCTTCAACTCAACAAGCAAATTTTATTCAGTTTATAGTTTTTGAAGTATCTTCCAAACTTAAAAAAAAAAACCCAATCCCTCAAAAATATAATTAGTATCAGCTAAAATCTGTTTTGTCAAAAAAGGATTTATACTTTTCTAATTTT
The DNA here is from genome assembly GCA_024500445.1 of Entomyzon cyanotis. Classification (NCBI taxonomy): domain Eukaryota; kingdom Metazoa; phylum Chordata; class Aves; order Passeriformes; family Meliphagidae; genus Entomyzon; species Entomyzon cyanotis. The sequence goes on along the minus strand of JAKEPQ010001009.1, from coordinate 18,931,377 downwards.
CTTTAGAAAATTCATTTGAATGTCCCGTGGATTACGTAAGGGCAAAGAATCAGTAATCATACAGCACTGTTAAGGTGTTTTCAGATTGCTGTGGAATTCTTTCTAAAGAAACTGCTCAGAAGTGAATAAAAATCAAATCAGGAGACAAATTGATGTCCTTGCTTGTGAACCTATTCTATACTTGGTAACCATGATACTGATTTAGAACAGAGACTGTGTAATTGAAGCAGAAATGTTTTTAATATGTTAGAAATTGTAATAAATTCTATTAGAGATTGAGAAAAGACTATAATGTAAAAGGTCTGTTTCAAGCCTCTTGTTCATAGATAATTTTTGAACTCAAGAAATGATGAAGTAAGACAAAATGATTAAAATATGCTCAGCTCTGCTGAGCTAATGAGTTACAAGTTACGATGGGAGAAATTACTTGAAGTGCAGAGGTTCTTCCCTGGCTGCCATAGCTTCTTGGTGGCTGTCTCTCTAAATCTGTCCTTCAACAGCTGAAAGACAAGGGCAGAGGTAGGGCCATAAATAAAGCTAACTAGGCCATGGCAATGTTTTATTGGGCATTGCAAGCAAATTCCATTCTGACATCCTGGGCCACTTGGAGAGAACTGATGACTATTGGAAATGTGGTTGCTGGTTTCCTGAATATAGACATTGAAGTTATCTATTTGCAGGAATGACTTACCACTCTTCTCTTTCAAACCAGAACTTAAACAAAAAGCAATGTCCAGTGCCTACAGAGTAAGCTACTAGCCTAGGTACTGTGAAGAGCTTGCTCTCATTACTGAGCTGAGGCAAGTTTCTTTCAGGGCTTGTTTTCTCTATAAGTAAAGTCATTTTGTCAGTTTTCACAGGAGAAACAAAGAGTTCTTTCCAGCAGCATATCTAATCTTAAAATCTATAAAGGAAAAGGGAAGTCACAAGTAGAAAAGCTTGGATTGTGTTGATTAAATCATGGGGTAAACTAACAGTTTTCTGGTTTTACCTTTGTAAAATAACTATTTAATTTGCTGCAGATGAAGGAGCATTGGTCAGAGCAGCTAGGAATCTTCGTTTTGTATTCACTGGAAGGACACCTGACTCAGTAATCATTGAGTCTGTAAGTACATTGGAGTAACATTATCGTTTACTCTATTTGCTTCTGCTTTAGTTTAAATAATATGAATAACTACATCATGATACTGTCATTTGCATTGACTTGTTGTTTGGTTGGTTTTAGTTCTTTTGCATATGTTGTTTTTATTAATTCTCAGCCTTTCTTAATTCTTTTTATTATTATTTAGTTGGGACAGGAAGAGAGATATGAACTGCTAAATGTCCTGGAATTTACAAGGTAAATTTGTACTTGATGTCTTTTTGTGAAAATACTTAGGAACTTCTCTCATGGATGAAAATTTTTGTACTTTTTCTGTTTTTACAGGCAAAGTATGCAGGTTATGTAGCTTTTATCTGTAATATGTAAACACAAAATAGACAAAACAGTGCACATGACTAAGATTGCATGTCCTGGTTTGTTCTAAAACATTTTCAGAGGCTTTTCCTTTTTTCTGTTGTCTATGTTGTGACTAATATTTTTCACTTTTGCTCAAAGACTGAAAAAATCTTTGATCTCAAAACTTTAAAAAATTCTGTGAAAAATGGTATAGGAAAATATTCAAACTTGTAAATGTATTTCTGAAAGCCCTGGCACCATATGATTTATTAAAAAGTAAGTGTATTTATCTTGACTGATTAAATTTTGCACACTTGTATAATAATGGCTTGTTTAAATACTCTAGACTGAAAGTCATTATCTTCTAAGCAGCACCACAACAGCATTGACCAATTAGGTTTCTTCGAATATGAGTTCATGTATCACATACTTTGTTTCCAGTAAAAATTGTGTTAAAGTTGTTTGAGTTATAAAGGTACCCATAGGAAATACAGATGCAGTTTCAGTTCTTATGTAAAGGTGTTTATATTGTATCTGTGTATGCAGTCTGTGTTCTAAATGTTTGTGTAGGATATTGCTTCCTTTGGCACACGATAAGGAAAGGATTTGCATGTAGAGGAAATTGCTTTTTTTCTTAAAATGATTACTTGTAATTGTGCCTGTGAAAAGTGATTGTTGTTTTCTTTGCTGTCCTATTATATTTTCCTTGAGCTTATCTAAAGCAAAAAACTCAAAAAAATTAAACAATCCAATGCAATATTCGAAAGACAGACTGGAGATGTATAAATTGGGTGAAATCAGAATAGTTGCCTATAGTTAAAGTAATAGCAATAATAATATGAAACCTAATAAAAGATGCAACAGAAAGTAATTTTTATACCTTTGAATGTCTTTTAATGTCTGTTTGCAATTGGTGTTGGCTTTTTATGTCATAGAGGACATGTGTGAATTTTCTGAAATTCATGTCATGGTTTCATTTTTTTTGCAGGCATTTCTTGCATTTTATTTTCTTGAAAGTTAGCATGTATGTAGTGCAAAGAGCATTGATGTTAATTTCACTTCTGTGAAAGTTCGTACTGCATTTCTGGAGTAGCAGTGAAGGATTCCTGCTTTGTTTCTGGTTTCCATTTTCGTCTTGATTTTACGGATTTTTTGTTTAAACTTCAGTGTCAGTCTAAAATTGTAATTTAAACAGTGATACTTTATGGAGATGGGAGATTTGCTTTTAATCTTAACCCTTGGAGGATTAAGGTTTTTTGGTGGATACTGATCACAGAACTTTATTAAGTATTCCGTTTTTATAGCTGGTTTTGTTCTTATTCTGCAATATTTAGCTTTGCTTGGAATTGACTTGTTGGAAGCACTAGAGGTCACCCGTGTTCCACAGCAAGAGAAATTTTGGCTCCAAAATAGCTCCATTTGTATGGGTAGGAGCATGTACCTTCAGAGAAGTAATCTGTCTCAAATAAACCGTTAAGAGTTTGCAGGTGTTCCAAGTTTTTCAGAAAAAATGCAAATTATTTCCTTGCCACTTTCAGGGACAGGCTAGATTAAGACTCTTCTGCAAGTAGAGTGCAACGGTGTCAACATTTGATAGGACAGTTTTCTGAAGAAATGTGTTACAGAAGTAAAATTTGTAGGAATACTTGTTAGACTTGTCACTTCTGGTATTCTCTTTCTTCAGTGATTATACTTGTGTCTGTGAAAAGAGAAGTAGACTTGCACAACACAGTAATTATACTTGGTTCATAGCAAGGAAGTAGTTGTCAATCTAGCTAGCAGGTGAGCATACTGAAAGCATACTGAAAGTATTATACTGATAATGCTTAACCAGACAAATACTACTTCCAAAATGTGGTGCTAATCTCTGTGGAGCAAATAATGTCTTAATGATCTGTACTGAGTTTACGTTGCCTCCAGTAGGTAGTCTGTTCGGATGCCACAACTGCTGTGGTACCTTTAATTCTAGGAAGTGCAGAGTTGTTCAGATCTGCTGCTGTTCAGGGCTCCCTGTACTGTTAGAGAAGGAACTGCACAGTGTTGTGTCTGTTCTTGTATTCTGTCACCTGGTGCCGTAACAAATAGAAAAACTGCAGCTGTCTCCTGGCAGCCCAAACCAGCTCCTAGGGTATGTGTCTGCAAGGCAGGGTAAAGCAAGGCACTGTGTCAGAGATCCAGAAGCACAGAACGTCTTATGTTTGGTATCATCCCTGTGCCAAGTACATGCACTATCTTTTCACCTGGCCCATTGGTGAAAGTGAATAAGATTCTAAGTGTGTGATTCCTTGTGTCATTAAGTGTAAGTGATGTCCACTATCAGTGCACAACTTGTGTGTTAGTCCTTGCATCAACATGTCATTGCTAGCAATGCTACTGAATGAGGTTTTGATTTGTTTTCCTGGAGTAATGAATTGCATTTTTAGCACCGGAATTACTTTCACTGGCAAGTATTGAGTACATATGTAGTAATAATATCTCAATATCTGGAATACGTACTATCTATTGATTTAATGACTGATTTTCATCTGTATCCCTGGGACATATCTCCCTAGCCTGGCAAAAACCATCTGTGATAATTACAGTTTAAAGCTTCTTGTCTGAATTCCTATATTTTTGATTTAGAATGCCAATATATTCACCTGTAATTCATACCTTGGCTAGTCTCTCCTGTGTGATCAGTTTCAAGAGTAATCCGTGTTCTCTTAGCTGTTGTACTGGTCAGACAGAAGGCATCCCTAGAGCACTTGAGGCCCTACCTCCTCTCTGTCATTCAGAGAGGTCCAGAATACACTGATCCCTGTTTTGTGACTGAAGACCTGATACTTCTAAAAGTAAAAAAAGAATGAGTGGTTAACAGAGGAGGTACCAAAACCACTGTAGTGATGTTTGTTTTCTGTGGTTATTTCATCTTAAATTAAGTCAGATTTTAGAGTAACTGGACCTGTCGAGAGCTGCTTCTGAAAGTGGCAAATCTTATGACTGAGGGAAGTATTTCTGTCCCTTCTGTCTACTTATAATCCCATGGTAACTCCATGGGAATAACCAGCTAGTCTGCCTCTTGGTCACAGCCCAAAGGGTTACCCAGCCCGCAGGTGTATAGAGATCGCAGCAGTGGGTTTGCAGGATTCCATAGCACACAAGGACACCAAGGCTTTATTTTCTACTTTCTTTTTTTCTTAGTACAGAGTATTACAAATTACTGTTAGTAAAGGAATGTATACAAAAACACCCTGAGAACAATTTGCATGGGCTGGCTCTTGGAGGGGCTATGTGCTGGGTACGAGTAAGTCAGTGCAGGACACCACCACATGCAGCAGTCAGTAGATGCTGCTAATGTCTGTATTCCACTTGGGGCAGCCAGGAGATGATGGTGTGTTCTTTTCTCTCAGACCAATTTTTATTTTTCCAGATTTTTGCCAATTCCTACTTTCTCAGAGTATTTTCTCCCTTTTCCAGAAAAAAGAAGTTGTAGCTACATTTTTTTGTTTTGTGCACATTGATCAGGTATATCAGGATGCCTCCAATTTCTAGGCTGGCAGCCATTTTCTCTGTCGTTATTTCAGCAAACATCTTCTGGTCAGTATTTTTCTCCTTATGGCCAGGTCATCTTTATGGCTGCTCCCATCAGTTCTGTGGCGAAGAAGCAGAACCAAACAATGGTCTCGCACTGACAGTTATTTGTAGTAGTGCAATTTTGTGGTTTACTGTAGTTCACCAGGAAAGGAAATAAACTTGTCACTGCAATGAAGAGGCTTATAAAAAGTTAGAGGTCCTAGACAGTAATTCTTGGTCATTAGTTTTATTGCAGTTTTACTAAGAAAGTGTATGTCAGTCAAGATTCAATATCTGTCTGTATAGCTAAACTTTCAGAATGCAGCAGGAAAACATTGGTTATTTTTTGATACATGTTATGTAGAATAATATGCAGCTGTATGCAGGACTTCAAGGTTACAATCTTCTGGTATTGCAAGGCAAGTACAAAACTGCTGAGCTTTTACCTGTGAAGGGCACGTATATCAATTTATTGTTTTTACACAACCTAAACTACCGTAATCCCTCCACAATTTCTGAACTGAATATTCAGGCAAGTGTAATGAGTTTAAGTAGCGGTAGGCTAGATAGTCTTGGCAGGAATTAATGTGGATCTGAGACTTGCTTTTATTTTAGGTAGTTTAACTCTAGTTTAGATGATCATAATTTCTCCCGTGTTGTTTAAGTAGATCCCCAGCTGAACACTGTCTAAAGTTTTTTGGAATTCTGCTTATCTGAGGTGTTTTGGATTAGAGGTGAAATGGAAAAGGAGTTGCAGTAGCTAATGCCTTTATATGCTCTTCTGTGCTATATTCACAGTAATAATGTCATTTAATATTGCTGTTCAGAAATTTTTACTTGAAGCAAAGGGCACACACAGGTGGAATTGGAAAATATTTTCCTGAACATACTATTCAGCCCGTTACTTCACCAGTAATTATAAAATTCTTTCCTTCACCTATGTCCACATTCCTTTTACAGGATGTTTTCCATGGCAGTCTGAACTTCAGGAACCATTCATACAATAATGCTCTTTGATGATGTATAAATGGGATCCAGTTCCAACAGGAACCAAAATTGTTAAAGGATCATTTATTTCCATCTCGGTTTTACTGTGAACTGCTGTATGAGAAAAGTTTTGTTCTCTGAATAGTTTCTGTAGATTTATTTATAAAGTTGAAATTTGAAAGACTTATGATATAAATACACATCTTGACAGGACATGATCTTGCACCTAAAGAATGCTTGTTGGCAAACCCAAAGGGAAGAAGACAGAAAGCAGACCGTGACAGTCTTCTCCATGCGTTCCTCCAATTTCTACCTCTGTTATGAGGACAAAAAGAAAAAATACTTGGATTTTGTTGGCAGCTGAGGGCCAGAGAGTAGCTGAAATTAGTCCAGCCCCTTTCTAATTCTTAGCATACTGAAAACTTTGTGTGATAAATGAAACTCTGGATGACAGTAATAGGATTGCAACACAGTACAGTGTATGAGAGACTCTAGCTGGCTGGCAAAGAAGAAAAAACTGAAACAGATACACTGCCTCTTCATGATATTGGTCACAAGTGCTTTGTACTTTAAGAAGCCTTTTTGTCACCTGTAGACAGTATTCAGTTGAAGGTGAACATTCTCAAAATCATTTTGATGGGAAAAAGGCCTACAGAATAGATAGCACTGACTTCTTATTCTGTGTGTAATATAAGATATATATTGATGTTATTAGGTAAAATATTAGTAAATATTTTACCTAATATTTTTATTAGGTAAACCTTATTTTTATGAACCACCTTATATAGAGCATTTATTTCTCTTTCAGCACTAGGAAGAGAATGTCAGTGATAGTTCGCACACCATCAGGAAAGTTAAGACTCTACTGCAAAGGAGCTGTGAGTTTTATTCTGATTTCACTGTAACAAAGAATACATGCTACCAGTACAAATATGAAAGCAAAACGTTGTTATAACTGCAGTCAAAACATTGGAAATGTGGGGGAAGGAATGTTGATGTGCCTCTTTCACTTTATTTTGTTTTGCCATGTAGCTGTTCAGTGTAATGTCTTTTTTCACTTACTGCCTATGAAGGTATGACAGACCTGTTCATCCTATCCTTTGTACTGGACTAATTTGTGCTGGACTAAGCATAAGGATTTATGTTTCATATTAATTGCTACCTCCTGTACTCTAAGAAATTGGATGAACATATAGATGAATGTATTAATTACTTGCTGGAGTAGCTGAGCATGGGTCACTAGGTAGATATAGTGATCTAGCATAACTGACTAGATGGGAATTTTAACCTGTTATTGATATTACACAGAAGTAAATTTTCCCAAAACCAGAACCTGTGGAAAGGTGTTGTTATCGTAATGCATATGGGAATGGCAGAGTTGCTCGTTAGTTCTCAGTCTGTATGTAAAGTTTGAGGGGTAAGGAGATGGAATTCGGTTCCAGAATGGTTTAAGAAAAAGTAAGTTGGTTGAATATAAATGCCCATTTTGTATCATCTCAAGTGAAGAAAAGCTGGCTACAAAAAACTGAGAATGGCAGTTATGAAGCACTACATTGTGGGATTAATATTAAAAGAGGAAGACAGCATTTTGGCATTTTTCAAAATAAGGGGAAATGACATACAAAAATGTAGAAGAGAAAAACAGCCTTCTAGCAGAATTTGTAAACTTTGAAAATCTGAAGATTAGAATGTACTTTCTTCTGAAATAAGATTATGTCTATTAATTTTTGATGCCTAAATAATACAGTTCTATTTTTCTGCCATTTTCCTACATGATTTATATTGTCTACAAAAAAAAAAATTTCTATTGAAGTACTTTGAGCTAATTTTATTTGTTTTGTAGGATACTGTAATTTATGACCGTCTTGCTGAAAGTTCAAAATACAAAGAGATCACCTTAAAACATTTAGAGCAGTTTGCTACAGAAGGTGGGTGATACCATTCAGTATAAAAACAAATATGAAATTCAGTTACTGCTCTGTTTTTCAAATTTTTAAGTTTCCAGTTTTCAATTTTATGTTGCTATAGTGTTTTACTCATATTAAGGTTGAAAATTATGTTTTAGCAATGTCTCCTTAAGAAAAGTCTTCCTCTTCTTGAGAAGTTTCAGTAACAACTTCATGCTTAAAAAACCCCAGTAAACAACCCAACACACCCACAGAGAACACACTGGAGTCTTTTAACCAAAACATATTTTTCCAGAGAACAAACACATTGCACATTGTTTCTGTGAAGATCTCATTTCCCATGGTTGCTTTCATGTCCCACACACAGTGAATGCTGTAGGGATGGCACAGAGGAAGAAGTAGCCAAAGTGAGGATGGTTGGAAATTATTAGCAGAGTGCTTTTAAGGTGGCTTTAATCTGTATTGTTTCTGTCACAAGTCCCTATAAGAGCAACTACCAGCATCCATATGGTGTGTTTTGGTGTCTGCAGTTTTATTAATCACTTTTACAAAACAGTTGCCAAAGATGGGGAACCTCTTTGTTAGGGTTTGTAAAGTAGGAATAGTGAGTAAAATTTAAAAGACAATGAAATGCAGATGATTGATAAAAGCAGCCAGTTAGTTACTTAATTATAGTAGATTTCACAGTACAGATGTGAGCAGAAAAGCAGACTGTAGAAAGGTTCCTGCACAGTTCCTAGGTCTTCTATGCCATACCCCCTTAGTATCTCAGTAAAGCATTACAGTGTTGTGCTGTGCCGTATCATACTGTTTAAATTTATCAGTGAATTGATAGAGAGTAGTTGGAAGCAGAATTCTAAGAGCTATGGGAATCTGAACTGCACAGTTTTTACCTTTTCATTTTTCTATTGCACTGCTACTAGAATATTAAGATTATCTTTAATGTATCTTAAAGAAATAAACTTACACTGGAAAGCAAACTTTATCAAAATATTTTCCTTTTAAAAAACAATCCTTACATTTTGTTAACTGATCTCTGGCCTAATATTCTTGTTATCATGAAAGGTCGTTTTTCTGTCATACATAAGACTTCTCTAGTTTTTGTCTTTTCATTTATTATGGAATTTAGAGTTTTGACCAGTGTATTAAGCAGCTTCAGTGTCTTGGTTCTATCAGTGCCAGAGAAGTAAGTCGCAGATCTGTGTCTTTTCTTAGTTTTTCATATCAAGATCTCTGCAGGAAACATTTGGTTAGTCTTAAAGAATCTTAAAGTAATAAAATTTGAATAAATTATACAATAAAGTTGCAAGCAGAAGTAAAACCAAACAAATTTGACTGATGATACAGCCCACAGCCTCAGATACATACTGGGGTTCTAGAGAGGCTTAACCAGAATGAGTCAAGAAAAAGTTTCTTAGGTGTGAAGTTAGTTTGGGTCATGAGGCAATATATTTGGTTACCAAAAAGACAAAATTAGATCACTATCTGTTGTCCTTTGTTAATTGATGTGAAAATTTCAATCCAGTTCTTAATTACTGTTGTCATTAAATCAGTGGTACAACTCCTCAGCAGTCAGATTGCACTAAATGAATCAACATAAAAAGTGAAAAATTCCACCTGTGTTTAGAACCACTGTACATATATTAGTATTAAAAAGTTTGTTCAGGTACTTTTTGTATCCTTCTTTTCAACAGATGAAAAGATCTACTGTTCATAAGAGTGAATTTCTAACCTTTTAAAAAGCATAAAATTCAGTCTTAAAAAAAATTACATATGACTGGAATCGATTAAAAAATTGGTATTTATTTTTGCTTCAGATTTAAATTGCAGCCAATGGCATTGCAAAGTTTCTCATGAGTATCCTTTCATGTGGCAGGACAGTATGTCCTTGGCATTTGCTGCATGCTCTTGGTGTGTTGTTCAAAAATGAAGTGGTTAGCATGGCTGGCATTTATATGTAAGCATTCATTAAGCTTGAGTGTTAATGCTTGCCTGGATAAATAAAAAAATTGTGTGTAATTTTCCTGTGTCATTCCAGTCTGTTAAGAAGCAGGCTTAATGATATTTTGTTTTCCAATTTTTATTTGGAAGATTCTTTTACAGCACAATGAAAAGAATCATATTAAAAATAGAAAAAATAATTAGGTACTGATTTAAAAAGAGAAAGCAAATAGCTTGAAAAAATTATTTTCTGGCGTTCCCTGCACTTGGATTTATTTTCTTCATTTTATTGTCTGCAGAAAATATGTTGAAAGCATTGTGAAATAGTATCACTGTTAGTCAGACATAGATTCCTTTCCTCTCCTTCACCTGTATTCAGAATTGTGAGAATGCTAGGATTACACATGGTTTTCATCCTGAAGATACTAAATTACTCTTACATCTAAGACACAAGTATTATTTCATGTCCAACCTCTTATAATTTCCAAACTGCTGCCGATGCTAAGCTCTGTGCTCCATCAACCTGTGAACAAATAAAGGTAACAAATAAAGGCAACATTTAGCCATCCCTGGTTATGGTGCTGTTCATCTCCCAGAGCAGACTGGGCAAGTGACCAAAGGGTAGCTGCATAAGTCCTGCCTGCCCCCCTTCAAAATCCACCAGCCTGTGAACTGTGGCTAATTTATAAAGAGTTATGCCAACCTCATTCTCGAGAAATCTGGTAACATCTGAAAATGAACTGTTAGAAAATTCACACCTAGCTACTTAAATTGAATGTAAATGTGTGCTGTCAAAAATAGGTATTTCTTAAAATCATGCAGTTTCAAATTCTTGCTGTAGTGCTTAATTCAGATTTCTGCTGAACGAAAAGATCTGTTAATAATAACAACCAGCTCAAAGGTTTTTAAGTAAAATCACCAAATGGTATATAATGATTTTACTTTAAGAATTTGGAAAGCTGAAACAATCTTTGAGATGGAAAAATTAAATGAGGGGATTCAAAGTTGTCTTCTAGATGATAAATTTCAAACTAAAATATCCTAAGAATATTGAGGAGGGGTGAAAAGGGCAGTGGTAACCTTATGCTGATATATTTTAACTTTACTTCTTTCCAGCACAGCAACATTTAAGTTAATAAAATTTTTTCTCAGAAATAAAATTCAGTTTTACAGTTTTAATGTTTCGGTGTGCACTTGTTCAGCAAGTGTTGGGATTGCTTCATGTCTTGTTTACAGTTTAAACTAAGTCAAATCTTACATAAAAGTTGATAATTTTTCCCCCTGAAGTATATCACGTGTATTACATTGAGCTTCTTCAAAACTGTTACTCTGCTGAATAAATTTCTATTTATTGCACATTTTTACTTCATGTATATTTAAAAAGTTCTACAAAATGTGCAGCAGTAAGTTGAAAATCAGGCATAAGCATACATAGAATACAGAATAAATTCAGCTTTCAAAAGTTATTTCATATAACTTATACATATCAGGGAAGGGACTAACAAATACTGAATCATTATCTCCTTTCTTTTTAGGCTTAAGAACGCTGTGTTTTGCTGTGGCCGAGATTTCAGAAAGTGATTATCAAGAGTGGTTAGATGTCTATCACCGTGCTTCTACAGCTATACAAAACAGAGTACTCAAACTTGAGGAGAGCTATGAACTAATTGAAAAAGTATGTGTAGTTTGATTTAGCTTTCTGGGGTTCGGGTTGGTAGGTGGGGAGGATGGGGGTGGGCAGAGGGATGAGTAGAAGAGTGGGTTCTTAATTATTGTCTTTTTTTTTCTATACCATGAAAAGGGAATCACTACTGAGGAATACTGGTTAGACAGAAAAAAATAATCTAGCAATATACTGACAGTTGTGTCATTTAGTCCTGCAGTTTAGATAATCAAAATGAAGGAAAAGTTAATCTGACAAAGTTTTTGCTGCAAGTAACTACTTTGCTAGAAAGTGTCAGTTATGGGTGGAACTAATGAAAAGGTTTTTTTCAGAGCTCTTCCTGTGTGTAAAAAAATAAGTTATAACAGATAAACAACATCTGTAACTTTTTAATGCTATGACAGCCCTGCTACCTTTACAAATTTTTGTATTGGCTACACAAGTACTTCCTCAGGATGTAGTTTGCAGGCCATGCTGCTCCCAGGATTGCACACTGTTAGATTCAGAATGGGGCCTTTACATTTAGCTAGTTTTAAAGGTATAGAAATAGGAAGTATAAAAATGGCTGTACTCAAAAAACTGTGTCAGTTTGTTCTACACAGTTAAAATCAAACATAAAGTACTAAGATAAAGTACAGAAGTTAAAATCAAACATAAAGTACTAAGATTAAGATGAATTGACAGGTGTTTTGGATTTTTTTCTACAAAATGAGGAGAAATCATTAAAAGAGAGAAGGCATGGTGATAGCACTTCCGAAGTCTTTAAATCAGAGAGGTGCCCCTCAGGAAAAGTTAACTGTTGTTGAACAAGCTACTGAGCTTGTGAATAATTGGTTGAAGTTTGAGTGGTCACACTGTGCAGTTTTGTCAAGCTGTGCAGCTATCTAAGTTCAAGCTCATAGGAGTAAACTGGAAGTTCTTTATTTGTTGATATCAAATCTGATTAAGGAGTTTAGAGCATTAGTCTTGTCATAAATGCTGGAGTTAAATAAAATAAACAGAAGATTGAAATTGAATTTAAACTGAAAAAACCTATATATATGAAATACTTTATGTTCACAGAATCTTCAGCTGCTTGGAGCAACAGCAATTGAAGATAAACTACAAGACAAAGTGCCTGAAACCATAGAGACACTCATGAAAGCAGACATAAAAATTTGGATACTTACTGGGGACAAACAAGAGACTGCCATTAACATTGGTATTACATTTGCATTTATTTCATGGCTTTTTTACAGGTTTAGAAATAATAGCAATTGATGGAGTAAAATTGCTTCCAGAATGGAAAGTTGTCTTGTAAAAAAATAATAGTATTATATGTCACTCCAGAATTTGAATGTGATCTTACTTTTAGTCACTGGTAGAGGAAGGGTAAGGAATGGTGGATTCTGCCTCTGTTAAAATACTAAAAGCAAGAAATTTTTATTAGAGAGGAGGCAAAAAAATAGGCAGCTCTACTTTTTTATAGCATATGGAATGAATTAAAAAGAATAGATTGGCTTTTGACAATGAGAGGGAATAATATTAAGAGAATATATGTATTCTTAATTTCTCTTCTATTCTTCCTTCTTTCCAAGAAAGGTGAACTAAAGTACTATAACCTTTTAACAAAGGTTTATTTTTATTCTTTCCTTCTATTATGAAGGATGGGGAAAAAAGACTAATTTCAACAATGATAAATCAGTATTCTTAAATAGTTATGCATGAAAGCTGCTTTTAAGATTTAATATTTTTGCATGTGACAATATCAGCACTTTTGCTGTAGACTAGATACATGCCCAAAATAAAGCCTTACTTTAGTCATATGGATCCTTTTTGTTGGCTGTTATTATCTCCAATCTTAAAGAACTTTCCATATGCACATGATACAGTTGATCTAAGGTTTCCAGTACTTTCAGGTTTGAGTCAATACACATAATACTAATATTTCCACTTTATTAAGAATGGTGATAGATATTTTTGTCTAGGCAGCCTACATCATTAGCACACAACATGCATCCTGTTTAATTCATCAAAGAAAAAAAGGATGGGAACATATATATATGCAAGTTTTATATGAAATGCAAGTTGCATTTTAAAAATTTGCAAGGCTCAGGGAGATCTGTTTGTTGTTTTCTATAACTCTGTTGAAAGCACCTCTGATTAAGGCAGAAAGTTGCAAGTTGCAGCAAGAGAAATTCTAACTGTTCTGGCTTAGTACCTGTATGTACTTCTATACATGCAGCGGATTTTTTTATCATTTATTTCAGCTAGGGAAATCTTATTTTTAATTCTGTCAGTAGTTGTAATACAGGAAAAAAGAAGCCTTTTTATATTATGATGGATTTTGTGGAACAGATTTTTGAAAACAAAATCTTTTCTAACAGGTCACTCTTGTAAACTTTTGAGAAAGAATATGGGACTAATTGTTATAAATGAAGGCTCTCTTGACGTAAGTAAAATCTTCAAAGTTCTCAGTTAATGAAACATTTTTTCGTTGCTTAAAATATCCAGACATCATGGTGGAGGTGGTGTAAAAAAATAAGATGGAGCATCTATTTATCTGGACAAATGTAGAAAATTCTGCCAAAACCATGGGTTGGGAGGATGTTGTTTATGTTTGTTTTGGGGGATTACTTTCCTAATTTTAGTATTCCATGCTTGGAAGACTGTATGGTCTTTGTGACAAAATGTTTCTGAATAACTGGAAAACAGTCTTCACCTTCTGAAATCACAGTGTAGCTACTACACAAAGGAACTTTGCAACTATGAGCAAACAAATTCCATGTAGTAGATTTCATCCATGTGGGCTCAAAGCCAAGAGCTTCACATTAAATGAGCATTACAAATAAACCACTTCTAGTGTGATGATTCAAAAGTCCAACAAATATCAAACAATATCTCTTTATAGTAAATTTATATAAATATATTTTAAGAGTAAAAGGTGGTACCTGAAATGATAACTGCACTGTACTCCCTAATTCAAACTGGAGTGTCTAGGTTCCATATAGATTGAGAGAGCCTTTCCTTATATGCCCAAAGTGCAGAGTACATGGAGATGCAATTATCTTATGGCAGCTGAATTTGTATATGCAAACTGGTCACTTGCAAATCTGGTTTTGGTGATACCATATATAATGGGTTTTTTTCAGCAGCAGGTGAATGTAGTCTGAGAAGCAGCTCACAAAAAAGAGTAAACTAGCTCTGTGCGGGTATTTTAACAAGAGACTATTTATAAAGTTTTCTGCCTCGTTTGATCATGCATTTTACTGTTTGATGAATGTATATCTTGTGTCCTACCCTTTGCTTGCTAGTGTGTTGGAATGACGTGTCAGCCTCTGTTTTTCTAGTGTGACTGGTTGAATCAAAAATTACCTTGAAAGTTCTGATGGAGGAGTGGATCAGGTCTCAGGAAGTGGAGGGAGGGGTGGACTGCTGTGATTGCAGAACACTAAGTCAGTGCAGCTGCAAAGGTGGATCAATTTCTCTTTCCTTTCTGCATACCAGTTAACAGTTGGCAAGAGACTGTAATACTTAGTTGGAATATTTTCTGTTAAGGAATTCGCATAGAATGAAACTTTGGCTTTTGAGTAGCATAGGTGCACCTCTTGTGCTAGTACTCTGTGCACCCATGAGGGCTGCTGGACAGCCCAGTTTCCTCAATGCAGGAGGAGCTGAGCAGCTATGAAACCTTGAAGAAAATAATCCCAGTGTAGCAACACTTTTGTATTTGGCATCTTTGAGTTGCTCTGTGACAGTCCTTTCCTCTTTGTCTCCGTAAAGTGTAGCCTTTTGTCTATATAAAGATGTTGATAGGTTCATTGGAGTTAGGGAGGTTGGCTTTTCTCAGTCTTCATACTCTTCTGAAAAACACTGAAATATTGCACTGAGAACAGTGGCAGTAAGTGGATGCTTCTTCCCTTTGCTGTTAAAGTAATAGTACATGTCCATTGCATACCAGTGGCTTCTCCTAAAACGTAGCTCACTCAAATCTAATCCCTTTATGGACAGGCAGAGTCCCCTGTCTCTAAAACATGTAAAAAGAGACTTAACAAAACAAATACCTCATCAGTTTGGTCATTGTTATGACTTAAACATGCAAGACAGAGGAAGTTAGAATAAAAAAATATTTGTCCAGACTGTATCCCAGCTCTGTGAACTGAGCTTACAAAGATGATGCTAAAATAAAAGATCTTCTTTTTATATGAACAAATATCCTTTATTTATGAAACTAAAAGAAAAATACCTTAATCCCACCCACCTCCCCACTCCCCAATAGGCATTAGCTGGTATAGAACTTAAAGCATTTAGGTATCTCAGCTTTCCACAACATTATTTGTTTTGAGGCTCTATTCCCATGAACATCTGCTTAGCTTCACAAACAAAATGTAGCTTTTGTTAGTCAGTTCTTATAGTTGTATAAAAGAGCACTGGATTTTATTTGCCTTCATGTTAACCTAATGGATTGCTAAATTTCACTATAGTACTGTTAATCATAGACAGAAGTCATAGCCTTATTTATTTTAATTATGAATTTAAACTTGAACTAGAAAATAGTTTGATTACTATTCAGTTTCATTGAAAAAATATTTCGTGGCAATGGTGTCAAGTGAATAAGGGACATTTTTATGCTGCTTTTAATTTGAGGATTGCGATTTCAGCATAGGAAGTGTGCCCACAAAGGAATATTAAATATGACAGTTTTACGACTGGGGCTTTGTTTTGCCTTGGAATAGGGTTTTTTTGGTTCTAATATGGAGCATGCTTGGAGCTACCTGATGGCATGTCTGCTTGTGATAAAAAATTAAGGTCAGTTTAAACAGAAGAGTTCACCACTAAACAGTATTCCCAAGTGCCAAGCATTCCACAAGCATCTCCTTCATGACACTCCATGACAGAGCTGTACTGTAGCTAACTAAATGTCAGTGGCCTTCCCAAAGCAGGCTGCTGCACAAATACAGATGATTGTATTGTCTGCTGAAACTAAGCTGAAGTTCTCAGTACTGGATCACAAAATAGTGACTTGTTTAGGTGTGATTCAAGCTATCATTAGCAATTGAAAAATACAAAATCTGTTCCTTTTTATAGCATGTACTTGATGTTATAATTGTTAAATTATGGTAAAATATGAATTTAATGTGATAGAATTACCAGTTATAATACCTGTACTTATATTATGAATTATATGTATTTCCTTTTTTCTAAAAGGAAATTTTCTAAAATTTAGAAAAAATTTGTATAATAGCGAATTCTTGTGTCTCCATATATGTGAATTGTCTTTTGCATTATTAAATAAATTTTCTGTATACCTATGTCTTTTGGCAAATATTTATGCAACTATTGTTGCCGTTGAAATACCATTAAAAGCTCCATCATAACTTTTTTTTTTTTGCAGAATGCAAGAGCAAATCCTACACATTTCTACTGTGTTTCTAATTGTGCAACTATTGCAAATGCTCTTTTTCTTTATAATATTTGATGGCAGAATCAAAAGGCAATTTCCTCAAAAACCAAAATTCCAGTGCTTCTGATCATACTGAAAAATTTGGATTTAAGAATATTAAGAATTAAAAATAATGGACACCTTTTTTTGTGTGACAGGGAACAAGAGAGACACTTAGCCATCACTGCAGTACTCTTGGTGATGCTTTAAGGAAGGAAAATGATTTTGCTCTCATCATTGATGGTAAATCTCTGAAGTATGCTTTGACATTTGGAGTAAGACAGTATTTCCTGGATTTAGCTTTGTCATGTAAAGCTGTTATTTGTTGCAGGTAAGGTTTGCGTTATTCTTTCTCTATGCTATTTTTATTGACATACAAAAATTAAGAAATTGAAGTTCTGAAATAAAGTCATTCAAGTGAAATATCACTGTAGAGCAGTGTGCAACAGAGTGTACCTGTCAAAGTCACTCAGATTGCATATCTCCAGAAAAATAATTTGTAATCCATTGAGAGTAGTCTCAACAAGGTTGAGACACTAATCTTGACCTTGAGTTGATATTCTAGTTAACTGCAGTTTTTTGCACATCTGGATTCTTTTGTAGCTCTTTCTCCACAGGCTACTTTTCTGTAAACTGTGTATTACACTGTGTAAGAAGCATATGAAAATGTTAAAGGTACTACTCGGGCTGCTTTTAATACCTGAAGCTGATGGAAACCCCTTTTTTAATCATTATTATATCTGGTTATTATGGGGTTTCTTTATGCAGTGAACCCTTTCATCTTTTTCTGTAAATATCAACTATTACAGCCATCAGCTTCCATTGTTCCATTAAAATAAATCAGATTCATCTGAAAAATCTTTTCAAAATTGGAACTTTTTCTGCCTTGCGAAAGGACACAGAAAAGGAAGTAACATTACAGTGTCCAAATAATCACTGGTTTGTAGTCTTTCCATCGTTTATGAAAAGCAATGTCATGCCTCCAATGGATTTTTAAATAAATGTTTCTGTGATTAAGCTTTGTAGCCATGCCTCCACCTGAAACAGTTTGAATTTCAAACTAAGGTTTTACTGTCTTTTTAACTGAGATCCTACACTGATACACAGTTTTATACTGTGTATAAACATTTCCTAATGGCATTAGTCTTTCTGACAGGTAAGTTGGAGTTTTGTGCTTGTTCCGCTAGGTTGGGTATTGCTCAGTACAGTAACAAGAAGGAGATGCATGTAGAACTGATCTTTTAAATCTGTGTTTATTTTTCTTCTCTTTCCTTGACTACAAAATATGTTTTATGCCATTTGAAGAGATAATTTTGCTGTTTCTGTTGACCTGTGGAACCATTGCTGTGTATTCTGAACATAAAGCTGTCTTTTAGTGTTTGCATTTTTGTGATGAAACAACAAAGTGCAAAATTAAAGTTTCTGTTCTAGTAGAATTCTTTCTGCCATTTCTTCATTTTACACTTCCATAATATACTTGGGTCAATTGGTTTCAATGCATATCCAATATATATCTGACATATTTTGTGGTTGTTTAAAAATTGGCTACAGGTTTAAAACAAAAATACTTGCTCATAACACTGACTGTTTTAATATGCACATTTTTAATATCCCATGCTTCCCAAAAGTCAAAATTATGCCAAAATATTTACTTCTGTTAAATGCTTCATCTTTAGCAACAAAAGCTTCATTTCTTTGTTTGTGAGCTTGAAAATAAAAAGTTTAAAATGGTAATTTTTAAATGAGGTAAATTACTTTTAAAAAGTTTATATAATCCTGACTAAACAAAAATGTAAGCCTTTTTTTCATCCATATAAAGGCAGTAAACATCTTAAGCTCTCCTTTGTTCTAAAAGTACAAACTACATCGCTTTCTTTTAAGTTTTCAGACTGCATTCACTTGTTCAGAAGAGTTTACCAATGGATTCTTCCTAAGACTAGCTGTCCTAACACAGATGAAGCTGACAAATATTCAGTAGACATTTCTTAAAAAAAATCTGTGTATGTTATTAATTCCAAGCAGATGTTTGGCTTAAAGACTTTGGCAAACTGAGTTCCAACTCTATATTGGTTTCAGAGTAATATATGCAGGAAGAATGTTAAATGGGTTATTCTGGAATAAAAATGTGCAGCTAAGAGTGAGCAAAATGAACAAAAAATATTTTTTACTGGTTTCACCATGAACTTGGGGCAATGAGAGTGCCATCTTCCAGCTGCCCCTATAACATTGTCTGAAAAGGAATTAAGGCGCTGTTCCTGGGAAGTTAAAAAGATGAAAAAGAAGTACTCAGGTCAAGAATCTTCTGTAGAAGCTGGTTATAGCAAGTCTTGGTACAATTCTCAACAGCAGAGTTCAAATAAAATATGTACCAAAAGATCATAGAAAGATTTTTTCATATACCTGGACCCCAGAATTTTTCAGAAGGGCTGTTGCCCAGAGACTTTCATCCCAAGTTTTCCACAAGGCTGTACTCGTCCCAAGTAGCTTTTTCAGAAGTGTGATAGCATGTGTTCTGCTGGCCACTGAATAATGTGATTATATAGCTACCTTCCATCTGAAGGCTGTATTATTTTTCATTCCTTTTTTTAAAATAAATTTTAAAAGTTCTCTCTAACACACTTGATAAGTTGACTTCCTCAGCATAGAATCCTCTTGCAGCTTTTAACTAGTCCAAGGTTCAGAAATTTTGTATATTTTAATTAGTAAGAATTCTGATTGTTTCTATAATTTACTTGTTTAGACAAAAGTTAATTTTTTGTGAATGTTATATGAATAAATGGTATCAGGACATAAAGAACATGTCTAGAAAACTTTGGTTTTCTCGTACAGTTTTCAGCTGTGTTTCAGTATAATCATGAACAATCTTAGCCAACTTACAAGTAACCTTTATTTTAGTGGGAAGAGGCTTTCCTTTCATTGGAAATTATGTTGGTTTGGTGAAATTTGCTTTGCTAAAGGACATATTCATCAAAATTTTTCAGACTGTTTCTATTTTAACCTTATTAGTTAGCTTTTCACAAATATTTGTAACTTGGATTTGTTAGTAAAAGGAATGGATAATAGCAGTGTGATGTTAGAGATTTGGGGGTTTTATGAACTTTTTTTCCACTCTGCTGCTTTTACTTTTTCAGTGAACACAGTGAAATTAGTCACAAGCCTCAGCTGTCATTCCAAGAAAAAATTTGGTTTCTAGTTTTAAAGTTTATAGCTTGTCTGTCATGTGATTTGTTATTCTATCTCTGGTTGTTTTGGTTTCTAAAGTTATTTTCTAGTTGCATTCTTATTCAGACAGAATGGAAGGTAGCTGCTTTGACCACGAGCTTCAGCAATCATGTAATTTCTTGTTGGTTGTGCTTGTTGTAGGTATGGTACAGTTTGCAGATAGCTGGGCAAAGTGATGGCCGAGCTTAGTCATTGGTATCTTAGTGTTCTTAATGAAGAGAACATAATTGATGCTTCAGAGTTCTTTAACCATAAAAACTTAGCATTGAGTGTTAAGAATTTAGTATCTCTTTTATGTTTATTTTAAAAGGGATGGCAGTTTCGGTCTGTTTCTGGGGGTTTTTTAAGGGGGGACAGGAAGAAGTGCAATGAGGAAATTTATGCGACCAGTGGGAAAAGAAAATTTTTCCTCTCAAATCAAGGATCAAAAGTTTGGTCCAAATTGAGAGCAATGCATTGTAACCTGTAGTGTCAGCCTATCCAGCATCAAGACAGGCCATTCATTCAGACTTAGCTTAATGCCAGAGATCACTGTGCAGGCAGGAACATTTTACTATGCCACGTACTGAAAAATAGTTTGACTCATCTATTTAGTCAAAGGAAAATTTGGTTTCCTTTGTAGGTGACTTGTTTTTACTATTACCCTCATTAACACTGGTTTTGTGATCTTAAAAATCAATTAACATAAATAGGGCAGTATTTTTTGCCACAGTCACTTACTGGATTTGATAGAATTCTTTGAATTCTTTAAACTAGAGAAAAACCTTGCCCATCTGGAATCTCATTACTAATATAACAGTATAATTTTCTCAAGTATCATGAGGCCTTCACGTACTTATGAGAATGTTCCCTTTGGGAACCTCAGTTTGCAGGGGCAACGCCAGCATTACAGAGATGCCACAGTACAGCAGAAATTTTGGTGCCTGGTGGTCTGGTTCTTTTTGTTGCTGAGCTTGTGAGAGCCTTACAGCAGTCTTGGTTTAGTTGAGAACTGTAATCACAAACTCCATAGACCATGTTTCTTGGCAGTGTCTCAGTCAGCAGCAATTATTTAGAGCTAGTTGCTCTTTTGTGATTTTCCTTTGTAAATTTATTCTCTGAAACTTAGTTTCTTGTATATTTCTGTGGGTTTATTTGATTTTTAACCTGGAAGATTTAAGTCCAGGTTATGAGCATCCCTGCATATAAGCATTAAATTGAATGAAATTTTGTCACTGCTGAGGAAATCTTTGTCAACCCAAATTGCCAAGTTCTGGAAGTGTATAATAAAAAAACAAGAGGTTTATTGCATTGAGTAAGCATATAGAAAACTGGTAGGAAATTAATTATAAATACCTGGTTTTACTCCAGTTTTCAGTGTTACTATATATCCATCTTCACACGGGAGTAATGCTTTAGTACCAGAATTTCTCTCTTTATAGGAAGCAGTGAATGGTGGTAGTTTGGGAGCTTCTTGCTCTTCATCTGCTTTCCATTTGTACCATTAGATAAGAGGGATTTGGTTTGATCCTTGACTCCAGTGCCAGGATGCACTAAAGCAGATTGCCACTCTGCTTAAGGTTTGTTCCTTATTCCCGTACCTTGTGAAGCACAGCAATGCTAGCAAATAATTTCTGTATACTGTTTTTAGTTACAGTGTCTCAAATACTACAATGACTGAATTTCAGCTTGCAGAGTGGAATTTTTAACAATACGAAATGGGAGATACATGTGTGACACATACAATGATAAATGTAGGCAAAACTGATATATTTCCAGTCAACAGTGTCATCCCTGGAATAATTTGTCCCCTCAACTGTGAACAGACATTCTCTTAATGACAGATAATTGAACAGTCCTAAAAAGAACAAGGTAGAAGTTACCAGCAGAAAAACTAATTAGAGGAATAAGACTCAATGTTCAAAGTTACTTCCTCTAATTTATCAATGTAGGCTGTGTTAACATAGTGGCAGTCCACTCTGTTTGTTTGCTTTGAAATCTATCTCTTAAATATCCTGTTGCTTGTGTATAAAATACATATTTAAACAGAGAGGAAAATAAAAAGTATAACAATTAACTGTGCCAAAATCTGCAATTGTTGCAAGTTGCCACTGGTAGTGGCAGCATTTGGGGTACCTTCCATTACTGTGGTTTAAGGGTCCATTGCTGTTTGACCTTTTTTTCTCCAGTCCTGTTAACATCTTGCTTCAAAAAATCCATGTTTTCTGTGAATTTTGCTGTCAATGTACTTTTAGCATATACCCTTGAAGGGCAATAACAAGACCATGTCACTGACCAGGATCTTAATTGGCCTGGGTTTACTAGTTTGCATAGAATATAAAGTATGTTTTAAAAACACATTCATTTGGAGGTCCTTTATTAAACCCATCTTTTTGTGTTATCCCATAGGGTATCACCACTTCAAAAATCTGAAGTTGTAGAAATGGTTAAAAAACAAGTTAAGGTAGTAACTCTAGCAATTGGTGATGGAGCAAATGATGTTAGTATGATACAAACAGCACATGTTGGTGTTGGTATTAGTGGGAATGAAGGTCTTCAGGCTGCTAATTCTTCAGACTATTCAATTGCTCAGGTAAGTCATTTTACTGCAAAATACCACAATAAAATATTTTAAAGTATTAATATTGATGTGTGTATGTTTTGATTGCATGTTTGTTCATCTTTCGTGTTTTTTGCAGTTCAAGTATTTGAAGAATTTGCTGTTGGTTCATGGAGCCTGGAATTATAACAGAGTAGCTAAATGCATCCTGTATTGTTTCTACAAGAATATAGTCCTTTATATTATCGAGGTAATTTTACGGTACATTAAATTTTACTTCTTGATAGTAAAAGCTTATATTTTGAGCTTTTGGTTATTACATATGATTTTAAAGATGCATATGATTTTAATGATTTTAACTGTAAATAAAGTTATTTGTACAGAATCTTGAAATTTTTAATGAACTGATTAATATTAATGATTGTTTTTTACTTTAAAAAACCCAGTTGTTTTAAAAATGCATACCAAATATTAGCAGCAAATGTGTTTATAATACTGCTAGCTTTAAAATGCTGTCCATGTAACAATGTTGCAGTAATTAAGGAATCCAGTCAGAAGTTTGTCTTAAATTTATTAAGAGATGTTTGTGCTTAAGCTCTTTGCATTGGTGTCAGGGGCTGGCTGGTTGCAATCTGAAGCTCTTTCTAAGGTCTCTGTTCACTGCAGGGCAGTTGCTGTTCAGAGCGGTGCCCAGGGTTTTTAGTGACAGGTTTAGTTCCACTCTTGGGTACCTTCCACTTGCTGATGGGGTGACTGTGCATCCTTAGTCTCCTGTTCAAGAATGGGGCTACTTGCCTGAAAGTAGCTGATCTAGTTTTTTCACCTGGGATTTTAAGGAGTGAAATCCTGTGGAAAATACAATGGTATGAGAGGATTGTGTTGTAATAAATGTACGTTTATTGGTTGGTATGGTTAGAACAGTATGTATGGTTTTCACTGCCTTCATGAGCTCATATCAACCTTAAAATATTGAACACATTTTTAAATGAATTTTTAAATGTCCTCACTGCCCTCCCTTTATTTTTTGCAAATCTTAACCACAAAATAAGTTTTATAGATAGTCTTATGTTTTTTTGCGTTAACAGGGTTAACAGATACTCTTTAAATTTTCATCAATTTTTAAATATATTTTCAAATTAGTATCTCAAACTTGCAAAGTTTGTGTTCTGTTCTACTGGCAGAAAATGCTTTATTTCTGTTAAACCTGATGTAAACAGAAGGTTAATATTTCAAATTTTTATACTTATTTATGTGACCTTACACTGTTGTAATATTTGAAAATATTTTAATCATCTTTTATGTACAAAAGTTGTAGCCCAAAGAGTGCACTTTTCTTACCATATTTTTGCATTTTCTAGATTTTCCATTTTTCTCTCCTTACTGTGTTATTAGTGCAAATAGAGTTCTCTCTAAGTAGCAGCAAGTTTGTAACCTGTTTAGAAAAATATAAAGTAGGAAGCTATAGAAAAAGCAAATTGACTAAAAATCCTTTTTTGCTTTAGAAGTGGCAGACTTTAGATCCTGTATTTCAAAGGCTGAATATCTATTTACATGATCAGACTTCCAGAAGTACTGATTAGCAGTAGCTCTAGAAGTATTTGGAAAAACAGTATTAATGTATACTTCATGCTTACAGAAAGCATACAAATGTGGGCTTTAGAAAATGCGAACTTATTTTTCCTAGTTTTCTGTCACTGTCACCCACAAACATATTGTAAATTTATAACTTAGACATTAAGTATCCCACTATTAGTATTCTTTGAGAAAGAAAGTTAAATGCAAGGCACAGAGATCATAGTCTAAAAATCAAAAGGCTAGAACAGGTAGTCTGTGCCTCCTGAGCAGATGGAAGGGCAAACAGATCATTTTGATATGGCAGATGGAAGGGCAAACAGATCATTTTGATATGAGTTATGACCTTTTCTTATATAATCCATGCAAGCATTTTTCCATATACACCTTCTCTGGAAGGCAAGATGAATTCTGTTTGAATTCCTGTATACCCAATGTTTGTCAGCTCAGAAAACTTTTCAGAGATGTTAATAGTTCATGTCAGTACTGTGAGTGAATGGGCAGAAATTCATCATTGAATGTCTCCAGAAAGGACAACTGCCAGTCTTGAGTCTCTCTTTTCAGTTTTTTTGTACAGATCAGGCGTGGGAGCAGAGAGCTCAATGAGTATTTGTAAGCTGCTGCTTAATATGCAGAAATGCTACATCAGGAAAACTTCTGTGAGGCTTTTGTGGCCACACCTCCTCTGTCTCGGAGTTTAGAAAATAGTGCTGTGAAAGGCACGTCTGGAAGTTACTTTAAACAAGTTTTCTTTTATTCTGGCAATAACTTAATATACCTACCTCTATTTAATAGATGCGTGTCCTGGTTTTAAATGTCTGGTCAGTACTAATCAAGAAAGTAATGTAAAATATTCCATTTAATCTAAAATACAGCCTATATCCTAGGCATACACGGGCTAATATGAAATTGGTGTCATTGGTTTCTTGGTTCAGAAAATGGTAATGGTCTATAGTAATATTCAAGCACAGTGATCAGTGCTTAATTACATTTAAAATCCTATTCATAAGAAACTAGAAGTGGTCTATAATGTTTTTCTATTCTGTGTCTTGATACAATAGCTACTTAAATATGGGCCTCCTCTTTTGTATAGGACTAGTCACAATGGTTATATTCTGAAGTATCAGTCTAAATTGCAAGTGAAAACTCTGAATCTCTAGTAGACCACTAATGTGCTTTATTAAGCTTGAACAGAGCATCACCCTCACCTAGGATAAGCCTGTGCAGAGTCTCATACTTATTTTGGAAGGGCTGTCATTACTTTATAATGATAGTTGAGACTGAGATTGATCTCATGATTGAGAACTCCTTTGGGGATTGGTTTTAGTTTTATAATTACCAGTACTATATACACTCTGTTGTTAAACTATTAATTTTATGAAGTTATGCAACTCACCCTTTGACATCAGAGGAACAAAATTTTCCTATTCCTACTTCTCATTTTGCTACCTAGTAATAACTAGTAATAAAACAAAATAACAGGTTCATATTAAATAAAAAGTGTTTACAGTTTTAAATACAAGAAGAATTTTGAAGATCTGCTTGGGTTCAGGTGCTGTGGTTCATTTTTTCTTGATGTGTGCAAACTGCACCCAGTTCAGTTTGAAATGCACAGCTGAAAGTGATTGTGCTCATGCCCACGTTTTTGCATTACGTGGTTGGAAAACTTAAAAATACAAGTATCTGCATTGCTGTCTATCATTTTAGACAGGCTGGGGTCCTAAATTTTTCCTTTTCAATTGAAAATTTTATAGCTGTTGAACTACAGAATGGTCTTAATTTTCACTAACTGTTCACTTACATAGTCTAAAATACTTTCTAGGAGCACCAATCACCTGTCCTTCTGTATTGCAGTGCTGGATTAGAAATTTGGGTTGTTAGAAAAGGACCTATACCCTGAGAGAGATGTGTTCAAGTCTGCCCCTAAATTAGTATTGTGTACAACATCCTAAAAACTTAATTTGCAGGTACAACTGCCTTCATTGTCCATCTTAATTATGATGAAACACACTTGTCCGTGAATAAATTGCCCACTGTAAAGTGTTTCTTGTCATTCTCACTATTAATAATGTAGTGAGCTCCATATTACTTCTTCTCATATATGGTTAAGAGTGTAATTTTCTAGGGTCCAAGGTTCCGAAGTTAGGGCAAATAGGTGGCTTACTTTCTTCCTCTCTCACACTTTGAGGTGAGGTCTGTATTTGTCCTTCCTGTCTTTTTTTTTTTTTCCCCACCCTCTAGGTCTTTTAATTTTGAGTCATAGTTGTTCTTAATGTGAACATTCAAATACTGTCTTGTAAACAATATAAAATTAATGTTTCTGCTTTGATGTTAAAGATGTTTTGTCTCATAAAGTCATATATCTGGTATTCCACTAAACAGTAGTGTTTCTACTAGAGACAACTGCTTTGAGCCACATTGAAAAATTTCTTCTTCACACACTTTTTTTGGATAGATTCTGTAAGAACTTCACAACCTAGAGATGCTACCAAATTGCATGTGTCTTTAGTTTGCATCTATAGACCTCTGACCAAGATATATTCCAATCACTTATTATAATAAAATGTACTAAAATGCATATAACATGGATGCTTTCTTTGGAAGAAAGTAAATGGTAGTATTTCAGAAGTCAGTATTATGCCTTTAAAGATTTCTTTACAATTTAGAGTAAAAGAGTTTTCAGTTTAAAGACCTGGAAAATTCTAACTTAATTTCTGTACAAAATAAGCTGAAGACAACATAGGTTTTAAGGAATAAAAGTATGCACAGCATTTCTGAGAGGCTTGGTAGCAACTTCATATATGCCATTTCATTGTAAATTAAAATTTTATCCTAAATACTTGCATTTCTTTAAAAAAGTAACTCCAAAACATTTTCAAGTGTTTCTTAATATCATTTACCCTTAAGAGTAGTCAACATGTGGAATAGATTCAGTGTATATACTTAGGTCTTTAATTTAAAATCAGAGTTTTATAACCTTTTGCCTGCTAGTTAAATCACAGTAGAAAGTTAATGTCTTTTCCATATACTCCTTGGTTATGAGGGGTCAAGTATATGTGTGCTTGTGGTCTTTTATTTTCTTCCTAGAGAGTAATACTTTTCTTAAACTCTGTCTGAAATTACCGGCAATGAGATGTACACATATTTATGACCAGCTACCGAGTCACATATTTTCCACCACCCTAACCCTTTCAAATTAAGATTTCTAAAATTCACTCCAGTATTTGATACAAACAAGGAAAACACAGTATCAGTGGTACTGATGTTAATTGTTCTGTAATGCAGAACTCATCTTGCACCCTTACACTCAGCTACTGAGGAACTGCTGCCAACAAATGTCTGCTAAATTCATCACAATTAAATCATAATTCCTATTTTAAAAGTCAAAAATCAAAACACACAAGAGCTGGTAAAAATCTGATTCAGCTGAAATAAAATAATTCCATTGTTTTTTCAGTGTATACTCTGAAAATCAGAAAATGGTGCTTGTTGCACTTAAATCTGCCTAAGCAAAGAAATTTAGCATTATAAGATTTCAAAACGTTCAGGATATTCTCTCTTTCTGTATTGCAGCCTCAAACAGCCATGACTTTGCATCCAATCTTATTCCAATAAGTGGCCACCAAAAAGAAAAGATTTACCCTTCTCTTATCTGTTGAACAAATAGCAATTTTGGCTGGGTTTTATCTCCCATGTTTATTGTTAATAGTTGCCAAATTCAGGGGGTTTTTCATCACAAAGTGGTCACAACATGTTCAGACATTCCACCACATGATTAGAAAAATCTGAGTTTGGTCACAGAATCCAGTTACCTGGAGGCCAGCCTTGGGTACATACTGATAAACATAAGTACTGATTGGAGCAATTCTTGCTTCCTTAGTGAAGTTCAATGAAATGTGAACTGCGGGAAAGCAGCATCTAAAAATTGACTTGAAAAACATGAGTCTTAAATTGAGTAGAATGATGTTCAGATGATTCTGACTTGTGTCCTAGACAATATCGTTTCGGTGTAACTTGTTAATAAAGATTCATCAGATGTCCTGCTTCTCCACTTCATCACTGAACTAATATAAGCATGAGGAAATAGGAGAAAGTAGATAAGCTGCATGCTATGCTGAAAAACATCAGAAAATATTTTATCATGCCTTTCAAATTAAATTTGATTTCTTTGAACTTTTTAGCAAAAAGTGATAAAAATTATGCAATAAAAGAGATATTCACTTCCCTCTGTGAAGTACCCTGTATTTGAGCTAATGCTTGTTAGCTAAGTAGTTGTACTTTACTTAGTGCTTTGGTAAAGCCTAATCCTCTCATGATTAAGGAGTATTGGTATAGTTTTAAGTTTCAAACAGCAGCTTACTCAATTCTGTTAGTCGTTTGCTAACAACGAGAAGATGATGACTACTAACCTGTAGGTTCCCCCTCCACCAGCCCATGAATTTTTATTTCATTAAGAATTTAGTCAGCTTAAATCACTCTTAAAAACTTAACCTGACATTTCATCTGAAAACAGTTACCTCCTTTGAATATTTTCCTGTTTACATGGAAATGGTCACGTATCTGACTAGATTGCCCTCTATCTGCTCTTGATTGAAAGTTGGGTTTATCATTGATTTTTTTCAAATGCGTTTAAACCAAAACATTTTTAGCTGTGTTGTAAATGTGTTCTAGGGATATCCCTTCTCACAAACCTGAGGAAAAGTCTGTTTACTGTACCTTGCAGGACATTTGAGTAATCCACGGTTCTAATCTTTTGCAGATCTGGTTTGCATTTGTCAATGGCTTTTCTGGACAAATTCTTTTTGAAAGATGGTGTATAGGTCTTTACAATGTGGTAAGACACTTTGTATGATTTTAGTTATTTTTAATCATGAAAGTTTCGTGATTAAGCAATCTTTAAACAAGTCTTCACCTCTAAAGTTTTGCAATTTTTTGTTTTTAAAACAATTACTAGATGTTTACAGCAATGCCTCCGCTAACTCTTGGAATATTTGAGAGATCCTGCCGAAAAGAAAACATGCTGAAATACCCTGAGTTATACAAGACTTCCCAAAATGCACTGGACTTTAATACTAAGGTAGAAGTTTTTAAAAATCAAACATAATAAAGCAAAAAACATAGGAATTCAGTATAGTTAACATTTTTATTCTATGCTGCTCATAATTAAAAATTATGGGGATTTTTATTACTGCTATTTCCAGGTGTACAGTTGTCAGTGAATGGTACAAATCATATATATATAATCATTTTTTGCAAGTATGGAAATGGACAACAAGGATTTCATTTTTTTCAATCCCATTTTTTTTTTCTCTGCTGGTAATAAAGCTGTCTTCTGTAGGCAGAAGTGATTAGACCTCACTGTCACTGGGCTGTATGTATTTGTACTGTTATATGGAAATGGATTACTGAAGCCTGTGGAGAAGTGTTGCAGAGTACAATAAGAACTGTCACTAGATTTGTAGAGGGAGGGACATGGTACTATTCTTTGTCGATTTGGAGTTGTGATTTTATGGTTTAATTTTGAGTTTTGGGAAAAAACACTTGGAGTCAAGAATGTGTCAGTGTGGATCAAAAGGAATCTGAGGCTACTCTTGGTGGGAAATGGGTGACATTCATCTTATAGAGATCAGCACAAGTTGTAGTAAAAGAATGTAGGACTCTTCAATACATAAAATATATAAAATTTCTACTGCACTGCCCATAAATAATCTCTTTAAAAAGCTAAATTAAACTTGTTCCTGGGTCTGTGATTTCATGAGTATTTGACATTTGTAAAAATTCCTTTTGATTTTATTTTTTGTAAATACGATTGTGACATTTCAAGTAATCAGTCATTTTATGTTGAACTTGGAGACATTTTTAATATATCCTTGAATTAAGAATGCCTACATGTGATGGTCTGTAATAGATGTGCAGCATACTTAGCTCTTATGTCTGTGCCACTTGTGCTGTATAACTGGAGTTACCCCAATATATTTATAATTATTTGCCTAAACTATCTTTGTTCACTGAAGCAGATGAGATTTTTCTCCTTCTTCTTCATTTCATCCCTTCACCTACAAAAAGCACCCTGAAAGTTGTAAGGGCACTAGGTAACAGAATCTCTTGTGTCCCTGTGAATGCTTTACAAATAGGAGACTTTTCATGGTCCCATGAATATAGACACTTTTGTGTTGTGATAGTTTTAATAAATAGTGTAATTATTTGGGTTTTTTTGTTTTAAAATAAGCTTTTAATATTTTTATTGTTGCACAGATGTATTGTTGACTTAATTGGAAATTCTGTGGCTGTTCCCATACATCACTTGCTATGAGTAAACGTCTACAAACTTGCCAGCTGCAAAATTCCCACCTATATAAGTTGAATAGTTGGTGTTAAAGATTTGGAAACATTACTGCCTTGAATATTGATGCAGATATTTGTTATGGTAAAAGGGATCAAAGGTTATGAGGTCATGACAGAGGTTAAAGGATTAGCATGGAACAAAAAGAATTGGTCAGGAAAATGGAAAAGTAGAACTAATTTTTCTTGCACCCACCTGTGCTTTCTGTCAAATAAAAACTTCTGGTAATGACATAGCAAGAAGGAGAGACAAAGGTTAATGAGTAGCACAAGTTTAAGTGTGCAAAGTATTGGAGTGTAAATTGGATCATGCAACCTAGTGTAGCTGTATAATCTAACAAAAGTCATTGAGACATTGTGGAAAATGTGGGACAGGCAACTTAATTTCAATCATTTGAACACCTTAACACCCAAGATACACATCAGTTAGTTACAATAAAAGCCATAACAGTCAAAAGCATTGTTAGTGAAAAACCATAATTGCCACAATGAAGGAAATGGACTACGTATTTTCTATTGTGTTTTTATGTCATTATGCAACTTATTATGGAAAGCATTAATAGATTGTTTATCCTTAAACTTGATACACTTCTTTTCAGAAGGCATCTTTTACAAATGAAAATAAGTGTCAATTGTTTAGCAAGTGCATTAAAAGAATTAGATGTTGAAACTGTGCTCTTTAAGAATGGAGCATGTAAGGAGAAATTTTAAGGAAGACATTTATATTTGTCCTTTTTTAATTCCTTTGTGTATGGGAATATGTAGGTTAGGCATATGTGTAACTCAGGTTTTGATTTTTCTACCATCTAAATTTATTCTTACACTAAATGCAAATTATAAAAGCTAGAGTCCTTTTTAATTCCCTACTTAGAATGTAGCAATTGTTCTAGCTGTCTGGTTTAATTTAATTTTTCTGATGATATTCCCATATGTTTATATTTTAATTTCCCTTCTGATTTGAAATTAAAAGGAGGAGATAATACACACTTTTTTTCAAAGCATAAAAATAAACAAATGACCCATGAAGAGCTAAGAGGCAGAAAGTGCCTGTCAGTTATATTACTTCACAGTGGTAGCCTGACAAAAACACATTTTGTGAATCTAACACACAGATAAAAAGAAGGGTCAGGGTTCACAGAGCTAGTTTATTGCAAATGGTTCTCATGGATTTTCTGTTTTCTCTCTCTTAGGTTTTTTGGGTTCATTGTTTAAATGGCCTCTTCCACTCATTCATTCTGTTTTGGTTTCCACTAAAAGCCCTGCAGCATGGTAAGTGTTATGAAAAATAAAAATATAAATGTTGAAAAGTACAAAATATCTAAATATTATCTTTTTTCTAAGGGGAGCTTTATAAATACTAACAGTTCAGTTACATTTCAAGATACCATTTCTAGAACTAGAATAGATGCCATATACTTAAAATGTTTTATTTAAAATCTGTGTAAAGGTAGGAATGTTATGTACGTATGCATTTAACAAGCTCAGTTGGGTTTATGTGAACTGAAACGAGATGGAGAAAAAGAGATTGCTATTTAATTATGCTTATTTTTATAAAATACTCTGCCATGGTAAATGCCTGCAAGATCCTAAAATGCTACTGTCCTATGTATTGTCTCTTACATTTTTTCAGCTTTTATTTTTGTTGTGTGTACATTCTCTCCTGTTACTTCAAGGGCTTACTAACCTGCTAGTTTATATTTCTGTAAGTAGGATTGTGACATCTTCGACTGCTCAGTGCTGTCCATCTTCTAGTTCAAGTGTTGTATGTGCACCTGAGCTGCAGAAGGAAGTGGGGTGGTTAAGTGGAAAGTGGTGTTAATTAAAGGAAATTTGAAAGCACTGCTTCCACTTTGTGGGCATGTTTGGGGCTGGGAGAGCTCTCATAAAGATGGGGTTTTGTTTTGCTTCCAATTTGTGGGGAGAAAAAAAAAGTACCTTGCAGGTTTTCTGAAAATTAGTCTGCTCAGTTTCAGTGATATAGCCAGGCAGTCTGCCCTAGCATTAGGGACAGAGATGTTCTCATGCACATTTTGAAACTGTTGAGACTAGATTGTGAGACAGCCACAGCTGCTTGTGCCCCAAAAGGTTAAGGGAAAAACTTCTTGCACAGTATTTTACACTCAGTGACTCCTAATGGGTGAAGGGAAGTATGCAGCAGCCTGTTTTCTCTGAATGGCCACTCACATCACACTGAATGTGAGCTCAGTAGCAACAGTTTGCATTGAGAGGTTTAGACTGCCCAGGTGGGATAAGGTCCTAAAACATCAGTGTATTCTAAAACCATAATCTCAAGTCCAAACTGAAACCCTGTTCAAAGCTGTAGCCAATCCATGTGAGAGATTTATACATTATACTATGAAGAAGTGTTTAATGAGTATATGTGGTGTTGCAGAGTAGAATTCATGTGTGAAAGGCAAAGCTGAGATACTTGTATGAGCACTTGTGAGAGCACTGTAACTCAGCCTTCTCAACCTGCAAACCCTGGACTAGAACTGATTTGCTGGCAAGTGGCCTCTACAAGTGTGAAGAAATTGCCTTCTGCCTTCCCATTTCATTGCTACAGAAAGGATGGGTAAGGGAGTAGAATTGGGACCTGGAGGAATTGTGTACATGGTGAGGTGGTATAATCAGTACCTGGCATGGGTCCAGGTGCTACACAGAGACTTGCATGAAGGAGATATGAGAGCAAAATAAGACATGCTATTAATTAAATTTCTGGTGTCTCTGTGTGTAAAGAGGAAAGGGGAATAATGCTATTCATTTCCTAAGGAGGAGATTATGAGTACCAGATACAGGAACTTCGGAGAACAGGTCCCAGCTTCCACCTTCTCTTAGCAAAGAAGAGGCGCAGGAAGATCATGAAACATGAAAGCTGCAGCTCAGCTTTGTGCATTAGAGTGCTGAGTCCCAACACTCTGGCTGCTGGATATAGACTTAGCTGTCTGCTTCTGTCTTATTCTCTGTTTTATAAGCTCTGTCTTATAAGCTCTGTCTTATTCTCAATATGCTCTTCACTGCTTGGTATATATTGGAAAGCAGTGCAGTACATATTTGAGCAGCTATTCTTTAGAATGTTGAAAATAAAATCTTGAAGATTATTAAAATCTCTTGGAGTACTCCTCTTGGTCAGATTCTCCTGTTTAGTCTTAGTCTTGGTTGTCCACCTATTTCTTATCTGTCAGTAGAAAATTTCAAACTGTATATGTCATAGGAGAATGTCAAGAATTATGTGGCCAGAGAAAAAGTATGGATTTGTAAGAAGTGTTAGTCAGAATTGGCTCCATGGGACCTTACCCTTGTACAGTACACAAAACTTACACTCCATGTACTGTCATGTGGATACAATAAGTGACACATAGATCTTCACAGAAGCTTCTTCTGATGCAGCTTTGTAAACATAAATGGCAGAAGCCAAACTTAAATGTACTAGTAAATTCACCAGGTGCTCCCTCTTTTGTATAATCTTTCAAATAAACCATGGTCTCAGCTTTTTTTTTTCAGGCTTCAGCTCTTGTAGTCCTTCTTGGTGTGCTAGTCTGTCCAAGGAGAATGTTAAATAGGGGAAACGTTAGAAATGCAAACAGTATCACTAGAGCTGAGCACGAAGCCATGGTGAGGTCCTCATCATGGAATGGGAGACAGCTAGATTAAGGAGAACTATTTGTAAGGATTTTTGTTCTAATATTTTCATGTGAACTTGTTGCCTGCTGTCTCTTCCAGTATATCAGTAAATAGATAATTTTTTTTTCTGTGTTAAACTCTCTTCACAAGTCCTGAAAAGCTTTTAGAGAGGAGCACTCTTCATCCACAACCAAAATGGGTTTGATGTCAAGCATATATAAAAATGATACGAAGGCTGGAAAAACATTCAACACAAATATGAAAACATACTTAATTAGCAGTATTTAATATACCATATGCCAGCTGAGGTAGTGGAAAAGTAAGTGTTTTCAACTACAGGCCATTTTTATCAGCATTTGTCACCATTTTTGTCACCTTCCTCTGTCCAGCCTAATCAGAGTTATAAACCCATCCCTCAATGCCCCCCACAGAAAAATACCTTTATTCTTCTCTTTCCCCCAGTACAGCTTTTTAAAAAAACTTATTATTCTTTTCTTTTTTTATTGTGTTTTACTTTCATCCTTACTACATACACAGCATTTTGGTATCTCTGTATAATGCAGTAAAAAGCAATATCCCAGTGGTTAGAACCTCTACAGCAGAGTGTTATAGTTTAGTTAGCTTAGTTGCAGTATATGAACAATCTTGAATGCTGAAAGCATTTCAGAACTGAACATGTAGACACCTCAGTACATTTAATTGAGAATGATAAACTTCCTCATAATAATTCAGTTGTCAGTTATCCCATGTCTAAAAAGAAATTCGACAGAACTTGTATCAGAAAAGCCTGTGCTGTAAAAATACTTATAAAGTTTTGATAAATAATGGAAAATTCACTGCTTCAGAATCCTGAACTTAGGAAACACATGTGGTTTTTATGAAAATGTGATTTTTTTTTTTATGAAAATGCTTCTCTTTAGAGCTCTGGCTCTTTGCATAACTGATGTGTGTGTGTTTTGATATGTGCCAAATGGAGGTGTACTGACATGAATCCACATATTTGAGTTGGGTAACTTTTATGAATGACAAGCATCTGAAGAATTTAAACTGAGTATATATTTTGTATTTTTCCTGAAGTTGAATTCAGAAATAAGGATAAGAGCAAAGATAAGTTTCCATACTAAAAATACCAGAATTCGTGAAAATCTGACTCTAAGCTTTCTGCTTAGTTGTATGTTACAATCAATATACGCTATAACCATTATATTTCATATTTTTCTACTGGTAAGATACTATATCTCTGATAATAAAAGTAACTCTAATTGAATTGCTACTGAATACAATGTTGGTTTTATTGGTACATGGTGTTACAAAAAGTTCCTGTTTCCTCCATAATCCCTGAAGTCACTGCAAGTTTTAAAGCACTAAATATTATAAAAGTCGTAGTTCTCTAGTGTTCAGTACAGTTCAAGATGAAATGTTAGTACCCGGTAGAAAGTGCTACCATCTCTTTTATATCAAAATTAAGATTATATATAGTGGTTTTGTGGATGTTTAAATGTTTTTATTTTTATCCCTGTTTCCTTTTCCAGGTACCGTATTTGGCAATGGCAAAACTTCCGATTACCTGCTCCTGGGGAACACTGTATACACTGTAAGTCTGTGTTGGCTATATCTTTAACTTTTTTTTAAAGATTTGGTGTTACTATTACTGTTAATCCTCTTCATAGAAGAATTAATTCAGTGCAGTGCCTTAAGAAGTGCAAGAAATGGCTTTTGAATGAGTTTCTGAGAAGCTTTGAAGTGCACTTTGTGTTCTAATTCTCATTTTTAAAACAAAGCATTTTGATAAAGATGCAGAAGATATGTTTGTCCTTTACTGTAAACTGTCTGGGGTTTTTTTAATAATGGGAATTATAATTCCCTAATTAGCATGATTATTAAGTTAAGTTTCTGCATTGGAGAAATCTCAGGTTATTGATTATAGAAATGGTTGGTGGACTTCTGAAGATAAAATCCTGTTCTGTGTCCCTTAATTTATCATGATGCCCTAAAAGAGGCATTGAGCCACATTGAAGAAAGGTTGTTGGATGCCTTTTCAGAGGAAATTAAACCACCAGAAGTACACCTGACCCATACCTGACAGTAACCTTCCATTACTCTGATAGATACTAGTCATTATTGGGTTTTTTCTTTTAATCTTTTATCTCCTAGAATAAATTAGTAAAGTTAAAGATGTGTATTTCACTTACTAGATATGAATGTTATTTAATAGAGTGTTTTCCAAGATCTCTTAGAAGCAAAATTAGCTTTATGCTTACTGTCCTCTATCCTTCAATGTTAAAAGTTTAATTAATTTTTGAAGTTCCTTGCTGTTGGCAGGTACAAAAAAGAAATTAATTCTTCCATTAAAGTAAGGGGCTGTAATATGAATTCACATCAAAGTCAATTTCCTTAGGGAATAAGGATGCATCATGACTGAAATAAAAGGAAAATACTCTAGACACATGCTGAAACAGAGGTGACAATGCAGCTGATCTGTCACCTTCGGCAACTGGTTTTCAACAAGGAGAGCTGAAACTTGACCATCCTGAGAGGCTGATTTCTTGCTACTAACCTGCATAGTGGTCAAGAATTTCCAAAAAAAACTCTATTTTCCTTCACTTCAGGTTAAAAGTCTGGGGTCATGTAGAAGTTGCAAATGATGTTTTCCTGCACTTGCACAGGAATTCAAGGAAGTCTGGAGCATATGTGAATTTTGAGAGACACAAAATGGGATGGAGAATTTTTTTTTTTTAATCTGCACGTGTGAAGTGCACGTGCAGTAACAGTTGTCAGTCATATCAAATTTTTTTTGTGGTCCTTAACAGCACAGTTGAAATAGGAGTATCAGGATTTCAGAACTGAAAGTGTAAGCTTATAGGTGAAAGCCTTCTGGCAGTATTTGTATTCTTCTGCGTACCAGATATAGTGAAAGATTTGTCATATTCAACTATTTACTTCCAGCTTCTGATTGAAGTACATTTCTTCTCAATTTTTGAGGTTGCTTGAAGTTCAGCACAAACAAACTCACTGACAATCAGTGCTGCCAACTTGTCCAACAAACTAGAATTTAGACTATAGCTGTTAGGGTTGGAGCTTGGTCTTCATGACTCCTTTTTTCA
Source organism: Entomyzon cyanotis (assembly GCA_024500445.1). Lineage (NCBI taxonomy): Eukaryota > Metazoa > Chordata > Aves > Passeriformes > Meliphagidae > Entomyzon > Entomyzon cyanotis. The sequence goes on along the minus strand of JAKEPQ010001009.1, from coordinate 18,894,067 downwards.
CCATTATATTCTTCAGATTCCATGTAAAGTGACATTTGTGATACACTTTCACAAGTGAGTTACAAAATGTAATAACTATTTCTTTGGTAAACAGAAAACTTGTTTGAGTGAATTTCAAAGAAAGGAGATAAACCATTTTCCTGGATGAACTAGTCCTTGCTGTGGTATTATAAACTTTCTCGTACTGCTCATCTGTAAACTAAAATGGAGCATGTCCTACAAACGTGATGTTTTCAGAGACTGCTTCATAAAAAGTATAAAAATAAGAAAAGAGTAAAGATGAGAGGGAATAATGAAAATTATATAACAGACTTATTCAACATGTTATTTGTATGCAAAACATTGGTCTTAGAATACCAACATTTATAGCTTTTCAGGGTTTGGTGCAGATGACTCATGTACTAATGAAAAGAGCAAAACTTTTGGTTATATTTTAAGTTTAGATTAATGTAAGTGTGAACAATTGCAAGCTTTCAGTCCAGCATCTATGTCTTGTAAATCTATCTTGGTGTAGAAAGTAGTAATTCTGTCTGTAACTAGAGGTTCTTCAATCTCTACTGAAGTAGACTACTACACTTTTCACAAACCTTTCTGTGTAATCAAAACACCATCAATAAAGATGTTAACAGCTTAGTAAGAGCCAGATTTACAGAGTTCTAAGAAGCAAGGATTAGATTTCTAATGCAAAAGAAGAGTTTTCTAAATCAAGTGAAGGGACCATTATTAATGGAAGCTAGTAATTCTTAGGGTTCTATTATTAGCTCATTACTGGGATGTACCCTTAAACCTTCTAGTGGCAATTTACTTTTTCTTGTTTTCTCCTGAAAGTTTAACCAAATTAATAATTTCTGTATGCTAAGATTCCCATATTAATTAAGAATCCTCTCTCTGCCTTTCTCTCCTTAAGTTTGTGGTTCTGACTGTGTGTTTGAAGGCTGGATTGGAGACCTCATATTGGACTTTGGTAAGCAAATGTCTTTACCCTATTCTCAAATGTTCTGTGAAATATGATGGATGAATAATTGCATTGTTTTCTTCTTATTTATTATATTGCACCCTTTAACAGTAGCAAACTATGGTTACTGTGTGGAAGACAGAATATCCACATACAAAAAATAATGCTTAGTACTGAAAATTAGGACAAACGTAATACTTAAAGTAGAAAAATCAAATTACTCTGGACTTACTCTAACAGAATTTAAATTGGCTTAAAATGCAGTAATATTGCTGCTGATAGTATCATTTTCCTATAAAAAATTGCTAACTGAAGTAGTAGAGTTAAATTAATACAAGTAATGGAAATTTAATCCAATATATCAAAATTGCATCATAAATACTAAGTAGTAAAGATGTTATTTTATGTTACAATGCATCTGTGATAATTGTTCTTTTGTTTGTTTGTTTTAACAGTTCAGCCATATAGCTATCTGGGGAAGCATTGCACTTTGGGTAGTGTTTTTTGGAATCTACTCTTCTTTGTGGCCAGTCATTCCTATGGCACCTGATATGTCAGGAGAGGTAAAATATACTTTAACTAACGTGCAAATGTGTGAAAAAAACCTTGTTTCAATCTTCAGTACCGACCTAATCCTTATTGGATGCTTCAGCTAACTAGAGATGCATATGTCATTCTGTCTTTTATACCTTCAATATATTAATTCCAAATATAATGAATTTTTACTTTTGTGAAAATGGAGCTCAGCTAACCAGCTGGGAGTATGTGGTCTAATGAGAAGGAATAGACAGGTAAGCTGCTTTACAGTTCATAGGTAAGTTTTAATTTTCTAAAGAAAATTTATACCAAATCCAGAACTCAGAGTTACAGTGCTTATTTTTCCGTAGCATTTTTTTTATAATGAAGCAGCACAAGTAGTACCCTGGTTAGGGCTGTTTTTCATCTTGAATTTTAGAAATTTGCCAAGTACTTGTAACTATAAAATGCCTCAAAAAAATTTGGGGTGCCATGACATTACTTGAGCTGCTTGTCATGCACACTTCCTTTTCCATTAATGCACTGCTTGGAATGCATTACTGTACTGTATCTCTAACCTTTTGACAGTAACTACTGGTTTCTCATTCATTTATAATCCCATTTTTGTAAACCTGCTCTGAATATTGCACATTGTATTGAATCCATAAAAGATGTTTATTTGATGCCTTACCTGATCTAATTGGAACTGCAGTCCCAAATCCTCAATACCATTCAGTTCCAGAAACATCTGAAGTTAAGTATTAATTTCCCAGACATTAATGTCTGCTTCTGGGCATGACCAGTACCTCCTGAGCTGAGAAGTTTGGTGTGCATTCTCAGTGGGAATCAGAAACTGAGAATGCCTGCTTGTGTCACAGAGAAACTCTTCTAATGGTTCTCAAACCGTATCAAGTCAATCAAGCCTTACACCAGTAAAAGAGTGAGTCCCTTTAAGTCCACCACCACTGTGTTATAATTCAGAAATTTAAAAATTCATGCCAGATGTGGCAAATGTAGGTGCATATCTCTCCCTCACTTGAAAGTATTTAAGACTCGTAAATCCAACCTCCTATATAAGCAGTTACTGGAGAAAATAGTATATAGGCATTTCTGTAACTACTACATTTTAATGGAAAGCACAAGGTATTAGCTTAAATACTTGGGCACCTAAGGAAAATCACACAATTTCTTACTGGCTTTCCTCTCTATTATAATGCCTTACCTACATGCATGTGTAGATTTTGTACATTGCCACATTGCCTCCACTGCACAAAATTAATTCTGTACATTATTGTGAATTAAAGTAATTTAAGCTATCATACTTCAGCATTTTTCTTCATTTGCATTGCATTTTATGTAAGAAACAATATTTTTTTAATTTGGTGGTTTTAGTGATTTTGTAAAAACTTTATGGTTTTTAAGACAGCAGAACTTCTGTGATGATAAGCACAGTGGGAGCAGAAGGGTGTGTTATACCTGGTAAGACATAAGGATGGCTGCTTGACTATTGAAATAACAATGTTTTAGTTAGTACATTTTCAGACTTGGGTTATTGTGAAAAGACCTGTTTTTGAAGGAAATGTAATTCCTCTGAACTTGTAGAAATGGTCCTTCATTAAAGAGATGTAGCTGTCAACAACAATAATACTCATGTGGTTTGAATTCAACATTGTGCCAAAGTAGTCTGATTTATGAACCTAAAATCATTTATTTGTTGTGATAAAACTTTATCTGTACTTGAAATGGGTAGTCTTACTTTGTTAGTGTGTTTGCTTATGCATGTATGTGTAAATAGTAGCTTCTGATGTGTGTATGTGCATGAAGTTGTGTGAAGGGAGGGTGTTGTTGACCGACATCGGTTTTGTTTTCTAAGAATATATTTCGATGTCTGTGACGTCAAAATAAAGTTTTCTAAATGTATCGTAGACCATTCAAGCTTATGTTCGTAGCTCTGATCTAGCTTTTTGCTCTGCACTCTGTGTGGCTAAAAGTCCTGTTGATGCACACTGCAGCTCAGGTTGGAAGCAGGATTTTTGGATGCTTTCCTGGTAGCCCCCTACTGAATGAGTGCACTCTGGCAGGGCAGAATTCCCTGAGCTTCTTTGCAGCAAATCAGGCCTTCCATAAGTATTCAAACTAAAAGACTCACAAACTTAACTGTGCAAAAGATTGTGTTGTAACAGAAACAAATCCAGATAAGCAGCCCTGCTTGCCTGTGCAAGTACTGCTTGTCTGATTTCTTCAAGTATGTGAGTCAGACTTAAAAAATTAATCCAAAAACATTTGGCAAAATTTAAATTAGTCAAAAGCTGATATATACTTCTTAGCTTTTTGTCCATTTTGGCTGATCTGATCTGATAAATTATTCTGAAAGGGACTTTCATGCAGTTTTTTCCCAAATGTGTTCATTAAAAATGCCCCCTTTTTAATAAACTTCAGATTTATAAGGATATATAGTTAAACGTTACATAACTATGGTCCTTAGAAAGTTTAAAGGTATTCTCTTTCTTCTTCTTAGTAGATTTATAATCTTTTTCTTAGAATTCTAAGAATTCTTTCTTAGTAGGTTTATAGTCTTTCCCATCAGTATTCTTGACACTCTATTCATCCAATCATTCAGTCCCAGCTAGAAGATACATCTTCTACGAACATCTTTTTCATGTCTTTTTTTAGATAGAAAAGAACTTAATGAAACATTGTAATAAGGATTCAGTCTTTCTTCATATTAATGTCATGAAAATAATAGAATTCTTCCTGCTAATTCCTCATTCTGTTCTAAGAAAATAAAATTCGAGTACACTTGAAGGGAGAGAAAAAGCAGATGGAGATAATGGAAAACTCATTCATTGGATGCAGACGAAGGTTTTATTCTAAATATTCTGAAACTCATTTTTGGTATACATTCCTATAAAATATTCAACTCTGATCATAAATGTGTTTCAATTGAGAACACTGCAAGGTGATGTCTCAAGAAAAGAACAGAGTTGCAACAGAAGAGAAGTTAGTTCATGCTGCTAAAACACTTATGTTTGAGCACTGACACTAGCGGCCCAAAGTTAAAACATAAGACTTGTTGGTTTGTGTTCTTCTTTTACCGTCAAAGCATCACCCAGCCACTTCCTGAACAAAGAAACAAATATGTCACATATTTTTGCAAATTTTTCTGTCTTTTTACACTAATATAGTTTCAATCTTTTTGTATATCGTTCCAATTGTACAGAAGATATTTAAAGTTGGCTTTTACATATATGTTGCTGTAAGTTGGTATCACAGAGAGAAAGATTGCAGAATGCTGAGCTCTAGAAGAAAATACAGTGAAATTAAAAATTATTACAGTTACAGCACTTTTTCTCTATTGTCTAGGCCACTCGACCCCTTTTCTTGACATGTTCCTAATAGTATAATCAAGTATAATCAAGTATATTTTTCTTTCTCTGTCTTTTGCTCTGAGTTTTCCCAGGACAAAAAGACACCGGGGCCCCTTTGATCCAAAATGTTCAGTTGATCTAGAATGCTGAGACAATTCTGGTATCAAGACTTTTTTTCTGGTCTTTCAAGATCAGATCCACACTGGACCAGCTCATCCACCTATACAGTACTGTTTCTCACACTGTGGAAAATTCATGGCTCTCCATGGTACACTAATCCTAAATCCCATAAATAGTGGTAACTTATTGCCAAAGAGGTAGTACACCAGAAGAGTTGAAATTTGACTTTTGACTCACATAAGTAGGTATCCTGGCACAAGTGTTCTCCTTACATGAATAACTGGTAGTTCTGTAGCTGATTATCTTGAGAGATTGATAGTAGGCGTCTGGGTTATAGTAGCTGAAACACGTTTCTGTAGTAAAATTCTGAAACCAGTTCCATCTTGTCAACTTTAAAACAGTTTCTATTCCAATTGTGGGGGTTTTTTTCTTAAAGAAATAAAGCTCCAGATGAAGAAAATGTCATTCATTTTCCCTGATTGATGGTGTTCAGATGAAAACTCTCAGTTCACTATTGTGACACAGGCTAGAAAGAAAAATGGATGAAAACTACTAAAGAAGTGTAATGGGCTTTAAGAAGCTAAAGAAAATTGAAAAATAGTCCATAAAACTGAAGAAGGATATGTGATAAAAAGGGGTGATCATCTAAGTAATTGATTATGTAGTATGTAGCTAGTTCAGGTACCATAACAAATCAACTTCATGAGTCTTGTAGTAGAAACAAGACATAAATATTTTATCATTAATTAAGCTGAATTTATTGTTTATTTTCATATTGTTCTGCTTGTACTTTAAAATAGTTCATTTAAAAATTACTTTCCTTGAGCTTATTCTAACAATTGGGGACTATATTCTTCTAGTCTTAGACACAGATCCTAAAAGACTAGGAATTCAACTTCTATCTGCTTATGACAGTATTAAAATACCTTTTCTGCAGGGAGGATTTTGGTAATAGTAGCAAAACATAATTTCTGTGGGAAGGAACAGGGATGCACAGCTTATGAGAAACAAATACTGAAAACATTTCAAAAGCTTTCCTTGATTTTATAACAACTTTGCAGCCTCTGTAACACAGTCTTTATTATATTACAATTTGAATTACATCTGCAGAAATGTTTATTCCTGCATTTGATGTCTGTCAGTACTGTCTAGTGTGAAACAAGGAACTTTATGGCTTATTTTCTTAATATTTTACCTGTAAGGACTGTGTTTTTAAATATAGATGCACAAGAAAGAAAGGGGAAAAGGAAAAAACCCAACATAACATTCTTTGTAGCCATTTTGTGCTTAGGTTTAACACCCTGTGTTTTGACCCATTACATTAAACAAGTTGCATTTAGTTTCAAAAAAAAGTGTCACTACAGACTAGAAGATTTCTATTGTGGGCTTGAAAAAATCAACTGCATGGGTCTCTCTCTCTACTGCATTGATATAAATTCAGTTGATTTTTCTATGTATAACATTAACAAATAGATAATTGTAATATACTTTCAAAATATTTTAAACAACTTACGGTATTTTCTCAGTTTAAGCCACATAACGTTTGCATAAGTTTCTAAAGTAAATGCCACATCTCTTCATATTTGATAAGGTATTTGCTTTGTAGGTGAATTTTCTTTTTCTTTGAAAGTCTTCAATACACAGGAAACTTCTCTGATGCTGAGCAAAATGCATTTTTAATCCTTTTGCAATAACTGCATTAACTAATGAAATTTCTGTAGCTTACATCATGTAATGAGAGCAGCCTCCATTCATGTCTCAGTAGGCTGTAAAACTGCTAGAAGCTTCCATTAATGCTTCCATCCTTGCAGTTAATAGGTCTGCTTTCCCTTTTAATGCCACTTTTAAAAAAAGTAGACTGATTTTTAAATTCTAAAAATAGATACATTTCTAAAATAGTATGGTTATCTCTTTCTGGAAAAAATATGGTTGTGGTCTGAGCTGAAAACCTGTGATTGAGTAGGGATGACAAACCAACCAATCTGTTGTATATTTCACACTAGTAAAGTTCCCTGTTACTGTTTTGGGCTCTGAATTGTTAGGCCTCTTTTTACACCTATCTGATTAATAATAATACTTAACTTGAATAAGAAATATTACATTGATACTAAAGCAAAAGTTCAGTATCCACAAAACTTTTTAATTTATTGCAGTGCTGTAGATAATGCACTGTAAAGTTCTCCAGAGCACCATCTGTTTCTGCTCTGTCTGACCCAGGGGATTTATAAAACTACTGACGGAAATTGGAGTTAAGGTACAAGCGTGTATTTTACAGAATTTTAGATCATTTGATTGAGGTTTGCAGAAGCCTTGTGAAAAATAGTAGTATTTCTTGTGGGATGATTTCACTGCACTGTATAGGAAAGATATATTAGAATATACTACATTGGCATTATTATTTTCCTAAATATTGATTCTGTCCGTAATATGCCAAGTGGAATCATGCTTATTAAAATACTAAATATGAATCATTTAATGCCTCTACTGCATTGGGGTTTTTTGCACAAAAATACCAAATAACTCTTTTAAAATATATTGTACAGATATTTCAGTGTCTAATGAGCAGGTCTTGTCTAGTGAGATGTTTGTCTAAAGTTTGAGCCAAAGGTGGGAATTTGTTTTAGTGTAATGTAGAGCAAAGCCTGTCTTCAGAATAGAGTACAATCATACAACAGTTGAATGGGTCTCTAGAGGTCATCTGCTGCAATGCTTCCAACACTACACCAAGTTGCCCCAGACATGTCCAGACAGCTTTTGAACATTACCAAGGATGGAGACTCTACAACGTTTCTGGACAACCTGTGCCCCTGTTCAGTCACCCTTGCAGTAGAAAAGTTTTTCTTGATGTTCAGATTTGAGTTCCAGTTTGTGCTCCTTGCCTTTGTGCCATGACAGGGCATCACTGGAAATATCCTGGCTCTGTCTTTGCACCCTCCATTCAGGAATCTATCTCCAGCAGTAAGATCCCCCTAAGCCTTCTCTGGACTATAGTCCCAACTATCTCAGGTTTCTCTCCTGTATGAGAGTTGCTTCAGGCCCTTCACTGGACTGTCTCCAGTATGTCTGTGTTTCTTGTACTGGGAGGCCCAGATCTGGACACCTCCCTAGGTGTGACCTCCTCAATGCTGAGCAGAGGGGACCTGCTTTCCACTCTGCTGGCAATACTTCATCTAATGAAGCCTGAGATACCATTCACTTTCTTTGTCTCAAGGGCCCATTGCTGGCTCATTTTCAACTTGGTGTCCATAGGGATCAAGTCCTTTTCTGCCAAGCTGCTTTCCAGCTGGGTGGTCCCCAGGATATACTGGTGCCTGAGGTTGTTCCTTCCCATGCGCGGGACTTTGCATTTCTGGTTGTTCAACTGCATGAAGTTCCTGTCAGACCATTTCTTCAGCCTTTTGAGGTTTCTCTCAATGGCAGCACAATCCTCTAGTGCATCTGCCACTCTTCCCCTGTTTTGTGTCCTTAGCAAACTTCCTGAGGGTATGCTTTGCCTCTCATCCAGATCTTTAATGAAGATGTTAAATGGAACTGGACCCAGTATTGACCCCCGGGGTACACTTTCATTTACTGGCCTCCAGCCAGACTGCCAGTGATCACCACCCTCTGGCCATTCAGCCAGTTCTCGGTGTATCTCACAGTCTGTTCATCCAGCCCATACAGCAACAGCTTCTCCATGAGGATCTTACAGCTTTTGCACCCTGCTGTGTTGTCCCTCCAGCTGTAAAAGGTGCCATTAATGGATACTTCTCTCTTGTATTTTTAAAAAACAGCCGAGTATTATTTTAGTAACCTTTGCAGAATACAGCATAATAAATAAGTTTAAATGGTTGTATATTTAAGAAAAACTGCTATGGTACTTTTCCTCAATGTTAGCAGAGAGAGTTATAAATAATGCCCCTAAACTCTGGGACATAATGATTTCTCTAAGTTATTCAAAACAAGAGAATTTTTGTGTCATGCATTTAAGGGAACCTGGCAGATATCTGAGTTGGTAATCTCTATTTCTAAAAATTGCCTTGAGCTCTGTATGGTAAACCAATACCAAAGTCTATCAATTCTCACTTCATTATTACAAAACTTGTGGAATATAGTCATTCTTCAATGGCTAATACCTAGGGTAGTTGAGCTGTAATTTATTGATTTTTTTTTTTTTTTTTTTTTTGCTGTTGCAGTGCTTTTTTACCATCTGGATTAAAATATTATCCAAATTCTGTGTCTTTATTTCAGGGGGAATAACTGGTGTATTAAATTTTCAGCAAGGGTTTATTCCTTAATTATAGAGCATGTTTAAAGTAGAGTTTTCAAGAACATTGAAATAATTCAACAATAAAAGCTAGGCTTTTCCTTCACAGTCCAAAATATTTCTCAAGCCGATTCTCAGCAGAAAGTCCCTATAGGCATTATCCTACAGTTTTAGCACATTTTCATTCCCCTTCCAAGTTTTCCCAGCTTGTCTTTTCAGACCTGTGAGTTTTTACAAAACAATAATCAGTAGTCTGTATGTGTCTTCCCCTCTATACCTATGTGAACCTCTTGTTTAGAGAAACAAAATGTTTCAGTGTACATTTGTGGAAAATACTATTTTTTAAAAAAATCAGTGATTTATTGATGATTTTTTTAAGTTAATCAGAATTCATCCCATAAACCATATCCATTTTAGTCACCTGAGAGCCTAAAATTATGTTACCATTCTGATGCTAACATATTTTAACTAATTAATTAGTTGTGTTTAAAGTTTGCTTTTAGTCTTTCACTTCAGGAATCAAAAGCATTTGTCTAAGGGGTATTTCTTTTTCCATTTATTTCCCAATAGGTAGTTTCCATTTTGACTCCTCAGACCTTCGCAGGTTTAATTGTACTTGGTCTAGTAATAGACATTTATTTGTGAGCCAGAATCTGCTCTTCCCAAATATACTTCAAAGATCATTCTCCATATTCAGCAGTTACATTCTCATTCTCGCAAACAGGAGCAGCAGAGCTGATCTTCCAACTGCCCAATTTACCTTTTCCCCTTCCAGTGGTCTGTCTTGGTTAATAACCAGGGATCCTAATAGAGAGGAACTTACTTCTTTGGAATTCTGAGGAACACCGTTTTTAATTAACTAAAAGGAGCTAAAAGCTGTTTTTTAAACTGTACATAACAAAGAAAAACTAGAGATAATACGAGAACTCACTTGTAGGAGCTTCATTGCACTGGAAGTTAAGGCAGATCTGGTTTAGTACTACAACAGTAAGTACTTTGGCATATATGAAGGCAAACACATGTAGATAACAACTACTAATGAAGCTTTTTCTGTAGGTTGAGAAGAGAAACTTATGCTGGTTTGATGGTCTTGAGGTATTTTATAGCTTTGTAGTTCATAGGAAAAAGATATGTACCTAGGTGATACCTGAAATAGATAAACTGAAAAGGGTAAGCTTTCCTGCAGCAAGAATTTTTCCAGTTTTCTTCCTTCTTTTCTTATTTTTAAAAGGCTTTTTAAAATCTGAGCTAGCTAGCTGTTTTGGCAGATCATTTCATAATGAGGAAAAAGCAAATATTCTCTGTTCATTCTGACATGCAATTTCATAACACTACATCAGTGCATTGAAAATGTTTTGCAGTCAACATTCTCATCTGCCACTAAGCCATGAAAAGAAGTATTTCTCAGAATTCTTTTCTTTTAAAAAAAATGAGAACCTATATAAAAATCTGTATATTGCGCTTTAAAAAAATGTTAATTTATGTTAGAAAGTCATAATATTGAGCATGAGCTACACATAGAACAAATTATTTATCTTCCCTGCAGGATTTGTAAGTCCTACAATAGACTGGGCTTCCCAGCTCTCATTTTGGAATACTTCTGAATTCCCCTGGGAGCCACTTTTGTGGCAGATTCCATTTGGTTTCACAAGGCCTAAAGGGGGAAGACTTGGCATAGACCACAAATCTCTCACATTAGGAACAATTTGTAAACCACAAACAGAGGCAGCCAGAGTCCGTCCCCAGAACAGGCTGCTCCTGTTAGTGCCATTGTCTGAAAAGGATTGGTTTGCCATTTCCCAGATGACCTGCCTATGTGTAGAGAGAAGTGAAAAGTTAGAGACAAAAATGTTTTCTACAGAGTGAGGGGGGAGCTTTCTTGTACAGAAAGGAAGGAAATACCTCTGTGGGATTTTATTTTTCCCCTCTTCGTCCAAAAAATACAAAGAGGGCCTCTGTCTTTAATGCGAATGTCGGCTTTAAATCTTTTAGGTTTGGATTAACTCTGTAAAAGAAAAAAAAATCTGACAGGCTTTCTAATATGACGCAGAAAAACTTTTTTTTTTTACCTCAATTCATGTTGTTCATTTGTAAAGCCAAAGGCTGGATGGAGTGAATAGTAGGCGCCAGTTGTTCCTTCATTCATAGTTAGCATTACAATGGTCAGAATTAACATCCTAAGACCTACATTATCACTTCTGCTGTTTCACCAGCAAACATTTAATACCAGGTGGCTAACACAAGGATTGCTCTTTGCTATGTTCTTATAAATTAGAAAATGATGTTAATAATAGGAAGTAACAATTGTAGTTAGTTCAAGTTGTATTTTTATGCTTTTTCCTGTTTTTAAAGGAACTGTCTATCTAATTGCTACTTAATTCTAAAATGTCTTGCAAAATGTATTTGCAATAGACATTTCCTATTAGCTCCTATTCTAGAAAATGAGTATTTCATCAAGTATGTCAAAAGTCATGTTTTGTTTATAAAGTGACTGCTAATACATTGTCTTCGTTAATACATTTCTTCCACTTTCTGATACAAAAATTTTCTCTTTTTTTCTCCTTTGAAAATGCGAATTGTTTCATTTTGAGCCTGCCACTGCTCAGTGTTTACACCTTTGCTGACAGCTGTTGGCAGAAATAGCAGAATCTTAGGGCATAATCTATGTCCTTTTAACATAGCCATGAAAAGTTTACCAAATTCTTAGTTAAAATACATTCTAATGCTTTCCAAAGAATGTTTCATTAGGAATTTGGATACAAAACCAAGGTAAATAGAACTTTTTACTTATATGAGAATTAGGGGTTTTTTCTGAAAATAATTTGCTTCTGTTTTCATATATCAACATATTGAGTATAATTCTAAAATGTTCATGTATGCACATTGAGAAATCAGATTTTAGCTACTGCAAGCTACCTACATTTATGTGCTAATTAAAACTAGTAACATTTCAGCTTGTTTATCTTACATACTGAGGCTTAACCTTTGAAAGAAATTAGTCTCCAAGTAATGAAACAAAGGATTTGAAAGGGTATTGTTATGTAGTGATTTTACTTTCAACCTCTGTACAATCTAATTACATTATAAAAGTATTTCGAATACTGACTGCAAATCAAACTTCTAGTAATGTGCTTCATTAAGGATTTCTCATACTCCTTGAATCCGTAATATTATTGATGCAGACATTTGAGCATGAATTACAAGGGTAAAGACTTTTTTCCTTTGATATCCATATATTGCAATGTTTGTTTTGGCCACTCAGTATGTTTTAGTTTGTAGTATTTCTACAGACCAAGTTGTGAACAGAAGGAATTCCTATGTATTACATATAGAGGTGTATAGAAAAAACAAATACACAGATAAAGCTAATATACAGATTTCAAATATTCATGTATTAATGTGGTAGATCTTCATTCAGCAATATGCTGCATACTTTCATAATTACATAAGTAGTTGTTTCCTTATTTCTCGTTTTTAAACAACCTGTTTAACAGGAGTCCGTGGCAGTGTGAGCACTGTGGTACAGTGAATTCTGTGGGAGATAACTTTGATCCAAGTTATATTGCAGAATGATTGTAACTCTGGCCAGTATTCATATGAAGGGTCAGAAATCACTACATCCTGTTAGAGTCGATTGCAAATTTGAAAATTTTGCTTATAATGTATTGAGAGGGTGGATTTTTGATAATTCTGATTTTAACGGAAATGCATACAATCAACATAGTGGTACAGAGCAGCATTTTGGAGATTTCCCCCGAGATTCCCCCATGCAAAGAGCTAAGCAGTGTGTCTTTCTACCAGCTTGTCGACATGAAATAATGCTTACTATTTACTGGACTTACGTCGCAACTCAGGGGATTTTAGAAAGGAGTTCAAGTTCTATTTCACATCAGTCAGACTAGAATGGTTCATTTAAATTTGCTTTGGATAGCCTCAACTAACTACTTGATATTTCTAAGATTTTTTCCTAGTTCTTGTCATGATATTACATTTTGTGCATTTTCACTTCAGGCAGCTATGATGTTCAGCTCTGGAGTGTTTTGGATGGGACTTCTTTGTATTCCTATGACAGCTTTACTTCTTGATATAGTCTACAAAGTGTGAGTATGGAAATGCTGGGGTTTACAGAAGAAAGTACTAACTTTTAAATGTGTGTTCTAATTACTAATATAATAAAAAAACAGATCAATTCTGGTGATTATGTAAGATCAATTCTAGTGATCATCTAAAATTATTTTTTACCATTTTTGTTTTTGAAAAACTTTATTACAAGAGTTTCTAGTATTTTAAATGTTTGTATAATAGCAGTGTTTTATTAATAATTTTTTGTTTCTAATTTGCAAGAACAGCTGATAAAATATGTTCTTTAGATTTGTTTTTTGATATTTCTCCTTGTAAAGCTTAGTTTTAAGTCTGGGAAAATGGGTTTATAAATCGAACATTTATATAAGTATTAAAACTATCTGTTGCTCTACTTTCAAGAAGAGTAAGTCTGGCAGTATTTTGTATGTAATTACAGAGTAAAGAGAGCTACTTACAAGACCCTGGTAGATGAAGTGCAGGAGTTGGAAGCGAAGTCTGAGGATCCTGGGGCAGTTGTGCATGGCAAGAGGTACGGTAAAAATCTGTAGAACATTGTCTTAAAAAAAAAAAAGCTAAATATATTAAGCTTTATAAATGTATCAAAGACAAAAGGTTATTTTTCAAAAGCCATACAAATGAAAGGCATCTGTGAAGGAGCTTTGGGTCTGCTGAGCCTGTGTTTTTTCATATGGTCACATAGAGGTTTTTACCAAAATCTTTAACTGATGTGTGTCTTTGTAGCTTACTGGTTTCTAGTTCTTATGTAGATAACAAACGAGGTACAGTTGACACTTTTGACTGTGTCAACAATTAATTCACAGACAAAATAAGAAGCAAATGGGCTAGTACAAAATGAGTTTAAATATGCGTCATTCACTAGTATTGCCATAAATAGGGCCTAAGCACAAAAAACTAAAAATTAAATTCTTTGAAAGCTGCTCAGTAACATCGGGACAAACAGCAACATCTGTCTAGGATTTTTTGAAATTGAATATGACAAGCTGACTTCGTATTTAATGCCAGTCCACAGCAAACTAATTTGATTAACCTGCATGAGGTAAGAAAAACTTTTAAGTTAAGACTCCACAAGAATTCCATTGTTACATCCTCCTACATTCATTGTTACATTATTCAGGCAGATAATTTGAAAAGGGAGAAGGTAAAACTGAACAATTGGACATTTTCTACATGTAAACTCAGCATAAAGGTGTGCACTCACTAAAATTTTTTAGACTTTTTAACCCCAGCTGAACTCGTAGCAAGCACTCACTGAATGTATGAGATGACAAAATCCCCCTCTCCCCCTTTTCCAATTCATTAGTGCCATTTTGCTGAACTAGAGCTTTCTTTTCTTGTCTTCATTTTCATGAGTTTTGTGAAGTCTAAAAAAAAGCCAAAACTGCTGATACTTGATTTTCCTGTTCTTTATTTTCTTTGGACTGCTGTTCTTTTAGTATCTTCATGGCAAAGGGCTTAGCCAAGAAGGCTTTTTTCCTACCAAGCTATGCACAGAAAGAGACCAGAAAAAAACATAAACAGCCACTTCTTTTACTATAGGTTCAATTTTCAGAAAGTCCCTTTTGTTCATAAAGATACTTTAGTTCCCTTTCCGGTCAATCTTACTGTATCCCTCCTCCAGTTCACTGGGAATCAACTTACTAGGATTTACCAGGTTGAGATCAAATTACATCAGATACCAAGGTGATAACCACCATTTTTTAATGGGGGAGTATCCAGCTTGTGTGAGAGCTTTTGCAAGAATGTTTCTTCTGTAGTTGGGTTCATGTTCCCTGATGACAAGGAACGGGGGATATGCCAAGAGGCCTGGAAGCTTATCCCCCCACCTGTGGAACACCTGCTCTAGTGTGGTGGGCTACATAAGAGGACATACCTGCATATAGTCTCCTATCAGGCTCTATATGCTGTCTTACAGCAGCAGCTTCACACTGGAAGCACTGCAAAATCCCCTAGCTGGTGACAATTCCTACTTTGAGCGTACTTTTCCTTCAGCAGTGCAAGACCTAACTAGTGCTTGCAAGAGTAAGTTCTCTTACTGTTAAAGGTGATGTAAATTGATTGTTATGGATGCTTTTCTCCAGCGGCAGTGGTCACTCGAGCCAATTGAGGGCTCCAGATTAACCAACTCATCTATCAGTGTGCTGAGCTTTGAGCCAGGAGCAATGTATGCTGTGTGCTCTTTTGCAAAGAGCAAAAGCTCTAGAAGAGTGAGTTGCAGAAAAGAAAGCAGACATTAGTACTGGATGGTGCTAAAAGGGGAACATCTTGTGGATACAGAAAAAAGTAAGGTACCTTACCTTTTTCGTATTTCATACTTGCATTCCCAAGACTTCTCTTGTATTCCCAAATTCAGCTACTTTAACTTCAGTTGTCCAGGTAGGATGCTTTTCCCTTATTCCACATACAGCATGTCTTCCAAATCTCTTCTTATACAGGTAAAATGAATTTGGTGTTTTCACCACTGGTTTTGTAGTTATCTTTTTATCTCACAGTTAAGTAGTTATGAGGGCTCTACAAAAGCTGTTTAGTTTTTCTTTCTTAGAATGTCTTTCTTAGATCTGTCTTTCCAGAATGTCTTTTTTAGATATATTCCTTCTCCCCAAAGTTACTTTTAGACCAGTATTTCTGAAGGATACAAGCATCCACCTTACATGCACATCAATGGATGTTACAAAACTCAATATCACTTACGATTTTATTCCCTTTATTATTTTTAATGTATTTAAATTCAGGTGATAGAGCCAAAACTTTATGTTTTATGGAGAGAGTATTCTTTGTTAAATAAATGGTCTGATGAACTGACTTACTTGCATCTACAAAAATTTGATTCAACTTTTGTAAACATTTTTGAGTCTTCTAAATTCCAGAAGCCTGGATTAATAAATTACCACTATAGAGTAAGAAGTTAAATGAGTAAGGAATGTCCTCCACATCTGTTTAAAATAGGTACCTGAGACTTTCATTCTAGTGTGCATACCTCTGGGAGTACCTTTTTCTTTTGTAGCAGAAGAAGGGATTAGTTCTCATGAAATGCCAGAATAACCTAAGAAGATACAAATCACAGCTTGATTAAAAGGTAACTGGGAAATAGTGAGAAAGATAACACAGGAGCTTTTCCACTCTCCACTCCCATCTTCAAAATACAACACAAAATAAGAGTCTCAGCTTCCACAGATAACAGGTCAGGATTCTTCTATTGGATCGGTGTTGTAATCACTCAGTATCTGAATGTTCATTGAGAAGGGAGCCTACAAGAAAGCCAGGAGATTTTACAAGGGTGTGTGGTGGTAGGACTGAAAGAGGGTGAGTTTAGTTTAGATATTAGGATGAAATTCTTTACTGAGAGGGTGGTGTGCACAACAACAGAAGTTGTGCATAAACCCCATCCCTGGAAGTGTTCAAGGATAGATGGGACTCTGAGCAATGTGATTTAGTGGAAGTGGGGATGATCTTTTTAGTCCCTTTCAGCCCCAGCCATTCTGTGATTCTCTGAAGTACAATATTGTTCATTTTTATTGCTGTTTTTTCAGCTAGGATATATTTGTTGCACATTTGTTTAGAACTGTGTTGACATCATATTGAGTGCATTTAATTACTACTAATATCGTTGGCTTTCCCCTTTTGGTGTTTTCCTATCAAAGATTCTTACGATGGGAATTTTCTATTTAAATTATAAATTTGCACTTTTGGCTATTTTCTGAAAATCAGGATAAAAATTGGCATTGGCATTGAAATAATTTAAAATATTGTCTTTAAAATATTTTTGTTGTACTTTAGAATGTGCAGTAAAAGTAGGACATGACAATACAGTCTTAAAATCAGTCTTAAATTAAAATCTACCATCCCTTGTATTTTTACAGCAATTATTTGAAAAGGTTTTTAAATTGTTTTCATTCAAGGCTCAGGAAGAGCATTGCTATTGTGTCTTGCTGTTTAGCATGTGTAAGGATGTTTAATGAGCTTTTTCACCAAAACTGTCCAAAAATACTTTATGTGGTTCTTCTGTAAGCAACACATTAAAATCTGTTTTATCCCATATATTTGTCACTTAAGTAAGAATATATCTTGAGTAAGAACATGGAAATTTTGCACAGCCATTTTTCCAACAGAAAGTAAACTTTCATGTTGAAGATACAATTGACTTGAGGGTACCTTGATGGCATAAATAATAGAGCAGTTTCAGTGTATTAACAAATTTGTGCCACAAAAAGTACAATTTCTGTCATAAGAGACATTGTAATTGAAATGCCACTAAGCCACTTCTACTTAAAATTGAAATTATTAAGGTAAAAGGATACTTTTTTGTATATAAACTATTGTTCAGAAAGGGTTTTTTGGATAACTTATAGATCATGCACAACCAGAAACAACAGTATTAATACTTGCTGTAAAAATATTTTTACTGTGTTGAATACTACATGGACTAACAATAACATGAATAACAGCCCAAACTTGTGCAAACATCTTTAGAGATACATACTTCAAATGCTGCTTCATAAAATCATTGTTTTTAATTCAGTTCACTTAGAAATTATTTTTAGACCTGATAGTTGGTTGGTCAGGAATACATAAAGTAGTGGGGTTTTTTCTATAACTGTGGTTAATTGCCTGTCAAGGTCCACATTTCATGTTCAAAACCAGGTAATATTCTGCTTGTCCATATAGGTACACATAATGAGCACAAGCATTTAGTTACTGTGATCTAACATTGGTTAATTATGAAACCATGTTTTCTTGGCTTTACAGGTAGATATTTAAATATGCTTTTGAATGGCAACAGCATGATTTACAATAGAGAGCCCACAGTATTTCAAGTATAGAAACAGAGCAAAATTTAATGCCTGAATAGCTGAAAGCACTGTTCTCAAGTGTATTTCCTATGTATTTTCTTTACCAGCAATCAGATCTGTGCACTGGAAACTTCATTATACCTAAGACACGCATACTTCATGTTCTTGTAAAGCTTTAAGGTGGTATTTTCACTTCTTAGCATTTAAGCAATCTGAACAACCCACTCCAGAACATAAGCAAAGAATGATGGTGCCAAGAATGCTGTAATAGGCATGCTAATGTTTTTAATAAAATATTTTTATTATAAAATAACATCAGTCAAACATTTCATTGAAATTTGCTGATTTCAACTCACATTAATAAGTATTTCATGGATACACTGCAAAGGAGATACAGCTGATAACTTTATCTAAGTGGTCTTCAACCTCCTTGGCCTCCAGTCTTGTATGAAGATATTGATTTATTTATCTGTATCCTTGTGGGTTAGATTTCAGTCCCTAATTTTTTATTAATGTTGTCACTTAACCAGTTTGCAGCCCTGAACTAGAAAAGAAGGCTCCTAAATAGCCTAGAGGAGCAAACAGGATGGAAAAAAATCACCAGAGAGTCAGTTTAGGAAAGCACTGAGACTAAGATATGTCCCAGTACTTCAGCCTTTCCATTCTTCATTCAGTCAGCAGATGCCAACTACTTTCCTGGAACTGGTACCTAATTTTTTCTTACAAGGAAGTCTCATTCCATCTTTTCATTCAAAACGTGGCCACAGAAGCAGTTTCCCCTGCCTATCACCTTACCCTGTAGATTTTGCAGTTAGCATTCCTCTAAGGATGTAGAAATAGTAGGTTTATTTTCCTTTTCCAACTTAGAAAAGCCAAGCTTTCACCATATGCTTTAACCACCAGGCTAGAGGGGAACAGAAAGGTGATATGAACCATGAGTTTCTCCAGCTTCAACAGTGGTTCAGCTTTATATATAAGAAGTATATAGTTACTGAAGAAAGAATGAACATTTCTAATTTAATGGTTTGAATAGTAATCTAGTAAGGAAAGCAGTCTAGTTCCATTCCTTGCACTATTTAGTCTGGTTGACAGCCTGGGAAGGTAAGTCTGTTGAGCTAATTGACAATAATATTAAAAAGTAGTTTGAGTAATCAAAACTTGGTAACATAAGGTATGTGAAATCTGTTTTACTTACTACATCATTGCACAAGAGAAAACTTTGTTATCTAGTGAAACTATAACAATATCAATTCACTATACACTCAGATTAAACATAAGATACATCTTTTTTTTAATTGAACTAATTCTTAGACCAGTTTACATAGAGAGGGGGCTGGATTTTTCAGCATCTGAAATGTTTAAATAATAGGTTGGTATTTCTCTGAAACACAGGATGTAGTTCTCAGTGAATATCAAATCAAGAGGAAGACACTGAAGAGTTTGTGGTTTTTTTAATATAGTTCCTTGCACATATTTAATATGTTACTAAAACTGACAGATTTTTCAGTTACTCTGAGCTATGGCTCATCTACCTGGTATTTATTTAGTAATGTGTGTTCCTATTAGAAAGAGCTTCAGTGTAAGAAAGACAGATAGAAAGGAATCTCAATACCTTTCACTACAGTTTGCAGTATTTGGCTGACACTTAAGTCTCAATTTAAAAAATATTTAATGCTCCTGTTTTCCACTCAGGCTGAAACGGGGAGTACCTTGGGTCACACTAAAGCACAGTAAGCATACAAGGCAGCAAACTCAGTAGTGCTGGGAAGGAAGAAGAAGGGCTGAAGTGGCCAAGCTTAGCAGCAATAGCAGTCTGTTATTTGGGTATGATCTCCAGAAAAATTCCTTCTAGAGTTTCCTGGGGAATACTCCTTTCTAGAACTCTTTTCTTGGAAGTAATGTTTCTGTACACACAGTTGATGATCATGAATGTGGCTTTCCCTCCACCTCATTTCCCATCCCTTTGGGGTACTGTGTCAGTAGAGGCTGGGAGAACTATCTATGTAAGAAAAAAAAAATAATTCAGCCTGGCACTATTCAAGCTGTGCTACCTCAAGGAGGACAGTGCCTTCCCTTTACACTGTGTGTAACAAAAGGGAGTCACACTCAAAACTTCACAATATTATTCATTTATCTGTGTTGTCAGCGCGCAGAAGTGTTTCAAATGGATATTTTGCCCATACTGTGACAAGTAAAATCATTACCAGGGACCTGGACTTAATAATCTGTCCTCACACAAGATTTTAATCATCATCTTAATAATTCATCAGGCACAATTTAAAAAGAAAAAGGAGGGTGGACACTTCTCATTTAATAATTAATTCCCATTGAGCAGACTCAAAGTTAAAGGGATAGTGTAAATATTTTTATGCTAATAAAGTAAATATTAAGTAAATATTTTTCATGCATCTACTTTCTCTCTAGTTTAACTGAAAGAGCCCAACTACTGAAGAACGTTTTCAAGAAGAACCATGTGAACTTGTACCGCTCTGACTCTTTGCAGCAAAACTTGCTTCGTAAGTGTTCACTGACAAAAATCAATATCCATTAGTAAAATAGCAGTAAAAATCTGCCTTTCACTGCATTTATTTATAGTAAAGATGCAGTATCCTAAATGCATTAGACCATGTTCTTTGCCTGTGGTTAAGTTTCACTTCATACCTAAGATGCTGCGCAGAGTTCTTTCTGCAATTTTAAAACTGAAAAATTCTGTAAGAAAAGGCAGAGGATTGTACTAATTGTTGAAAAGAGGTTTATTCCCCTCTATTCACCTTTGTTGTTTTTATTAAAGCTTTAAAAAATAAAACTGATCAAAACTTTGTTTCTATTTTGCTTTCTCTCTGCAGATGGCTACGCCTTCTCTCAAGATGAAAATGGAATAGTTTCCCAGTCTGAAGTAATAAGAGCTTACGATACCACAAAGCAAAGGCCTGAGGAATGGTGAAGGAACACAGCTCGAGATTTAGGCCTTAGTTGTTACTTTTGTGAGACAGGCTACTAGATCTTTGCTGGGAGCTGCGACCATGGTGCAGTTATCAGACATTGAAAGATCTATGATGGTCTTGTTCCATAAAGTTTGGATTTGTGTATTCAGTAGACATAAGCACTGTGCAACTATACTGTAACACACCATCTCTAAATTTTTAACAAGTATTTGCTTAGCCTTTGTAAACAGATTGGAATTTACCTTGTATCTTGCCAGCTTGCTTATTTGACAATGAAATTGAGTCAATACTGGTCATATACGGGAAGAGCAGTGGTCAGGTTGCTAAACATACTTTACATTGACAGATCAGTTAGCATCTGTGAAGGTTTTTAAGTGTTAATACATTTAAATACAATTGATAACAAGCCTTTGATTTCAACAAGTGCTGAAAAAAGCAGTATCTTAATGGTGTTAATTCACCTTCTTAAAGATTTTGAGTCAAGATGCTCATAGATGTTTGTGTCAAACTAACCTAAAAGCATTTGCCAAAGAAGTTCCATAAATGTTTCCTGTTCTTAGAAACAATTTGAAAAGGAAACTATCTCCAGTCCTGATCTCAGAACTGCATGCTTAAGTCTCCACACTTGAGGAGTAAGTACAGTGAGTCTAATTTGAGTGGCCTTTTTGGCATTTGCTTTCAAAACTGCAAGTCTTTGCACCTTTGGCCTTATACAAGCTTTCCCCTTATTTTCATTTAGTATTGCATATGTTGAATATGGCTGCCAACTTGTATAATGGAGTACACATACTTTATTCTGTTTTTAAGAATTGCTCTGCCTTACTTCCCTTTAGCAAACTTAGTTATTTTTGTGATGCTTAGTTGTATCTGCTTTTACTGTAAGTTCAAAAGAAACTTTGTTTTAACTTATTTTTTAAAATTAATCAAATTTTCAACATTTTTATACTGAGATTATTTGAAATGCATACACTGAAATACAGAGCAAAGCATGCCCTTCGCTAGTCTGTGGTATGTACTGGTTTATTTGCACTAAAGTCACTTCCTATAAAGGTGTGAAATACATTGCGGCAGTTCCTTTGCAACTTACTGCTCGTGCAGAATATTTATATACTCTCACCTTAGTTAAAATGGAGAGGCAGTGACTGCAGAAAAAGATACACACCTTGGATGAGAAAAAAATAAGAGGGAGGTATTAAATGAGAACATTGTGATACACTTTTTAAGTAGTTACGGTTGGTATTTCTCAACTTACCACCCAACAACCATCAAGTTTCAAACTAAGAAAAGCTACTTGAACTTGAAAGTTCAGTTGATTCTTGCAACTTTTTAGTCCATATTTAATCCTGGGTTTTAAAGCCACCATAATAACATTTAAAATAGAACTTTCTATAGTAGCAGTTGGTTTTATTGTTAATTAAATTTTTGTGCATTGCATAGGAATGATATTTTTTTCTTTCAATGGAAATCAACCAGATGGAAAAGCAGAACAACAATATCCCCAGCAATCTGTTAAATTAGGTATTTCCTCTTTGCTGTCCAGATCATAACAAGCCATCCTGTCCCATCTTTTCTCTGCTCTCTTTCATTTGTCATGTACTTATGAAAGGTGACTTTAGCTCCTTGCTAAACACTTAACATAATTAATCTCACTATCCAAGTTTCTCATGCTCCATTCTAAGAGAAACTTAAAAATCCAGTAAAAAGCCCAACAAAAGGCAGTATATGAAAGTACATATTTAGGAAGGCAAATCAATGGCAAGGCAGTCTGCATTTCATATGCATGTTGCGCAGTGGCTTCCTCTCACTTTCCCGGAGTGATCTTTAAACAGAAGGCACAGGGACAAAGGGAATGTATCCCACTAGAAACAGTACTGCCAGTCAGTCATGCAGACAAGAACTGCCTTCAGAAAAGCCATTTCAGGCATAGATAAATAGATGGATCAATATGGGAGGGCCAAATCACTTGACCTAAAGCAAGAAAAAATTTGGGGGCATGCCCCTTTCCTAAAATGGGGATTCTTGTTTTCTGTCATCCAAGGGACAATGACCAACTTCAAAACATTTCTGAAATTAGCCACGACACTGTTGCTCCTTTATAATCTGTCAACGTACTTAACTCATATAAAATTAATCTATATGTTTTCTCTTTATGAGCAATTTTTTTCTGTTCTAAATGGTTTAATTCCTAATTTTGCAGATAAGTATTAGAATGCATTGCAAAATCTATACAGTGAGATATTTACATGATCTCTTATTCTTCCTATGAAATAAAATTCTCTCTCACCATTTTAATACAGTTTGAAGAAAACAACACACACTATATCCCCAGTTTAACTGTCTTTAAAAGGAAGTGACTGAAACAGCTCCAAGATCCTAAATTTAGACTAATTTCAAGGTTTATAAGATAATCTTATCACAGCATTTCATCCTAACATCTTTTCAGAATTTGAAGTTGTATTTCGCAAAGTGCACTTTTTTATTACTTTTGATGAGTTTTTCTCCTGTCTCAGTACTTTTTCTGATAATTAGTGGTTGAAAGATACCACTTCTTAAAAATAGCAAAAAAAGACAAATGTGGCAAAAACTGTGGGTTTTGATTGCTCATACAATTCCATTTTATAATATAAGGTTATCTTAGTCATGTGTGCCAATTTTAAAATCAGGCCAAGTATACAATATGCACTTTATTTTCATCTTAAGTACAAAGTAATATAATCTCTTACCATCCTGTTAGTACATCATGTCTTTGTTAAAATACGGGGATTGCGCTGATGTTTGTTTAAAGAAAAAAAGTTTAGGCAGAAATGCTCATAACAATGCCTCTGTTCTTACTGTTTGAAAATTCAAAAGGGTAATAGAGTTCACGTGGACTTTTTCTTCTGTTTCATGTGCACTGCAAGTTAGTATTAAAAACTTGCATCTAAAAGTTGAACCAGTGCCACTGAAAAATCGGATATCTTATATAAATACTTTTGCTTGATTATTTTTAAATATATACATACATATATATATATAAATTATTCAAAAGAGTAACTGGAAACAAATTTTAACAAACCTATTGACAATTTGTATCTGGAATTTTTTCTTGCCATTTCCTAATTTTACACATATTTTTGCAAAGCAGTTTCAACAGATTTATACTTAGTCATCATTCTATTTGTATAAAATGATAAATAAAATATTTTGAAACACTAAGAGATAGCTGAAGATTCCTATATATCCACATGCATCCATAAAATTCACCTTGTCACAAAGATGAGCATTAAGTGTCTTAAGACTTATATCGTGACATTTGAACCCATTTTGAATGACGAGTAATTTGGAATATGTGTTAAACTTAAGGAGAGAAGTTTTTTTTCCCTTTTTTTCTTGTGTATTGTGTAAAAGCACTTGTAGTTCTGATGAATTTATCATTCTGTCTGCATGAGGCACTATTTCTAAGTGTTCTGAGGCGATGCATGGTGGTTGTTGATCCCTGTTTTTTAATGCCTTCGTTAAAAGTCTGCTCATAATGTATCGAGAAGCTAGTGCTATGTAAGCAGATGAGTTTGTCAGTTCAGCTTCCTTGGTACTGGATGTTTTCACTGGTAACAAAACTCAACAAATGAGTTGCTCCTTCCCCCCTGTCTGCCCTCAATCCCCCAGTTTCCTCGCTGTTAACCAATAGATCTTTATTAAACAAAGGAATATTTTAGCATTCCAAACCTGGTTCCTGCTTGTGCAAACCACTACTCATATAGGCTTCAACTGGGCTCCTTGTGAGTATAAGGACAACTCATCTGAGCAATGATGTGCAAAGTTTAGCACTTTTGAGGGTTGATACTGAAATAAAAGTATTTCCATGTAGAATGTGATTTGTAATTGCAAAGCTGTGACCAGAACAAGTTTTTTTTAAAATCATACTTTATGGTGTTTCTTTAATGTAGCATAGAAGCCGTAAATGCATTAATA
Source organism: Entomyzon cyanotis (assembly GCA_024500445.1). Taxonomy (NCBI): domain Eukaryota; kingdom Metazoa; phylum Chordata; class Aves; order Passeriformes; family Meliphagidae; genus Entomyzon; species Entomyzon cyanotis. The sequence continues at coordinate 18,869,075 of JAKEPQ010001009.1, read as the reverse complement.
TTGGTTTTCTACTTCAACATAATTTTTCATTATGATTTTCAGTGTTTGATATGTATGAACCGCTGCAGAAAGCGGTCAGTCTGAAACAGCAAAATTTGCATTCAAGATAAAGTGAAGTTTTACAGCTCCACTAAGCCATTACTGCTGAAACTGTTGTGGAAATTATGAAGCTGCATGAATGAAGATTTTTTGACTCGATGTTTATGGTAGTTTCTCAGGTTTAGTTTTAACTGGATGTTAAATGCACTGTGGTTTTTAAATAGTTCTTTTAGTAACACATTCAGTTCTATGCAGTGTTAAATGTCATTTGGCATTTGGTGAATGTGCATGTTTTGAACTGCAAATTTTAAATGTTTTGTCTTCTAATTGTTAAAAAATGAATAAACTTTGCCATTAAATTAATACGTTTTGTGGACTTGATTTGTTGGAAATGCTAGGGATTACTTTCAGAGGAAAACATATCTCATCATTCTTGGGCTTGAATTCTTTAGAATGGGACATACCAGAAACAGTATTTCACAAATACCATAGAGTTCTTATGTTTTTTAAGGTAAAGTGAAAAAGTAGAGAATTGTTTTAAGGTTTGTTGGGTTGGTTTTTTTTAATACCTACTTTGAAATGTGTTTTTCCATTCTCATGTGGAGTCTAGAAAAGGTTTAAAAAAAAACAAAACAAGGAGCACAGGAGTCTGCAATTTAGTGACTTCCAGGTGAGCCCTAATATGCTGTGGTGGTGATACCATATTTTCAAAGAGAAGTATGCAGTACAAGAATAATAAGGGTAGGAATAAGGAAACATCACCTCCCTTTCAGATGACAGTGGTGAATACTGTATCCTTTGGCTTTGATGATAATAGCAGGTATTTTTTTTCCACTAACAGTGCCCCCCACTGAAAAAAAAAATCAATATATCCAAACCTTAACTGAGTTGGTTGTAGATAGGTGACTGATTCTTTATATATACACCAGACAATTAATAATTTTGCATTCTGTCCAAGGAGGTTTGATAACAGATGCATTTTAGATAGTGCTAGTTTCACAAGACCCAGTCTGTAGTAGCAGAGCTGGTTTAAGGATGTTCCACGTCATGGTATGTCACCATCTATATTAAACTGGCAGTCAATGAGGCCATTGAAATTATTCAGGTTATAATCCAGTTTATAATGATCCAGACTCCCCTTTCAAATCCTTTCCCTGCTTTCTTACAGTAAACATTATTTTTAAGTTAAAATCCTTTCACTAACCTGATTTACACTGAATTTGCACAAATCATAGACGGAAAGAATAAAAATAACAGAAAGGCACTTTCTTGTCTGCCTTTGCTAATGAAAACAGGATAGCATGGAATTACAGCCTCACTGTTAGTGTGAGTCAAAAACTTTATGTGATATTGCAAAGCAGTGGCTCCCCCAAAAGCAGACACATCCTTTAGAGTAGTTCAAACCCAGACAGCACATTGCAACAGGCGGCAAAATGGCGCTGAAAACCAACTTCATCTCCTTCACGTTCCTTAATGTCTTTATGTCACGTTGTAACTAAACAGTAATGACTAAATACTTTTGAAATGGCCACTTTCTTTTTTTTTATTCCAGTGGGATTGGTATTACAAATAATCCATGAGTTTACATAGCCACATACTGTACGGCTCACCTAGTTTCAAATAGAATCCTTCAGACATTCTTGCAAGTACTTGTAACATTTTTCCTAGCACTGGAAAGCCTTGATCCGTTTTGGAGATACAGACTTAAGAACCGCAAATTGTGGAAAACCAAAACAAATGGCATGTCACTATTGCTCATTATCCACAGAAGGCTTGGGTTTCATCTAAGTCATTGCCACTTAAGGGCAATCAAAACATCTATTGCATAGTGTGTGAATAATAATTTAATGAGTATGAATATTCTTTCTTTTTGATTTTAGATTGGTGTAGGTCTAGTAAAAGGAGTATGAACTGACTCCAGAATTACAAAAGAAATGGTTAAATCTGCTTTGTTAACATGGCAGTAAAGCAAGCACTGCCTGTAAATGTTACTTCTGATAGCAAGCAATTGCTTTCCGTTCAAGCATACATCCAGCCCTTCAAATCATTTCATTGGTCATTAAAGTGCTATCACAATGTCATTTCTGTTCTGTCTGCAAGTTTTAGGAAAATTTCCTATTCCTATAAATCATAGGAGTATCTAGTGCCAAAAAGCTCTTTTCATTAGAAAAGAAATTCAGCATTCTCGCCTGCACACCAAATCCGTCTGGGTCGGAAACTACTGGCACAGGCAAAAGCATTTCCATCCATGGGTTGTGTTCTGGCCACCTCCTTTCCTCTCCCTTCAGCTATATAGGTCACTGCTACTGTAACTACATGAAAAATAATAGGGGTTTTATTTTAATTTACAGATTCTTCTTTGTCTAGCTATGTGCAGATGGTGCATAATCCCCACCTCAACTCTTTTACCCAGTATAGCTATTTTAACTACACCTGAACTTTCCCACCCTAAGGACCACATCTGCAGGATTTGTTGCACTCTGGCTACTGACCTGTGAAGTACTTAGCACTCTATAAACTTACAGACTTATGTAGGTTTGATTCAATGAAATTATTCCTGTGTGTCAAGTTCTTCAACTATTTATGAGGACAAACCTTTTATGCAGCATCAGGGGAAGAAACTGAGTTCCATGCTACATGGCAAACTTCACAGCTCTCCTTAGGCTGAATAATCTTTAAAATCTAAGGCTGTATGCAAGTGAAGCAGAAGTATATTCCTATATTAAAACATTAATAACTGACTGCAGAGCCCTCTAAAACCATCACAGTGAAGCCACCTGGCCCGTACAGCACCAAATGGTGACGGTAAAGTGACTGAGCCTAACTCACAACTTTGCTGTGTACAGCCTTTCTTTGAGGAAAACTGAATTTCACTCACCATCTGTGTCAGTGGCTCTGACCACTAATCACTCTTTAAAGGTACATAAACTACCCCTTCTTAGTAAAAACTGATCAAGTTTCTGCTTCCAGAATGGGTCTGTGTTGCCTTGGTTTACTAAAGATTTCATCTAATTAGAGATTTAACTATAAATTGTAAAAAAATACACTTTGCTTTGCTGTTTCTGCTGTATACAGGAGTGATCAGCTCATCTCCCAGCATGCTTCTGAACAAGACAGCCAATACCTCTTGCAATATTCAGTGATTTTTCCAAAAAGTTATTTGTCGAACAGTCCCCTATTTTGTAGCCATTCAAAATATGCAGTGAAGAGTCCAATGAAACCTCATCAAATGCAAGCAAAAATTTACCTGCCCCCTTCCTTGAAGATTGTTTTTATAGAAATAAAATAAAATTACAGGCCAGTACACTTACCTTTCAATTAATTGCTTGAATACTCAAAATCTATCAAAGTCTCCCAAAACATATACACAACTGTGTATCATGATTTAGGTTTTAATTAACAACTACATCATTCAAGCTAGAGCCTATTACTTAAAACATCATTGTATGGAACAGGGCTTTCTGCTTAGAAACTGCATTTCTATCAGTAATGTCTGTTGGATTGTAATGCTAATAGTGCAATACAAAACATATCAAAAGGGTTATTTCAAATTTTTTTTGTCGTAACTATTGATCGCTAGATGTTTGCTAAGAAAAAGATGATTCAACTTTTGAGAAAGAACCAGTGAAGCTTTTCTAAACTACTTGTTAAATACGTCAGCTGTAACGTACTTCAACAGATCCTATACACAGGAGTTTGAGGCTGATAAAATAGGAAACCTCAGCCTCTGATATTGTAGATTCTGACCCACAGAATGACTTTGTTTTTTCATAAAAATAAGTATACAGAGAAGCCTTTCAATGGCTCCATTTTTTTTTTCTTGTATATTTTCCATTTGCTTACTGCATGTATTTGGTTTAGATGCTTTTTTTTCTTCCATTTAGTTTGTTGGTTTACTTAGGTGAAGGAATGTAGAAGGGCAAACAGGATTTATTCCTAGTGCAGGATGTTTAATCTAAAATACCCAACTAATCAGTGTAGTTTTCACCACTTTTTCACCACAGCTGCATGTAAAAGACATAAATGAATCTATTAGTTCTCTATATAGTCAGAATTTTATATTATTTTAAATCTGCACAACAGGTGCGGTTGAAGTTGTAAATCATTTTAAAAAGCAGAATAAACTATTTTAAAAGAAAAAAAAACAAAACAGTTACACCAACAAATTCAACAAACACCACCTGTACAGAGTCATACCGATGACACAACATTTAAACCACACAGTTTATTGGTAATTTTTTTTTTGCATGTGACTACTAAATAATTAGTGATGTCAATGCTGTAAATACATTTTAAATTACAAGCTTGTCTTTACATTTTATACATGGCTGATTTTACAAACAGAACTTCATGATTAGTTTCTCCAATTTACACTTGCTGAACAAAAAGCTGACAATAAATACTTCCTTCTGAAGAATGCTTTAGCAGAAAGCCATTTTTAGAACTTTATGTGGAGAAGTTATTGGTGATCTTACTGAATACATTCTGCTTTTGTCATAGCTAATTTGGCTACTTGGGACTGTCTGATCTTCAACTAGCCTAATTAGTACTGGATTTATCTATCACAGTTAAAGTTTACTAATACAAATATGCCATGTAAGTTCAGGTCGATTATGTGTATTTTTAAAAAAACCTCTGCATTCTGATATCTAATAAAATTCTTCCTCTTATTTTCATCGCTCGTGGAAGTGGTAAGCAGTCAGATGTTTTCAAGGATCCTCTTTAGTAAGTATTACTCCTCTCTTATTTCTCATGCTTATTGCTGCTTTATAGACCTATTCTGATTATTTTCAGTGGAATGCAACCACTGTTTGTTAACTAAGTTAACTGCATTAGGGTAAAATGTCATTTGTAACACTGAGTACCCTTGTCCCAGCATTGTTCTTTTACTTGTCTCTGAACACATTCTGCACAAATTAGGCAGAACAGTCCGTTTTTAGAGCAACTGGAGTGGTTTACAGTTCTTTTGTAAGTGTTATCCAAGTTTGGGAAATACAACCTCAAGTGAGACCCTGCACTTTTCAAGGGCAACTCACCCACGGGAACAGTTCTGACTTCCTCAGCCACAGCGCACATCAGTGTGACACCCAACAGCAGCAGTTCCTGTGCTTTCGAAGGCTGCATTACGTCTTCACAATTCTTTTCAGCTCTGAGTAAAATCAGAGCAGCTCTTCCCAGCCAGGGCAGGCTCTGGCTGGAGAGGATACCCAAAGTACGGCGGCGACACCAGAAATCCCGATGGCTGGGTCAGGTGGACTGTATGGGCTGCCTGGAAGCAGCCAGATGTGTACGGTGGAGGTGAGGATGCCACAAGGCACCCTGGCTCTGCCCGGGGGAAGGAGAACCTGCGAACCGAGCTGCTGGTTGAGCTGGAACTTGTCGCCGTACTGGACTGCCTGGATGGCGTCCTGAAGCTTGTGGAGGCCAGGATCATGGGAAGAGTCTCGGTCTGATAGCTCCGCAGAGAAAATCGTATCGGCTGCGATGGTTGTTTAGGTCTTAAACATGTGCAACAATAAACCGCTACCAGCGAGCCCACGATAATGAAGGCAATAAATATTGATCCAACAATGAGGAACGGAACGTAGATTGGTTCTGGGAGAAGAAAAAAGAAGAAAAGCTGTGCAAATTAGCCCACTTAAGTAAAAAGTCTGCTGTGTAGACATAAACTCCACAGTGTTTATTAAGCCCCACATCATTTCAGTCCCAATAACACACCAATCTGCTCAGAAGACAGACCTCTCAACCATTATCATTAAAAAAATCAGAGTTTAAAACCTGTAGATTCCAGTCAAAATTTCCTTCTGTTGACAGTTTTAATAGTTTCCAAAGGTAAAAGCTGTCTACAACGTGTCCCTTTCGCTGGTTCTAGTGAGGTACAGCACAAGAATGTCACTCCTCTCCCCCTCCCTCATCCCCCAAACCGCCGGGACCGTCCAGTGTAACAGCTTGAATCTGCAGGCGAAGCTCAAATGCTGCAGATGCTCTTAAACCGCTTCCTAAGGTGGAAGATAAGCGCAGAACGTGTGCCTTGGGAAACCAGTCTCCGTATGCGCCGCCGGCTTGCTTTTGTTTGGGAAACTGACGGCCTCTCGCACGGTGAGCGCCGCGGCCCGCTCACACCTCCGCGAGCAATAAAGTTAAACAGACGCAGCACAGTTTGCCGATGCGAACTTAAAATACAAGCGCGCCTTCCAGCCAGGAGGGATGGCGCTGCCGTGCCCTCGGACGGCGGAGCTGCAGCCGCCGCGCACCCCGGGCTCCCGCTCTGCCCCGGCGCGGAGCCGCTCCGCAGCCGCAGCCGCACCGAGCGCACCTGGAGCCGCGCCCGCCTCCTGCCCACCCGCCGGGACGGGGCACGGAGCCCGCGGCCGGCCCGGGGGATGCTCCGCGGGGCCCGTCTCCCGCCCGCCTCGGGACCCGCGGCCGGGCACTCACGGGCGGTGACTCCCGGGTCCGAGGGCTCCCGGTCGTTGGTGCAGCCGCCCTGCTCCAGGCGAGCCTCGGCGGCGGCGCAGCAGTAGCGCAGCGCGCAGGAGCCGCAGCAGATGGTGGCGGCCGCCGTGTCGAAGCCCTCGGGGCACTGGAAGCCCTCGTGGTAGCCCCCCTGCCCGTCCACCCAGCCGTGGCAGTACTCGCCGCCGCCGGGCTGGCCCCCGCCGCCGCCGCCCAGCAGCCCCAGCAGGAGGCAGCGCAGCAGCAGCCGCGGCAGCTCCCGCCGCCCCGCCATCTCCCCGCCACCGCCGCCCCGCTGCCCGCCCGCCCCGACGGGGCGCGCAGGGGGCGGCTCCGGGTGCGGTGCGGGGCCTCCTGCGCCGCGTCCGGGGCTGGGGCTGGGGGGCAGCTCCCCAGCACAGTCACACACACACACACACACACACACACAGAGTCAGTCTCACAAACGAGCTCCCTCTCACACGCACACACACGCACGGACCCCCAGCCGCGCCCCCGCCGGGCCGCCCCGCCGCTCACCTGCCGCCCCGGCCCCGCCGCCCCTGCGCACCGCAGCATCGCCCCGCTCCTCGCTGCCCCCGCGCCCCGCGGCTCGGCCGGTCCCGGTCTGTACCTGTCGGTCGGACGGGTCCGAGCGCAGAGGAAGAGAGGCTGCGGGCAGATAAGCGTTTCCTTTTCTAGGGCTTCTTCCTCTCGGCGGGCTGTGCCCGGCCTTTGCTAGAAAAGGGCTGAGCGGCAGTGCGGGCATCACCCGTCCCGCACACCTGACCGTGCCCCTGCCTCCCCGCCTGCCGCAGCCACCAACAACAAGGGGTTCTCGCTCTGGCAGTTTATTAAAGCAGCCCTGCGCTTCTAAGGGTTAAAAAACCAAGCACGGCGTGTGATTTATTGCAAGGACTCTTTGCTTTTTAACCTGTTTCCCTTCCTCAATACTTCTTATGTGCAAAGACATTACGGCATATCCCCAGATTTATAGCCTCTTTTAGTCAAACACCAGGCCCGTCACCTCTCTTTTCCAAAGGGAGAGAATGAGTGTGGGGCTAGGGAGGAGAAACACATCTGTTCATATGAGAATCAAATCCTTTTTCTGCTGGAAGAATAATAGCAAGTCACCAAGCAAAAACCACAAAAGGAACTGCTTATCCATTTATTTTAGAGGAAAAAAACATTTTAAATGAACTGAGCAGATTTGGACTTCTGGTTCAAGCAAAGAAACATTTCTTCAAATGATGTCTCCCCCGTGTGCTATCTGAGAGGCACTCCTGCTCGAACGGTGAAAGTGCTTACGAAACTTATATTAAAGCTGTGCTGAACGAAAGAATTCATTTTTCCTGCATCTGAAACTTCCTGACATCATTTACCCGCTGGGTATGAATATGTATATCAGAGTCTGACCACTTGTCCAACATTTTGAATGCCCATGTCACTAATTTCCAAAGTTGGCAAGTTTAGTCCAACAAAAGGAACAAAGTGTGCTGTGTACCAGCAATAAAACTGTGCACCCAGAACCATCTATCAAGACATTAGACTTCTGGCCAACTCCTAAATACAGCCCACAAGCACAATATTTGTGTTTGTTTTTCTTTTAACTAATCTATTCTCTTTTTTTTTCCCTCTGACCTTTTTTTTTCCTGTTTTGATTTCTTTAAGTATAACCAGTACCACCAAATCGGAAAAGCAAATAAAAAACTTGCATAAATGAAAACTATTTTTCATGGCTATGTAACAGATATAGCTATAGAAATAACAAAACTGGATATAAAAGAAAAACAAATATATTTTGAAAGTGAAAATGTAATAGTCTGTCCTTTTCTGCATTTTCATTTTGAAATGATAATGTGAATTAAACTTTTACCAGCTGTCCTGACTACAAGTTCCTAGTTTTTATAAGCCAATGTTAAATATTAATACAGTTTTGCATTTACTTCACCGTGGTTTTAAAGCAAACATAACCTTCATGGAATGTTTTAAAATGTATGACTTTTAAAGGCCTAATCCAGCTTCCAGGAAGGTCAAAAGGAATCTCTGTGTTGACCAGGATGAGGCTTGGAGCAGGAACTCTGTAAGGTCTTCATGGTGCATTTAGCTGTCTCAGGTGCAGAGGACAGAGAGACAACAGAGCCACCCTCTCAAATTTGCAGGAAAGCCACATTTGGTAGGAGTCAATGAGTAAATATCTCACAGCTCATATGTTGATTTTGTTAATTAATTCATCAGCTTCCAAAAAAAAGAAAGTGGTCTGAGAAAAGCCTTCTGAGATATAGACAGAGAGATTTCAGATCTTAAGCTACCTTAGGAGCTGCAGGGATACAGTTCTGGGTAGGGGCACTGAGGAGGCTCCCAGTCCACAGGTATAAGGAAGACTTTGACCTGGGTTTATTCCTCCCTATTTGTTCCATCTGTAGTGCTTGGATTTTTAATAAAAATATTTGTGTTCCTTTAGGCAGAGGACTCTCTGCTCCCCCCTTGTATAAAGTGATTGCAGCTGTAGAGGGTCTCCTGCAAATGGGCACAATTAACCTTCTTTTATTTGAATCCCAAATTTCCCCATCCTGCAAGAAAAATCATTTAAGAGTTTCTCAAGTATTGGTTTGCAAGTGTGCGTGTGGTTGGTTTACTTTTGTGTGGCTAAATGGCACTTCAATCACACAAGTTGTGCCAGATAAATCAGAGGCAGATTTCAGGACTTGTCCTGCAAACACTGCCAACCTGGAAAGCCTGGAAGATACATGAGGTTTCCTATAAACTGCTGAGGTCCTAACTGACTTCTCTGGTCTTTTTCCTTTCTCTGAAGTACTGACACAGCTTGCAGAATGTGATGTGACTATAGTGGAGGTGAGCTGGATGGTTCTGACCTAGACAGAAAAAAACTTTGTTCTGCTTCCCTTTTTGTAAAGGTTACATCTGGGCAACCACATCCTTGAACAGTTTGGCATGCTAGCAGATTCATTTGCATTGATTTTTGTCATTTGCTTTAAATTAAACCCACAAATAATTAAGAATACAGGAAGAACAACATTACATAAACTGTTGGTGAGCATCCTTTGTCTGCAATATGAGGACATTGGATGGCTCTGAGTAGCTCACTTTTAGACTGGTTTCTGTTGGGTGATGTTCCTGCAAAGTACCTGTGCTGATTTTGCTTATTATTTATTCCTAGCCAAAACCTTCCAGCTTCCAGGTGATGTGTCATCAACTTAATTACATCACATTAATTTAGAAGGAGAAACATTGTTTTTAAAAGCTCATATAGTTCTGATTGTTGTAGTTTATAAAGCACAGTATTAAAATTAATGAAGGTGAGATCAGTCATATAGTAGGGAGAGAAAGTAAGATGATTTAATTGTACTTTAAGGTATTATTATGATTTACCAGGCTTTTCTTACTGTCTCCACAGCAAACCTATGGGGGAACACATTGTTGTACTCCTCATCCGCTTCTGTGCAAGATCAAACAATTTTTCTTAAATGACTTCTGAAATCATTGCCTCCCTGCACACAGTAATTACTTCACTACTGCCAAATAGATCAATTGTAAAAACAGATATTAAAATCTTCTTAAACATATTCATATTTCTTAATAATAATTTTGCTACATTCCATTTTCTGGATTTGGGCTTTTTTCTCCCCCGTTTTCACTATTATACTTTTGGTCTTCTTTTAGAGTATAAAGCAAGCCAGTGACCCATGAAGCTCTAGCATGAGAGTAAATCCTAATATTACTTCAGGCAGGCAGTACTGATGTTAAAGTCCTGGAACTTTTGTTTGACTACTAGTGTCCAAGCAGAGACCAAATCTCCCAAATATTCCTAAATAATATCACACTCCTGTCTTGGCTCGGGCAATGACAGATAGGCTCAGCTCATATCTTCTTGATGGTCGTATCTTGCAAGATTGGTTATTTCACCCCAGCTCTACATTAAATTTTGTCTTGGATTTTAGAGAGTAAAAAAGGCCAAATTGAGTTACCAGCTTGTAAAAACAGCCTGGTGTTAGCAGATTTCCCTTTAAAAATAAAACCAAAATAATTTGCCATCTAAATTGCAAGCTCTTCATCTACCTGAGTTGCTTCATTAAGCACATAAAGACTGTATGCTGCTCTCTAGAATGATAGCCTTATTCTTGGCTGGTTGTGAGAACGCCCTTCCTGCAGCTGCCTAGCTGGGAGAGCCACCTGCCAGGCCACAAGCATCCCTGTCACCTGCCAGGCCACACACGTCTCCCGGGCTGGAAGGGCTGGCAGAAGTGCTGGGAGGTGCCCCAGAATCAGCCCCACGTCCCACGGAGGCTCCAGCTGCCTCTCCACTCCTGCTCTGGCTGCAGAGCCTCATCCTATTGCCTGCATCAGCAAATTTAAACAGACCCATGGAGCCCATAAAGTGTATTTTGGTTGACTGAATCAAGCGGAAATGTGGTGCTTTTCTTCTTTCTTCTACCTTGCTTCTTTCTCAGTATTGTTTTGTATTTGGGAGGGAGAGACTGTTCTATGCTGTTTTGGGGTGGAGGCTGCAGCTCTGACATTCAACCTTTTATGATTTATGCCTGGGATTTGACCAGCACTGTGTGGTTTTCCACCCCAGTCAGGAATATCACCGTGTTTTCTGAAGTCTCTCAGTAATATTTGAGGGGTAAGGTTACATAAGCCAGCTGTTAAAGGCAGCACCACTTACTCTTGCCCATGGGTTAATCCATTGAGAAAGCTGGTTACACCTTGGGGAGAAAAATGTAGAAGTCAGGCTGTCTCAGCCTCATGATTGTCAAAGTAAGTGAGATTAATCATAAGTGCGTTAGGGCTCACTCAGGAAGTAGGATGTTGGATTACTGGCATCTTGATCCATGTATTCTCATGTCACAGTAATGGTTCCTTATCTGAAACCTGCAGCACTGCTAGGGAGAGGAGCTAGGGTCAGACCTCAGAAGTTATCATTTGTCTCCTCAGACATCAAGAGTAGAAGATATTTTCAAGCCAGCAATGCAGCCATCCCTATTTGAGGAACATTATCCCAGCCACCCCTCATCTGTCCTTTAGGTGACCACTCCTGCCTTATTCTTGAGCTCTACAGAGACCAACCATGTCATGAAAGATGAAGGGATTTGGTTACACATGGTAACTCACGTGTGCTGAATGTATCTCTTCTACACAACCACAGCAGTGCTCTCTATCTCTGCATCCAGGGCTGCACAGAGCTGTTGGGAGTAGAAGAGCAAGGAGAGATGTCTAGAATAGATAGGAACTGGTGATCTTACAGGATGTGCAATTGTCCTTTCTTCACTCTAGCTGTGGCTAAAAATAACCTGTCTTATGACTACCAAGCAAGGTTTTCTGAAGAAATGTTTAATTTACTTTTAAACCAGAAGTTCCTGTGCTTTGGAATTCAGAAATGAATTCTCCAAGCAACAAGCCTTGATTCTAAAAAAAAGCCAGGATATAATTACACCAACCACTAGTAGAGCAAGACCTAATAAAAACCTGAAATTAAAAAATAAAAAATAAAGTATAAAAATGACTATTTTGTTGTATTTCTAACAGCTGTTTTCAAAGCACTGAACATAGGGAAATGTTTTGACAGTGAAAAAAAGATTGGAAAATGGCCACATTTTGACCACTTTTTCACTTGAAAACTGTTACTCAATTGTGATTTGGCACAGAGCTCCTTCTCTGTAACCTACAGAGAAAAAATGAGCTATTGCTAGTAAATAACTATATTTTCTAATAATGTTAACTGCTGTAGCCATTTTTAATCAGTACCAAGCTTACCAGCTAGAGGTGGAAAGCTCAGTATGCTATTGCCAGGCAATTCCCTAATCCCCCAAACAGTCATATTAATGAATAGTGCACCAGAAAGGTCAGAGGAGAGAGATAGCATCAGACCTGCTCTGCTCTGCAGTGGAGTGTGCATTTCTTTTTCTTTGCAACAGCAGTAATGACCAAAAAACAGTGAAAGGGTGTGACAGAACATTACATTTGAGTGTAGAAAAGTGTAGAAAGAAAATGAGCTTACCAGAGAGTGAAGACAACTGGTTTGTTTTTTTCACTCATGCCAGGAAAAAAAATGAACATTCAAAAAGAAAAAATTAATACATACCAACGCTTTTTTCTTTTTCTCCAAAATAAACAGTGCTGAATATGAGGGCACCGTTTCAATCCTTAACTAACAGAATGCCTAGTAAACATATGCTGAAGTTTAAAAGTATGCAATTTCTTTTTTCTGTTATTATGAAATTAAAGCATGAGAATGACTGACAATGCACAAAGAAATCTCCAGATGGACACATTATGGAGCACCTTAAGCCTTAAGTAAGATACAACCTTTAAATAACTAAGGAAAAGCTTGTTTTGTAGAATATATTAATATCTAGCACTACTAGTTTGCTTATTACACATGAAAGTTGTACACAAATAACTCATAGGCAACAGAGTCTCTGGATTTAAAAGAATAATTCCTTTGTAGCACTAAACCTGGTGAACTAAACTGGCCCCTTACATTTGAATCAGCAACCAAACAGATAATTTTAATAAATATTTTAATAGCACAAACTGGAATTTTAAGAAATGCTTATATTACTGCTGCTACAAATTTATTCTGGGCATTAAATAGCAGTTCTCCAGTGCTAAAAACAGGGCCAAATTCTGCATCTTTGAACGTGGGAGCATATCCCTCAGTTCCTCTGGCTCAGGTCCTCTACACCTTCTTCCTCAGGCTTCATTTCTCCCAACTAAGGACCTATATGCATTGATATAATTGCATGTTTATAACCGATAGCTGTGGGGTTTTCCATTCATTGTATTTATCCTGTCTTTGGAATGGTGTCTTACCACTTCCTACAAACACCAGATTTCCCAAAGAACTTTAAGCATTTTGGGTCTGAAGAAATTATCATTTGGTACCATAAATTTGTTCTATATTTATGATAATCTAATCAGTGAATGACAGATTAGGTGAAATTAAAGACTGAGACCCATATTCTTTGTTCTGACTGTAGGTGGGTAGGATTTCAGGAAGAGCTCTACCTCAGCTCCCACAGCCTAGGGTAAGTCAGGGGCTGGGTCCCCTTGGCACCATTTCAAGTAGCTGCAGAGCTGCTCTGTGCTCAATGCTTGTTGCTCCTGATGCCTGCATTTCCAGATCCCAAGCAAGACAGGTCCTGCCACTCACCTAATCCAGTCTCATCTCTGTGCCCATCCAGACCTGCTCCAGGGGATGGAAGAAGACCTGCAGCAGTGCCACGTCCACCTCCCCATGCAGTGAGCAGGCTGTTGGGCACAGGCTGCCTGGCTGATCAGGACATGCACACAGGAAATATTTGGGGATCCTGTTCTGAAGTGCACTCCCCTAAAATTTACCCAAACAAGATTTATGTGCCAGAAAGAGGTCGTATCTAGTGAAACCAATATATAGTAGTTTTAAACTTTGGGTTGGTGATAATAGGGGACTGGCTTTAACTCAAGGTAATAGCTTTAAACGAAACAAGGAGAGGTTTAGGTTAGCTATTCCAAAGAAACTCTTTACTGTAAGGGTGGTGAGACACTGCAACATGTTGTGCAGAGAACGTGTGGATGCCCCATTCCTGGAACAGTTCAAGGCCAGGCTGGACAGAGCTTTAAGCAACCTGGTCTGTTGAAAGGTGTCCCTGCCCATGACAGGCGGTTTGGAATGAGATGATCTTGAAAGTCATTTCCAACCCAAGCCATTTTATGATTCTATGATTCTCTGACGTGAACAGCAGAGTCTGCACAAGCCCATTTCACCCTTTGCAGTTTAGAGCACCATGTAGGAATCAATACAGTTGTGAAGTCTGATTGTAACTCAAGGAAAAATTGTGTAGGGAGACACTGCATGCAGAACCAGTACAGGCTATACTCTACCATGTAGGAAACCTAAAAAGGACTAAAACTTTAAAGAACTATGAGGAGATTCATAAAATGTTTTGGTGAACACATTAGTTATTTTGGAGAGCAGTAATGTTGACTTAAAATATTTAGCTTTTGAATTTGACTTAAGGTATTCACGTAGACTGAATGTAGTCATGTGTTTGGGGAATTAATAACCTTATTTCTAAGTATTACTTATTATTCTTATATACAACAGCCTGAGGAAATTTTCTTTTGCTTATCTACATTTCAGTCTCTGCTTAGATTTCTTCTGGGATCTGACTTATAAAAACAACTGGATTTATGATGCTCTAAAGTTTGCAACAAACACTTAACAAATACTCCTATTTCATGTAGAAATTTATAGTGTTGAATATAGTCTTCGATGTTATCATTTTTGGTGTTTACTGAGTGAAGTAGTTTTCCAGCAGATGTCAAGAAAGCAGCTAATAGGTAAATACACCACAGAAAGTAACTGCACACTGCCATCTACGGAGGAGGCCTGGGATATGGCAGGAGCAGTTTATCACCATGAGACATGAGAGGGGTATTCATAACCAGAAAAGATCATGGATTTTCCTCTTCTGGCAGCAGTTTCTGTTAGTGCAGAGCATGTGTAGCAAAAGAGCCATTATGATACAGACTGTGCATGACTGTTGTGTGAGGAATGAGAAATGACACAGTGTGGAGAGTAGTTATTTCTCTGAATGATGTTGTTTGTAGTATGAAGGCTGCATTTGGAACAGCCATGCAGGAGGGCAGGAGGAGTGCATGTCCCATTCCCAGTGGGAGAGCTCCCACGGGGATGCCAGGTTGCAGACATCACCACGGCCCAGTTTGAGTGGTGTGTTGTGAGAGCACCGTGTCAGATCCCGGCTCTGGTGGATGTTTCATGCACCAGCAGTCTCTCCCTCCCCACTCTTCACCTGTTATCTGTTTCTCTCTAGTTGTCTCTCACCTCGCCCCCCTGCCAGCTGCTGGTACTGCCCAGTGCTGGCATTTTCCAAGAGCTGGAAGGATCGGTAAGGATTGCAGGACAGTCTTGGTTCCACCCAACAGTTCAATTCATCCACCCAACAAGGCTGCAGCCACCTGCTCAGGCACAGCCAGCAGCTGCACAGGGATGTGGCACACAGTCCTGCAGGAAAGAAGCAGGAGGGTGTCCAGTGTACCACACAAATAAGTTATATTAGCAGCACATCAGAAACATTTTATTCTCTCACCCAGGCTACTTTTTGCAAGTGAAAAAAACCAAAGGAAAATACATCACTGAAGAGCCTCCTTCAGCTCCCCCCCTCTATCTTCTACCCTGTGCACAGCTGTCCTTTTCAAGAAGCTTTTGAAGGACACTAAGTGGCTAAAAGAAACTGGGAACCATTGTGTAAGGCAAAAGTAGACACAGAGGAAGATCCAGGGATATGTGCAGCTTCTGCTTTTACCACTCACTTCCGTGGGCCTTGCAGACCTCCAGAGGTGTCCCTTGAAAATCCCCAGTGCTCAACAGAGCATGCTCTGCTCATAACTTGGTTTTGAGCTCTTTGCTGCTGGATGGCTGTGAACTAGAGAATCCCACTTGTGTTTATCACTTTGTTGCTGGGGTTGTTTTTACATCTCCTGTAGCAATAAAGCACTGGGGTTTAGACTGAGGTAGGCTGAGCTAGTGCTGGCACTAATATGTGCAAGTACACTGCTTAGCACAGCTGGGTCCAACAGCTGGGTTTGATAGCTGGCATCTCTACATAAATCTTTGACAACATCAATAACAGTCAGTAGCCTCAGCCCTAAATTACTGTTGATCCAATTATAAAAACCAGTCCTAAATTAGCTGATTCACCATTAGCTTCTCTCTCAGAAGAGAAGTTAATATTTATCGTACAGACTGCCTGTAGCCCCCTGTATTACCCACGTTTGGCTTCCTTCAAGGAGCTTATCTCATCCTGAATTGATGATGAATTATTACGAATTTGCTTTGGACATCTTACTTCAGACTTTTGGCTCAGGGGCCTAGAAATTTCTTCAATGCCAGACTGTTGACTTCAGCCTCAATTAATGATTGCTTTTTATCAGCTTAGCTCAAATGTTTGGTTTCTAAATTTTTGTTGCGTAGTCTAAACATTTCCAAAGTCCAGATAGAACGGCTTTAAATTAAAATGTTATGATTTTGATACTGACTCAATGTCTTCCTGGCTGAGTGGGAATATTTTATTCTTCCATCACTTTGATTAATAGACCTGTTACAAATCCTATGCTTTAGAGTACCAAGGAGTAAAACAAACAAAAACCATGTAGATTAACCTGGTTAAGACCTAATCTTACAATTCTGTGAGAAGTTTTTTCAATTGTTCAGAAGTTAATTCACTGTCTAGTACAATTTTCAAATTTTGAATAATTGCACTTCCATGCAGTCACCTATTTGTCTTTTTCTTAGCCTAAACTTTTGTTCTGCAGCTCATATGCTCGATGGTTAAACATCACTCTATTAGACAAGCACTTCAGAGTTGAACTTAAGTATCAGGAACATATTCTGCAAGAGTCTTTGCTAGCAAATTACAGATCTTTACCACTAATAGTTAAGACAGGATAAAAATTCATGTCTTTACATGAAACACTGGTAGTTCTGCCATCAGTACCAGTCCTCAAGCATGCTCAGCTGTGGATTCTAGACCAGTCACAGATTTCATAACTGCTTGTTCCCACACTCTCCGTCAAATATCCCTTAGGTATTAAAAACATGCTACAGGAAATCACAGTCTTTAGCACAGTAAGAATAAAAATGCTCAGGTTCACTGTTACTAATACAGCTCATTTTGGCATATTGGTTTATAATCAAAGATGCATCTTTATTTTGTAGACTTACTTTAGTACCCTCTTATTAACTAACCAAGCAGATTTTAACAATTTTTTCCTAAAAGATAATTAGTTAGCTTCTGGTAAACAGGAGATATGTTTGAAATTGAATACACTTTTCATATACTTAAATTTATTGTACCAGCTAGGGCTTTTTATTTGGTTGGAGAAGTTGAACTGAGATGGAGACACTAAAACAACTATCAGCCTTGAAAATCATAAAAAAGCACTTAATATTTTTTGGTTTGGGCAATTTGAAATTCTTAAAGTGCTCATTAAGTTTATTAATGTGTGTTTGGGTATGAATATATGTTAATTCCCTGTCTTGCATTTGCCAGCAGTTATTAAATGGAATTAACATCTTGTCTTAGTGCATACTTCAGGTTTATGCAGAGTGCTGCAGAGTATTCCCATCACTTCAGGATGAAGGATTAGATATATTGTTGAAAGCACAAGGACTGAACACATATGCTCAGTTCCTTGTGCAGCCATGTGGACACAACACAAAAAAGGATTTGAAAATGTGCTGAGACTTATTTGAACCCTAATTCAGTTAAATAAAGTAGAAGCATCCATGTGATCAAAAGGGTGCATCCCACTAGTGAATTAATTGCACATGAGCAGCAGGGAACTGGTGACACAAGAATCTCTGTGGAAAATATTTAGCTGCCCACAGTAGTAGTTTCCTTACTGTGATAGAGCCAAGACTTCTTTACAGCAATGGCCTCTTGTGACCACTGTCATTCACAAGGCAACTTAATCTTACAGGTAATTTATTTGTTTTATTCCATTCTCATCTCTAGTAAGTTTATACAAACATTTGACTTCTGCCCTGCTATACAGGTCAGGGACATCAGATACTATCTCTTTATGTGTGCAAAAATCATTACTATTATCTGCTTATTAAATGCCTGCCTTACCATCAGTTGTCCTGATTAATTCCATGATGAGAAGTGGGAGGACTGTTAAATCCTGCCTTTATTGGAGTGCTTAGACCTCTGTACATAGGCAAGTCATAAAAGGAGGATTATTTTGTACCCTGGATGTAAGCATGATTGCTCTGGCAATCACAGTTTTTGTATGAGTGAATGTGCTCAAAAGTAGATTTGTAAATGAAGCTCTGGGCAAGAAGTTAAAAATGTCGTCACTCAGCAAACAGTGCAAAGTTACACCAAGGTAAATTTAGAGATAAGTTTCCTTCTGTATTTATGTGTTTGTTTATTGGTTAGTTGAAGATTTAAGAGTCACAGATTTATAGTGAAATATAAGTTATGACACTTACCTGCATTCTCTTTTACTCATTCATATATTGGTTTGAATATTATAGAGCTCAGGAGGTCTCCTCCGAGGTAATTTCAGTCATACTGTTCTTGGTCAAATAATCTGTCCTGAAATAGCAGATAAATTTCCAGGGGTATCAGATTATTTTTCTCCTGACTAGCTGCACCTGGTACAATAATAACACCACTGGGGCTAGTTAGCAAGTACGCTTTGGTATTGATATCTGAATATTTTCTAAATCTCATTGACTAGCTCAGCAGTGTAATGAAATATCTAATGCCTGTGTTGGTTTTCCTACAAACAGTTTTTTCTGTCATACTGGGATACCTTTAGAATAGAACAAGTTCTCTAAAATCTAAGTGATTTACAAACTTTCCCTTTATTTCTGCAATTCTTTCTGAGAATTCAATGTCCATTTTTTAAATTTCATCATTCTCTGTCTGATATTTACTACTGTGAATTCAGTTTAGCACCAACCACATAATGAAAATAATCATTGTTTGCAAAATATGGGTAGCTCTGACCACATGTGTGCCTCCAACCCTGCACTGCTGACAGTCCTGTCTCTTCTTCTTGGTGCTACCTGTTCTTCAAAGGTGATTCTGAGTTTTGGAGGGAAATCGTATAGTACATACTCCATCATTATCAATGTTCTTTGGACCAACTGTGTCATATCTACCTGGAACACTCAGAGAAATTGAGGCAGAGTTTTGAGTCATTTGCCTCTGTTTCAGTGTGACAGAACCAATGTGATTACAGGGAAATATTCTGCCACCCTTAAGAGCGTATGTTCCCTGTGAACCTTAGTTAAATTTATAGCTCCTCTTAGACAAATAGCTGTGAACAAGATAGCTGCTTTCTGACTAGATACAGACAGAAAAAAATTGTGCTCAAAAAAATAATTGCTTCTATCCATCATCTGTATCTCATCTCAAGAGTGGTCTGCTGCAACTGTTCTCCTTGGACTAGCGATGGGAAATACTATTTGAATCTTCCAGAACCTGGTAACACAAAAATGTATCCTGACACAACTTGGTGCTGGATACCAACATTTTTGGCCAAGGGGTCTACTTGAATTTCTGGGGAGAAGGAGGAAGGATTTCTTTTCATACATTTGTCTCTCTTCTCATTCAGCTCTAGCTCCTGAGACAGTCTCATCCCACTCAGGCTGGAGCTCTGCAAGAGGAATGCCCTCGTCTCTGGGGGAGAAGAAGAAAGCTCCTGGCCAGGGCGTGGGGAAGCAGGGTGCTCTAGGCATCCTGCCTCCACTGCTGGAGCATCATCCCTGCGTCAGCAGGGCACAAATACAGCACAGCCAGGCAAAGTGCTGCAAGGCCTAGGACAAGGAATGCTGCTGTTTCCTGGGAGTTTGTATCAAGAAGTTTAATGTTTGCTTGAAATCACAATGCTCCCAGAGCATTTTAACTGCATTGTAAAGGTGCTCAGAGGGGTTGCTGATGGAACATGGGTTGGCCAGGGGTGTGACCACACCACAGTTATGATGCAGCCTGGCTGCCTCTCCCAGACCCTCTCCAAAGGTCTCTGACAGCATTGTGGCTTGGTGAAATCAATGGGAAGCTTCCCACAATAGGCTTTACATCAAGCACCCTGAGTAGATGTGGCTTGTGAAGATGCTGTCCCCTGACTGACTGCCCTCTGGGGACAACTAGAAAGATTTGAGGAGTGGGAAAGAATAAAGTATTTTGCTATATTTTTGGCATATGTTTGTGTTTATAGGGGCACCATAACAACTGATATCTTTTGCCTGCTTTTACTAATTTGGATTTTTTTTTTAATGCAATAGTTAGTTCATTAGCCTTTAGTTTAAATTGTGCTCCCTTTTGAAATGAAAATATTATATAAATTACCAAATTAAGTCCAAAATATTCTTCAGGCAGTTCAGTATTAACTTTTTTTTTTTTTAAATTACTCTAGCTAGAGGCATGTTTATGGATTTGTAGGTGTTTGGATAACTTAATTTAAAAGAGCAAAACAGACTAGACTAGATAAGAGAAACTTAGGTCAAATTATTCTGGTTGTGACATATGTGATACATAATGCTGTGTAATTAGATATTAAAATGGTTTCTGTACAGCAGGATGTTTTATGAAAATGGGACAAATGTTTTTTAAATGTACCACTGGAAACCAGAGAGATGGTAGCCTGTATCCCCAAGGAGGATAGCTGAATTCCACCAAGTTTTTTCTAAGAATTTGAACTGTAGTGAACAGGAAAGGAGGGAATTTGTGATTATAGCTTAGCTTTCCATTAGTCAATGTTTGGCTGAATGTGCAAAGGATGCTTATATGGTGCTTAGTCTGGACACTAATATTTTCTGGAGATTTGTTCGTTTTTGAACAATAGCAGAGCAGATGGTGACAAAGCAAATCTAGCAATAAATCATGGAGACAGGATACTTGAAGGAAGCAAGATGATCTAGAGGAAGAAAATAGAAACTGGGAGATAATTGTTACACAAATGCAGAGTGTATTCCCAGTAATTTTATTAATTCTGGGGACAGTACTTAAAGGCTGAGCATTTTCGTGTAGCTTGGCCATTAAAACTCCTATTAAAATTTTTATTCCACATCCTTTGGGAGCAAAACTTTTCAGGGCACATACAAAAAAAGATCTGCTCTGCACTGAAACTTCTGGTGACCGCACAGTTTAGAAATGCCTGACAATCTTAAACTGAAAGATGCCTTTTGATATTCACTGGGTTTGTGGCTGCATGGGATTTAGCTCTGAAACTATTATAGCCTTCAGGACAACCTGGTGCACAAAATAGTAATGGGAAAGACACCTACAAATATTTCATGTAGTGCAAAGGAAGAAAGAGCAATCCCAGGAAGTAACATCTCAGTGGAAAAATTTTAGCCCACTTGCACTTGGAGGGTAGTTGTCCCTCTGCTCCCTACTTGGGAGGCAGCACAAAGCCCCTCTCTGCCAGAAGCTGACACTTCTTTGTCAGCCAGTCTGCAGCCTGACCCTGGGAATGGTGCTTGCTCACAATTCCCTGCTGTTTGCTCTCTTGCTGTCACACCAGCACCTGCATCAGGGGTGGCACTCCCTGTCTCTGTCAGATCTGCACTCAGTATTTCTCCAGGAGTGTTTATAGTTCATTCCCTGGGTCGGAGGCTGCTGATACTGAGGAAGGCATTGGTGAGTGGTTCAAGGCCCTGGATAGGAAAGGGTCCCTTAGGCCACGCTTTGTTGCCCTAAAGTGAGGCAGAACCTTGGCTTCCAAAACCTGCAATGGGATGAGGAATTGTCAATTCCCAGCTTGTCAGGCTCACGCAAAGAATTACTGTTGCATTTGGTGCAATACACTGCAGCTCAGGTAATCCAAAAGACAAAAATTATCCATTGATTCAACAAATATTTTTCCCACCAATCTCCATATCAGATCATCCTGGTGCCTTTCAGGATGTCCAGGCACAAGCAGCATCACACAGCCCTGACCTGCAGTCAAGCCCAACCATCTCATCATTCAGAGATTATCAAGTGGTTGGTACTCATGCATCCCCTTGCATCATTTGTCACTCACTCAGAGTTAGCATTTCTTCTAATCTGCCTCATCTCAGTGACCCTGTGAGACAGTTCTACTACAAATAATTGCTGCAATGAGGTGTGTTTTTCTGCTGCACAAAGGAACATCACACAAAGGAGCCTCCTTTTAGCAGATGAAGGGCAAGGAAATCTCAAGGCAGGACTACTGCACAGAAAGATTGGCATGTTTGGTGCAAAATGTATCATAAAAACATATTTCAACAACTTGAAGAGAGAGTAATTTTCAATCAATAATTGTAAAAATAGAGCTATAAAAGTCAGATGACTAGTTTTATTGTATTGTAATGCCTCCCTTTTCTTTTTCTGATCACATATTGGAATGACTTGTTGCAATGTGAAAACAGGTAGAAAAGTGAAACAAGCTATTAATGGGAAAAGCTAAAAGCATAGTATTTTCTTTGGTTTTTCAGTAGCTTGTGCCCAAGTTTAAACAAAGGGAGCAACAAAGCTTATGTCTCCTGTCTGCACATATTGTTGTGTAATGGCTGGAATTCAGCTTTACACTGTAGACTTTCAAGATACAGCCTGATTTCCCACGTTCCCATATATATCAAGCTCTATATAATCAAGGCGTACATGCTGAGATGCATTTGGGATGTGAGTGCTGATTTGTCCATTTCTGATTATCATTAGGACATCTATGTATTAGCTAGATACTGCAGAATTATCATCCTTTGAACACTAGAGTATGTATGAGGAGCCAGAACTTCTACTAAGTGATACAAACAAAATTAGTTTGATTGTAAACTGTATGGTGCAGACATATAAATAGCTAGAAAATGTTGTGTGTTAGAAGAGGTGATGAGAGGCTCAGAAAGATAATCAGTAGACAGCTTGCAGGGAAACAAAATTCCATGCAAGAAAAAGATAAAACTGCCACCTGATGGGAGTGGCAGCAGAACCACAAGCAATACCACATGCTGCTTGACTCTGCTTGATACAAGCTCACCAAGCCTCAGAGGGGGTGATTACACCTGAGGTACATGTGTATGCCATGATTTTACCTTGTGTTTGCAGCCTAGAGCCATGCACTCGGGCATGCTGCTGGTGCATTTAGAAAGGTGTCCTTCCCACTGGAGTGCCGGCTGAGGGTGGGGACTGGGGAACTGCCTGGGGCACCCACAGGGAGCATGGACACAAGGTTCCCTGGCCTTTAAGCCTCTCCTAAGCCAGGCCAATGGCTGGTGTGAAGGTCACTGCTGGTAGAGGTGTAGTACAGTTGTATGGCCTTGCAACCATGACGGAGTCAGAGGAGTTGGCAGCGGCAGTGGCTGCACCTGCTTTGTCCCAAGTTGGAGCTGGTGCTAGTTTCACTTTGACCCTACCATCTCATCTTCCCAGTGTGTACATTAGATGTGATTGGTGAGAGATGCCTCTGCCCAAATTAAGATGCAAACAAGCCCATATGCCAAAGTCAATAATACATATTTTATTTAACTGTAAATGTGAGGTAGAGAGAGAGGAAGAAATTGAAAAGAGAGGAGAGGAAGAGAAAGGGAGATCAAGAAGAAAGTCACCCCCCATGGATCCAGCAGTATCCTGTTGGTCCTTCCTCACCCTGAGTTTCTTGGTGCTGGGAGTCCTGAAGTAATTCAAAATTTTTCTACTGTTTATATATTTTAGCAGACAAAGGAATTAATGCTCATTAGCTACATGGTTATTTTATTGGTTAAATAAGTCCCTCACTTCTAATGCTAATTAGTCCCATGCTCAGTCTTTCTCTTTTTTGAGTCAGTGGGTTTCTTAAGCAGGTGGGTTGTGATCTCCCAGAATTTCCTTTCACTCAGTCTGAGCTGATTCCAGCACAGTTGCTTGTCCATTATCAGTGACACATTCTTCTCCCCCAGCTTTGTCTACCTCCCCCTCAGTCTGAGATAACACCTGGACAATAGTACCACCTTTATCTTATCTCAAGTTCCCATCGTGGTGGCTTAATTTACAGTCCAAGTTCCAGGTATCCATGGAGGTGTATAGGCTGTAGGAGCTTTGGTGGTCACAGATTCCTCCTGTGCCATAACTTGGGGTGATCTTTCTTTCACCACTGTTGTGCCTATGAGCAGTTGCTTCTTTACACAGTTTGCCACAGCAGGAATTTTAGTCTGTATGCATGACCCAGGATAAACTCCCTTCTTTTCTTCTCCTTCCTATCAAAGAAGGGATGAGAAGATAATGTGAAACAGAATTTACTTATTACTCTTCAGTTGTAAAAAACAATTATAAGAAATGGTGTTGGAACAAAAGGTTTATTGAGTCACATTTCAGATGCCTTACATAATGTTTCCTTCCTGACAACATTAGAAGACCATCAGAGTAAGGAGGGTGAAGTTCCTGCATCTGAAATCTTTTACATTGTTTATCATTTAATGCTGTACAAAGCCAGGGTCATACTAACACCTTTGTTCCTCTAGAGTCATTAATTCTATCAAAATCAATGCAGCCAGACCTATTAAAGCTTGACAATAGCAAAAAAATCACCAAATCAGGAGGTAAATGCATTGCAACATGGTGGTGCAACCTTTTCAATTGTGAGGAGAACTAAAGCTTAAGGGGAAAGATTCCTAAATTTTAATTCTTCGTCAAAGTCAATATCAGGAGAGAAGCACAGGATCTGGATCTATATCCAGTATTGTCTTTTAGAGATAGCTCTTTGTGACAGGGCTACTCTCATCTTAAAGCAAAGGAGGAAAGCTTTGGGGCACCAGACCTGGGAGCCCACACACAGTGTTCACCAGAGGGGTTTTGGTGATACCTGCTCCAGAAACAGAGGGAACATCCTCATGTTATTCATGAACAAGACTACTGTCTTGCTCCTTATAATAATTTTACATTGCTGTGAAGAGGAGCATTAAAATTTTAAAAAGAGAGGCCATATAACTCATTAGTTTTAAAATACTCTTTTAGTTTAAGAAAATTGTTCTGTTAGTCTGAGACATAATGATGACAGAGAAGCCACTTGTCCACAAACAATTTTACTAAATAATTAAATGTATTTCATCTTACTGTTAGCAGCTGGAAGCGTGATAGCTTCTTTTGCTTGGAGTTAGTATATTAAGGTTTGATTTGAAAGATGTTGCTTCAGTGAATGGATAGTACAATTATAAAATACACTCAAATATCCAATGAGAACTGTTCTTAAGGTATGACTTAGTAAGACACTAGTTGCTAGTATAAAATTTTCAGCACTATCTTGTGCACAGATGTTATTTTTAAGGAAGAAAAAATCCTTCTGGTGCTAAAGCTGTGGGAATGAGGCCCTTTTCATGTCAAGAATGAAGTATGAACTGATAGCTCCTGAAAGGTGAAGACTCACTTATCGGTTGTCTACCTTTAGAGTTATGGCTGGATGAAGTCATTTCAGCAATTATCTTTACTGATGTCCTGAGCAGTCTGTGAGCTTGTTTTTGTTACCAGTGACAGTATGGCCCAATTTGATGCCCTCAGACCAACATAACTAAACAAATTAGCTTTCCATTCCAAAGAAAATATAACCTAAAGCAAGCTATGACTTATGGGAAACAAATGGTGGCTGCAGCCCTTGGGGTCTGTAGTCTTACCTCTGGTCAAATTACTTTTAAAACCACACAGGAAAACTCTGAAATTCAATTAATGAGTAGGACTTACTACCAAAAAATAAATTGCCAGGGCCTGTGTGGATACTGGCAAACATATCAAATCTTCCATAAGTGCAGCTTTTTATGAAATGTTAAAATGGCTTGAGAGGTTGGGTGAGCAGCTCTGCTCCCTAAGAGCAGTGGAGAGAGCAGCAGCACAGAATATCCTGCTCTGGATTGTTTTTCCTGTGACACCATATATCATGTAATTAAAAACTCAAAATATGGGTACCCAACTGAGAATGTGTCTGTTTTGTTGGCATCTGATACAGAAGCAGAAATCACTTTGCACAGTCAAAATCTCTTTCCTTTGTCTGTTTTCCCATTTAAGGGAGTTGTTACTCTTCTGCCCCTCAGAAAGGGGAAGGTCAGAGGGTGTTGTAGAATAAGGGTTAAGAAATAATAAACCATTACAGTTACAACTGTGTTTATTTCCTTCATTCCACACTACTACCTCTCTGTGGTGCTTAGGTCTGGTCTCAGTAACAACAGAAAAAGCAAGGCCTCCAATCCCTGTTGACATTTTTCACATTTGATATAAACTAAACCAAAATAAACAAAATAAAAATGTTTGGAATGCCTGTAAAACATAGGAAATGTTTAGGTAATGTGAGAATTAAATGCATTTCCTGATAGTATGAAACACTGGAGCTCTTTTTCCCACCTGTCAGGAGATGTAAGAGGAGAAAGAGAATGGACAATGATCTTTTTAGAGCTCCAGCCCCTGGAATCATAGCATTTTAAAAATAAAATCTTTTATTTTCAAGATTGTTGTCTATCCTTGTGGAACTAGGCAACTCTTAAAATAGTTCACTTCGGAGAGAAAACAATAGTCTGACTAATTATTTTAGAAGAGGTGAGACAGATAAGATACTCTAGTGCCTATTTTCCCCACCTTTCTTTGACTCCTGAGCACCTCCTAGAATTTATACATTTCTTCACTAGTAGCAACAGGAACATGCCCAAGATCAGAGGGATGTGCACTCATCTCTCTTAAGGTTGTTTAGCTTTACACAAATGTCAAAAATGTTTACGTTTGTTACATATCACTGTAGTTACTTGTAGTTCTCAGAAAGAAACACATAATGCTAGGTGTTTATGTTGTTTATTCTCATTATCCTGGGCTTGACAGCATGACATCAAGATTATCTGGGTATGTTTGAGGATCAGAAGACTCTTACTCTACCTGTGTAGAATTAGATGTCAGGCTGCACTTTCTTATAATGAAAATATCCAGTTGTATATTCTGGGTCTCTTGTGACTGTATCCTTACTTCAGGCCAAGCAGTCAGCAACTGCAGTCCCATGAATTTATTCAAACATGGGAAGCAGACTGGAGTGTGCAGCAGGGGCAATTCAGAAACTACTCCGACGAAAAGCATTTGAACCGAGATTTTGGATGCCCTCCAGAAGTTTTCCTTTTACAGGGACTGTGAACTTCAGCTGTGGCAGTTTTACAGCATAAAGAATAGATTTCTCATATATGCCTGTGTTCTCCAGAAACATGGTGTGGCATTTACCAAACACACACCTCTAAGCACAAGGTAAGTTTATAGTTCCCATTTTTAAGTGTAAACATGCTTGAGATTTTGCTTTTGACAAGTACCGTTGATGGATTTACACTTCTGAAAATTGGAACTGGATTCCTGCAGGGTGAGTCTGACTTTATTGCATATAGGAATACAAATGTATTTCCAAAAATCACATAAGCAAAGCTCTAACTCTGAAAGAATTGCAGACTATATTTCCACCCTTTAAGCTGAAGTTATACTTTTGAAAAATCCCTGTTATTTTCTTTCCTCACAAATAAGTCTTCTAAATACTGAGACCTGGTTCAGACTCAAAACTGGGATCTGGGATCCCAGCTGATTTCTTTCTATTCTCATATTCATCCCAGCAGTAAAGGTCTGTTGGTTAAATCAGGCCTTTAAAATGACTCCTCTATAATTCTGTGTCTTACAATTCAGCCTTTCCCAATCATCTTTTCAACTCAACTGCCCTCCAAGGATTCACCAAGGAGTGACTGACTGGCATTGAGACTAGATAAATTATTCTGTTGATGGTGCCTAGGAGGTAATAAAATTCACTTGAGTCCCTCAGATCTGGAAAGCCAATGAAGTCAGAAGAAGGAAATAGCAGTAAAATCTGTGTTTTGTCAAAAAGCCAGCGAGTGTGTGACTGTGAATACCTACAAGGGGTAGTCTCTAGAAAAAGAGCTTACCATTTCTGCAGCCACCTTTGACACAGACAAAAACCGGAAATAATGGATGATACCGCCACTACATAGGACTGTACCTCACTGATTTCCTTTGTGACCAGAAGAATATTTATACAGCAGTTTCCAGCCAGGGAGCTCAAGAAGCTTTAAAAACTACAATTAGTCTCACCTCCGAGTTCGGGCAGTGCTATCTCTATTGCACAGATGGAGCAACAGTGACACAGGGAAGCTGTTTATCAAATGAGCAAAACCAGCCTGTAGAGAAGGTAAAGCATAAGCCCCCAAATGCCTGCCCCCTGTCCCTGCACTTTGACCATTTTTCTGTCAGAGTCTTAATGAGCTTTATATATGTATAGAAATATCAATGCATAATAATCTGCCTTAGCATTCCGAGGGAGGGCTAATAAATGTAAGAATAAGACATAAATCATTGATTAAAATGTCAGAAGTGATGAGAATAAAAGATTGCTTCTGCCTTTGCTGAATTACATATGCAAATTTGCATACACTACAAAATGAACATCCCTAAATGAATGAATTAGAATCTCATGTAGAAATGACTGAGCCACATTTGCATACAACATTTATTAGGAGGAGATGTGCTTATTTTTGGAATAAACAGTGAGACCAAATCCCTGGAATCTGCTGAAGCAGCCTGTGCCTGCAGCTTGTCAGAGCACACTGTCTGCCCTGCCGGTGTCTGCAAACAAATATGAATTGTTTCCTGAAAAACCATAATTGGCAGAATTGGGAAAACATTGATGCATCCCAAACAGTTATAGGAGTTCACCACATTGTTTGTGGTCTGAAAAAAATTAAAGCCACTGAGTTTTTCTTGATATTATTTACCTTTCAGACAGTCAGATTAGTACTTTGGCAGGTTTGAATTCACCATTGGGACAGCAACATCCATATTTATTTGAAGCAAACTCTGTATTCTATTAGCTAAAAGACAGGGAATGTTTCAATGAGACCTATCCCAAAGGTATTGATGCAATTAAAACGTATTGGAATTGGAAAGTGCAGCATACCCTACCTACATATACAAAGTCCCAAATTATCTGGCATAGAGAATCATTAAAAAAAAAATCCTATCTGAAATCCATGTTCTTATTCAATGTATTAATTCAAAACATTGGGCTTTTCATAAGATTTCATTAAGTACTGGATCTTCTTTGCAGCTTTATTTCATCCACATCTTCTTTTATTTGAAGTAAAGGTGAGCACACTCAGAATCTGCATTCAGCCCCCATAAAACCTATTCCAAGTACAGGAAAGTCTTTTCAACTAGTTATAAAGCACAAGGGGAGAGAGGAGAACAGGAGGAAGTTTGTCACATCCATCACGAGTCCCACCCACAGACATCCCACAAGACACTCTGAGCATCTCTTCTTCTTCCTTTGTTTCTAGTTACGTCTTGACATGAAGAGCTTATTGAAAAACATGTAAGCCGCTCTTCCCTGGGCACGGTATTTGCAGTAGTGACCCCACAACTTTTTCGAGAGCTCGGTGTATTCATGCCGTGGTTTAACCCCGGCCAGCAGCTCAGCCCCACGCAGCCTCTCACTCTCTCTTTGCTGCGATAGGGGAGATGATCGGAAGGGTAAAATCCCCATACTAACCACTAGGAAGCAAATTAACCCTACCCCTGCCAAAACCAGCACAATTTATCAAAACAATGGACTGCAATGAAGAAAGAAAAAGCAAACCACCTTTTCTATACACCTGGCTGGTGTTTTCTGGAAGGTGTGCTGCCGGTGTTGATGTCCTTCGCCAGCAAGCCCGGTGAGCTCGGGTAGCTCTCCCTCGAAGCTCCGCCGGGATGGCCGTGCGCGGAGCTGGGGCCGCTGCCGCCAAAAGGGGGCTGGGAGCGCCCTCTGCAGGCGCTGCGGGGCCCGCTCGGCCCGGGGACATCGCGACAAATGTCGTGTCCTTAACCTCATCCTGCTCAGCACACTCCGGTGTGTTCCGCCCTGTGCCCGGGGCGAGCGTCCCTGGCAGGTGCTGGGCTATTCACTCACCCAGGGAATAGCCTGAGCGGGCAGGCTCGCTGGCTCAGGGCTCCTTCAGCAAGTTCACAGGTTACGCCCGAGGTTGATGTGCCTGAGGGAAGGGATGCCATCCAGAGGGTCCTGGGCAAGATCAAGAAGTGGGCACATGGGAACCTCCGGAGGTTCAACAGAGGCAGATGCAAAGCCCCGCACCTGGGTCGGGACAACCCCCGGCATCCACACAGGCTGGGGGATGAATGGATGGAGAGCAGCTCTGCTGAGAAGGACTTGGCGATGCTGGAGACTGACGTGACCCGGCAACGTGCTGGTAAGCATGCAGAAAAGAGAGCTTCAGGGAGACCTTATTGCAGCCCTTCAGTACCTAAAAGGGGCTTACAAGAAAGATGAGGACAAACTTTTCAGCAGGGTCTGTTGCAACAGGACAAGGGGCAATGGTTATAGAAGTTATAGAAGTAGGATTTAAAAGCAACCTGGATTCTGCTTGACAAAGACATTTTCCTGTGATGTTCCCAGTTCTCAGAGACATAAAACACATTACCTTGGTACAAATGAATCTTGGACAGCTGGCTCCATTATGAGTAACACTATGTACCAGATACCACTTGAGGAAAATTGTGCAAAAAGGAAGGTAGTGGCACTGTGGCCACTTGTAACGTTCCCATTTCTCTGTCACTCTGAAGTGTGGGGCACAGGACATCATTCTGTATAAAGCAGGGTCTCAAAACATGCCCAAACCTCAGAAGAGCAACTGTCTAGCTACACATCCTGCCTTCAGATCTCTCAGAGTTCACTTTCCAAAGGCATGAAGATCTATCATCTCCCACATAGCAACCTTTCCCTTCTTGGCAATTTTATCTTACTTTTGGCAAGCTCCAGTATGTCAGCTCCAAGCCCATTTGTGTTATTTGGAAGGTCTAAATTTTTTTTTTTTTTTTTTTTTTTTAATGAGACCAAAGCACAGATTTGAGCAAGGAACATGGCATTTCTTTCCATCTCTGTAGAACTTCAGTGGTTTGGTCATAACCTGGATCCCTGTGAACAAGCCACAGGGCAAGCACAGAGCAATAGTCTGGCTCCTACTCTGGCTCACTGGCCTTCCAGGGAGACAATTTTAAAAGAATTAAAGTTCAGAAACCTTGGAAGGCTCACTTGCAAACAAGCAGATTTGATTTGATTTGAGTAAAAGGATATTTTCTAGGTTTGATCTTAGCAGTGTCACCAGCATAATTACTGGCATTTCTAAATTGTTTCTCAAGGCAAGGTGAATCCTGAAGAGATTGTCATGATCTTTGTAGTGACACCAGGTTTTACATTTTACTTTATGTTAATTGAACACCTAAAAACTTCATCCTTCTAATCAAGAAACACTGCCTAGAACAGACTGAAACAAAATAAAAATTCCCCCACCAATGGAACCTCCTTCAACTTACAAATCCACAAATAAACAAGAAGAATAAAAAACATATCCAAACAACTTATCTTTTAAAGATAATCATCTTATTTAAAACACAATATTCAACGCTCTGCATACATTTTGGCAGAAAACCAGTATGTGCTAAATGTATTTTCTCCATCTTTGGATACAATCTTTTATTGTTGGAGAGATGACAATCAGCTGGCATCCCATGCTCACCATAATGGACTGAACAGGTCCCCAGAGTCATTCCTCTCAAGTTATACCCTGGATGGATTTATCCCTTTGTGTCCTTTCATCAGGTTTCACCAGACAGCTGCTAACAGGAGGGCAGAAGGAAATATTGGCAAATGTGTCAAAAAGTGGTCATAGCTATCTGACCATTCTGAGTCTGAATATAATAAGTATTGATTTTTTTTTTTCCTCTTTCTTTTGTATTTGGTACTATTAGTTTAGCATTTTGTTACCATAGAATTGTTAGTAAAGACCAGAATCAATATAAATACAGCCCTTCAGTTCTTAATTTTCCATGTTATCTACACTCATTTGTGCTTGGATTTGGATGCAATTTTGTTTAAAATGCTCTATTATCATTAAAAAAAAATTTAAAAAATAGTCCTATATTATGATTCCAGAAATTTCTGTTAAGTTCAGTAGGGGGGTACTAAGCATTTACAGTGAAAAATCGGACTTGTGCTTCAGAAGCTTCATTCCCAGTCTGGAAATCACAAACTGCTTCTTATCCTATGGATTTGTACAAAATCCAAACTGATGGGATTCTGACACAGCAGTCATCCAGGAGATATTTAAAAAACAATTATTTCATAGCAGAAGTAAGTTTCTCTAGAGACCTATGAGGAAATAAGTGAAAATTTTATGTATTTTCTCTTGTCATGGTTGTTTCTGTCAAAATCAAAAAACTTTAAAAGTAAGTCCCTGTGTTATCACTGTCAGGTAGAAGCACAGGATCTATTTAGTCCTTGGTAGTCCTTGGACACAGAAAAGATGGACCAATCTCTTTCAGAGGGAGATAATGGAAGCTAATATGAACTCAAGTCACAAACTTCTTCGCATTATTCAGTTTTGCACTTGCCCTGGAACACTGATGATCAACGAGAGACTTTGAGGTCTTGGTTTCCCCAAGCCAATCCAAATTTCTCATTATGACAATATATGATCTTAAATACCACAAATCTCCTAAAATCCAAAGACACTCACCCAGTATCCCTAGTGAAATGTAGTTCTGGGGGAAGCTCTCATGAACCCCCAGCTCAGCACATATTGGCTTTCTCTGTAGGAACAACGAACCACCACAAACTGGTCACTCTTCTCCTGACAACCCAAAGATCTCCTGCCCACCAGGCTGTGAACCTACCTAAACCTCACCATCAGAATCAGCACCTCAGAGCAGTTCATACCTGATGGCCTCGCAGGACAGTCTTGCTGGACAGGAGCTGTGGGTTTAAGCTGAGTGGGGCTCTTGTCCCAGACCTCCCACTTCTCCTGTTACCCCTCCAACCACAGAGCATTGCTGAATAGCAAGCAGACCCTCTGGCTGAATTTCATGCTCTGGGGACATGAAACTCCTAAAGAGAAACAATGGTCTCTGCTCTACCTTTTCAAGGAACTGGTGCATATTCTTATCAGAAGGAAAGACTCTGAGACGGAAATAGTGACCAACAGCCCTGAATGGAGGAGCTGGTGCTGTGGCAGGAGGTGGCATCATTTTTTGAGTGACTATTAAATGGCATTTGGAATCATGCTGCTCGTCAGTACATTCCCCCTGATTATTCAGTGTTTTTAAAAAAAAATATTCACTATATTTAGTTGAACAGATAGTGTCTGAATTTCCAACATCTGCAACAAATCTACCAAGCCTAACAAGTAATTACAAGAGTTTTCCAAAGCCCTGAAAACCTTGCCCCCCCCATCAGCAGCAGCTGTTCCATTAATTTAATAGTCTTCATATTGCCCTCAAGATCCTCAAATTGCTGCTTTATATTTCTGCCTCGGCAACATAGATGTATTTTGAGTGCCTTTTTGTCACCAAACCACTCTACTCCTTCTAAAGAGAAATACATGAAGACAGGAAACTCTCTTCTATGGTTGCAAGGAAATGGTATAAATGGTCCATGAGATGTGAAACATTCCCAGGAAATTCCACCCCACCCCATGCACTTCTGGAGGGGTGTTTTACAATGTTGTCAGCATAAATTAATGAAAGAACTGTAACATCTGAGCATTATATAAAAGAAGGGTGGTATCTTACAAAAGCAATTACTTTTCAGTGTGAAACAGTAGGAGGTACAGGCCATTTTAAAAATACTTTCTGGGTTTGTACTGCCCATAATTGCTAAATATTCTCAATCCCAGAAAGAGTTTGTTTTGTCTTTATTACTCTTTTTTCTTTGAAATTATAAAAATGCATTGAAACCACTTTAAAAGTGCATTCAAAACAGAGTGTGCTTAAAACATTCTGTCACAATATGCTTCAACTAGAAAAATTCCACAACTCAATACTGAAATGTCTTACAGGAAGATTTTCTATAACATTTTGCTTCAGTTGGTGAAACATTTCCAAAAAGTTATAATATCTGTTGCAACATATTTGGTCTAGATTAACTTGATTTCATCCTAGAGTTATTTAGCTCCGAAATTTTAAACCAAAAATAAAATTGTAAATGTCATTCCTGCCGAATGAAACATTCCACTATCTTGCTCCACGGGAATTTTTTTCTGTGTCTTCCACAGAATGAAAATTCCACTAGAATTTCCCACAGGAACAGGACTCTGTGCACAACTCTCACTAAAAACAGCAGCCCTACTGTCAGCTCTGTGGGAACTTGCTGTCCCTAACTCCCTAGCATTGCCTCTCTGCTCCCTTCGGTGGCACTATTAATGAAGATGTGGAGTCTTGAAGGTTGATAGATTTGAATTTAGGGCAGCAGTTTATCAAAAGGATTCCACGTTTCAGAGCTTCAGGACAGGGTTAGCTCCAAGGTTGGCTCTGGCCCTCCACACAGGGACATCTCAAAGAGGATATCTTTGGATGCTAGCTCAGCTGAGTCCATCAGCTCAGCTGGCAGAGCCTGTGAGCAAATACAGGAGAGCCCCAGAGTCCATTCCAGCTGAGTCCCTGGGGATGGAGATGAGGAAGCATTCAGACCAGCCCTCAGGAAGCCTAGCAGAAGGGTGCCCTGCTTCTCTTTTAGTTGAGATACATGAGACTTTCCCAAAACAGAATACTGAAAATAAGGCTCTTCCATGTAATCAAATTTGCTGTGGGCACATCTGCCTCTATGCAGTTTCTCTCCATATGGGTGCTGTGAGGTAAAATCTGCCTTTCTAAAGTGCTCAAAGTACAAGTGCTCAGAGAGCTGGGATCCATGGCATGGCCAGAGGCAGAGTGGGGGTAACCAGCCCCTGGGTCCTCCCCAGCCTCTGTCACCAAGTGGACACCCTCCCTCTGCAAGACTGGTGTCACCCCTGCAAGACATTAAGCCAGGAGGAAGGGAACCAAGGAAATGAACAGTCTTTAGACACTAACTGGAGGTTTTAACAAAACAATGTTAAGGATCAAGCAGGCTGACAAGAGAAGTGGCAGGCCTGAACAGGGTACCCCTGGCACTGCTCAGGGGAGGTGAGCAGCATTGCTGCTCTCCTGCAAGGATGTACTGACATGCTTTGCTCACCAGGTTGCAATAAGGATCACCAGTTCTGTCCACAGCCTTCAGGGATGAGCTGCCATGACATACCTACATCCCTGCAGCTCACCTATGCATAAAACCCACACTGTTTTAAGTCATTGTTGTTAAATCTGCATATTTCTCTATTAATACCTTAATTAAAAGCTGGCCTAGGTTTATATTGTCACTCTCCAAAAATAAGGTTCTGTAGTTGTCTTAAGAGCGTAGTATATAGAAAGAAACAATGGCAAAGGGCTGAGAACTAAGAGGAACATATTTTACCCCAGTACAGTGGTACAAACCCATGGTATACACAAATTCTGAAGAATGTTCAGTTCAAGTCTTGGGAAAGAGATGAATCGAAAGGTAATATGACAAAACCATCTTCATTTATAGGTAATCATCATACACAGTTACCTGCATGATGACCCACAACTTCATTGATAATGTACATCATGCAATGAATCGTTGTTCTGACATTCTCATGTCGTCACATAATTACTCTCTCATAAGTCTGTAAATCTTGCAAGATCTGGGGGAATCACTGCTCTTCCATTTTGGCAGTCATAACCTTCAGTCGCTTGGGCCTTTGGTGTTGCACCACATTTTAGTGTTCACCCTCACACATCCAATCTCTGTGAGAAGCTTCATACTTCCCTTCTCCATTTTAAAAGCCTTCTTAATTGCAATATGTATTCATTTACAACTAAGAGGCCCAGACCTACACAAGAAATCAAAGGAAGGTCTTTTTCTCATGAAGTCTAATTAAACTCCAGTATAATACCACAACTGATGTTACAAAAGCCAAGCAAAAATGAGCTCTGAAGAGATTAGACACATTCATGGACAATGGTGCTACTGCAACCTAATAAATATGGGGTCAGAGGCAATCTCTAGCTTAGTTATGGTGCACTGTTATTTGTGTGCTTCCTTAGGCATCCACTTCTGGCACTTTCAGAGAGCAAATACTGGGCCAAATGCAGGTGCCCTCTTCCCAGCCTGGTGTCTCTGATATCACTAATTTCCAGAGCAGGATGGACACATTTGTTCAAGAGACACCAGACAAGAAAGGTGCAGTTCCTACTTCTTGAGCTGAAAGGAGACATGGTTCAAATTTGGGATAGAGCTGCCTTAGACAGCACTTGGGATGTCTGCAGTGCCTACTCTCAAATCCCACAAGGCTGCACAGAGCTAGTACTCAACACATTTCCCTGCTTTATTTCTCTATTCAGGGAAGGTGGAGTGGGTGACAGGATGTATTAGTTTGAAAACAAACCAGTGGGAGATGGCAGGACAAGATTAAAATTTAATAGGAAAATTTAAAAGGAAAATTTCAAAAATAAATGCAATAATACAAGAAAAAGCACTGACAGAGTCAGATACAACCTGACACCCTGTTAGTCAGGGTGGTGATAGCAGTCCAAATGAAGTAGCTCAGTTGAAGTGGTGATCCTGTGGAAGGTCTGGTCTCCAGCTGAAGGTCCAGTGGTAGCTCTTGTCCTCTGGAAATCCAGTAGACAGGGCTGACTTGAGCAGTTCCAAGGCCAAGTTATATCCAGGTGGGAATGCTTGGCTCCTCCCTCCTGGGTGGAGCATCTCACAATAGGATGAGATAATTCCATGAGTCATGCAGTGGGGTCTTGATGGCTCATTGTCTGTTATCAGGGGTGAGTCATAGCAGGAGATAACAGCTAATGGCCCACAGCTGGTGGTAATAGAATACTGAATACATCCATATTGTAACCTAGGACACAGGAGCAGGAATTTCAAAACACAGATGAATGGAAGAAAATCCAACCAAGCTACACATGCAGGCATCCACAGTCTTCAGTTTAATGCTACTAATCACTGCATGACCAATGCAGACTAGATCCCTAGTTTACAGGCTCCTGTGCAGGTAACTGAAGATAACTGCTTTCAAGAAACCAAAGAATCATACATCCAGTAACATGCATGATCAAGGCCTACAGGGGTTCCTGCCTCAGGACCAACATCCTCATCTTGGTGTAAATCCAGTCCCCCAGCACAGAGGAGAGTCAGCCCAGCCTTTTTTTCTAGCCACCTATTTTCATTTTGACATCATTAATCATTATTCTACAATAATATCCTCTCTTCCCAGGAACACATCACTGTGTGACCATTTCACCTTCAACTTTTTCCACATTGGCAAAAGGTTTGTATTTTAGGCTTAAAATCTTGGTATGTCATTTTGGCAGCTCAGCCTTCCTATACAGAAAGTATGTCACCCTATTTTGATCACAAATATCTCTAGCTGGAGCACTAAATCCTGCTTATAGCAATGAATAATAATAATCAATATATACTGTATGCTTTCTTTCATATTTTCATGTATAAATTGCCCATATCCCTTAAGAATTGGTGTGGGAAAATACATTCTGTAGCATTCTTTGTAAAAAAATAGTTACAGCCTATGCTACATACTAGAAATTCAGCAAGACACAGCAAGAAATCAATAAAAACACAAATTGCTCCATCAATACGTACATTCATTTATACTCTTCAAGGTTATCTTTGCTATGCCAGCACAGAGACACATTTTCTCCATATATAGCCTTGCATATTAAACCAGGCAAGAGAGAAGGGAACGGAAACAAAAGCTATCAGTACAAATCTAATCTAGCTAGCATGCACATTCACAGACTTTAGAGTTGGTTTTCCTCCCTGTTCAGGAAGCAGTCTGTAATCTGGGCACACCAGCTGACACTGACTCTCCATTCCCTGTAAAATTATCTTCTCTCAAGGCAGGTATGCTTAGTCATTGAAAATATCCCCAAATTCATCTTGTGTACATATCTCTTCATCCACCAATGTAACATCTATGAACAGGACTGCTTTGGCATCCGTGAAAGATGAATGTGTTATGACCAATGGATTGATGGTTTAGATTCTGGTTGGTGCTCATCCATGTCAAAGGAGAACTAAGAGCTCACATAAGTACATGTACATGGACTTTGCTGGAACACACTTCTCCAGGAAGACCACACAATACTTATATCTTTACTCATTTTCCCATTCATAGATTATGATGGTGTTATTTTCAAAGCAGAACTAGGTCTGTTATGCAGAAAAACAGATTCTGCAAACACTGGAGTATAGGGACAGAAGAGGCTATGTTCCTAGTAAGAAAATGGAAAAATAGTGGGAAAGATGTGAGGTAGCATCTGTCAGATGTCTTTAATAGAGTCTAAACAAGCACAGCAGTGACAGGGAAAGGTTTCTTTGCATGAGGTCTTGGATGCAATCTAGCTGTACCAGGAGATGCCTTTTTTCCCTGTAGCAGTCAGTCATTGCAGAGAGCAGCATTTCAGGAGCCCACCCTGGTGAATACATGCACTGCTGGTTTGGCATGTTATTAATATTGCAAACCATAATACATTACTTAGGTGCAGAATTCTAATTGCATCATTTATTATTTGTACTAATCAATCAAAGCCTGACTTGCCATGCCCATGTCATTGTTATTTTCCTATTTTGTCCAGTCCTGATGCAGTGTCTTGCCTCTTATTTCTGTTGTGTTTACTATTAAACCCAAAAATTCTGCAAGGTTAAGCTGAACCTGCACTTTCTACTTGGAACTGATCATTACATTGCTTATGGTGGATATCTGTTATTTCTGTGGGCAGATCTTCATGGTGTTCCCAAGAAGAGAAAGTGAGTCTTAAAAAAGCACAGAAAGAGCTGCCGCCTTCACACCACCTTCCAGATGCTGAGTGTATGGGCAACAGTTATTCTTTTTACTCTTATCCATCACTAGTGAGAACATCAAGGTATAGATGTGAATTAATTTGATATGTTCTGGGCATCTCCAATCCTAATGTAGGATCATTACTGCAGAGAGTGTCATGGATTAGTTCATTTGTTTCTGATCAGACTTCCATGCCTAGAAATTACATGTCTGATCCAACTAGTTTTCTGAAAAGCTGTATAATTTTTAAACAATATGGATTTTTCTTTTCCCAGCAGATAGTCTTCTCAGATGAAAGCTTCATAAAAGCCCTTACCAGCACCATGCAAGAAAGTAAGATAGAAGTCTGTGTCCTTGGAAAGCATCTTGCTGCTCTGGAGACAGCTGAATGCATCTCTTTGCCCATGCAACACTTAATATGACTCCATTTCTCTGCATGTGAGATACATTTTTATTACCCTTTATTTTAAACACAGATACAGGGAAACCTTTCTCCGAGCTTTCCCTGACAAAATCTCAGAGAATCTTACAGGCAGTAGCAGAAGTCTGTACCAAAAGACCCAAACATCCATATACCATGGGAGTTGCATAGCAGCACAACCTTAAAACTGTAGAAACTTTGTATGCTAGAAAAGTTAAACAGAACAGTTAGCAAACTTGTTTGTTTCCCTCTCTGGAGGTGGCTGAGAGCAAACTTCCTAAGTGTTTTCCCCTACGTGAGGTGTCTCAGCAATACACGTGTTGATTTTTGCCCAGTCCGTGTTCAATATGGAAATTACAGTCTTGCAATTTTTGTAATCTTCTCACAATCTATCTCTGGATTTCAGCATTTAGGCAGGCAGGGACACTGCAATGCCCCATGATTAGCTCTGATTGTGAAACTCCTTCCATAACCAAAATGATAAAAGTGATCAATCACCTTAACAACAGTTAATAGCTCTTATCCAAAGCCATAATAATTCTGCCCTGCAGTTTTACTATAGCATGCTATTACC
Organism: Entomyzon cyanotis; assembly: GCA_024500445.1. Classification (NCBI taxonomy): domain Eukaryota; kingdom Metazoa; phylum Chordata; class Aves; order Passeriformes; family Meliphagidae; genus Entomyzon; species Entomyzon cyanotis. The sequence continues at coordinate 18,829,370 of JAKEPQ010001009.1, read as the reverse complement.
CTATGAGCCCAGCCTTGTGTCTGAAACAGCAGTGCTCTCTCTCATCTAACAGCCTGGAAGGACACCATATATCATGGTCCTATAGAACTTCTTTCCACCTTCCTCCATCTCTGCACTGTAACTCCTCCTCCTTCTCTCTGACTCTCAGTCACCATCATAAAATCTCAGTTAACTCCCTGGGAGACTCTCATAGGAAGTCTCCAGTCCCTGGGGCCATCTCTTGCTATCTGGCTGTCTTTCATCTCACCATAAGTCACATCGGTACCAGAACATTCCTTTTCACACCCATCCTTTTTCCTAGAAAAATGGAAAAACATTGTGAATTTTTAAGCACATTAGTGCCTGACATTTGAATGCTAACATCCATATCTTGTGAATGGTGAAGTGAGATTTAAACAGTCTTCAATTTTCTACACATGTTCAGAGACTGGTAACATTCAATGTCCATCCTTTTTCTCAGGATACTTTCTTAGCTGCTTCTCCTCCTCCTCCTGCCTTCTGCCATGCAATGGCCATGCAAAGCCAAAAAGTGTAAGACACCTGCTTTGTTCAGTACCCGAGATTACCTGATGGGCAGCAAACACCACTTCTGCACAACAGCTGGTCTGAACTGGCTCCTACTGAAAGGTACAATTCCCTGCAGCTTGAACCCCATGGAGCTTCTTGCTTAAGCTAAACGACTGTGATGCTGACATGAAGGAGAATTGATTTCCAAACCCAAAGCCCAGAAGAGCTGGACACAGTGAGAAATTACCAGTCACCCTCCTCTTGAGTCAGAGCATGATTCCAGGGCCAACAAATGCCTAGTGACTGGTGAGCTCAGAACAGCTCCTTTAGAGCTCAGGATTTTGGAAGATCACTATATGATGTTTTATATAACTTTTTTGTTTCCTCAGATCAGGTGAATTTACAGCCATATCTGCCAGGGACATGAAATGACAGAACAAATTTGGGTTGGGCTAGAAAAAGCAGGAACTTGTAGCTATAGTCCATCCTGACCAGGCCCAGTCCAAGTGCCAGGCACTGTGTGGGGAGCACGACCTTTGCAAACAGCTGATTGATGAAGGGATTTCCACAAGGTTTCAGGCAGCCTCAGAGCAGGGGGGCTGGTAGGTGCCAAGAGCAGACCTGCAGGCAGGAGGGCATGGCCAAGCCCTGCACCCTCACTGAGGGCTGCGTGACACCTGACAGCAAGTCAGAGAGCACCAGTTTTGGTTCACAGCATCTCACTTCCTCACTTCAGTGTCAGCTTGTTTTTCTCTGGGCTAACTTCCTCTCTTGACTGGCTGGCAAGACTAAAAGATTGTGAAGGCCAGTGAAGCCCTGCTTTTGTTTGTCCTGCTTCTGCTGCAAATGCTGATTTAATGAATAGATCATAAAAGAGATTGCTCAGGCTTAGCCAAATGTTTTCAGAACCAAGTAATTCATGGAAATACTAGTTATTCAATACACAGCCAAAACCATCAGAGAAGTCACTGTTTACAAGCTAAGTAGGGAAGACAATGGAAACATCTGCCCCCTGCAAGAAGACTGCAGTCAAAGGAATTCCTCCAGTGAAAGTTTCAGAGATGTAACAACATTGGAGGCATAAAGACAGTGGACAAATTGGTGCCAGTGCAGGGAGTCATACACTGAGTAGTTTGTGAAGGACTCAGAAATACTTGAATATCAGTCCTCAGACTACAAAATCACAGAGGTCTTGTCTTGAACAACCCTGGTTATAAACCCACTCTGGGCAAGAGCTGCTCTGATGTCTGTCTAGAACTTCCTAAAAGATGTGCCACAAGAGCTGCTCTGATGTCTGTCTAGAACTTCCTAAAAGATGTGCCACAAGAACTACTATAAGAATTCACTGTCTCCAGAGGACTTACCCTTACTGCAGTGACCATAAAATCTTTGAATTGGAATGGGATTGGAATGGACCTTAAAGATCATCTAATCCCAAATGTCCCACTTACCTCCCTGCAATGGGCAGGGACACCATCCACTAGACCAGGTTGCTCAAGACGTTATCCAACCTGGCTTTGAACACTGCCAGGGTTGGGGCACAACCTCCCTGGGCAGCCTGTTTTAGTGCTTTAACCCACTGACAGTAAAACATTCCTTCCTAATATCTAACATGAATTTCCCCTCTTTCAATTAGTGCCCATTAATCCTTGTCCTGTCATTACAGCTCCTGATGAAAAAGCCCTCTCCAGTTTCCCTGTAGGTCCCCTTCAGATACTGGAAGGTTGCAATAGGATCTCCACACAACCTCCTCTTCTCCAGGATGAACAGCCCAAACTGTCTCAGCCTGTCTTTGTTGGGGAGGTGCTCCAGTCCCCTTATCAACTTTTTGACTCTCCTCTGGACTCACTCCAACAGCTCCATGTCCTTCTTATGTTGGGACACCAGAACTGTACTCAGTGCTCCAGGTGGGGTCTCACAGAGCAGAACAGAGGGGGAGAATTACCTCCTTCAACCTGCTGGCCATGCTGCTTTTGGTGCAGCCCAGGATCCATAAGCTTTCTGCCAGCTCACATTGAGTTTTTCATCAACCATCACCCCCAAACCCTTCCCTCAGGGCTGCTCTTATCCTCCCACTTTTCATTCTTATCCTCCCACTTTTCTTTAAAACCAACATTTTATATCTCAATAAAAAAGGCCACGTGAGACAATGGGCCTTAAATGATTGTGCTGGGACTAATTCTTTTTTTGCTATTATTATTTTAAACATATCTGAGGTAATATGGGTTTTAGCCTGAGCAGATCTTATTTAATCAAACTTCCCAACGATGTCATTCATAATGATGACAATCCAGTGGGAACTTGCAGCATCCTGAATTAAATCAAGTAGAATATAAATATAACCAAGGTATTCTCAAAGTAAATACAACTAACCAGTTTAAAAATGGCAGCTGGCTTTTGCTTTTTAATTGGGGTGACATTTTGCAAGGCCATTTCTGAGTGAGTTTCATATACTTTCATTCTCTTCTGCTTTTCTTATTTTTCTAATGTTGCCAAGGCATATATGAAATACATTTCAAAGTACAGATATCAGCTCATTTACAGCTAATTATAATAGGCAAGTGGTGCAGTAAATGGAACACCCGATTTTCTCCCCTCTTTTTTTCCTTTTGGTTGAAGCTTTTGTGATGTTCTCCAGGTGACTCCCATGCATAATGTAACACTAGCAATGCTGTTTGCATAATAAGCTATTTTCTACCACAGAAGCAGAAACATTTTATCACTATAGAGAAGGCTTGGATTATGAATACATTTTCATATAAGTTGATTTATGTGAAAATTACCAATAAATGCATTCTAGCCATAAGTAAAATGTTTGTTCCTACTTTAAGGAGTAGTATTATTCGAAACTTAGGGGGAGGGGGAATGCACATCCCACCAGGGGAAAATACTTTATTAGTATGATTCAAATGTCAGAGCTTGCAGTCACCTTCTGAGGTATAGAGCTTCCTGAATTTCCTCCAGTGAAGTCAAATGAGAGTGGAAAATGCTCAGCACTAGATAGAAGTACTCTGCATCTCACTACACTGAACTCGGGGCTCTATGGCATTTAATGCAGTATAAATACTAAACAAACTTGGCTCTAACCCAATGGCACCTTCTGCAGTCTTCACAGCACTTGCTTCTTGCCCTCTTGTTTAGCTATGTTTTAATATTTTACGTTTCCTTATTAGCCTTCTTCTAATATTTTTATTTAAATTAGAGCAGCACTGTCAGTAAGACCAGCTCTGGAGTGTCACCCCCTGTCAGTGCTCTAGGAACAGGATTATGCAGTGTCTATCTGGCCCAGCAAAAGCTGACAGGCACCAGCACCTCCATGTGCTCGAGCAGACCCACACCCATACTGCAGCAAGCGGAGCAGTGGGGTTAAAAAAGCCTCCACATGGCCCTACACCCATTTCAAGATCAGCACAAGATCACTGCTCACGTGTTTGGTCACAGATGAAATGTGACCTAGATGCATATAAAGCACCAGTCTCAAAACTGACACCCTTGAGACTAAGTGGGTGCCCTTTGAAGGCAGCAAAATAGAGGGCTTTGGATGTGGCCATTTGCTTTGGAGGGTATCCCAGAACCAATTAATTGCCATTGCAAGTGCGTTTTTGATGGGCTAGGGTAAAGAGGCATTCCTCAGGAAGTGCTGGATTGCTCAATGAGGAGCTGTTCCTGCAAAGTACAGTCTGTAAGCAAACCCTGGTCCTCCTGAGCCTGTCAGGTCCTCCTGACCTCGGCAGAGCTGCCTGGCACAGCAAGGCTATGTCCCAGCAGAGCAGATCAAGCCTCTACCTTTGAAATAATGAATAAATGTACACCTCAATTTTTCAAAGCAATACACTGCTCAGATCTCCTGCTACTGTAAATCAAGGTGGTTTTATTGACACCAGAGGAGTTCTACTGGGTTACATGAGCTGAATGCCTGATCCTATGCTGGTGATCAAGATTATTGCTACTTAAAAGATAACTCACAGAAGAAAACTTTTCATATAATATGTCAATGGTTTTCAACTCTACAAAATTAAAAGGCTAACACTATTTGGAGGGGGATTGACTACTGCAAATGAGCAATATATAACATTTTTTTGCCTGAAACACCACTCTGTAGTTGTAAACAATGCTTAATGTCATAATTTCCCTGTAGATTTTGCAAACTTCTGCAAAACCACTCTTTGTAGAAATCCATTGCTTTCATGTGCATTATACCAAATAGGTTGGTGTGAACTTTCTTCCAAATATATACCTATTTTTCTAAATGCCTTTCAGTTTTACTAATTAACTTCTCTCCCTTCCCCTGTGGATTTGCCTTTGAGGAAGAGCACTGTTCAGCAAACAGCCTTGAGCACTACACGCCATTCTTCAGTTCAGCAGCTGAGGAAACGCTGTGACTCTTCAGCAGGTGTCACTGAACCTCGGTGGGAGACTGGGCCCTCCACAGTGGGCTCAGCAGTGCTCAAGCCCACACTGCTTGTGTTCCAGCCCTTGTTGATGGCAGGATACACACTGCAGTGTCTTTGTATGAGATCTGACAATGCTTCTGCCCTGAGTTGCCTCCAGGCAAAATCCTGCATCATTCATTCCCACACTCTGCTGCTGGGAAGTGTCTGCACCTACCTCTGCTTCTCATTTAAATGTGCTGTTAGGGTCACCTTATAGAGCCCAGCTCACTGTATTTTTCACCGGAGTTAAGAATGTTTTGTATGAAAAGGCAAATTAAACCCTTTTCCTAAGGAGGATATTCCCTGGACACACACAGCTTTCCTACATGACCCAGGCAGCACTCCTGTGCCATGAAGTCTGCTGCTTCCATGTCCAGCTCCACACCATCAGCCCAGAGGCACAAATCAGCCAGCTCCTGCAGCTTGTGCCCCATGTTACATTTTTGGCCCCTCTCAGGCGAGCGTTGCAAGCTACATATTTTGGCTCAGGATCCCTTTTTATGGGTACCACAAATCCTCCCAAGCCTTTCCTGCATGATGTCCTCTTCCTGCTGTGGCTGTCTTGTAGCCTACTTGGTAGCTCTCCTCACACACGAAGGAGACTGCCTAGGAGACTGCCTAATCTAAAGATGCCTTAGCAAAGTTTCTTTTCCTCTGAGATTCCTGCCTGTCTCTGTGCTCTGACACTCACTGCTGGCCCTGGTGCTGTGGCAGCTCCATTGGCCCCAGCTGTGGGTCACTGAGCCAAAATCTTTGACATGAAGAAAGAAAGGTCCAGGTTACTCTAGTGAAGACATGCCAGGCTTTCCTAAGCACAAGGTACCCTGAAGAAGTCCTGGATAAGTTCCCTCACTTATCACTGGATCTTTGGCTCCCAGCATGAGGAGTCTGGGTCAACTTCCCTTGTCCTGTGCCTGTGCATAACAACATTGATGCCAATTCACAAAATCGCACTGATCTCTGTGTTTTCATATTTTCAATTTTAAAACATTTTAAACTATATTTATTTTACTACCATTAAATACATTTGTTTGTCTTAAGATAGTAACTAGTGTAACTGCTGGAGCATGGATTCAAGAAATTAAACTAATTCATATTCAGATGAGATGGTGTGGAGACTAAAGGTGGGAAGCAAGCTACAGAATAGGGGTGTTAGATCATGCATTCTTAGTTACACATTTACTATATCTATAACAGCTCACTTTTCTATTTTAAACCCTACTAAGTGGAGACTATTTAAATGTACTGCTGTAGTAATAAAGAAAAGGTCAACTCAATGTCTGTCTTGGCCATTAATCAATCTTTCCCATACTTTCTAATTATCTTGATTGCCTGATTGAATGAAGCATGGGACACTGATCATCTATATGTTCCTTGGTTATATCTGCTCTTGGCACCTTTTTTTTTTTTTTTGAGACGAGTGGTTTTTTTCATGTAGTGATTATTTTTCAAAAAAGATCCCCAACTTCTTCCTGATAACCATCTCCTTTGCTGCCTTATCTCCCACCATTTTCTGCAGCAGTTTTGCAGGCTGTTCCTTATAAAATGTTGAAGTGTCTTTAATCATCTCAGGCAGAAATTTTGTGTTGTTTTTTTCCTCTCCTTTTCAGCAATCTGGGATTCCCAGAATTATTCTCTTTCCCTCTCCCTCTATCTCTTTCTCCCCCTCTCTGATTATGAATTGTAGCTTTTTTGTTTTTAGGGAGAGCTTAATGCAATGCAATAACACACAAACACAGGAACGAGTAATAGACATGAAAAGATCAGATTTTTTTATAGTGATAATTCTGTTTTACTCCTGGGTGTCACATATCCATGAGGGACCCCAGAACTTCATCAAGAGCAGTCAGATAGCTTGTTACCAAGACACTCGGGACTGCACAGTGCATCTCCATCCCTAGGTGACAGGGAGGGCCTCGTGGAGTGTGGCAGGGGACAGGCAGCAGGTCACATGCAGCCTGCATGGATCTAGCCCAGGGATTGAAAATCCATGTGACAAACAAGGAATACAGAAAGGAGCAATTGTGCCACTCCCACATGAGCTCTGGGAGATGGTTTGGTCTCAATTCAGTTGTGCAGGGTGACAGGAGACCTGCAAGGATGTAAGCCTCATCTTAATTTTTCTGTACTGAACTCACTGGGAGTTTGAGATGTTTGAAGAATGCAAAAGGGGATCCTTTGGAAGCTTTTCTCACCCCCTTTGATTATCTCTACAGCTTGACTGAATGAGTCATGCAACCCAGCTCCTTCAGATATCCATTAATACCAGGCAAAGTAAGTGTATTCAACACATCATTGTCTTATTGTGAGGTTTGTTCTTTTATCCTGTTCATAAATAGTTTCAGAACAAATGTATTAATTGTTTGAAATTTTTGGCCAGTAATTTGTACAACTTACACGGAGCCTGTGATTTTCTCAAGCAGCTTATGGTGAGCACTGTCTTCCTCAATTCTTCAAAGCTGCATCAGCAGGCAGGCAGCCTCCACAGCCTTCCAGTGACAGGCACCAGCAACCTCCCCAAAATTCTGCACACCTTGGCCCTTGCCAGAACTAGCATGCACTGCTGGTGTGAGGCTTAGGTGCTCCAGCCACATCCCAAAAGCCTGGATCAGACTGAGTTTCTGCAGCATGGTATAAAAATGGAACTGGAATATTGCTGGGCAAGCATTCTCTTATTTTTCTTGGTGCGAATGCTGTCAGAGAGCGACAATTCCAGCTCTTAACAATCCCATTCTTTACACACTGACACCCCCAAAATCAGGGTAATTTCCCCAGCAGCTCTGGGGCAGTGGGCTGAAGCTGGGGAAACCTAAGCCACTGCATTCCCCAGGGCAGCACCAGGGTCTCCAAACCTGGGCTGAGCCAGCTGGCACCTTCCAAAGCAGATACCCCCTCGGGTCCTGAAAGAGGTCAGCTGAGATTGCTGGAGTACCACACTCATTTCTCCTCCACTTGTCCATACTTTAATGGCAGAAACAACCCACAATGATGTCTGAGTAACTCCTGATGAGAGATAGTCGTACCCTAACTCTTGGTGCTTCCCCACTCTGCACATTAACCACACAGCAGATGTACTTATTTCTCCACCCTGAAAACCTAGAGAGCCTGGCAATCTGATTTTTCTTTTTTTTCTTCCTTTTTTTTTTTTTTGAGCGTTTTGTTGAAGCCAGCTACTGATTTCATACATTGAAGAGCCACACTGGCAGCACTGACAGTACCTTGCTAGATCCCACCCTGGTAAATGGTGCACTCTACTAGAAATAAACAGTACAGCCAGATTAGCATGGGTTAAGGGAGATTACTGTTACATGACTCTGCCTTATTTCTTAGTCTTCCAAAGACAGCCCCGCAGTGATAAATGAAACGGTACCCCTAATGGAGAATTACTAGCTGCAAAATTACAAACTTTAGATTCAGTAATAGTACATTCAGGCAATATTTACATGACAAATAAGAAAAACCTCTGACAGAAGAATCTTTCATGTACTTGTCTGGTTTTATCACTCAGCTCACAGTTTTATCTTGCACTTAATCATATTGCCCTTCATCTGCCATCCAGTAGCCAAAGTACTAAAATATCCCTAATCTCTCTGTATCTCATTACAATGTGAGACTATGGTCTTGCAAAACTTTCTCTTAAGTATGATAAATCTCAGCTGCATAAAGTATATGCTCAAAATTCATACAGCGCATGGAATAGCACTAAAAATTCTAGGACCATCTTAAAAGCAGAAGAACTGGATAAAATGATGCAGAAAATGCAGAGTAATGGGTAGGTAAAGCGTTATTAATAGATCATAAAGGCAAATGAAAAATATCAAATGCAATTTCATTTAATGAAGAACACAGAGAAATACATATCAGTAGGTCTGATGACATAAGACTTGCTTTGAAGATTGTGTCCTTCCATCCTCGGAGCAGGGCTCCATGATATCTGTTTAGGGCAAATACAATTGAAGAGAAATCACTTGTTTTGTTTTTAATATCTAAATCTGTAGTCAGTATAACATAACATATTTTCAGGCCAGAAAAATATGATACAGTAAGTCAACAATAGTTACAAAGATTGTTATTTACTCTATTTAATCCTTATCAGCTTTAGATCATAACTATTTTGTACTGCATAGCACTAGGTCCTTAATTGCACGTGATTGTTGTCACACCTTGGTGTTAAAATTACTCATCACCTGCCTGCATTTACAAGTGGAAATGTCTATAGAGAAAAGTATGTGTGAATACCATTGTTGTTGTTGTTATTTTTGTTGTTATTACTATTTTTATTGCTAATATTTTAGCCTCATCTTGATGGAGTTTTTCATTCTAAAGAGCATCAAGTGGCATTGTGGAAGTCTGGAAGTCTCTAGAATGACTGGATTTGGGATGTTGCATTATACTGCAAATAGCTGGCAATTTATTAGTTACACATTCCATTTAACTACACCGGTTTCTGTGTATTTTAAGATCTCTGCCTTTAAGTCTCTCTAAGACCCCTGTTGTTTCAATTGCTTATCACTGTGGCCTGAGGTATCATTTCTGTGCTGAGGATAATAAACAACTCCTCCTATTTCTGCTGCTGGAGCTGTGACTAACTTAGCATGATCAAGAAGCAGCATAGGATGGAGAAGTAAGTGCCATATGGTAGGTGGTTGATCCTAAATCATATTAGATTCTGCCAGCTTTATTATATGGTCTGGGGCAAACTTCAAAACCTTCTTTTTTGGAAGAGCTGAGCACTATATAAGCCCACAACATATGCTGCCTACACAAGATCAGATAGTGGTTTTGAAATCATATATCCTCTACTGGGTTTTTTTGCTGTAAAAGGATTGAGGTGTGTTGCTAGAAATAGCAGGAATCTATTTAATACAACAAATTCAGAAATGCAACATTGAAGGACTAAGCATCAGAGCCATTCCATTTGCATTACAGCATGGAGGTGGATGTCAGTGCATGTTCTGATGGGGACAGCTTTAGCACTTAGGGTCTGAGATGTTTATTCTCTCACATGAAGTCACAATGCTCTGCTGAGTATCAGATTTGACAACTATCCCACAACCCTAATGTTCCTTTAAAGTTTGGCTACAGTTTCACCTGGTTCTTCCTGTGAATCTTATTAATGTTCTCTCCATAGCATATTTTTGTTTTCTCTCACCCACTACCAACATTTGACCCATTTAAAACAAAATTTATGTCATGTAAGCTCTGCTAACTTGTTATAACCAGGTTCATTCTGTTAACTAAAAACATCTTAGCTTACAAAAACTTTGTCAGTCTTGAAGAATGTTGTAGTTCAGAGTTATATCTCATCGGTGTCTGTGCATCATCTAACTTAAGCCAGTTTTAAGGGCAAAGAAATTTTGTGATCTTTTATTTTCTTGCAATGCCACAGAAGCTATATATTAAGAGATTTTTCCTTTATGGAAGAGTAGAAAAAAACCCTCCAAACTCAAAGTTTGTACAGAATCCTGCTGTTACCCTTCTTGCAATCATGTCTTTCAGCTAATTTACTCCCATTAAGTCTATTGTTACAGAGAAAAACTGCTTTGCAAACATTTAATGGCTTCTATCAGTCTGATCAAATGTATCCATAAGTTCCTGAGTCTTTAAATACCTTTTTTCCCCTTTGATATTCAAAAGAAGCAGTCTCTGGTTGCTTTCTCCTGCAGGTGGGAGACTGTGAGGTCTCAGGCATTTGAACACGGCTTCTTCTTCCGGGGTTTTGTGGACAGACTGACTTGCAAACTTGTTGACCTAAAAGTGGATTTACCGTCCAAAAAACACCCTGACACTTCAATGAGACGGTTCAAAACATCTCCAGTGCTCCTCTATCTGTGTCCAAGCACGGCCAAGGTTTGATCATATTGCCTGTACCCCATCTTCCACCAGCAACTCCAAAAGGAAACTGCATTGCCCCACCATACTGCTGGCTCAGGCTGTACACTTTTCAGAAGTGCTGGGAAGTCACACAGATTCCCTCAGCAGCTACCTTTAAACTTGCTCTACACATGGACATCACCATCACAGCAACTATTCTAGCCCAAATGTCCTTGTGCTGTATTCCTGTGATATTGTCACCTGCAAAGCACATGCTGAATCCTGCACATGGTAAGGCACAAGTGCAACAGAACAGAATAGGGGAGAGGTACTGGAGGCACATCCTGGAAGACAGAGATGCTTCCAACCATGTCAGCCCTTCAGGACAGCTGTCCTCCACAAATCTGGCCCTGGATGGAATATCAGACAACAGAAATGAGTTTTTAATACCTCCAGAATTATTTTGAAAATAATTTCTCTTTATAAAACGGGAAGAGTCCACAGAGGACTCCTACAGGTCCCCATGAATGGACTGTGAGCAGAGCAAGGCTGCCATGCTCTCCAGAGACAGTAGCTGCTGGTAGCTGGGTTTCTCACAGAGATAAAAAGATTGTATATCCATTACTGGAATGGTTAGTCCCCAGTTTGGAGGGAAAAAAAATATTATTGAAAATTAAACAGAGAGACAAGGGTTGTTTACAATCTCTGCATTAAAGATGTGTGATGGGATGAGCAGTTACCTTGCCCAGTGCTGGGGGTGTTGTGCAGTGGTTTGTTCCAGTGCAAAGTGTTTATACAATGCATTTTATATCCCCACACATAAACAACAAAACAATCCACTCCCCGAATTAGTAACAACTTTTTTTTCAGCACACAATAAATAATAGGACAGCAGTATACAATCAGCACCTCAGTTTATGTCCTTACAATGAGACTGTAATTCCTCTCACAGCCCCTCCCTGCTTGAAAATCCTATTGTATGAGTTACCATATCATGGCAGATGTAAACATCAAGCTTGGTTTTCCCCACATACAGAAAACTCCTCCCTCAATAAAAACAGAACAGCTTTTTTTATTTTGCGTCACCCAGATATAATCTTGAGGTGTTACGTATAGATCTGCATTACAGAAAGTTACAGACATTTTAGAAAATACTAAATGAAGAATTCAGGTCTTTTGAAGTGAAAAACTGGCACTGTTTTTATGTTGCTTTATCTGCAAAGGCATGAAGAACCTTAAACGTCAGATGGTGTAAAAATCATCTCTCGCATATTTTGTAAAGTATCATTCATTTCCCAAAAATAACATTTGTATATGCATAACCTTCTAATTGTAGATTATTTGGCGTTAATTATACATAATACCTTGCTATCTGTCAAGACTTCCTCAAAGTCTAAATCCCAGAACTAATATTTCATGATCTTCAACTATGTAAAATGCTGACTTCTAGACCCAACGAAGAGTGAAATAACAGACCTTAAACCTCCAGTGGAACAACACTGTCATTTCAGACCTGTCAGGGAGTAAAAGAGGGACTCTTCTGCACTTGGGGAAAAGAAAGGATCATTTCTTCAGCAACTCAGTGAGTTTTTAGCAACAATTGTTTAAAGAATCTCATTAGCATAAGAAAAAGGCTCTTGGTAGAAATGAATTAGCAGTCACAGTGCAGGTGAAGGAGGCAGATAAATATGCAAGGTAAATGGAATTGATTGTGAATATGGTCAATCACATTTCTGTCATCTCCACCTGCTCCCTGTCTGACATACACTCCCGTGTCATAGGAAAACAGCCCCACTTCATTTCGTGCTTCATGTGGAAACACAGCCTGTACCTGGAGAGTGTGTCACCTCCTGTGTCCCTTTGGGCATCTCTGGCCCAGAGCTCCCAGGACTGCCCACCATCACTGGCTGGCCCAGCAAAGGCATTCCATCCCAGCCAGCAGTGGATGGCAATAATCCCACAATCAGCACCTCTGCCACTCAAGTCAGGGAGAGAAGACAGTGAGGTACAGATATATATGCCTCAAACTGCTGAGAAACATCAAGAAGGATTCAGCTCTCTTCCACTCAGTGTTTAAAACACCCAGTTCGACAGATCTAAGGCAAAATCCTGCTTGAGTGTGGAGCAGTGAACAGGAATGGAGTCCTACAGGGACAGTCCCACCAAATTTTAAGCAGGGTTATTGATATGCACAGAAGCATCTCCAGAAAGGAGGGGGGTTCTTAGCTGGTGAACAGTTAGACCAAGGGGTCACACTCACCTTTCCTTTACTTGTGTCAGGGATCCCAAATGTAGGGTATTACTGTCAGCATCATCATCATCATCAGTTTGTAGGGAAACACTGGTAACTGCAGTGCTTTGAAAGTGTGGTTAGCAGTGGTTGTTTGGAGAAAGAAAAGAAGAAAAAGTAAATGAGCCCTTCATAGGTAGATCCCCCCAACTCTTGGTCACAAACAATTCAGTGACTTCTTGGCAAGGGCAGCGTACCTGAACACCCACATGTAATAGTCAGCAACAGCCCTATGGTCTGTTCTCTGACATCTTTTGTATGCATTATAGTTCGGATCTTCTCAGAGTCTATGGTGCTGAATCCATGCATGTGTCATGTAAAATAAACATGTTTTAAACTTGCTAGTTTAATGAATGTTCCCCAGCTTTTACAGTTGAAGAAATACAGAATCCTCATTCTTTATTCACCTTTCCTACACCACTCATTCTTTTATAACCCCTTGTTATAACCCTTTTCAGGGTTCACCAAAATGACAAGTCCATGTTTATTTGAAGTCTTTTTATATGAAGGTGAAGCTGAAACCTCCCTAATGCACCTCACACTTTTCGAAATGAAAAAAAATGTAGATGTTATACTGTATAATCTGAGAAATAATATTTGATCATGTAATTAGACTGTATCATAGGCAAATGCACTAGGGAACAGAGTTAATGTTGCATGTACAACCTTAATTTTATTTCCTGACTTTTAAATGCCGAACTAGGCAACTTTAACATTTTCTTAATGCAATTTTTGTATGGAATATTATATAGGCTATTACATATGCATGCATCTTGAAATATGGAATACATTAGGCTGTAGCACACAGATTGTGGCACACACAATCTGAGTACAAGATGCTGGCACTAGTCTTGAGTGGCACCAGCTCAAAGTTACACAGGCCATTTCAGAGTGGTGGTCTCAATGTTTTTGAGTGCCATTGCCCTATTGTTTATTTGGTATTTACTGTAAGCCTTACACAGGAGTGTTACAGAGAATTAGCTTGAGAAGTCTTTTTTTAAAATGGATTGATGCAACTTCCTTTTTACAAAGCTCTCCTTATTTGAATATTTAGGCTCCAGCAACTTAAGAGAAAAAGTATGTCCTCAGAAGCTTTAAAAATTATGAAAATGTAAAAGGAATGCTATAAAAACATAAAATAATTTTCCAAACATAATGACACCATGGCTTTAGTTCCTGATCTCTGCAGACCTCCCTGGGTATGAAGACAGTACAGTCAAAAGCTAAGAATTTCCCCTTTCAAGTGGTAAGTGTAAGAAGTCCTTTTCTAGCTACAAAGGGCTATAAGACAACTGACTTCAAGGCTGACTTGTAAAGGATTAGACACTGTCCTTTCTCCATCTTGTTCCACTGTAATGTCAGGGTATCTCTGAAGCTATATGGCAATTTTAGAGGTTAGAAGAAATCCTTTGCAGAGACACAGTACTGAACAAACTGCAGGGTATACACTTGGATAAACCAGAATATAGGAATGATTGATGTAGCTCATCTAAATAATTCAATATTCAGTCATCAAATGAAAAATAAAACACACCATACATGTATTGTCATGAATTTGTGACACAAGAGTACTGTTGGACATGGGATTTCATTTCCCTGGTCAAAGACACCTAATACGTGTCAGGATTACAAAAGTTTAATATCATATGACAAGAGCGAGATATCTACTGTCTTCAGAGGTTACTCTTGAAGAATGTCACCATGGACTGGATGGAATATACCACTAATAAATCACAGCAATCTTCTTCCAATAGACTAAGTGATTTTTGAAAAGGGCAAAAAAAAATCAAATAACATATTCAGCTAACAGGATTTGATCAGCCGATCATCTACTGAATATTAAAAGAGCTGATCTGATGAATAAATTATTCAGTGGAAGCAGGCAAAATTAACAAATTATGTATTTGCTGAACAACAGCTAAACCATTCAGCACATATATAATTAAATATTTATTCATACATATTTATAAATAGTTCTAACACATTTTTTTTTGTTTCATCCAGGTGAATAAAAACTCTCACCTCTTTTTTTCTTTCTTCGGAGGAAAGTGGAAAAAGCCTCTCTTCTGAAAGCTTGATCTCAGGTCAGCATCTCAGTGAAGCCAGCTTCATTTGCATTTTTAATCTATGTAAGTGAACATGTGAGATCTTATATGTGTGTCAGGTTTTAATATCTAGTTTTCAAGTTTTCTGGATGCAAGTGTGTCTGTCTGTGAGTCTGCAATTGTAAAGAAAGAAAGGCTGTGTCTGTGCTCATGCTTTGGTCAGATGTACTGGGGCAATGGATTTTCTTTCAAACCTGGACAACTGTCTTTTTTAATACTTGAGTTTTCCAGGAGCCACAGTATTTTGCTTTTATACATATATATGGTTAGAAAACAACAATTTCTTTGGAAATCGTGGTCCACTCCATGATTAATAGAGCTGATCAGAGACGACTTTTTCCCAGCAAAAGAAAATTACAATAACCATAGTATTAAAAAATAAAAGTGATTGAAGAAGTACAGAGACAAAAAGCAAAACCCCACAAGCTTTTTTTCTTTACAAGCTAAATTCTACATAAGTGAAATGGTTGTTTGTGGAGGGACAGCAAGAAATGCTGCTTTCCTTGCTTCCTTGAAGAGCCACTCTTCTAGCAGCTGGGAAGATTTTCATAAATTTTTAAATGTTAGTGTAGATTGAAATAATGTAGGCTATCTAAATTTTGATCTCATCTATTCTACCTAAGGATGGCAGAATCAGCATCAAACCCAGTAGATACTTCCAAGGAGGGTGGATGATATAAGACTTCCTCAATTAAATTTTTGATTTTAAATTAGGATTCAGAGATAGAGCATTAGCTAAAGTTAACTCTCACCTCTCTGTTTATATCAATGGGCACGTTCTTCTGTTGTAGGTGACAAACTCACTGTCCCATAGCAAAGAAACAAGAATATAGTAATGAGGGTGCTCAGGATATAAAGAGATTTTTGTGATAGACTAATCACAAAAGTAAAGCTGATGGAGGCTCGGGGTATTCTCATATTATTATCTGAGACAATCACACACATATTATCAAATTTTTTTCCAGATCCTTTGCATTTAAACAAGTAAAAGCATATATTTTTATAGAATGTTACTCATTTGAAATGCTGTACTGAGATCACCTCTGGATGTCTTTTGGTGGCACCTCATCTCTGACTGGAGAGCCAGAGGTGGGTGATGCATCAGGTGAATTCCAGCCTCTGCAAATACAACATCTGTGCATTTACCATAGAGCAAACATGGCTTCATCTATTTGTTTTTTCCAAAGCAAATGTAGCTTGTGGTGGACACATTCCCAAGCATAAATACTTGCAGGGTGATAGGGTGATTGAATTCCTTCCCACTTGAAACTGCAACAGTCTCCTGGCCTTACTTCCACCAAATTTTTCCTTTACCTGCTGTTGCCTTTTTTCCCCCCATTCCTATTAATGTGGAATCCAATTGATTTTATGTTTCAGAGGTTTTGGAACCTCTTACAACTGAGCCATTTTGTGGTGCACCAGTAAGTGTGCAATTGAGGTCTCAGGAAACTCCAGGTTTTGCCCATCACTTTCCTCTTTTCTGGACTGTAAGAAATTATTTTGCCCCCAGCTTTTTACGATTTTCCACAGGATTAATAGTGCTATTTCTACATGATTACTAGCATAGAGGAAGACCTTTATTTCAGTTCCATGAAGTGGTTGAACTCTGCATTTAAGAATGCAGAGAAGCTGTTGTCATGATTTCGTGGAAGTTTTAGGAGCTGCCTGAGAATGGGATAGTGATGAAGAGAAATGCAGGGAAGAGTTTGCATCCTTCAGTTCCTAGGCTCTCTTTAAAGCTGAGAAAAGACATCTAATCTGGCCTGAAGTAATCTTTACTTCAGCAAAGAATCATGTGTCATTCCCATGCCTCCATCACTGTTGGTATCTCCAGGCATCTTTCAGGCCTGTGTATTTCATCAGATTAAGCTGAGTTGACTCTCTGCTCAGTAGACACCACAAGGCTGATCATGTGTATCCTGTTATGCTTAAACCACAGTCAGGTTTCCCATCTACATGACTTTAAGGAAGATTCTGCTTCCAGCTGTTTTCCTCTGTCCATCCCATCTGTGTTTTCATTGTAACTGGTGTGCACAGCTTGCTTGACAGAATTTGACAGTGTTTTTGAACAGCCACCAAGCTGTGAGTTCTGTAACCCTTCAATGCAAAATATCAGTGGAGTCTCTCCTTGGAGAAATCAGTGTTTTCTACTCTAATTGAGTTCTAGCTCAGTGTGACTTCTGACCTGCTAGGACCACCTTTTTGCAAGCCTGGACAACAGAAATTGGAAAGTACACGAAGGGCAGGAGCCAGCGGGACCAAGAGTCACTCAGAGTTAGCCAAGAAGCTGGGTCCCAGCCTGTGGAACACCAGCTCTGCCTTGAGGTGCACAGCCAGCAAGACCTCTCAAGGTGCTGGTCTCAAAATGCCAAATGCTGCAAAATGAGGACTAAGCATTGCAAAGAGCAGCTGTGCATTATAGAGCAGCTCTACATTATTTGGTGATGGCCAAGACCAAGAGAGATCAAGAAGGCTGGGCAAGGGCCAGGGCAAGAGCTAATGCTCCAGGAAGGTGAAGCTACTCCAAAACATTCCAATATATAGACAGTGAAGATTTTTTGGGGCAGATGGAAGTCTAGACCATGTTACGTCATTTGTTTTATCCATGATGTATTTCTAAAAATTTCTCAGCAACAAGTATCCTATACTGTTTCTCCATGTTTGAAACTGCTTAATGTAGGCTGTCTTTAATTAAAACAAGCTTTTCCATGGGTCCACAATTGATTCCTTAAAATATTAATAATTTTCCCTACATTGGGTATCAGAGCCATTACTTTCCCCTGTGTATCCTTTAACTATATTTAAATAATTCATTTATCCATTTTCCAGCACTCAGGGAGACTTGGGGTTTCTTTTACACAACATGATCCCATTTAAAACAGAGGATATTTCCTCCTCCTAAAGTTATAGGATATTTTCTTTCTTTCCAGTGTTTACTCAGCATAAGAAACCAGTTAGTAACCATTTTATTAAGACACACAGAAATAAGTGTCTGCCTGTGTATAAATGCCCTTTCCACTGCCCATCAATCTTGCACTAATTAGAAAGACAAAAATATTTTAAAACCAATTAATGTCACTGAGAAACATTCCAGTAATTCTCAAAATACAATGTAACCATGATAGATACATTTCAATTATTTGAAAGTGTTTTCAGAGAGCACTGAGTAAGCATAAGGGAAAAGAAAGGGCTAAAAGCTGCACTGCTTGGCTGATGAATCTCTGACATAAGATGTGGATTAAGGTTTAAGTGAGACCAGCAGTTCACATTCTCCCTCAAAAAGCTCCGGAGTCACCTGATTAAAGTGCAACCTTGACAAATATGCACAGCGTTGTCTCTCACAGTTGGAATCACCAAAGAGGCTAAAAACAGCACCATGCGCTGCATAATCTCTAACCTCAGGGGACAACAAAAACAGAGAATTGCTGTGTCAATCTCATTTCCTTGTTAGGCTCATTATCATAAATGCAGGCCTTTGGTTTTGAATGCCACACTTCAATAACATTTACCTATCAACAGCTGCTGAAATATTGAATTCCACAGTCATCTTTTCCTTTTGATGCTTTCCCTTTTGTTTCTTTATCCATAAACATGAGCAACTGAGCTAAGCTTAAATTAACTAGCCGGGGTTAAATGTTTAGGGCAGCAAATTATGGCTAGCCTGCTTGCAGAGTGGTTTAGATTACAGAGGAGAGTTGCCAATCTTAGCTCTCATCATGCACTCCAAATGTGCAGAGCAATATTGGCAGTTCATGGCCAAATCCTGCATGCTTTAGTTATCACAGGAGCACTGCTTCCATGAATAAGTGGAGCAAGATTTAGCCCCTGCTCGGAAGATAGAGATGAATCACACTTTTATTCTTTGAGTACCTCACAGTACCTTCAACACAGGCATGTTCAGTGATTGATAGCCTGGGTCTAGATTGGGTATTTTTCTATATACTGACAAATATTCTCTTTGCAATGATTTCTAGGAGCAGAGGAGTATATACTGCAGCAGTGTTGGGTTTCTTATTTTTCATTGTGCCCATTGTCTTTGTTTTGATTAGGTTTTTTTCTGAGGGTCAGTTACTTCCCGTCATTTTTCCGCTTAGAGTGCTTTGCAATAATCCTGTTACAGATCTCCAGCCCTTTGTGTCAGTGAAACAGTGAAAACTTGCATCAGTAAACAGGTAGCGAAAGACACAACCTTCTCTTCAGGGTCAAATCCCAAGTCGTGGCACAGTCTAAGGGAAATGAGGGTGTTTGGCTTTCTGAAAATGAGCTGCTGGTATCAGCTAAGGCTCATTTCTTTTTTTTTTAGTTGATCAAGGTAAAGGCTGTGTGTTAATGGTTTTCATCCAGTGTTCAACCAAACTGGGGCTATAATTTAGAGTTAAATGTTTGGTTAATAATAATTTCATGACTCCATGCTGAGACTGCAGGGGAGCTGTAGGCTGGGCTGCGTGGGAAAGGGCAGCCCAAAACTACTCACAGCAGATGCAGCAGCATCTTCCCATACTTAGAGAGTCTAGGGCCATGCTCCTCAACTGCAAAAGCACGTAGTCCTCCTGCATGAGTGACCACATACCTGTACAGAGCTTAGGAGCAAAAAGGTGGTTCCTTAAAAAAAGGTGTTCCGCAAAGCAAAAGGTGGGACCACTGGGGTTAAACACTTTTACATCACAGGACTGAGCTGCAGGAGCCCATTGGATTAGGCACAAAACACAATCTTTTCACCACCACACCAGAGTCCCTCTGAAGTCCCTCTGAAGTTCTGAGGAAATCACAAAAGGAAAGGTGGGGAGACATCAACACCTTCTTTACATCTACACACACAAAGGAATCACTGAGAGCAAAGTAGAGGAAAAGCCAAGGTTTCCTAAAAACAACTGAAGTGAGATTTTGGTGGTGATGGGCACTGCCAAAAGCCTGAGCAAGAAGGCTCAATGAAGCACATATTCCATTTTCCTCACAGATGAGGTCCCCACCTCATTTCAGTGGCTTTGAGCCCCATTTACTTCCAACCTGCTTCTCTCTTCATGTCCATGGAGAGCCAGCAGCTGCCCAATGATCTGCCTGGACCCCAGGATAGGGGGCAGCTTGGAGGACATGACCTGTCACCCCTGGTTTTCTCTGTCTGTACGAGGCTTGTGTTGGGCAAGGGTTGTTTCCTCCATGGGGGGCTGAGGAGTAGGGATCTGCACCAAAGAGTAGCGAGCTCTGTGAATGTAGTTGACACCTGAGAAAGAAATTTTTAGGCTGTTTATTTGAATCTATTAAGAGCGTAATACTAACTTTGTACAATTTCAGTACTGACCTCCAATAGCTGCTATGGCAGAGGCCAGTCAGATGAGACAAGGCAGAGGACATACCTAATTTCTGAAGGATGTACTAATTCTGAGTGGGAACAATTTCTCTCACACATATTTCCAGTCTTTCTTTTGCGTTACAGTACAATTACTTCATTTTTTAAGCACAAGTGATCAGACTCAGTCAGAAAACAAAGAGACTTATGATTGATTTTGCTTAGGTAAAACAGCGATTTCTATTACACTAGCCTTTACTTAGATGCTTTTGGCTGCTACAAGGAATCAATTTATTCTACTTGTCAAAAAAATCAAAATGAAAACCAGCCCAGCTCCTGGTACATCCTGCATGGAAAGAATGCCTGGCTTGTAGAACTTAGTTCCACTTTTCTGCTGGAGATGGGCTGAAGACTGCAGGAGTTAATTACATCAGTAGAGAAGGGTTGCTTTTCATTTCCAGCGAGCCCGACTCTGACTAAATAAAAAAAAGCTGAAATGGGAGAGCGATGACCACAATAAGTGGCCAGAACTCCACGTGATGACAGAGGAATGATTTCCCACTGCTGCCACTTAAATGCAACTAAGGTGTTCTGCAATTTTACTTCCACAAGCCAGAGGGTTTATTGTAATCCTGACAAATTATAGCAACAGAAGCAGGCGAGAAGTGGGACAGAAGAAGGGAAATGTTAATGCAAAATATAAAATTGCCTCGCAGAAAAGAATGGGGAGAGCAAGTGAGCAGTTTGTTATCGTTTATTTTTCTTCAACATATCATTCGGTTTCAGCTGTCTCCCATCTCACCCAGATCTCCACCATTTCTCAGAAACGTCTCTCGATGGCATCTCATTCTCCTCCTGTCTTTCACCATCGTTTCATTATTTCTTAACTGTCCCTGAAAGGGCCCGGGAACGTGACGGGGGGAACGTGAGCGGGGGAAGCGGGACCAGCCTGTGCCCCACGCGTCTGCCCCATTAAAGCAGTTTGCAAAAAGCGGACGGGGGGGCGTTGCAAATAATGTTAAATGTGATTAATCTCCCGGATTCCTGGAAATCTGACATGCATGAGTTACAGTGAAACCTCTTTTATTTCGCCATGAAATGCTTTTGCATAATGAGAAAGAAAATGTCCTCTGTGCCCTAATCAACTCTGACAGGTCCTGGACTCCCAAATACTTTTATTTATGGCATTATTTATTTCACCCCTAATAACCGAGGAGGCGGGC
Source organism: Entomyzon cyanotis (assembly GCA_024500445.1). Taxonomy (NCBI): domain Eukaryota; kingdom Metazoa; phylum Chordata; class Aves; order Passeriformes; family Meliphagidae; genus Entomyzon; species Entomyzon cyanotis. Next base: position 18,807,711 of record JAKEPQ010001009.1, on the reverse strand, counting down.
CCGCGGCTCGCTCCGTGCGGGCAGAGGAAAGAAGGGTGGGTGGGAGGGAGGGAGGGTAGGAGGGATAGCTGGAGGGCGGCGGGGCTCCGCGCCGGCCGAGGGGACACAAAGTTTTTGCGGTGGCTGTCGCTCGGCGGGGCGGGGCGGGGCGGTGTGGGACCCCGCGGCCCCCTCGGGCCGGGCGGGCCCGGGCAGAGGAGGAGGCGCTCCGCGGCCGCTCGTTCCCCGCCCGGAGCTCACCTGCCCCCGCGGGGGGGTGCCGGGGGCGGTGGCGGCCCACCAGCGCCCGCCTCCCCACCCCGCTGCCATTAGCAGAGATTACCCTAAACACTTGCCGGTCGCCGCCCGTCTCCCTCCAGGCATTGGCGCGGCCGCCTGTCAATCAGGCCGGCGCCCCGCCGCGCCGGGGCTCCGCCGTGCCACAGAGACGAGCCGCGGCGGCGGCAGACACAGCCCCGGAGCGGGGCCGCGCCGCGCCGCGCCGGGGGAGGCGGTGGAGGATGGAGGAGGAGATGCAGCCGGCGGAGGAGGGGCCCAGCACCCCCAAAATCTACAAGCAGCGGGGTCCCTACAGCGTCCTGAAGACCTTCCCCGGGAAGCGGGCGGCGCTGGCCAAGCGCTATGAGAGACCCACCATGGTGGAGGTGCCCCGCGGGCGCGGAGCGGGGCAGCCCTTCCCGCACGCCGCCGAGCCGCTGCCCTACGCGCCGCACGGCCCCTTCCCCAACGGGCCCGCCCGCCCCGCCGCCGCCCCCGGCGCTGCCCAGGGCCACCCTCGCCCGCCGCCGCCGGCCCCGAGCTCCTCGGGCCGCTACGGCCCCTGCCCGGCGGCGGCGGGGGGCGGCGGCGCGGAGCTGAGCGCAGGTACCCGCAACTCCTCTCTCTCCTCCGCCGCGCAACTTCGCGGGGCACTTTGCGGCAGGCGGCAGCGGGATGGGGGCCGGGGGCTCCCCCGCCCGCACGCTTCCCCTCTCCCGGGCGGCTGGCGAAGGGCGCGACCCCCGCGGGGTCCCCTGGCTCGGGGCTGGCGGCGCCGGGCGCCGCGGGGCTGGGTGCGGGGTGACGGGGCGGGCGGCTGGGTCCGTCCGTCGGTCGGGCGCCGCTGAAGTTCCCGGGGCGGGCGGGGCGCTGCCCGGCCGGTGTCGCCCCCGGGGCGGTGGGCAGGGTGTAGCGGCGGCGGGGGCTGTGCCGGCAGCCGCGCAGCACTTTGCGGGGCAGGCGGCCGCCGGCCGGTGCGCACCTGCGGCAGGCAGGCAGGGAGGGAGCGAGGCGCTGCCGCCGGGGGCGGACGGGGGGAGCCCCGGGCCGGCCGCTCCGCTCCGCTCAGCCCCGCTCCGCTCCGCCGGGGAGGGCGGCAGGCTGGGGCCGGCTACCGGAGGTGCTGCTGGTAATGGAGAAGCTGCTGATAGAGAGGTGGTGATTTTAACAGAAAGAAAATAGATCGGCTGCTTGCCTGCACCGTTTTCATAAGATGCAGTGACAAACAGGAGATCAAATTATTTTTATTTTTTTTCTTTAAAGGTGTAAGATACAGAGATGCTGAATGCATGTCTTTCTTCTAGTGATGGCTTGGAGTTAAAAACCACGTAGATCTTGATATGCAACCTAAATTTGGCATCAGGAAATGGGAAATTGCATCTTTAAGCAGAGTACAATCAAAAATGAATTACAATAAATCCTATATAATTGCATAGGTCATTCTCTTTAATGAGATTTTATTAACCTGACTGTCAAGCTTTTGAGTCAGGCAGATATTTTATCTTCTTCAACTGATAAAAGTGTCAGCTATAAACCACCATATAAATATTCATAAATCTACACATCTGTGGCAGCCTATCAGCATCATTCTTTTGGACATTAAAAGCATTCTAATTACTTTCTGTCTAGCAGAGCTGAAATGCTGCCTGTTATAGTATGTGCTTGGCAGGCATGATTGCTTTTGTTTGCCATCACAAATAGCAGCATCCTATTTTATATACTGATGGTCCAGAATATATTCAGGGTTTGACTGAACAGGATGAATATTATGAAGCACCATCTGGTTTTGATAACATCGGGTATATTAACTCATCTGTTAATTTTTGACACATCATTGATTTATTTATTTAGAAAAATTGGATCCTGTTTTGGTATGTTGCTGTTTGCCTTTGTAACAAATGTGATGACATTTCCTTACTAAACAGGGAGATACACTAGTTAATAGGATATATGGCTATGTTTTAATGCCTGTTTTCACTTCGAAGTAGCCTGGTACTGGATGAATTTTGCATGTCTTGTTACAAATAATTCAAGTACTTTACCAAAAAAGTTTGGTTGAATAGATTAGCCAGGGAATTCACATCTCTGAGGCATAGTTCTGTGATCCATGGCAGAAGGTCATCTTTTTTCATGAAATTGCTTCTTATATGAAACACCCAAATGGTAGTATTTAAGTATTCTTTGTGGCCCACAATCAAAACATTGATGTTAAATGTGACACCTACATTTCTTTACAGAAGCACATTAAGCCATGGAAAACACTCAGCTGTCTGGTAGATGATATACAAGGCCATATTCACAGCAAAGCCCTCTGGGCTTTGATGAGCAGAAGTTTGGACTTTCTTCTTCCTGTGTACTTTGTACTAACCAGGCACTAGAGCAGGCTTCAGAGTTTGTCATTGATTCAGTCCTACATTAAAGAAAGAGAGTGAAGGAACTGCCATTCATGCACCAAAGTTCTTCAAATCCCTGTCCCTTTAGCTGCACAGTCAAGCTTTACTTTAGGTTCCTGTGTGGGTCCCAACTTACCATTTGCTCAGACTTAGGTACCAATAGAAACAGAACAGGAGGAAACAAACTGGAAACTTGCTCCAGTGTGTAGAGGTGGTATTTTGTGGTGTTATCAGAGGCTGATAATGGTTACCAGAGATGGCCCAGGAAGCTGGTAAGGGGATTGGAGCACCTCCCTGATGAAGACAGGCTGCGAATGTTGGGGCTGTTCAGCCTGGGTAAGAGAAGGCTGTGTGGAGACCTCATAGCAGACTTCCAATATCTTAGGAGGGCCCACAAGGAAGCTGTGGAGGAACTCTTCTAGAAGAACTGAAGTGATAGAACAAGGAGTAATGGGTTCAAACTGAAAGGCAGTAAACTTAGGTTAGATATACAGAAAAATAAAATTATTTTGAGGGTGAGGGAACAGGTTTCCCAGAGAAGCTGTGGATGCCCCATCCCTGACAGTGTTTAGGGCAGGTTGGATGGGTCTTGGAGTAACCTGGTTTAGTGGGAGGTGCCTCTGCCCGCAGCAAGGGGTTTGGAACTAGATGAACTTTAAAGTCCTTTCCAACCTGAAACATTCTGTGGTTCTATAAAGCAATAGGCAAGCTTTAGATCTCCTGGATATTTTAGTCCCAGAGGTGGGGATGCTTTGCTGAGCTGTGCACCTATCCTTCCTGCTTGGTAATGGAGTAAAACCATGCACCTTGTGTTTGAGGAACCACAGCACCACTAAGATGAGCAGGGAGCTGGTTGGGACCCCAGAGCTGTATGTATGTGAAGTACTCCCATTGTCCAGAGGCTTCAAATCCTCTTAACTAATATGTGAGCCAGTTTAATAGCTCAGGCTGCCTCTGGGGAAGCAGAGCTGGGATTTTGCCCCTGGGGAATGGGAGCATTTGCCTATGCTCCATGCATGGTTACCCTGTACTTTGACCAGCACCTGTGGTGTCTCTGGGGTTCCCACAGGAGTAAGGGGAACAGGCCCAGAACACCACTTAGCCAGAGGTGTATCTCAAATGGTGGGTGTTGTAGGGAGGCACAGATCACCCCCTTAGCTGGTGTCCAGCTGTACGTGCATTCTCCACCAGGCAGTCACCATCCATCACATGTACAGTTTTCCCACTTAGTTTAACCCTAGCACTTGGCAGATGCTTACTTGAATAAAGGGGTGCAGTGCTGTAGGTCAGTTCTGTAGGGACACCCATTTCCTAAGTCCAGTTTCACAGATACTCTTATTTTTGCTGATACCTCTTTACCTATGCAGGCAACAGTGAGCAAATAGCAAGTAAAACACCACTCCTGGGATGCCTAACTCTGTGCCAGCAACTTAAATACTTAATGCAATTATTCTTAAACTTCAGGCATGACATTTCTGGCCCCTTGGGATTCACAGCTCCAAGTTTACTTTTGAGAGTGGGCACCTCAAACACACAACTAAGGTTGCTTCCATATTTTTGCACCTTCTTCTACTAGTTAGAGCTCTTGCCAAGAGTGACCAGATTTTCCCTCAGTCACTCTCTAAGAGACCACTTTCACCTCCTGGTTCCAGCAGAATTGCAGGAAGAGGGGCTAGGGAAAGGAGGAAAAGCAGGTGTTCTCCACCCAGTGCCATGGTGAAGAAAAATCTAGCTCGAGATTCCATCATGCTGATGCCTTATTGGCTGGTAAAAATATGAAGCAGACACAGCAGTAAGGGGAGAAAGGGTATTGCCTTGGTTTTAATAGGATCTTAGGTGCACACTTGTCAAAAGTGGAAACACACTGAGAAGGACACCCCATGTACAATGCATATACAAATTTATGAACCTTGCAAATTAGCATATCTACCTAAAATCCCCCAATAAGAGACTTAATAAATGAAGTAATTGTCCCCTTCTTCTAATTACCCTCCCCCTAAATGAGACTACAGCCTAGCTTACAAAAACATGTTCCAGAGAGGAGGCTCCATCCAAGGTTGGAGCCCCTAGTTCTGAGATAGTATAAATGTTTGGTGTTTTCTCTTTGCAAGACCCATATTAAACTAAATACCGGACTACAAGAATTATAAACATGTGGAGCTAACGTACAAGGAGTGTTTGTGAAGGGTGCAAGGAGAGGGAAAGGGTATAAAAATATATAAAAAGGGTATAAAAAGAAAAGACAAAAATCACCAGGTGTCAATGTGGGGAAAGATCCTGCATGACAAATGTCATCTTACAATGAGTACTGTAAAACTACACGGCAATGCAATCCTGCTGTTGCTACTGTGAGCCACATGGATTCATTCACAGCACCATCAGGTACCCATTTTCTTCTGTAAAACATCAATTATTTATTAATCTATTCAGATTATTCAGATTTATTCAGATTATTTTCCTGGTATGAATACAGTGTGTATCTCTGTCTTTGGTAGCATGTGCCTTGAACAATACCATAATCCACCAAGGAAAGTCCTTTTCCTTAGGAAAGCATGATGTACCTTATAGTGCAGCTTAAAATTTAGGGTGGGCTTTCATGGAAAGCAGAGGAAGAAGAGCAGAGCTGTTGACACCTGTTAGCAGTGCCAAAAGCATGGCATATTTAACATGAGCAGTTAATAAAGCTCTGATATGCCCAGACAGAAAAACAATTCATTCTGTGAACAGTGAAGGTGAAGATCAATGTTTTGGCCTTACCTTAGAATTTGGGAGCCCTCATCTGGAAGTAGATGTCTGAGATCAGTACCAAAATGGCCAGACACTTGTAGTCTTAATCCCCTGGACCATATCAATGATCTTCATGCAAAATGCCCAAAAAAGCATCACGTAGTCATAGGAGGTATCAAATGCTCTCCATTTTGTGACCTAAGCACCAACATTTACAGCTGTGGTCATATCTAAAAACATAATGACGAAGTCTATGCTTGGACAAAGGCCAGTTTGAGGGGTACAAGGCTGCTGCCTCAGGATCTCAATTAATAAAACTATTATAATAAATCAAGAAGTACAAATAATCAGGTGAGAGGACTGAGTCACTGCAAGGTGAAGAGTGAGATGATTGAAATTGCTAAGGAACCTGAACATCACGATCTTGCTGAAAATTAAATACCAATGAATACATTCCCTGCAGGGGAGAATGTGTGGTATTCAGACCCACTCAATACTTATAAAGATGACTTTTTAAACCAGCTGCCCAAGAATACAAAGGAAACTATGGAAAAGCCACAACCTGAATCCAGAGCCACTGAGGCCCAACACAATGCCTTATTAATAAGGCTGTCTGATCTAAGTATTGAAAAGATCCTTAGGTGTACAAAAAAGCTGAAGTTATACCTGCCAAATTTTCCAGACATCTTTTCTGATGAATTAGTGTAAGTCATCAGGTTGAGTTTCAGACGTTTGCTCTTACTAAACCCTGTTTGCAGTCTGGCAGTTGAATAGCTAAGAAGCTCCCCTAGACCAGCATCAGTGGGAAAAAGATGTAAAGATGAATGCTGTATCTGGGAGTTGGTACCTGATTTGCTGTATGATAGTATCTTCTGGTTGCTTGCAGTCTCAAATAATCTAGTTAGGAATACTTATGCTTTTAGCAATTTAATCCTGTTCTCTTAGCACTTTACGGGTCTTATCTGGCAAGTCCACCTCCAGGCAAATGTCTAGGTAAAGTCAATAGAAGTTCTGTAAGACTAAAGACTCTGGGGTCTGAGACTTTAGAATTACATGGTTGGTGAGCAAGGTAATAAGGAAAAGGAATATCACAATAAGACTTTAATAAACTGCTTACACTGTTTGAGTCCAGTGCAGTGATTTCAATAGAATCCTACTTTCTTAGAAAATACATACATTACATTAAATCAATTAAGAATCACAGATTGGTGTTTATTCAGTAGTAGTCACATAAAAACAACTTTTTGTCATTTCTTAAATGATTAGACATTGCACAGTGCTTGCATTTCTAATTACAGTCAGTCTGTAAAAGCTGAAATCCCAATTTCTACAATGTATGCTAAATGGGCAGCATTTGTTTTTATTTTTTTCTCCATCATAAGAAATAACTGTAGTTATCATTCTCATTTAGGGTTGTTCAGACTGTGGGTGTGTGAAGTATCTTCAAAGCAGAACCTACTTCAGCACAAAGACAGATATTTCCAGAATATGTGCTGAGAGCATCCCTCCCTATTGCTGCCCAGCAGTACCCACAAAAAAAGCGTTTGTGCATCTCTGGGCTAGCCTTTCAAATGAGCCCTGCTTTGTCATGGCTCATTTTTATGCCTTTGAGTATGGGTTGAAGTTAAGAAAAAAAACAGTAATTGCTGTTATTGTGTCCTTGTAGTAGATCTGATACTGAAGATTGAATCAATTTCTGTATAAAATTTCAGTTACATTTTAAACCATTATCACAGTGAATGTGCCTAATGCATTAAATTTTAAAACAAAACTATAATTTATTTAATCTTTACTGATGTTAGTGTATATTTTGATATTCTTCAAAACTAGTGTTTTACATGTCAAGTTACTTTTTGCTGTTTCTTAGTATAAACCATAATATTAGAATAACATCTCTTATAATAGTCTAATCCCTTTTCAGTTGTTTCGTTCATATCTTGTCCCCATGCAACAAGGATATGCAAAGAATGAGTAACTGTTTTGTGAACAGGGACAATAATGATTAAAATACAAACAGTATATATGACTTCAAGTCTGGAATCAGATTATAGGATTAAAATGAATGAGGAAACTGTTCTGCAGTAGGATTGCAAAGTTACAGTCAATATCATCCTGTAATAATTTTAAAGGGGAAATGTACGAAGAAATAAGGCAAAGAAAGCACATCGTGAGGTTGTTAGAGATGCTTGTATTTCCTCATTTCCTTTTGGTTTATCAGGTTTCAGCTAGAAAGCTGCCATGTCACCAGAATTCCATTCTTTTAATTCATGTTACATTTGTTGTGCTGTGTTGTTTTGCAATTGCGTTGATTGTAAGGGTTATAGACAGCTGGCCTTAGGTTATTGCAGAAAAAGGAGAGGCAGTGAGTAATCGAGGCTATGGAGCACCTGGCACCTCACCAGCACCCACTTGCAAAGGGGGTGGCAGTGCCTGTGCACTTCTGCCCTTTGGAGTTTTTAGGTTATTGCATAATGCTTGTTGGAGAAATCTGCCCTGGTTAGTCCGAGCCCATCTACAGGGGTGTGGTGTGGCTTGTAAACACCGGAGGCTGATTGCAAGGATGCTTGAAGCGGTCTTAGGGCCACCCCAGTCCTTCACGTGCTGGACAATCCTGAGTGGCCCTGGGCAGCCTTGTGACGCAGCACTAGGCTTGGGTTTGCTCTGCCCACCTCAGGTCCATGTTCGTTCAGTTAAGTGCTCAGGAGATCACATTCTTGGGTTTTGTGCCAGGGAGGTCTCTGGCTGCATTTGAGACTGAAAGCATTTGTATGCTGCTTCAGCCCTGCCCTCTTTGCAAAGATCTGGAGGATGGTACAAATGCAAATCAGTGTTGTTTCAAATATTCTTCAGGCCAGCTGTACTAACCTCAGTGTGAAGTCAAGTTTCCACCAGACGGTGTATCTTCTGGGTCACGAGGAAGTGCTGTGAGAAGTGTCACCTCTTAAAGGCCTGAATTCTGAACGTTTCTGTTCTTTATGTATTATGAGTGTGATGAGGCTACTGATGAAGTTAAGGTAAATGAAGGTCTGGGGTGCTTAGTCTCATGCATCTGTAGCAGGTTGCCTTTTCAAAAGTAAATGCGTTTGTCACTTTCTAAAAGTCAAGCCTGCCTGAGAAGTGCTCTCCAAAATTGGCAGCGCTTTAACCTACCAGTCTTTTTTTCTTATGCAAAATGGTAGTTACATCTGTTTGTATACCTAGAGGAACTTAGCTTTGAATAAGCTAAAAAAAATTGTAAAGGCACTTTTTTTACTGGGGAACCTAACAGGTCATATCATGAATGTCCTGGTCATTTTCTGTCTGGGTCCAAGAAGTATTGTAGCAGCTTGAGCTATATATGTAGATATTGCAGAAATGAGCCATCCCACTGTGTAGGTTTAGTAGGTTTAGCTTACAAGCTGCTATTGCTCCCTGAGACGTGACACCTCCTGTCATTAGAGGCAGAGCTGACTAGGTGCAGCATGGCATCCCTATCCTACTTCCAGAGCTGAGCTGCTGTCTCCAGAAATTGCTGCACAACTCTGTGCAGAGTTTCTTGATTGTATCCAGAGCATCTTGTAGAACTCCACACTGCTCTCCACTGTGCCATGCTCTCCACTGAGCCATACATGTGCTCTCCCCTGTGTTTGCCTGCCCACAAACCTGTATGATGCTTTTGCTCGATTTAAGAAAGGTTGGTGCTTATCGCTCTGAGTTGTTCTTGGACATATCTGGAACAGAGAGGAAAAGGAACTTGGAGTTGGGGGTCAGTTCTGTGCAGTGTCCTGTGCACAATGTCAAACAAGTGCAACAAGGACAAAAAGGAGAAAAACCAAAACTTTAAAGCCTTGGAGAGGAACTGGGCATAGGATGAAGGTGTGGTGCAAAGTCCTACAAATATGTACAGACAATACCCTCCAGGAGCTTGAAATAGGCTTTCAGGGAAGTACTTACTTGAACTTCTACTTGTAGCAAATTGGATGGAATTTGTGTTTTCTTCCCCATTTTCCTGACTTAATCCCTCTGAAAGAAGATGTCAGTAAGCAGCATCTATCATCACAATGCATTTCTGATTAACAGCAAGGGCACAAGGGCACTCTCAAAATAGAAACAAAGTCAGGATTGTTTTAAATCACAGTGTTGCAGAAGTATTAAAGCAGAAGCCATAATTTTAATGTGTTCGGAAATAAAATGCATGCTACTGTAAACAGTTGTGTACATTCATCTAGCTGCTACTGCCTGGCATAACCTTTTGCATTAGGTTTCTGTGATTCATCTTTTCTTTTGTTGCAGAGAGTCGAATGATTCTGGATGCCTTTGCCCAACAGTGCAGCCGGGTTCTAAGTCTCTTAAATTGTGGTGGAAAACTACTGGACAACAATCACTCTCAGGCCATGATTTCTTGTATAAAGCAGGAAAACCCAAATTATAGTGAAAGACAAGAGCAATGTCAGCTTGGGAAAATGGTCCATAGTCAGACGTCAGACATTTTAGACATAGAAATGCAGTATATGCAAAAGAAACAGCAAACCTCAGCCTTTCTGAGAGTTTTTACCGATTCCCTTCAGAACTATTTGCTTTCTGGGAGCTTCCCTTCTCAGAACACCTCATCAATAAATGATTTTAGCCATTTGGCAGATGTGGATCCACTCTCAACCTCTCCAGTACACACTTTAGGTGGATGGACATCTCCTGCGACATCGGAATCTCATGGTCATCCATCATCTTCTACACTTCCAGAGGAGGAAGAGGAGGAAGATGAAGAAGGTTACTGCCCTCGGTGTCAAGAGCTAGAGCAGGAAGTAATTTCATTGCAACAAGAAAATGAGGAGCTTCGTAGAAAGCTGGAGAGCATTCCAGGTAAATAATCCCCTGCCATACAATGTTGCCAGTCAGTGATAAAAATAGTTTAGGTAATCGTTTATTTCAAGTTCTAGTCATTTTTTAAAGTTGCGATCATAGTAATCAAACATTGGAATTTGTTTCCAGCCAAAATTCATATAGCTGTGCCCAGTGGAACATTATCTTCTGATGCTCATCTACATGAATCTTGAGTCGTACACTTGAAAGTTGTGTTCAGATAGGGATGTACTTGTAAACCCAAATTCCAAATATCAGGTGGTTTGTAATCGTAATTTCAAGCATATGCTTTTATAACTCTTTATCTGTCCTGTTCTTTAAGTGACATTGCATCTTATAAACTTTTGGGGCTCCTTTTGGGGCTCCTTTGTTTGATTTCTTAAGGAAATCATTCGAAGTTACATCCATAGTTTTACCTGAAATAAATTTGGTTTTTACCTTGACCAGTTTCTTTGAAAGTGTTGCTAGCTTAGTGAGAAACATTAATACATGTCCTCCCATTCATCTTCAAATAAAATCTGAAAAAAAATAAAAAAGCCTAACAACAACTTTTCCAATTTAGCAATACCTAGCAGCCACTGAAAGAGAGAAAGAGGACAGGAAACCCCCCATTAATAGAAATCCTTTCTGTGAAAAACTTCTCTTGGCCTTTAACCTGGGCACTTCTCATTGTTGAGGTGCACCAAGATACTTGAAGAGTGGTATGGGATAAGAGCAAAGTATCTTGGACCCATATTTTCTAAACTTTCAACACAGGCAAAAATACACCTCAAATAACAGTACTAGAAGTAAATGGGCATTTAGCAAAGAAAAGAAGGATACAACATGCTTCTGACATGTATAAACACTAGGGAACTGCACATTTGCCACCTGAATTTGAGGTGCTTAGGCTAGATCCATGCTTTTCTCTGAATGGCAGAAAAGCATGTATAGCATAATGTGAGCTGCAAGAGAGAAAATACTTCAAAGCTGCTAACTATGCGAAAGGAAGAAGGCAGTAACCAACTACTGCCCCAATATGTAGGGGCAGTTGCAAAATCTGAGCAAAAAGCAAACAGCAGTCTTCATCACTCTCCCCAACTATCAATGATGTATTATGCATTATTTATATCACATTGTGGGATTTTTTTGTGCATTGGTCCATAGAGATACTGGCAAATCCCATAAGCAGCATTGTTTGGTGCAAAGAATACCCAAAATTCAGAGTAATTCCCTCACCTCTCACAAAAATACGGAGTTACCATAACTCCTGCACTCTCCCTGGTTTCAGTAGGGGTTAGGATATCATCTGGTAACACTGCATGACAGAGGGAATTGTGTGGGCTTCAACTCCTGCTGAGTCCTACCTTCAGGTGTCTAGGACCAAAAATGATCCTGTAGAGTCTGTAATCTGACTGTCAGCTTTCATTCAGTCTCCTGTACTGAACACAGTAATTTTTTTGGCTTTCACTTGACTCAAGTAGTATCTCAGAAGGCCTCCAGTCTCTGGTGGGCATTGGCTGTATCTCTTACCCTGACACTTGGTTCCAGTGCTTAATTGCACTGGTGAGAATAGGTGCCTTGTTCCCTGCCTGACTACCTGAGATCAGCTTCTAGCCATTGACTTTTATGCTTTGCTCCACTAAATGAAGTGCTCTGTAGGTCTCGGTACTTCTTCTGATTGAAGGTACTTACAGACTGAAAGCTGACTTAATTTCCATTTTAAATAAACAAAGCAAACAGAACTGTTTGAAACTCCTCAAACGAGTTGAATCCTTCTTTGCAGTTTTTTTTCTCCCCTTCTGCTAATTTCTTTAAAATTTGGGCACTGGAAATGCATGCAATATGTTCCTCTGAGCCTGATCAAAGGTGAATAGACTCTTTGCTCCCACCCATGGTTTCCCTGGTGGGTTGCACAGCTGAGCTTTTCATTCTGTGCACATTTCTTCTTAGAAGTACACACTTTGTATTTGGCTGTGTTTGTGTACTAAGTGTTCCAGATTGCTCTGACTGCCCCACTTGCCAACTGTTTGCTGATTTGTCCATTTCTGTATCATCCAGAATTTTTCTAATTGTTTTTAAATCAATTTTGTGATCCTGGTTAGAAAGGTTGAGTGGTATTGAGGGTGTTGTTGACTAACAACACTGACTGCTGGACCTTTCTAGAAACACATCTATTAATGATGATTCCTGCAGTGACATACATTTGAGATGTCAGTAGCAGGTTCCTAATCTATATATGTTCTAGTCTGCTGGTGTTGAGTGTTGTTGCTTTTGCAATCACCTAACTTACAGTAGTGAGTTAAATGCCCTTCAGGAGTCTACGTATCTTACATTGTTCAGCCCAACTTTTTCAAGTGAATATGTAATCTCATCAAAGAAGGACAATCAGGTTAGTCTGGCAAGAACTACTTTCCAAAAGACCATTTTGACTGGAATTAATTATATTCATATTCTTTAGTTCTTTGTTGTTTGAATCCCGTTGTGATTGCCTGTATTTTGCTAGGATTAATGCTGGGTTAAGCAGCCAGTATTTACCTGGGTCATCATACCTGCCCTTCATCTCCCTTTAAAAGCAATAAACATGCATAATCATAGTCATTTTACACTCCCCAGGAGTCATGAAACTCCTTGTTAACTGTGTATCAAAGGAAACGGACAAACATAAAAGAAATGTGCAAGGAGGTAGGTCTTCATCTGCCAACATAAAATCATCATCAGATGCATCTGCTGCTGTCTGGTGAAGTATGCAGATAGATCTGAAGTGACCCATGTGTGTGGAGAATTGTTAAGAGCCACAGAAGCTCCCCCAGATTTTGCTGCATGGTAGGACAGAGCTCCTCAGGCAGTCACACAGCCACCACTGAGCAAAGTCAATCAAAAATCAACTAAAGGCAATGTCTAATTATTTTTGTCTCTAGTGTTCATTTTGCTTCTGTGAGCTTCTACTACCAAAAAAGCTGTCTGAAATTTTTCTGTGACTTGAAATGCCCAGCTCTGTATGTAAACAGGCGCTTGTTCTCTGAGCCTTTTTTTTCTGCCCAGCAAGATATTCCATGCCTCAGGAGGGAGCCAGAAAGCCCTCTGCAGAGTGTTTCCGTGGTGTCTGCCACCATCTATCACTTCAAAGTAATCTCAGAGCACAAACTTTCTTCCCTGCAAATTCATCCACCTCATGGAGGACATCCAATGGGCTAGAGAAGGTGATGAGTGTGGCAGAGAAGCAACTTTGGTGTCAGCAAGATGAGCATGAAAGCTGCCATACTGACTCCATCAAGCTACTGAAAGAGTGGGATTTTTTTTTTACATAGTGGTTTTTCTTCTCCTTGTTGGGGGAGCTAGTCCAGAGCTGGTGGATGAGGCTGGCAGGGGACCCTGTGGGGTGGTGGCAGTGTGCACCATGCCCTCCCCACAGCCGCTGAGGCTCCCACTAGCAACCCTACCAGCAGAATATAAAAGCACCAACCCCTCCCTTCTGCTGTATAACATGAATCATTTTATCCTTCTCCTGAAATACTTTGCATTTCTTTTTTTTATTTTCCATATGCAAAAGGCCTTTTAAAATCCATGAGAGTTTGAGGTCTAAAAATAGTTGCCGCTGTACATCTCTGCCTCTAGCTTTACAAAGCAAGGCTCACAAAGAGACTACTGAGAAAAAGAGTGTTTTCTTAGCAGATGTAAAGGCAATGACACTTTTTTCTTTTTTAACAAATATTACAGAAGACATATCCTCCTGTAGCTTTTGGACGCAGAAAATAAGATTTTTCAGTTTTCAGGATTCTGCCCTCTTGTTGTAGAAGCCCTTCAGTTCTGTAGGATCTTTTTGCCTGTAGCCTAACATCACTCCTTGGCAAATCACCACGGGAGAGAAACGATTACATGGGTAAAATACTGCATATAGTTTGGTTGTTGGATGGGTGGATTTTTTTCCTCAAAAAATATCCATTTGATTCGACTGAAACAGTACTTCAATTTGTGTGAAATCTTAATTGTTCCAGCTATAGAATAAATGAAGAAAAATTCATATTTCAGTGTCGCTGTTGAGCTGCTAGCAGAGAAGAGACCCGGATTCTCAGCGTGGCATGAAAAGAGCGCTTTATTATTTTGATTCCAACTTATATGGACTTTTCAGAGGTCACCCAGATTGGTCAGTCAGAAACCTCCCCCTAGGCCTGATTGGCCAGGCCTGAACTGTCCAAATCTCGAGACACTGTTTTTAATAACATCCAGACTTTATCTTTGTTTATAAAACAGAGGAGAAAATTCTCATGGGAAAGACCTGTGCTAGCCACAGCTCAGTGCTTGGGGTTTGGAGCAGCGCAGCTTCTTTCTACTTGTCCAGTTTCCCCAGTATATATTTTTTTTTAGGGAAATACATTAACCAAACATTTTCTGTTTTCAATTCAGCTGAACAGAAGAGAAACATTTTCATTCAGTGTATTATTTTGTTTTCTTTTGAAAAAAAATTAAAGTTTAGGAAATTCCTGGAAGAAGTTTGGTGAACTTATCATTGGGTCTTTTAAGGTTTTGAGATTATCAAGAGCAAGGCAAAGTAATCTATCCGCATGAGTAGTAAAGTGTCTCCTAGTCTCTTTTCTCTGTATAAAAATTACTGTGGCTGTGATACACTCCCAGTAGTGAATTTAAAGACCTGTTTGTGGAACTCCATGTAAAACCTGCATTTTGACCATGTAATTTATAAAGATATTAAACAGTTCTTCGTTATTATCAGCATGATTTTCTCACAGTTTTTGACCTAAAAGGGAGAAAGTATTTCGAGGTGGTTAAAGCAAAGGTCTGAAATCATGAGTTAGATTTGCCTCCTGGTGCTCCCAGCTTTGCTGCATGATTTTGGATAAACCAGTCTGAAAATAGTGAAAAGATATAAATTAGTAACTAAGATGAAGCAGTATGTGATAATTACAATGATTATTCTTACCTTGTTAGCCCAGCAGCAAAACATACTCCAGCAAATAGCAGAGGGATTGGGAAGGAAAACCCTCTCAAATGTTGAGGCTTGGTCACCTATAGAGATGGCGTTCAAGGGGGCTCAGAGTAGCCAAAACAAAGAGAAATTTGCAGGTAGAGTTAATATCAATGCAATTGAAAAAGTCAGACAAGTTTTCCAGGAGGTTTTGTGTGCCCAAGGCTGGATTCTTCTTCCTGACTATTGGATGATCTAATAAAAGATATTACTTTTCCCTACAAATCCTGTCTCCTTTATACTTTCAGAGCCTCAAATTTCCAAAGAGCCTACCACAGCCACAGTATAGATAAAGCAGCCATCAAGGGTTATGATGAACACTTTTTCATGTCCTTTTTTTTTGTCCTGTTTCTTGATGTTCACATTTAACCACTTCTTTGGTTTCCCTTGATGTTCTGGATGTTTGGGTCTGATCTGTGGCCTCGTTCTGCTGTTCAGCTTCAAAGTGTGACGTGACTGTGAGCAGAGAGAGCCTCGAGCACGGTCACCCCGTGTTTGCCACAAGAACCCCTTTGAATTTGTAGCAAGCTTTGCTTGCTGCTGGGGGTGACAGCTTGCTTTGCTAAACCAACCTGAGTACAAAAACTTACTGAAACATGTAATTGCAGCAGACCAGGGCTTGCTTTATCCGTTTTCTCCACATTTCTGGATATAAAACCCACAAGAATTTGGGAGATCAGGTTTCCTAGCCTGCCTTGGGGAACAGGCGCTGGTGGGAGTTTTGTGGGGAGCTGCAGTTCAGTCTGTGGAGGATGAACTCCCTGGTCTCAACTTTGCTTTGCCTTTTGCAGGTAAACATTTGGGTTTTAGTGACACAAACTACTACGTCCACTCACAGGGGCCTTCTTGGTTTCCCTGTTAGTTATCACCAGTAGAAAGTGTAGTAGAGGGGTTTACAGAGGACATCCCTTCCAAATGGAAGACTTCACTGTGGAAAGGGAGCGCAAGAAGAGGCACCTCCTAATGATAGAAGGAATGTGAGGGAGCACAGACAAAAATAAAAGCCAGGGGAACATGTGGCAGCATCACGTAAATGAGATGCACAGCTGCCTTGTTTTATCTCTTTTCATCTATTGTTTATGCAGAGGTGTACATCCCAGGGGCATATGGGAGGGGAACATTCTTTTTTTCTGGAAGAAATTTATTGCAAAAGAAAATTAAAAGTACAAAGGCTTTTCAGATGCAGATTCATAGAAATTAAATGATTTGCCACTCCACCTGGAAAACATGGCTGAGAGAGATTTTAAAAGTTATGGGCTTTATGCTAGAATTTTTCTCCCTTTCCAGTTTTCGGCTGGCATGTAGGTCAGTTTAGGAAATCTTTGACACCCTCCTACGTATAATGTCAGTTCTTTTGATTTCTGCTGTGTGCTTTCACTACAAATGGGTGCTGGTTCTATTTTACCGTCCAGTTACAAACATCCAAATTTGTAGGGTCTTGAGCACTGGGATCACTTCCTCCACAGATCCTAACCCCCATTTCTCCTTGCCCCTTGCTGTTTTTCCAGCTCATCACACCCCAAACAACTTTTCTTTGTGGACCATCCATGCAGCTTTCACTGGCTTTCAGCTGACTATTGAAATAAATGACCCTATAAGCTAAAATAATCCAAGCCATGCACACTTGTCCAAATCTCAGGCAGCAAAGGCATCTCCATTAATGTTTTAAGAAATTCACACAGCCATGTGGTTCGTCAGCACATTCCCTATCATTTGTTACATCTTTTTGACAGTCGAGCATCAATTTAGAAATGCCCTGCAATGAACTCACAGAGAAGCATCGCTCAAGGTCAAGTGAAGGAGGACACAGTGCAGTGCTGAGCCAGTCTTAGCTAACAGCTCCTGGCCTGAGCAGGGTGGATGTAGATGCACACCCTTCCCAATTCTCCTCCTCACTGGTGAGTCAGAGGTAAATGGTCTTGAGTGCTAAGGGATTCATCGTTTGCAGAACACCAGGAGGAATAGTAGCCAGTGTGAACTACAGAGCACAAAATCTTATTAATGAGCAGAATAACCAGATTTCTTACTGTCTAGCTTATGGGGCTGAGGCCACTGCAGAGAGACACAGCCAAGCTGGGGGTGAGCCTCCCTTCTCACTGGGACTGTCTGATGCTGCAGGAGAGGTTGGAGATACACTTTATTTACCTTGGAGATGTGCCTTATTTACAGCAAGCCCAAGCATCTCTTCATAGTGCTATGCTTTGGCGATATAAACAGCACTGGAATGTTTTACACTGGAGGTGCATTTTTGGGAGGATAAATGAGGGTTCTCATTTTGACAGATACCCATGCAAGAGATTGTGCCCCAGTAACATTTATGAGCACAAACCCAGTTCAAACCAATAATAGAGATGTGCTTGGCACTTCATAAAACGTTGAAAACAATTACAAGAGCCAAAGGTTAAAAAAGAAAAGAAAATAGAGTGGGTGATAATTGGGAAACATTAAAAGCATGTTACTGAAGGCCTCAAAAGACTGTCTAGGAGGAAAAGGTTCATGTTGGTTGCAAAGACAACAAGTTCAGAGGGAAAGTAAAGGAACAGTTAGAAACATAACAAATAGATCAGAGAGGAAGTTAGTGGTGATACATAAAAAGCAGAAGTTTGGATCAGTGGCAAATCAATAATTAAAATTAAATCTGGAGCACTGTCTAGAGAAGGCTTCCTTTCCCTGGGAAAATAAAGGAAAAATATGACATCCTAATAACAGTATTGGACCATTATCAGATGGAAATAGATTTTATCAATAATATGGAACTGCTCATTGAGTATTTCTGTTCTGGTACTTGTGAAGGGTAACATGATGCAGTCACACCAATATAATGATGCTGGTAAGGAGGTAGAAATATTTTCCATTTTCATTGTAACTCTTATTACATGTTCACCAGCAGCTTCATGTGGGACTGCAGCCTCAGCTATCTGTCCCAGCTCCCTCCCAGTGCTGGGACAGCTGAAGAGCAGTAGCTGCTTGGACACACCAGCTTTTCATCCCTAAGTGCACATGAACTTCTTACCAAAGGCACTAGGCAGCTGCTACCAAAGTGATGTTTTCAGAATCAGGAGGTTTGGACAACGCATTTCAGGAGCTAAACCAAAAATTACGACAACTCTGACCATAATTTAAGTTTTGTAATATTTTGGATGCTTCGGAAGACTGAAAGATGCAATTACTGTTTGATTTTTTTTTTTAAAGGACATGAGAAGTCCTGGATGATTGTGGATTCGTTGGCCTGATACTGAGCCCAGACAAACTAATTGCACAGCAGATGCCAGCTTCAATTAATAGAGTACTAAAACAGAATAATGGCATTAGTACCAGGCACCATCTTGCCAAATTATGGTTTTGATGAGATAAAAAGTTTGGTTGATGAGGGAATTGCAGATATTCAGGGTGTTACATAACATTATATTACAAAAGGTGATTTAAAAATACAAATATATTTTTATTCGGGAAATTGCCATGATGCAGTTGAATTTCTGGAGGGATATTTTTTGTGAAACTGTTCACAGCTCGTGCTTTTAACACTTTCATCCATGAGGGAAAGCATACAGTCACTGCTTGCAGCTTGCAAGCAGTGCAGAGGTAGCTGTGAGTGAGGAAGATGAGAGGTGACAGACTTGGCCCGTCACAGTGCAGTTACCGTGTATCGAGGCACAGAGAGTATCACTCTGCTTGGTTCCAGTCCCTGGGAAATGTACACTGAGAAAGGCTTTTGAAAGACACAGGGACTTTCTGCCTGAGTATTGATGCATGGCATGGCTGAAAGAGCCACAGCCTTCAGCTGTGCAGATAACGTAAGTAGATGTAGGGGCTCTGCTTTTAGGGGAAGCCCTGCACCTTTGGAGGTTTAGGAAAGGGAAGAGGGAGAAACTACCACTAAGTATGTAACAAGTAACATTTTCCATTCCTTTTCCAAAAATTTTGTAAAACCCAATTTGAAGGAAAACAAAATGCAGATTTTAAATGAGGTTTATGTTCCCGCTGGTAGAAACTGCATCACTGGGAGGTGATGACTTGAGTTGTACTGTGTTTTACCTGTTGACATTGTCTGTTGCAAGGAGGATTTAATCCAGGGAGTCACTGTGCTGTGTGGCAGCTCAGGCTGAGAGATCATAGCCTGGCTTTTGTCATTGGCACAGTTGGTGGCCACCACACTCACTGTTCAACTATTTGTTAGAAAATAGGATACTCTGCAGAGAAAGCTGTGACTAGCTGTGTTGAATAAGCACTTGTTACAACGTACAGATACCTAGAATAACAGCAAAGTCTTAAACCTGGATCAATAGCAGCAAATACCTGTCACCTCCTACATGTGTCCTGCTTACCATCTTAGCCACACCAGCCTTCCCTGGCACACCAGGTCCTGTTAGACTGTCCTCCTCCTTGCCCTTTAGCTCCTACAAGGACCTTGCTCATTCATTCGCTGCAGGCCAGGTTACTTTCCACATCCAGTGTCCATTCTGAGATGCTGCCACTTGGCACTTTCACAAAGTAAAGGCTGTGGAAACTTTTCCCGTAATGGGCAGGAAAATTACTGCCTCCCCACAGGCTTCCTACTAAATCATAACGTGTTATTTCGATGTTGGTGTCTCTCCCACTGCTTACAGCAAGCACAAATCCCTGTTGGTGATGTTGGTGGTAGCAAATACCTGCATAAGCATGCAGAGTATCAGCTCTTGGGGCTATGATCTTGTTAACCCTCTAGAGATCTCATAAAAGATAGACAAAATAAATAATCTTGTAGGCTTTAATGGTTATTCATCTTCACAGTTGGGACCCCCAGGCTCTTACAAAGTTATATTTGCTGGAGGGTTTGAAGGAAACAGTTCTCAGCCAAGAGAGTATTTGCAGAGCCATAAGAGGGACACAGCAGCAAAACCAAAGCTTTGACTCTCCACCTCATGCTGCCCTCTTTGTGGTTTCTTCTAGGCTTCAGCTAATACGGCAGCCCAAGAAGTCTGGATTTGCAAGTAGCACCTGGCATTTGAAATAGTGTTTATTTGTACCAACAGCAAACTGTGCTGTGTGATGGCTTTAAAGTCAAAAGTGCTCAGCATCCTCCAGTCACTACAAAGATAATAAAATTGTACAATTTTGTGCTCAAAACATTACTGCTTTTATGAACATAGATGTTTTTATAATCTTTGGCCAGCTTTTAGTACTTTCATGTTTCTTACTGGTAGTGAGAAGGCATTTTATCAGCAGCATACAGTTATAGCTGTACTTCATCTGCTGGGGACACAACAGGTTAAGTAATTTCCTGTTGTCTTCTCGCTTGAGCCCTGTTGCTTTGGAAGAACATAGGTAAACACATCCTTGAAGAGCCTGCAGTGAAATTACATGCTGTGTGAAAAACCAGAAGCAGGAGTAAATATACTGATGGGTTGTCTTTACAGAGAGCCTATGTGGGGTGCAGTAACATGGGAATTTGTCATATCAGGCACTTTGCGTGGCTTCTGTATACAGACTGCTGGATGTAACACCACTTATCCCTCAGCAAAGGGTCTGTTTTGCACAGAGTTAATGTTGTGCTGTGCCCTGGCTGCCTAGACAGGGGCATAGTTGCTGTGTGGTGTGAATGCCAAGGAAAGAGTGCAAAATATCTGTAAATCCTACCTTGAGACAGTCTCAGCTATTTCAGTGCTTGCTTTCAGATTGCCAGCTTAAGACAAAGCCCAATACACCACATTTTTTCAGGTGTAAAGAAGTAATAAAATGCCAAGAAGTAGTAATAAAAAGAAAGAACACAAGTATTTCTTCTGGCTTTTTAGCTGAAGCTATGATTAAGTCTGAATACTTTACAAAAACTGCCCATACAAAATGTGAGAGTCATAAGGTACCTTAAAAACTATGTTTATTTAGTCTTACACAAGTCAGCCATAATGTTGGATTAATATCTGTTTAATTCTCCTATGTTGTTTCAGGCTCAGGAGAAAAAAGCTGTATTTCAAAGATACTCCGGAGTTAATCAGGGATGTGGCAGCATCTGCTTAAGAGAGACCCATAATTGAATCATCCCTAATTAACCTATCACCTCAACAGAAGGGAATAGGATGTTGGTACCACTACTGAAATGGATGAGAGTGATGTGAATGGAAAGGGGGGAGGATGAGGGCAAAGAGAAATAAAGCAATTTGCATAACACCTAGTTTTATAACAAATTTGGGAGAGGGAATAAAACTTAAAGTGTACCAATCATTAAATCTCTTTAGTACATTTAATCAGACTGTAGTTTGAAAAACATTTGAGTATATTTACATGCTAACCAGTGCATTACTTAGGTCCAAGGAATGTTTTCTCCTTTGTATGGTTTGGGATTTTTACAGTATTTACAGATTTTTCTCTTATTGTCATTACTGCTGACCTAATTTGTATTTGTAGTAATTACTATTTCAAACTCAGAGAAAAACCCTTTGAAAACTAGTGGGCAGAAAATAAAAGTAATGTCAGAGATCTCAATATGGAAAATACAGTACTTGTACATTTATTAAATGAAATGTCTGCACAAATCAAAATGAGAAGCATTTCCTATTTGAAATAAATTTCCCAAACATATAAAACAGATCCTAAAGAACACTGCTTGATTTAATATTGTTGTTCTATTTTGTCTATGTAGCTAATACACAGTAATTGCGATTTGTTTCACGCAGTGCCCTGCCAGACTGTTTTAGATTATCTGAAGACCGTACTTCAGCATCACAACCAGCTCATGGTACCGCAGCCAACAGACCATCCAACAGAGGTAGTGTACAGTGAAAACAAGCTACATCTCTTTATGCTTGATAATTCATTACAAACATGTAGGCAAATAAATCAGTAGGCATTTAGTAATAAAAAATAGGTTAAAAACTGTCATTCTTAAGTACAGTAACCTCCCCAAATGGAGGAAACTCATCATTCGTGTAATCTAGAATGACTTTACCAAGCAGCACATAACTCCATCAGCACTAACTGTGCTTGTCTTGTTTTGGGTAGTTTTTCTCTCATCTTTCCTCAGAAACAGCAAATTTGTGGGTAGAACTTAGGCTGGGACTACCTGGTGACAGCTGTAGCTGGGTGACTGAGAGAGGCTGCACATGGCATGCAGCAGTTCAGGGTGTGTATCACTTTGCTTCTCCATTCAGTTTTATCCTGTGCAACTTGATACATACATATTTCTATTTATATTTATCACTAGCTGTTATCATTCAGGTAAATTCCAAGGATTCATTTTCCCTTTTTTTGTACTCTTTTGCTTAACCAAAATTTTCAAGTACTGTAAAAAACAAGGCTGTTTTGTAACGTCCCACAAGGAATAGCTTGTCATAGTGTGACAGAATTTTTTATTCAGTTAAACACATAGAGATGAATATATTATTCATAAATTTAATCAAGTACAAATACAAGCAGGGATGCATTTGTATTTTGGTTGTTTCTTCAGAGTCTGCTTATTTCATTTTTGGGAGGTATTCTGTTTGTTTTAGTTTAATGACGGCTGGACACACCAAACCACATCATGTATTTACCGAGAATGTTTTGCCCAGAAGTGCTTTACTTTCCAAGGAAGCAATGAAAGTGTGTCTGTAGCAGGAACCCAGTAAGTGTTTAACAGAGTAGCATAACACTATATCATGCCTTCGGAGAAGAATGAGGAAAAATATCGTAAATTTCAGGGGGAACAAGAGAGAAGTGTTATAAAATTGAGACTGAGGAAGTTACTCAAAATTTATTACCCTCTCCTCAGTTAATAGCAATGTGAGCTCTCATGAAATCTAGATGTTGGGCCTTTCTGCACCCTATTTTCATCTGTGCTATGTATATAAACACAGAATAGCTTCTAGGGTAGCTTGCTGCTTAGCAAAGCCACATACGAGCATCTGTCCTTAAGGCACATGAGCGAGCCTGGAGCCCTACCCTGTTGCAATATGGGCTTGCATTGCATAAGACAAGCCTAACAGAGCATAAAAGCCATGCAGTGCCTACAGCTACCCGCAGTTTATAGCCTGCAGTGGTCCTGGCTTCACTAGAGGGTTTTTTTTAATGGGAAAAAAATAGGTTTCGGAAATCTAAGGTAGGAAAATAATTGACTTTATGTAGAAGGGATGTGAAGCTAGCTGCTGGAAAAAATTAAGTACCAACATGAGGATCATGTCCTTTGTACTGTTGTAGTGGAACAAGCCAAGGAGGTAGTCATGTCAGCTCTCCCTGGGACAGACTGGTCACAGTTACTTCAGCATAAGAGTGTATTACCTCCAAAGAGCTTTCCATGCTGCCCCTCTGCTCTTCTTCCTTCCCCAGCCCCTTCACCATGTTGGAAGAGGACAAGCAGCTGGACTGGATGGATATTGATATTCTTCTATGACAGAGCTCTTCAGACTTATTACTGGCTTCCCAGGGGCTCATGTACTGGGCAAAAATTAAAGCAGCTGCCTGCATCATAAGTGGAGGGGAAGGAATTGACCCTGACCTGTTTGCAGTGATGTGAGGAGATAATGAAGTGCAAAGAGAAAGACCCAAATTATAACAGAGCTAGATTATAGGTGAAGGGTCTTTCTCTTGGGGGTTACAAGCTTGAATTTACAAATATAGGGGAGTGAGTGAAATGTTGAGATGTCTTGGGGGAAGTGGCCCTTCAGACAGACAAAGCCCATCTCTTCCTTTATATTTTGGCTTCCTTTGCAGAGTTTTGGATTTGCCTGTAGCTGTCCAGTCACACAGGCTGAGCTCCCGGTGATGCTAAGCCCACTGGAAGGTGGTGGTACTCCAGATCATACAGATTATCTCATGACCCTCTCAGCATGGTCTTCACTAAATTCAATCTTCCATATATTTATCAAACTTGGAAAAAAATTAAAAGCAAATACCTGAGGAAAAACTTCAAAGATGCTCTCAAGCTGTCTCCCAATATGCTATAATAAGTATATGAAAGAAGGCAAGGGTAATCCTTAAAATAGTTTCTGGATATCAAAGGCCAGGAAGTGAGAATGACTTTGCAGCGGTTGCCCACAAGTGCAGCACATGGCTAAGTGCCTCACTGAGCATCAGTGATGTTTTTAGCATCAGTGATGATCCGTGGGTTTTTAGCTCACTGCAAGCTCCTACTGAAGCTGGGGGCTATACAGAGAGTTTACTAATTGGGCTTCCTGATTTATGTGTTTTGATAAAGAGGTGCAGCTGTAAAAGTGAATGAGTCTCTAGGAAGGTGTGGTTTGGGTTTTTATTGTGTACTTCAATTATTTCAAGTATATTAACAGTACCATCTTACATTAATTGGGTAATCCTGAACTATAGCGTTTTATGGGCAACAAGAATTAAATACAATTTAGGTACAATTGACTTAAGAGGGCTTACAAATGTGTATGGATTACAGGAATCCCCATAATTAGCCCCACAGCATTCATTTAATGTCGGAATATGGAAGCACACAAATTATGAAGGTTAAAAGCAAAATTTCTTTCCAGCTGACACAGTGGCATTTCTGTAAAGCTATAATTTGAATTAATACAGCATTCATTAATAATAATGAAGCTTTTAGTTTTCATAGTTCCTTTATTTATTTTCTTTACATTTTTCACAGTAACATAATTGCTGTCAAGTTTCAGGTGTGTTGTACAGAAGTAATAAATTTATTATAAAAACAGACCAAAAGAGACGCCTCTGAAGTAAACTATCAGCTGCAATGAAATGATCCATTTGATCACACTCTTCAAAGACCCTTTTTATGCATTATAATATATTAAGAAGAAACATTACACTTAAATAGTATGCCCAGTTGCTTCTTCTTAACTGTTTCTGACCTGCTTGTGAAAGTGGAAATTATCGATAGCCACCTCTCAAAACGTATTCATCTCACCTCACCCAGTGTGAGTTCTAGAAAATGGAAATGTAATTTTAGAAGTACTCATTCTCTGTAAGCAATTGTGTGTTCACTTTGGATTGTGTTTCACTGTCACTATTGCAGATAGTTAAAAAAACGTATCTTTTACTGCAACTGACATCTTCACTTATTTGCCTTGTAAAATAAGCAACGGAAATATTTCGCTTTTTCAGGGGAGTAAGCAGTTGCTGAACAACTACCCTGTCTACATCACTAGTAAACAGTGGGATGAGGCTGTAAATTCTTCCAAGAAAGATGGACGACGGCTCCTTCGCTATCTCATCAGATTTGTTTTCACAACCGATGAGCTTAAGTACTCATGCGGCCTTGGAAAAAGGAAAAGGTCAGTGCAGTCAGGAGAGACAGGTCCTGAAAGACGTCCTCTGGATCCAGTAAAAGTAACATGTCTCAGAGGTACTGCATCTTTTCGCTCAGTGTCCACCATATGTGATCTCATTTCACCACATTGGCTCTGGCTCAGTAGAAGCATTTGGCTGACAGTTGCAGAACTAGAAAGGGTTTCATAGGCAGGTGACAAGCAGCCAGAAACCCTCCACTTTCTTCTCATACATACATACAAGTATGTATGTATGCATTATGTATGTGTTTTGGGTGGTTTTTAGTGGGAAAAAACAAGGCTGCTTATTTAAGAGAGGAGACAAATGGCAAGGGCTCATGACACTAATACACTTTCAACAGCAGTGAAGCAGAACTAGCCATTCCTGATTACATTCTTCTATAATAAACTCAGGTCATTTGTTTACACTGATACACAGCAAAACCAACCAAAGGAATAGTTATAGTCTAATGTCTACTAAGGATATGATGCACAAGGATACAGTGCATCATTGGAGTTAGAAGCTCACTGAGTTTCAGAATAGGTTTGAAAACATCTTCTAGGGTCAAGAACATGTGCAGGTTAATTACCTGCAAAACGTACACAAGTGTGTTGTCAAGAATTTAATTATTTTTTTTCAAACTGAAATGTTGCCTGAAAAAAATTACTGAACAGCTTTCCCCCGTGTTTAGCCTGAAAAGAGAGGGGAGTTTTCAATCATTTCACAATGTCAGAGAGTGAGGATATTGCGCAGAAAGGGTAAAGAATGTTGTGTACTTTGGTTTCCTAAAATTGTTTGATAGGCCTGGTACCAAGCTTTATAATAAAACATACAAAACAGGACTTTTTAAAGCCAAAGTAAAAATATGTTTTTAGTGTCAACATCTGCATTTTATAAATGCATATGCATATTATTTCTTTAATTAACTCATGGTTAATTTTTTAGTATTTTGTGAGCACATACATGAAATTTTGGTTGAACTAACCTCAAGAATGTTTTACTAATCAGTGCAATGTAAAAAGGTATATTGTGATCAGTCAGTGATAAAAATACCTTCACTTATTCAATTGGAGTCCAAGGTGCTTATATACATCAGATGGAGCCTCTTCCCATTTAGAGTAGAAGAACCTAGCAAGATTAAGTAGATAAGAGTTGTGGTTCGGAGACATTGCTGTAACCAGGTAATGAACTCAGATTTTAAATACAGGCAAATTAGTCAAACAAGCTCTTTTTTTACTACAAAGGGATCTTTTAAATTGTTGCATGATACTCTACCAGAACTCTATCAGAGCTTAATCAAAGGGCAAGTCCATTGTACCCCATGCTGCAGAGGTCTACAGGGAGATTCAGGATCCCACAAGTTCTTCCGGAAAATGAAGGCTGGGTAGGAGTGGTTTAATATTTACTGAGTTACTTGAAGTATCACCTAATAATTTATGCACAAGCAGAGTGTTGATACCCTTTTCTTCCCCTTTCTCTCACCTGCCTCCCAAGACTAATAGTAAATCCACCTGTGCATGGAATTTTGCTTATGGCCACTCTTTTCTGAGGTCCTGGACACACAGAACATGGGCATCACTCCTTGGCAGAAAGGGTAATTTCTTTAATTTTCAGAAGCTTGAAGAGGAAGCCAAAACATGCAGTGTGTAATGACCAGCTAAGAAAGCAGAGTAGACAGCACTCCCTTTGGGCTTTTGTGTGTGGGTGGGAACATGACAACTTTCTCCAGTGCTGAGAGTTGGCCACTAGCTCCTACTCATTTACAAGCCAAGGTAACAAGTGTCTGACTAATTCTCAGCCCAGCTAATTATGCCTTTCCACTATAGCAGAGAGTGCAAATTGGTTCTCTCTCAGCACTCTGAGTGGTTTAAATATATATAAACATTTTAAATATATTCCTACAACTGGCTGGTGTCTGGAACCAGTTTTAAAACATCCTGGCGTGCTTAAATTATAGCATTGCTCCTTTACGTGGTAACCTTTTCTCTGAGAAAAAGACAAGTCTGTGGGGGCTCATGTGAACATAACTAGGTAGGAATTACTGTTGCCTGTGTGGATTTCCAGGGAAATGAATTTAAAACAGAGATTGCTATCACTTTTGCAGACGCACTGCTGGAGGAGCTATGCAAAAATCACATCCTAATTGTCCAACAGATGAGATACCTTGGAGGCACAGGAACTCCTGTAAAAGCACAGCATTCCCTGTCTGGAAATGTGGTGACAGTAATGAAGTTACCTTACACCACTTATTTTGCTGTTGGCTTGTCAACAGTAGAAAATAGAATTTAAAAATATCCTGGGACACACAATACTGCATGAGGGAATAACTAATATTACAGAATAAATAAGCAGCTCAGTTTCCATATGAGCTACAGTGTATCCAATATCTCTAATAAGGTGCCCTCACATTTAAAATCATATTTGGATGTTTCAAAGTCCAAATACACCTATTTGAGCTATGTCTAGCAGTTACAACTCCAGAATTGTCAAGACACCTTCTGCAAGTCTAGCATGTCAAAGAATCTGAAAAATAAATTATAAAAAAATGTAATCATCACATACAAATAGCTGTATGTGGAAGCAGTAGCTATTTAAATAGCTAAAATACATGCAATACAGTTCATTTTCTCCTGCACTGAAAAATACTGCAAGGCTCCCCAAATCAGCCCTCTAATCTCATTTAACTATTTCTAAAGCCAAATCAGTCTCTGAAAAAATAGGTGTAAAATACAGGGAGATGAAAATAGCAGAACTTAAAAGGAAAGATATCCCAAACAGAAAGGAGCACCAAACTGAAATAATGGCAGTGACATTTTCCAGCAGGCTGGGGGCTCCTGCAGGTTGCAGGTGCTGAAAGAGGTGGCAGAGGGAGGTCAGAAAGATCCAACAGAAATCACATTGAGGTATAGACACCAACAGGTTTCAAATTAAATACATCTTGGCTCATGTTAGCTTCCACACTTATTGCACATGCTGAATCACAGCCTTCACTTCAAATCAGTTCTTTCTATTTCCACAAGAAGGGATTTTATCTCCAAGTCCCATGAGTCACCTAGTTAGCTCAGGTATAACAACATACACTGCATGTGGAGAAATATACTCATGCAGAAATAAAGTAGGTCCAAGTGGCATTATCATGGCATCCCCCATAAGGCTTTACTTCTGCTTAAGTAGAGCAGCAATACCTCCTTTCTTATTTCCCATGAGCTTTTGACGCCTGGGCACTACCAGGTGCTGCGAAGACAAGTTGCTGTTTATCCTTGCCTGTTTTCCTGCAGAGTTCATTAGGATGCACTGCACGTCCAACCCGGACTGGTGGATGCCATCGGAAGAGCAGATAAACAAGGTATTCAGCGACGCAGTGGGACATGCTCGCCAGGGCCGCGCCGTGGGGACTTTCCTGCACAATGGCAACTCCTATTACGAAGGGACTGACC
Source organism: Entomyzon cyanotis (assembly GCA_024500445.1). Taxonomy (NCBI): domain Eukaryota; kingdom Metazoa; phylum Chordata; class Aves; order Passeriformes; family Meliphagidae; genus Entomyzon; species Entomyzon cyanotis. The sequence continues at coordinate 18,778,900 of JAKEPQ010001009.1, read as the reverse complement.
ACCCAGGGTCACAGGATGAAGTCTTCAACAGAGGTATGCAAGATGGATCTGGAGATTGATGGCAGGGAGAGCCACATCATGCAACAGTAGCAACCACTTAATTTAGGGGAGACTGTTTATTAAACATACTTAACCCTGCTGTCATTTAGGAGTCCAAAGCATGTCTGAACACACACTGCGTACATTTCAACTTCTCCATCCTACCATATCCCAGTTAACAGAAAGAAATTCATTTCAAGACCTGCTTTATGGGACTTCTCAGTGCCTATTATTTCCAAATCCTTCATAGCACGCTCAAAGGGAACGTGTACTTCATTTCATCTAGTTGTAGAGGAAAGGTCATTTAAAAACTATAAAAATGTCAAAAGAAACAGCAGCTACTATCTCTTCAGCTTATTGATAACAGTCCCAGGCCTGGACTCAGAACAGCTGGGTGCTATTTGCTTTCCCTGAGTAGAAGATGTAAGTATAAGTCTGCATACTTAGAACAAAAAAAAAGAAGTGGTTTCCCATTTGCTGACAGAAAAGAACATAGTTATAAATGCTACCTTAAAACACCACACAAGATGGAAAATCCAGGGACTTTCTGAGCCACCTCTGCCAGGAAATTAAGCTTCCTGAGTAAAACAGCACTCATCAACAGCAGAATCCTTCAAAGACCCAGAACAATAACAGGCACTTCTAACAGATAAAAATTGCATTGTATATCAGATAGACAGTATATTTATCTAGATTTCTAGAGGATTAGGGTTGATCATGACAGTTTTCATTAAAACAAGATTGCTAAAAACAAATTGCCATTTCAGAAGACAGATTTTCCTTTGTCTGTTCCTATTCTGCAGCCACATTTTGTAGCTTTAGAGGCTTTAAATTGCCTTTTCTTGTTTTCACTTTCATTTGTGTTTTATATCTGTTCCTTGAAAGAGGTGAGGCACTGTGCTGGTTTTGCTCAGTGTTGCATTCAGGGAGGGGTTGGGCAAGAAGAACCTGGTTTAGTGTTCTGTGCTAAGTAGACATAGGATACAGACTGAGAGCTATAAGAAAAGAGCTGTTGGAGCAGAATTCACAATGGTGCACAGCACTGGAAGCAGATACTAGCTTTAGAAACAAAAGTCAGTCCACCAAAAAAGTTTAATTTTAAAGGTTTAGGAGTCCATTGTCCCTCTAAATTGATGCATGCCAGAAATATGCAACGCCAAAGAAATTATACCCTTTCCTTTCCACATCAGGAAATTTCCACATCCTTACCTTTGTCTGGCCACTCAGGCCAGTGTTGGCATCCTCCACAGCCTGAACCGGCTCTTCCTGAGGCAACACTTCCCCACTGGCAGGTACAGGGAACTTTTTTTTTGGAAAGAAAGCTCACTTCACTTTTGACCATCCTTAGTGCTACCTCATCGGCGTTGACTCTCCTGAACACGTCTCATTCTCCCCAGCTTTCCTCACTGCCCTGTGCAAGCCACAAGCAGAGCTACTAACTGCTCCTTTCCCCCTTCCCTCCCTCCCACCCTTCTCCCCGTGTGCCAGGCAAGGCAGGAGGCACCCAACCCCTTCCTCAGAGATGGGGAAGGGCTCTCTTGGGTGCAGCACTCCTCAAGCCCCAGCCTGGCCGCTGGGCTGAGGCCATCTCAAAGTTCAGCTCACCCACACAGGAGCTCCTTCCCGCCACCTGCTCCTCTTTGCCTGTGCTTGTGACTGGTCTCCCATGGCCCCTGGGGCATCTGGGGATGTGGGCTCACTGTGCACTGCCATGGAGAGCCTTGCTCAGCCCCCATAGGCTTTAGGCCCTTAACTGTTCACTTTCATTTTGGTGATTTTTTTAAAAGGGTCTTGAAAGGCACACACTGGCCCCAAAATAACTAATTCATTTTCTAAAAGTCAAGCAGCAGTTTAGTCACTCAGGACCTCACTAGACCAAGGGGTTTAAAACAGCATTCCCTCACTACAGGCAGGAGGTGACTTTCTTGGAGCTGTCACAGCACGTGGTGGCCTCTGGAGGAGAAACTCAGAACTCAGTGTATAGAAATGTCACAGTACAGATATCCTATAATAGCTTTTCGGTGTCGAACTTACACTTTTTTTAAAAGAACTATAATAGAAGATGTTACATTGCTCAGATGGTGTAAGTCTTGCTGGTCTATGTTTAATGTGGTGACACATGCCAGAACTATTTGGTAAAACATGTCAGAATGTGTGAGTCAACATTATACTGTAAATTTGTCCACAGCGATATGTATCATGCTGTATTTTTGTAAACATTGTGGTGGTTTCCTTTCAGATGCTTAATTGTATGATGTTTAAGATATAAACACTTTTTAACAGTCACAGAACAGAACTACTGAACTGGACAGACCTCTCACTTAATAACTGAAAGATTTGCTGAAATAACTAGTAAGCCTAACTTTATTTTTAGTGTAAAAAGCATAGCCAGCATCCTGGAACCACTCACAATCCTCTACTCTCATTGTGCAAAATAACCAAAAGTATAATTTCATGCTGAAAGCCACTTTGTCAGTAGAAATGGCTTTGCAGGTTTGGATCTTTCTTTATGAACAAGATTTTGTCCTCAATTGCTTACGTGCACTGGCCAGTGACATGAATCATGGTCACAGACAGGCATTAACAGACACCAGCTCATATTTTTCTTCATGTTTGGTTTTAAAATGACAGATTATAAAAACCTTTTGTCAGTTGTCTGTCTTTGTTTTTAATTGCCATCATGGCACCTTGACCCACACATTTCATTTTAAAAACCCCAAACATTGCACAACAGCTTATTCCAGTTAATTTGTTCATTAGGTGTTATAAATTCATACACATTGAAGCATCTAAATATCTGCAATATGTTAGATATGGGACCTGAAGTAATAGATAGCACATAAGCCCTTGCAGAGGGAGATATCCATATTTAGGCAGTGTGCTTTATAAGCCAGCACATCCCTTTCCAGTAACAGAAGGAAACTGCTATCTATCATGTCACTCCAGAAAGTCCCAGGAGGATAGAGATTCTTGTCTTATCCCTCCACACGCTTTAATCTTCCTGTCATTTATGTATCTGCCTTCTCTCAAACTTTGTGTAGCAGCACCGCACGCCCATCTGTGCCAACATGCCTTCGCTATATTTTCTATGACAAATATTTGTGGAGAAACTGTGATTAAAGAAAACATTAATCCTGATATTTTTATTGTTATGGTGTAGTTAATTCTATGAATACTTTCTAATGATGATTGTACTGTGTAGAGTAAGTACAGGTTAGGGATAGATCTTTATCAGATATTGTAAAAAAGAAAAGTGCATAGTGTAATATAGACTAGTAAGGTTTTTGTGACAATTTCTATAGGATGTGTGAATTGTTTTCTATGTGGCAACACACGTTTCTTTTAAAGAATATAAAATCTTAGAGAATTTTTTAAACAGTCAATATTTTTTAATTATAAAGACATTTGTTACCTACGGTTTACTATTTCAGGTGTTAATTCTAATTTGAATATTGGTTTTATTACTACATAGCTCCGGTTCCATTTGTTCTCTTGCATAAAGATGCACAATAAAAGTTAGTCTCTGGTTAATGTGTCTCTCTCTTTCTCTAGAGACAATGTTGTGTCAGTGTGACAGCCATGACACCTGAGTCACACTGTAAATATATATTAAAAGTTTTAGACTTAGATTTATGTAAAGAGCTTGAGCATTTTCTTTTGCACTAAATGCTTGTTTGGTATGAAGCACCGGAAAGCACAGTGAAATATTATAAAGAATTCAAGTATGAATATAACATAAATCATTTTCACCTCAATATACAACCACATAGATTTATGTGCTGGTTGAATAGAAAGACTGCTCAGAGGAAGTACCCATCTGCAATCTTAAAACCTGGATTTTCAAGCAGTGACGTTTAAATCCCATTTTAATTCAGAATCCAGTGATGGCTGAACATCTCCTGTTCTCTTAAATGCTTTAGAAAATCCTGGCTCCAGATAATTTGTAGAGGAATTACAGTCACAAACACTGACCATGGCAAACAACTGCAGCTGGGCTCTGAAGCAAGACAGGCCTGCCCCCAAGCTGGTGTCAGGCATTTGAAATGATTACCAAGTATTGCCATTATGAAACAACACTTTTGGGTGCCTGTAATGCTGCAAAGATAACTGGGGTTAGGCAGGTATTTTCTAGGCCAGGGGCTTCAGTCTGCTGCATTTTTTTTGGTGAAAATCACAATTAGTGAAAACAGTTTATTAACCCCCCACCAAAATAATTTCAGGTAATTCTGAGAAATGGAGGTAAAAAACCTGTATTAATCCATCGGCAAAAAATTATAATTAGCTTCTCTTTGGAAAGCTTTGACTTCACAGACTTTCGGGCAATGACTGGGAATACCTGAGGGAATATCCAGAGGCAGGAGGGAAAAGGGATGGGTTGTGGATAAATCAAACAGGGTGAAGGAGCAGTACAGGCAGGAACTCAGGAAAGCTGTCAGGGAAGAATATGTAAGTAGGGAACCAGAGGCAGCAATTGGGTTTATGAAGCTTGGAAAGAGATTAGGTCCAACAGCAGAGCATGTGGAAGGGGGTAAGCATGAGAGGTAGTGCCTGGGGCTGGGCAGGCAGAGAGAAGGGGTATAAAAGAGGTACCTGGGATGGGGAAGAACCAGGCCTGAGAAGTAACTGCAGGGGAACAAGCAATACAGATGGGGAGTGTAACTCAGTAATGTCACATCTTATCACTCTTCCACTAAATAGTTGTTAAGCACACTGGTAAGAATGGCTAAACTGTGCTCCTGCTTTGCAGCAATGCTGGTGCCCTCAGAAGCATGGCCCATGCTGCCATGTATTTGCTGAGGCACAAGGTGTCCCTGAAGAGAACCTTTAAGGTCCAAGTCAACCACTGAACCTCACGCATATGAAGGTAATTAGTTTTTACCTCGTTTGCTTTGAATGAACTCATGTGCAAGCTCAAATTATTAACGTGTTTGTAATCTTCTTTTAATAAGATTGCTCATGTTGCAAAATCTTGCCCTCAAGAGTTCAGCTAGGCAGGGTTTTCTCTGCCTCCTTCCCTCTGCTGAGGCACTGACTGAAGCCAGGGGACTGCCAAGCATCATAATAGGAAGTGCTTCCATTTCAGCGAGGAGACAATCAGCAGTCGCAGGGAACACAGCAGGAGGCAGCATGTTTCAACCCTCAGCCTGCTGTGCTCAGTACTGGGACAGTTGTACCCCTTCTTTCATAGGGGTTTTGTGAAGATCAGCGCTAATGAAGAACCAGAGCCATAGTGCTGAGCACAACAAAAAAGCTCTTGAAGACAATAACAAGCCTGCCTGCAGAGTAGTTTGAGTACACACAGTATGTAAGACCAGGCCAGATCAAATTTCACAGATTTCACACAATATTTTGAGTTGAAAGGGACCCACAAGGATCATAGAGTCTGACTCTTAAGTGAATGGCCCTGTGCAGGAATGGGGGGTTAAGACAAAATACAAAATCACAGCTGAAGGAGCAGCATTCTCTTGCAAGAGGCTGGGGCACTGGGCAGCAGCAGCACTGTAGAGCAGACATAAGGACACCCAAGCACAAGGAGACCCATACATTTGCACAGCAGCATTAATTTTGCTCTCTCCTAACATCCAAGTCCTTAAGACACTGCCTTCACAATGTTGTGTTACCACAGCTTTGTGATCCACTAGCTTGTGCAGCATGGACAGCAACACGATGTGTACTGACTTGCAAAGTCAGTTTTGGCTTGGAAACACACATATCTTAGAAGGAACTCATCTTTCCCTACCTGACTCTTGCTTATGCTTATTTGTACCATCAGTAACTGCAAACTACCAAGTGCTTCAGCATGAGGCAAGTGTAAATACAGGTCCAGGTGACAATCATATAAATCTTAGTTATTGATAGAGCAAACCAATACCACTGATGCGACCTGACCACTCCTTGAGTGGGGCTCATTTAAATCAGAGGCACTGTCTTGCTTATTTCCTAGCAAGTTCATGCATAAACAGCTCTACATAGGGTAAACCTTCCCTGCTGCACCAGGGAGTCCCTTGGAATACTTGGCAGATTTCTGTATATGACCTCACCCTATGAATGCAAAAACCCTCCTCTGCAAAGACCCTGCAATATCTGAAATATAAAAGCAGTTTCTACTGCAAAAGTATCACATTAAGGAAAAAAAAGCCACACCAGCAGATTAATTAGCTAAGTCAAGAGAAAAAAAACTGACATGAATTTATACAATGTTGGGAAAAAGCTAGAAAACTCTTTTGTCCTTAAAAACACTTTAAACTTTCCCACTCATCTGACAGATATAATTGCCTTAATCTAGGCTGTCTTTGTAGGAAAATAGAAAGAAACAGGTTTGGTAATGACTCAAAGTAACTTCCCATTAGAAAAGTTAATATCAAATTTGGTTTCCATTTATGAACAGGGTCAAACAGCAGAAAAAGTCTAATTAAACCTTTCAAAAATGGCTAGTAGCAATGTGATTGACGAACTGAAATTCTTCTTGCAAAACGATGTGAGAACCTCGAAGAGCCAAAACCTGAACTACTTATTGAACTGATGGAAAAAGGTTGGGTTTTTTGGTTTTTTTTTTTTGTTAAAGGATGATCCAAAGAAGCAGAGCAGCAAGCAGTTCCAACAGAGTTTCTTGACAAAAGGAATGTTAAGGAAACACCTGGGGTATTTTCCCATCCACACCATCAGGAAGACTGTTCCAGGATGAGCCATTTCCAAGACAATAGTTGACTTCAGCACATTCATAAACCCACCAAATGCTAGCCAGAGTATGACTGCACATCTCCCTCACTGATCCAGAAGTGTCCAATTACCTACAGAGCAGATGGAGCTCCTGGAACATAGATTTTAGAATTAGTTTTCAAATTCAAAAGTTCAAAACAAAAACCCTTGTTTTGAACCACCTGGAAACTGAAGTTCTACAGTGAAGGTCAGAACCAACGAAATCATTGAAAAGCATAAAGGGAAAGCAACAGAATGGGTTAAAGCCACAGACTTACTCGAAAGTCTTTCTTGCATCAATGTTTCCATGGTGTCCAATTTATTAGGATCTTCTTCCATAGTATTTATAATTTTTTTTTGCCCAGATCTCAGTTGTCTTTCATGAGAAATATGATCAGTGAGGTACAAATCTGCAGCCAAAGACACTGATACACAATTTCAACATGCAGAGACAGAGGTTCATATATGAATGCATTTTTATGTGCTTCAAATGCAAAATGGATTTTCTTTATGACTGCCTTAGAGGAAAATAAAACCCCCATATTTAAATTCTAACCTTAATGCTTTGTGTATCCAGAGTAGCCTGATTTAATGGTAAACTGCTGTTCAATCAGTATTTGGGGTAAAAACAGTATTTCCCTAAAGCACTGAATATCTGTTTACACTAGAGCAGAAAATAACATTTAAGTCACCTCAAGTTTCAGAAAGACAACCTAGAAAAGATCTTACTAAGCTCCAATTCAGCATCAGAACTGAAGAAATATAAATTTAAGAAAAAAATAAAATCACAACAGAGCGTGGGTAAATCAATACATGTTAAGTTACTAGGAGCTGAGCTGGCGCAGCTTCTGTGAGAGCAGAAATTATGTTCCTCTACCTAAGGTTTTCAAAAGAAGTTTAATTTGAACGCTAAAGGAAGGTTTACTTTGCGTGATCTTTTAATAAGTCCCTCATAAAATATTTGCAAAGACAGACAAAACTCATTCTTCAGCGGCACTTTTAAGACCACCTTCAACCAGCTGACTGCAAAGTCCTACTTCAACCCATTACCCCCCATTTAACACAATTATTTAGGAATGGCTTTTCAATAAATGCCATGGGCAGCAAATAAAGAAAGCATTTTGAAGATTCCAGGTTACATTATGTGAAGAGAGCTCTCTCCCTCTTTTGAAGTGGCTAAGACAAATTGCTTGGTTATTCAGACAGCCCAAAAGACAGCCCAGTATTCGAACTTGACCTTAAATAGACAAGAGACAAGGCCCTCAAGTCTGTCACTTCTCTGCTCAGGCAGAACTTGTGCCATTTGGTTCATTAGAGAAAAAAAAAAAAAAAACAAAACCATACAAAACCAACAAACTTCCCTTGAGAAAGGGAGTCTCTTAACCATGAAATGAAACATCTTTAGCAATCAGGACATATGCAGCATAGCCAAAATCTTTCCTGCAATATGTCACTTGACCACTTTATTTCTGGCATCTGATACCATACAGGAAAATAACTCAATTTTTTCAAGTTTCTCCACTTCATCACCTGGGCTTCTGGCATTTTTGACTCTTCTTTCCAACCACATAGAATTTTTTTAGCCCAGTTAGAAGCAGTTCTTTCCATAACTGGATAAATAAGCAGTTTTGTTGGTATTAGTGATAAAAAGTGGCACTTAAGTGTACCAGAAAGTACATTAAATCCTTTCTAAGCTGACTAATTTCAAGCTTTTTCTTAAGAGGCTTGGACAGCTTTGCTGGGACTGTGAAACTATGGTTACTATGCAAGTCTAACACATAAACCCAACCTCTCCAAGGAATTCTTCATACCCTTGACTATACACAGACATGCAACCCATCTGTATTACCACCTTTCTTCATGTCATCCTTACATCTGGATCGGGACAGGTAGTGCAAACTGGAGACAGAGCCAGGGGGCCTCTGAGCAGGGCAGAAGGAGCTTTCACAGTACGGGGAAAGGAACTTACCCTCTTTGAGGGCAGGGGCTGAACAGGATGAAAGGTGGAGTTACCAGAGAGTTTGAGAGAGCAAATAAACAGAGCTTGGCCAGCCAGGGCGCATTGCTCATCACCGAGTGCATGCTATAGAACAGTGTGTGCCAGCGTCACAAAGACAAATTGAGTACCTGGTACAAATAGATGGACAGAACCTTTGTTTTGCATCTATAAAATTGTTACATGTGATTTGAATTCAGAAACATAGTGAATCATCAGCTGCCTAAAGCCAGTGTTATTGCTTACTTTTCCAATACTTACAAAATTGCTTAAATTAACAGAACACAACCCTTACTGGCTATGTAACATTTTACTGAGAAATTACAACTTCCAGACATGATACAGAATGTACTGAATTCAAGTATAATTACAAAACAAAGAACATATGCAGGTAAGTATTCCAGTGTCTACACCTCACAAATCAAAATTACTTCCCCATACTAATATGGAGTAACCAAGACACAGAATGAGAAAGCTAATACACCAAAATGCAAGGTGCAGGGTGGGGAGGGGGGCTGGTGAATCTGATTAAAAGCCTGCATGGAAGAATAGATTGAGACTTTGAGATTGCCCTTTGAAAGTTCTACTACCACTGAAGATCCTCACTCTTGACTTTCAAATTTAATACCATTTTGGCAATAGCCAAAATGCTTTCCAAATGCTTTAGGCATTTTTCAAACACTTCTCGCACAGTTCTTCAGCGTATTTAATTTGAAGAGAAACTTACAAAATGCCTTTTATATTACATCATTTATACATCATTGCATTTTTTTTTTCTGACTTACAATTTGAAGTAGCTGATCACAACCTCCAAAGTTTTAAACACAGTCTAAATTTAGATTACAGAAACCAAACTTACGCTAGAGTATGGACCTGTATTCCACTATTTTAATAGACACCTTCTCCCCAGAACAGCACTATGAATGCTGGCTATACAAAATTTGGACTGGGCTTGCTGTTAGTGTAACACTTCTAAAAAGTAACCAAGACCTTTTATTTTAATTGGTGGCTTTGATTTACAAGGAAAAGGTCCACAAGCACCCCATGTAATACAGAGTATCTTCTGCCTATCTATTATAGTCTGCTACAGTGTCTGCAGTATTTAAAAAACATACATACTTTTCACATTACATTTTGAATTTCACCATTTTCAGAATGTGATTCAATTAGAAATCTTGCTTATCCACAGACATCTCAGCAAACTGAAAAATACAGACCGACATATTCATCAAAAACTACATTCCACTGCAAGAATTCTGTAGACCTTGGAACAGAGCACCTCTTTTTCCATAACACATTCACTATGGTGCTTCAGTCATTTTCTGTCTAAAAGAATCAATTAATTTTCTCTTTAATTCACTCCAGCTCCCATTTCCACAAATAATATCACTCACCCTCCACTTACCAAACACATACCTCACCAACAAAGACTGAGATTACAACATCACCCTTGGCCGTAAGACTAAGTTTGCAGTGGACAAATAGTTTCGTACCTGCAAGGCTGAACACTGTATTAGGAGATAGTTAGACAGAGGCTCTGATTTTCAGTACAGGAAAAAAAAGATGAGTTTTCGCAGGGTGTGGGAGGGAGGAATTACCCAACTATCAGAATGTTGGTAAAAGAAAGAAAAGACGTCATCCTACCTAGTTTTGTGCATTCTAATAAAGTGTAATTTCTTACAGTTCTCTTCTTCTCCAATCATCATTTCTTATTTCTGGACAAGTTTTTTAGATGGTTTTCATCCTTTCCTATTTCTAAGTGCTTAATGTCCTGTATCTTTTCCTTCCTTGTATTGTTTTCTTTTTATCACACACTTTTAGTTTAATTTCTTTTGCTTCAGCAAAGCCTGACTGACTGCAGTTTCTATAGACCATACAACCACTTAGAGCTTCTGTTTTATTTTCCTCAAAGGACACGCATTTCAAAAATTGAACTATTGTGCTTCAGAGCCTGGATACCTATTTCTTTTTTTTTTTTTTAATGTAATATAGTCTACTTTTGATCTTAATTATTTGTGTCTCACTAACAAGAAAGGAAAAATTACTTAAGCTACGCAAACCCTTTATAAAAAAAATCTTTTTGGTACATCTCAACTTCTCATTTACATTATGCAGGTAAACTGCAAGACATGTTAGTGGTACTCTCTATTCAGAGCGAACAATAAGAATAGAAGCAGTACAGTACTTAAGCTAGAAGGAAAAAAGCACACTGTAATTTTATATTCACTTCCATAAGCCTTTAGGCATGCGCAGAAGGGCAGCTTTTGTACAGGAGTCAATATTCATCAATTGTTCTACCATAGCAATATGCCTTAAGAAGATATGACCATAAAAGGAAACACTTTTGTCTTCAAATCTTAAACAATATGGTGCTCTGGTTTCCTCTATAAGGAAAACATCAAAACCAAGTCTAGAAAAAGGATTACTTCATTGAGAATTTTCAAAAATTGCTGCGCTTTCAATACACAAGGGCATAAAATTGTTCCGCGTGAAGACTGTATTTGATGTACTCATCACTGTTAGAGGTACTTCCATAATCTATATTGTTTTCTTTGTTACAGAAGAAAGAAAAAATAGCTCAAATGACTACAAATAAAGAGAACACAGGACTGCAATCATAGACAAAACATACCTAAAAACCTTCTTCCTGTACTCTACCTTATCAAAGAAGGGGCAGTAGAAATCTCTCAATAAAACCTAAGCCTCCAGATACAGCTGAAAAAGCTGCACCTGACAGAATCTGAAAACTCAGTTTTGGCTAACAAGGTTTGTAGCTTTCGAAACAGTAATCACTACTGTCAACTATTAATGAACAAGAAGTACAACACAAAATTCACAGACCAAGAGTAGAATTAAGCCCTGCTATTAAAAACATAAGATATTCATAATGGCTTCTTCCTCTAAAAGTAAGGGTCACTTTAAAAAAGCAATACAATCTGTGTGGGAAGCCAAGGAAGGTAAAAAAGAGAGCCTAAAAAGCCTTCAGTTCAAGGATGCGTCACAGGGGATAAAGGATGCAAACCTGCCCTTAAAAAATGTGTTCTCACATTCCATGAGCCTCCACTACTTCTGGACCAGAATACAAACCAGCAAACAGGTCCTGTAATACAGTAGAAGACTGTAGTCCACTGAAGTATTTATTACTATCACTGTATCCTTAATAAATGCTTTAAAAGTGGAGGGGGAAAGGGAGACCACATCAAATACTGAGTTTTAGCATATAATGGAGACAATTTAGACTTGAATTTCATTGCTGGGGGAAAGATAACCACTTCAAAATTTTATCTTTTACAAAGAAAATATTCTACAGAAAAAACATATTATTAGTATCCAGCAAACTTGGACTTAAAATACATTAACGTCATTCAGTATATTGGAACACTAAGACAAGTTTTTCAAACACTGCAAGTTTTACAGAATTATGAGACACTGCACAGCAAGTAAGCAATCTTCCACAAAGCAGAGGGCAGCCGTGCTTTGAACACAATTTGAAAAAATAGAACCTGCAAGGCCAGTCTAGAGAAATAAATTATTTTAAAACACCACACCTTAATTGAAAAAATCCTAAGATATAACTTTATTGTTACGTAAATCCTCACTTCTTTTCCTTAAAATCAATCAAACAAAACCATTTTGGAATTGCATTTGTGATAAAGAAAAAATTCACTCCCCCACACTTTGTACAGTTCTTTAATCTGAGGGCTCTGTCATGTAAATATAAATGTATTAGCTAATTATTTCCCCCAAAAACATTAAAACAAAAGTAAACTAAGTAGTGGACCCACATCACCTCAAGTTTTTGACTATAAGACAGTTAAAGAAATAAAGCAGAAAAAATGTCAAATCTGTTAAAAACAAGTTGCAAATTATAGCACATAAATTAAAATGTAACAGCTTGGAATTACTTTTACTTTCCAACCTGGCAGGCTCAGTGAATCAGTACTTCCCTCCAAATGCATGACATGTAAACTTACAAGGTATTGCCAAAACCAGTCTGCCTGCCTTTTTGTAGTACTTCATCATCCAGGTCACTTTAAACAACAGAACTGGGTCCTCAGACTGGTCAACTGCAATGGACCCAAAAATATTCAAGTCCTAGCATCTTGAATTTAACATATTGTGATGCTGTAATCAATAATGTGACTGGAAGACAAGGAACTGAATTCCATCTTGGAATATAAACAAAAGGTGTGGATGTGTATTTTTCTGACTCAAATAAGGATCAGAATTCAGATTAATTACTTCTCCAATGAATAAAAAACCATTTTTATAGGCTTTTGGAGTAGATGTCCTGTAAGAATATAAGTTCATCCCTCCTCCTGAAAATGATACAGGAAAACTTTGCTATTACTAACTTCGCAGGGAAAGTTCTTCCCTGCCAAGTGCACACTGACACTACTCATTTGTCAGTAACTCCAGCATGCAAACCACTAGGATCACATTGGCTGTCTTTGCTAACCTCTGCAGGAACAACATTTTCCCAGTTTTACTTCTCTTCAGGTTTTTAAGATTTCTGAAATAACTGGTTTATTAATGTGTTGATTCAAATTCAAAATCCATATAAATATTCTAGGGAGAAGAAAACATGTTATGCGTTACCAGATTCCAGTGCTCTTCATGAATAAGACTAATATCAGGAGAGTGCACACTGAGATGAGATGAATTTTACATAGAAGGGCAAGGAGAAAGGTAAATTATTTATAACGTGCTAAAATATGCCTTATTTATTTGATATGGGAGACTTCCAAATTACCTTTTAACTGCATTTTAAATCATCAGGCTTAAATATACTAACTAGTTCTACAATAGGAGAAAACCAGATAAAGTAAGCCTTCTGAATTAGCCATAACAAGTTAATATGCCATAAAGAAGCCACCAGTGAATAGGGATTATGGAAAAGGGTACCCAGGAGATCCTTTCACCCACAACTACTGTATTTGAAGCCCCATCTGTAACTTAACTCTGGAATGTTTTTCTACTTACAATGACCAGCATGCAAAGTGCTTTGCAGTTGTCAAAACAGCATGTTATTTTAAATTCTCACAGTTCACTGGTAAGTGACACCTAGTATGAAAAAAAATATTCTAAAATGCTTTTAGTCAAATCTGGAAAAATTGGTCTCCACAATTATTTGCTGCAATGCCTATAATATAATCTTAGATTGATTTTTGAAGACTTGTGTTTCATATCAGCATTTCTTCTTTTAGCAAGTCAGTCATTACTCAGCAACTGAGTACTAGGATGGTCTTATTACCACCTCTCACCCATGAGTAAATCTTATTTTACATTAAAGTGCATCAAGAATTTTCCTCAGTGCTATTTAAATACGGTTATTTTACTTATATTTCAACTTGCAAGTTAAGTACTCATGGCCTTATTAATAAAGGCTGGGTTTTAAAGAATCTGGTACAACTTGAGTACCTGCTGCAGAAAGCCTTGAGACAATTGTACACAGTTCTAGAATTTCACATTTCAAAGTTATCAACTAATCACTTATCTCAGGATTGTTAAGGACCACTGATAGAATTACTCTTTCCTGAAAAAATATGGTCAAGTTATTTAAAAAAGCAGAGTAAGTGGTTTTGAATTCAGATAATATCTAAAGGTAAATAAATTAAAAATACAATGTATTCATTTAATTATAAATAGATCTTTTTTTACTATTATATATTCCGGCTACATCTCTTGCATCTTCTAGCAAAGACTGTATCTGGCAATAGAGTCTATTAAAATATAAAAAGCCAAAAATGTCAGGTAACTTTTAATAAGAACTACCATAAATATCTCCCAGATTACATCTGAAGATACTTACAAATAAGAAAACAAGTGTCAAAGTAGGGAAAAAACCAAGCAAAATTTAAAGAAAGGAAGTGCACCGAAATTTGTACGCAGTAATTTTTCACAGTAACTTAATGTACTCTGGCTAAACCCATACAGCTGGCTCCTCTGAGGTGAAAAACCTTGTTTTCCTGAAGTGCAGTTGGTAATTGTTATGGTGGCAAAAAGAAAGTTTCCAGGTCACGGTACTTGAGATAAGGCCAGCGCCCATTTGAAAGAATTTATCTCATAGAAAAGAAAAACTGTGAAATAATCACACAGTTGAAATACTACAATTTAAGGTTGGCAGGTTCCACTGGAACAAACTCTTCCTAGCTAATCTTAATATCTCCCAAGAACCTTTAATGATATCTTGAAAGAAACTAAAGAAGTGCAAACTGACTGCAAAGGGACACAAATAGAAAACTCTGTTGTATAGTTTCAGGCAGCTGTATTTGCCTAACTAAACCTCAAGTCCTAAGTTCTGAATCGCAGTAAATATACTTGGACAGACTCTCCTGTGGAATTTCACTCAAGTAGCTTTTTGAAACTGATTTTGCCATGGAAATTTTTGTCTGCGAGTCTAGCGCTCTTCCAGAAACAGAAGCAGTGCTAACAGTCCAGGAAGCCTACAGCAAAGGAAGCGAGGTATGGTGCTGAGGTCACTGCAATTTCAGAAGCTTTGCAGCCCTTTATGTGACTTCTTTCCACAAGAGTAGCAACCTGAAGATCTCTCCTGTTCCAGTCTACAGTATCTCCAAATCCACATGACGAACATCAGGATTTCGTTGCTGAAACAAAATTTAAAAAAATGTATTGAAAATATTAAAATACATTTTTTCACATGGTTACAAGTAATGTGTTTCTGGTAGGATGTTGTCCACTAGATAACAAATCCCCTTTCTAAAATGAGGCTTCAACAAACATCGTCCATATTATAAGGCATTTTTTGAAGGCTAAGTAACCTTTTTCTTTGAAAAATACTTTTCAACATCACAGATAAATTAGTTCTTATGCTTTATAAGGTATGGAGGAGCTCTCAATTTTAAAAGGCAGTAGAGTTTTATATTAAACACCTCAGATACACATGTATATACATATCTCACTTTCTTAAAGTTTTAACAGATACTTTCCTGAATAATGGATGAGATTGCTGAAATAATATGTTCTATGCTGCTGGAGCTATTTATAAAGATTCAGAATACTGTTTCTATTAAGAAATATGCATTTTTCTGATATTGTAGAAATATCATAATCACATAGATTGCATAATCCATGAGAAAGCCATGACTTCAAAGTCATCCAGCATGCTACACTACCATGTAAAACTATATTTAGTAAAGCCTATTCAACACCAACACGACCACTGAAACCCCTGCCTATACCAAAAACTAATATCCATGTTTATAAAAAAATTAGACCTGATTCTGCTCCTCAAAAGGCATGAAGAATTGGTTCTGCTGGTGCACTTATGTGGCAGTCAGTATACTTGTAATTCTGAATTCACGCCAGAAAGGTAAGATTGACAGCCACAATATACTTATAAAATTAAAAACGGAAACAACCCTGTCTTGCATCAGCCAGAGGATATTTAAATTTCAGAATGGAAAAAAAATAATCGTAAGAAAACTGAGAGGCTTGTGTAAAGGAAAATAAACCCTGCACTGTTTCAACAAGAGCAAAAGATGTTGAGTAGTGGACCCATCACACAGAAATATTCGATACAATGCTAACAACCAGATTAAAAAAAAATTTGCTTTTTTACAGCCAAAACAGAATTCAACAGCCTATAAATAATTTGACATTCCGAGAATATAGTAACAAAGACACAATCAGGTCTATTTAATGAAAATTTGTTCTACGTTGGCATAAAATGGAACAAAGTATGTAACAAACAGATCAGTGGCAAAGTAAGGATTTGCTGGTGGTCAGAACTTAGTTAATAATACTATAAGCAAGAAAATCTGTGTTCCTAATATCAACCTCTTTCCCTCTCTCATATTTACAAATGAAATTCCACAAATTAGATACAGTCATATTGTCTAAAATATATCACAGAATAAGCACTCACTAATAAGTAGTTAAAATTTACCTTCAGGTCCTTCTCAAGTCTGTCTACTTCAGCTCCCAGAATGTCAATGATATTCTCACCATGCTTAAGCATAAAGGCTTCTAATTCTTCAAGGGTTTTCACTTGCTGAATTTCCTAGGAAGAAATTAAATTTAAGAGATTGAGATGAGGAAAAGAAAATAAAGGAATAACACTCCAGAGGGTCTTGACATATTTCAAGAGGGAAGAAAAAAAACCCTAAACAAAACACTTCAGCTTTTGCCATTTACTCTCAAAACATCATCTGTTCTTATGTCTCAAAGACACAGAAGAGTAGCATCTATTCAATGAAAACAGCTGGCTCTATCATTACACCTGCATTTGATACAAACCCTTCTTCTATCTTTAATTGATTTCCTCCTTAACTTTCCACATAAGTTTAGAGAATTTCATTCATTTTCTAGAAGTTTCTAAGGTATTCTTCACAACAAGGCAGAGCAGGGTACCCCTGTGTATACTTTCCCCATTTTCAAACATTCTTGCTATTCCATTACACTGCCTACTCTGAGCGTCACATAACCAACTCATCTGAAAAACCTACAAGGGATTACTACAAATGCTGCTGTAAATATGACTCCTCCACAGTATCGGAAACTTGAAGACAGTTGACAGGAACTCACACTAGGAGACCAACAGGACATGCAACTGAAGGAATGAGATTAAGGAAGACAAGATGTTATACTCCACCTTCCAAAAAACCACAGACATCAGCAGCACCAAAGCAGGTACTACAGTATTGCCATAGAATCACACAATGGTTTGGTTTGGAAAGGGCCTTAAAGATCATCTTAGTTGCTCCCCCGTTGCTGTGGGCAGGGACCTTTTCTGCCACACCAGGTTGCTCAGGACCCCATCCAACCTGGCCTTAAACACCTCAAAGGATGGGACATCCACTGTCTCACCACCCTCACAGTAAAGAATCTTATATCTAATTGATATCTATCACTTTTCAGTTTAAAGCCATGAGTTTTCCTTAGAGTTCTCACACCAAGCTGTCCAGAAGCTATTTGCCCCATAGTTTAGCTTAGCTGCATGATGTTTAGGAAAAACAGGTTATTGCAAACAGACACAGAAACTATGAAATAGCTAATTCTTCTTGTGTATAAAACTACATGACCATCAACTTCTTTCCCCTTCTTATTACTCTAAAATGGAAGAGGAATAATGTAATTGAGCAAGCTTAAAAAATATCTCAACCACAATAGCCCATGACTTCGATCACAGCAAGTCTAACAAGAAAAATAAAACCAATGTAATCTGAATGACAGCATTTCAACAAATATTTCACAACTGTAAAAAGAATAATGTTGACAGCTGTGCTAGTTGAATGAGGTGCTTATTTGAAAATGTATAGATCAAAAGGCAAGCACGATGTCTGCCTTTGACTTTGGATGGCTGAATCCTACTGAAAGGAGCACTCCTTCAATGTGGTTTTATAGCTAACATCAGGTTACCACATGAAGCAACAATGACCTGTGTAAGAAGCAGTTACCAACCTAGAAGCAATCAGGAAGATTTTTCCTAACAAAACTGGAAGACTACTGAAGGTAGTCCTATTGCCAAAGGGAATAGCAGGTAAAGAATAAAAGAAGACTAGTGGACTAAACAACTACAACAGCAAAGCAACTGGCAATACAAAACCAGGCAAACTTGCAGTGCCTCAGCGGTACAAGGCTGATAGCACTCTTCCTCTCAAAAATGTATTAAATTGAAATCCTGCAGATGAACAGATCAGACATTGTACTACACAAACACATAAATAATTCTTACTTTGACATTAACATGTTGTTAAAACTGGGATACTGACTAATGGTTTAAAAAATTGCAAAGTAAAATTTAAAGGTAAACTCTGATAACTTCCACATAGTGTTTAATGGACAAACATAAAATGCAGACATCTGACATACAGACAAGTATTTTATTTTAAAAGGGTAGAAAAGAAAGAAATCTTGTACACAAGCATATGTACATAAACAAGGTACCAGAGAAAACTAGTATGTAAGCAAAATGTTTTGCTCACTTAAAACTCTCCTTTTAGTTTAGATAAATAATAATTTTCTTCATACTTCATAGTTCTGCCGTATAGAATACAGCAGAAAACAGTTGTGCATTTCTATATTGAAAAAAGGGATTAAGAAAAGCTATGGTGAACTATACTAAAAGCAGGGACTGACACTTACTTAATGGTTAATTTTTAAATACCATTGAAATGTTAAATCATGTGATGAAAGCAATACATATTCACATCGAGTCTGAATGGCTGGACCTGTAAACCCTAACACTGCATCATCAACACCCAGCACAAATGGCTCTGCCAAAACAGATGCCTATTTGCTGGTGACAAGCTTCTAGTTTTAACTGCAGATCTTGTAATTCAATAAATGTATTGGAAGAATTATATTCTCATCAAAAGTTTTTTTACAGATCTGTATTTTTTAACAAAACAATCACAGAATCACAGAATATTCTGAGTTGGAAGGGACCCACAAGAGTCAGAGTCCAACACTTAGGTGAATGGCCTGTGCAGGGAGCAAACCCACAACCTTGGCAAAATTAGCACACAGCTCTGACCAACTGAGCCAATCTCAAGGGTAGTAAGTTAAAAAAAAAAACTGCCTTCCTCCTACCCAGGCCAGAAGCAGCTCTTTTTCAGCAGCACATAATGCTATTCTCTGTAAGTACTTTTAAAACACTATGCACAGTAAGAACATCTGCAACCCTTCAAATGAAGAAGTGAAATGTATCTCACATACTTCCAAGTCTTGGGTTTTGACATACTTGAAATTGGAAAGTAAATATCAAATACTGGAGGTTACAAACACAATTTTTAAACATACTTGTAGTAGCTGTTCAATATCTTGTTTTTCCAGGTAAGACCGAGTAACAACACGTCCATCAAAGTCTACTTCTGCCTTGAATCTCACTTTGCTCATTCCCATGTCTGTGGCTTTAACATCATGAATTGCTCTGAAACACATTTTTAAAGAAAATATAAAACAACACAGAATAAACCACTAGCTACTTTGACTTCTCGCGTTAACAACACTGTCACCACAAAATGATCCAGTAATTTTAAAAGGTCACTGTCTTTGACAAAATATCCTCATTTTGCCCACCCACACTTCCATTAAATACTGATTCAACTGGTTATACCACTTCCACAGGTTTCTGCAACACCAACATATCTATAAATCAGTGCAATAAAAGACGGACTACTAGAAGCATCACAGATTTAGAACTAGACTAACAGTATAATAAAAAAATTCCACAATCAAAAATGTGACAACTTCCCTATTCTGTGTTAAACTTTTAACTTATTTTCTACTGCAGAGAAGTTTTT
The DNA here is from genome assembly GCA_024500445.1 of Entomyzon cyanotis. Taxonomy (NCBI): domain Eukaryota; kingdom Metazoa; phylum Chordata; class Aves; order Passeriformes; family Meliphagidae; genus Entomyzon; species Entomyzon cyanotis. The sequence goes on along the minus strand of JAKEPQ010001009.1, from coordinate 18,758,899 downwards.
GACACTATTTTGCAATCTTTAAGTACCTTCAATTCTGAGGAAAGGAACAATAATCTATTGTTAATTACTGAAAGGAGACATTGCAATTATAGAAGTGTCCTTTCCTACAGTTGGTAAAGGCATGACCTTCTGGAGAATTTTCAAAAACACATTTGACATAAGAAGTAGTCATGGATATTGTGTTTGGAACTAATTTTTGATCCTTCAGAACTATTAATTACAGCTTATCAAAATACACCTGTTTGTAAATGCTGAAAATATATATTTATTTAAAGCCTCCTAATAAACACTAGAACACGAAAGCTCTAACGTTTATATTTTGGTCCTTTGAAAAGTTCTGACTTTCTGTAGCAGTTTTGTTCCAGCTTGTTAGAGGAATTCTAATGTTTGAATGTAGGTACTAAACAACAAGCTCTTAATTTTTCTTGGATAAGAAGCAAACTCAGGATGAAGACGTATTGGGATGCATCTCAGAAGTGAAATAAACACAAAATAAAATACTCAATTTTTTCCCTAATTATATTAACAAAAACTCAGCTTATCTTTAAAGTCAGAATAATTTAAAACCACCACTGCAGAGTAAGTTTCCACATTTTTCCATCAAGGTCAGAAAATATAAGTGGAGACTAAAATACGGGACACAAATCACAAAAGTTTCACATTTTTTAAATTCTTGCTTCTGACATTTTCCAAGTAAAACATGTATAAAATATTTCAAAGACTTTTAGTTTTATTAAAAGAAAAATGCAATCTTGACAATTTGATAAATTCTAACACAAAATTTAGCAATGCAGCTCATTTGATGGAAAGTACCAAACTTTACCTCCATTTATTTTACTAAGTTGCGCAATTTCACTGAATCTGTACATTTCGCATGCCCTTTGTCTTAAGCAAATTTACTCCTCTCAACTAGAAACACTTCTTTGCATCTGAATATTTATAAATCAGAAATAACTTCACAGGCAGTGCAGAAAGAAAGCAGAAGGCATGTATTTTGGAAGGAGCCTGCTAGAACGAACAGCGAAAAAAGAACAGGAGATAGAAACTTTAAGACGAACAATCACAGGAAATTTTTACAGAATACTTCTTGTAATACTCAGGGTGGAAGAGAGGGAATCCTACTAAAAAAGAAACAGAACATGAACTAAATATAGAGACACCAAAAAATACACCTTAGTAAATATTTAAGCAGATTAAAAGAACTATCAGCTTACTGGTAGCAATAAAGACTTTCCAGTTCCATTCCAATTTACACAACTTTTCTGTGGGAAGGTATCAGATCAAAACACCATTAATTGGAGTAAACTGGATGGCATCAAACTACATCACCACAAAGAAGGTATTTAAGATAACAGATGCAGTTAATGAAGAGAATTTGGAGCCATGTGATTCAAAAATGTTGAAGACATCTAAAGTGCCTATCAGAGCTAAGCAAGAAGATAACAAGTGATATTTGAGATCCTCATTATGCAGCAGCCTGATAAAATTCAGTAAAATTATACATATTCTATAACTGGGAAGGAAAAAAGTCTACCTTATTGCATATGCACCTTAGTGCACATAATCTATCCAGGAAAGATAAGACAGTAAGTCAAGAGGAGAAAAATCACTAATCATTCAAAAATACAAATGTGTATGCTAATGCTTAAGCTACAAAGCTTGCTTATGGAAGTTTCTGGGTGGTTAGTAGACACCAACAATTCCAACTAGAGAAAAGAGCAAGTTTCACATTAATGAAAAATTTGTCAGAGAACATCAGGTTACTAGTTTCGAGCAATCAGTTGTAATACTTTTGTTTTTCATCCAACTCAGAATGACAGATTTTCCAGCACAACAGAAGCACGACTACCCAAAAGCTGTTACAATGAAGTAAAATTAAAGATGAAACTGTCACTAAGAATAGCTTATACCTAGGAATCTGTGATTAAATTCCATAGGAACAGAATCAGGACAGAGTCTATACCACATCACGTATTTTATTTCACAGTTATGAAAGGCTAATCTCCCACAGTTCAGTTAAGCTGAACACAAGAATGATTTAGGCACCAAAGGTGACAATGAGAGTTAAGAATGGAGTGTTTATATAGCAAAAATAAAATCAAATAACTTTCCAGCTGAGAACAACTCTGAAAGCCCATCAAGGATCAAAAGCTAAATAAGGGCTACAACTAGAAATTATCAAGAAAAATGAAAAGAAAGAGGAAATAGGGGTTTTTTTCTTACTTCAGCCTTTGGTTTGTTTGTTTTCAGCTTTTCCCCCTGTACCTAGCTGTACAATTGTACCTAGTAACAAGCAAGGGTAAGGTAAGTTTACATCAGAGAGAACCAAGATTAAGACCAAGTGTCTTATCAGAAGAAGTTAACCAAGCTAGAGATAGTAGGCTTGTTATAAGAACTTAGTCAAAGACAAAGTGGGCACTGAAAGAAATCAAAACTGATAACATAATGGATCTAAGAGATACCTGAAGATCAAGTGCATACAGAAGATATGATAAACACCTTAACATATTTCAGCTTCTAACCTCAAGAAAATAAAAACACATGCAGTTTCTCACGAAGTCTTTACCTCTTTTATTATTCACGCCTTTTTAAATTAAGGTACTTCTTGTTTTTTAAAAATGTCTACAGCAAGAAGAACATGAACTAAGTCTGCTCTGCTGAGAAGTTAGAGCCACCTACAAAATAACATACAACACATACTTGGTACTTGGCCTAGGGGAAATTTAATAATTTCAGCCTGAGACAAGCCAAAGTCACCTGTGCACTTTGGATAAAAGAACTACAGAGGTCATGTACAAACAATCATTGTGAACTCACCTACTCTAATACAGCACTGTTGACACATACTTCACCATTCAGACTAATCCAGGGCAACCACAAATACTTAATTTAATTACTGACGTGAAAATTCTAACAGAATTCTATTCCAAATAGGAATCTTGCTAAGTTTCTGGAGTGACGGGCATGTTGTCCAGACCTCTTGCTTGGAACTGTGATGATGCAGCACTTAGTTTCTTTCAAGTACTCTGGTATTAACAAATGGGCTAGGGGTTTTTTCCTCTACAGCTCAAAAAGTACTACAAAAAAAAAAAAGCCCTAAAATATTTCAGCTGATTTACACAGAAAAATATTCCTAAATAAAGATTAAAAAGAAAACAAACAGAAGTTTGCTTCTAAAGTAAGGTTAATAGGGTTAAAGCTAAAATAGCTCATTGAAAAGCATTTAAGCAAGATTTTAGAATTACAATGAGCTATAAGTTTACTGCAAATTGCAGACTTGCAAAGAAGGAGAAATTAGCATTGAGTTAATTTTATAAGCATGCAACATGCAGAATCCATTACATCATAATACTACTGCAGCACTTCCCACCAACTGCTACATAATTCCGCACACTGAATGTTAACAGCAACAGAATTTAAATACTTAACTGCTAATAAACTATTCAAGCAACATAACAGTATCATTTAAGTGCTTGCATTTCATGCATTTGAAAACAGTTTTAAGTTTGTGATGGCTTTCTCATTAAGTCATTGTCAATTCCTGTAATTAATGTGACTGTTAGAATGTATCTGCAATGCTATTTTAGCTGTTGAACATCCGAGAGGTACAAGTATTCACTTATTGAAAGGTTTAGCACGGAAATAGAAGTTAGCAATAATAAAGATTCTAGAATCCCAATACAGAAGATTCCACACTAAAAATGATCTTACCAGATTTCTGTCATTAAATGTTATTTTCTTGCTTTTTGTTGTTCACAGTAGAGACTGAGTTGTAACAATTCTTACCTGACTACAGGATCACTTTCCAGTAACTCGGTGAGCCGCTGCAGTTGTTCAGGTTCAATGGATCGTCCCAGCAGGGCTTCAGTGTTAGTGTAGATTAGAAATGCTGACACAGTTCCTAACAGAGTTCCAACACCTAGAGACCCCACACTGTCATAATATGGGTTTCCTAAACAAGATATGTCAAATTAGTCTCACAGAGCATTTCTAAAACATAGCAGAGAATTCCAATTTCACACTCAAAAGAGTACATAGTTTTGAGGGATTTTCTGGGATTTGCTTTTTCGTGAGATTTTTTTGGTCAGTGAGGGTTTTTTCCAGTTGGTTTTTTTTTTTTTTTACTTATTTTTTTTAATTCAGTGGAATTTTTTTTTCTGCTGAGGAACATGATGAAACTGGAAGAAAACAAATTATCTTAAAATAAAGTCTTAAGTCCCTCCTGTGCCTTGACCACTGCTGTCTCCTGCAGGACTAATAAAGGAGTAAACTCTTGTCTGTGTATGTGTTTCTATAGTAGTAAATGTAAATTTATGCACAAAGTTACATGCACCTAAACATAGGTAGCAGCACAAATGCTAGTGTTCTTTTATCAGTAACTCAAAAATTTGCAAATATTAACCATTTCTGGAATACAGTACTTATATAATTTTCAAACACTTATCCATGTTCAGATCTGTAGAAATAATACTGTGCTTTTAAGTTCATGAAGGAAACTAGAAATGAAATTTAAAAATTACTTCTATATAAAAATGAAACTTGCAATTAAGTCATTAGAAGCCACAAGAAACAAAATTCCAATATTTATTGTCTTAAAAAAAGCAATACTTAAAAAGGAATGAATAAGCAATCACCCCTCTTCAGAAAACTTAACTATGCAGCAAAGACATACTTTGAATCACTTGCCATACAGATCATCCTACCTTTAGTAAAAGATAACTTAGCTTGTATGACAAAATAGTTCAAAAATCTGCTTACAGAGTACAAGTATCAGAAACAAAGAGCAGAGGCATATTTAAGTCAGTCAACATAAACTAAATGCTCTGTGTTCATATCATGCACAGCAAGAAATCCACATTTGCTTGCGTCTGTGTAGAATTTTACCTGTTAAAGAAGTCAGACCCATGCAGGTAGCAGCTACAGCCACGCTCAGAACTGCTGCAGCATCCTCCAGTAACACCACATTGGTACTAGGATCGCGACTCTGCACAACTGCACACACAACAACAAGAAGTTACGTTGCTTTGAAAGCTTAGCTTTACTACATTATGCACAGTACTTAAACTATACTAACAATAGCAATTTAAAAGAACAATTTATGCAACTATATAGGTGTAAACTGAATTGTTGCATATGCACACACTTCTGAAAGCATTTATACATACACAGAACAAGCCCAATTATGGAAGCTTCTCAAAAATGTCAGAAAAATTAAAAGGGGTATTTACCCTGAAAAATACATGCACTTAGCCAAGTATTTAAGTAGTGCACTTAAATCAACAGTTTTCACCTAATTTGTAAAATGTTATTTGTTAGAATAGAAAACAGATCAATTAAGAGAAAAAGGAAAACAGAAAATTGTTTCTATCAATATACAAATACTAGTGAACAGATTGTGTTTTAAATAACCACATACCTTAGTGCTACAATACATACCATATTGATAAAATGAAAGACCCTTAGCTCGAGCACTCCTCCGAATTTCATTTATAGCAACAAGCAGGGTGGCTGAAACAATAAAGTTGTTGCTGCTGTTAGAGGCAAAAAGTCTTGTTTCTATTTTGAAAAGAGGGAACTTTTCTTTCTATTATAGCAACAGATAAGAAAGCTCTGATTATTGATACCTTGAAAATGACAAAGCATAGTTGCTTTCTTCCCTACATGCATGTCTCCCATAAAAATCAGAACAGTTATATTCATTGATAGCCTCATACCAAAAAGGCATTTCACATCTACTTGCCAAATGATGTGTTCAACTTCTTATCATATAGACAGGTAAGAAAAAAAAAGTTTCCATGTTTCTTTTAGTTTGTTTATAAGTATTTGGAACAGAGCTCAAAACTCCACTGTGTAAGCAAGATCAATTATTACTGTAATTACACTGTAATCTTAAAAGATTACAAATACTTGAACAGAAACATGAAACTGCATACCTCCTTCAGATACCAATGATCCTGCTAAAATGCAGTATGCCTGTATGGAAAAAAAAAAAAATCAGTTATTACATTATATGCATATTTCTACAGATCTCTTCACCACAGGCTATCCAAATGTAACACTCCAGGACCTCAGTACCCACTGTGCTGTGGAATTGTCCCTAACCAAAAGGAAACCAACAATATTTGAATCATGCAATACATTCCAGAATAGGAAAGAAGGACCTCTTGAGGGGGCATGAAAGGAAGATGGAGAGTTTAGAGAACAGCTCGTTTTGCTGCAAGATCAGCTATACTTTAACAAGACTTCTTTCTTAATTAAGAATGTTTTTGAGTTAATTGTGTTGGGATTCAAACTGACTCACAAAGTGAATTTCAGACTATGCCATTATTTTTTATTAAGTCACTGGTGTTAAATACAATACCAAACAAGATTAGCTTACCCAGAGAAGAGATTCTACAGGATGAGGGTGGAGTAAACCTATGATCCCATGATACCAAGAAAGTCCTGCACCCATCATGAAAATGCCTACTCCACTAATCAGGGAGGCAATATAGCGCATATTTGTGAAACCATACCTAGAGGAAAGCAAAGAAGATGATTTTTAGGACTATAAGATGCTACATCTCTACAAACATCTCTCAAAGTTTGCCATTAATTTTACATGTTTTAAATTATCATATGACTTGGCATCTATTTAAGACAAAGCTGCTAAATCCAAACTAATCCAAAGGGGAAAAAAAAACCTACTTGAAAAAGGATATCTAGTACATGCAAGGACATCAAGCATAAATATTTTTCTAACTTGGTTTTAAACAGCTGTATTAGCTCCTGTGCAAGACTGAGGATTTTACAACTGAAAAAAAAAACAAAACAAAACCAAACCAAACAACATCTGTGTCACTTAAGACTTTAGTGAAATGCTGCTTTGAAATGAGGACTCCAGTTTTGTGAGCAGCCACTCTACATAATCTATAATGCTAATTTAAAGGGAATAAAATGTATACATCTTTCAGTAATTCAACTAACTACAGACATTGAGCACTTGCAGTTTTTAAGTGCAGTGGAAGAATTAAACCAATATTAGAAGTGTGTATTTATTCCTTTTTTTGGTTTTAACTCCTTCTACAAACAGTGCGATTCTTTTGTCTATATTAAGGAAGAAGGGAAAGAAGTGAGAGGGAAAAAGGAAATACAATGAATATTTGCACAAATTTAAGATTTAAATTTTTCAAATTCTAACGATGCTGTCAATGAAAAAAAGCATAACTAATTCTGTAAATAAGACATATTTTTGAGTGCTTAAAGAACGAATTACTTGCCCAAGCATATGAAGAGTAAAACAGGTCAACACTGAGAAAATATCATGGAGAGTACAGCTTACAACTTTCATGAAGTTGTAAGAACTTATCAAGTAATATCCCTATTACTAGATTAAAAAAAAAAAAAAAGAGACCTGTTTACATCAAATACAACTCCTTATGGTACAAGTAACTGCCCTGCATAAAAGCACTTTGTTCACAAAAGGAAGAGGACAGTAATTTTTATTTTTTAAAAAAGTCCTGTGATTCACATGAACAGTGTTTAAAAACAAAGTAAATCCATTAGCTGGAAGAGGCAGAAGAGCCCAAAACAGCTTCAAGAAATCATGCCAATTAAAATAAAACATAGCAAAAGTGTACTACAACAAGAACAACCAACCAAAAAAAACCAAAGGACCAAGCCTCTGAAACTACAACTCCCACAGCTTGAAAGAAAACCCTTATCTGTTGTAGTATCAGAAACAATACGTTTCAGAAATGACACAAAACAGCAGATTAAAAGGAACAAGATGGTGCACAATCAAGAACTGGTCTTACTCCTATATATAGTTACCAAAATCATTATTTACTCAAAAAGCTTACGGATGACTAGGGTCAGGCGTCCTTGCAGACTGACTGATGCCCAAAGCTAGCAACGCCTATTTAAGACAAAAGGTTAAAAAAAAGATATTAGAAACATTCTGTATCAACTAGAAAGACAAAGGCAGATGCAATTTGTTGACTGCATATATGCTTTGCTACTGATATTTTATTAGAGCTGGAATATAATCCTCACGATCTGTCATCTAAATCTACCACTCCCAAAATATTGTTAGTTATACCTACATACGTAATATATACACAGTTAGATGGTATGTATACATGATCACTATTAATTATCATTTTAGAACTGCAACTGGAAATGAACATTACATGCAATCACAAGTGTTATTGCTGTGCTTCTGTGAGAAGGAATGAAGTTGCTCAGGGACAAAGCTATTAAAATAAATCCCTCTTGAAGAGAAATTATAAAGACTGTGGTGTAGTACAGTGATGACATAACATTTAAAGCAGTAACTTTACACTACAACTTTTCAACATATTTTGAAGGAAGAAATAACCTCTTGCTATCTAAACTGCCTATCTGGGATATGTTTATTTAGGCACTTATTGAGTTGTTGGTGCAGTAAGTTATAAATCTAGCCCTGAATTTTGCAAAGCACGTGTTTTGTTTTATGACTATAGATAACAAAACATAGTAACAAGTATTAAAATGCAGGCACTTTCATCTTGGCAGCAGCAAGCTGCTTTGAGGCAGCAAGATTTCTCCTGTGTTTTTCCCAAAACCACACACTCGATTACTTGAAAAAAACAAAACAAACCCCCCACATTTCAGTGGAACATTCAGCTTTGATATTTAAAAAACAGAATAGCTCTTCAAAATATTTAATACCACTATCAAACTTGGTTCACCTATACATTGAAACACTTGGCCGAGTGAAAAATCACACACTTCAAGGCTGGCCTCCCCATAAATTTAAGTATTATCAGTTGAATTAAGAGCACCCCTGTCTTCACTTTACATCTGGAACTGCTGAAAGGTTGTGTAAAACCATTGAGCAAAATGTGAGTCCTCAACTCAGTCTTTCTGGATGGAGAAGCATACTAGGTGCAACTCAAGCAAATAGTTTGTTGAAACTATGTTAATACACTTTTCAAGATATTCAGTCTGCTTTAAGGTTGCATACATTCCTCAAATGTGGAGGAGCACAAGACAGTTGCATTTTACAAGTCACAAGCTACCCAAGGACTCATCTTGCTGGAGCAGCAGGAGGTTTTTCTTTTTTTCAATCCTTTAAAGGTTGATTTTTTTTTCCTCCCGAAGCCTTGCAATATCAAAAACTGCAACAAGATAGATTCTTGCTATACTGGGAGAAGGGGAAATTTCAAGGTCTCATCAAGGTCTCATAACATATGCTTCAAGCATACTATAGAAAAGAGTGGAAAACACCAACATTAATTTTATCCTTGCAAATTAATATTACATGCCCAATTCTGAGCCTGCCACTCCACTTCTCAAAGTAAACGTGCCTTGTATGTAGCTACTTGTACTGTGAGAGGCTGAGAAGGTACTCTAGGAATAGAAAAAGAAAACAAGATGCTCAAATTCTCATCATTATTTTACCTAGAGATGAATAAGTAACAAAGTCTGGCATCATATTACAATAACTGACAGAAGCAGCATTTCAAGTTAACATTTAACCAAAACATTAACCAAAATCATCTTAGTTTCAAGTCCACTCATGATCCGTGAAGTTCTTCTTACTGCAACCTCCCTCTTTCAACTTACTTCTAAAACAACTTCAAAATCTACATTCTGACTTCTCATTTTTACATTATTACAAATTAAAAAGCATCCTATTTTTTTAATTTAACTGCAATACAACTACTGTAAGTATCTGTCTTTATTCCAAGTTTTATTACAAGCACTAACTTTAGCAGAATGGAAAAAAAATACTCACCTGGTTACATGTGTCTGCTAAAGAATGTATGGCTTCTGAAAACATACTTGCAGAACCCGTGTAAACCCAAGCAAGTAGCTTAAAGAAAAAATTCAACCCATTTCTGAAAACAAAGAGAAGAAATAACAGAATATTTGATGTTTAACATTTTCAGCAAAACCACAAGTGCTCTATAATCATGTATTACCTGCCAGAAAGTGGTAAACCCAAATATCAATTTAATAATTAGAGAACTGTGCAGACAGGTAACTCATACAGATTTTCTGCATGGTTACTGTGAAAAAAGCCCTTTCAGCTAAACTTGATAAAGATATACCATTTAGTATTCCAAAACCAGTAACTTCTAAGCAGTCACAAATAAGTTACACTTCCTGAAAACTGCCATCACACTCACTACTCAGAACAACTAATTTTCTACCAGTGCGACAACACAAGTCTTAACAACATCCTTTTCTCTTTCTTCAATCCTTTGCCTCCTACACATCCTCTCCCAATACTATAGTGCAAAGTTCCCTACTTCAGTCTCAGTCTGAGCCATTCTCAGGAGGATACAAATGTAAAACTACAGACAGGAAGACAAGGCTGCCACTTGATTATGCTGCAAAAATTATCTATGGAACTTCTCCATTAAGAAGTTCAGCATGAATTGTGAAGAAATTTAAGGCTACAGGTTTACTGGAGTAAATAGTGTCTTATGTTGCACAAAGGTAACTATTAGCACTAAAATCCAAGTCTACATTCTCACTTCAAACATTATCAGAATCAGTAGGTTAAATGCTACAATCATATTGCAAAGAAAATCAAACTAGAGAATTATAATATCCTCCTCCATCTCTTTTAATGAGTTTCATTTATTGGCAATTTTTTAAAGTATCAAAACTAATTGTTATAAGAAACTATTAACAACATCTTGTAGTGGCATATTTTAACATATGCCAGAACTTATATTCAAGTTAGATGAAGCAAACCCAGCAGATTCTGAGAAGGCAGCTGAAATGCCCTGATTTGGTTGGAAACAAAGTTACTTTTTACATCAGTGACCACCACTTCAAAAAGTGTTTCCTCTATCGTACTGAACTGACTATTTTAGCTACCTCATTTCTACCTGCATGGATCTCAAAGTAGGAAATCTTAACAAAACACAAACAAAAGCTAGGTAAAGTCTGAAAGACTTATTGTAATGATTTGGACATCATGCCAAGAAATACCAAAAACAAACAAACAAAACCCATGATTCACTAAGTAAAATTCAATGCAACTCTTTATAACTGTATTCCAAAGTCCACTTAGGAGGCAGACATGCACCAGCAAAATGAGGGAAAGAGTGCTGAAACAGTACATATCTTCCTTTTTGTCAGAAGACATGTCAATTTTAGTGTAAAGTCTACGTTTAATTGGTAACTTTAAAATGCACTAATACATAAACAGAATCAGCGTTCCTTTGAAAAAAATTACACAAATGTAAAAGCAGATCCAAATCAATTATCCAAATCAAGGTTCCTAACTTAATAATTTAAGCTACAATTAAAGGAAATTCAAATAAACCTATCCTGACTGAACACTAAACTTTAATAAATTAAAGGGCATTAATACTTGCATTTACAGACTTATCATTCAAAATTTGTTTCAAAGATAAGCATCTCAAAACTCCAAGATGTATATGGGGAACAGGAAATATAGGGAGTTCAGAAAGATACAGAGGTAAGCGTACATCATACAATTGCCTGTTCTTTATACTCTACCTTACAGCATAAGATACTGGTTTAGATAGACCTGGTATGATTAACACAACCATCTCTGTCTAGGTACATGAAATATTTACACTCTTAACAGTAAAAAAAATAAATGTCAAAATTTTTAAAAAATCAAACTAAAATATTCAGATCCATTATGAATCTATGGAAAATAATCTTCTATTCAGGCCCTAGATTGGAGAAGTAAACACCCTTCATCACATCTATTTCCAAAGAAGTGGTAACATTTCTAACACCCTTCACCCCTAGTATTTTTTTAAAAATATTATGTGCTATACAAACTTTATACTGCTTAAAAAGTAAAGCATTGGTGTGACAATGAAATCACTGCAACAAAGTCAGACACTGAAGAATGTTTTCCTAATAACAGATCATTCCCTTTTTGATAAAAAACATTACCTTCCTGTATTTCTGTAGCAGAGCTTCAAAGTCTCCCTCACACACAGAATTCTATTAACACAGAGTGTTCCAGCATAGCTGGTCTATACCCTCACACACAGATCCAATGAACTCTGCTTTTGACTGAACCACATTTCATCCTCACTGGGGAAGCCTGAAGTTTGCTAAAAGTCTACCAAATAATTCTAACTGGAAAAGTTAAGACAGATTGATCCTTCTTGACACAAAGCCAAAAGCCATTAAAAAGATCAGGACCACAAACAAAGGAGCACTGATGGTGGCCTTGACTTAAATCTCTGAAAAGTCATCAGATTATTTGAGTTGCAAGAGCAGCCTGAACTTCTGAAAAAGTTCAACAAAAAGATGACTGAGCAACAGAACTGTCTCTACAAACTTCTCCTGGCCTGGCTGCCAGGCATTGATATATAAAAATACCCAATGATCAAAAGGTATTTATGAAGAGAAGGCAATGTTTACAGCAATGCCCTATCTACAAAGCAGGAAGAAAGGTCTGTTTCCTCTGAATGAATGTAAGAAACAGAAGGAGGCAGAAATGACCACAGCACCCCCAGCCTTTTTTCTTTCATTAGAAACACCCATACTAAAAATTCTTACATGTCTTTAACTTTGAAGGTTCTGAAAAGTTACTAGTAGAATACTCAGTAAAGAGGAAGGTTTTCAGTCAAATGAGCTTTGTATTTTTCTTCCCCAAATAAAAGAATATAGTTTTGTAGAAGCTCAAAGAGTTACTTCCTGCTCAAAACATTTTTGTTTCCTGGGCCAAAAAAAAGTATTTTCCTCTTTCTATTATGCTCATTTATATCAATAGTGTCTTAAAAAATAAATAGCTTTTACAAAACAAAATGTATTGAAAAACTGGAAGGTTTCATGGCAAGTAAGTTTTAGACCTCATTTCCTCAGAGAAACTCAACACACTTCCTCCTACTTCATGCCAGATAATCTCTGTGATCATTTGCTTTACATCAGGATCATTAACTTAACTTTGTTTCATTCAAACTTGTAAAATATGTGAAAGGCAAAAAATTCCAAAAATATCCCCTTTTCAGTTAGAAAAGAAAATAGTTCAACAACAGTATAAAGAGAAGAGTAAATTATTTTCTGTTGGTTATATGGAAGATGGTTAAAAACGCATTAAAAGCTTCCTCTCAAGAACGAGCAAGAGAAAAGGACAACTTTAAATACCTGTCTCTTCACAGCCTTCAAAATTTCAGTTTTTACATTAAGAAACTGTATCATCTGATCAACTCCAAAAAATTTGCTCTTCTCTCATCAGAGATATATTCAATACCTGATCTCTATGTATTGATGAATGTATTCGCATAAACTCTCTCCTATCAACAACAAACAGGTAACTCTATTCATTTCAGTTACAGACACAGGTATCTTTATCTTAAATACACACATGGTTACTATTTCCAAGATAATATAAATAAATTGCTTTATACTTGTATAAACATTATTTTTTGTTTACTTACATGCAAATAGCTACCATTACCACCTTCCCTGGTCCCTTGAAAAACATAGCTGCTGTACTGGAGCGTGGCTACATAAAGAGATAACAGATTATTAAATAACTAATTCTTGACCCCATGTGATACCTACCATACAAATTATTAAATAAAAAACTTTGCACTGCCCTGTATTGCAAAAGTGAAGCTACAGTTCTTGAAGACAACTAATTTACCACTGAATTTTCAGCCACAGTGCAGTTGGGTCTTACACATTTCTACAAAGGGATGGCTATAAAAAAGATAAACATCCAGTGAAGTCTCCAGCAGAGGCCACTGCAGCCATAAGGTCCTGAGCCTGCTAAGGAATCATTCAATACGCCCAAGCACCTGGAGCTAGGCTATGTGCCTGCTTAAGCAAAGAGGAAGGGCTAGTAGAGCATAGACAAAAGCATGCATCTTCTGGGGTCTTTTTCCTTAAGAAACTTACTCAGCCTTTTTTTAAATTAACAAAATATTCACCACAGATATTAACAGATTTTACATGAAATCACAAGTAAAGCTGCAATTTTGATAAGAAGGCAATTACAAAAAACCCTCTTATATGGTCACAGTAGGAACCCATTCAAGCTGTCATCATAACACCTACTACTGCATCTGGTATATTACAGTGCAAATAAACCTTTCAAAAATATTCATTTAGTTAAGCTTACGTAACCATTACAAATTTTCCTTCAAAAGGTGTCATAATACATTTCATGACACTTTTCTAGCCAAATACTTGAAAACATCCATACCTTAGTATTTCCAAAGAACTCCTTGTATTCCCACAACAGCCTTTGGTTTCTAAACAGATCTGCAATACAAAATTATTATCATGAATATGCACTAGTAACCAGTAGTTTCAGGAACTGAAGTCTACTTTTTTATGCAGCACCCAAATTCTAATAAGAGCTACATGATCTACCTATCTGTGAAAAAATTCCTCTCTTAGGATTGTTATCAGAAACACATGTTCTTACATACTCATGCAAAATGACAAATACAATCTGTTATGGTCCTATACCTTGTTACTATTTCTACTAATAAATGATAATACACAGAGGGAAAAACTCAAAATACACTAGGCAATTTCAGGCATTTTATTTATATCCAAGAATTATTCTGCAAGTCAATAAAAATTTTGAAGCTCCTGACTGCATTCTAAGTACACTTACAGATACCTGAACAGGTCCCTCCAGTTCTAGCCTTTTTCCTAGAAGTGCGTTCTAGTAGCACAGCTGTTTCAAAAAAAACCTGACCTCTCATTTTAAGGTGCACAACTGTACTAAGTATCTTGAAGCAGTATTGCCTCTCCTGGGATTTTAACTGACTAGACAGATCCAAATATACTACAAACTACTGATTTGGCTGCACGTGTTATTGATAACACCAGCAAGGGTAACAAAAATAATAGTACACAAAAAAATATGATTTAGGGGTACTTCTCCCCTTCTGAAACCCAAAGGCAAGCTGAATTCTTTCCAGAAATAAAAATTAATCAGTAACGGTATGGTATAAACATCTGGATCAAAAATTTCAATTAGAAAAAATGCAAATACGTTGAAAATACAAAATATCATCTAAAAATTGAAGGCCTCCCCCAAAAGAGTATGACTATAGATCTCAACGGTGTATTCTTGCTGTATCACAAAGATGATAAATTGCAAGATAGTAACAGACTGTATCTGCATAGCTAGTAACATGTTACTCTAACATTATGCTATAAAACCTAGTCAGCAATTGCTAGTTCCAAATTTTCATGTTCTCAATAAAATACCACTATCTGACAGATTTCTAACAATCATACTTTATTTTACATTTCAAGTTATTTGATAACTCTATACTCACTTTCTCTGTACTTGATCTCTGCCTCTTTACGTCGTTTTCTTTCTCTGGCAAGAGCCTCTGGACTACCCCAAACTTCAAGAGACCTGCATGAAGTAACAGTAACTTAACAATGTTTCTATTCATGCAACTATTTTTTCAAGCATAAAAACATACCCTCCAATTTTATATACGCAGTGTCATTATTACAATAATCAGAATATAAAATGTGTTCAGATAGAAAATGGAAAACATTACTACCTTTTCATATTGCAAACCTGACTTTTAAAACTCTCTTCTCTCTCTCATATCATCCATTTTAAATGCTCTTACTTTGCCTCTACATCCGATCTCAGATACACGGTGAAAGTCTCAGTGTCATCATGGGGACTTCGTCGTTTAATTTTCCTCAGCTGGTCTAAATCACTAAGGAAAGTGGACAAAGAGTTCAGTGCACGAAAACGTTCATATTGTTCTAATTTGACTTTTACATCTGGGTGATGTTCCACGATTTTGATATTACTAATTTGCTGTAGAAAAAAAGTGAAGTTGTTTACTTCAAACAGAACAGACAGACAACATGACCCAAGTGATCTCTAGGATGCTATTGAAAACCACTGCTTTTCACACCCAGAAGTCCAAATCATGTCCTCATACTATGAAATACTACACACTGAAGACAAATTATTCAAACACTAAATAATAAAATATCCAGCGAATTATCTGTAAGTAATTGATAATGTGCACATATGCTAAACAAGAGGGTTCGTGAATTAGCACCTTTAAATGGAAATCTGAAGTCAAGTGACAAGAAAAGTTAAGAAATTTAATCCCAAAACTTACACTCTCAGCACAAGCTGCAAAAGGCTGAAGATAACAAAGCTACTTGGGCAAACAGATAAAATTTCCTGTGCTGAGCTACACATGAGGGCATCTACACCATTATGTAAAAACCGGGAAGGAACAGAGGTGTCTCTCCCCCAGCAAGACTTATAGTCTCATAAGTACAAATAAACTACTTTAAGAAGCAAGTACTGAAACATTCAAATTAAATGCAAACTCCTAGTCTACTGCAAAACTAGGTAAGCAAGAACTAACTTCAGCCACTTACGATTAGGTACACCACAAAAGCATTTAGAAAAAGTTGTTGCGCAAAAATCACCCCACAATCACAATTACTTTTCATGCACATATGAATAAATATTCAGAATTTAAATCTCAATGCAAACCCATCATACCTGGATTTAAGACAAAACTCATTTATTGCTCTGACTCCAGTGATGAAGTTATTCTGTGTGTATTTTGGTCCATACTCTCTTTTTTTAAGGACTGCTTTCACTTAAAAAAAGAAATAGATATACAAGTTAAGTCAGTCATGGAGACTACAGCAGAAACTTCAAAAAGTAATTCAATCTAATGTCATATTGTGATATTTCTACGTGGAAATCTGAAAAACAATGCTTGCCAGAGATACAGAAAATTGACGGTGAAGAGAAAGGCATCTTCATCGTGGAAATGAGTAAGAACAGGATGATTTATCCCTAAAAACACTACTAACTAAGCTGTAGTTCAGGGTTCTAAAACCTAACTGCCACTGTCAGCTACTTCTCCAACTTTGATGTCAGAGATGGTGCTTGGCTACATAAATAGCATTCAAATATGGTCATTTCTAAACCCTTGGTCTAGTAACTGAAATAGCAACAGACTCCCCAATTTCTATTCTTTCCAATACTTAATCAATTCATCCTTCTGCAGATAAGACTTGTGACCTTTGCAGAGCATACAGAGTAATGAGACAGACTGTACACATCATTTTTCTCAACTATTACATTCAAAATCAGTACTCTTAACATTGGGCATTTATGACAATAAAAAACATACATTTTTAATTTATAATTTTTTTATGTCTAGAAGATGTACTCTTATCACATCAGATTTTCATGCACAAGGAAAAGCATATCACACACATTCAGAAAAATTATACATGGAATTTTAAACTTATGCCATTATTTCCTGCTTGTCTGTATGTACATAACTTCATCTGATTCTCAAATGTAAATCATTCTACACTCAAATCCATTAAAAACATATTTATTGGAAGACTAATTACATTTTTGGAAGCATACAACACAACTAACTAACTAACATTGTAATGTAACTAACATTACAGATACAACTTAAAACAAAACCCTCAAATTCTACCCGTGAGACTTTAGAGCACACATCACATAAAGAAGGAGTGAAATCAAGTAATGATAAATTAAAAATATGAAAGAAAGTTATATGCTTATTTCACCCACTCATGTTTTTAAACAATGTAATTGAAGACTAAAGCATCTATTTACTTGGATTGGGTTTGCATGGCAAGCTTTGGTAGTGGAGGGCTACAGGGGTGGCTTCTGTGGGAAGCTGCCAGAAGCTTCCACTGTGTCTGGCAAATCAATGCCAGCCAGCTCCAAGAGGGACGCACCACTGGCCAGGGTTGAGTCCATCAGTAACAGCGGTAGCACCTCTGGGATAACGTGTTTAACATGCAGGGGAAAAAACCCTGTGCAATGGCAACTGCAGCCAGGAGAGGGGAGTGAGAACACGTGAGACAAACAGGTCTGCAGACACCAAGGTCAGTGCAGAAGGCAGGGAGGAGGTGCTCCAGGCACCAGAGCAGAGATTCCCCTGCAGCCCATAGTGAGGCAGCTGTGCCCCTGATGGAGGACCTAACACTGGAGCAGATGGATGCCCAAAGGAGGCTGTGACCCCCTGGGAAGCCCACAGTGGAGCACGCAGGACCTGCGGGCCTGTGGAGGGAGGAGATCACGCTGGAACAGGTTTGCTGGCAGGATTTGTGACCCTGTAGGGGACCCACACCGGAGCAGCCTGTTCCTGAAGTACAGTATCCCATGGAAGAGGGATCCACACTGGAGCAGTTATGGAGAACTGCAGCAGAAGGGAAGGACTCAAGCTGGAGAAGTACATGGAGGACTCTCTCCTGTGGAAGGACCCCATGCTGGAGCAGGGGAAGAGTTGTGAGTCCTTTCCCCAAGGAGGAAGAAGTGGCAGGTCCTCCTGCACCACTGGGGGTGAGAAGGTAGAGAAAATCAGGAGAAAATCAAGCCTGGGAAGAAGTGAAGGGTTGGAGGAAGGTGTTTTAAGATTTAGTTTTTATTTCTCAGTACCATAGTCTGATTTGACTGGCAATAAAATAAACTGATTTTCCCCAAGTCCAATCTGTTTTGCCCGTGACAGTAATTGGTGAGTGATCGCTCCCTGTTCTTATCTTGCCTCATGATCCTTCCATTACATTGTGTCTCCACTATCCAGCTAAGGAGAGGAGTGATAGACCAGCTAGGGTGGACACCTGGTGTCCAGTCAGTGTCAAGCCCACCACATTACTACACACAAATGGGAATTTTACAGAACTCAGATTAGGTAGTTCATCTGGTCAAAATATATTTAGAAGCAACACTGATTAGATTAACTCAGTAATAAGAAACAACAGAGGAAGACTTAGAACAAGGAACGGGGAAGATCAAGTATTCAGCTTAGCCACATTAAGTCTGAGAGGGTAAATGGACATGCCTGGAAACACGCAAGGAGGACAGACTGCGACAACACATGGAAAAAACAAATCAGTCTTTTCTGTAGCTTAAATGAAAATTACAAACAAGCATAGAAGAGTGAGTAATTAGAAGGAATACTGCTATATTTGATTTTTTAGGAGTCATTTTCAAATAAACGGGTACCAAACAAAGCTGGCATACAAATGTGTTTTAAAATATTATTCACATGACTTGTCTACACAACTGAAGAGGAGTCAGTTTCCTTACATCTTTTTTTTTTTTTTTACTACTAGCAAACAGCATTAAAGTTTCAATACACTAAAAATACACTTTGATACACTTCTTTACCTTTTACTTGGATTGGCTGTTTAGGTGAAGACTGCTTTTGACCTGCATTGGTTGTGTCTTGTCCTGTGAAATAAAATTAAAGCTCACTGTAAATGTGGAAGTACCTACTTTTCTTCTTAGTAGAGTTTGACTGACATAACAAAATTAGAATATATCTTAATATTGCTTTGCACCCTGACAATTAGAAAATGTATTTGCCAGATTTCCAACATTTAAACTTTTAAAAGACAGAAACAGAAAAAAATAACAAAAGTAAACATTTAATATAACATTGATCAATAAGCTTCTAGCAGCTTGCAGAAGAGCACCAATTTGCAACATACTTCAGAAAGCATCCTGAATTTAAAAAATATATATTTTAACAGTGCAGTTATGGTTTGGGACAAGTTTTATGTAAAACTTTAAGTTAGTAAATAAAATTAATTCCATATAGTTTATGGCTGCTATGTATCAAAGTGTTTCAGAACTTCCAAGCTGAGATTCAATTTTAAGGGACTGAAGCTTCTTCATTTACAAAAAGTTAACTCCTTAAAATACAGAATATTTAAACTAAAATCCACAACTCAAATGTAACAAGCTGGAGCGAAAACAAAGTCTTTTAGCTGGTTTTGAAGCTTGAGGATATTATTCTATTAAAAAAACCAATAAAATATAATTCACGATAGTGAAATAATTATTTGGAAAACGATAAACTCCAGTAATTTCTGTGAGATTGCTTCTCAGAAACCAGAAGTACTACTTGAAAGTACAAACAAATATCAATCCTTGTCTCATACATCTCAACACAGCTTTCAGAACAAAAACCTTATGGTTCCAACATGTCAAACCAACATATCTGCTCTTTTGTGCCCTACCACTCTATAATGTTGGAAGTTTGCCACACATTCATAATGATTAACAAATTTAAAAATTACCATATTGAAGGAGATATATTAAATAAAATTAAGATTTCTCACGCAGGTTAGTGTTAAGTAATGAGGTACTCCTAGCATAACATTCTACTCAAATTATTCAAAGATCAGACACTCTTGAAGCTTGGACTACATAACTATGTTTCAATTAGGCAATTAGTTAATGCCCTAAAAACCGAGAACTACAGCTAATAACAATTCAAGGATACTTTCTTGGAAAAATAACATTTAATAAATTTATTTATTCACAAATAAACTTACGAAGCTGATCTTACTACACAGCACATAAGGCTGCACCACAAATAACTAGGATTCTTTAAACAGTCATCCCTTTCACTTGAAAACAAAAGAAAAAAATCCCTTTGTTGTCCCTTTCCTTTCTTTTCTTACCTAGTTTAAAACACCAAGCAGCTGATCCATCAATAATCATGACAAAAAACTTCCACTAAAATTGCTTTGCAAAAACTGAGTAGAAGCTTCTTTTCAAAAAACATGTACAACCAGTTATATCATTAAAAGAAATATCACAAACACTATTTAACAAAAGACTGGGTCACAAGATTTCAGGGGGCGTGGAAGGCACAAAAATATTAAGATTATATCCATGCACAGAGATCTATGTACATGAAGTACCCTTTTGAAGTCTACTACCTCCCCTCAGAGACGGAACAAAATCAGTGAGGAAAAAGGATACAGAATACTTCAATTCACAATCACTATTTTTCAGACAAGTAGAGGGCGATATGGCAGAACCTTTAAGACTGAACAACTTTAAAGAGTCCCTTTTGTACTTCCAAACATCTGAATGAAATACACTCAGCTGGCTACAGTTACTAGATTTTAAAGACTGTTGCAAGCCCCAGGAACTCACAAATTACTAAAGAAGGAACAAATGTCTGCTATCCTGACAATGAGGAAAAGGAAACTTTCTTTAGAAGATTACTCAATTGTAGAGTGCTACAGTTCTAACAACTCTCAGATTAGAAAGCTCTAGCAGATGGAACAGCTCAACCTTCTTTATCTGTCATTTATAGCCCAGCCTTGAGATACCACAATGCTCAATAGTGACACTCATCCAATGCTTATCATTAGCACCTTTGACAAAACATACCTAAAATATTGCCCAAAAAATTCAAATAAGCAAGCAGAGTGGTGAAAGATGAGTAATACATTCCATTTCTTATACCTTGAATTATTTAATCCTTTTCAACATGCACATTTTTACCATCACCACTTTAAATTTGATTACTCTAAATTTAAATCCTTTAAATACCAGAATGACCAAGAAATAAAATTCAGCATTCCTCCCCACTTAGGCATTTGAATTTCCTACATAGATGCCCGCAACCAAAAAATACTAAGAATTTTGCAGTCGTAATATCACACAATTGAAAGAAAAAACTTATCACTAAATACATTAAGTTTTTACATTTTTATAAATACTCTTTATTGTAGCTTAGTACTACCTGTTTCAACTTTATGCAGGGTTTCTCCACGGGTTGATCCATTTGTATCTTCTGATCCATGATCCTTCTTCTGACCATTGGAGGTATAAACTCTTACTTGACTCATCAACTGCACAGGCAGGCGATTGCATGGTAGAATATAAGACAGGCTCCCACTTTTCATTGAAACTTGCCATCCTAACAGGGGGAAGCAAAAAAGCTCTTTTAGGCAACCATTTTGGAAGAAAAAAGAAGGGAAAGTGGTTCTGCTCTACCAGTATAAGTTATGGAAAGTTAGTTAGTAAGTACTGATCTGTCCTTATTCTACCCATGTTTATGAACTACAAAATGAGAGTACAAAGCATGCTTCCACTAACTCCCTTCAAACATCCACCTAGAAATTGCATCCTCACGTTACGGATTTTTTCCCACAGTCCAGCATGCATTTTTCCCAGACACCTCTGGATGATCTTAAAGGTTCAAAAAAAAAACCAACATGAAAGTACAAAGCTATTTGACAAGATTGAATTTCTGATATATTAAGTCCCATTCTAGTCATACTGCCTCAAAGTCTTTAAAAACTATGTATTGATAAAAGAACAAATACAGACCACTACAAAGCTATTAGCCAGTGCTGCCATTTCATTTGACTCAGTGCACACTGTGTACAAATCACAGCTTACCAATGAAGAAAAGCTGAACTGTGAGCATTATACAGTTGCTACAGAAATCACACAGAAAAGCAAACAACATTGTACAAAACGTTTAATAGGGAAGTATCTTAAATTCTGCAACATTCACAACAGACTAATTACAAGATAAATATGCAAAAAGTCCATTGAGAAACCACCCTGGGTAGGCAATCTTCTATTTCAAAAGATCAGCCAAAAGCAGAGTTGCAGCACAGACCAACTTGTATTAGTGACCAGTTTCTTTTACAGAGCACAACACTTCTGTAGAGAGGGTAAATAACACCTCCAACCAGAAATGCAGCAGCGAAATTGGCTGCTTTGGAAAGTGCTCACTAAAAAATAAATATATTTTTATAAACTACGAGGTGCTAGTAAATCAAATCATACAAAGCACAACCACTTGTCTATGAATAACACACCTCTCACAAAAAAATCCTATTTTACAGAACTGTTTATTCGATATAAATGCCAACAGCTTTCCTTTTTTGTCTTTTGCACACCTGCATGTCTGTGTGCACTGACCTGAACCTTACTGAAGGAAAAATTTCACCAAAAAAGGACAGATCAGCTCTTACTAACAGTTGTCGCATACGTGACAAAAGCCCTAAAAACACAGTTCACTGAACTTAGTGATTACGAATTTTTAAAACACTACAATAAACATGTGGCACAAGATGAGCAGTGCTGTTTCCTGAGCTTCGGTGATACTGGAGCAGTTGAAAAGGGGAAACTTAATCGGCACATTTAGAGGACATTTTCCCTACTAATCCATGCACACACAATAAACCGCTAAAGGAAAAGCGCATTTACTGCAATTCAACCGTCAGTGACTACACGAAGAAGGACGAAACTGCTCAGAATTCAAATTCCATGAGCTCGGCGGTCTAAAGGAAAAGCCGGGGCTGGCTCTTCGGACCAAAACCAAACCGCGCTACATTTTATGTAATTCCTGCAAACTTCAGCCCCGGCGTGACGCGCCCGCTGCACGTCAGACGGGGCCGGCACAGCGCTGCTCAGGACACAGCGGCCCGGCACTGCGCTCGCAGAACACTCGCACGTTTTCATTCTGTTGAAAGCCGACGAGCAGAAAGCAGCCGGCGCTCCCGGCCCGCGAGTGCCCGCAGCGGTGCTACCGCCTCGGAGGGACCCCGGCCGCCACCACCGCCGGCGAGCGCCGGCACCCGCCGTGCCCCAGGGAGCGCACAGCTCCGTCGCAGCTCCCTGCGAGCCTCGGCCGGCGCGGGCGGGAGCCGGCAGGCGCAGCGGCCCGGGCCCCGCGGGACTCACCGTGGCAGGCGCGGGGCCGCGGAGCCGCCTGGCACCGCAGGTACAGGCGGTAGAGGCCGCGGCAGCCCCGCCGCTGGGCGGCCAGGGCCGGCATCATGGCGGCGGCCGCTCGGCAGCGGCCGGCGGGAGGGCGGCGATGCGCATCGGCGGAGGCCGGCGCGGCTGCGGCGGAGCCCCGTGGCCCCGGGCGGCGGCGGTGGCCGGAGGCCGGCGGTGGGCGGCGCCCCGGCACCCGGATGTGCGGAGGCACGGCGGGGCCGCCGCTGACTCACCGCCCCGCCCGCCGCGCCTGCGCCGCGGCCGCACCTGCCGGGTAGCGGGGCGGCTGTGGGCCGGGCTGGCCCTGCGAACCGAGCCGCCTCGGGAGCGCCTGCTGCAGGGCTAATGCACACGGGTGCGCGCAGCAAACGCACGCCCGGTAGATCTGTTAGCACACGTAAAAACACGCAAGACAATTTTTTTATAAGATCCGGGAAAAGACCTCTGAGATCCAACCTATCGAGTCCAACCTGTGACCGAACCCCACCTTGTCAACCAGACCATGGCACTGAGCCACGGCCAGTCGTTCGTTAAACCCCTCCAGGGTCGGTGACTCCACCACTTCCTGGGCAGCCCATTCCAGTGTCTAATCACTCTTCTGGGAAGAAATTCTTCCTGATGTCCAACCTAAGCTTCCCCTGGCGCAGCTTCAGACTATGCCTTCCCGTCCTGTCAGTTTCCTGGGTGCACAGGCTGACCCACCAGCCGCAGCCTCCTTTCAGGCCGTTGTGGAGAGTGATGAACTCTCCCCTGAGTCTCCTTTTCTCCAGGATAAATACCCCCAGCTCCCTCAGCCACGCCCCACAACACTTGTGGTCCAGACCCTTCACCAGCTTCGTTGCCTTTCCCTGGACATAGATAACATTAAAGCACATACACTAAATCTGTTTCTATATGAAAATGTACTCCCCTAGCCTAAGCCATTCCCTAAAATGCACTTGCAGGATCAGTGCTGATAAACTAAGATTTCATTTAAAATTATGTCTTTCTCCAGGGAGAGTGCCATGCGGCTGATGCTGTGCTCCAGGGCTGTAAGGGCTGCCTGTGTCCAGCTGTGACACCTCCTGCTCTGCTGATCTGCAGCATGGCTCACGACCATGCCTGTAATCAGTCGACTGGCACTCCATTACACTCTTTTTTTATAAGTTTTTTCCAAAATAGCTTCGATATTAGTTTGCATGGTTGAGAAAATACCTCAGGCTTACTTGTCTTCATTTGCACATGAAGACATGGGAGGAACATGGGAGCTCACCAGAAGTTAGCTTGACAGGGAATTTGGATAATTAATGTACCTGCTAATTCACAAAGCATTTGATCACTGAGGAGAGTTATTACAGTGCCCGTCTTTAACATACACAATTAGATTTTGAACAAAGTTTGCTGGCACATTTTTACCAGCCACCGAGCGAGCAGCATTGCCAATACAGGTTTTCCTAGAAGGCCAGAGGAGGCAGATTGAAGTAAAACACTTCCACAAAATAATTAACACTCATCTTCCCAGTAGTACAACTGCAGCCATACCAAATGAATCAGGAGTGTTGCAACAGATGCTGTATCATTATGTACCAGATGTACAGCACTGGAGTTAAATACTGAAATTGACTGCAAGTTGTAAAGTTGCACAGGTGAGGTCAATTCACCAATTTTAGTTGGAGTCTAAAATGCAGCTGATATATGTTTTGCTGGCTGCTTTTTATTTTGGCAGGAGCCTAAGACCAAAAAATAAAAACAAACAGGAGGTTAAGAGTTCCCAACATAAAGATGTTTGAAAGCATATAGAAATTCTTGAAATATTTGTAATTCCTGAAGAGTCACTGCTATGCTCTGGAAGAGATGCTAAGTTTAGGTTTATCATTTCCTCTCTAAAACCAAATGGAACTACTAACTGTTTCATATTCTTTTATCCATCTGAATAATTGAATTTGTTTTGTCTGGTTTTGGTGTTGTAAATATGAAACAGGAAGAAAAATAGTAAAATTGGAATACCATGGACAGATTGATCGATATTAACAGTGTGGTGGCCAACTAGGATTTACAGAATCAGCTGTTCTGTATATTGGCAAACACTGAAAACTGATGGAGACAAAGAGCAAGTAAAAGAGCTGTTAGCCTATTCTGCATGGGATAACTAAGTACATAAAGCAAATGATAATGAATTACCAAGAGTCCTGGCATGCAGCTGCAGCATCCTAAGAAAAAAATATCAACCTTATTTATGAGCATCTCAACCATTAATTCTCAATCACCAGCAATGAATAGAACAACATCCTAAATTATATGGTATGTCAGGACATCCAAACTACATTTAACAACTTTTTCCCTGTGGCAAAGAGTACTATATACAGCAAATTAGTGAGATCTTGTTTCCATTCAATACATCAATGGAATTGCATCCTAAGGTTTAATTTTGAATGATGGTTATTCAATGACTATTTTAAGCCTGTATTTCTTAAAATCAAGCTAGAAAAAAACAAGTCTCATTCACATTCAAGTTGCTAAATGCTAAACTGATAAAAAATATTATTTCTACATACCATGCTTGTACATGGGCTTTTGCTCCATCTGAACCTCTGTCTAGGGGACAGAGGTTACTCATATACCAATTGTGTGAAGATCTTGGTATATTGCTCATAAGAGGAGGGAGACTTGCTACCATATTCGTCATTTCCTCAGGCCTCCTTTTGCAAAAACTCTAGAACCCTTTTTTATACCTCGCCTATGACATATACCTTGCGTATTACCTTGCCTCCAAAAAATTATAAGGTTAAGTTGCCTTACCAGGTCTTCAGGAAGAACAGGGACTGTGGTTACAACCTTTTTAGATTTAGAACCTGTTTTGTGGAAACACTTGAAAAGTTTACATAGAACTGCTTGCAGATCAAGAAAGACAGGTGACTGGATTGAAATATAGACCTTTGAAAACTTTTTTTCCTCATCCCTGTATATTTAAAATAACTCAGTAACTGACTGTATTACTGAGGCTACAACAGTCCATCATGATGAAATTTTCCAATATTACTGCCTAGCAAGAAATCTATGATACATAAAGGCTAATAAGAAGGGAAGGATTTTAGTGCTTCTTGTATGAAAAATGAAGTAATATAAAGCCTATATAAAATTTGAATAATTTTAAATCTGAAATTCATTAAATATTTCAAGTTCCTACAGTGGAGAGAGGCTTGCAATGTCCCCATATCCACAGCAAGAGCTGATGGTAATGACTTAATATAGTTTAAATTACTCTTCAGGATTCCCATCATATCCTGCCTTGTGGGTCACTCATATAGCATAGCAAGAGGAAAAAAAGGAAAAAGGAAAGACTTGATTTTTGTACCTTTTATGATCCTAGACATACACAGTTAACAGAAAGCAACTACGTACCAATAGTTCAACAAAAAGTATGAATACAGGAAGTGTCCAGTGATCCCAAACAGTCTTAAACTTGTTCAGGCAAAACATTTAAATTCACAGAAAATGAGGCAATATTTTGTGGCTGGCAAGTGCATGAGGGGAACAACTTTTCTGGAGCACAGAATGGTGAATCTACAGAAGTTTACATAACACCACTCTGAGTCATGTAGGTCTGTAAAGCTATTTCATGGTCATTGGATCAAAGATCTACATAAACTAAAAGTAAATATTTTCATTTCCAGCACATGTATAAGTGTTTTCAGTTATTCACGTGCAGTTCATTCACCCAAACATCAGCAGTCCTCTGCAGTTTCTGGAACTGGGGGCAGCAGTGCTCAAGACACCGTTTCAACCCCAGCAGCAGCAGCTAGTGACTGTCAAAGGACAATAAATCATGAAGAGGCATTATTCTCCTGAGAAATTTAAATGGAAAATTCCTTTCCTCTAGCCAATAGACTCAGGAGGAGCACATTACTAAAATTTTTAGCTTCATAGTTGCAAACCGGCCACTAGAGGTCAGTGGTTTGGAATAAAATTAGCACATGAAGGAAGAATTCCATTTCATTTCAAATGGACAAATCATGTCATCAAGCAAAATTTCCAGCCTCTGAGTAAGGTAAAAGAACTCTTAAGGTTAGCAGCACATACCTTCATCCAACAGGAGAAAGCTAGTTTAAAATTCTTAAAAACAATACTAGGTACATAATACATTAAATACTGAAACAACTATTCATTCTCTAAAGTAATATGCAGACATGCATAGGAACAGAGAACTGGAGGAAGCTTCTTGCATCATCAAGTCCAGTCTGTTGCTACTCCACTTGTCCTATAATTTCTTACATGAACCAAGCAAGGACCAGCTTAGAAGCAGCTTGATTCTTTTGTTTGTAAGGAAAAAAAAATCACAAGAATGTGAAATAAGCTCAATTAGTACTTTTGAAATGCATAAATGCAGTATATGAGGATCACCTTTGCAGTGCAAAAATCTTCTTTAACAACTATTTCCCTAATAAATGTGTAACACTCTGCAAAGAGAGGACAAGAAAAGGCTGTTTCATCATTAACTGCATTGTATTAACATTTCCAAAATGGAAAAAAAACCCCTCAAAATATTACATTTCGTCATTTATCTACTGCTGTAAGTACACATGCACCTCATCCATTCATCCATTCACAGTACGTACACATTGATGCAACTGAATGTCTTACCTCCGCCTCAGAGTCTTATTAAAAATTTGAGATAATTAGAAATGTGAATAGAACCACTGGATGCTCAAACACATGTATGCTGAACTTGATGCTTGTTGCTGTACCTGTAGTTTTCTAAGGCTTCAATATTTCTGTGTTATACAGTAACACAACTGAAAATGCCAGTAGACATATGCAAATTCAGAAAGTCAACCTCAGATTTCCATCTGCCATTACAAAAAACTTTCCATTAAAGGCTTTGATTTAAACTTTATCACTGAAAGGATTCACAATTATTTTTGTTGTGCTTTAGTCAGAACCTAACTGAAGTTGTTATAGCAGAAAGTATGTTGAAAGGGATTGTACTATGCAGTCATCTGTTCGGTCAGATTTTCTAGATTAAAAAAAAATTAAATCCAAAAATATTAAAATACTAAGTTACAAATATCATGTTCTACGCAAACATACATGAGCTGCACATATGAGGTCTTTCCCCAGATTGCCAGAAAAAAATTGCAAAGCAATATGGAAAGAAAAAAGGGAAAAAAAAAAAACCAGAACATTTCTTTCGTTACTTTCTTTATGTTTTCGCTACAGAAGCTTCAAACATAATTGGGAAGAACACATAATTCCACTGCAGCTGTTTGTTTTCCATTTTAAGCAAACCTAGATTAGACTGTCAGGTCATGTACAATGTGGCTATTTCAATAGTATTTTAATGGAGAATAAATTATACATCATTTACAGCTCAAAAACTAAAGTACTATTCAGAGGATTCTGATGGCATGAAACCATGAATGGTGAACTGGGGTCTGTGAAAGCAACAGAGCACCCGGCAGGATTTCCAGACATCTTTTTATCCCAGAGCTGGTGTGACTCTTGGAGTGTCCTCGTAGGGCCATGTGTTGGATTTGCTAATCCTGATCAGTCCCTTCCAATTCGACACACCCTGTGAGTCTGTGATTCTTTTGTGTTCTCATTATTTTTCTCCCCATTCTTCTTCCTTCTTTTTCTATTGCATTTCTACTTTCATGAAAACTATAGCTGATATTACTTTAACCTCCTGCAGATAATCTAGTCTTGCACCTTTTATAATTTCTGATTTTCAGCTTAATTTTCCTGTGAAATATCTCAACTACCTGATGCATCATCTTAATCTAACATACTCCCACTTTTAACACTGGCAAAGGAACATGAGTAAATATTCATAGCAACACATACAGCAAATGAAAATACCATAATCTGCACTTGTTCAAGGAAAGCAGTTTCCTCACACCAGGCAAAAGTCTGGACTGTTGCGACACTTCACTCACCTCACAAGCAAGTTTTCCTGGTCAGACATATGGAAGCTGTGATAAACTCAGAGTAACTTTAAGTAAGAACAAAGTCTTCTATGGCTCCTCAAAATACGATCCACACTACTGCTTTTACAAAACCCCAGTTGTACGGTGGTAGCATGGTGTGGTAGAATAAAGCCCATCTGGTTGGCACTTGGGTTGAACAAAGGTCTGCTATTAACTCTGCCACCACAAATAAGCCTAGCCTAGCCCACAAGAAGATGGTAACATAGGGTCACATTATTAAAAACACTGGTTCACAATTTTGCTTAGTAGTTGCAAAACAAATTATTATTTTCCTGACAAGAATTCCAAGTAACTAAGCAGTAACGACAACTCATTTTCAGTTCAGCAGTGGCACCTACGTAGGCAGCAGGATGTAATCACAGTCACAAACTAAACTATTTTAAAATTACAAGGACAGGACTTGCCAAAACACACATGTACAACTTTGTCTATTAACACCTGCACTGAAAATATGGCAGTAAATTGGGCATATAGGTAGATTTTTTCCACAGGACTTACCTATGCCAGATATAAAGCAGAATAGTTCCAATGAATTAAAGACAGGGATCAGCTTTTTTTGGTTTTGATATAAACCTTAATCTTCCTGCTTCTCTAGAAAAAGTAAATGAGGTGCTGCAGTATCTCACTGCATCCTGGACTATTCTACACACATACACAAAAAAAACAACACCCAACATGCACCTTGAACATTTAGCACAAAGCTGTTGGTCAGTAACTCAAACTCACTCTAAGATTTGATCTTAAGTAACTGCTGTTTTGCAACACACACTGGTAATATTTAAAATCCTGGAAAATTTACACAATTGGATTTCAAGAACATCAACAAAACAATAGGTATCAATACAGAAAACTATTTAATTTGTTTCAAAATAAATATTTGACATACAAAGCACATACAGTGAAAAAGGGTCACAATAAATTACAAACAGAGATACTTGCTCATTCACTGAGAGAAGCCCTTGATATTTCCAATTTCATTCCATCAAATTTATCATTCTTGCTGATTTAAGCACAGCACTGAACAAATATGGATCCCAGTGCTTTCTTTCACAGGTACTGGTATGGATAATTTACTGCAGTGATCCAATTTGAAAATCAGTAGGGACCAGTAAATCGCTGCATAAAAGAAAGAGCGAATGAGGTGCTTTTTCCTTAGTGTCAGCAGACTGCGATTATTATGTTTATTAGATTTTCTTGAAAGGGCTTCACATTTTCTCAAATATGCAGGAGAACTGTATTTCCCCTCTGAGCCCTTATATTAGCATTTTGTGCCTCAGTCCTTGAATACAAGTAAAAGATGAATTTTTCAATTAATTTTAAAAGTTTATACCATCTGGACGGCACAGAACTAAGCAATGAAAACTCCCTTACCTGCACAACATCTGCCATTATCACAAAACTAGCTTCTGCAGAGAAGCTAATAAGTAATACTGGGATTTTATGAAAAAGGTTTTTGAATCCACATTTAAGATTAAGTTCTATTACATTATCCATACTGATATCTTTCCATCTTTGAAATAAAGGATTGCTTAAGGCGATTTAAAACAGCATGGCCTGACTGTTCCTGTGACTTTAAGAAAATTACAACACAATGGAAGTTACAATACAAAGACAGAGTAACCAATTTCAGTGTATATCTAGTTTAACCACAAATAGGTGTACTACAGCAATGAAAAATTATACACAATTAAAAAACAGATTAGCATACCCTACTACCATCTAGCACATTAAGTGCTTGGGATCTTATTCTGTTGCATTATTTTTTGTCAGAGATGATGATACAAGGGCCACACCTAGCATTGCATGTGAAAATCAATTTTTGACACCATTTCAAAAGAGCATACTGTTCAAGCTCAATGGTTTTCTCTACCCTTAATATGAGCACTGTAAAGTACAGTGCTTTTGAAAGTATTTAAGCCCACAGTTAGTATAATTTTAGGAGCAGGACTAACAAGTCATATGTGGAGTAGAAACAAATCCGTTTCCTCTGGGCACTTGTTCAACTCCCTTTTGTCTGTTTCCTGCTCTGCCAGAATTCTTATATCCACTCAGGCAAGTGCTCTTTCCTTCCATGTCTCCATTCCTCTCTGTAAAATGGGTAAGAACTATACTTCCTTAATAAACATGAGATCTGTACAGTAAATGTTGCAATATAGGTGCCTAACAATAAAATGGTCCAACACAGACTGTACAAAATAACTGGCTATGTTATTTGTTTGGACAGTACAGTCACATATATAGTTAGCAGCTCAAAAACTGTTGGAAGAAATAGTGGTTCATAATTATGGTAGTTTTTATTTAAATCCTTAAAACATTTAACAGATATTGCTCCACTTAAAACACCCATCAAAGAAGGGAGCAAAACATAAAACTTACAGCACAGAAATTACAATAAATGTATAAAATTAAATAAAAGGCAATAAGGGAGAGGGTGGATGTATTGGTGAGTTACTTTGTGTGTAAGAAATCCCAACTGGCATTAGCTACTCCAACAGACACAATGGCTCCTGATACTTTATCTACAGATGAAAACAGACAAGCGTTACACTGGAGCATCACTTCTACAGAAAGCTTGTAAAAGCAGAGTCGGTCTACCCACAGAATTTATGCAACAGCACTTAAGTTATAAAAGCTAAGATGACAAAAAGCCATGAGCAGTGTGATATATACCAGTGGAAACAGTTATCACATTAGGTAGGTAACCTTTCAGTAATACAAAAACTCTTCTGCTTCAGTTTGGGGTTCGCAGGCACTTCATGGTCAATTGCAAAATTTCTCAACAGAGACTTCTGTCACAGCCTCTGCATCACAGCTAACTGTTGACAGTATAGCAGCATGAACATACAGCTCTCTTCACCAAAAAAACCTCAAGCTATCAGGATACAACCAGCATTTTATGTTTAATTTAACCACTAGAATAGAAACAAGTCACAAACTGTGATGAGGAAGCAGGCTCAAGAATAGAATGCTTTCACCAGCATTGAGGAAACCCAAGTGTTATCACCTAGGCAGCCGAAAGGCTACTGTAGAAATCAAAGTTGATGCAGAGCACAGGTCAGTTACCCAATTTATGTGGCCTGAATATTATTCTTACAACATCATTCCATGTTTTCTTGGCATGTCAGAGAAGTAAGTTTTACCAGGCCACAAGCTGCTCATTTATCAAGCAACTCCTTGCAAAGCCAAGAATATACTACTGGCCAAATGAAATCAAATCCCATTTATGCACTTTGCTCCTCTTGGTTCATTTTTAAGACTTAATAGAAAAAGATAAGAAATTCAGTATCCACGTGTAAGTCAAAACTTCATAGCACTGTCTTCCAACTCTTTACTCACTGCATTGTCATTCATTTACTCCTTTTAATCCTTCTCATGCATGCATTGAGTTGGATCTGTACTTAGCATCCTTCAGTTACAGCTGCAATACACTGGATCCAGTTTAGACTCATCTCTAATTTAATAACATCATACAATTAAGAACAGTAGAATGCATCTGTAACAGCAGTCAGACCACAAAAATTTGCTCAGAAGTAACATGTTATTTTGCTTACAGTAATTACAGATTTGCCTTCCACTCCCAGTATGGGGGATCAACTTAAATGACCAAATTCATTTTTAAATCAGTGGTACAAACAGCTGAAGAGAGTCTGATGTCACCATTCAAAAAAACACGTCATGCAACATGACAGAGGGTCTGGAATCATGCGGAGGAACTGAAACAGTAATAAGTAGGTATGGATTTTTTTTTCTCTGATTAGAAACCATTGTTGAAGTGCTTATTCTTGGGTTAGATTTTGAAAGAAAGGGTCATAAATTTTTGCACTTTAGAAGGCAAAAATTTCCTATAAAATAATTCAGAAATGCACAAGACATTATGTCCCAATTCAGAAGCAGCAGTGGGAATATAAGAACATGCACACATACACACAGGACAGCATTCTGCTCAACTTCCAGGTTCAAGCATCAGTAACCTGTTTTAGAGAGAAAACAAGCCTGAAGAGCTTAGCAAGTTACATTTAACACTCCTTTATTGCAGTAGAAATTTTAGTTTTTATAAAATCCTCAGATTACAGGATATACATATAATCAATCTCGTTGCAAGTCTTTAGCAGCTGTAGAGCATTAACTGCATGCAGTTGCTTCTGCAGTGTGCAAGTATTCTATAAATAACTAATCATGTTCAGAGAGCAAGACAAGTAGTCAATATCACATTCAATTACCAACTGGTTCATCAGTACCAAGAGGTTGAGCAAAACAATGAGATAAGTTTATAAATACATGGCTCTGATCTAAAAACTAATACAACTGGAAAGTTTGAATGATATCCACACCACAAACAAGATAACTCAATAGTTACAGGAAAATACTTTGTTTCAAAACTGTTTTTTAAAGAGTTTCACATAAAGTTTCTCTGACCATGGAAGAATAGTTAAATTCAGTGCTATAGAAGGTTACAAAAGGCCAGCAAAAGCCAACTTTATGCAATTAGAATACAACCACTAAATACAGAAGATTCAGCAAATATTTTGCCTTGAATGTCTGGAAAGAAATTGTAATCAGACACATAGTATTATTTTTCCATGACCTACCCTTCAGCTGCTGGGTGAATGCATAATCAATGTAATTAATTTATGCATTTCATTTAATATTCACTTCTGCAGTCATGACACTGGCTTCAGATCAGTCATCAGATGGATTTACGCCAAGAAATCCTACACCCATTTGTTTCAGAAGCTGCCTAAACAGGTGCAATTCTTTATGTAAATTTCCCATCACAATGAGAGTCTCAGAAACTGGAATAACAATTTATATAGAGCTAGCTACAGGTTAATTTTCTAGAAAGCTAACATGCTTGAATTACTGCAGTCTCACATTTGTGTGGACACATGAACAAATCTGCAATGACTCTGCAAAAGTTACTTCATTTCCATTGATTAGTTAATTCGAGAGATGGTTAGAAGTTTAAGCATTGCATCTTTGCCTGAAAATCCTACAGCTCAGCAGTTTGACTTCGTAAAACAACTCGTTATGACAAGAAAACTGCACAGAGTTTTCTGTGATCAGTCTTGTTATTTCTTCCAACAGTGTAATATAAGACTGTGTCACTAGGTAGAAACTTGGGAGAGATCTTTTTAGGTATTAGTAATAAAAATAGCCTCTCCTTCAGAAAAAGTGTTATATCTATGTCAGCTTGATAGATTTTAATCCCTTGTGTTAACTTCAAAGTGAGCTGAATTTCTACACTGAGTATAGTAAATTGGACAAAACAGTTCTGCAGATACATTTAGTAAGCAGAAGAATACTGTCCAAAGTGTACTGCATAGGTATGTGTATCAACTGCTATCCACTGGAGACATCCTAAAGTAACTATAGTTCCAACTAACATAACCTAGTGAGCACAGATCTCTTGTAGTAAGTTTCAATCAATCTCAAACAATCCTTGATTTAAAAACAAAACAAAACAAAACAACAAACCTGTATGACTGGGCATGTTTTAGGTAGGACGCAACTACTTATTTTCATCAAATAACAATACAGCACAGTAATTTTAAGTTTCTATTATTTGTTTTTGATATGCTAAATTTCATATTATCTCCAAGAAAAGCATATATGTATTTTTATACAGCCTGGAGTGAGATCAGTGTAAAACCAGGAATTTCCAATCATCAGCAGAAGTGCCAGCTGCTCACAATGTTCACAAAACATGAGTGCCTGAATTTGGCTATGCAACAGTTGGTGCCAATCTGCTTATAAAGGAAATGCTGCTGAGGCATAGTCTTCTTACAAAAACAGGGCACGAGGGCTTCATTATTAAGTGTTCAACAACAATCCTGAGCTCAGTGAAGAGAGTCCTGAAAAATCAGATTTAAAGAGAGTTTTAAAATCCTACAGCATTTATCAGAAGTATTATCTAGATGTATCTTTTTCAATCACTTCTTTTCTCAACATAACACACACACACACAATTTAAGTTAAATTCTTTAGACCAACTCAGTGCTTCAGTATCTTCCAAGAGCTTCAGAATTCTTGACTTTTAAACATTAACTTTTTAACTAACTCTATATCCATCCTCAGCTGGAAGCTGCTGAACTAGAGACAGAAAAACTCCACCTTCAAGCAAAAAAAAAAAAAAGACTAGAAAGACTGTAAAAGCACTATTAAAAAAGAGGAAGAAGAGTAATGCTTTAGCACAAATAGTGTAAGGAGTTGGGAGGCAATTGTGTGTTTATGCTACTTCTTGCCAATATGCAAGAACCCTGCACTGCAGAAGCAACTATTAGAAGACAGACATGAAAAATAAAACCCACATCACCAGTCTCCCTTAAAACTACAAAAATGTCAGCAGAACATTTTGAATAAACTAGTTCTATTGAAAGCCAGTTTTAGTATTGCACAGTTTAAATTACGTTTAAATACCAAAGTGATAAAGCAACTTCATAGGTGGTGTTGGTGCTAAAAATAATTATATGTAGTAAGATGGAGCAATTGATTTCTTACAAAAATAGGGAAGAGGAGGCAATTAAGTTTATGATTCTCAGAACTGTCTTTGCATATCATGGCAGCCAAAGCCACTTTCTTGGCACTTTAGCAATGGAATGGTCGTAAGAAAACTTCCAAGAAAACACTTACCTGAGAAAATGCTCATAGAAATATTTGTGACTTCAAAGTCTAAAGCAATAATATTGGCTTGACCAACTTTCAAAATTAATAAGGCTCTACTTCAAATACAACTAGCCTTATTTATGAATTTAACTAAAGAAGGTAATGAACATGTTTAAGATCATCCACAGGATTTTTTTTCTGTCAATATTACACAAGTTTTTAAATGCCTATTCATACATAGGCTTAGCCTCAGAAGTACCTAGAATCTAAACATAAGGGTATCTTTCTGATAAGAAAGACTTTCTTCTCCCAAAGTGTAGTTTTAATTACACAAGCGTGTTCTGAAAGCTCCCATTCAAGAATGGTGGTACATTTATGATCAATTATACGAAATAAATCTAACCTTTGACCAACCAGGGTTTTGTTTAGCATCCAGGTGTATTTCATAATCTGTAACTGCCATTTACAAATGTAGTATTATGAGTTCTGCATTCATTTTAGAATGAAAAGTTTCTGAATGCCTAAGCACTATGCAGTAAAACACCAGCTTCCCAAATCAATTTAGTACTTACCGACAATACGGATTTCGCCGAGAAGAGTAGCGTAATGTAAGAAACCTATAGTAAATGAATGGCTGGAGCAGACTCCCTTGTCCACTGAAAGAAAATAGTTCAGTAGAGCTTACTAGTGACAAAAAAACCCCAAACTAAAAACCAAAATCAGGAATTTTTCTAAAAAAAGCAGGCAAACTACCTGGGCTCAAAAAAACCCTAGATTTGGGTCACACTGGTTCAGAAAATTTAGATCTGACAAGAAAAAGTATATAACCATACACTTATAAATGAAGAAACTTACATTATAGAATAAAACCGCTCAGTGAAGCAGTTAAAGTGCTTTTCTTGTATTGATTTAATATTTATGAAGTGTTTTTATATGCCTCATTTCTGGTGGTGTGCAAAGAACCACTGGAATGATGGTGGATATGTGTTCCATAGCAAGAAAACGCTTGTTGATCAAGCACAGAAACTGGCTGACATAAGTAGTCCAGTTACAGTGATCCTTTTCAATCTAATTGCAGCACTTTGAATATCTGGACCATATTTCTAGTATCTTTTGCAAAGCTTCTCAGAACGTGCTGCAGACAATTACAGATGTATAATGAGACTTTAATGCCAAGCTAATACCCAGTGATTTCAATTACACTGAAATTAGGTTTCGGTATTTCAGAAAACTGCTGTTTCACGACTGTGTTGTGAAATAGAGAAAACGTAGCACACAAACCATATACAGCAAAGCACAGAAACGCTGTAAGTTTTAGTGACTGAAGCCACTTTAAATAACACACTATTTAAAAATTCTGTTTGAATTTAAACATGATGGTTCCAGTAAGTAGAACTCCTTCAAATATTAGCAGCATCTCTGCCCAGAAGAAAAAAATATAAAGTGAGCTAGAAGAAATCTTGAAACCTGTACAGTATTTACAAACAATATGCTGCAACACTTAAAAAACAAAATCTCACAATAGCTGTTTTTAACCATCAAGTTATTTTAAAATTTGGCATATGATCTTTTACAAGCTTCAGTATCTACTAGATGACATATCAAGTAGCTTCATTTCACATACTACATTCTCCACAGAGAGGCAAGCAGGAAAAAAAATAGCTATACTTAAGTTCAAAGCACTTGAAAAGTTCAGATACTGGACAGAGTGTATCTGTCAGCTGCAAAGTGGTCTCAAATGAAATGGAATCCTTGAGAGCTGAGGCATTGAAATGTTCAGCTGATATATCAAAAGATAAAGACAAATTATGCATCCTATCCATTTCCAAGAAGATAAAGCCTCCCTTCTACTGCTAATGAGACCACCCAACACAAATGCTCTCCCTATGCTATGACTTGTATAGAACAAAGGCTGTATTCCCCCTCCAAATATTAAAAGGCAATGACCCAAACTTCAGTGACTGGCAGGCCACCATGCCTATACAACTTCAGCAGGATTCCAACATGTTCAAGATCCCTAAAATTAATTCAACAGGCTGCACAGCCAGCAAACCCACATAGAATTTAAAAAACCCAAAAGGGTCACTGCTCAGAAGTAACGTAAGAGAGAATGCAACCTACTCCTTCTTGTACACTTTTTGCATAATGAAACTTCATGCCATTTAAATTTCAGGAATCTAATTGTCAAAAATAAGAGCTCCCTTTCAGTGAAGCTGAAGATCTTAATATTCTACTAAACTTACTGAACTATGTACTGATAGGAATGTAGGCGAATTCAAGTTTCAAGCCTGAAAAGCTTCCATGTGACTCATCACCCACATTATGAAAGGGAAGGTTTTTTTGGTGCTCAGTTACATCATAGTGAATGTTTTTTGATGTCAGGATGCACCAACTTAAGAAGCCTAGGAATCAATTAAATTTTACTTTAAGTTCAAGCCTTGATCAGCCAGAAACATACAAATGGAGTACTATGATCCATAGAGAACTCATTTGCAAAAAGTAGTCTCGTGTAGCAAGTTTCTAATTATTTAAATATTTATCATAATTCTTACCTGAAGAGCATAAAAACTGTAGCTGGCATCAGGAAAATTTCATTGCAAGCAATGAATTTTAGAATATTCTGTTGATTAGCATTCAGTTTCTCTAAGAGATTTCTCAAAAAGGGCAAACTATTTGAACTTCGTGCCTTTAAAGAAAACATTATTTACAGAAAACATACAAGTTACACCTATCTTCATAAGCACACAGAAAACAAAATACAAACAATTGTCATTTACCACCCATTTCAGCATTTTAAGACTTTACCAGTATTCAGATTAGTATCCTAAGGAAAACTACTGCAGACTAGGAACTCCATAATTTACAGAGTTCAATTAAAAGCATCAGGTGTCACAATTCCCTCATCCACCCATTTTAGGTTCAACTGCACAGAGATGGCCACAGGCCTTGTTCAGTCCACTAAGAGGAAGTGCCCATGGCAGCGAGACAGCCCAGTTAGGAACACCAAAGCCTGGAGTAATATTAAGATGCACAAGGCAGTGCACTGAGGAGCAAGTCCAACTGGCAAGTACTCTGCTTGCTAGTTTCACCCTGTAGTTAGTTACTTTACTACTGAAATAGAACAGTAAAAATTCACAGGCGGTGGTTTAGCTTGAAATAGACACATCTTAAGTTTCAACTTAACTGTTCCACAGCTTTTGCTTCCTTCAAAGAAAAGCATTAAGAAAAATAACTAGTGTCAACTCCAACATGTCATTGAGTCATTATAAAGGGGGAAAAAATAAAAAAGAACCACAGAACCCAACCAACCCAAAAAAGTCTTCTCAAATTCTCTGCGCTGAGATTCCATACTACAGTTTCACTCTAATTCCACTACAGCAGCCAAAGAAAACCAAATCACAGCTGCAACTTAAAACCTGTTTATAAACCCCAAGAATACCAACTGTATTAATTGTAACACGTATCATATCATACTTACGTCAAGAACCTTCTTTGTGTATGTGGCAGCATGAAGCAAGGAGAACAGCAGAACTGGAAAAATACTCACTGAAGCAAGCCATAAGGAAAATTACAGGCTGCACAAGGGCTTCATTTCTCCATGATGTTATACTACACAAGTCATAGCTCAATGGCTCTTTGCAAGAGGTTGGCTGGAATGACCTATACTGGATGAAGATATGTATAAGTCTAAGACCTGTATTTATAGCTCTTTCTTTTGCTTCTTACACCTCTTTGCCATGCATTTTATTAACTTCAAAATACAGGTGTCTACAATTATGCAAAGTATAACACACACCATTACACACCAGTGTGTTTCTACTGAAGAAATGCATTCTATCTGCACAGAAGGCACACATGAGGTTACTACTTAAAACCTGTTAAATACATGTAGTCATTTTTTTTGTTAAAAGATGCTACAAAATTAATTTGTTTACCAAAGAACATGCAGTTGCCAGCCATTCAGATTTTACAGAGCAAGAATGTAGACATTTCTCTGCCAGAGAGATTTTAAGAGTAGGACATGAAATATACATAGTGTGGCATAAAGAAATGTCAGCCCTTACATGTCACCTTTGACAATCCACAGGAGTAAACTTTTTGCAGACTTTATTGGTTTAATAACTTATCTGAGAAGCTACTACTGAAAAATTATCTCTCTATATGATGTATGTCTACTACAGTAAGAAGTCAGAAGCCAGAGACTGCAGTGTACTAATTAAAGAGTGCACTAAACAGAGCTGATTAAATTGAACATAGATCAATCAACGTAAGCCTCTCATATTTTACATAGAGTATGTTCTATGAATAGCAAACATACCAAACTCGTTCAAACTAGTTTTTCAAATCATGGCACAGGTGATTAAAAGAATCAGGGTTTTAGTACATTTTAAAAACATTAGCAGGATGACACAAGTAAAGGATACTTGTAACAGGGTAGGAATTCACAAAGATAAGGGAGTACAACAGGTAGTGGCAGCTGTCCTCCAGCAAAGCCTGTGCCAGAAATGCCCTGCTAAGCTGGAAGTGCGGTAGCCTTTGGTGTAGTCGGAGGGCACTGGTAAGAGCATTTGCCAGCAAGGCACGCTGATAAAAGCTTGCTGCTTCATGCAACCTGCAAATCATCAGAGGAGATGTTACCATGTGAACCATGCTCAGAAGTCTTCTGCCCTTGAGAATTGCATCACAACTGAACAACACCTGAAGTATTTATTTCTATTATTGTACATATGTACTATTGCCAAAAAATAACTCAAAAACTGGTTAACACTGGTTTACTGTAGGTGCCTAGAGTAAAACAACTCAATCTATTATTCTATTTACACAAAAAACATGCATTTACCAATACTTTACATTTGCTCAATACATTTTCTAAACACATCTGAAAGTGTTTTAAACTAATCAAAAATCTGTAAGCTGTTCTGACAAAACGCATCCAAGTAAGCTAAATAACAGCAATTTACCCTTACATGAAAAAGCAATTCTATGCAAAGGGAATCTAGTTCCTTTGTAAATTTTTAATGCTATTTTACAATATTGTAGTACATACCCTAGAAGAGGCAGGACAAATAAAGCTGAGCAGTAAACTGTGAACAAGCGGGAAATCCACATTGCTGTATCCAACTTGTTAGCCATGAGAAATTGCTACATTGGAAAAGAAAGAAAGAAAAAAAAAAGACCAACCCAAACAGAAGTTGGTATCTTAGTATTTGCATACAGTGAACATTCTTGACAGCCATACTGAATTGCAAGTCTTTCTCCAACCTCAAATATAAGCAAATTATAGCTTGAAGCAGAAAGCTTCTTTTTGTTCTGTAATACTTGGCTCATATGATGTTACTAGCCAGATCAAAAA
The DNA here is from genome assembly GCA_024500445.1 of Entomyzon cyanotis. NCBI lineage: Eukaryota > Metazoa > Chordata > Aves > Passeriformes > Meliphagidae > Entomyzon > Entomyzon cyanotis. The sequence goes on along the minus strand of JAKEPQ010001009.1, from coordinate 18,717,453 downwards.
TAGCTCAGCTTCCTCAGAACCAAGAGGCTCCTTTGTATGCTACAAACAAATACAGTGGTAAGAACTTCCAGAAAAGTAGTTTTTTTATCCAAACGCACTTCACTAAACAGTCAGTTTGACAAATGGTACAATGTAGGGTCTCTAGACCCGACTGACTTTTGTATCTGGTGCTATAAGATTTCTTTTAGAACACCTGGGGCTAAATCTCCACAATTCTTAGCAAACAGAAAACAATATAGGGTCAAGTAAAGTTAGCATAACTACACTACAAGGAAAGTGGCATCATTTTGGCCAATATATTCTTGGCCTTGAAAAAGCAGATTACTTTTCACAGTAATCTTGCACCTCTCCTGTTGTTGAGCTCTCCTTAAACCACAGCCCTCCCCAGTCCTGATACAGCCCCAGTGCCAGGAAGGCTCTAATGAAACACAGTATGGTTTTGGCTATTATGTGCCTCAGAGTCAAAACAACAGCTTTCTTGCAACTGAAAGAGTTAATATTTTTTCCAAATTTGGACCAGCTTTTGAATATTCTTCTTTTCTATTCCTAGCGCATCTCTACGGAAATGACCACAAATCTACAAGCATACTCATAATAGGATGTCGTATCTTACTTGCACAATATAACCACAGAAATGGCATGAAGCTGTGTCAAGACAGGTTTAGGTTAGATATCAGGAAAAGATTTTTCGCCCAGAGGGTGGCTGGGCACTGGAACAGCTGCCCAGGGCAGTGCTCACAGCCCCAGCCTGACAGAGTTCAAGCAGCGTTTGGACAATGCTCTCAGGCACGGTGTGATTTCTGGTGTGTCCCGAGCAGGGCCACCAGTTGAACTCGATGATCCTTGTTGGGCCCTTTCAACTCAGCATATTCTATGATTCTATGAAATACAGATGCTACCACAGTGAATTACTCCCAAGTGAGCCATTTTCAAGAGCGGCGGCACACCAACGGCACTCTTTTAATCAGAAAGCGAGAGCTGCCTGCCTCCCCCTGCCCGAGCCCGAGCGAGCAGTGTCTCGCTGCCATCCAGCAGGATCCCCCGCCGCCGGAGCAGCCCCGCGGCCGGCACGGGCCCCTCAGGCCCGGCAGCTCCTTACCACGGCCCCGCTGCCGGCCCCGCCTGGCATCGGCCCGTTCTGCGCCGAGTCAGCCATGGTCACACCTGCGGGGAGAGAAGCGCCTCAGTTCGCGGGACAGGGCGACCGCAGCCGCCGCCTCCCGATCTCTCGCTCCCGGCCCGGCCGCGACCCACCGCAAGCGCCACACCGGGCACGGAACACGCTCCGGCGGCTCCGCGCTCCCGGATGCGGCCGAACGCCACTTCCCGCGGGCCGCGGGGCTGCTGGGCAATGTAGGCGGTGACTGGGCCACTCCCGACGGCGCCTGGCGGCCGCAGCACGCAGCGCTGGCAGGTGGCGATGCGATGGCCCAGTGGGATCCAGGCGGGTCCGGAGCTGCGTCCTGCCGCTGGGCAGAGCGCTCGTCGCTTCCCCCTGTGCACAGCAGCCCCGACAGCAGGTGCTCAGGTCCGTCTGCCGGCTCTGTACAGGAGCACTTGTGTGTGGTGACAGCAACAGCAACAAGATTAATGCTCGCTTCGACCCCAGTGTGGGGAGTGTTTGCTCACTGAGGGCCAGCCTGGATTTCCAGAGCGACCTGGCGAGGCTTAGCGCTGTGCATCAACGATATAAATGGGAATCGTAAGGTCACAGGACCCAGGCAGGGCGCTCCTCAGTTCCCGGTGCTGCGGTGGTGTCGCACAGAAACGGTGCGAGATTGTGTCCCTGTGTTTTAGTGTCATTGGTACCCCATAATGTACAAAGGGGGGGGGGGGGGGGGAAGCGCCTCTTCTCCCACGCGTGCCTAAAGATTCTGTCAGCAGTATTACATTAAAATGCGGGATCTTTGAAACAAGTTTCTGAAATCTTTGGTCAATAATCATTAAACCATAAAGTGAAGGAGCTTTACTCGAGTAACGGTATATTCACAACATCTGACAGGAGGACCAAGCTGGATAGTGCAAAGCAGAAGCACCTTTTAGCTCACTCTCCAGCATGTGGCATATGTGATTTACAAGGTCTTGAAAAGGTTTAATCCTGCCTTTGTTAATCTTCCCCTTGCCTTTGTTATGGATTTTTTTTTAATTATGTATGCTGGATAGGTATGTGAATATGTTTCTCTTCTCAGTTGGAAGTCTGCAACTCATCTGAAGTGGCATCAAAGCAAAAGAAAACAAAATGTGGACCTCATGACCAACGCCTTTGACTTTTAGCTCCCCTGGATTCATGTAGTTTGTGCTTCTGGCTTTCTCTCAAAGATGTGCAGCAGGTTCCCCCTTCTGGCAGCATGGGTTTCAAGACAGCAAGCCGTCTGCTCCAGGTTCTGATCATTCCCAGATGCTTTCAATTGAATTACTCTTTAGCATCAAGAAAGACATATTCTTGTGAGCAAGGATGTTGGAATCAACATCTGCAATGAGCCTCATTTCTGGCTTATGATGATTAAACTTGAAGATTGATTGGAAGACACTCAGGAAGAATGTGTAATGAAGTATGTTGACAAGAAAGGAGCAAAAGAGTCAGCTGATAGGGATTCTAATACCATAGCAATTACAAATAATCTAAGTGATCTTAGGGTAATTAATACTCTTTAAATTGAAGATGCAGAACCTGATTTTCCACTTCTCTCCCAACCATTCATCTCTCACTGAAGTGACTGAGAAGTAGGCAGGAGACCTACCTCCTGTTTTGGGACAATTTTTCTACAGGTGGAGGACTCTCTAGGAAACAGCAATAGAGAATTAGGATTCTCAGGGTGTCTCCTGGGCCTTCTCAAGTGTGTAATAAAAAGACTGAGAAACATTTGCGCTAAACCAAAATAAAGGCTTCAAATATAGCCCAGTAAATTTAAGTTGAACCATTACACAGTTATTATATTGCAAAATGAAATATTAATATATCCAGGAGATTTGTTTAGATGTAGCTGAAATGTGAAGACCGCTGTTTAACTGAAATGTCACAAGGAAAGAAAAACCTGGTCAGTGTTCAAGATTACTTATATTTCTTAAATGAACCTAGGATGACAACTCCATTTCTTTAGCAAAAGTGCTTTTTCATTTCTTAGCACTTGTAATGTAGGAATACTTAATGCACATGTATGCAAAGCATTCATTTCTAGAGTCTGGTTTGGTGTCTCTTGGTCGTAACAGCAAAAGTTGTCTTTCACAAATTTCCCTTAATTTTATTTAAATAAATTGTTAAGCCATTATTTATTTCCAAAAGTTAATGAATTAAAAAATGTCATACTTTGGAAGACTTATTAAGAAATGTCCCTCTTCGCCCTTTGCAACCTGTCCCCTTTTTCTTCATATCAATCCTTATTTTCCTGACTTTCCACTTTTGTTCTGCGCCTTTGTTGCTTCTTGTTTGATGTAGTCTCTTCTTTTGAGCACTTCAGACCATGCTACTCTTTAGTTTAACTTGAAAGAAGACATTAAATTATATCTTTAGAAATCAAGTGTCAGCTGTTGGCTTCTTGTTTTCCCAATTCTCCTCTGCTATGACATTGCTGATTGAGCAGAGAGGAGGAGAAGTAGTTGATCTCTGTGTTATTAATGATTTTGTTTCCAACAGTTGTAAGAGGACTCCTCCATACCATCAAGGCACCAGTATGCTTTCATTAGTGATTGATAGTTCAAATATTTGGAAGGGTATCATTGTAATTGCTGAGGACTTACCTACCTCATTAGCAGTATAGTCCCATTTCTCCACTGTGGCAGTCCAGCACAATCAGCATGGACATGGCTCAAATTGTAACCAACACATCTCTGTTTTCCCCCAATAAGAATTACTGACTGTAATGATACCTGTGATCCGTTTGCTCTTAATTTTAAAAGTTATGGATGCAAAGGGATATATTTTGCCCTTTTATACCCAGGTGTATACACTTACTTTCACTAATCCATTTGAGGTCTCCAGGGGAAAAAATAAAGCACCTTACTATGTCTGCGAAATAATTGACATATTTTAGAATTACATAGAAGAAAATATGAAATGCAATACTTTGCATTTATTTAGCAAGGCTGAGACTGAGAGGCTGAGACTGTCCAGAGGCAGTGCATGTTTACTAATGTTCACAACATCACCATTAATTAGATGAAGTTCAATAAAGACTTTAGGTCTAAAAGATTAGTTATTGTAGGCACACAAGCAGTAGCATAGATGGGCTATGGAATATAGAAATGGAATATACAACTCCAGAGCCACCATTGCCAGGTTTCTTCATAGTCATTATGTGGTTTTGTGTGAAGTCGCATGCAAAACTCCAAAGGCAATTTGAAGCCAGTTTGAATATCCAAAGAAGGCTCTGATGATGTTTCAAATTAAATACTGAGAAATTCATTACAGACACTATGGAAGTATTTTATAAACAATAATTCTTATTCAATGCATTTTGACAGTCATAATAAATACTTTATAGAACCAGTATTGTGCATTACAGGTTGTTTTAAATTTGAATTTTTTATTGTCTTTCTAATAGCATCACCATCACAAGCATGGAATCTTTTGTAGTCTCCAGTGGCCTCAATTCTCAATCATTTTAACAGAAGATGATTTAGCATTGTTTAGGTGGTGTTCATCACCTTGCAGCAAGGGCAGTTGAGGTTCAGATACTGATTTATCTCTTTTCTCCTTCTTGATTTGAAAGAGGGTACTGTTGCTAACATCTGTATATAGCTTTCATTTATTTCAAATAAAAGAGAGAACATTCCTCCAAGGCTGATAGGATTGCAGTTCCTCATAGCCAAACTAGCTCCATTATTTGTATCAGTAGTGTATAATGCAAAGATAAAATAAGTTTTTATGCAAAGTTGTAATGAACAATTTGGTTCTTGTTTGTGGTTATCTCAAACTGGCTGTCCAAATCTCAGGAAACAATAAAGGACATTGGGGAAATGCCTGTTACATTTTTCAGAAAAAGAAACAGAAGTCTTCTGTCTCTACCAGATTGTGTTGTGATTTTTGCTTGATGGTCTGTAGTAATACCAAACATGTTCCTCTTTCTTTTCCCTCGCAGCTGGAGTTTCCATTTACTCACCCTTCCTGGAATCATTACCCTTTTAATCACTGTGTGCCAAAGCAGTGAAAAAGGAAACCACAAAGTGTTTTAAAATGTGCGAAATAGATGTGAAAAATTTCTGCCAGCTGCTTTCTGCGTCAGCATTTTCATAGCTCTCAGCATTTTGTTATGTCTCTATGTTGTTAAAATAAATAACACAGAAGCTGCAATTGTAAGCTTAAGACTGTGCAAAATATATATTGTATGTGTCTATACATATATATATTGCACAGTCTTAAGCTGTGCATATATTCTACTATAATATAATATATATTGTATACATCTTTTGTAAGATTGAAGGTATGGCACAAGGATCGTCATGTGATTGAATCAGAGAGCAGCCTTGCCAGTGTATTTTATTTGCAATGTCCAACCCATTAAGGACATGAAAAATATTAAAAATTTAAGAACTGAAAGAAAGGTGGGCAAGTGTTCTTTTAATAAATTAATTAAAGGAAGATCAGGAAGATTTTAGAAATCTGCAGCAAGAGACCATATCAACAAATGGAGGAACACAGTGAATTATAGATGTAAACTTTCGACTACCTGTAGTGCTTGATTATAAATACCACAGCAGGAAAGATTGATAAGCATCCTCTTGCAAGCTCAGAGAAGTGTCTGGAAGTCTATTGATCAATGCTGAGCTCAGTACTGAGTTGCTGGTAAGTGGCTTCCTTATCTCGTACCAATCACAGGCTACAATGAAAGAATAAAGAGGACAAGGGACAAAACCCCAAACCTGTGAGCTTTCCCAAGAAGTTCTGTTACAATGCAAGAAATGTTAGTTCTATGTATGCAGAGAAATGTGAAAAGAAATATTCCCTTTTTAAAATACTGTCTGTTATACGATCTGAGAAAAACCCCATAAAGATTGTTGACAGTAGCACTTGACATGGTTCTGCACTAATAACTGAAAACTAATAACACCATAATCTGTGGTCATGTTTTCTTCAGCAAAGATATAATTGTTACATTCTACTACTCATTCAGTGCAAGCAAAAGTTTGCAGATAAATAATTCAGGTTGCAAGCTGTATAAACGGAATAAAAATTAACCACCAAGAAATTTTCTGCTTTTATCTGAAGGTTACACAAGCCAAAGACTTCCTTTGGCATAGGTGTACCAACCAGTATGTAGGGAATCCCATCCCATTCACATACAAAACTTTTCTCACACAACTACAACAGGTGTGGGGGCTGCCCATTTTTTGTTTTACAAAGCTGCCTCTGGTTTCATTCACAAGCATCTTTAAATCTTTGTTCATGTCTGTCTCTATCATCTGCACTGTAACCATCATTATAAAGGTCCTAGGCAGTAAAGGTATACAGGTATATATAGAAGACCTTATTAAAATTAGAAGAGGCTTCAGAGAAAAGCTTTTGAGTTTGGAGAGTTTTTTACACAATCCAGTATGTTTTCCTAACCAGGGTAAGTTTGAGTGATCTCATTTATTATATTGCATAAATTGTTCTTGATCTTTTAATACGTACTCCAGGTGCTGAATTTTCAAAAGCACTTTGCAGTACAGATAAACTCTGAAATCAGTAACTTTCTGCATTCTTTGTGAGATCCCATTCAGAAATTCAGTCACAGTCAGGGTGGGTGATTACATGGTGGGAATAAGTGGAAGTATTTTTATCATTTGATATTGGATATTAAATTTTAAGCACAGCCGACTGATGTGTTCCACAGGTATTTTATTGCTTATTTTGGAGGTGGGATATTTTTATTCATTGGTGTTTATTCATTCACAGCATATACAATTCCAGAGATTGCAGGTTAGTGTTCCAGTTTATAAAATTAATCCCTCCATATTTTAGTTTATTCTATATAATTTAGTTAGATTAATTTAGGTTTATAATCATTGCCAATAAAGGCTTATGCATATTTTATCCAACTGTTTTTTGTAGCCACTGATAATCAATAACAGCTTAAAACTTAAAAAAGATAAAGAATACATGGAAAAACAATCAGGTTAATTGGATTTGTCCTTCCAAACACTCATAGGTAAAGTCCATCCATTTAAATCTGATTTAATCATGTGCTGAAGTGGCATGAAATTGAATGAAATCAAGCTGTCCATATCCCAGAAAATGTTCTTACTGAGATATAAAAATCCTCAAGGATACCAATTAGTCAGATAGTCTACTTGATAAGTCAAGGATAAGTTTCTTGCTCAGTCACAAGCCTTCTGAGTTATACATTGACCAGAGTGACTGGTAATGGAAGGATGTTCTTTGAGGCTCATAACTTTTTTTTTTTAATTCAGCCTTCCATGCTGTGACTTTTGCAGAAATGACCTACCTAACACTTTTTCTTTAGCAATCTTTACTTGTTTATACAGAGCCAGTAGTAATTACTTTATTAGGAAGGTAAAATACAGGGAGGTTAGGGTTCAAGGGAGTTATTTGGCATTTACACAAGGGAAATTGTAAGCAACTTAGACGGGGTCACAAGTGAAATGAAGAGTTAAACACGGAGAAAGATTATTGATTTGTAACAGTTTCTGAAATTTAATAGCCAATATATTATCAATCAGTGACTTGAGAAGAGAAACACAGGGAATTCAGGGTATGTCTATAAAAAACTGAGTACACTCACTCAGCTTCTTCACTGAGGTTTAATTGGACTTTTGGTGAGTTATACTATTTATTCTTCCTGATAGGAATTTTGATCAGTTGCGCAGTTCTGAAAAGTAAGCAAATTCTCCTAATCAAAAGATAAAACTGAGTTAAAAAAAAAAAATTCTTTAAGTCTGCTTTACATTACAGTAGTCCAAGACCACTACAAATAGTTCTTACATGGCACCTTTGTTTTAATCTTCATGGATGACATCAGGAAGAGGGTCTTTATTAAAAACCTCGAAATATTAAAAAATCTGACAAAATCATCATATGATTCCTTCAGAGTCTTTTATCTGCAGTTCACCCAATGCAACAAAATTCAATGACTGCATGGGTAATGTCCCAGGAAAGATGCTGAAAGGAGAAGAAACCCAGACAGTTCCCTGTATAATTCCTCCTGCAGCCCACTGGGGAGGCAGAAGCTATAAGAAAATATCCTTGGCAGGTAAATTCATGATGAGTGAGGTAGGAAACATTGGAAGGTGTTTGGCTACTGGGAGTTATTCATGATAAGATTTTGAGAAGCATTCTAGGATTAAGACAGGCAGTGCGGAAAAAAAAGAAAATGGGAAAAAAAAGATAAAAAGGGAAAAGTTGATTTGCATACTAATTTTAGCACTGGTGAAAAAAAATTTAAAAACCAATCCCAAAAAACCAGAGAAACAGAGGTATTAAAATACCTAAAGAAACATCAGTCTGGAGAAGGTTGAATTGTAAGAAGAAAGCTGTAGCGGGTAGTGGGTTAGTGACAGGAATGTGCTTGACAGATGAGAGATGAAGAATAAGAAACAAGGCAATAATTTACATGCAGTGGGATATGAATCTGTATCTTTGAAGATTTTCAAGATTCAGCTATAGTCCTACTTGAAGGAGGAAGTTTGGACCACTTAGCCCCTGGGGTCCCTTCCAATCAATATTTGTATGGTTTTGTGAAAAGTGAGAATCTTAAGCAGGAAAAATAAAGAAACTGGAACAACTAGTGATGGGTGTGATACCCACCATTGTCAGGATAACAAATACCTCATGGAAAAGCAGACTTTTTAAGGGATACTGAAGGACAAGGAGTTTTAAGGATTCATAGGACTTAAAGTGGTGAGTAACAATGAAGGTTAATAATAGAATAAATATTTTCATTAGTTCAATCATTATGAGAAATGTTGATTTCTAATATACAGGCAAAAGAATACAGGTTATTTCAATCCATGCAGCACAGCTATTCTGAAGTGTTACAGCTCACAAACTTCTTTATCAATACTGCATCAAAAAACTGAGCTGCTATAGCAATCTTGGGTTTGGAAATAAAAAATGCTCTAACATAACTATTTGTTGAATATAACCCTGGACTAAACAATTGCAAGCTGACATGCAATTGTCATAATTCAAAATAAGTTGAATTAACAAAGGTGTTTCTCTAAGCTTTTTATATTTTATGAGAATATCCATCAACATATTAAGTTAATTACTAGTGAGGTCATCAGTTCAGAGAAATTCAATTAAAAGTAAAATAAGAAAAGAAAAAATTATATCTGCTGTAGCAGAATGTCTGTAATCCCTTCCCTAGTGTCTTAAAATGGTCAGGAGGGAAAAAAATCTCAATATTAGGAAGTGTAGGCTGGTGACATAAGTTAAAAAATAAGGAACTGAAACAGATTATAAAGAGTTGTATTCTTCGGAGGAGTAGCAGATTTTATAAGAGGACAGTAGAAGATAATTGCTCCCTATTAAGTAAAAGCAGGACAGGCATGCAATTAGTCAGGTTGAAGCTGATATAAAAATAAACGAGTATAAATTGCTAATCATCTATTCAGAGTAGAAACAAGAAGAATCTGTAAGATCCTTGCAGTGAAAACACTGGAATTAAAACATCTAAATACTTTTAAATTGGAGTTTAGTAAATTTATACAGCTTGACAATCCAGATAATTCTTTCTGGGAGGTTAAGAAGAAAGTCTCCAGATCATCCTTAGAGGGTTTGAATTAATTGTTCCCATTCACTGGGAGGCATGAAAAAGCATCAGGTGTGATTCTTTTTACTGTTTTGTTTCAAAGGACGCTATGAACAAACCCACAAAACAAAGAGGATTTCACTGGTTATTGCATCCTTTGAGAACTGCTGCTGCTAGAGCTGATACACTAAAATTCCAAATAATTATTAATTTTCATAGCAAAATTGTTTCTCCATCATGCATATTTATTCTTTTGTGATTTTATTTTAATAATCTCAAAAATTGCAATTCTGCAATTTCTGAGAGAAAGCAGTTTTGCTATAAGTCTGTAAAAAAGCATCTCTGAGGTTCTGTGACTAGAATGAGATGCCATAGTGGATCCTGTAGTCAAATGATTAAAATTTCCCTAAAATTTTGCCCACTGCTTTTGAGCTGGAGACAAAATTCTCTTAGAAGTGTCTAGAAAACAAGTCACAAGGCATGAGAACAGTCTGTCAATGCTGTCTCCAAGCACAAGGAAAAAATTTGACTTTCATCTGAATCTCTGAACACCAATCTCTCAAACTTCACTGAGTTTCCAGTCTTTGACCTCCTTTTAGGTCTCTTCTGGCACCAAGAAAGTCAGAACCTCATTCATGAGCTATAATCCCAAGATCAGCTTCTCCTCAGTACCACATGCTTTGGACCTAAGGTACAGCTGAACTAACTGCCTGAAATATGGACAGAGAGCAGGTTACAGAGCTTTTTCCTCTCAAAATTCATAACAAAGATGTGGCACTTTAGGCCAGGACACCAAATATTCACTCAGTTAACATGGTGGAGTTTCCCATGACTCAGATAAGGATGCTGTCAGAACTGTAGAGTTCAAAACATGGTAACCATAAAAGGTCTGACTGACCAAAGGAAATATAGTTCTTCACAGAACCTGCTTCCTCAAGATTGCTTTCTAGTGTGTCTGTTTTTATGAAGACCTCAAAAGAAAAAACTAAAGATGTTTTTCCAGAAAAAATATGAACTTTGATAACGTTTGCTAGTCTAATGATCTTGCTATGCCATAGTGCCAGTGTACACTTCTAACATTTAAATATGGTCTGTATTTTACAACAGTCTTAAACCAGAGGTGCCTCAGGCATAAACCATAAAATTTAATTATTTTCACCTGTGAGCATTAGCTCATGCAACAAAATTAAACTTGTGTCAATCAAATATTTATTTGTCTTGGCTTTACATAGTGCTTATCACAGGATTTATCATGTAGCAATAGAACTGGAAAACTATAATTCAAAAGTAAAACATGAATGAGCCAAAAAAGAATATAAACAAGAACTTGGAGATCTAACTGTGACTTTTGATTAATGTTAAAATTATGCGTGAATCACCAGATTAGTACATTCATATTCCTAAAGTATTTTTACCTCTAGTTAGAATATAATTTAAAATAGACTTGTGATATGTGAAAAAAAATCAGCATTAGAAAATAAACAGCTTGTTGTCCTCTTTATTTGGTCAAATTCATGCCTGTCATGAGGACACAAATGTCTTTTATATCCTTTTGTCAGGGTGATATCCTGTATACTAGTGCATGGCCTACAGAAGAGATTAAATGCTGCAAAACTTATAAAAATGAGAATGGAGGAGCAAATAGCAGTTAAAGGGAAAGGCATGGTTAGTTGTCAAATATATTATGTTATGCCAAAAAAATAAGCTGGGGTTTCACATCTCTTCTGAAGATGCCACATCTTGCTCAACAGGGGATAGCAGGGCCAGAAGACAGATCTGTTTTCATTATGTCCCTGTCAGTGCTGGAAAACCTCACAATTGATTCTGTTGTGATAACAACATCATATCAGATGCAATTCAAGTCTTCTCTCGCTAAACCCCAGTGAGTGAACAATCTGGGCAGCACAACCTCAGTAACATCGTAAGTAAGTGGTAAACTTGTTTTTGAAATACGTTTTGTAATTCTGGAGTTAATAAGAGCTCTTACATAGTAAATGAGTGGTGAACATGGGTGAACTTCCTGTTTCTCCAGTTTTCTTGGGTTCAGTTTAATGGAGACTTAAAACCATGACCTGACAGTTTGTATTCTGTGTGTACTGAAATATGAGATTCCTACCATGCCTTTCAAGTAAGTTCATTTATGGAAATCCAGATTTCTAATCATCCAGAAACTGGATTGTGTCTAATTATTATTTTTGAAAACTAAATGGACCAGTACATTTGTATTTTTTCAGTAAGCACTAAGAGGTGCACTTGCCTTGATACGACCCACCTACTTCAGTCAGGGCCTCAGACTGCAAAAGCCAGGAACAAAAAAGAAAACAAAAGATTTCTTTTAATCTGAGTAAGTGCAGCATCCAACAAAGTCTCAATAGACTCATTTGAGGCCTTTAGAGATAGTGATAACAAAAGCAATAAAACACAGAACAGTGATGACTGCAAAATAGTACGTTCATAATTTATTGTATAATTATATAATAAAATTTCACTGGAGATCCTCACACTAAGATTCTTCTTGTTTAAAGTATAAAACAATCTAACACTGCTAAAAAGGTCACTAGAAATGAATAGTGAATAATATTTATTACAAGAAGGATAGTTAGGAGAAGTATTTAATATATTGAAGGACTTTTTCAATGGTGTTGGCATCCCAGTATTTCTGGCATCTGCAGATGTAGAATTGCATGATATCTTGTAGGAATGGTATTTCTCAAAGAACAGCGAAGTTTACTAGGAACCAGAAATAGTGTGGGGGGAATTTCTTCTTAAAGTCATAAGAGAACTTTCATGCCATTTATCTATTCTTTTGAAAATGGAACACTCATGCCATCTAATCACGACTTCCTCAGATTCTGCAAGACCCATAAAAGGGGCACATTGATATCCAGTGAATAGAAATACAGTATGGCATTCTGGATTTGATCTGTTCTGTGCATTCTTTATATTCAACCCATAATATCCAAAGATTGTTTTCATGAACCTAGCTTGTTCAGTCACTAGTCATCTGATTTTGCTCTGCTCTGGAGATGATTGTGAAGAGTTTTCCTTTTCTATTTGAATACTAAGTATCAAGCCATCTAATTTGAGAAATACTTTGAGTGATGTCTACCATATGTGTTAGTTATACATGAGAATCTAATGTTTCAATTTCTATCAGTCACTGAAAGCTTTTTCAGTAATGCTATCAGCTGAGATCAGTTTGAGTAAAGACTTTAACACCTGGTATCAAAAGAGAGCTTTATTTTACAAAGAATAAAATTCCTAAAGCTAATACCAAACACTTGGGTTTAATCTTTGATTAGATCTTGTCTCTAGATATCTACTGTGATATCTGGTTTTAAAACAATGAGTAAAAATAAGTTTAGTGGTTTCATAACTTGTTTCTTGGAGATATTTGTCCAGCTAACAAAATCTCCACACAATTCAGTGTGTTTATCAATCTAAAAGTAAAAGCAACTAGAAAAGACAAATCTTTTTCTAGATAAAATAGTTCGAGTTACAGTTTAAACTACCACAAGAACCCATATATGTGGAGGTTCAATTTCACTCCTTTTGTGCCACTGACTTAAATCATTAGGTGAAAAGAAATGACAGAAACCCTGTGCCTTAGTCTAATAACTGTTAATAAGGCTACTGAAGGACATCCTTACAAAATGTGATGGCTGTCTTAATTCAAAGACCTATCTGCAAAGATACTTTTCCCACCTACTTCAGGAAGTATGGACTCCTGACCTCTCTCTGCAAACCATCCCACAGTCATTTAGCAGTCCCTGGATGAGGTGATGTTGAACATACTGTGTGCACCTTAGACCAGCACAGAAAGTATAAATATGAACTTTTAAAAATTCATGTGATGAATCCACTGCATCATGTCTTATTGCACCAGAAATCCGGGGTAATCAGGATAATGCAGAGCTCATTTAAGCTGTTTAATAAAAAAGATTCAGAAAGTGAATTTGAGCAGTTGTGATAGACTATCCACACTACCAGCTCCTCCTTTAGTCCTTGTTTGGCTTTAGATTACTTCCATTAATTTTCTTCAAAGAGAATCTGTAAGGGAGATGAAAAACTGTGTGGACAAAAGTTGTTTGGTCATGTGGAGTCAGTCATAGTGCCTAGTCCTTTTGAATTTAGCAGAACAGACTACCTATCCTGTGAGAGCTGTCACCGAGACGCTGGTACACAGGCACCTTCTGACTTACCCTGAGCAAACATGGCTCTTACCCATTACTAAAACTAAGAAGCTATAGAGATAACCCAAACCCTGTGTTCTGATTCTTTTTCTCCATGTTCAAATCATGCACTAGACGCTGAGGGTCTTTATTGATGGAACATTTTAACTGGGAAAATCAACATTATCAATTCTATGCAGTTCCTGTAGGTTTTGAAAAAAAATTCTCAGCACAATGGAATTTCTTGCTCAAGATCAAAATTGCTCTTGATAAGTTAATAATTGCTGTATTGATTAAAGATATTCCTGCTGCAAGAATTTTTTTGCAAAAGCTGTAACCAAATGAAAACTTACTCATACTCCAAACTCTGATTCCGTCAGAATGAAATTAGTTCCTTCTGAATGTTTAACTGCATGGCGAGAAATTACTTGGTCCAACACTTTTACCTAAAACCCTTCCAAGATCCACTCAAAATTAAACAATCAGATAAGAAGAAATTACTTCCTTTTTCAGGTATTTATAAAAGATACTATGAGAAAATGGCTGTTAACATAGGTAAATAAAATTGGCCAGGGTCTTTTTTCTGGGCATATGGATAAAACATACAAATCCTGCCTATATACCCTGCCAGGACTACTTTTTAGGAACAGTCCCAGGTACATATTTTCCCCCAAAATAATGTCCATCCCTTGGAATGGGCCAAAAACCTGCCAATGAGCACTGTAAAAATTGAATAGGTTTGGATAAATATACAGGCCTCTTACATATAGAAATTATTTAAAACCTTACTCAAAACTAAATAAAATCATAGGCAATTGCAGTGTTTTGTCTTTAATTCTTGCCATCAGTCTGGCTATCGCCACACACACAAACCTGCCATATCCTGCCATCAAGCTGTCCACAAGCTCTTTTTACCAGAGAAAAACAGGCATATGATCAGATATATTTTCCTGAGATGCCGCACAATACACAGCCACATAATTGCATTATACCTCTGGTCCTGACTGTAAGCAATGAACCTGGCAAGGCAGGGTTCTGGGCTAACTGTCCTAATGGGCCATTTCAGTTGTTTGTTTTCAATAAAAAACCTTTTGCATTGTATACCAAGATTTAGGGTCCTTAGAGAATGTTATTAAGCTCTATATATTTGTAGTCTGTCCCAGCAGCAGCAGACTTAATGTAATATAGCAAATTTTGAAAGAACTTTAGGATATTTCAGTCTTATATTCCAAATATTTGCATAGTTCCAGCCAAAATATCTGTCTATAACATATTGCTGAAAGTGGCTGAGACAAATGCTGTGGACGGCAAAGGTAGGAGAGACACATATTTTAATAAAAGGTATCATGATTCACCTTTTCCTTTTTTTGTTGGTATATTGATAATGATTGAATACAAAAGAATTTGTTTCTTTCCTGGATGTTTAAGTGAATATTAGTCTGCAAACTGGGGAGTATACAGTCTATAAAATACCATCTGTCTCTGCACAGAAAGCTGCTACCGAAGACCTGTGACTAGATTATCACCTTTAACTGCTTCTGCTGGAGCCCCTGGAAACAGCCTGAGGCGAAATTAAGGGAATGTGAGGAGGTGCAGCGCTGGCATGTTCTGTGCTCCACCGCCAGACCCTGCTTCTTGGGAAATTAGGGTGGGGAGAGACCGAGTTGGTTACCTGGAAGGCGCACATAAACACTGGGGAAGTCCTGAAATGCTGGTAAGCAGATTTATATACCAGTGGAGAAAATGCAGTTATCTGTATACTTTAGTAACTTCAGCAGGTTTTGTGGAGGCCAACACATGTTCTGGGTCACAGAGGGGAAGCTGCTAGTGTTTCTCTCTCCCTCTGAGCCATGGAGCCTACGGATCAGAGAAGGGTCTTGACGATTGCTGTCCTGCCTTAGGGGGTGTCTGTCTACACAGCTCAGTACAGTGCCATTAAAGAGACCTCTAAAAAATTATTAAAATTAGAAGTTTTAAAGCTCTCTGAGAGGACTAAATCAGCAGGAGTGAAATGTGATCATTTACAGCTAACTTGGATGTCTCCTTACAGTATCTGTAACCTGGAGTCACTGAGCACAGTCTGCAGCATCAGAACAGCAAAACTGGGGGCTTCCCTGCTAAGAAATAAGTCTGTAGGAGCAGCACAAAGCATGGTTCCAGAGAGACTGAGCGCTGCAGACATAGTGGAGTGCCTGGATGGTGACATCAGGAAGCAGTGTGAAGCTCAGTAAAGCCTTCATAGGGGAAAAGCAACCTGTAAAAATGAACAGGCACTCTTGTGCCTCTAGAGCAGGTTTAGCTAATGAGTATTTAATATGACGATAGAATGCTTTTAAATGGGTTTTAAATGTTAAATTGAACAATGGTTTGTTTGTTCCGAATACTGTCCCTTCACACAGTACAAGCTGACCTTGTTATGTATTGTGATAGAAAGAGATTTTTAATAGAAGAACGGATGCTCTTTTACCATTCCGATTTCTGGAAACCTCATCCAAGTGCCTTCTGATACACTGGGCTTCCTGCAGCTCTTGCGCAGGGAAGATGCCTCCATTTTCCTGACTTCCCCTGCAAAGGCCCTGCAAACAGAGCATCCCGCCATAAAGACGAGAAGCACACACTCCATTTAGCAATGAACGCTGCTGTGTTGGATAAACTGCATACATTTCTCATTTGGTTTCATCTGAAAGCTTTTTCCTACTCTGATTTTAGGTTCTCTACATGTTGCTCGTTAAACCAGCCTGAAGAACAAGCTCTCTCCGGTAAATACATAGGGAAGGAAATAGACCAGACAGGAAAGATAGGCTTCTTTCCCGTAAATTATCTGCAGATTCTTCGGATATTAAGCTACCGATGTCTGCTGCCTGTGAGTGTTTTGAAAAGCAGGATAAAATTAAGACAGCGGAGGAAAGGGACGTGGTGAGAGCTCGCGGCTGGGTGAATGCGCTGCCGACCTGCCTCTCCTCGCCCGCTGAGCCCTCTGGCAGCTCTGTGGCAGCTCTCGGCCGTTCGGCTTCCAAACCCACACAGCCCGACCTGCCGCGGCCAGGACGGGGGATGCGCGGCCTCTCCGCGCCGCAGAGCTCCTCGGGGACTGAGGCCCGACGCCCCACCAGCATGTCGCGCCCGGTGCTGGGCGCTGGAAGGTGTGCGCACCGCGGGCAGAGCCGGCCGCGCAAGCCGAGCCCCCGAGGACTCGGGCCAGGAGCCTCTTGTACAGCCCCGCACCTGCGGGAAATCCTGCAGGGCCGTAGCGTTCCTCCGCTCCCGACTCGGAGTACACCGAGGTACACGCGGTGGGAAAGGCTCTGAGATAAATTTGGATGCGTGAGGTTCTACAGAGAGGAGGAGGAAAAATGAAGAGAGGGAAGGAAGGAAGGAAGGAAGGAAGGAAGGAAGGAAGGAAGGAAGGAAGGAAGGAAGGAAGGAAGGAAGGGAGGAAGGGAGGAAGGGAGGAAGGAAGGAAGACGTCTTTGTCTATAATGTGTAACCTTCACAAGTACTCTCTACCATCTGTTGTAACTATCTCTGTAAAACAACACAGATTAAATAAACAATATCCTCCCTATTTTATGTTACAAATTAATCTAGCTGTAGATCAATTAAAAGGACGTTTTTCCCATCCAAAAGAAATTGTCAAGGGGCAGAGGAGGGAAGGAGCGAGAAGTCCGGCGCGTCCCGGCTGTGAGCCACCAGAGAGCGCTCTACACCGCTCCCTTCTCCCGCGTAATTGATGGAGGCAGCAGCGAGAGATAATTAGTTTTATGTATATAATATTTGATCATGAAAATATTCTTTGCCTTATCCTAGTGTAGGGGACCCGTAATATATGTTAAAATAGTTAATTTTTTATTATGTCTTCGAATTGTTTTACCCGTCCTACCCCCCAAATTATTGTAGCATCAACTGAAAATGTAGGCAATGTAAGCAATGTTAAATCTAATTTTTCTGTGCAAAACCTAATTAGCCATTTTAAAAAAGGTTAACGCCAGCGCCTCAGACGGTTTTTGTTTAATAATCCTATTACTGATGTCTCATCATGTATAAAATGGTGCGGGTAGGATGCAAAATTTCCACTTGTTTATAAGTGTATCTGGGAGAAATGTATAAAATAATCTACAGCACAGGAGGCAGGTCAGTGCGGAAGGGAAGGCGCTCGCCTAAAACGTAAGTAAGGCACCTTTCACTCCGCTCTTATTGCCATTGCCTTTGCAGAATCGAAATATTATGTCTGGCTACATATTTGTTTCCAAATATATGCAATCTTTATCCCACATTTTATTCTAAAGAAAATCTTGCTTGATATTTTTTTCTCCTCCCTGTGGCAGTGCAAGTTGTTGGGTTTTTTTTTTTCCCCTTGGAGAATAGATGACTTGGAGGACCCTGGTTAGCTCTTGGTGCTTAGAGGGAGCAAGGTATCTGTCCTGGTGAACTCCCCACGAGAAAAGCAATGTTTTCAGATCGGCCGCTGCGGGCTCTTGGTTTAAAAAAAAAAAAAAAAAAAAAAAAAAACGGAGTAGAAGCGGGGAGCTGAGATTTCGCTACCTGCCCGGAGCCGAAGCCGGGTCCCTTCGACCTGGGCTGGCTCACGGGTCTCCTGCAAAGGCTCACCCCAGCCTTTTCTGTTGGCATTTAATTATCCTTCAATGTCCCGAGATATAATACAATGTGTAAGAGAAGAAAGTTTATACAAGAAAAGGCAAAACCCGAAAATGATCAGGCAATAGTTTGGCAGAGATGTATCCCTGGCGAGTAACAAGAAATACTGCTGTACTTGGAGCAGAAAATGGGCTCATGGCTTAGCGAATGGATTGCTGCGGGATACGGGACTGATCCCGCTTCACGGACTCTGAAGTCGTTCCTTGGTAGCGATTTCTGATCACTTACCGATTACTTTAAAATTATTTAAACCTCCAGGAGGCAAAGTGCAGGGAAATGTCCTTATTTTAAGAATGAAAAAAAATATTTCGGGAATGCCTGTGAGGTTTAGCTTTTGATCACTCTCGGTCTGGTGGTGTCCTCATTGCTTGCCGAGCCTCGGAGCACAGGGGTGTTTGCGTTTTAGGATGGCGAATTTATTTTAATGGTCGCTTTTCCCAAAGTGTAGTTTGGGAGGCTCGAATCATTCTTTAGAGTCAGCAATATCTGAGCATACACACAACATCCATACATCAATCAATGAATCCGTCCATCCATCCATCCATCCATATGTATATGTATATATATATATACATATATATGTCACAAACTCTTTTTTCTTAACGATGCTGCTGACATAACTGTGCCCAGGGCTGTGCCCCGAAGGGAGGGAAGCAAGGGGAGCAGGGGGCTCGGCCGGGGTCGGGGCAGTCGGACGGTGCTCCGGTGCTGCCCGCTCTCCTCCGGCGCAACTGTGGCGATCGGGAGGTTTTGCACGTCGCTCCCCACTTTGGAGGATACCCCAACTTTGACACCAAAGGCAGTCAAGCGAGCTACTCGCCTTGTGCAGCCAGTTCGCAGCTGAAGATCTTTGTTTTAAACCCCTGCTGATGTTCTTGCTCCCAATACTCCCACATCGGACAAAAATATCTGCATTTTCACCCAAACGCGAGCAATTACTAAGGAAACGGGCCTCTCGCTCCTTGCATTTTCCTTCTGGTCCATTTGAAAACGGATCCATCAGCGGGTACCAGGCGTTTAAGGGAGAATTTCTTAAAGGGCATGTGGGACGGCAACAAAAGGCTGCCATTCACAAGAGAAGTCAAAGGCACTAAATGGGGACATCAAAAGGAATTCGGATCCAATCGAAAAATAAAAGAATCTGATTTCTTTTCTTATCTGAAACACGCAGATGAAAAGCCCCTAAAGCAAACAGCCAAAGAAAGCGATGTTTTTAAAAACAGCAAGAAAGGGGGAGAAAGGGGGAAAAAAATAAAGAAACAATCTCATGAATGCGTTTCTTCGGACTTTAAATGAGATGAATGACAACATAATATCAACAGCTTCTACACGACAAACCTCATTAGACTAATGTCTTTCACTGCCTCAGTTTTACGCCTTAAACTATTCCGGGACAGAGCAATGACTATTGCTAACAGCGGAATAATCCGGAACGACCCTTTTTCTAGGTGAAGAGCCGGAGGGAGCGGCAGGCAGCGCTCCGGGGCTGCGGGTAGAGGTTGCGCCGCGGGGCTCCGAGCGGCGGGCAGGGGCACGGGTGAGGTGGGTGTGTGCCGCCTGTCACCCACGGCATCTCCCGCTGCTCTCCTCACTTTTACACAACTAGTTTTGATTATTGTTTTCAGTTGTGTAGAGTAGAGGAGCGGACATCGTCTCTGGAAGATTCGTCTGCTCGAAATGTAAATACGCAACGGAAAAATGGAGAGTTATCTGTGCCCGAATGAAATACTAATGGAAGGAGAAAGATCTGTTGTAGTAGGATGCTGGATCTCGCCTTAGTTGTTTTTCCTCCTTTTGCCCGGGAAAAACGGGTGGCTTTCCCCCCTCCTGGCCTCATGTCTCCCGCTACTAAAAACTGTGCTGGAAATTTGCTAGGGTGCTTTCGGCTCGCCCTGCTCTGGCTGTCTTGAGCAGAACCCGCCCCGCCTCCAGCGGCAGGCAAGGAGGTTCCGGGCTCAGAGGCCGGGGAGTCCCGGACCTGGGGACGGGGCTCTTCAGGCGGGGGTTCCTGGGGCAGCCGAAGGGGAAAAGGCCGAGCAGCGGCCGAGGAAAACTTTCCGCGGAGGGAGCCCCCCTCCCCTGCGCTCCTTGCCCGGATAAAGCCCTTCCTGACAGGGGAGGGAAGGGGCAGGCTACAGGGCAGGGGCTTCCCTTTGGTCTCAGTGTGTGTTCTGTAAAGTTGTGACAGATTATTAGTAAAGGGAGGGGTTTCACAGTTTGATGAAGATATAACACACTCTGGACTATCCATCCTCCGGGCCCATTCATCAGCGGCAGAAGCGCGGAGATGGGGGGAGAAGAGCTCTGTTCCTCTCCCCCACAGCAATTCATCACTGCGGCTGAATCGGGGAGTCTTGTCCTTCGGCGACCGCTCCCTGGCCGCCCTCCTGGGATCCCTGTTCGGTCAGCTCCGGCCCAGGCCAGCCCCTCTGAGGGGTTAGGGCTGCTCCGCGCTCTCTCCGCGGCTGGGGAGGCACTGCCGTCACCGCGGCAGCAGGACTGGCGCCCCTGGGTCGCGGAGCGCGGACAAGCGCGGGGTTCCCGACGTCCCTGTCACCCCGGCGAGGGGGAATCTCCCTAATGCAGGATAGAGGAAAGATGAGAAGCTGCGTACAGGGATCGGGAGAGATGGAAAGGGACAGACGAATAAACTGATAGATAGATACAGACTAGGCGAGGATGCTCCTATGGCAGTCTTTTGTTTGGGAGTGAGTGATCCTCATTGTCTGTCGACGTGGAGAAGAGAGGAAATTAATTGCAACCAATTAATAATTAATCCCGTTTAAACAGCTTTATTATCACCCACGAACGAGAGGGAATTGGTCTGATAACCCCCCGAAGACCGAATGTCAAGTTTAACCAAATAGTTATTGCTTTATCAAACAGAGTCTGCAAATAAATTAATCAAAAGCAAATATGTTCTTTGTGCGGCTCGTTTGCCAGTAATGGATGGATATGAAGATTTGCCGATATTATTGTCTGTCATTCAATCTAACAAAGTGAACATTTATTGCATATATATTAAAAATTATCCCTTAATCGAGTGGGGATGGGGTTGCAGTTATTGGAGTCTTCCCAGAGGTGAAGTCCCCTTGGATAGGAAAAGGGAGGGCTGCTCTTCGCCTCCCGTGCGATTCCCTTTGGAACATGTTTCAAAATTGCTTTAATCCACCGCTAAATTGAGCTGTTTTACTAACTGTCCACGATATCATAAACAGTTTGAGGAGCTAATGGACGAGATGTTATAAAAATAGTGGACGTAAAGCACAGAGGAGGCGATATATTCGCCCTGGAGTGATGGCCGGAGACCCAGCCACGGCAGACAAGCCATCTTTGTCTCCCCCTTGCTTACATCATTTTCTAATTAGGCATAAAATTGTCTTCATACACTGGTATCGCTGGCTTCATAAACATAACCATTATCGTTCATAAAGACCCCATTGTGGGGAGCCCCTCTCAAAATAGAAAAGGATCTGGAGAGGCCCAAAGAAAAAAACATCCCCTTTGTTTTCTCTTTTGAGAAGACGGATGGGCAATGTCACGCAGAAGATTACTTTAGACTATTAAATTGTCAGAAAGGAAGAATTTCCCTATTAATAAAGGGAGTATAGGATAGTGATGGAGCTGGATGCTGGAGGCTGACGAGGCGCGGTACCCGGCGCGGGATGCGCGGAGATGGCGGGACGCCGCCCGGGAACGGCACGGCACGGCCCATGGGAGCCGTGGCATTCCCTCCGTGGCATTTCCGGAGCGAGGCCGGCCGTGGCTTGGTGCCACGCACCCGCGGACCAGCGGGCAGCCCCGGCCTCGGCGCCGGGATAACTGGATGGAGATGGATGGAGCCGCCTATCACCCCCGACGCGGTGTCAGCCCCCGGACAATTACTGTCTCCAGAGGGATGGACAGACTGACTGACACTGACCTCTGCCCACGAGCCCACTGGCGGCCCCGAGGAGCTTATGTGCAATTTGCTGGATTTCGTTTACAATAACCCGACTTGACATAAATAACTCTCCATGCTGTGTCTACGCCCGCCTGACCTCCTGAACTAGCGCGGAAACACTGCTGTATTGATCAGGGGCGCGGGGGTTTTTTGCTTCTTTTTTTTTTCTTTCTGTTTGGTCCGTGAAGACCCGCTCACTCCGTCCGGCGGTCCGTGCGCTCCCCCGAGCCGGACGGGCCCGGTCCCCGCGCGGGGGCGGCAGCGGGGCCCGGCCGGTTCTCCACGCAGTGCTGAACCGAGCCCTCCTGAACCGGGAGAGTGCTCGGAGTTCCTCGGACCCTACTTTGACTTGAGGACGATTTTCTAACAAAAACCGCAAGAGTTAAAGTTCATGTCGCGACAGCTACTGGCGCGACGCCCGGTGAGGGTCGACAGGGAAGCCCCGAGAAAGCATGAGCTCCCCGAAAGCCTCCCCTCCCTTTCCTTTCCTCTCTCCGTCCTTCCCCGCACCGACTTGGAGCCAGACCTTTGTTTCGGCCCCTGTTGGAAGCTCTGCGGGGCGTTCGGAGATGGACGGAGGGAAAGGAAATAACAAGGAACGAAAGTAAAGGGAGAGAAAGGGACTCTGCGGCAGAAGCCTTGCGGAGTGAGGCTGATGTTATCCATTTAGTGTGACATATGGAAATCTGCCGGTGGGGCCACAATTAAAGGAGCCGGCCCTGTGTCCTTTATTCCCCGCTAACTTTTGTGTTAAATGTTAACAACCTGGCGCTATCCATTCTGGCTCTATTACCAAGTGAATGTTGACTCCAAGGCTGCCTTCCTTTCTGCCTATTCTGGGCCTGCCTCCCATGCAGATTTATGTATTTTTGATATTAAATTCTTTCTAACATTACGCATGCTCTCTTGTTGACTTTCATTGACCCTTGCCCTTGTCCCCATACTTTTCCATATTTAATACATGAACATTTTTGCCAGTGCCCTCCCCTCTTTGTTACCTCCCGGTTGACTGCCGTCCCTAATGGCATGTGCTGTTTGCTCTGTTGTTGAACTTGGTAGGGTCACATAGTCTTGTGCTGTGATATCCTCTGCATTTCCAGCCCTGCCATTCTGGGGAGGTGCCTTGTGGAACAAGCCTTTTTTTCCCCTAGCTACCGGCTTCCTAATGACTTAAGCAAACACCTTCGCTAATGATCCCCCAGGCTCCCTAATCCCCTCGGGGTTTTGTTTAGCTGAACTCCTAGTGCTCTGCCTGTCCCACTGGTATCTTGGCCTCTCTGACCTGAGACATCGCAGCTCTTCTCCTTGGAGCGGGCTGCCTTGTCCAGCTCCGCCTGGGCCAAAGGCCAGGATCATGGGAGCATTGCATGCCACCAGCTGCTTGAGGTGACACCGAATTACAAAGAAGAACCGCCAAAGGAAACTTCGGCTCACACAGGCAAATGAATGTGTTCATTTATCTCCTCTGACTCCGCGGTTCGCGGCGTGCCTCGGCCCTACGGCTTGGCTGGGGGAGCGGCTAAACGTCCTTCCCAAGAAAGATTGGCTCACTTCTCCTAGGCCGGTCTGTTCAGTATCATTATGTGACCGGTTTTCAGAATTGAAGTTGCCTGGTGTTTTGATTCTTCCCTGCCTGTGCATTTGTGCCCTGGAGGTCCCTTCAAAATGGATGCTAATTGTTGGGGCTGCACACTGCTGCCTGCTAAAATGCCCCAGAGCTCCCAGGCCCTGCTCCTCAATGGCTTAATTGACAAGGACTTGTCTGTATTTAGGAGCAGCTGGTCCAAAGCATTGGCACATCAGTGCAATCTTAACACAGCATCCCTAGCCTGGAGGAGTATGAGGGTAAACGTGGTTAAAATGAAGGAAGATTTATAGTCGGCCCCCTTGGGTAATGCGACAGAAGACAGCTACCAAGATTTTCCCTAGTAGGGGTTTCATTCATCAGCTTCCCAGCCTTGGTAACGTGTCTAGCAGCCACGTTCCAGCTATTATTAATAATAGGAGGTGGCCATTTAGCACAATTAGGCAGGTGACAGTATTCCACAATAATGCGTAGCCCTAAACGAGACGGGGAGCCGCTAACAAACAGATCCGCTACCGAACAGCGCCGAGGCTTTGCGCCGCAGCCATGTCCCGAGTGGATCTGGGCTGGTCCAGGGGCAGCGAGCGCTCACCCACCTGCAAGGACCCCAGCCCGCAGCTCCATGTGTTGCCAGCTAAATCCTAGCAGGCAGCGGTTTACTCTCCTTCTACGAGGAGGGCTGGGAAAGAGCATCTCCTGCCCAACTGCTCCCTCTAACCCCTGAGTTAAAGCCTCTGAAGTCACACACCGTGCTTAAAAATCATCTTCCATCACATCTCCGAGCTATAAATAAAGTGTCTCTTAATTTCGGATGCACAGATGAAATGTATGTAATTTTTTTCTCCCCTCTTTAAACGTTTCTCGTGAGCTTCATGTTTATAGGATTTAAACTTACACGATTCCTAAACGGGAACGGCTGGGTTTATTTTCTGCACAGGGTTATTCAGCGTTTTACAAAGAAGGTTTATGGAGCAGCTTAAAACTAAGGGTTTTTTTGTTGTTGTTGTTTTGCAATGTGTGGGAAATACTTTTATGTTCACACAGTTCGCCCCATGAATAGGGATAATAGGTTCGGGATCCTCATTGAAATTTGAAGTTTTTAAACAGAAATTCCCTAACTTTTGCTCGTTTTCTCAACTTTTTTCGTAGGAACAATGCCAACATTGAAGCCCTCGGTTGGAGTCTGCACAGTTGGAGATCTTTGGTGCCATTTTAGACATCTTTGGATTTCATCAATCAAACTGACTGCAATTTTCCATAAAAACCCTCAATTTGGGTCAGAAAGTGGGCAAAGCAGATAAAGATCGTTCGAGCTGTCTTATAAGATGATAAATAGATATCCTTTCAGTCCAACAATGCAAGAAGTGCAGTTTTGTAATTCACTTCCATTGGTTTTGAATGCAGTGAGTCGAAACAATTTATACATGTTTTCCCATGGTTAGAAGATGTCTTTACATACTTGTCAATAGTAGCTTGACCTTTTTCCCCACTGAGCTATGAAGAGGTGCTTTTTTCCCTCCTTTTTCCAGAATACAGAAAAGGGTGGTTTGGGGTTGGCTTTCTTTTTTTTTTCTTTTTTTTTTTCTTTTTTTTTTTTTTTTAATTTCCCCCACTTCCTTCCTCTATTTCTTTTAGAGACTAAACCAATAAGATATTTCAATTTAACCTGAGCTTTAAACTGATGGTATGTGATTCACTGCAGTTCACCACGCTGCAGAGGAAGTATTTTGCTCTGTGCTGCCATGAGCGAGTGTCCCGAGCGAGGTTTTAGCCAGACCTGTTGGGTATCCTCAGTGTCTTCTTGAACTTTCATTTAATGGGTGAGAAGCCCTAAAAGTCTCGGGCGGAGACCTCGGTGGATTCTGCCAAACTGTCACAGCAGGTAGAGCCTTGCTGTACGGCCGAGGGGAGTTTCTGCCTCCTGGGGTTTCTGTCCGCTCTCTAACTGCCCCGAGAGGAATGTCTTGTGGGGTGAAGTCCGTGCTCGTGCCAGCCCATTAGATGCTACACGCATCCGGGCGGGACTGGAAGGGGCACCTCATGTGGTGTGGGAGGCCTGCGGAGGTGTGGGGACACCTCCCGCATCAGCAGCACAGGGCACCGGTCCGGACGTGTTTCAGAAAGTAAGGTGGGAGCATTGAGCTGGGTCTGCAGGGCAGGGAAACTGAGGCACGAAGCCGCTTTCCCACGTCTGGGATCAGGGGTGGCTCGGCACTCGCCGATCCCTGCCCATCGCTACGAAGCAAACTGAAGGACTCTTTCTGGGAAGAGGGCAGGAGAGAATGGTAGGAATCTAGAAGGCTTGAACTGCTCCACTGAACCAGGGGGATTTTCCCCTGGGGGAAGCTCCCCAGATCCCCACACTCTGCCGGCGCCCAGCCCGCCCTGTCCACGGGACAGCCCGCCGCTAGCCAGCCCCCTCCGGGGCAGCGGAAGATAGTGGAAGGACTAGGACCAGAGATAAGGCTTTGCTTTTCCTCCCCTCGCCTTGAACACGACAGCCCTGCTAAGTGCTGAACACTCCCCGCTAATGGATAATGACCTGCGGTGTGCAGCTGCCTCCTGCTCCTCAGATAAAGGCAGCTTTTACTATTAATTGCATTTGTAACATGAACGCAGTAGGTTCTCAACCAAAACGATCCAGAAACGGCAGCATCCACGTTGCGACGGGCCCAGCCCCCTTCACGAATGATCCGGACCCTTCTGCAGAGCGCAGACGGGGTCCCCGGCCTCTCGCTGTCCCCTGGGGGGAAACAGTGGCTGGGGGAGGAGGTGGTCCAGCTGCCCAAGAGCATTTCCGCCCCTGCAAAGGAGCACGTGGAAAGGCGGCGGGAAGGGGTTAAAGCAGCTCGTGGCCCCGGCTGGCTTCCCACGGCCCGTGGGTGCCAAACTGCCATTCACGCCATGCAGATTTCGGGGCTGCGAACAGTTCCCTTAACTGAGGCGTATCTCTCGTGAAATTCCACCTGAACGAGATGAAAAACCTCTTTTATTGTTGTTATTTTGTTGTACTTTTCCACCCTTTTCTAAGGAGAGGACGTGTTTGCTTCTCTGCCCTCCTTCCAGCATTTCTTCAGGGCCGGAGGAGAGAGCTGGAGCCTCATCTGCCGCTGGGAGCACCCAGGCTCAGCAGGGCCGTGTGCGAGGCCAGGGGCGGGCTGGGAACTCTGCGGACACGGCAGCACAGCCCCCCGGCAGCCTCCCCGCAGGTGCGATGGGGCTGCCGAAGTTTTTGGGACACGTGAAGGAGAAAGACCACCTGTGTCCGGACCTGGCCTGCTTTAAACACGGCTCTGTGTGTTTGTAACTCCACAGCAGGGGCTTAGTGACACGTGGCAGTAGCTACACAAGATTTTGGGGGCAAGACACTCATATTAGGGTTGCAGTTATAAATAGCGAGATAAAACAAGTAATTTGCGCCTTAGGAAGCCTTTCACTCCGTGCTAAACTTCAAAAGCGGATAAACTCTAGAAGCTAAACTCTAGAAGCAGATAATCGGATTTCTCCCTTGCCTCCTTACGTGCTGTATCCCCAGTGAAGCTCCGAGGGACCCCGGCGCTGCTGTCAGGCCCGTCCAGGCCATGGGCACACAGAGGCTGGGCCGGGGCCTGAGCCATGCCCGGCACCGCGGGCTTCCCTCTCTGTCGACTTTGCTTTCTCAGGGTTTTGGTGTGGTGTTTTGTTGTTTTGTGGCGGGGTTCTGATTTTATTTTCTTTTTTCTCCTTTTCTTCAGTCTATCAGGCAAACATTTAAGGAAGCCCTTGAAGCTAAAACTGACCCTAGAAATACTTCCTTCGGCCCTTTCCTCTGTCAGTGACTATCTCTTCAGCTGCTGCCACCCGGTGCCTCCCGAGCCGGAAGGGAAGGGGATGGCAGAACGTCTCCGAGGGGAGACCTCGGATGTTTTCACACGACGAGCGCGGCTCACGCACCTGCTGAGCGGGGCGGGGGCGGGCGGGCATTGGCGGAGCTGGCTCGTTTGGCCCCGAAGGGAAATCAATAATCTTTCGAATCTCATTCCCAGGCACTGGCTCCAGCCGGTTAACGATTCAGCCGGGGACCCTCTTCAGCAGCGGATGGCTTACCCAGGATCATGAATATACAGTTGCAAATTTTTCAGTCGACCTGGCTTGTAGCAGTGGAAATAAGTCTCCTGATTCTTTAATGTTTAGCTGTCCTCCCTCCTGCCTGTCTGAGGGGCAGAATCCCTCTTTCCTTGCCTTTTTCCCAGGCGGGCCCGGTGTAGCAGACACTCGGGGCAGGACGTCGCTAGTGGCCGACGGGAACCCGAGCTGAAACAGAGCTTTGTCGCGGTGCCCCTGTGCTGGCTGGCGGGCACGGACGGTGCACGGCACTCCGGAGACACGAAGCCGGAGCAGCCCTGAACCGCAGCGCATTGCACCGCGCTGCACGGCGCTGGGGCCGGGCGGGGAAGCGCGGAGGAGCCGCGGGCCGGGGACTGGGGGTTGGAGGCAGGAGCCCTCGGCCGGGGCAGGCGGTGCCACTCACGCCGGCGGGGGGCTCGCAACTCGCTGCAGCCCCGCTCCCCAGTCTCTCAAAGCCCCTTTCAGCCGCTCTGCGGGCTCCTCACCGGAGGAGGCTGAAGCTACATAAAAGCGCATTATGAAAATTATAATATCGGGCCCAGAGCATGTCCGCGGAGGCAGCTCGGCAGCTTTCAGGCATTGAGCCCCTGTTCAGCTGGACTGAGCTGTAAAATATCCATTTGAATTCGGTGCCTGAATGGAGCAGCAGCAAGAACAACAAGGACCAGGGCAACAGAGCTCCCTTTATCCCCCCCGTGACTTCCCCCTTCTTGGCCATTCCTTTCCTGTTGCACCTTTCTTGCTTATGGGCAAATTCAACGCCTTTTCTTCTTCTCCTTTCTTCTTTCTTTTCCCTGAGCGGGAAGGGGGGAAGGAGTGGTGGGAGGAACGTGTGCGGGAAAGGCCCCGCGCCCTTCCCTGCCTCCCGCCCCGCAGTATGCTCCCCGGAGCCGGTGGCTCGTCTGGTTGCAGTGCCGGAGGGGGAGGAGGGGAGAGAAATACCAGGCACGCCTTGCCAGGCAGAGCCGAGCTCCCGGCGGCCCTCAGCTTCACACGGTGTAAAGAAGCCTCTTTCTCCATCCCGGAGAGCGGCCCACTCTGTCTGCCTTGACTCAACGCGGCCCCACAGCCTGTGGTGGTGCCACTGTTGAGACTCGATGCGAAAGAGTTTTTGGCTCCATAAACCCCAAGGAGCCGGGGATGAGGAGCCACGGGGGGAGAGGGGACCGGTTTTGGCAGTTATGATCTATGGAGGCAGATGAGCCGACCTGCTATTCAAAATACTGCCCATTGTGTTGGTAATGGCCCGTTTATGACTGGAATAACCCCTTTAATATTAATAGAGCCTTTTAAGGCGGCGGTTTCCTGGGCGCTGGGCAGGCGGGCGAGCAGCGCAGGTGTTGGGGCAACCTGTGCAGGCGGTGGCCCGGCCGCGGCTCCCGGCGCAGGCAGCGAGCAGGTGCTGGCGGGACGCGCACCCTCTGCGCCCGGGCGAACAAAGGCTCGGCTCGCCCGGGGTCTGCGAGCATGAAGAATTGTTTAATTTCAGGGGAAAGTGAAAGGCTCTGCTTCTGCCGGGACGTGACATTTCCTGTGGTGAAGCCTGCATTGGCTGCTAATAGAGATCTAATTGATGGGTGAAGTCCCATTTCCGCGCTTTCTCCTTTATTGCTCCATCCAGTCTGTTGCAAAATAAAACCTTAATCTGATTTAGCAATTCCTCCAGGATTCGGTGCAAGCTTACAGCACAGGAAAAATCGTTATTAAAAAAGTTAAAATACAGACTTGGATTCGGTGTGTTGCCTTTTTTTATATATATTATTATTATTATTTTGTTTGGTTAGTTTTTTCTCTTTTTTTCTTCCCTTTTCTTTTTTTTTTTTTTTTTTCCCCAGACCCAACCCCACCCGGGCTCCTGGCAATTTAACACGTTCCTTTTCGGTAATCACTCCGGGTTTTATGACTATTAATATCAGAAGGGATGGGCGATAATGCAGATGTCCCTCTTTGTTTTAAATGCAGATGTCAGCATTTTGCAGCCTGGTTCCCGAGCGCGGCTCCGGGCGCGGACCGAAGCGCAGCCCCGACGGAGCGGCGCATCCCGGGAGCGGGAACAAGAGTGGCAAGGCACCGACAAGTTTGGCGACTGACGTAGTCAGAATAAAAATATAAGGATAAAAACCAATCAGCACCGTTTTGCTGGAGCTCATTTCTCTTTCTCTCCCAGGGGATAAAATAACAGGTTTATTTCAAAAAGGCTGGCACGGGATCCAGTGACAGCCGGCCCATTCTCTCCCTGCCTGCAGGGCTGTGCACGGGGCTGTTCTCCTCCCCTGACTGCAGACGAGCAGAGGGGCCAGGGCAGTCCGCATAGGCCCGGCTTTTACACCTCCGGGCAGTTTAATGGCCCCGGGGGGCTGCTGGGTGTCCCCCGGGCCAATAGGCCAGGCGAGTGCGAAGGGGATCCACAAACCACCGTCAGGAGGGACGCCCGGGCAGGCTCACGTGCGAAAGCAGCGGACAGGGCAGAGATACTCTTTTTAACTTTTTTAACTTCTTTGCCTTTTGCCTTTTTCTTCTCCCTTTTTTTTTTTTTTTTTTTTTTTTTTTTTCCCCCCCGTCCCCCGCCGGGCTATCCGAGATAGAGAGGAGTGTACAGGCATTCTGGACCTATACAAACTCTCTTCAGTCCCCCTCGATAGGTTTAATGAGGCGGAACACGATGAAGGGGATTTGAACCGGTCTAAATGATTGATGAAGCCTGGGGCAAGGCTGAGCTTTTTCCGGATAAAGCCCCATACATCCCGTTATAATGGCTGGATAGTGGCAGGGCTGGGCTCCTTCAAAAGCCGTGGCCCAAGCGCATTGAGAGGAAACAGGGAGGGAAGGTGCTCTGTTGTTACCTAATCAGCCAATGCACTGAGCCACCAGCCGCCTGAGGCAGGAGTGCGCTGCCGGGGACGTGAGGAGGGTGAAAGGGGCATTCCGGGCACACTCACACACTCCCACGGGTGAAAGGGGCATTCCTCACACACACACACTCACACACACACACACACACACACACACGCAAATGCAGGCACCCTCACACCCCCGTGGAGCCCTGCCAGCTCCAGCCCACGCAGTTGTCTGCCAGAGCAGCCTGGAAACTGGCCTGGCTCGGCCCGTGGCTTGAAGGTCATGGCCCCATGAGCAAGGGGATAGGGGGTCTGCCCTTTAAAACAGACTCATCTCAAAGTGCCCCAGACCAGGGCTTTGGTGATGGAGATGTGCCCGTTGCAATGCAATCCCTCTCTGGTGTGTAACACCTACAGCACCCCCCCATACAACCCCCCGACACACACATATGTGAGCAGGAAAAATGTGAGCCAACAGCTGTGGATGAGGAAATAGTAATCAAAAAGTAGATTAAATAAAGGACATTAAAATGTCGGTTGTCTTCGAAGTCCCAAAAGGAAGGGTGGAAGAGGGCCTACAAATTTGATGTCATATTCCATGGCGTTGTGAGGTCCCCAAGGCTTCTCAGCTGAGCTGGATACTCTTTCTTTGGCTGGGAGAAATATAAGCCAAGCCCTGGCCTCAGAGAAGGTAGATGTTGTGGCAGTCATCCAATGTGGCCCTAATAGGATGGGGGTGCTGGTGAAAAGCCATTCTGGCAGGCAGGGCAAGAAACAGAGTCCTGGATCATGACAAGCAAGGAGGGAGTGACAAGTGTCCTATTATGGTGGCATGCTTAGGTTTGTGTAAATCTTCCTCAGGTTAAGCCCTTTTAAATTTTTTTTTAATGTCTCCTTTGAGGTAAACTAAAACTGCTGCCATGTAAATACTAGGTGGAAAAGCTCTGATTTTATAAAGACTGATATGCAAACACACCCTATTGAGCATAATAGTCTCTAAAGAAACTCATTGAGGTCCCACAAAAGTAATCAATTCACTGACTAAAATGTACAAGATCGTATCTTGAGTATATATATCCAAAACCAGACATGCTGTGTGCCCAAGTATTGTGTAAAATCAGTGGTGGGAAAAATCCCATGTAAAAATGTATCCTCTTAAGGAGTGATCTTCTAAACCTTGTCTATGTCTTTCACCTTAACAAGCAAATATGGTCTGATTTCAAGGACAAGAATATTTTGAAATCCTGCAGTTGGGGTTCCTGTAATGTATAAAAAATCCTCTACACTATCTTGTATTTCTCAGTATAACAAAGTTCTAAAAACAGTCTTTTCCCCTTTAATAATAGTTGAAAATGCATCATGAAAAGAGATGGTTTGAATGATTTGTACAGAGGCAGAATTCAATACTGCAACAAGAACAGGTTGTAAGGGGAAAAGAACCACTATTCATTTTTTCGCTTCATCTCTTACCACTTTGGCTTTGATCATTCACCGTTGGGACCAACACCTCGATCCCGAATCAGATAAAACTCTTACTGTAGTCAGCAAAGCGAAAATCTTGTTCACCTTATGAAATCCTACTGATTTTTGAGGAGCTATTTACACCTGCAGAATGAGCAGATTTAAGGGAGAAACAAAGTAGCAACCCTTACAGATGTGAACTGCATCCTTCTTATCAGCTGCCTTGGGTTGGGAGTAGTCACACCAGTAGTTAGCAGCAAAGGTAAAAAACAAAACAAAGCAAAACATCTGAATAGAAAAACTCCACTAACTTTTTACCTTTCCTGAATGCTGGGAAGTTAAGAAAGCATAACAGAACAACTTCATTAAGAAATCTGTATGAAGGATGACTCATGATTATTGTTGTCTTGCAAAAGCAAGAGTGCTTTGGGAAAAAATAAAAAAGGACAAAAGAAATAAGTGAGTTAAATGAAATTATTAGTACGGTTCAATTTGTCTCTGAAAACTGAACAAAGACATTTGGAACAATGAAAAGAGAAACTGCTGGTTGTTTCTTCCTAGATACGAACTCTATTACATATATCAATTTCCTTTTATCTCTGAATTATCTTGATTTTATTATTAACAATAACATTACAGCATATTCTATCCTACTCTACATCCAAGGATCTCAGAGTATTTTACGAGTATTAATGAATGAGGAGGGCATGGAAAAGCACTGTTATATTGTAATCAGTTACTGGATTATAATTCACACCAAGTTTCACAGTTTGGCAACATTATCAGGGTGAGAGTTATTTATCTATTTTCTCTTTTTTTTTTTTTAAATGGAAAAAAGATGTGCCATGAGAAAACAACCAGTGCATACTTTGACTTGGAAACCAGGGCTCAGTAGAATGAAATGAAGATCAGAATCCAAGTGATAAATGCTAGTCTGATTCCCTACCACCAGACAAACCCCTGTCTCCCCTCTATCTAGTTTAGTGCTAATATTAAACTGACTCTTCCCTTCTGGCAAGGAAGACCAACATTTGCTGGCTCCATGCAGAAGGAATACCCAAGTGTCCCGCCCTGCTCTAGACCACCTCTCCTCTCCTGCTGTCTCCACAAAAATTGCTGCACAGGCACTGTAATACCAGACAATGGGTCAGTTAGGCAAGTTTAATAATAATGGGGTTACTCTCCTGACAATTTTAACTCCCAGTCCTGCATGGAATCCGTGACTTGGTTAAATTCATCGCCTCATATGTGGTGTCTTTGTCCTGAGCACTTTCTTTCCTCTCCAAAATAGACAAGGTGGAAGAGAAAGAGGTTACAAAAGCCCAGAAACTTGGTGGCAGTGACCAGCCAGGGGTGTTTCTGCCAGTACATCCATGGGACCACAACAGTCAGAGGCACTGGATAATGCAAAGGCCTGGAGCCTGACAGTTCCTGTTATTTTACAAGGTGCTCAAAAGAAGTTAAAAGATCTATCTTCTTCCTGATTCAGTAATTTGATATGAACTCCTCATAGGTTTCCTCCTTCCACAAGGATTCAATATGAACAGAGAAAGTGTAGGCTCCTGTGGTCTTTTCATTCAAAAAATATTTCCCGCCTCCTCAGGAGTAAGAAAACTCCACAGTGGTATGAGGTGTTGTTCAGCTTATGTCAACAGAGACTCCTTTATATGACAGCGTTATCTGTGTATGTGCACAGCCAGAATACTCCTCTGATGAAGTGCAGGGTCAAGTGATAAATTACATTTAGACTGTACTTGCCTGTTTTACCAGTACTGTAAACAGGTGTTAGTTTAGAAAAGTCAGATAAAAAGCTTCTAGTTTCCTCCAAAGAGAATTCCTCCATCAGAATTCAACAGGCCAGAGGCTTACACAGATAAACCCTGTTTAATAACCAGCATTTTGGGTTTTGAGGTAGAAAGTGCTTCCCCAAAAAAGCCAACCATATACCTAGGTTTTGCAATATGGAGTCAGATAGACAATCCACTTTTTTTAGTAGATGCTTATGCCCACGAGCTTTCTAGAATGTGACCATCTATCATGGGCTTGCAGCTAGATTAGTCTTTCTGATGAATTTATTTGAAAGGTCTTGTTTGGGTAGATTGCCTGCTTCACACAGTCTGAACTCAAAACCATATTTTTATTTAGCAGAAAAAAAATTGAATTCTTACCCATTTCATGAGATTGTAAGGAACGTATCATCCACTGTCTTGCTGTCATTTGATTTCAGACTGTCCTCTGGGTTCCCATGTTAGGGTGCTTGCTTAAGCAAACACATGCAGTAACATACAGCCCAGAGAGCAGGATTGCAGAAGCCTTATAGACACAGGAAGTTAGAAAAAAAAAAAAAATCTCTGAGGTTTCCTGACTAATTCTCCTGGTAAATGCATGAAGCATTTACTTAAAATGCTTACACTTTGGGGGTTTTGTTTTTTTACAGGGAAGTACTTGCCTTCCTGTTTACAGGTGAAACAATCATCAAAGCCTAAAGACTAGAAAATATTTACAGCTTTATTCAAAACAAAGTAGAACTTCTGCCAGCATCTTCCAGGCTGGATACTTCGAGTTAGCTATCAATAGCATGCATGTTTTGGTTGCACATGTATGCATCTGAAAAGAAAATGGCTGGCAGTCGGAGATGCTGAGCTGTCGCTGTTAAGTACCTTATTATGGTCTTATGCTCTTTGTGGAGGAAACACCTTATATTTTATTAGAAATCCGATCTTGTTTAGAATATTTTCTTTGTGAAGAGAGTCTCTTTTCTCATCTGGTGCTGCCACACACAAGCATTTGAAAGCGTCTCAGCCGTTTAGATTGCTCCAACAACAGCAGCGCAGGGAGTGGAACGAGCAACAAAGATCCGCGGTGCTGTGTCCCCATTGGGTCTGGCAGAGGCTCCTCCTGTCAGTGGTCAGTTTTTCTGACAGAAGAACAAAGTGCCGAAGCTGCCTGCAGCTTCATTCAGCCCCGCGGTTGCCCAGGCACGCGGGCTGGCAGGCCATCAGCCAGAAGCCAGCAGGCAAAATTTAACAGCCACGCTTCAAAACACTGGTAACAGCCATCAATGGATCCATAACTCTCAGCTCTCCAGATATGGGGTCATCTTTCAATACTACCCCACTGTCATATACAACGTTTGTCTTGTCCTGCATTCAACTAATTGTGTCAATCTACAGGGTGACTCTATAATACACATATACAATAGCACAATGAAAGCAATAATCTCCTACCCAGTCTCTTTATTTAAGTGCTATTACAAAGTTTCCTGCAGCAAAGAGAAGCTGGGAGGCTACAACCCATTCCAGCCATGCAACAACTATCCAGATGAAAGAAAGAGTGTGCTGACATAAATAAGTTCTGTGTTTCTGTGACTTTTTTTCTTCTTCCAACCTGACAATACTACCAAGTGGTATGGAGGGGTGTGGGGAAGTGACTTCATTAATACTTTAAAATTTGTAGCAGAAAACCAGAAATCGTAATAAACAAAATTTGTGATTCCTAGGTAATTATTTTTCCTTCTGACATTTTTAAAGTTAATATTCACTATTTATATTTATTATAAGTAAAATGCAAATATTAGACATAGAAAATTGCTCAAAGCTTTCTCAGTTTAATGGGTTTGTGGCTCTATTTTTTGAAGTCCTAATATCATTATGTATCTTCAACATAAATAACTTTCATAGTAGCAAAATTACTCCTTCTTCATTCAAAATTCTGTTCAGAGAATTACAATAAAGTACTAGATATTGCTGTTCTCAGCATCATTGCATTAATTGCACAGATGACCACATTTGGCTAATGTTCGTAAGCCTCACAATCAATCAGGATTCCTCCTTGCTCTGCTATCATCCCAACACACTGCCAATTCCCCTTTACAAGGACTCACACCTCTTGGGACCAGCCATAAATAGATGTTTTAAGGGTGTCCAAGGGTGGGGTGGTTTGCTGGAATCAATGTGGCCTTCCAGTCTCTGCAAGTACCTGCAAGTCCCTAAGAGCTGTCCACTCACTGTAAAGTCCTTGCAGATAACACCATGCCTTATTATCACGTGTTTATTGCAGCATCTGGTGGATCTGCCAGCAGGAATGGAGCCCTTTCTGCTCAGGCACCATCCCCAGACAGACAGGGGTAACTCACCTGAGCTCATTGAACTGTGTGTCCCAAGTCCTGTCCATCCAACAAACAGTCCAGCCATATTCAGCTTCCACTGACATACTGAATACAGAGTGAAAAGCCAGATGGGGAGAAGTCTTCTCATATAAGCAGATGATTTGATGAAGTAACAGGGAAAACATATGTAGCAGGAAGCTGGATATATCACAAAACATATCAAATATTTCAGGTTGGAAAATTTTCTGGTCAGCAAACATTTGACTAATGTTGTGAAAGATGTCTTTCAAGGAGTTCCTAAAATAATCTGGTGATTAAAAAAAATCCTTTCAGTCTGAGAAATGGGAAAAGTCCTCTAATTATCTTCTGGAGAAGTAATGAAAAATGAATGGGTCAAAATGATAAATGCGCATCTTCAATAATGCATCACCACAATGATTTACAATATTGAGAGAAAGAATGAACATGTTAACATGTGCCCTTCTCCATATTTTATAGACAACAAAAGCAAAAAGAAGGTGCTCCACCAAAAACACTCACAGTCACAGAATCACAGAATTAATGGTTTGGACTTTAAGGGACCTTAAATATCTTGTTCCAATCCCCCGGCCATGGGCGAAGTCACCTCCCACTAGAGCAGGTTGCTCAGAGCCCCATCCAACCTGGCCTTGAACACTTCCCAGAAGTCAGGCAGTGTCCATACCTCTCCCAAAGGCTGCAGATGCAAGTACCTGGAGTGAAAGGACCTACAGACAATTGTGTCCATGCTGGAACTTCCTGAGCACTGGGCAGGCTTCTGACAAACCTGAGGAGGGACCAACAGAGCAGGACACTGGACAGCTGGGCACAGTGGGCTCTGACTGAGTTTGTGTGAGCATGTGAACCTGATGAATCTGAGCTCTGCTTGCTTTGCTGCAGTGTTTTGTAAGAGTTCTCAAACCTAATTCCATCTCAAGAAAATAAAAATAACACTCCAAAATGCACTTGTCTGTAAAAGCTGGACTGTGTGAGATCTAATCATACTGTGAGACTTTTCTTGGTGCTTAATAACCTGACTGAATAATGAAAGAGTATTTAGGTGAACATCATGAAGAAAGCAG
Source organism: Entomyzon cyanotis (assembly GCA_024500445.1). Lineage (NCBI taxonomy): Eukaryota > Metazoa > Chordata > Aves > Passeriformes > Meliphagidae > Entomyzon > Entomyzon cyanotis. The sequence continues at coordinate 18,679,795 of JAKEPQ010001009.1, read as the reverse complement.
TCCTGCCCTCTGTTTTTCTATAGCTCTTGGTCTGTAAAAGTTGGAACAAGCTTTTTGTGAGAAGTTCATATGACACAAATAATGACAGGATGAGAGCTCCAGTGCTGGAATAGATCAGAAATAAGCTAAAGGATATTTACATAACAAGATACAAAAAACAATTAAAAACTTTTATATGACCAAACTTCTATATGGAGACCTGAGAATATTTGCAATAGAATGTTTCTTAAAACAGAGACAAAACTTGTCATATTTTAAATTAAATCTTTCAAACTCATTGAAAATAACAACTGAACTCTGTTTCTTGTTGGGCAGGGATTCTCAGATGAGCCATTCGCAGGAATTTTAGATTTTTAATATTGACAATGATCAAAAAGCCAAAAATGGTCTCAATGGTACATTGGCCTATTTCTCTGTAGCAACTCCCATCCATGGGAACAATTTCACATTATTCTGGTCTCCATGATGAGACAATACAAGGGGACAATTTCACCCAGGATTTACCACTAATACAACTTTTTTTCCAATAAATATTTCTAATGTTAAACAACCACGAAGTTGTGGTATCAGTAGCCTAGTAACAAGGTTAAGCAACTAGAAAATATTAGTACTGATAATTTAGGTCATAGTCCTAACTAAATCAAAATTTGCCTGAAAGCAAAGGAGCAAGGACTTCAGGATATGTCCCATCACTGCCCCTTCCATTTTCTTGCATGCCAGTGCTTACTGGCAATCTCAGCACGAGGGAGAGGGGAGAGGTGTGCTAGATGTGTGCACAACAGGGAGAGAAACAGCATGCTTCTTACAGAATACAATTTAAAGTACATAATAACTGTAGATGTCTCACATATGGCCAGACCATACACAAATTATATGTGCACAGTCAAAAGTTCTAATTGTGATAGCTGCAAAGAGGCTCTGAGTCACTGGGAAGTGAGCTGGTTTCTGTAGATGCCTCCTTTGAGAAAGCAAATGCATCTCATAAAAGACTACCTTCAGGAAAGAGCCTCTCTCTCTCTATCTATATATATATTTATCTATTCACTACATAAATGCAGTTGTTTGAAATAAGGAGGATTTTCAGCAATGCTGTAATATTTGTATATCTACACAGTCGCTATCTATTCCATATACACAAACATCCGCCTACCCAGAAAATAATTGTGGATAATTCAATGTTCAGATTTGATAATGGATGCTCAAATAAATATGAGAATTCCAAGCAAATTTGTGCAAATGAAAAAAGATTTCCTCTGACATAATGGCATGGTGCAAGGCTGTCTGTAATGAGCTGTAATTTGTCTGGAAGAGCATTTTAAAGGGGTTGATCCATCCACTGGAAGACCAGCAACTGCTCTGAGACTAGAAGCAATGAGCCAGCCTGCCTCGTCTCAGAGGAAATTACACCACAAGCAGGCCAAATTTCTGACAACTTCCATAAATTATTTCAGATTTTCATATTTCAAATTTCATCTGCATTCATCATGTGAGTTTGACTGGGGAAAAATGTCTAGGAGGAGCTCTGCTAGCATTCAGTGCAGCAGTCCCAGGAGCCTGCCCTGGGACTGGATAATTGAATTTAGTTTTGATTAGATTATTCTTGCTGCAGTCTACTGCCAATCTGAAGTATTGTGCCTTCTCTTCTACTTAACCTTCCTGCCCCATGCCTGCTCCAGCCTGCATGCAGCTCTCTGTATTGCAGAATATATTTGAACAATCAAACTTAGGAGTTATTATTTTGCTTTCCATTGTCCATCCTTATAAAAGCACACATCTTTCACTGGGTTCCCTCTTCCCTGAAATCAGATTACTTCCTTTTTTTAAGTTTGTAATATTGTTTACCATTTTCAGTGGAAAGTGCCCTGTAATTTAGGTGGAAAATCTAAAATCATTACTACATCTCTGGATGATGCAACATACCATAAATAAGGATCATTTCTAAAAGAGCTATAATCATCACTAGGCAATACACATGAGAATAAGAACAGGTAAATAATGAATTCATTCATCTATTTAACTAAAAATCTATTGTTAACCAAAGTTATTAATCAAACCTTTAGCTAGTGGTCAATAGAAAAACAAACAAAACCCAACCCCACCCCCATGCCCAAACTAGCTCCACAGTATTTCTTTGAAAGTGATCCATTAGAAATGTAGAATACGAACTTTTTGCAAAAGAAAAACCCAAAAAACATGCACCACAATGAAACACACCCCATAAATGAAAAACATTTATGAAACAAGTATGGCAGAACAGCAAAAAACCCCCTTCATATAACTGCAGCTAAATGTATATAGCAATGTTACTAGCAGTAACAATATTCAATAAATGCTTCTTAATGCATAGGCATTCTTTTTCCCCATTTACAGAATATGACTCAAATTATACATGTTTCAGGAGCAAAATACTTGTAAGTCTCGAAATCGTAATCTGGATTATTAGAAACACAGATGAGGTAAATAAAGCTAATGCTGTTCTTTAAGTAATATCTATCACTTCCCTGTTATTGAGTTATTTCTTTTAACAATGTAGGTGTTTTTGATGCTATGTGTCTGAACTGAAGACTTTAGATTCTTTATTGTTCTCCATTTTGATGAAAAAAATTGAATTTGGGTCTGTTATATTGAATTTTGTTCTGTAAATATACTGAAATCATATTTTTGTTAGAAACTATCAATAAATCCAGTATAAGAAAAGTAATAAGATACAAATATGAGCAGGACCTTTGGAAAGGAAATATTGCAAAGAGAGTGTGCCCATAAAATATATTAGGGAATGTGCTTTCTCCCTTGTGTTTGAAGAAAATACAGAAGGAATTACAGGGAATTGTGCTATTTTTAATACAGATACAACACATGGAATCAAATGACTGTAACTGCTGGCAGAAAATATTCTAGAAAATGGTCAAACATGAAGTGCTAATGTATAGATTGTCTTAAAAGGCCATTATTTATTGGTTGAAGATTTTTTTCTCATTAACACAATTTACCAAGGCAAGGCATCTCACTTCAAAAAACGACTGTATGTGTACAATACAGCTCTACACACTCCCTACATGTGTATATGGAGTAATGTATAAATATACATGTGTACACACATGATTATTTTATGTGCACACATGCACAGCATTGCACAGACGGGTTTGTATTTTTTGTGTGATTTCCATTAATCTAAGACAAGCTTCACCACCTCAGGATCTGGGGAAAACAAGTGCTGATGAGAGGGAGGAAAAATTAAAGACAGCAAATGAAGTGTGGAATGTCCCACAAAGTTATAGGTAGAAACAAAATAGCCATACTTGCTGCCTGTGAGTCCCACCCCACAGACCTAATATGCTGCAGTCCTATAGCTGCAGCTGTGCTGTAAATAAGGATTTTGGTATGTAAGAAAGGGCCTACAGACTTCAGTGTATATCTGCAATGGGCATGAGAAAATGAGAAAGGGTCCCCAAAATATGTGTGTTTCTTGCTGTTTACTGAACAATCTCCAGGGTGGCACAGGGGAGGAATTCTTCTGACATCATCTGGTTTTGTCTACATTTTATTAAAAAACAATTTACATTCAGCAATGGGAGCTGTCTTAAAGACCTATTGTTTTCCCTTGTTTCAAGCAGCATCAATGGCTCATTCCTGCTCTTACTGAACTTAACAACCTCAGGCTCCAGCTTTGTACAGCAGCTCAGGGCTGTGAGGAATGTGCGAGGCGACTCTCGGCGAGCTGCACCTGACAGGAGATCAGGCAAGGCAGCATCAGGACTCACTAATTTCAGATACCCCATGGCAGTTCAGCTTTTGCAGTGTTATTGTTATTTATGTTTTTCTTTTGCACATTGCACATGTGAGTCTTATGCCATAGACAGTGTTTTTTGTTTTGAAGTAGATGAAAAAGTCCCTTTTGTCCTTGAAACAAGTATTCAGAAGTAATACAGGTAATTAATAGCCCTAAATATGTGACACATAGTGTATTTGCAACCTCACTTGTTCTTTATTTGAACTACTGGTGGGAATATACATTTTTATTTAGAACCACACAGAATTAAACCTTTCCTATAATGCAGAAGAATGTTATTGTAAGTATATTTAACTAAGAAGAGTCATGACTAAGTTCAGGTAATTCTAATATAATTTATAGGTATTAAAATTCATAGGGTGCCTATCATTTTCATGTTGTGCACAATTTCAATCTTCATCAAGCATTACAGGTTTGATCCATGCCCTGCTGCTGATAAGGGACATTCTTGCCTCCCCTCTCTGCTGCCCCTCTCTTCCCTTCCCCCTCTGCCCTTTTACCCAGTGTCCAGATTCAGGTCAGTCTCCAGCTGCTTTGCATTTTTTGCTTGATAACAGAATTAGGACCTCAGAGGTCTTCTTTCAATTTTCCAGTGTAGACACACTGTTCTTGCTTTTCGGTTTTTTTCCATTTCTTTGGTGGGGGGAGATGGATGCGTGTTTGGTTTTTTTGGGGTGTTGTTGGTTTTTTGTTGGGGGTTTTTTTTGGGGGGGGTTTTTTGTTTGGTTGTTTAGAACTTCTAGCTTCTTGAATAAAGTTTCCTTCAAGTTCTTAACTAACAGTAAATTTTTAAAAAATGGAGGAAAGAAAAAGATCTATTATGGCTTGTGGTCAAATTGCAGGTAGAACTGATCACAACTTGGCTTTGACTTATTGGGCCATGGAGAACGCTGACCTAAGGAATGATTTAAAGTATTTTGTCAGCTCCTGATACTGAAATGCCTTAGAAAGAGAGATGGGTTGTGCCAGGGCAGGACATTCTTCAGGGTTTCCCAAACATGAACCTACAAGGAAGAACCAGGCCTCCAGGAAGAGTTGGCTCCTAGGGAAAAAAAAAAGCAGTAACCAGCAGAAGAGATTGATATAGCTGGGTTTTTTAGAGGTTCTTTGGGAATTGGTTGTAATTGTAAGACACATTTTTACTGAAAGGAATCAAATTGATTCCCACACAAATGTGCACCTTGATATCTATTTCCAAAAAGTCTAGTTAAAAAAGTGTGACCAAAAGTACACTTTCCAAAGATACAAGGTAGACGCGCATAAAAGTTTTTTACTTCTCTTACTTAAAAGAAGCAATCCCTTTCCCCTTAAGGCCTTGCCCCTTATTATATGTGATGAATAAGTAATTTAATTAGTGGGATTTTAAAAAATTGTAATCCTTTATTGGAGAATTTCATTTAAATAAAACTAGTACTCCAAGGATAACACATATCACACTTGGGTAACAGAGACGATTTTCTGTGATAAAGTTAACGTCCTGGAAAGAAGAAATGTTGCTTGAAATTTCTGAAGATAGGGTGATTTTTAAACCTAGACAGAGTTTTTTTTAAATATGGAGAAAATGACTGGGGGGGGGGCTGTCTATTTGGAGATAATTTTTTGCCAAAGCACTGCATTCCAAAAAGCATTACCAACACTCCAACGTCAGACCATGCATTCAGCTGCTCCCTACATAACAGCCAACATCACCTGAGGAGAGTAAAGGGTTTCTGAGGAGCTAGACATGGAAAAGCATTTCTTTTCCCCTTGGATAAAATATGTAGCATATACAGAGAGGATAGCAAAGAGCTTTTTCGAGGCAGCTCAGGTTTTCCCTGGGTTAGGCTGATTTCTCTCAGCGGTTAGAAAAGCCAGCTTGTGCCTGAGGCACAGGGCACCAGAGAGAGAGCAGCTGTGCCCAGGATGCAGTTCCCCTCTCCCCAGAGCCTGGGCCCTGCAGCAGCACTGCAGCCTCAGAGCAGCTCTGTAAATGCTTTAGCTTTCCTGGTGCCAGAGCAGCTTGGAAATGAGGGAGCTGTAAATTATTTTGTAAATCTGACTTCTCTTTCTGCTCCCAGCAGGTCTTGGCTGAACAATTTGCCCAGCTTTAACCATTTTGCAGCTAGTAAGTCATCCCTATTTGTAAATGACTTTATATTTAACACTACAGCTAAATCATCAGGCTGTGCAGCTGATTCCCTTCTTTCAGAAACAAGAAGTGTCCCAAATCACGCTGAAATCAAAGTAACATCAACATTTGTGCCCCTTCCTCAGAAGCACTTCAGCTGTTGTTTTGAAAAATAAAACTTGGACTGAAGCCAACTTTTGCAGATTTCTGGAACTAAATTCATGGTAGATCTTATGGAAAATTTTAAATTCTTTAGTTCTTTAAAAAAAAATATATATATACCTACAGACATCTGGGTTTACTCAGTGGCTGGAAGCAAAACAGACCTAACAACATGGGAAGGCTCAAGTCTTAGTATCTGTTACCTTTCTGGAAATTGAGATAAGGTCATCTCACACCAAAGGAAAAAAAGTCTTTACTAATTAGATTTCCAGTTAAATTTTGCACACTGAAAAACATCTGATTTTTCAGACATAAATCCAAACTTTGCAGTTCTGGATCTCCTTTCCTCTCCCTATTATCAGCCCACTTTTCCGGATGAGCAGGTTTAACATTGCCTTCCTCCTTGATCTCCTTAGCATAAACACTGAAACAGTAGTGAGGCAGCTGTGTCCTCTGACCAGCACAGAATATTAACTCTTCCAGCACCCGGAATTCTGAAATGCCTTAGTGCCTTACTCTCCAGTCACACAGCATGTCCCCAGCACTGAGTGACAAATGCACCCACCAGGGTCTACATGAGCTCTCACCTTGCCAGCAACCTCTGTGCTCTGCATAGTCACCAGGATGGGATGTTAGCAGGAAATTTCAAGCAATTTTTGTTCTAATGGATTTTGGTTTCATCATAGTGTGTTAATGAAACACTGTAAGTCTGCTAAAGAGAAACGTGACTTCAAAGGCTTCAAAGGTTCTCCACAGACTAGTGGCTGACATCAAAGGCAGTATGTGTACAGCTCACAGCTACAGACCTGGATTCAGGAGCAGGAGTGCAGGCTCCAGTAGTGTCCCAGGGGCATGCAAAGGCAGTCCAGTTTAGGGTAGTTAGGAGAAATCAATTCTTTCACTGGACAAAAGGATTTTCCTTAGTGTTAAGTTGTACCACTGTATGCTGAGCTTTTATTTCAGACTTTGTGCATCCGTTTTTTTCCCCTGCTTGCCGAAAAAAATAACCACAAAGATTCCAAAGCTCAGTCGAGGGGAGGTCTGTAACCTGGAGAACTGACAATATTAAACATTTTCTATTGGCTGAGTTTGCAATGCTTCCACAAAAAACACAGATGAACCGCCCTGCTCAGTTCTAAGTATATTGTATAGTATGGTACATGATTGATGTGCAGCAGGGAAATGATCCTGTTGATAGGTAAAGGCTCAGAGAGTTTGGTAGGAGCAGCACCCCTCCATGCATTTCACCTGCAGGTGGCCCTTCAGGGCTGGTGGGTTGGCATCAGGCAGCCAAAACCTGGCACAGGAGCATGGTAGATGTGACTTCAACTGTAGTACTAGGCTGACTAGTAAGTGAATTGCAGAGTGTGTGCTGCATAAGGGATCTTGTGCTTCCCAGTTCAAGGGACTGCCCCTGTGTACAGCCAGCCTTCATTCTCTCCTGATACAGCTACACTTTTAGGAAAATCCTTTGTTGTGGAAAAGAAAGTAAGAAGCTAACCAGCAGAGTGTTTTCAGGAGAGGAGGCGTCATGCCTGCGATGATCAGTGTTTGGATGGCCCTTTACTGCCTAGGAAGAAACTCCGCTGAAGGACTGAACAAAGCATATGATTAAGGCAACCTCTGTTCACCTAATCCCTCAAGAATATCCTCACCTTTCAGTGCATGTTTAAGTCCCAGTAGCTGATGTGTACTGCTGACAGCCACAGCGCTGCCTGCCCAGGTAGGGATCCTCCCTCTTCTGTGCCTCTACCAAGGCTGTCCTGCCATGCATCTGGGGTGCTACAGCCACAGTTCAAAAGTGTTTGATGGATGTTAAGTGACTAAATTCAATCTCTGATGTGAGACACAGATTTTTGAATGGTCTGTCATTAGGTCTCGAATTCTGAAAAAACATTGGACTCATTTGACATAGACAATAAAGGCAATAATGACACATAATCTGGGAAATGATTTTTTTTTTTTTTTTTTTAATACAGTAGCAGATGCAGGGCTGACTCAAGTTTTCCCAGTAAGCACAGGCAAAATTCAATTTCTCAGTCGCAGCAGAGCAGTTGCTTGGCACCAGCCCTCTTGGATGACTCAGAGCACCAAGGCTGAGTGTATTCCCATGGCCCCACTCTGCACATCCATCCCTACTCTCCACCTTACTTTGTTCCTACCCTATTTCCCATTTGCATCAGCATCCATCCAGAGCTGGTGGCAGTGGCACCGCAGTGCATGGGGGACAAGAAACATGGCCATCTCCTAGCCCCACCTCTGACATCCTCACCTGGCTGAGGAGCTTGCTTTGTTCAGGACTCCACTCTGCCCAGAAGCACAGGCAGCCTTAGACTTGCATGTGGGCAATGTGAGCAATGTGGGCAATGTGGGCCAGCCACAGTCATGGCTCCAGGCTCCTTACGTGGGTCTGGGGCTTTGCAAGCCCCTTCAGACCCTGGTCCCAGGTGAAAAGCTTGATTTACTCACTCCTGGATGTCTCACTCGCTCCTGGATTTTACTCACTCCTGAATCCATCTGGCTTCTCTTTTACTTGTAAGCCTTGCAGACTTAGAAGCAGATGCTTCTGTCACTGCAGGTCTGGGATAACTTTCTGTTTTCTCTACATCCCCGATGGCATTTCTCATTAGTAATCACCCGGATGAAACTCCCAGCAGCCACAGTGCTCTATATCAGGGCCATCTTCTTGGACTCTGATGCCCCAGAGATACTTGCCTTATCCTTAGGTCAATGACATATGTGCCACTTTTTTGGGCTTGTGGCTCTGATTGCTCTTGGGAAAGGAGAGGTAAGGGGTACTTCACCTCCAGACAGGAGATGGGAGAAGGTCCGTTGTTCAGATGGCACCAGGAGGGCAGGAAAAGTGAGCTTCAGTAAGACAGTAATTACCCTGTCTGGGCTGTACCACTTCCTGCAAGAACCTATTTCTTCCAGCAGAGACTGTTTGTTAAGTTTTATTCCTGAGCAGTTTAGCTAAATGAGGGTTATTTTAAGCCTGCAACAGTGTTTCCAGATTTGATTCAGCGAAATTTATTAAAAAAATATGAAAGGTTAAATGGCTGATTATGTTTCCTCTCCTGAGATGAAAATGCCGCACACACAAGTGAATGCATCACAGTCATTCTTCCTGCCTGCATGTTTTCTGAGGACCATAAGAAACACCTACTAAATGTCACCAGACATTGATCTCTGCAGGAAGGGCCAAGATGGACACTGCACTTGTTTTCTTTCCTGCTCCTCCCCATTCCTTCCCTTCTCTTCCCTCCTCAGAGTGCAATCAGTCATGGGCTGAGCTGATGGGGGTGGGTGGGTGGCCCTGCTCCTGCACAGGTGCTCCCATGGGTGTTCTCCTGCCATTTCTGGGGTCACTGCAGGGAGGGGAGCAGAGCGATGGAGGACTTAAGGGTCTCCTTAGCTCCCTTCTTTCCTCCCGGGAAAATCTTTTTCTCCTTCCAACTGAATCTTTTCCTTCCAGTTTGGGAATGTAGGTCTCATTAATGAGATTAATGGGAGTTGACTGTATGTACAAAGAGGACAATAGGTCCCTAAGAAGAACCATGCCTCCTTTGGGGAATGTCAATACAAATGGGAAAGACGTGGATTTGTTGTGGTCTTTTCAGATGCCAGAATACTACCAGAACAACAGCATAGGATGGAGGTTTCTGGCAGCCCTTGTAATGGGAAATAATTATTGATGGTCAAGGAGTTGTGCAAGTATCTGAGGGTAAAGGTACCTGTCCCTGTGGCTACCCAGTTAATAACACATTTGCAGGTGAGAAAGTTGCTCTTTGAATGCCATGTTAATAATCAGAAGAGAGAGTAGGGACAGTTTTTACTGGTAGCTTGAGTAGGCAGATCAGATTCAAACCTCCTCTTCAATTTTTTTTGTTGTTGCTGTTTGGGGTTGATTTTTGGTTGGTGGTTTTTTGTTTTGTTTTGATTTGTTTGGTTGGTTTTTTTAAATTTTTCTTTTCTTCCTGTACAGAGGAAAAAGTGGCTTAGTGAGACACAGCTTGTAGATTTTTCTCAAGATCCCTGAAAACGAACAGATAAGGATCCTGCCAAAGTATGATATAACAAAACCCCAAACAAACCTCTTGCTGTCTTCATGGGTCCCAAATATCTTCCAAGACTTGCAATCTGGTCTTCCTTCCCAGCCCTCCTCACTTTGCCATCTCACTTTGGAGCAGTCTGGAAGACCCCACTCCTGGAAGCTGGCTGTCCAGTATTTCAGTTAAAAATATCTCTCACTAGACCAACATGAAACCGATCACTTCCTTTGGCTTTTACAGCATCAAAACACACCTGTCCTAGCCAGAATATTAAATAAGCCTTTTCAACATGAAGCCTTTGGTGAGCTTCATGTTTAAAGAACTGTCATTTTCTACTAAAGATGAAGTGAAATTTTGTCATTTCAGGCTTATACCAAGATGCCTTTATTAAAAAATGAAGTCCACATTTGAATGAGAACCTATTACTTCTATTAGTCCCTGCTGAGCCATTGCAAGTAAATATTATATACATTATTAGGAGAGATGAGGAGACCAGACAGATTGGCTTCTTGATCAAGGTTATGCTGTACTCATTATGCATTAGCACATCTGGAATGGTCCAGTACTACCATGAGAATTCCTAATGCATTAATAAGACTTACACCTCCTATAATTGCATTTGGCTGATTAACTTTCGTCCAGCTGGTCTTAGCTGCATAAAAAGGTATTTTATAAGCTTGTTACACAGAAGTAAATTCTGAACATCTTTGGCATATATCTTGCCAACTTTTATTCTGACCTGAATAACTCACTTTCTGGCAACTTTTAGCACAGATGAATTTAAAATATCCATCACGAACATTAGCCCCCTTGAGCCTGAAACTTCCAGATGTAGAGTCATGTCCATATGCCACAAAGAACTACTATGTATTAGTATGATGTTAGTTATTTCAATATTCAGCCCTAACAATCTTTCCTTACTCTTAGTGGAAGTTCAGCATTTACAAGAGTGTAAAAAATTGCAAAGCTAAATCTTTGGCTTTCTAAGGGCTGTGGTTTTAGCCCAGATGCTTTTGTTCCTGCAGCTGAATGCTTTCCAGATTGCAGCAGAGTCTGTTTGCTCTTTGAGGAGAGAGGAAAGAATCCACACATTCCCCACCAGTTTAAAAGGCAACCCCCCCCCCCCCCTTTGTTGCACAGCAAACAAGGAGGCAGGGGGGTCAGCTCTGCTTCTCCTGCCATTAGGTGTCACTGCAGTAAATGGAAATTACTGACAAACTGTTTGAAAAGAGGAACCATTGCCAAAGATTATTCTGTGAGAAAAGAAAGAAATATATTTACAAAATAAATAATGGCTGTATTCTAGACACAGAATTCATTGCAAGCTAGTTTTCTTAACAAAACCCTTTTTTTTTTTTTTTTTACTTCATAGTTCCCTGAATGGTTTGAAAGTGCAAATACCCTAACATTTCCAGAAATTATCTAAGGATTTTGTTACAAAGGCATAACCAATGTAGATTCCAAATGCAGAAACAGTTTTTTAATCTGTTTCATGTAATTTATTTAATTTTTTGAAACTGGAAACATTGTGCAATACAAAGAGTTCATCTGGATATACGATCTGTACTCCCAAGTCTTTAGATGGGAAAAGAAAGAGCAGATAGAGCAGTCAAAGTATTTCAGAGTTTAGTTCTCCAACTTCACCTTTAACAAATCTTTTACTTTCACACAGAGATTTTTAGTTTTTATGATCAAAGTACCAGAAAACCCTGTGGCATACTGTTGACTGTTTGTTTTTCAAGGTTTGCAAATCACTGCCATCACAATCACCTTGATAATTAATTTTATATTTCCGTAGCCATAATTCACACTGAATATATCTACTGTTGGTAAGAACAGATATTTATGCTTTTAACAGCTGTCTTTGTTCCACTCATGATTCCCTCTTAAGTGTGCTGAATTTATCCCTGTATGTCTTAGACTCCAGTCTACCCAAAGGCCATATTTTGCTCCCTTCCTCACCTCGCTCCCACTGTGAAGCACAGACCCAGAACCCATCCAGCATGACTTCTAATCTACATGCCAGGATCAGGCCACAGCTGGCATCAGGAAAAGCTTCTGGATTCCTGAGGAACACTGAATCTGATGACGATTGCCAAGCCCCTTTCAAGTGAACACAACCATTGCCGTTCTGAACAGCTAAAATGAGGAGTTCTCAAATAATTTTATTTTAATTAGGCTTTCCATATGCAATAAAGTATAGTATGTTGTGCTTACACTGTTATATATATTTTATCAACTGAAGTAGTTAGTCCTGAAAATAATATTTTAGTAAACAGCCCTCTTCCCTCACCTACCCCCACTCCATGCAAAAAAATCATCCAATGAAAATGTCTGGATTATTCCTGAGTGCTGTGGCACCATCCTCTGCTGGCTCTGCTCTGCCCAACTCCTGCTCTCGTAAAATCACACCAACCTTGTCCAATGAACTGTCCAGACTCATTTTAACCACCACAGCCTTTTGCAACTCTGTATCTGGTTATTAAATTTGTTTGATTGCCCAAGGTTCTTACATGCTGAGAAGGCTCATGTATGTGCATTAAATCATGGTTTTACTTTTGGACGTAAGGGATGAGAGAGAATGCAGAAGTCTGTGGTTCATTGTCTCTATGTTCCTGTCACTGCAACAGGATTGATCTTCATAACCTGCTTCATCCACGTGATCCAAATCAGTGTCTGGAAAGTTTCACAAACCCTGAAATTTTTTTTTTCTTCTTGCAAAGAGTCCCAGTAAGGACCTAATGTTAAAAAACAAAAAGGGCATATTTGTAAAAAAAGTCATAATATTACATATTTTTCTGACATAGGAATATATTTTCATTTTATAAGCATACATATTATATATATATATATGAACATGTTTATATATACATTATATATTTTTACGTCTAATTTAAAATACATACTTTATACATATATACATGCACATATAGATGTATGTTCACACATGTACGTGTTTTGCACCTAATGCTAAGTTTATTTTTGCATTAAATAATTTAACTACTCTCCTATTATAATGGCTTACATTTTGGAAGATGAAGACAAACTGCTTAGACCTTGAAAAACACATGGGCTACTCAGATAGATGGCATCTGGGAGGACTCTGAACTCCCTCAACATTCTATAGGGAAAAACAGAGCCAGGTGCATTTCTTCCTAAATCAAATTAGCTGGAAGATGCCACATCCAATTGTAGTAAATTGATGTGAGAGTTTGTGATGTCTATAGCAGATCTTACAACAAAGGTCAATGTGCAGAGACATAGACAACAGGCTGGTATACAGCAACTTGTAGTGGGGCTGTTCTAACAAAAGCAAGGAAGATGTAAAATGCAATCAATTTTTTAATATAGGAAAAATACAGTCTTAATGATATATTTTAATTAACCCAAGTCAATAATTCATATTGTTAAAAATGTTAATATAAAATGGTGTTTGACAGACGTATTTTGAGATGCATGATTAGAAGATAATTTTTGCTTTAAAAAATAACAATGCATTTAATGTAATCAATCTAGAGGATAAAATAAACCTGAATTATGTGGAGAGGGAAGGTTGGAAAAGAAAAGAGATGTGGTTACCTAGTACATAAACTTATGGAAGAAATACTGACATATGTCAAATTTACCTATCATTGTCATAATTTTTAAACATTCTGCTTGACATCAACAAGTTTATATCATGCTTTATGACACTTAATTATCCCTAAATTTATTTAATTAACTTCACAAGACATCTAAAGCAATTCGAATGTTTTCTTAAATAAATTATGAGAAAGCAGCAGTTAAAGGGAGGATACATATATATTCTGCTCAGAAAATTAGAGTTGCAGGAATGCTGAGGTAACATAGGCAAACACTTAAATACTTGCATAAAAACTGCCTGTGCAACTATAAATGAAATCTTAAATCTAGAGAGACTGAGAGAGAGAGCGCTTTTTTTTACTTAATCATGCAGGGTTTTCTCCACAGGTTTCTTACCCTATGCAATGAACAAAATAAATACTTATTAAAAATTTGTTATTTTTTATATCTTAATCCCCAGGCATTATTTACCACATATTGTTCAAAAGCTGAAGAGAAGACATTTGGTTTTTCATGACTGCTTTTATATAGCTTTCATCTCAGTGCCTCAGTGGTTGAAAAATATCCATGGATTTCTTTGCTATATCTAAAAAGCCCCCACAGACGATGTCATTATTCCCATTTTGCAAATGACAACTGAGACTGAAGTCAAAATTGCTAAACCTGAAGCTTTTCGCAGGGTTTTTTTAGCACTTTTAATACCCGCTGTCCAAATCCAGTCCACTTCCATATCATCTATGACTTGTCCACAAATTTCACGCCACTCTTTGGGCACTTCAACACACCAAAACCAGGACAAGGCATGTCACAGATTGGATGTGTAGCTTTGTGACTTCTCCATCCTAGAAGGACTGTGGTCAGGAGCTCCCTGCAGGGCTCACTCACCTCACCTTTGAGGGGAGCAGCATGGTGAGATGAGATACTCAAGGAATCATCCTGCTCTTGCCACCTTCTGACGTCAATAACTCTGGGAATCCGCTGCTTCTTGGTAACTCCAAAGCAGGTAAAAAAAAATCAAATACAACCACAAACACTGGGATTAATGGAAAATTCAAAGCTGAGCAGCCCATTATATCAACTCCTTGGCTAGAACAACGGAGAAGCTGTCAGAAATGGTCAGAGAAGCACAGTCCTTTCAGACCACGGTACACCATTTTAGCACAGTATTTAACCAAGTCAGTATTTTGCCAGTAATTGGAATCTGGAATCAGATTGAGGGAGGCTGGGCCTTCACACGTATTTTTAACTTGGGGATTTGAATGGTTTAGGTATGTTTGTACTCTAAATAATGCTGCCACAGCAAAGATGAGAGAACTGCGCTTTGCATTTCAAAATACCTTTCAGGGAACCGGATGACTCAGAGAACTGGGAACAGGATTCATGTCCTTTCACCCCTTCCCTGCCAATTCTAATTCAGACAGGCCAGTAGTGGACAAAAAGTCACTTTGGGTGTCACTACAGCAGTGTGAAGTGCTTTGGGGACTCCATCCTTTCCCCTAATGGGCACACACTCCTACCAAACCCTTTCCCTCCCGCACCCACAGCCATTATATTCAGAGCAACAACACAGAGGCCAAGAGGTGAATGAGCCTGAGAGTTAAATTACCTCTCAGCTACAGAGAGTAATTCTCCTAGACAAGAGGGAATGCACTGATGCAACAATAACACTGCAAGTTCTCCCTGCTCCTAGTTATCATCCTGAAGGCAGATACTCCCCTGTTTTTGTGTTTACTGTAGGAGACGTGTCATCTGCTGACTTGAGTACAGCAGGGACAGCAAATAAGATGGTGAGGAGCCTGCATTTGCCAAGAAATGAAAATGTAAAAAGCCCCAATTTTTGTGTAATGGACAGACCATTAGAGACAGGCAAAGCCCAGGCAAATGGAGAGGTTCATGGATGTAATGGGAGCAGACCTGCAGGCAGCTTCTTCAATCCTGTGGTGCAGTCCTGCTGCTCATCCACACAATGAGAGCCTGTCCTGAAAATCTGGGAACCATGCTTGGATTTGGATGCTCTGAAAAATCAAATTTGCTTGTAAGAGAACCAGAGGAGTCTGAAGCATCTGGGAAGAAGCTCCTGCCTGACACCAACAGATCAACTAATGCATTCTATCAGGTGCAGCCTGAATAAAGGTAGGGGCATTACCCACCAGGGGTGGTGGGGTAATCAGGAGCTGCCAGCAGCCATTGCTGTAATCACTGGGCTCACACTTATGCAGATTAAGTAAAAAATAATTCTAAATGCTACAAGGTCATGAATTTTTAGAATATCTGATGTATTTTTATTTCAGTAGAATCTCTACAGCAAGCTTTGATGCAAGTGGGCCATATTTTGCAGAAAACATGGGTCAAAAGTACCTATGGAGAGAAAGAGCCTGCAGTCCTGCACAGTGCTGGGACCCCTAGCTTGCAACACAGCATCTTCCTGGCATGGGAACATCACCCATACATGGGCTGATTTTTCGTGGGGTTATTGAAACCATTTTAGAAACAGATTGCAGCAGCTGTGGAAGTCAGACTGGTTGCCTTACACCAGATGTTTTGCCCTGACAGTTTATGCACATAGTAATAATGCTGTCCTCATGCATGCTGAGGAGGAGTAATAATGTTGAGGGGGAATGGTCTGGAGCAGCATGCTGGAATTTCTTCCACCTGACAGCAGAGCCTTAGTGTTATTTGCAATTTTTATGCATTAGTGTTCTAGTATCTCTGCCTGTAAAAAATTAGACCCTGTGGAAGAAAAATTTTTCTGCCTGCCTTCCTGAAGAAATGAAGTTCATTGCAGTAATGTTGCAGCCATGTCCATCTGGGTCCTTCTTTATACTTTCTGTAATAACTTCTGAGACCCTTGTCTGATTTCAACCAAGTTTGATCAATAACAGACTCAGAAGTAATTATGTTTCTACACATTGCATGAAAATAGACAGGCAAATAACCCAAATTATCCCCACCTCTTAGAGAAAGGCTTTTACTTGGATTCACACTGGAGAATCCATGTCAAAAAAATACTTTGCCAATGCCCAGCACCAGAGAAAGGTTTAATCAGACACTATGCCCTCTTAGAAAGAAAGGATGGGGCAGGGGGAAGAGGGAGAGGTAAGCTGGGGGAAGATGGGATGTGGCTGTGGCAGAGCAAGTGAGTTGTTAGGTAGGTTCAGCCGAAGAGTATCGACAGCAGTAATTGTGTGTGCTACACTAATTGCAGAAACACAAAATAACCAGCTGTGAATGAGACTGTTCCACACTGACTCCTTTGCATTTATTAGATTGTGCATGGAAATTAGCAGGCTGGTTTTTAACAGAGCGAAGATCCAAGCCGTGACACAATGGGACAACAAGAGACACTGGAATGACATCTTCTTGAAGGTGACTTCCTCTGAAGTAGTGACATTAGGGTACAAGAGGTGATATGATTTCTTTGATGCCTTTCCGGGACTTTGACTAAAACTGAATTAGTCTGTCTATATTTAACAGTTATAAGAGTTGAAGTATATCCCATGATGGTTAAATCATGCTCAGGGAGAGCACAGCTGTGTAAAAGACCTCCTGGAGGGCTTACATAAGGAGCTGGAGAGAATAAAAATAGGAAGCAAAAACTCTTCTTATGCTGATACATACTGCAGTTCTTACACAAACCTGAGTTTGGTGCCCTTTTACAGCCACTGAATATGCATGAATCTCCCAAAAATATTTATGCTAGAACAAGCACTTACTGTTGAATCCTTGGAACTACACACCTACTAAATAAAATCAAATAAGTATTTCAGAGAGATTTCAGGCTAACGGTAAGCATTTTCAGGAAGCATATTCCAATAACACAAACTGTTGTCATTAAAAAGAGACACTTCAATCAAAATACACACCCACAAATTCTCCATGCCTTTATATACCTTCTAATGGAAAAAACATCAGCGTTTTTGAAAATCAGAACTGTTGACTTTGTAGCTTTTATCAAAAATGATGGGGAAAAACAATAAAGACTTGTCCACTTGTCTGCCCAGAACTTTTATTTAAACAAAAATTGTGATAATTTCTAGCTTCTAATTTTAACTGTGTATAGTGTCTTAGTGTCACATGTGGATACTCAGTTTTACTGCTGACCTCTGAAATCAAGAGAAATAATTTTAAAAAATTAGCAATTGGTTGCGGTCAGATCAAGAAATCAAACACAGCCTTTCATAAATCTATTATAATTTGGAATGCTGCTTATTGAGGTTGAATTCTGATGTTTTATTTCAGGATTTAGACAAATTATTGCCAGCAGAGGATTAAAGATTTGTTCCCTCTGAGGTCAATGGCAAAACTTCAATGACAAATCAGATGCTGGACCTGAATCAATACAGGAACCAAGCCCCATCTTCAGGTTATTAAAGGAGTCATGAAATTTCCATCTTACAATTTTACCGTAGGAACCTTTTCTTTCTACATTTTTAAAAAAATTCTGATCAATTCTGTTCCCTCTTGAAAATTCAGATGCATTTAGTGAAGCATTGTGCTGAAACAGAGTATATTTATTGACAACGAAATGAGAGCAGTACACTTCCAAGCAATTTAAAAATAACTCCCTTCGATTAGTTTCAATGCAAGGATGATAGCACAGAGGATTATTTTTCTGTTGTAGTAAATTATTTATGTGAAAGTTGTTTTCCTTTTAACAAGTAAATCTTCCTAGACACAATTGCATTAGATCTCTTGAATTTCATAATGGGGTTATCAACGAATGCACACAGAGTTTCAAGGTAAGCCTCAAGTGCAGTTTACTCTTATGTGGTGTAGGAAATCAGCTCCTGTATTTCCGTGGACAGAGAGCTTTCCATGTCCCTTCCCCAGTGAGGAAGAGAAAATTAGAGCCTGCTGCTGCAGGGGTTTTGGTTTAGGCTCATGTGTGTTTGTGTTTATCACTTGCCCTTTGTGGGAAATGTTTGGTCGAGCAGGGGGGATGTATTACACCTCTTGCAGTGAGAGCAGCACATAAGACTTGGCTGGAGCTCTGTTGGGAGCTGCACCATGCCAGGAGCCCTTTGCCTGAAGACTTTACCCAAATAACTGCATCACCTCAAGCCTAAAGACTCTGCCAGGATATGACGGAAGGGGACAGGCAGAGCCTCATCTCCTGAGTGCCTCACCAAACCCCAACCTTCAGGCATCCTGGTCCCTCAGGAGATAACTGACAGCCTCTGCATCAGCTATCAATATATATGTCCCTATTTCAGCACTGTTGTTTTTTTCCTCCACAGCAGGAATTTCAATATTGTGGTTTTATTGCCACATCAAAAAAAAAAAAAAAAATTCTTTCTTCTGATGTCCCTTTCATCTTTCTAGGAGTGAATGGATGAGACAGTGGCAACAGCCCCCCACTAGACTTTGTGTTTGGTCCTCTTTAATTATGTAACAATGTAGCAATATATGACATGGGAAGCAGCAGAATACTCTGCAGGTCAATTATTCAGATGATGCAAATTCAGGCGCAGTTTACTTTCATATCTTTCCCTGATATTTTTACATGCATGTGAGCTCTCTATGCAATGCCAGGGATTAACTGAAATCTGCCCAAATTATATGGCCCTTGTATAACTCCTGCTTCTTGCTATATACAATAAAGTGACATCACAATCAAACAGATAATATACACATCAAGCAAGAGCCTTGTCTAAAGCTAAGTGCAGGTGGCCTATTAAAGGGTACTCAGGGAAGAATGAAGCCCAGACTGGCTGCAGGGAGGAATGGTGAGAGTTTTGACTGCATTTGCTTTACAAATCAGACATCAAGAAAAATCAGACTTCTTGATAAAGGAGAGCACTTTCCTGTACACATGACCAGAGAAAAGTGATGAGAATAGGTGGAAAAAGACCAACAAAACACCAGAGTCTGCTTTGAGGACCAGTTTGCCATCCAAGAGAGCCCAATAGTACACACAGGTAAGCACCATGAGCAAAGGGAAGGGGCAGTGCCAAAGGAGCCCCACAACAGGAGCTCCCAGCTACTTTAGTTGAACAATGCCCAGGTGGAAAACCATACAGCAGCCAGGACCTGCTCTGACATTCAGATGACCTTTGTGAGCACACTGGGCTGTCTTGGTCACTGCTTTCACACATATCCACCAAATGTCTTGGTGTCTACCATGTCAGAATAAACTCCCCTTTCTGTTCCGGACTGTTGTTTATTTGCCACTGGGGCCTTGAGGTGGCTGAAGAGACACGGACTCTGCCATTTCTCAGGAAGCAGACAACTTCACGTGAGCTGGAGCAGTGAGAGAACCCTGAGCGGACCCTGAGAAGGTGTTCATAGTGATAGTCCAGGCTGTGCCAGACTCCATTCCCTGGCAGGGTGCAGGAAGTTCCCATTGCCCCAGAGTCTCCTGGAAAGGAGCAAGAGGAAGGAAAATGACAGGCATGACCATGCAGTCATGACCATGCAAGTATCCACATCCAAGAACATGGCATCTTATGTGCCAAATTCTAGCACTTTGGTAAATGAGGGTTTTCCACACTTCAGCCCATTTGCTGTATCTTGGATAGCCTTGGATCTTGCCCTTGCTCTGCCTGTGAACAACCATATCTTCTGCTGACCAAGAAAAGCATAGCCCAGCTGTTTTTTCTATACTAAGAGGTTCCTAAAGTGGGAGTGGAGTGCTGTGTACCTAGTTTACAAGTATAGAAAAGACTACATCAATTAGCTGAATAAGCAGGTATTTATTTCAGTTCTGCAGTGTCAATGAACTAAGAAGGCAGCCTGAAGTGAGTGCTCTGGCCATTTGCAAAACATTCTGTATTTTTCCTTCTAAGGTGCTCATTTCAGAAATACCCATCAGATATTTGAAACAGCACATTGTTTTGTAGGAGAGAATATCTTCAACCTCAGATGTAATGATCACCCATAAATAACAAAGCACTAAGTCAGATGTTGGACAATATTTGTCTATAAACGACATTCTCTCCGCGGGGCTCATGAGGAAGATGAGTGTTTCAGTGGCAGGCAGAGCACCTCTTGCTGAGCTTGCTGCTGACATTGCTGTGTGGTGATGCTCAGAACGTTGCTCCAACAGTGCAGGGAGGAGTACAGGGAGCAGCATCTGGCCCTCAGGGCAGCTGTGTTGCAACACCACAGACCTCTGACTCGGCTGCACTGAAAACAGCAATTCTAAGTAAATTTCCAGATCGGAGCTTTTCTCAGGAACTGGGGTGTTTGGTGAACTCTCTAAACTGCCAACACAATACATATGTCTATCAAAAATATTGGCTTGATAAAAGTAGACGGTGACATACTCTGCCCACAAGTGCTCCTCCTAATTTACCCTTGAGAATTCAAACTTTCAGATAATCGCCCTTGGGAATGTAACTCTTCTGAACACAATCACATTTTGAATTTTTAACCTTTGATGGAGTATTTAGAGATATCTTCCCTTTCTCTGCTCAAAAATAAGCCAGAAAATACATTCAGTGCATTAATTTAGACTACTTAACCTCTTTTGCAGCTATATATGTCTTTTATTTTTTTCTTTTATGAAAGCATAGCTTCATCTTTAACTGTTTTTAAACTGTTTACAAAAGAAAAAATAATAAATTAAAAAGAAAATAGAATTAAATAACAAAAAGGCAGAAAACAAATTAACGTATTATATATGGTTCTGTTGTAGTTTAATAATAAAAATGTTGATGCAATTAAACAAATTACTTTCTGTCATTCGTAATGATTCTTGTAATGAGATGATGTGTTAGGGCAAGAGAGAAGTTCTGAACATTGTTTTTTAAATTACCTAAGCACAAAATTCAGGAGCTTAAGAAGACCAAATAAGGTTCTTGTATTTTCTGGATTTTTTGAGTCATGACTTGGAGCAATGTTCTGGTTTTTTTCTAAAGAAAACTAACAAATAAATATCAATATATCACAGAACACCAAGAATTTGTGAAATGTGTTGTACAAAGAGATGCTGGTCTTTCTACAGAATTTCTTCAGCAACATCTGCTTAACACTCTGCACTTTGAATGGAACTGATCTAAATTACAGATGGGCCAAAACTGCTTTTCAGGGTCAAATCTGGCCTGATTTTAAAAGGCTTCTTATTGATTGAAAGTGGATCTGAAATCAGGCAGAGCTAGATGAGGCCCAGTTATCAGCAGATTCCATTATGTGGTGCAGAGGGAGTTGCAGCTGGAGCTCTGCTTGGCCCCTGCAAGTTAAGCATATGCTTTAGTGCTTTGCAGGACTCATGCCAGAGATCTGCATCCTTTACAGGATGGAGTTACCAAGCTGATGGACATACTCCAAAACAGGACAGAAAAAGTAGCAGATGAAAAACCTTAACTGAAGGCTTATTTTCTCCTGAATGGCTGAGAACAGAGTGGTCCTCTCAAAGCAGCCATGATTAAGATAGAGGGGATTACAGCACTGTCAGTCAGAGCTGCCACATGCAGTGCATCCTTTCTAACCTAAGAGAAAAGAGATTTGAAATGCTGATAGACATTACTAATTGATATGGGCTGCAGGTAGACTATTGTAGAGAAAAAAACCCTTCTCTTATAACAGTCATGGCTGCTACTCGTTACAAGATAAGGATATGTGAAGGTAGCCAAATCTTTCTAAGGAGAAAATAAAAATTCATATATAACGAAAAAGCAACCATAGATTGTTTCAAAAACAGGAGTGTTAGACCAAAAGGGTTCAGGGTTGATGAAGAGGACACACACATGCAATGCCAGATCAGCCTTGAAAATCCTTGTAACAGATTCTGATTTGCTCATTTCTCCTGCTTGCATTTTTCTCCTGTCCTGGGTGAAGGGTTTGTGTTTAATAACATCATTTGCATCAGTGTGTCCCAACAGACCAAGGTACTAGGGCTGGGGGAGATTAGCATGGTAATCTCATTCTGATGGATAAAATTAGCAAAGATATTCCCCTGAACAGAGGGCTGCCATTGGTAAGCTGCTGTGCTTAGAATCAATTACTAAATTACTTTGAGCTCTAAGTCGACAGTAACAGAAAAAAATTGGCATCGACCGAAGTGAAATAAGATAAAAAATACGCGATCATTAAATCTCTCGCTACTATTCGCGAATGTGACTCACAAGAACTGCACAAAAAATAAGGCAGAATTTAATTTTTAACAGTCATCCCTGTCATCATTTCAACCAGAGCTGCTCAGTGCATGGGAGCACAGCTATCTGCCTGCTCGAAGGAAGAACTGGGCTGCTGGCAGCTTCCCCCCTGTGCTGAGCATGGCACACCAGGGGGACTGAGAGCCACAAGAGTAACCTCTATGTGTGCAGGCAGAGCAGGATAGAGACAGGCTTTGCCAAGGCATAAAGCCTTCCTTCATGCTGTAGTTATCTGCTCTCTGTGCAAGCACATCATAGGTACTTAATGCTTTGCAAACATGGAGTGAGTCTGTGCCTCAGAAGGCACAATCCAGAGGTTTTTCTGTGCATGCACACACAGTGTACAAAATTCATAGTTGTGTGTAGAGCCTTATGTACTCAACTTGCTTACTCTAGTATAAAATCTAAAAAATTAGATGAATTCTAGAACTACTACAAAAGATATTTTAAGAGCAATGTGATAATGTTTATAGCATAGCCAGAGGTTTGTCCAGGGTTAAAAATGACCAAAATCTCTTCTCTTCACTGTACACAGACCGTCACTACCAATTTGATATTTTGGGCAAGGCAGAAGTTCTCTGCAGTGACAGAGATGACATCAGCGCCTGCATTCTTATGACTGAGCTTTTGGAAGTATCTGCACACTTCAGATCACTGAGTTTTGACTGCACCAGCTGAGACAATGACACTCAGGTCTGCTATCAAGAAAATGCAAGACTTTTGAAGCTTCTCCAGTTGAACACATACACTTAGAGACCCCTTAGATCACTAGCTGCTTTTACAGACATTCTTGACTAAAGTCACACGAGCTGTAAATAATACTCAGTCCATCTTTTCTGGAGTAGAGGAAATGTGAAAGAGAAAACCAAAATAATTACCATGTTACCCAGAATGTATTACATGTGACATCCTCACTACCTTAGTTACAGTTATGAAATAAATGGGCTTCAGAATGAAAAATATCCAGCTAACACGCAATCAGTAGGATAGCAGTGATGTAGAAAAAGGATACGTGAAAGAACCTTTTATGAGCTTTACACATTGGGAATCACAGTGGCATAAGTAATTGATAATATTATTAGCACAGTATACATATCAGCTGTCGGGATGTTATGAGGACTGAATCCAATCTCTGTTGAGGGAGTCAGGGTCAACATCATTAACTATAGATCCTGTCCTGGTTTACATATAGAGCCCTCAGGCCAAGTGTCTGCCAGATACATCTCTATAGATGTGCATAGCTATAGGACATACAGGGGGCTAATCACACACATCAGTAATAGACAACAAGCTTTTGTTTATCTGAAGGTTTACTGGAATTAACTGATTAGTGTCAACTTGACACAATAACTTTTGTCTGCAATGTAGTAGATCATTTTGATGGTTTTATTGATGGAGTGTTGACTAATGTAAATTGTAAGGGTAGTTGAATGAAGTAGGAAACATTTAAGTTAAACAGAAATTGAAAAAGCCACTAGCAAGCATATCTTTAAAATGTCACATTCTGCAGCCTTACAGATGCTATGATAATGATAACAACAATAGTAAGTAGGGAGAATTGAAAATGGAAATAGATGCCACCTATTCATAAATTTATCTCTCACCTAAATCCTCAGATGATATTCTGATGTTAAAACTAACATAAGATAAACTTGTCATATGTCTTACTGAAAATAAAATCAGTCTAGTAAAAGAAAATAGAAAATTAAGTGAAAAACATTTTTATACCTATAACACATAGTGGTCCAATTTAGAATGAATGAAAAATATTTTTAAAAAATGTCTGTTGGGATAAAAAATCTTCAAGTAAATTCATTAGATTCATAATGTTACTTTCTGTTTCTCATTAGGTATAATTACTTTCTTCCATAGTTAAAATGGAACACACTGGTTTCCTCTGCTGGGTGTCAAATAGCTTTTATGAACTAGTCAGGGCTTTCTGTCCTCATCACTTCACACCGTGGTTGGGAGTTCATGATTCAAAACTACACATAGTCATGTTCATCTTCTAACTTAAATAACAATAGACTTCTTTTCTGGCTTAGCTATTGGATTATTTAGTGCAACTGTTGGGCAATCTCCTTTGAAACTAAGCTCAGGAAATACAGTGATTATGTTGTGAATGCTTCAAATAACAGGAAGATACTACATGGTCTACTATATTTATGTTCTGCTATAAATATCAGAAAACGAATTCACATTCTTTTAAAACTTAAAAATCACCTTTTTTCCCTTTCCAGGCAAAAACGATTCTGCTCACAACAGCAAGTCAAAACCATTAAGCTAAGACAAGGGGGATACTGTGTGTCACAAAACCAAGTAATTAAATTTAGGCAGTATTATCAATGACGCCCAATTCCAACCATTGAAGCTGCCGTTCGTAACCCCGTCTGTCCCTCTATCAAAAAGCTATTTATTCTTCATTACTGGCCATCCCTGGGTTATAGGGATTCATTGTCATTGTAGTAACTTAGAGGAGTTAGTGCAATGATATTATGGAAAAAACCATTTCGTATCTCATGGGCAAAGAAGTATTGAGTCACAGCTTTACGGCAGTTGTCAGCAATGGTGAAATCTTGTCTGTATCATCATTCTTGAGAATTCATTACATTTGTTTGGATTATAGCAATGTAATAGAGAGGGAAATCGTGTCACTGGATAAAGGCACCCCACTGTGGAGATCCCATCCATGCAATTCTTATAGAAGTCTATGTGCAAGGTCTGCAAAACTGGGGACAAAACGTGCTGTGCCCTGGGGACACAGACTTCCCAGTTTAGATCAGAAACACTCAAACTAGCAGGGTTCCACTTGGGCCATTGGCAAAAGTGTAGTAATTCCTTCCTCTTGATCTGTTTCAAAACTACTCCTGCCTCCTCACCAGACATCAGAGCCCAGGTCTGAGAGAGCCTAACTTCCAGTACTGAGATTTCAAAAGGTTTTCTCTCACATATCTTTCAATCTGAGGGTGTGCAAAGTAACAAGAGCTTGTTACATGGAAGGCAATGAAAGCAAACGGATGCTTAGATAGGTTGTGCCCTTTTTGAAGAAACACAAATTAAATTTATTAATTTTAGGGGCTTTTTACCAAAGAGAACATTGACGCATACAAGGAATCACAGCCCTTCTCCAGCAACCTCTGACTCAGCAGTTTTCTCCACCATTTAAAAATTAATTTTAAGCCCTAAGGTTTGATCAGGGCTTAGTAGTACTTGTCTGTTTATTAGACACAAACATATTCAAATCCATGTTTGTTTGAAAGTGGCAGTATAAATTTTCATCCCAGATTTCTGCCTACTTACTAGAAAAAATAGCTTTAAATGTTTGGATGTTTGGGGGTTTTTTAAAGCTAGGAGAAAAAGCTTCAGTTTTGGAAAGACAACTGTTTCAGGTGGTTAACTCTAGCCAAGTCACTTGAGCTCCACAAACAAAAGAAGTAATTTTTATCCTGCTTTATAAAGTAGGTTGCAGGCAAAGATACATTACCTTTCTTAGATATTTTGGTTCATTTGAAACAGGATGTTAAAATATTTAGATGTTGATTTTCTGAGGCCCTTATGTGCAGTTATGTACATTATAAATATTATATTATCAGAAGATCAAGTCAGAAGAAGCTGATAATATGAAAACACAATAGAGTGCAACTTACTCTTGTGTAACAGCTTTTGTAGAAAATGTAGAAGAACTTTTTACATGTAACTATACACTTTCAAGCATGATTCTCAATTGCGCATAGTAGCGCTCAGTTAAGTGGAAGCATGAAAAGATATAAAAAACTCATTTGTGGTCTATACAACGGCCAGGTACAACACACTACAGACATAGTATGGGGCAAGAGAATGGCAGAGGATGACATCACTTTTCCTGGTGGTGCCTGGGAAAGGTGGGTTTTATGAGGCTTTGATTTGTTCCTGACAGTCCCCAAAGAGCTGGGAGGAAGAAGATATTTCAATTGTAAGCGACAACCCAGAGAGATATTAGGGATCTCTAGAAGATGCAGAAGATGTTCTGTCAACGTAGGAATATGCCTTAAATGTGCAACTGAGAGAGGTATCACATGTATACACCCAAATTATATTTATCAAATTGTAGGTATTTCTATAGCGGAAATGAGAAATCAGTTTAGAGTTCGTGCCATGACAATTATGGACTTATTCACCATGAACTTCAGCACATCCTTTTTCTGTACCACATCTCCCAGCTTCTTCAGCATCTACAGGGTGAAGGAAGCATTTGAGTTTTAGGCTCTTACATGAGAGAGAATTTATTTTTCCACAAATACCTCTTCCTCAGAACAATTTTGAATGCAGCATACTCACAATGTCTTCCATTGGTTTTCATCCCTTTAGCAACTTGTTCTTTCTTCTGTCCTCTGCTGCCTCCTTGTTTCTTTTTCTCTGCATACATGATTTCCAAGAAGTGTTTGAGCACACAGTTCTCTCCTGCATGCTTTTTCTTCTGCCTTAACCTTTTCTTCAAAATGTCTTTTGCCACCTCTTTTCTCATTTCACCAGCAACACAGTTCTTGGCAGCTAAAAGTGTGTATTCTTATTGTTGAGTGCCTTGTTTCTGAACACCACTAGAGTCTTCTTGCACCTTCTTCTGTCATCCTGCTAAAGCACTGAAAAAGATGGGATATGTAATAATGGAAGATATTTCTTCCAATTTGTCAGTGATCTTACTGTGTAGAGACAATACAAAGCAACTTTGTGTCCAGTATAAATATATCCAGTGCAAAAGTTCAGCATACTAAAAAATATTAACTGCACAAGTAATATTTTATTCAAATATGAAACAGTTATCTTGAGTGCAAAATATCCCATAATCATTAAGACCAAAGGACTCTGAGTAAAAACACTTTAACACACATTGCCCCATGATTCTGCATTGAATAGCAATCTCAACAAATAAAAATGAAAGTGCCAAATTTGCAAACAGTTATGAATTTAAAAGACTATTTCTAATTATGATTTAATGATTTTTTGGGTTGGCATAAATAGAGAAGTAATAATGAAAGATATGTTTTGTATCTCAGTGTAATATAAAGGATACATATTATATAAGATGAGGAGGAACAAAAAGTTTTGCTCATTGGACAATTAAAGTAATTGCCAAAATTTCTCATTGGTTCAAATACAAAAAGCTTCATTCAGTAGCTGACGAGGCCTTCTTCAAGAAAATTCCTCTTGGCCTCATCATTTTCTCTACAGTTTTCACAGTCTTACAGGCAAATCTGAGCTGCCCAATGGCAAAATTAATCTGTCATGATATACTACTAGATATACATTCAAAGCCTTTGTAGGTATGTGGGGGAGCATGTCTATGATGCAATGATGTGCAAAATGCAGAATATACATTATTTAAAATATAAGATGAAAATGCTATTTCAATCACTGCTAATTTGCATTTCATATTCCCAAAACATCATAATACTATTATAAGGTATTGATCCAGCATGATCATTTGATTTCACGTCAATACTAATATGACTTTTCTGCGATCTGTTGACTGTGGGATTTTCTGAGTGAAATACATACATACCAATATCCAACTATTTTCACTAGCAAAAGTGGATTCAGCTGTTTCGTATGAAAAACTGTTGGTAAAAATGTAGATCACTCTGTCCCAAGACTTGAATTAGATTTTACTGGTAGACTTAGTTTACTGCTTTCCCAAATCTCTTTCATTTACCTCTTTGATATAGTGGGGTTTTTCTGATACCCTGTGATGGCTGGAGCCATGTTCAGTATCCTAAGCAGAAAGTAAGGGTAGCAAAAGCAGTTATGCCATTTAGGAGCAAGAGTTCCTCAAAATCTCATTGCCATCCTCATTGTGGTTGTTCAGGACCTGACATAAATATTGCTGGAATAACAGCTTTCCACTGAGTATCTCTGAATTATGTAAGCAATATAGTTTATTATGAAACAGTTTTTGCTTTGATGATTTTTGCAGACAGATGCCAAAATCATATGGGGGTGTCCCACCCCCATATGATTTCTTCTCTCCCACTAGATAGGCACAATGGATGATATTCAAATATACAACAACATCTCCAGCAATTTACTTGGAGCAAACTGGGATTTTAATGGCATGGAAACTCTGAAGGGCAGAATGCAGCATGTCCAGGAAGAGTGCTGTGTGCTGATGATTCTCAGTCAGTTTACTGTCACAGAAATCAGCACATAGAACGCAATTGCTTTTACCTCACACAACTATCTACAGGATCTGAGTAAAAACTAGCAAAAAATGGATTTATCAGAGATTCATCCCAAAATGAGCCATCCCAGTTTCCTCTCGGAAGCCAAAGGACCTAAGGAACAGACAGAGATTGTCATTTGTCTCAGGTAAGATGCACTTCTTTCTCACCACCTGCCAAGACCTGAAAATGGTTTACTACCTCAAAATCCAGCTAGAACCATTGCTGCTTCTGGATTGCAGGGTTGCTGATGGGAGCTTTTCCATTTTTCGTTACGCAAGACAGAGCTGTGTCCCTTCATGCCCACATGGAGTTATAGCTCATGTTGAAGACTACCAAGAAGCTGAAGTAAGGGTCCAGTCCCTGCATGGGACAGGTAAACATGGTCTTAACATTCACCTTTAATTCCAGGCACCATTTTCCTGTATGCTTTCAGATGCGGTCCACATTGCAGCAAGATAAACCCCCAAGAACTTCAGGCTCAGCTGGCTTCAAAACATCCTTCCAGCCCCACTGGCCTTCTAAACCAAACTTGGAATATCAGAAGTGACAAAACCAAAACTAAATCAAATGAGTTTACATTTCTGCACCTATCTCCCCACCCGCCAGTTATTAGGTAAAAACTTAATCAGGGCTCTAGAGCCTACCTAATAGGAGACAAATTGTAATGGCCGATCCACAGTAATTTAAATTTCAATTTGAGTTTGTTAGAACACTACCAGCTCCTGTTTGGTTCTCTGAATACACTCTGTATAAACACAATGCATATTGGTGTATGTCCTACTCTCTGCTTATTTTCACACATCACTTTATTTATTTTTGAAGATCGCAGCATGTTTCAGTATACAATAACAGAACCTGGAAACTCAATTAATGTGCTATTTACCCCAGTATTAACTAGAACAATGTCTATAAATGCATTAGAAAAAAACATTTCTTACAGATTCTAAATAAACTTTTAAGAACTGACCCAGTGCCAATCCTTTCAGCACTTGTCTGGATATAGGCAATTATTCTAGTTAATGGTACAACACAAGGTCCCAGAGTACACACATAAACCCACACTTTCCAAGAGAGACTCCAGCAGGGATTACATAAAAGGTTTTACTAAAAACTGCAGTCTTGTTCTCATCACAAATTATTACCCATTCATTTTGTCTATAAATGCAAACATATAATTTGCCCTTTATTTAAGACCCCTTCACATCAAACATAATCAGCTTATGGAAGAAATGTGGTCAGCATTAAAAAAATGATGTAGTTTATATCTTACAGCTGCTTTTCATGTGAGTTCAGCCTTTTCTCCCCTTGTCTCCAACAAAGGGAAACTTCTATATTGCTTTCCCTCTTCAGTCAAGCTTGTCAGGGTATTTTTCTCCCTTTTCTGAAATTCTATTACAGGGAGCCTGCGTTTGACCACTGAGGATATGAATGTCCCCCCAACACACTTCTTGCACTCCCTTAGCAAAAGATGGACCTTATAAAACTTGAGATTCAATGAGGAAGTCAGTGAACTCATTTTGACAGCAATAAAATGAAAAGCCTGTTGACTAGCAGGAAGGCATGGGTATACTTTCCAGGTTAGCACTTGGGGCTAACTAGTAATAATTTGATTGATTGATTGATTGATTGATTGAAATAAGTTTTACTGGGAGGCTAAAAATGACCGGCTGCCAATACTATATCACTTTTACATAGAAGCCTGGGACCATCCACCAGGAATCATTTACAAACTGGAATCCTACTTGGAAAAAAATAAGCAGAGCAAATACAGCCATGCTTTGATAAGTTGTCCTACAGAAATAATATAGCTGATAAAATCAGAACAAGCAGAAGAGCCACAGAGTGATGTAACCAGGGCTGGATCCACAGGGATGACACCACAGCCAAGTGCAGTGATCTAGCTGTGGCCCCAGTAACAGCAGCTGATAGGTACCATGGCATTGTTAGTGGGAATGGAGCTCTGACTTTTAGCCTGAGCAAACTCTCTCCATTTGAATCATGAAGGGAAATGATTCATGAAAATAACACCAGCCCATTTGACTAGGTGTTTCTTGCTTGTCATTTAAGGCTAATTACCATTAGTCTCTAAGGCATGCAGCATTGCTCTGACCTGCTGCTCTTGACAGCCCAACAGGGCACATTTCAGTTCTGTGTGGGAGCTGCTGTATCCTTCAGTTGGCCAACACGGAGACTTTTGGTTAAACAGCTTAACACTATTTCCTTCTGCTAACCCATTCCCTTGTGTGGGAGCTGGAAGTACCTTGCCTGAAGGCACAATGTATCCCTACAGGCAGGAATTCAGGATTGACTAACCCTGCCTCCCTGTCACTGGCTTCTTATTCTGAGAAGAGAGGCCTTTTTAACTTTCCAATGACCTCTTGACTTATCATCGTTATCCTTCACTGTGGGAAGAACATACCTTTCCATCTTTCTTACTGTCTCGTTCAACCTCATTGGATTCATTGACACAAACATAGATACATAAAATTGCTGTAATTAGGTCAGGCCATAGGTCTGATAGCGGCCAGTGATGATTGCTAAGAGAAAGAACAGAAGAAGCAGTGCACAAACAGAAGGACCCTCCCCTTTGACAAATCTCCTCTGCTGCCAGCAGCCTCAAGGCCATCAGAGAGCTGGAGTTTGTATCCAGACCATCAGCTTATGATGCAAATACTGAAATACCAAATAACAGCTAGTACAAACCCCATGACTTTTTTAAAGTCATAAATATGTTTTTCATTAAAAGACACAAATGTATATCTGCAATTGTATATGACACAGATCCTTATGTGTGAGTCATCAATGTGTTTTGCTGTGCTTCTGTACTTGCAAGGAGACGGATGAACTGGTCTTTTTTCTTTCCATCTTAAGCACATAAAGTAGTTTCTTTTTTATCAACAGGATTTTCCTAATTATCTTTTAAACTATTTTCATTGCACTCTCTCTCCCCTGTCTTACTCTGCTTTTTATCAGAGGCCTCTCAATTTCTATGATCCAGTCCTCTTGTTCCTCAGCCCCATTACTGACAAAGGTGTCACACATACACTCCCTGCCTTTGTAATTAGGTTAAAGATCAGCTTGCACAGACAAGCTGCAGTCCTGCAAGCTGTTCAGCTCTATGAACCTGTTCTGCACTCTGCTGAAATCACAGTCTAGTCTTCAAATGATTCAGTAAGCTTTGACCAACTTCATCAAGCTTAGAGGCAAGGCTCTATAGGAGGCATTACTAAATCTGCCCCAGTGCACAGCACATTGCACTCTGCAACTTACTAGTTTTGCAGCACAGTACATTTCTCCTACCATCTGAAATATAATTCAGTCCTATTATTTCTCCTGCGTGTTCCTCTGCAAGGGCATCAAGTATCCCTAGATATAAAAGTACTAGGGCTGAAAAAAATGGCATGATGTTCAATGATATTCAATATCAGTATTCATGTAACTGGAAAAAGCATTGTTTGCAAAACAGACAGTATAATTTGAAATGTGGGGGGTGTTTTTCTTCTTGCTAACCAGTGCAAGGTGGTGCAGGTAAATTCTCAGCTGGGTGCCGCTGGTTGGACAAGCACAACAAAACAGTGCTTCTGCTTTAACAAACATGCCCAGACTTAAACTTATGGTTATGAGGTTTTTGTTTGCTTTGGTTTTTGTTCTTTTAACTTAATGGAACAAAATCAGACAATTCGTGTGGCAAGAAAAGGTAAGGCCTCCTGTCTCCTTACTTTTGGATATACGAACCTCCCCACATTTATTCCACCAGGGAACAAAGAAAAGAAGTGTCCAGGTCTGGGTCTCTGCCTAGCTGGTCAGGAGCTGCAGGAGGGCATCTCTGCTGGTGTCTGAGGCTCCATGGTGCTCTCCTGCCTGCTGTCCTTCGCTCGTAATGACGGAAAGCTTTGACCCGGCCACATCTCTGCTTCTAGAGGGAAAAGCAAAGCCTTCTCTTAGGGCTATTTCAGCTCCCAGGACCCTTGTGCTGCCCCGACTGTCCTAGCAGCTGCCCGACGAGCATTTCTGTCTTTTACATCCTCTTCCCCTGCTTACACAATCTGCAGCTAGTATTTTCCTTTTCTCTTTTTCTCATTCTCTTTTTTTTTTTTTCCCTAATCGCAGAAAGGCCTCCCCGCCTAATCTAATTGCCACTCCTTTGTCAGAAGCAGATGTCACTTTTACATCTGTGCGTCTGCTCAATCGCCCCGTCTCGTCCAGCCCAGCAGATGTTGCCGCCGCCGCGGCCGCCGCGACCGAGGGGAAAAGCAAAGCGCAGATCCCTCTGCTGGCCGCCACCCGAACGCCACGGGCCTCCAGCGGGAGGGGGACGGAGCAATAAAAAAGGAATTATTATTATTATTATTATTATTATTATATTACTACTACTATTAATATTACTTCTTCACTTCTTCCTCACCATCACCATTGTTATTACAAATCCCCCCATCCCCACCGATTAGGCAACAGCAGACCAAGAACGCCTCCGGTCGCCTGGCATCCTGAGCTAGCGCGGAGAGGCGCAGAGCGGCCACCCCGCTGAGCGCCAAGCAGGCAGCTCCAGTGTCCCCTTGCTCCCATGCAGGGTCGCCAAGCCCAGCATGAGCAGCCACTGGGAGCGGGGCAGCAGGGCCAACAAAAAATGGGATTTTTTTTTCTCCCGGGTGTGGCAGGTAGCCCCGAGAAGCGTCGGGAACAGAAACGTGTGTCTGCACTCTCACGCTGCGGCCGGGGGACAGCCAACACCTGTCCCCGGCCCCTCCGGTCCTGTCACCCGACACGGCTCCGCACCGCTGCGGCGGTGAAGCGCAGGGCTCCGCGGCCGCGCTGGACTGCACGCCCCGTCCTGCGGAGGCCCGCACCCTGGGGCCCCGCCGCAGTGCGGTGCGATGCTCTGGCCGCTCCCTCCCAATAAAGCCATGGCAAAGAAGCCCTTGCCCATATTTAACATTTTATTCCAGCGCGGCGCTGTCGGAGCCGAGCCCGGGAGGCGCTTTCCCATGCTCGGCAGCGGCCGTACAAAGGCGCGCTGTTCCCTGTTTTGTTCCGCTGCCTCCGAGCATTCCTCCCGCAGCCTGAGGGGAGCGGACCGGGCCCCTCTCGCTGCCCAAGGAGAGGAAAGAAAAGTGGCTTTTAAATACTCGGCGTGTTTTTCCCCGGCACCAGACCCTGTCGCGCCGCCAGCCACCGCGCACCCCGCGCACCCCGCGCATCTTGCGCATCTTGCGCATCCCGCGCTGCCCGGCTGGGCCAGAGTTTACGACCGAGACAAAAGGGCTCTTCTGGAAGGGGGGGTGGGGGGGCAGGAGGGGGGTGAAGCAAACGGGAGGCTCTAATTCTATTTGTGTCGCCTGGAAATCAGAAGGGGTTTTTCCACACTTCGCCTTGATTTGATTATTCCTTGGAGATGGTTTCTCTGCCCCCAGCCAGACGCGTGGGGGAAGGCCGCTGAGGCAGTTGGCCTATAGTGGGAATAATCAAATTACCCATTTGCTGCAACTTTTTCGGCAGAGCCGCTCGCGTGTAGAAAGAACAACTGGAGCCCAAATCCCTCGGAGGGGGAGAGAGTGAAACCCCGGCGGAAAGAAGACGGGAGGGGTGAGGCAAACCGTCCCCCTCGGCATTGCGGAGCCGGCCACGCCGGGGACAGCGGGGCAGCCGGGGTGGCAAGCCCGGGGACAGGACTGGTGCCGGGATGGGCACCTCCACTGCCGGCGCGGGGTGCGATACCGAGCAGCCCCGCAGGCCCGGGGGACAGCGCGGTACTGCTGCAGGGAAAGAAACGCGGCACCAAATGTACCCCCCAGAGGAAACGCACTCGGATT